>CAJSYZ010000012.1:1469550-2821784 GCA_910574455.1 Trichaptum fuscoviolaceum | reverse complement strand
TAACCCTAACCCTAACCCTAAACCCTAACCCTAACCCTAACCCTAACCCTAACCCTAACCCTAACCCCTAACCCTAACCCTAACCCTAACCCTAACCCTAACCCTAACCCTAACCCTAACCCTAACCCTAACCTAACCCTAACCCTAACCCTAACCCTAACCCTAACCCTAACCCTAACCCACCGACTACCTCCGGTAGTCGGAAGCGTCATATATATAGGCGGTACGTGCCCGAGTTCCGGAGCTTAATCGTACCATCCTCCGAACGACGATCAAGGGCAGACTAGGGTGGAATACGGGCAAACGAGACGTGGTTGGTGTGTCCCTCTAACGTCTGAACACAGGTGTTGCTGAGGTAGTCCCAGATTTAGACAGTTCGGTCGTCACACATTTTTATCCTAATTGGGAAACCACATTATCAAAAAAAAATAAGGAAGTCAAACTCTTCCCATCAGATCGCGGTTGCGTACAGCCACTACATACTAGTACAGTATTCTTGCGTCCGGTACTTTCAATGCGGACCAAGCACTGCCTCGCCTCCTCCTGACTATTCTGTATCCGTATCATAGACGAGAGCTAAGTGAATGGGAGCGATTCATACGATGCCTGCTAATTCATGTGGACGACGTACCTGGAAGTCAGCCAATGCATTTGAGAGTCGTTGGGTCAACTTTTTGATTTGAGAATTATGCTTCTTCTTGAAGAGGACACGATTAAGCTTGCTAGTCGCCAGTATCTGGTTGAGCTCATTAACAACTTCTTGGAGAACACTGAACCAAAGATGATTCTCAGTTGACCACATTCTTCGATTATGAAGAAACTACCCACTGATCGATAGATGTGATTGCTTCTAGGACCTCTGGTGTGATACATTGCGCATCTTGTGTCGTTTCCTTCAGCAGAAAGAATATCTGAGACGCTCGTTCTACTAGCTGCCTTGCATCCGAGCGGTTTCCACGAACGCTCTTTGCTTCGGAGTCAATATAATAAAATGAGAAAACGGAATGCAATTGCATACCTCGTACAAGGTCAAAATAGCCATAATTCCCCCGACAGCACTCTTCAACGGAGGGAAGGCATCCGCCGACTGGTACAAAGCCTCCACCACAAGGAGGAAAGCTGCGAGCCCCATTCTCGCCGAAACCGAAACTGCTCCGCGATTGCGTCTGCGAGTAGTTTCGTTACTGGCTACGACTAGTTGAGCTGGACGGGTGTTTTGCTCTGACATGATTTGGAGGCCGTCAATTGTCTTGGGTGGTGGGTGAAGATGAAAGTGACTGCTGACAAGAGGACGACGACGCAGACCTCGCGTACGAGGGCTGTGCGAATGAGCGAGGCGCCGTGTTGCCCTATCCGTGGTGAGTCCTAAGAGAGGTATTTGGAAATACATAGAAAAATGTATGAGCGCATAGCCATGGGCGCTGCTAGATGAAGGAGGCGTGTAAGTACGTGGACACTAGAACAGCATGTCGACCGCGCAAAACGTACAGACCTGTGTACGAGGGCGGTGCTGATGGGCGATGCGCCAACCTGCCTTATTCGTAGCAAAGCCAAAGACAGGGCCTTTGGGAATGGAAGGCGCATGGCCATGGGTGCTACATGATGAGACAAGCGTGATGTTCGTGTGAGTTTTCGAGACAGACGAAGTCGAGACTCGAGAGTGGCAGTCCTTAGTTCGATCGGGTCAGCGGTTATTGCTATAACCGAGAGCCGTGCAAGTTCATTGATGCTATCCTCTCGAAATGTCTTTCACAAGATCATCTTGGAAGGGAGTTGATGATGCTGCACTCTGTGGTGTGTAAAGCTATGCCATATCTTTCGAGCGAGCCATAATAATGGAATCGTTCAAATCCGAGACAAATAGCCGCTCGAATGCTTCAGAAACAATAATGTTGTCTAAGCGCCATGGCACTTTGAACCGAGCTCTGTACAATCGGCCTATCGACAATAAGATAAGCAAGAGGTGCAATATGAAGCCAGATATGTCACAGAGGGTTAATGTCGTCAAGGAAGAAGTAAGAGAAGTTTGAAGTTGAGTTGGTGTTGTCCTGACGCGTGACGTCACATTATTCAACCATCACCGTGACAAAGGAGTTCGACACACGTCATGCTGTACCTCTTGTTCACTAACACTTACTTTTCACATAAGCTACAGACTTTCGCTCGATGGATTAACATTGCAATACTTCATCAATGCCCCGCAAACTTGTCGTATATGTTGGAATTTTGGATATGAGAACTCCGGAGATGTAGTGGCTAAAGCAAAAGGGAGAGTAATGTGCTAGACGATGATGACTGAGGTATGTATCCCTGAGTGTCAGGTATTCCTGGCAGTGCTCTCTTGGACTAAGTGAAGTTAGGTGAGTTATGCATATGTATCACCCCTACTTACATGCCGGGACCGGCAATTGGGGTCTTTATTGCTATCGCATTCGAACTTCTTAGCTTATTTTGCATATCCAGGATATATCATACGGTGCAAATGGTCTATCGAAGGGTACCAACTGCTAAATCACCATACTATGTTCGTATTCAAACAATTTACTAAACTATTACTCTAGATAACACCAATCCGTGGTATCATCCGGTGGTGGGTCATCTAAAACGACTTTCTCGGGGACAGGCAGTCATCGCATTAGAATTGACCTACAAACCTGTTTCCAGGTAAGTTGTCCAGCATGATCTTCGCCCAACTCATCATACCCTCATGGATGCCTTCTGGTTCTTCTAGTATTTTCCGTGAATACTCGAAATCGATGATGCGGCAATTGAACACCCTCCCGTTATGGGTAGAAGGTATGGATGGCTGACCTTCGGGTGGCGGTAGCACCGAAAGAATATTTGCGTAGCGGACGTCGTTGTGCTCGATGTACAGGCGGGAAAGCTCAGCGAAGGCATCGGAGACTTCATCTCTGACACATAACTTTATCAGTAAGTCAGAGAAAGGAAGCACTGTCTAAGCTTACCGTATTTCTTTAGATAATGGGATACCAACTGGAAGGAATGGACCACCAAGTCGCTCCAGAAGGACGAACGAGACTGTACGATCCTCATGTAGCCGATCCACCAATGGGCGCGAGTCCTCGTTGAAGGCACCGCGGGCCCAGTATATAAAGTATCTTTCGCCTGTTGGGTCGTCTTCGGGGAAGCTGCGCTCGATATCGTCGGTATCCCACGGAACGAAAGTGGTGCTCTCAGCAAGCTGCGCCTCGAACCATCCGTAACAGCGGGGTATGACTACTCCTTGGAGAGTCTGCATCTCGTCGTAGAACCATGCTTCTCGCGCGAGGTTCTTGTTCTTCGTGCGCGCCGCGATTTTGATAACAAGCGGTGGAATAGCAAATTCAATGGCCTCCACATCTGCGCTGACCAGTGATGGATTCAGGGCGTCGTAGATCAAGCCCGAAGATCCCGCATCAAGCTTTCTGCCGAGCGTGAATCGTATGACGTACCCGGAAGAGGGATTCATGGGTGAGGTTTTACGTGGCTCATAGTTTCTTCCGTCCCAAGGTCTCGTGCCGATGAAGTCGACTGGTATTTCTATTCTTCGGAATTCAAGAGCTTCAGTGTAGTCCGGGCCGACTTTTGTACAGCTCTCCACGTGAACCCGTGCAATGTCGTTACTTGCCTGTGAGGTTGTAAATATTAACAGCACTTCATTAGTTAAGAACTCACTAATTTAGTTTTCGCAGAACTCATTGATATCATGTCACCATTGACCAATGGTGAATGTACGACGAAGAGGACCTTTTAAGCAAGCTGCAAGCCTTACTTAATGTAAAAATTGGCCAACACGCGTCGTGGCGTCTGTCGGAAGTATGTAATGATATCGAACATGCTTCCTTTGACTCATATCGCGTGACGCCCTACTAGTAGCCGTCTAAAACGTCGGCATTTTAACTTGGAAATCGCCCAATTCAGTGTCATGAGACGCTGAATCGCAGTCTTCTTCCTGAATTGGGAGCATCAGGACGCAACAAAAAGTGTGTAACCGTAAAACACCCTTTTAATAATGTTCAATTTCTTAGACATTCTTTATCTTCAAAAATAGTTCATTAATCGTATTCCAGCTCGGCGAAAGTATCATAACTCGGAATGAAAGGAATCGGATGAGTGCTTAAAAGAAGGATTGCCTGAAGAAGTCGTTATCAGGCAATCCTTCAAGCATGTGTTTAACAAATCCCATCATACAGCGAAGAATAACTTCTGGCTTTTGCATGATCTTCCTGGAGAGCTCGAAGTCGATGATTCGACACTTGAATACATGTCCGTTATGGCTGGAAGGTATGGACGGTTGTCCATCGGGTGGCGGAAGCACCGAAAGAATATTGTCGTAGCGAACGTCGAAGTGTTCAATGTGGAGACGGGATAGCTCGGCGTAGGCATCCGCTACTTCGTCTCTAACATACGACTGAATCAGTCTGAAGTCAGTCAGATATGGACTCAATCTGTACGCACTGCATCTCTTTTGATAAAGGAACTCCGGCTGGCAGGAATGGACCACCTAGTCGTTCCAGGAGGATGAACGAGACCGTATGATCGCCATGTAGTCGATCTAACAATGTGCGTGAATCCTCGTTGAATGCGCCACGCTCCCAGTACGAGAAGAACCTTTCTCCTGTTGGGTCATCTTCTGGAAAAAAACGCTCCATGTCATCGTTCTCCCAAGGAGTGAAAGTGGTGCCCTCGGAAAGCGGTGCTTCGAACCATCCATAACAGCGTGGTATGACTACTCCTTGGAGAGTCTGCATCTCGTCGTAGAACCATGCTTCACGTGCCAGGTTCTTGTTCTTCGTGCGTGCTGCGATTTTGATAACGAGCGGAGGAATATCAACATAACCGGCTGACGCGCTTTCGTGCACCAGTGTCGGATTCAAAACCTCGTAGACCAACCCCGACGATCCAGCACTCAACTTATTGCCGAGACTGAAGCTTACGTGGTACTCGGAGGAGGGGTCAAGGGGAACTGTTCTTCGCGGCTCATGGGTTTTTCCATCCCACCTCTGCGTGCCGATGAAATCAGCTGGTATATCTATTCTGCGAAATGCAAGGGCTTCGGTGTAATCTGAGCCAACCTTCGTACATCCTTGGACATGAAGCCGTACGATATCGTTACTTGCCTGTCATAAAAGGATCAGAATTGATATCAGGATTCCAGTGCCAGGCTCACCAGACCATTCCTCGTAATCCTCATAGGCTCGATTTCCTATCTGAATCAATAAGAAAAAACAAATGACTTTGCGCGACATTATATACTACCATACTTCTGTGTACAAATATGTACAAATATCAGTGCACATTAAGGCAGGCGAAATCTGGCAAAAGCACCATCGTCCCGGAGATTTATCCCCCTAAAATCACTTCCGAAAATGATGGAAAGTCTAGATAGCAGGAGAGACACCTCTCATGAAGTGCGTTGCTGGACTCGATGAGATTGTAGAAGCAGATCTGTCTCTCCTGAATCAAGAATTTAAGTTGATCTGATGTTCGTTTTCCTGAGTCTTATTTAGAGAGCTATTATGGAAGTTTCAGCCTAAGAGAGTTGGTGATGGTTCAGGAGTCGCCGGACACTCGTTGAAGTTGTTGAAGCATGAGTTGCCTTGCCAGTGAACTTGAACTTGAATTTTAATTTTAATGGAAGATATTTCTCACGATCAGCCTTCAACTTAAACATGATGAACATGTGAGCGACTCAGGCCCTGGTTCTTCTTGTATTTCATTGCTGCTGCTACATTCTTTTCCATTTGCTACACGATTCTACTGAAGGTCAAAGACCTCTCATATTAGCTATCCCATTTCTGTGTCTTAAACTACGATGAAATGGCGACCAGACCACACAACTTTCTATATGATCGACTACTGGTCCACGACATCCATGCTGGACAAATTAGGGCCGTGACAATGTCTTTGTCCTAATGAATGCTGGTGCTACAGATCAATCTGAGATTTAGGCAGTCTTATGAAAGACGAAGGTTTCTTTCACCTTTCATCACCCATGCGGCGAGCCATCAGCCTCTTTGTTCAATCGTCGAGATGAATGACGCTCTGTCCAAGGTGCCCTGTACAAATAGTACGTTCATTCTACTTGCCTCTTTCTTCTTCTCTTCTCATTCACTAACTCGAACTATCATTATACTCCTCTAAGCGCAGGCGCTTCTGATCATCGCATTCTCCTTCTACGTATTCTCTTTCTTTGCAGTACAAGCCATGCCAAAGCGTCCCCACCCTCCCTCTCCACCACAAAAGCGGAAGCACAAGAAGTTCAGTGCGTTGTTCCTCTGCGCACTAGATACAGAAGCTGCATTGACTTCTTGTCGCAGAGGACCAGAACGAACCTATCCTGAGAAGTAACCCAAATGGAGATGACGTGGACCCCTTCACTCCGTACGCTTTTTCATACATATTTAAGAGATGTGCTGACAATCAAACCCTTCAGAGACCAAAGGCCGAAAGGCTCAGCTGCGAAGCGGCCTCTAACAACGTCGACAGCAAGGGAGCCTTTGAAGTCACGACCGCAGAATCGCACTTCAGTGCCGTCAGGGATTGTGAACTCCATAAAGAAAGGTGCGGCTTTCTTTGCAATTGTCTACGGCGGTTGCTTTGCTTGACTTTCCTTCATAAAACTAGGCGATGGCATTCCAGTCTTGAGTGCTCCCAAGCCGGCTGATCATGCGTCCACCGCCGGTTCCGCCACGACTGCTTCTGCTCGAGCGGGAGTGGTAGGTGCTAGCACAAAGACGCAGCCTTCCAGGCATGCTAAGTCGGAGGCGACGGTTTGTCGTAAATCCTCGTGGAGAAGGACTCCCCGAGCACAACAGTCTGCCGCTCATCCGTCTGTGTGCACCATCGTGGCTTATATGATTTACCACCTGATAGAAAAGATCAATCCTTACCACCTTCCCGTGAGCTTTATTTTCATCGGTCTTCCCGAACACCTACCTCCCCAATTTTCCACGTCGGGATTCTCGTACTACCTCCAACTCAAGCTCACTTGGTTCTCCGAGAGATATGGCTGGATTGCACGGGATCACAAAAGACTGACAGATGTCTTTTACCAACTGTTCTTCTATCTCGCCCTTGCATCGTGGATGATGTCCGGGTGCAATCACGAACAATTCCGAAAGGCCGGCAAGGTACAACACCTCAGCAACACAGGCTTGGCTGTACAAAACATGTCGGACAAAGTTCGTACAAAAAAGAGCATGTACGAGCACTACCTTCTTGACGACATTATCGAGTCCTGGTGCAGACCCTGTCTTTCCGATCCCGCGCCCTGGATCGAAGAACAGGTTCGGGAGTCCATCATCCAGGGAGGTAGAGGCCCAACACGCGAACTCTTGCAAATGGGCCGCGTCAAGCACCTCGCTTACGCAGTTGACCTGTTTCTTAGTTATTGCAGAACATACCCGGATGGTCTCGCGCAAGCAGTCAATATTGAGGAGCATATGGATGCGAAGACTCTTTGTCAAGTTGAAGATACTGCAGAGAACCGTCTCGAGCTGTCGAAGATGTTCCCTGTCCATGGCAAGGCTGAGCAGGATTCGAACCGGAAACGATCAACAACTCGGTCTGCACGATGAGGAAGATGGGCATTTCATTCTTTGATTTCATTTCTGTTTCACGTTATGTACTCTCTTAATCCAACTGTCTTTTATGTATATAATTTTAATCTTTGTTTGTATTTATATAGTGCAACAACATGCAACACAGTTAGCCTATCAATATACACCTTTGATGATTCAGATGCGTCTGTACACCACATCGAACAGCCGCAACTATTGGGCCTTTTCGAAAGCTATGAAAGAGTCAACTTCCATCCATGGACAGTCGCTCGCACTTCCTCCTCTCCAGGGTCATCCGGGAACATAGGCTGACAAGAGGGGTCAAGTTCAATGCCAACTGATAGAACGAGATAACGTACGTCAAACATCTCCTCTAGAATCTTCTCGCATACCCATCCTGCCTCGCGTGCTTTCGCGAAGAACTCGAGGTCTCGAGACGCAAGATGCGGACGATGGTGAGAATAGAAGACGAGAAGGCATGGCGGGTCGACACCCCCGGTGGTTGAAGGATGTCTGATTGTATGAGAGCAGGTTCGAAGCAAGGCGTCGTGCTGTAACAGATCAACATAAGTAATAGATAGCAGGTAGGCTGGGAAAGCGTAGCGAACCTGCGAGTGATTGAAGATCAGATCCGATAGGATGATCAGATCATATTTGTCTCCTTCGGGCGAGGCAGCAGAAAGAAGTTTGTCTACCGGCGCACCCCAGATGTAGCCAAGCACATCGACATGACTTTGAGACTGGGGTGAAATGTTATGGGAAACATTTAGCGACAGGTTGTCAAGCAGAATTTGGTCGGTGTAGTCTGTTAGAACCGTCTGAACGAACAGAATGAGTTATCTACATAACAAAGATGATTGTTGATTACGCACCTTCCTCGCTCCATTCAGCACAGTCACAAGTCCCGGAAGCCCTCCCCCCGCACCGAGCTCAAGAACGTTCTTCCCCCTATACAATGTCGAATTGCGATCTAAGTAGGTTGCGAAGGCGCGTGCTGCATTCCAGCTATGCTAAATCACTTTGCATCAGATGAAAAAGTTTGCGAGTTCTTGCGATGAGAGCACGTACAGATGGTGGGCCCACAGAGGATGCGAACCGACGAGCCTGATCTCTATCTGTTTCCAGGAGTTTTGCTCGCCGTCGTTGACGTTCGTTCGAGTGTAGATAGCTGTACTTGGCTCTGGCGTAGGTGGCCTTGGAGGTTCCTAGCCTACGAATCAGTATTAGAGGTTAGACACCAAAGTATAATGACTTACCACAAACACTTGCCCAAGACCCAACTCATCCTCGTCGTCGTTGTCCAACATGTTGCACGGCACCTTGGTCAAAAAAATTGCGACGACGTGACGTCCGAGTCACGTGGAAAACGCCGAATTGAAAACCTGAGGCACGATCATGTGATTCGGCGCGTGTGGACTCGGCGGCCGGGTGCGTCTTTGAACTTTCAACGTCATTGTCTCTTGCTATCCCTTGATTCTCAAGATGGTACCTAGTACTCAAAACAACAAGTCCGTAACTCTGACGCTTCCTTATGTATCAACCAAGGAGGTAGGATTGCTCCACTCAACATACTATCCTTTCTTTGAGGCTAACGTATCACAGATGATCGATAAAGCAAGAAACGGCTCGTACGATCATCTTGCTGCGCTAGCATCCATGACTTGCGACGAAGAATCTATCCCAGAGAACCTCTATATGAACATTCTTGGCCTAGCTGCCGAATACATTGAGAGACCCCTTCCCTCAAAGGGCGACTATTCTCCTCACGCGCTCCGGCTGGCCCAGTTTGTCTGCTGCTCCTTCCGAGTCACTCGAAATCTGCCCTCCAAGGCCTTTGAGGAGTGTAGAATAGCGGAATGTCTTCTGCGAATATGGCCGAACGCTTTTACTTGGGCGCATTATCTTCGGTTGGCCATAACCTATATACACAAACACCATCTGGACGATGACGGAGAAGAGACCAGTAGAGAGTTCGCAGCAGGGATCTCAGCACTCCTGGTGGCGACCAGTAAATGCAAGCAGACGTCGGAAAAGTATATCGCGGACGAAAAGGTTTTTTGCTTCGTTTCGGAGTTCTGGGCGGCGAGGAATGTGATTCAGGACGTGGCAAAGGAGGCAGCGGCAGCAATGAATGTCTTCAATGTACTTCGGGATGACTGTCTGAGCCGCGTATTTGACCTTGCGGAGGCTCAGCTCGATTCCTGTCATGAGGTTGCTTCTCAATCTCTCGCGAAGACCCGCGCCAGGGACGCGCTGTGCGATATGGATTTAGAGGCGATGTCAGCTCATTATGGCGTTCTGTTTCTGTTGTCGTACGAACTATGCTTCAATCCGACTCGCAAGGCAGCTTTGGACGAGGACTTTATCTCACTCATTTTGGATAGCATGTCCATACTACTGGATGCGACGTACCGGAGTTTCGTTGATCGTTACCATCCCCTGGTGCTTTGCATGAGGATGTTCTCGTTGATTTCTTCTTCACTAGGCGCGGGAGGAACCTATATTCCTCAGGGATTTCGGCACGGTCTCGTGGATATGAGTCTCAAAATCGGCGAGATGTACGAGATTTTCCAGCCGGAAGATCGGTTGCATTTATCAAGCTTGTTTGAGGAAAAGATTCCCACCTCTATGCATCTCAAGTCAGTCCTTCAGGCTGTGCGGCAAGATATGACGAACTACTCCAGAGAGCATGAGCATGAACCACTTTATGCAAATACGCTCAAAGGTGACTTCAAAAGCATCTGGCAAAACTTCGAAATTCTCGTTATGGAACATTCCATTCTGAGGCACATCCATGCCATGGCAACCAACAGAGTTCACGTCTATTGCAGTAATGTAAGTCTATCTATATATTCTCGTCTTTATGCTTTTCTCATTGAACGTGTATGTGCTAAAGGCAGAATGCGATACAAAGGGACCGCCTCGTATTTTTATGAAGTGTGCAGGGTGCAAACTCGCGATTTACTGCTCGCAAAAGTGTCAAATAGCGGCATGGAATGCGAGCCATTCATTAGAATGCAAAGTTATGAGGAATGAAGAATGTAAGTTACTCCATTGAGTTAGTTAAACTCATTTCGGTTATGACAAGACGCACAGCTCACCGATCAGATATTCCGCGATGCGACAAGAACTACCTCCTGTTCTGGGTTCTTGTACAGATACAACGACATCTTCTAAGTCTCCGACGCACTGCTGCAGTTCAGTTCCCTAGTGTACCTTTTGAAAAAATTGCGCTGCACGTAGATATGGTGAAATGGCCTATGCAAATACTGATGCATCCTCTGGAGCGTACAAGTGATGATGTGAGGCCTGGGAAAGAAAGAGCAGAGGATGTGCACTTCAGGACTCATGCCTTGCATCGAGTCGAGCGAGGTGACGACGCAGCAACGATGCTGACTATTTGCTATGAGGATGGAGAAGACTTGAGCTCGAAGTTCATTGTAGTAAACCTCGATAAGTCTCCTGTGGCACGGATAGAACGGGCGAAGATGGGCTGGAAGTCAAAACGCCAGAACGCTCTGGACGAAGAAGAGGCGCCCCTTGAGGCTGTTCCGGATGACGTGGATGGGATCTTGGATCTTGTTCAGAGGACGGCAGCTCGATTGAAGCTGAATGCTTGGATACCCGGTCCAATAGAGGGATGTGTTGACGACTTTTTCAAGAAGAAATAGGCATTTTTCACATAACTAGAGTACATACAGATACATGGTCACACTCAGGCTATTGTGCTCACATAATCGTGATATCTTCAAACTTCATGTTACAGTTTTGAGCTGCGGAATACAACCGTGTCCGATATCACCCAGGAAGTACTCAATGAAGGTAACATCATGGGAGGCATCATGTTCTGTTTTGCGAGGAGGGCACCGGAAGACTAATATAATGAACCTATTTCTCGGTCTGTATGGTCACATTAGCTACAGCGGCCACTTTGCTAAAGTTCACTAAATGCCTACTGGTTATGAATTATGCAATTGTCATGATGGTCTTAATAACTGCCTTTAAGACTCCATTGAAGTCGAGGGCTGTCCATAGAGAAGTGAATTGCCAAGCCAAATGGAAGAGGAAGAAACGCTGAAAAGCACCAATCCTAGATTAGCACCCGTGCATACTACGTACCCGGATTAATATAAGATGCTATGGTAATGGCATCAACGCCTGTGCACGTCATCAATGAGTCAAAAAAAGAAGAGTAAATTTGATTCTTTCTTAAGAAGGCGCGGTTGCGTACAGCCTCTAGTAGTAGTGAGTTCTTTATCTCATATTCAGTGCTTTCAATGCGGTTCAAGCTCTGCCTCACTTCCTCTTGGCTACTCTGTATCCGTATCAAAGACGAAAGCTGGTGAATGGATGCAGTTAGTAATATGCCTCTGATTTATGAGAACGACATTCACGACTTACCTGGAAGTCAGTCAGTGCATCTGACAGTCATTGAGTCAACTCGCTGATTTGTGAGCGGTGTTTCCTTCTGGAGAGTATGCGATTGAGTGTGTCAACGGACAGAATCTGGTTGAGGTCGCCAACGACGCCTTTTAATATGCTGAATTGATGTCAGTTATCAGGCCAAATGTAGTC
The DNA here is from genome assembly GCA_910574455.1 of Trichaptum fuscoviolaceum. Classification (NCBI taxonomy): domain Eukaryota; kingdom Fungi; phylum Basidiomycota; class Agaricomycetes; order Hymenochaetales; family Trichaptaceae; genus Trichaptum; species Trichaptum fuscoviolaceum. Next base: position 2,809,647 of record CAJSYZ010000012.1, on the reverse strand, counting down.
CTTAATCATTAGAGTTGTACTCACCAATCAACAATTATAGTTGCTTCCAGAACTTTCGGTGTGATCAACAACGCATCTTGCGTCGACTCTTTAAGCAAGATGAATATTTGATACGCTCGATGTGCGAACTTTCTCGCATCTGAACGGTTTTCGCGGATACTCTATTGCATTGGAGTTACGATAATGTGATAAGAAAGGAGATTGCGGGCACGTACTTCGCACAAGGACCGACAGCACTCTTCAACGGTGGACAGGCCTCAGCTGACTGGTGCAAAGCCTCTATCACGAGCAGGAAAGTTTGCATCCCCATTCGCGCCGAACTTGAAACTGATACTGCTTTTCGAACGCTTCCGGTGGTTACCTCGTTACTCAGTTCCACTACTTGCATAGGACTTGAGGCTTGTATTTGCATGGCTGGGATGTTGTTGACTGTACTGGATGGTGGGTAAAGACAATAGTGACTGCCAGGGCAAGAGAGATGTGAGGATAGACATGGGCGTCTGAACAACAAGTTTGCACCCAAGGATAGTGCGTGTGAGCGAGGTGCTGTATTTACCTACCAGAAGGGAGCCTACAAGTAAATCATTGGATTCTGGAATGGCATGTGGTCATCATGATGGTCGCTAAGGGAGGCGTACAGTTCTTCAGTGCAAATGAAAGCAAAGAGAACTCACTGAAGGTACATTTATACTGGTTTTATCTATATAATGAATGATGAGTCGCGCGTTCAGCATGTTACTAATTGACATTGCCTTTCCGCAGCCATTTGAGTGCTGCCATAGTACTCAAAAAGCAGTGTCGCCGAGCAGTCTTTGATGGGGTCAAGGTTGTCTGTTCGTGACTACGCATACTGATTAACTTTTCTCTCTGAGACGATGATACAGAGATTTGACGTAGATTGCAGACGGATGATGGCTGATGATGGTTCGCCAGTTCGGCGTAATTCGGTTTCAGGCGGAGTTGAAGCCTGAGCGTGACAGCCTTCCCTCACAGTGACCAATATCTGTCACCGCTAAAATCGAGTCACGCTGTGGTCAACACGGTTCAAGTCTCAATTGCACGTTCGCTAAACCTCGCTCGCACACTCACCTCTCGTCTGGGCTACAAAATGTCATCGTCTCATATGTAGCAGAAGCGTTGGCTGATTAGTCTCCTTCACAGAGAACGTGTGTCTACTCTGAGTAATAGGCGGCTGGAATGCCGTCTCAAGATGCAAAATTGTCTTACTGAAAGTCGAGTCTAATCCCGCGTTGCCTCGTCATTGTCCCAAAGCATATCTGAAGAAATGGACTACAGATATGCGTAGAATGCTGGAGGGGAAGTGATTGTGGCAATAGGCAGAGTGTGGGAAGGAGAGATGGACGACTTACTGACTGAGGTTGACCCGCTGGAGACAAAATACCGCTGATGAGTCTATTTTCATCATCCAATTTCTGAGCACTGAAACCACCTGCTTTGTCTTCATCTGAACTAGATGATAAGCTCATTTCCTCTATGTAGAAAGGCTACTACGAAAGCGGACTAAGATGATGGTTGACTTATGAGTGGTCATAAAGCAAGATTTGCCCTGGTAAGCTGCTGTGCTCTCATCGTCAATGCATCTCTAGGTAAAAGCTGTTGCAAAACGTCGACTCAATTGCACTTCTAGCGGAAGGAAACTGAAGAAGGTTCAACTGATCTCACACCACCAATAAATGGCCAATCGTGGCATCCTGAAGTTCTCCGACGTTTTGCCTTACTCGCGACTTCGATAACTTGAGTCGGAAAGCTTCGCGCCTCCGAGAAGCCCGTGAACTCTATCAGTTCTGAGCTGTGTTCACATCGATCGTGAATACGGTACCCGGACCGTGACGGTCGGTGGGAACCGTGTAGCTGTCTTGATACTAAGGGTGAAGGTATGTAGCGCGGGTGTTTCTTTCATTCAAAGCGCGCTGCTGCATTCACGTTAAAGTAAGCCAATGATCGGAATCCGGCCGCCTGCAGAGAGAAAAGACATTGGAATTGTATAGGTGTCTTTTAACACAAGTGTCTTATCATGCAACAGTGGGCACAAGTTATCTATTAATGGAAGCCGTAGAGATCCGATCTAGGGAGTGATATGAGCGCGAGATCGTGTCCGTCTGCGTGCAGTGTATGGCAGAGGATTTTCAGGTACGAAACCCTGTTTCAAACGCCGTTGTCGTGCGGTGCGTGAATACTAAGTGAACGTGGTGAGTTGCATATGAATATCTCGATCTGAATAGACATTGAAATATTGAATAGATGCGTGGGTAGATTGAGCGAGCCAGTTATGTCTGGTGCGTTACGACCAAGGTATGTTTCGTGCACAGTCATGTCGGGAATAACTTGAAGAAGTTCTTGCTCATATTATTTCTTCGCGTAAAGTATATTGGATCTATCGCCGGCTTTAGGAGCTGGTGAATGCGCATCGGACAAGCCCATGCATCAAGTCATCCCCATGGAGACACGCGAAGCCATCGATCGCTCACACCCATTCAAATAACGTCCCAGTATTTCCTTCTTACTTCCTCGAGGAATGGAGCCGAAAGTTTGTCGTTTGTTGATTTCGAAGGAAACCCGACGAACGGACATCGAAGAACCGAGGGCTGTGAGTGCGGTGCGGGAAGGCGGGCTCTTTTGTGTCGCTTGTGAGCCGGAGCGCCACGAAGCCTCACAAACGCTATTTACCCCGCATTCTTCACAGCGGTGCTCGCGGACTTTGTCTGTCGTTTCTGGCGCTGACTTCATCTTTTTTGATGGAGGGCGACGAGGCTGGATGCTTCCTGACGTCCCTGGAGGTGTTGCGGGTGAATCTGATATTGGTTGTCCGAATTGTTTCAGCCTTCTGCGATTGATTCGATCAATTGGGGCTGATGGAAAGATTTGGGTTTGACGACGAGTACTCGTAGTGAGTAGTCATGGACGTGACTCATCTCGTTCACGGTGGCAGGGTTTCAGAACGTGAACGCCACATCCTGTCTCACCAGGTTTCTTTTTCCTCGACCACGGCCACGAGACCCGACTTCGAGGTTCAAAAGGATGTTAGCTCACGATGCTAAGACCACAAATAATTTGCAACTCGATGTGGCCGATAAGATCTCAAAGAGGTCTCTCCGTGGCTAGCAGCGCTCTTGGCAGCATAAGTTACTTTCGAGAAACGACACAAGGGTCTACTCAATGTTTCGCTATAGCATTCTTCGTGGAAATCTTTCTGTCTAGACTGTCAACATCATACGGAAGTGTGCAGGAGTGTAAAAACAAATAGCCAGCTCATGCTGTGACTTGTATGTATAATACCCATCTGAGAGGCCGAAAATAGAGAGTACTCTGTCTCTTTACTACAAGGTCAGTCCGTGCCTCGGAGTGGGGGACGCGGCCTGAGCAAAAGGCGAGAGGCTGCTTCCCGTGCTTGGATTTTGAAACTCCTCTGTAAAAACGGCGTCACGTGCTCCTGACGCGCAAGCAAACTTGAAGGCAGACGCGTCCTAACGGACGTGTCGTTTATGCTCTCAGTCCTTTCGTACCACCACCATCTTCAGTGTCTTTCTACCTACAGTATCATAGAGGCTTCAAAACAACACACATTGTGTAGGATGAACGTAGACTTGCAATTGTCTATCCGGATTCCGGGGACTCTCAATCGCGCATGCCAGTAGCAACCGTGTCATACTTGCAGCGGCATATAATGACAACGTAAATCGGAAGAACTGCGACTCAATGAAGGTCAGTATGAATGTGGTTGGAAGCGGGGTAAAGAGCTGAGATGATATCTGCTCTTGTTCCATTCAGTTTTCTTCTGAGGTGGGCATACCCGTAGTTAAACCTCTCTAGTGTAGAATCCATAACTGAATTGCGAGTTTTCGTGTAGGTGGGGCAGCTACATCTGCTAAGGACGCGTAGATGTGCACAGGGGTGTCTTCATAGATATACTGCTTTGGAGGAAAATTGAATGTTGGATATCCGTACAACTCAGACTAGCTTAGGTGAGCAATTCTTTTGTATACATTCCTTACTCATTTACTGACTATATTACTTAGGGCGCGATACAAAGACCATGCAAGTAAGAATATGTCCCGCAATCGAGTCTTCAACTTTCTCCGTCAGTTTTGGGTGGAAGACGACAAGTGAGTACAGCACTGCTCTTTGTTGTGATATATCGGACTAAGGACTCGTAGAACTCGTACGTCAGGCATCAAATGGCGGCGTGCCTCTTCATCGTTGACCACGACATCAAAGTCGGCTTTGAGCATTGAATAAGTTCATAATACATGCGATGGAAATGGCAATTTTTTGCAACCGTTCGGATGAAGCAGTGTTCGTGGCACCCGAACGCTTGCGTGATCTCCTGACGTAGCCAGCATCCGGTACACCCGGACGTCACTTGCGCGTGTTCATGACTCGCCGTACTGTTGGGCTAGACGAGGCTCTTCTCGTGTCACCCGAAATATTGTGTAGCCACTCAGCACTCGTTGTCTAGCGTTCGTCGCAAGTATTCACTCTTTCGACTTCGCAACCAACAGTTCTTGCCTTGTCGTATTCGATCACTTAGGTAGTATGGCGTTTGCATAAGATCTGGATTCTGAGAAGGGTGAGTATGTCACTCCATTATCTATTCATATGGGTGACATTTATACATGATGAACTTGGTTGTCGTAGCATTCCTCGTGGGTTTGCCGAGGTTGTTCCTTGCCAAAGACTACCCCTTCCCCGATTACGGGCGTGGTTCTCGTCCCCTCAACAACCCAAGCAGTTAATGGAGCAAGAACCTTTTTAGCGCGCTCCAAGGCGGCTTCTGTTACAAGAAGCTCCCTGCAGGTTACTTCGCGGAAGCCTTTTCCTTCTAGATCATTACCAACGGACGATAGCGAACGGGAGAAGAAGAACAATTTCACCATTGTCTGGCCGTACGTTTCGCAATCTTTGGTATTTGAGTTGTTTGCTTACCTCAAATCTATTTCGACCAATGTCTCTCCTCTTCAATGATCTCAATGTATGTTTGATCTATACATCTGCTCGTTCGGCCCACTTTGTCGCTTTCAAAGCGCTATTCTAGTTAAAGGCTCTGTCGGTTCTGCGACCCGGATACCGACTAAGTGGAGTGTCGTTATCGTAGACCGCGGATCGAATTTTATCAAAGCCGATCACGAAGTCATGGGACCGCCCGGTGGTTTGAACACCCAGAGAGCGAGATTGTGGGGGAAGCTTGGTGTGAGAGCTCGTGCGCTTGATCAGAACAGGTGAGTATCGTCTCTTGTCCGTATCGGCGAACGCTGATAGCACCAGCGCTGTTTTTTGTTTCAGTCCTTCGCCCTCTCTGCATCCTCGGTTCCGGCATCGTGAATTACGGACGGTGCCGACCACGCTAGTCGTTGTTAGACGATAGTGCGGGAGGCAAAAAGTCCAAAAGCAGGAAAGAAGCTTGTGCAGCCAATTTGTGCGGCGATTCTGTGCCTGTGGGTGTGTGTGGGAGTGGTCGAGCATGTGTGAGTGTCTCTTCGCGTATATGGTTGTCGGCATTGATTTGGATCAAGGCAGTGGTTTGCGAGGGGGTATTATTGGGCACGACAAACAGAACGCCACGGAGCCTCGAAGAATTATGGGAGTATCTAGGTCGTGAAAGTGACAGAGATGTTCTACTAACATGTTCATCTTAGGAGGATAAGCTTTTTGCTTGTCGATCTGTGATGCAATATGGGCGGTCCGCGCGGGAAGCATGCGAGATGAAAGCATAGAAATGGATTGCCAGTAAATCGCGAAATGAAGAAACTCCCCTCCTCTCGCTACCGAGTCTGTCGCCCGTCCCGCCATTGGCATTGGAAAGACCAGCGAGCGCATTGGCAGGGTCGTCTCGGAATGCTCTGGCTACCAATTATGCGGCACACTCACGTGCACGAGCTGGAATCAAGCGCGGCATCAGAATGCCGAGAAACATTCCCAGGCGCAGAGCAGGCATCCGCGGTCAGAGCCCGGTATGGCTCTGTCATCTTCGCAGCGAACCGCCATCGTCGTCGTCGCCCCAGCGCCGGGCCTGCCATCATTGACGAGCACGACGAGGACACCAAGTTCGGAGTCATGAGCGCGTCGGAGGAGCCCCAGGAGGTTAAGCCCGCCCCGCCGAAGGAGAGGCGCTTCAAATTGAGCAGGTAAGTCTCGGACTCGGCTGACTCATTCCCTAACTATTTTGTACTTATTATCTGCGATAACGACAGGGCTTGTGATCGTTGTCGGTGAGCAGCCTGAAGCGATACTTTACTTGCTGGATGACTGAGTGGAAAGGGTAGGCGGCGTAGGATCAAGTGTGATGAGGGTCATCCGTGCCAGTCGTGTCTTGCTGCGAGCTCGCCGTGCACATTCGAGGAGCCGGGTAAACGGACACACCCCCACAAGTCAAAGTGAGTGCAGAAACAGTCTGCTACTCTGCTACTGCTAAAACTTGGCTCAGAAGAGCTGCGACACTTGAAGACCGCATGCACCATCTCGAGTCTCTCATCCAGTCTATCCCGTTCAACCTCTTTGGCGCAAACCCAGGCGCATACCCTCCTATGTCGCCTACGGGTGACCCCTCAAGTCCACACGCCTCGTTCGCATCAGCAACTCATGCTTATCCTATGGGTGTCCCACCACCCTCGCTTTCCCTCTTCCCCCTCATAAACCCATCGACACATTTCCCATCTTCGAGTTCGAACCTCAGTACGACCTTGAACGCACAAGCACCTGCGACACAGACAACAGACGACCCTTCGCGCTTCTCTGCTGCGGTATCGCCCTCGTACCTCTACCTGGACGATGAAGGCTACACGAGATGGCAGGGCGAAACATCTGGGCTGCCGCTCCTTGATTTTCTGGTCGAGCGCGAGCTCCCTACACCGACGGCCGCGCGACAACAGGAATTCAACCGCGAAAATGTTTTCACCGGCGAGTGGTTTCCCGACCGACAACAGAGGCGGATCAACGTGAACCCGGAGTCGATTTGGAAGCTTATTACGTCCGTCATTATGCCTGAGCTGATGGATAGGTGCGCGCGCTTCATCCTCAACTGTGCACATTTTCTGATAAAGTTCGCAGTCTTGTCCAATGCTTCTTATCAACCTCCTACTATCTCATGCCATTCCTGCACGTGCCTACGTTCTTAGCGGTAAGGTTCAAAAATGAAGCTCGCCATTTTATCGCTAAATTTCGGACAGGACTACGGAAATCCTCAAAAATGGGGTGAACCAGGCTTTGCTTCGTTCATTGTTGCAATCTGTTGTTTGTCTGCACGGCACATCGATGATCCGCGCGTTCGCGCTGACCCCTCAGACGGCTTCTCCGCAGGCGTGCAGTGGTTCGACCTTTTCTCCAAGCTCCGTATCCTGCCCAACGCCGACCGCCCAACCTTGTACACAATCCAGTCCGTGTTCGCAGCAGCCGTGTACGCAGTGGGTCTGGGCAAGCTATCACGCGCGTTTGCGCTCTTGTCCGAAGCCATCACGCTTTCGATCGACGCAGGGCTGCATCGCTCTGCGGAGGCGTACGACTGCTTTGATCCTATCGAGGAAGAAGTGCGCAAACGGACGTTCTGGTGCGTTTACATGTGGGACAAACAAGCTGGCGCTGCTTTTGGACGGCCCCCGATGATCCGGCTAAGGGACTGCGATGTCGGCGAACCTGCGGTTGTGGACGACGAGTATATCACGAATGACGGTGTGGGCGCGCAACCGCCAGGTACAGAGAGCAGGCTGGGCGCGTTCGTAGCGACAGTCCGCATCTTCATCGTGCTCGAAAGCATCCTCGACTTCCCGCAGCACTACCATCCGCAGACGAACCCCTTCCTCGCACGCGCAGCATCCGTTCTCGCAGGTCAAAGTGCGCGCAAATCACTGCGCGACGAAGAAGCGCTGCTGGACGATATCTTGCGCGCGCTCCCGCCGTACTGGGCGCACACGGCAGAGACGATGGCGAGCGACAACGTGATCCGCGTGACACAGTCGGAGCGGATACATTGCCTGGAGCAGTTCGTGCGCATGCTGATGCAGCGGCACCGGTTCAGCGAGCTCGTGGCGGAGCGGACGTTGGGTGGCGGCGAGGGCGAGGGCGAGCAGACGGACGCCGAACGCGAGGCGATGATGGCGTGCCACAACTGTGCGCTGCAGCTCGTGCATTCGCATATGCAGGTCGCCAAGAAGGGGCTAATGACTTATTGTATGTGCACCTTCTTTCGTTACGTCCAATGAGCTAATGTGTATTCTCCACTTGGCAGACGGTGTCCATGTTATCCATCAATTGACGCAGGCTGGGCGTACTCTCATAGCTGTCCTGCTAAATTGCAAGACGGAAGACCTTCAGCCGCTTGTACCACCATCATTGGAGGCTCTGCGATCGTGCGTAGGCTTATTGAGGCGATTCAGCGGTCGGTATATCTGTGGCCTTCGGTCTGGCGAACTCATTGAGGAATTCTGTCGCCGTACGTCAAACTCTTTCTCTTTAGCATTCTATCACTCACTCCTTTCTCCAGTGACCTGCATCCCGCTCGACGCTCCAGAGCGCAAGGAGATCAACCAGACACGCCCGCCTTGGATCCGTCCCGTACGCAAAAAGCGTGACTCTGTTGTCAGGGGCAGCGGCGGTCCGGGTTCGTCGAGCGACTCCCAACACGGCAGCCCAGAAGGTTCGTCCTCCCACGTCTATCCCGCTTATCGAGCTTCTACCATTCATTCTTCTCTCCGCGCTTAAACTTTCAATGCGTTCTGTGATTGTGTGCTGTTTATACTGATGCGCGTTATTTTTGTTCTGAATAGCTGGCGCAAATGGAAATAGCCCGCCCGCGTTCTCCGTGGGCAGCCCAGATACGTTGCTCCAGACTCCATACACACTGGACTCGACGCCGACGTCGTATGGGCTCGGTGACATTAGCTTGGATATGGGCCAGCCGGACGTGCTGTCAGAGGGCCCGGGAGGGATGTCGTCGGCGGCACTAATGTCGATGCTGAACGACGGCTCGTTCGACATGAACGCGCTCTTCAACACCGAGTTCGCAGCGACGCCAGGCCCGGTCTCGCAGGCGCAGCTGTCAAACGGGGTCTCCCAGCAGCAATCCGGTGCCTCTGGAGGCGGAGGTTCGGGGTTCAATGGCGCGTTTTTGTCGGGGAATAGTATGCTGGGGATCGTGTCGAGTCCTTGATGTGCGCTTAGCCTGAGTTCACGAACAGCTTTTGTTATCTTATAGGAACATGTATCATTTGAAAATGAACGCGGATTGTATTGTCATCATCATCGTTACCATTTACCATGTCGATGTGTGGAGAGCGAAAAATCCTATTCATTCGCGCCGCATCTTCATTATCTGTTGTCGCTCGCAAATTTGTATTTCATGTGATCCTTTGCTAGTCGAATGCAATCAACATTGCTATTGCCGTTTCCATTGTACCTTCCTTGTGCTTTGCGTATAATTGAGAAATGAAGGTTGGCCGTGCTTGAGAACAGGATTCTACTGCTTCGCCTATTAAGATGTTTTCTATAAATCGAAACCGAGGATGAAGGGAACTCTGGCAAGTAAGTTAACCAATGTAGCACTCTTTTTGTTTGTCCACTGGTGTTTCTGACGAATTATTATTCATATCTCTAAACCCGCTGAGACTGTCATAATTTAGTTTCGCAAGTTGTCGGTCACTCATTCTTGTCAAATGTAGCTTGCAGCGCCGTGACTTAGCTGGACATAATGCACTAATCATTCTCTATTCACAAACCTCTACACTTCACAAGACTAATCACGAACAAGGTGACTTATAACACCAAACACTATAAGCCTGATTTGTCCCTTCCTTGTGACAACCCCACGATTTACACATACTTAGCGCCGCCATCTACCTCGATTCTCTGGCCGGTAATGTATTTGCATCTTAAAGATCTTGTCAGCGCTTACAACTCGACCTTTCGATGACCAATGACGTACTTCATAAGGAACACATATGCTTCCGCAATCTCATCGGGCCCAGCGACATGCTTCACAAGAAGGGTCTCTTCTACCAACATCTTCGAAAGCGCCTCCGGAGGGAATGCATCCCAAAACTGTTTGGTTGCATGATAAGCTGAATATGAAAACAGTATATAGGTTTCAAGCTCACCTCGGTCTTGACGGGCCCAGGGCAAACACTGTTCACGCGGATAGGAGCCATATCTACAGCCAGCCCTCGCGTGAACGCGTCCACTGCGCCAGACACAGCAGTAGCTAGCGACCATCCAGGAGGAGGCTTCAGAAGAGCCGTTCCTAAGCACTCATCAGCAAGTACGTGAATTGATGAAGTCTGAGCGATTTACCGGAGGTGAATGTCACAGAACCACCCTTACGGATCTTCGCTGCCTTCGCTGCAGCTGCTGCGCCCCAGAAACGAACATCCAGTATGTCTGGGCGGTGCAGCAGTCAGAAGCTTTCATGCCGTGACAGGAATCCTAGCTCACCTTTACCAACGTCCAAACCGTTGTCTCCCAAGCGCGGCTTGTCTCCACTTGTCCACACCAGATGATCAACCTCTCCGAGTTTGTCGAAGAACGCCTTCACGGAATCTTCGGCCTTGCCATCGATCACATCTCCTGAGATCACGCCCGGCACTGAAGCACCCGCAATGTCAGCCTTCAGACGCTTGAGAGCATCGTGCACTTTCTCTTTAGACGAGGAGCCGATTATGACATGAGCGGCCCGCTCGAGCAACGCTGCCTTTGCGACGCCATAGCCAATTCCTGATGACCCTCCAATGACGACAACTGTCTGGCCTGCGAGGTCGGATGACATTTGAGAGGTATCGATCTGAGAACTTGTTGTTCCTCAAAATTTTCGCGGTCCTTTTATACTGTCAGGAAGAGATAGCGAGATAGAAAAGCCTAACGCAGCTAATATTTACTTACCTGCTCTTCCGTCTCATGGCCGATCTTTACGGATCCTATCAGTAATCCCAGACAAAAAGAAATTACGTGTCCTTTTTTGTAATTCTTGCTCGAGAGCTAGATGACAAGAAGGAGACGTCAGCATATGAAAGGTGTTAACGACTCGCCTGTAACAAGCGATGACCGATATCATAGGCATAAGGTGAATCTAACTTACCCTAAGACGAGGCCAGGGCGTCAGTTAAACTCAACCTACACAGCAGTTAGTCAGGTAAATGAAGGGCTTATCGAAGAAGCTTCAAAGACAACACAGACAACATACGTACGGTGTAATACACCCTGACGACGGAGCAAGGTCTTGGTGTTTACGGTCCAGTTAGAAGGCAGCCATTTGAACCCAGTCTACGTTTTATCCAAACTCGGCCCTTGTAGAGCGATGCTTCAGGAATCAGGAATGCTTGTCAGATCCGTACTGCAATGGTGCGCAGATGCCATTGGACCAAACCTCACAATGCCATTCCCCATATTCGTGCAATTCTCCACGGAAAGTCGAAGAAGTCCGTTTTCCATTCAGGTAGCCCTAAGCCTTTAGAGAAACAGTGAAGTCGTTGAAAGAATTGGCGTCGTCTGTGGTCAGCTTCAAGTTGGTTCGAACAGGCTGAGCCCCAACTTGCGGATATTTGTTTATGTTTGTTCCTTGACTCGCCGGCGCCGATAATTGCGCGTACTCTCGTTCTCGAATTACGGCCATGAGGTCCTCAGTTAAGGCTTTGGTAAGTTCGGAGTGATTATTTGCTACCAATTCTAACTCAGAAGTTCTACAGGCGAAAAAAGATATTCGGTGATTTCGAGTTGAAAATTGTACGAAAATTGGCTTGGACTACCGAAGCCCCTGAACATCACAGAATAGAGATACCAGTTGACTTCATCGGAACGTGACAATGGCGTGGAAGAGCCCACTGGAGAGCCAATGCGCGTCAGACGGTGATACCCTATGATGAACACTTATACTGCTTCGCCTGAATTCATAACCAAAATAACAGCTAGTGCGACAGAAACGTTTTGTTGGATTCCATTCGAAAACAAAGGTAGATGATTGTGTATCTTCCAGTCAAACTTGAGTACTGAGTACTTGAAGAGATACAGTCCACCTTAACTGGGCCCAAGCTTCTGTTGCGATAAACTATGTATAAGAAGTCGCATATCCCCAAGTCTTTGTGGTGGATTGCAAGTCCTTAATCTGCGATGAGGAGGAAAAGTGAGTGCAGAAGGTGGGGTTACTAAAGCAGAACAGAGCACAGAACATGACTGTTCCACTCTCTCCTCGTCGCTCTCGCACGCCAGAACAGCTTAGTCTCCTTTAGCAAGGACCCGCTGGAAGGCAGTGTGGCTCTAGAGAGATGCACAGTCTGTGAAAATCACTCCAGAGCAACTTGAACCTGGGGCTGCCGAGGGGGCATCAAGTCACACCCCAAGGCATCCTGCCAGCTGGTCGACAAGCAGCAAAAGGTTTAGGTGCGGGTGGGTGGGCTGCAAAAGTCTTGAGGTCTTGAGGTGCGGTTGTTGTGCTGTGGCCATCGTCATCGTGGTCGATGGTGAAGAGACGACGCACGCCGGCAAGCGTCTCGACGCGTGACATTGGTGTGACACGTGTGTGCACCCGCTTCGCCGCGAGTCTGCGCACTCACTCCGTGAGTCCTTCCAGCTTAGACTTATGGCACTACTTGTATGCGGACTTGTTTACGGCTAAGTGTATTCGAAGGAATCTATATAAAAGTCGGCATACCGTTCTCCTGAAGTCTGTTAATCTATCAAGGCATTCTCGATGTTTAGTACTTAGTCTCATGATACACCACATATACTGTATGTAGAAGTTTAGCCTATTCCAATGGCCACTAAACACCGAGCTATGTATAGCCGTGTACACATAGGGAATATAAATTCGCTGCGAATCTATGAAGCAGACAATCAAGTAATCTGATGACAAGTTAAAGGCACTACAAAGCTGAACTCAAGTGTCAAGAAGCCGCGGCATCAAACGTCACTGAATCAAGCATTCGACCTAAAGGAAAACTTCCATAATATTATGGCCCGGGCGTGTACGTTACTGAGACTGCGGGGTAAATAACGTTTCTAACGGCCTCGTGGCGTTCTCAAGAAAGACAAAAGAAGACGAACCTTGCACCTTCCCGCACCTCGAGTCTTCAACGTCCGTTCGCGCTTCCGCCTCCAATTTTTATTACACAAGTTGGGAAGCATAAGTACACTCGAATCAGACGGGAAGCTAATCCAAGAGACAGAGAATATGTGAGAGAGGTGCAAGGAATAACATTGGTGTCTCCCTGGAGATGACTGGAAATAGGATAGAAAAATAAGAAGCACTAAGAACCAAGAACCATAAAGCATGCTGCCATAAGTCTCCGGCTTTTGCAACACTACAGTATCATTTACGCGAAGAGCCAGACTCGAACCAATTCTACTAGAAGCCTAGAGCCTGCTCTTTCGCGAGATGACTGCTCACGAGACCTTCGTTGTAATGCACCAAACATGACTGGTCGCTCAAACTACACACACCCATTTTCTACAGTCCCAAATATTCCTGTGAGACTTACCACTTTCAGATCTGGAAAGCTGAAGTTCCCACCCCGCACGGTAACAGCAACTGAAGCTCAGTTTCGTACCTGAAAATCACAGGCATGCACTGCAGACGATCCCGCGCTCATATTACACCCTACGTCGGATCTCTGCGGATTCCAGGAATAGTCCGCGCGTGCACACTGCTCCAATCGATGCAGACTCAGCTCAGGATCTGCTGAGAGGCACAATAGAGTTCCCGGACTTCTCGGAGGCGCGAAGCTATCAAGCTATTGAAGAGCGAATCCGGGGAAATTTCGGAGAACTCTAGTGTGCCACGATTTTCCATTTATCGGTGCTGTGAGAGCCGCTGGACCTTTTATGAATTCCTCCTCCTAAGAGCACAAATGATCATCTTCTATCTTGGGAAAAACTGACAATGAATTCACGACTGCGTACAAGATCAAGTCATGCTCTGTGATTGTGCTTCACTACTCGAGTATCCAAGCATCGTCTTATTCCACTTCTGTTTCAGCCAATGTATCAAATTAGATTTTAGCAACACCGAGATATTTACCTACTTACAGCGAAACTTGCAGGTGGTAGCAGAACTACGCAGATTGGGGACGTAACTTGTGGTATTGATCTGTCTTCCGCGGACAGCGGCTCAATCATCTTTGTGCGATTCACAGTTTCTGACTGTCATTCACCATAGTGACTTCCTCGTCATCAATACTTTCTGTCCATAAGTACACTATCTTCAGACAATTCGTGGGACAATGACGAGACTACTCTGGGGAAATGCGATTACCGCTTATTGTTCTTGCAGCATGTTATGGTGTCATGGATAAATCGTTCGGAGTAGACATACAGACATCAGCGAGCGAAATTGATCATTCATAGACCGTATAGATATACACAAGAGAGACATTAGTAGCTCGAGGAAAGAGGAGTGCGTGTCAATGAGCGAGAATAAGCAAGCATGAGTCGTTTTGTACCGAGGGCTAAGGCCTGTTCTCCATTAAAGTGTACTGTCTGCATATTGTCAAAGATAATTACAGAATATATATGTGAACGTACCTTAGCTATACCCTGTAGGAATGACTAATGCTTCTTGAAGTAGTCGTCAACACATCTCTCTATCAGACCGGGTATCCACGTATTCAGCTTCAATCGAGCTGCCGTCCTCTGAACGAGATCCAAGATACCATCCACGTCATCCGGAACAGCCTCAAGGGGTGCCTTTTCCTCGTCCACAGCGTTCTGGCGTTTTGACTTCCAGTCCTGCTTCTTCCGTTTTACCAGTGCCACAGGCGACTTATCGAGGTTTACTACGAAAAATTTTGTGCTCCTGTCTTGTCCGTCCTTGTAGCGAATACTGAGCATCGTCGCCGCGCCGTCACCTCGCTTGACTCGACACAGAGCGTGAGTCCTGAAGTGCATGGCTTCCGCTCTAGCCTTCCCGTACTTCACGTCTTCATTTGAACGTTCCAGAGGATGCATTAGTATGGGCATAGGCCAATGTAACATCTCTACGTGCAGAGCGATTTTTTCGAAAGGTATCCCAGGGAATTGAATCGCAGCCGCTCGTCGGAGAGCTGGTAGATGTCGCCGTATCTGTACAAGAGCCCAGAACAGGAGGTAGTTCTTGTCGCATCGCGGAATCTCTGATCGGTGAGCTGCGAGTCTTATTAGAGCCAATATAAGCTTAAATATGTCAATGGAGTACTGTACAATTTTCTTTCTTCATAATTTTGCATTCCACTGAGTGGCTCGCCTTCCACGATACTATTTGACAATTCTGCGAGCAGTAGATCGCGTGCTGGCATCCTGCACACTTCATGAAAATACGAGGCGGGCCCTTCGTATCACAAGCTGCCTTGTCATACATGTATATACGACCAATGAGAAAGGCGGAAAGACGAGATATATAGATAAGCTTACATTACTGCAATAGACATGATCTCTTTGAATGGCCAGGGTGTGGATGTGCCTCAGAATGGAATGTTCCATGATAAGAATCTCGAAGTCTTGCCAAATGCCTTTGAATACGCCTCCGAGCGTGTTGGTATGAAACGGTTTATGCTCTTGCTTTCTGGAATAGTTTGCCATGTCTTGCCGCACAGCCTGCAAGACTGACTTGAGATGCATAGAGGTGGGAATGTTTTCCGCGAACATGCTTGATACGTGCAATCGACTGTTCGTCTCTAAAGCCTCGTAGATCTCGCCAATCTTCAGGTACGTCTCCATGAGACCATTCTGAAAGCCCTGAGGAATGTAAGACCCACCCGCGTCTAATAAGGAGTAAATGGACGAAGTCATTCTTATGCAGAGCACCAGGGGGAGGTATCGATCGCCAAAACTCCGGTATGTTGCATCGAGTAGAATAGACATGGTATTCAGAATGAGTGAGATGAAGTCCTCGTCCAAAGCCGCTTTTCGGGTTGAGTTCAAGCATAGTTCGTGCGTCATCATAAACAAGAAACCATAATGAGCCGACATCGATTCTAAATCCATATCGCAGAGCGCGTCACGTGCACGAATTTTTGCGAGGGTGACAACCTCATGAAAGGAATTGAACCGGGCCTCAAAGCTGTCAAACAGAGGGCGCAAACACTCGTCCCCAAGGTTATGGAAGGCATTCATAGCGTTTGCCGCCTCCTTTGCTACGTCTTGGATCACATTCCTCGCCGCCCAGAACTCCGAAACGAAGCTAAAAACCTTTTCGTCCGCGATGTACTTTTCGGCCGTCTGCTTACAGTTGCTGGTCGCCACCAGGAGTGCTGAGATCCCTGCTGCGAACTCTCTGCTCATCTCTTCTCCGTCATCGTCCAGATGGTGTTTGTGTATATAGGTTATGGCCAACCGAAGATAATGCGCCCAAGTAAAAGCGTTCGGCCATATTCGCAGAAGACCTTCCGCTATTCTACACTCCTCAAAGGCCTTGGAGGGCAGATTTCGAGTGACTCGGAAGGAGCAGCAGACAAACTGGGCCAGCCGGAGCGCGTGAGGAGAGTAGTCGCCCTTTGAGGGAAGGGGTCTCTCAATGTATTCGGCAGCTAGGCCAAAAATGTTCATATAGAGGTTCTCTGGGATAGATTCCTCGTCGCAAGTCATGGATGCTAGCGCAGCAAGATGATCGTACGAGCCGTTTCTTGCTTTATCGATCATCTGTGATACGTTAGCCTCAAAGAAAGGATAGTATGTTGAGAGGAGCAATCCTACCTCCTTGGTTGATACATAAGGAAGCGTCAGAGTTACGGACTTGTTGTTTTGAGTACTGGGTACCATCTTGAGGATCGAGGGATAGTAAGTAAAAGACAACGATGAGTTGAAACTTGAAAGACACCCGGCCGAGTCAACACGCGCCGAATCACATGATCGTGCCTCAGGTTCGGAGTAAATCCACGTGACTCGTCCGAGTCACGTCGTCGCTTTTTTGACCAAGGTGCCGTGCAACATGTTGGACAACGACGACGAGGATGAGTTGGGTCTTGGGCAAGTCTTTGTGGTAAGTCATTATACTTTGGTGTCTAACCTCTAATACTGATTCGTAGGCTAGGAACCTCCAAGGCCACCTACGCCTAAGTCAAGTACGGCTACCTACACTCGAACGAACGTCAACGACGGCGAGCAAAACTCCTGGAAACAGATAGAGATCAGGCTCGTCGGTTCGCATCCTCTGTGGGCCCACCACCTGTACGTGCTCTCATCGCAGGAACTCGCGAACTTCTTTATCTGATGCAAAGTGATTTAGCATAGCTGGAATGCAGCTCGCGCCTTCGCAACCTACTTAGATCGCAGTTCGACATTGTATAGGGGGAAGAACGTTCTTGAGCTCGGTGCGGGGGGAGGGCTTCCGGGACTTGTGACTGTGCTGAATGGAGCGAGGAAGGTGCGTGATCAACAATCATGTTTGTTAGTAGATATCTCATTCTGTTCGTTCAAGACGGTTCTAACAGACTACCCCGACCAAATTCTGCTTGACAACCTGTCGCTAAATGTTTCCCATAACATTTCACCCGAGTCTCAAAGTCGTATCGATGTGCTTGGCTACATCTGGGGCACGCCTGTAGACAAACTTCTTTCTGCAGCCTCGCCAGAAGGAGACAAATATGATTTGATCATCCTATCGGATCTGATCTTCAATCATTCTCAGGTGCGCAGCGCTTTCTCAGCTTATTTTCCATCTACTACTTATACTGATCTGATACAGCACGACGCCCTGCTTCGTACCTGCTCTCTCACAATCAGACGCCCCTCATCTACTGCAGAGGCCGACCCACCATGTGTTCTCGTCTTCTATTCTCACCATCGTCCGCATCTTGCGTCTCGAGACCTTGAATTCTTCGCGAAAGCGCGCGAGGCAGGATGGGTATGCGAGAAGATCTTAGAGGAGAGGTTTGACGTACGTTATCTCGTTCTATCAGTTGGCTTTGAAATTGACCCCTCTTGTCAGCCTATGTTCCCGGATGACCCTGGAGAGGAGGAAGTGCGAGCGACTGTCCATGGATGGAAGTTGACTCTTTCATAGCTTCAGAAAGGACCCAATTGTTGCGGCTGTTCGAACACGGACAGACGCATCTGAATCATCAAAGGTGTATATTGATAGGCTAACTGTGTTGCATGTTGTTGTACTATATAAATACAAACAAAGATTAAAATTATATACATAAAAGACAGTCGGATTAAGAGAGTACATAGCGTGAAACCGAAATGAAATCAAAGAATGAAATGCCCATCTTCCTCATCGTGCAGACCGAGTTGTTGATCGTTTCCGGTTCGAATCCTGCTCAGCCTTGTCATGGACAGGGAACATCTTCGACAGCTCGATACGGTTCTCTGCAGTATCTTCAACTTGATAAAGAGTCTTCGCATCCATATGCTCCTCAATATTGACTGCTTGCGCGAGACCATCCGGGTATGTTTTGCAATAACTAAGAAACAGGTCAACTGCGTAAGCGAGGTGCTTGACGCGGCCCATTTGCAAGAGTTCGCGTGTTGGGCCTCTACCTCCCTGAATGATGGACTCCCGAACCTGTTCTTCGATCCAGGGCGCGGGATCGGAAAGACAGGGTCTGCACCAGGACTCGATAATGTCGTCAAGAAGGTAGTGCTCGTACATGCTCTTTTTTGTACGAACTTTGTCCGACATGTTTTGTACAGCCAAGCCTGTGTTGCTGAGGTGTTGTACCTTGCCGGCCTTTCGGAATTGTTCGTGATTGCACCCGGACATCATCCACGATGCAAGGGCGAAATGGAAGAACAGTTGGTAAAAGACATCTGTCAGTCTTTTGTGATCCCGTGTAATCCAGCCATATCTCTCGGAGAACCAAGTGAGCTTGAGTTGGAGGTAGTACCAAAATCCCGACGTGGAAAAGTAGGGCGGTAGGTGTTCGGGAAGACCGATGAAAATAAAGTTCATGGGAAGATGGTAAGGATTGATCTTTTCTATCAGGTGGTAAATCATATACGCCACGATGGTGCACACAGACGGATGAGCGGCAGACTGCTGTGGCCGGGGAGTCCTTTTCAACGATGATTTACGACGAACCGTCGCCTCCGACTTAGCGTGCCTGGAAGGCTGCGTCTTTGTGCCAGCACCTACCACTCCCGCTCGAGCAGAAGCAGTCGAAGCGGAATCGGAGGTGGAAGCATGATCAGCCGGCTTGGGAGCACTCAAGACTGGAACACCATCGCCTAGTTTTAAGAAGGACAGTTAAGTAAAGCAACCTCCGTAGACAAGCACAAAGAATCCGCACCTTTCTTAACGGAGTTCACAGTCCCTGACGGCACTGGAGTGCGATTCTGCGGTCGTGGCTTCAAAGGCTCCCTTACTGGAGACGTTAATGGAGGCCGCTTCGTAGCTGAGCCCTTCGGCGTTTGGGTACTAAAGGGTTTGATTATTAGCGTATCTCTTCTTTTACTATTAGAGTATGTATGAGAAAGCGTACGGGGTGAAGGGGTCCACGTCATCTCCATTCGGGTTACTTCTCAGGATAGGTTCGTTCTGGTCCTCTGCGACAAGAAGTCAACACAGCTTCTGTATCTAGTACGCAACGGAACAACTCACTGAACTTCTTGTGCTTCCGCTTTTGTGGTGGAGAGGGAGGGTGGGGACGCTTTGGCATGGCTTGTACTGCAAAGAAAGAGAATACGTAGAAGGAGAATGCGATGATCAGAAGCGCCTGCGCTTAAAGGAGTATAATGATAATGCGAGTTAGTGAATGAGAAGAGAGGAATAATGAGGCCAGCAGAATGAACGTACTCTTTATACAGGGCACCTTGGAGAGAGCGACATTCATCTCGACGTTTGAACAAAGACTCAAAGAGACTGATGGCTCACCGCTTGGGTGATGAAAGGTGAAAGAAACCTTCGTCTTTCATAAGACTGCCTAAATCTCAGATTGACCTGTAGCACCAGCATTCATTAGGAAAAAGACATTGTCACGGCCCTAATTTGTCCAGCATGGATGTCGTGGACCAGTAGTCGATCATATAGAAAGTTGTGTGGTCTGGTCGCCATTTCATCGTAGTTTAAGACACGGAAATGGGATAGCTAATATGAGAGGTTTTTGACCTTCAGTAGAATCGTGTAGCAAATGGAAAAGAATGTAGCAGCAGCAATGAAATACAAGAAGAACCAGGGCCTGAGTCGCTCACATGTTCATCATGTTTAAGTTGAAGCTGATCGTGAGAAATACCTTCCATTAAAATTAAAATTCAAGTTCAAGTTCACTGGCAAGGCAACTCATGCTTCAACAACTTCAACGAGTGTCCGGCGACTCCTGAACCATCACCAACTCTCTTAGGCTGAAACTTCCATAATAGCTCTCTAAAGAAGACTCAGGAAAACGAACATCAGATCAACTTAAATTCTTGATTCAGGAGAGACAGATCTGCTTCTACAATCTCATCGAGTCCAGCAACGCACTTCATGAGAGGTGTCTCTCCTGCTATCTAGTCTTGCCATCATTTTCGGAAGTGATTTTAGGGGGATAAATCTCCGGGACGATGGTGCTTTTGCCAGATTTCGCCTGCCTTAATGTGCACTGATATTTGTACATATTTGTACACCGAAGTATGGTAGTATATAATGTCGCGCAAGTCATTTGTTTCTTCTTATTGATTCAGATAGGAAATCGAGCCTATGAAGATTACGAGGAAGGGTCTGGTGAGCCTGACACTGGAATCCTGATATCAATTCTGATCCTTTTATGACAGGCAAGTAACGACATCGTACGGCTTCATGTCCAAGGATGTACGAAGGTTGGCTCAGATTACACCGAAGCCCTTGCATTTCGCAGAATAGATATACCAGCTGATTTCATCGGCACGCAGAGGTGGGATGAAAAAACCCATGAGCTGCGAAGAACAGTTCCCCTTGACCCCTCCTCCGAGTACCACGTAAGCTTCAGTCTCGGCAATAAGTTAAGTGCTGGATCGTCGGGGTTGGTCTACGAGGTTTTGAATCCGATACTGGTGCACGAAAGCACGTCAGCCGGTTATGTTGATATTCCTCCGCTCGTTGTCAAAATCGCAGCACGCACGAAGAACAAGAACCTGGCACGTGAAGCATGGTTCTACGACGAGATGCAGACTCTCCAAGGGGTAGTCATATCGCGCTGTTATGGATGGTTTGAGGCACCGCTTCCTGAGGGCACCACTTTCACTCCTTGGGAGAACGATGACATGGAGCGTTTTTTTCCAGAAGATGACCCAACAGGAGAAAGGTTCTTCTCGTACTGGGATCGTGGCGCGTTTAACGAGGATTCACGCACATTGTTAGATCGACTACATGGCGATCATACGGTCTCGTTCATCCTCCTGGAACGACTAGGTGGTCCATTCCTGCCAGCCGGAGTTCCTTTATCAAAAGAGATGCAGTGCGTACAGATTGAGTCCATATCTGACTGACTTCAGACTGATTCAGTCGTATGTTAGAGACGAAGTAGCGGATGCCTACGCCGAGCTATCCCGTCTCCACATTGAACACTACGACGTTCGCTACGACAATATTCTTTCGGTGCTTCCGCCACCCGATGGACAACCGTCCATACCTTCCAGCCATAACGGACATGTATTCAAGTGTCGAATCATCGACTTCGAGCTCTCCAGGAAGATCATGCAAAAGCCAGAAGTTATTCTTCGCTGTATGATGGGATTTGTTAAACACATGCTTGAAGGATTGCCTGATAACGACTTCTTCGGGCAATCCTTCTTTTAAGCAATCATCCGATTCCTTTCATTCCGAGTTATGATACTTTCGCCGAGCTGGAATACGATTAGTGAACTATTTTTGAAGATAAAGAATGTCTAAGAAATTGAACATTGTTAAAAGGGTGTTTTACGGTTACACACTTTTTGTTGCGTCCTGATGCTCCCAATTCAGGAAGAAGACTGCGATTCAGCGTCTCATGACACTGCATTGGGCGATTTCCAAGTTAAAATGCCGACGTTTTAGACGGCTACTAGTAGGCGTCACGCGATATGAGTCAAAGGAAGCATGTTCGATATCATTACATACTTCCGACAGACGCCACGACGCATGTTGGCCAATTTTTACATTAAGCAAGGCTTGCAGCTTGCTTGAAAGGTCCTCTTCGTCGTACATTCGCCATTGGTGACATGATATTGATGAATTCTGCGGAAACTAAATTGGTGAGTTCTTAACTAATGACTTGCTACTAATGTTTACCTACTCACAGGCAAGCAACGACATTGTACGGGTTCACGTGGAGAGCTGTACAAAAGTCGGCCCGGATTACACTGAACCTCTTGAATTCCGAAGAATAGAAATACCAGTCGACTTCATCGGTACGAGACCTTGGGACGGAAAGTACCATGAGCCACGTAAAACCTCTCCCATGAATCCCTCTTCCGGGTACGTCATACGATTCACGCTCGGCAGAAAGCTTGATGCAGGATCTTCGGGCTTGATCTACGAGGCCTTGAATCCATCACTGGTCAGCGCAGACGCGGAGGCCATTGAATTCGCTACTCCACCGCTTGTTATCAAAATCGCGGCGCGCACGAAGAACAAGAACCTCGCGCGAGAAGCATGGTTCTACGATGAGATGCAGACTCTCCAAGGAGTAGTCATACCCCGCTGTTACGGATGGTTCGAGGCGCAGCTTGCTGAGAGCACCACTTTCGTTCCGTGGGATACCGACGATATCGAGCGCAGCTTCCCCGAAGACGACCCAACAGGCGAAAGATACTTTATATACTGGGCCCGCGGTGCCTTCAACGAGGACTCGCGCCCATTGGTGGATCGGCTACATGAGGATCGTACAGTCTCGTTCGTCCTTCTGGAGCGACTTGGTGGTCCATTCCTTCCAGTTGGTGTCCCATTATCTAAAGAAATACGGTAAGCTTAGACAGTGCTTCCTTTCTCTGACTTACTGATAAAGTTATGTGTCAGAGATGAAGTCTCCGATGCCTTCGCTGAGCTTTCCCGCCTGTACATCGAGCACAACGACGTCCGCTACGCAAACATTCTTTCGCTGCTACCGCCACCCAAAGGTCAGCCATCCATACCTTCTACCCATAACGGGAGGGTGTTCAATTGCCGCATCATCGATTTCGAGTATTCACGGAAAATACTGGAAGAACCAGAAGGCATCCATGAGGGTATGATGAGTTGGGCGAAGATCATGCTGGACAACTTACCTGGAAACAGGTTTGTAGGCCAATTCTAATACGTTAGCTGCCTTTTCCCCCGATAAAGTCGTATCAGATGTCCCACCACCGGACGATAATACAGATGGGTGCTATCTAGAGTAGTGGTTTAGTAAATTGTTTGAATACGAACATAGTAGGGTGATCTACCAGTTGGTCCATTTGCACCGTATCTTGGATATGCAGCATAAGCTAAGAAGTTCGGGATTGATAGCAATAAAGACCCCAATTGCCGGTCCCGGCATGTAAGTTGGGGTGATACATAAGCATAACTCACCTATCTGGAGAGGCAGTGCCAGGAATACCTGACACTCAGGGATACACACCTCAGTCATCATCGTCTAGCTCACTACCCTCCCTTTTGCTTTAGCCACTACATCTCCGGAGCTCTCATATCCAAAATTCCAGCATATACGGCAAGTTCTCGGGGCATCGATGAAGTATTGCAATGTTAATCCATGGCATTCTTGCACCCTGACACAGTGTTTAGCTGTATATCAATCAGCGTAGACTAATAGTTTCAGGGAGCAGAGTTAGATTATTCAGGATCATGTATTGTTCCAGTAAGCGAGAGAGCGAAAGTTTGTAGCTTAGATGAAAAGAGAGCAAGTGAGTGTTAGTGAGCAAGAGGTACAGCATGACGCACTCCGAGTCTACGTTGAACTCCTTCAAGTTTGCCACGGTGATGGTTGAATAATGTGACGTCACGCTTCAGGACAACACCAACTTCAAACTTCTCTTACTTCTTCCTTGACGACATTAACCCTCTGTGACTAGTATATGCATATCTGGCTTCATACTGCACCTCTTACATATCTTATTGTCGACAGGTCGCTAGTACAGAACTCGGTTCAAAGTGCCATGGCGCTTGGACAACATTATTGTTTCTGAAGCATTCGAGCGGCTATTTGTCTCGGATTTGAACGATTCCATTATTATGTCTCGCTCGAAAGATATAGCTTGATATTACGCACTACAGAGTACAGCATCATCGACTCCCTTCCAAGATGATCTTGTGAAAGACATTTCGAGAGGATAGCATCAATGAACTTGCACGGCTCTCGGTTATAGCAATAACCGCTGACCCGATCGAACTAAGGACTGCCACTCTCGAGTCTCGACTTCGTCTGTCTCGAAAACTCACACGAACATCACGCTTGTCTCATCATGTAGCACCCATGGCCATGCGCCTTCCATTCCCAAAGGCCCTGTCTTTGGCTTTGCTACGAATAAGGCAGGTTGGCGCATCGCCCATCAGCACCGCCCTCGTACACAGGTCTGTACGTTTTGCGCGGTCAACATGCTGTTCTAGTGTCCACATACTTACACGCCTCCTTCATCTAGCAGCGCCCATGGCTATGCGCTCATACATTCTTCTATGTATTTCCAAATACCTCTCTTAGGACTCACCACGGATAGGGCAACACGGCGCCTCGCTCATTCGCACAGCCCTCGTACGCGAGGTCTGCGTCGTCGTCCTCTTGTCAGCAGTCACTTTCATCTTCACCCACCACCCAAGACAATTGACGGCCTCCAAATCATGTCAGAGCAAAACACCCGTCCAGCTCAACTAGTCGTAGCCAGTAACGAAACTACTCGCAGACGCAATCGCGGAGCAGTTTCAGTTTCGGCGAGAATGGGGCTCGCGGCTTTCCTCCTTGTGGTGGAGGCTTTGTACCAGTCGGCGGATGCCTTCCCTCCGTTGAAGAGTGCTGTCGGGGGAATTATGGCTATTTTGACCTTGTACGAGGTATGTAATCACATTCCATTTTCTCATCTCATTGTATTAACTGCGAAGCAAAGAGCGTTCGTGGAAACCGCTCGGATGCAAGGCAGCTAGTAGAACGAGCGTCTCAGATATTCTTTCTGCTGAAGGAGACGACACAAAATGCGCTGTTTATCACGCCAGAGGTCCTGGAAGCGATTGCATCTATCGATCAGTGAGTGGTTATCATAATCAAAAAATGTGGTCAACTGAGAATCTTCGGTTCAGTGTTCTTCAAGGCGTTGTTAGCGAGCTCAAACAGATACTGTCGGCTAGCAAGCTTAATCGCGTCCTCTTCAAGAAGAAGCACAGTTCTCAAATTAACAAGTTGACCCAACAACTCTCAAATGCATTGGCTGACTTCCAGGTACGTCGTCCTCTTTGAATCAGCAGGCATCGTATGAATTGCTCCCATCATCTAGCTCTCGTCCGTGATACGGATACAGAGTAGCCAGGAAGAAGCGAGGCGGTGCTTGGTCCGTATCGAAAGTACCGGAGACGAGATTAAGAATTCAGTGGTTGTATGTAGTGGCTGTACGCACCCGCATCTTCATGTGAACAATCAATTTTTTTTTTTGATACTATGGTTTCCAATTAGTAAGAAGCCGATGAGGTAGCGCCCGGTAGAAGCGTAGCCAGTCGCAATTTATCTTTGAGGTTGGGAGTTGAATATGTAACTACTGGACACGAGTCTAGCCCTCGGGTGTACATGTGATATAGATGCAGTGTAGTCAAGTAAAAGCAATGCACTGCTTGGTCTGCATCGAAAGCACCGGCCTCAAGATAAAGAATTCGGTGGTAGTATGTAGTGGCTGTACACAATCACAGTTTAATGGGAAGACTTCCCTTGTTTTGAAGTCTGAGCCAACAATGATTCTTGAAAGCGCCACACGTAGAACTCCTTGTCAGTAGCATATATGCCATGATACTCAGAGCAGTCATAGATCAGATTATATAGAGAGACATGATTTTCTTAAGCTAGGTGTAGAAGGAGGGCTGCCAGGACTTGCTACCGTGCTGAATGAGGGGAGGAAAATGTGTACTCAACAATCTTGTTTGCCAGTTATTATGCAGATAACTCCATTTAAGTTGGTCGTAACAGACTACCCTGATCAAGACCTGCTTGACAACCTTTCATTGAATGTCTCACAGAAAATTACTCCCTCGTCTCGGGCCCATGTTGATGTCCTTTGCTATGTCTAGGCCGCGCTCATTGACAAACTGCTTTCTGCAGCCTCACCCGAAGCAAGACAAATTCGACTTGATCATCCTCTCAAATCAGATCGTCAATCATACTCAACACGACGTGCTACTTCACACCTGGTCTTCTACAATCAGCCGCTCGTCTACTTGTACAGCGGGTGAAGTGGCCCGCCGCACGCTCTGGTCTTATACGCGCACCACCATCCGCTCCTCGCCTCTCAGGGTGTTGGATCCTTCACGAAAGCACGTGAGACGGGATGGATATGCGAGAGGGTTCTGGAGGATATATTTGATGTACATTCTCTCTTTCGAGTGGTCGGTATAGACTTTGACACTAGTTGAGAGCCGATGTTCCCGAATAACCCTGCAGAAGAGTAAGTGCATGCGACTGTTCATTGATGGAAGTTGGCACTATCGTAGTGTGGATGATCAATGGCATATATGTTAAGGCTGACTATGTATGGTTGTACTAGATAAATAATAGCCAGGAAAGTCATTTACATACATGTCTAAGGCGTACTAGAAAATATTGTGTGGAAAAGAACAAAATTTAGAGTGATCAAAGCCTTTATGCATCAAAAGAACTATCAAATACCACATTAGCTGCGTTGTGGGGAGTTAATTGGATACAACTGCCGGAGTATAATTCTGTTCTCATGCGTTTCCTCCACTGCACGCAGTTCGCCAGCAACAGAAAGCCTCCTGTTGTAAGGCCCAACGAGATTCTCCGGGTATGTGAGTTTGTAGGACAGCAGAGCTTCAGCTGCATACGCGAGTTCAGAGAGAGGAACCAATGAGAGCAGTCGGTGTACATCATCGGTGAATTGGTATTTCTGATTAATGAACTTGCGCAAGTGAGACTCGATCCATGGGGAGGGGGCGCATCCCGTACTCTCCCTTGAGAAATTTGCCATGGTGTGCACAAAGCCTTGTTCCGTCGTCCGGGCTATGGCAGCACCCTTGGGGCCATTTGCCACGGCACCACCGGATTTAGCGTGTCTGTCCTTGCCAGCTGCCTTGAAAACTTGGCGACGGCACCCCGCGCTCAACCACGTGGCGAGTGTAAGATGGAAGAACACGTCACAGAAGTCATGTTGCCAGTTGGTGAGGTTGTATGCAAGTAAGCTTGCGAAGTCGGTCAACATGACAAAGAGGTAGTAGTAGATGCCTGATGTCAGGAGGGTCGAATGTGCAGAGTTGGGAGGCCCAACATATGTCAGACTAGGTTGAAAGATAGGATGGGGTTGCGGACCACTAAAGAAGCAAAGTAAGGTCACTAAATTAACGAAAACCGGGAAGAGCGTAGGTCGATTCAATATCGCTTGATCCGGTGACGTGTACGCAGCAATGGTATGTCGCCGAGCCCGTGCTGTCCCTTAGATCAAAGCAACGGCGGGTAAGACTAGAAATTCACCGTCGCAAAAAAAGCTTAAACACATACGTGAATCGGAGGGGATTGGCACCAGCTGAGACGTATCCCGGTTCCCGTTGCGAATAGTAGAGGCTGCGGAAGAAGTGGGGTGCCGTGTACGATCATCACCATGAGACTTTCGAGGTGCATAATAGCCATCCTGTTGGCTGGAAACAGTCTGTGCATGCGCCCGTCCATGCATCGATCCCGGTCCCTTCTGTCCGGCAGCACGAGACTTGGACGAAGTCTTTGCAGCGTCTAACAGAGGTTTATCACTCGAGGTTAACTTGTTGCCACTAGCTGGCCCTAGCGAGACAATTGTCATTCATTGTTGCAGACACAAAGCGGTTTAACGAACCTTTCTTTACGGACGCGGGAATCCTACACGACGCTTCGTCCCTATTCTGCGGTTTCGCCAAGATAGCTGGATGCTGCTCGTCTGACACTAATCTCCTCGCCGAGCCGGAAGCAACAGACGCGGATCTGTCACGACTTCTGCGAAGCCCAGCAGAGGATGAGTCGACGGGAGTAGGAGCACGAAGAGCACTGCCGGAGGTTCGAGCACCACCGCCACCCCGATCCTGATGGGAAGGAGCGAAGGGCGTGCCACTTATTGTCTGTGCGCGATCTCGCCCTGATACCGAACCCGTTCCCTTCTGTCCAGAAGCGTGAGCATTGGACGAAGTCTTTCCAGCGTCTGACTTATCGCCCAGGGCTAGTCTGCTACCATCGGCTAATCCGTGTGATACAATCGTCAATCATCGTTTGCAGACACAAAGTACAGTGGCACGAACCTTTCTGTGTGGACGCGGGAGTCCTGGATGACGCTGGGTCCCTATTCGGCGGTTTTGCCTGAAAGATTGGCGGCGGCCCGTCCGGTACCGTATTTCTTGTCGGGTATGCCGCAAATGAGGCCGACCTATCACGGTTCGTGGCATGACCAGCAGAAGATGAGGCATCGGGATTAGGAGCGCGTAGAGCACTCCCAGAGTCTCGAGGTATACCATTAGTAATCCGATCGAAAGAGGGGGGAGGGAAGGGCGCGCCGGTATTAGTCCGTGTGCGATCTTGCCTTCGCTCCCGTCCCGGTTGTTGTCCCTTCTGCTCTGGGCGGCCAACAGGGACTTTGAATGAGGAGTTCGCAACGCTCGCCCGAGGTGTGACACCGGAGGCGACTTTATCACTACCTGATCCTAATCTTCAATCATCAAACAATGTGCAAGTACGGAAAGCACGAACCTTTTGACACAGAGACTAGGGTCCCAGACGACGCTTGATCGCCATTCTGAAATCGGTCTTGCAGAACTCGTCGTGGTAGGGTTCGCACTTGTATCTCTGGATTCGTAACTGGGCCTTCCAACCTGTCATCACGACGTGATCGTCAGCGCATCATAATCTTCTGCATTATACACGAGAAAAAGGGCGTACGGGGCATCTGAGAAAATCGGGCGATCATTCAAATAGCCTCGTACAATAGGTTCATTCTGATCTACTGAGAAAGTGAGAGACATCAATCATTGACGTGGACCTCGGTCAAGGCAAAGATACACACCAAAACTCTCAGTAGACCTCTTCCGCTTTCGAGTAAAGGACGGAAGAGGTAGACGGGCTTGCGTTGACATGTTTTGCGTTGAGTAGAAGGAGGATACGAATAAGGAGGGTGCGATATACAGAAGCGCCTGCGCTTAAGGGAGTATAATGATAATGCGAGTGGGTGAATGAGAAGAATGGAAGAAAGAGACTAGCTGAATGAACATACTCTTTATACAGAGCGCCTCTCACTGGGATTCGTTCATACTGGCCTTCAAACAAAGAGTCTTGACTCGAACGGGATGAAAGGGCTGATGTCTTTCATGAGCCTTCTGCCTCTGCCACGAGTTCTACGGAACAAAGACCAGACACCACCGTCATGTCCTTTCACAAGATACGCCCTGGCACGACACGTTGGAGGAGCTCCCACTTTCAAAGACTTGTATGCGTAATCAAGAAGCATTTTCACGATACCGGGTCCTTTCAGCTGTAACAAAGACGTGGTGATAATTCTAGCGGCCTCTGCACGGTCGCGGTGTCTTCGTGAGTTATTACATCCTCCTTCCTTTTCAGCCAACGTGGTTAGACCTTCTATAAGTTTGGAATTTTGTAAATCCACCCTTTCAATAATGAAGATCAGATGAGTCATTCACATTGAAAAGCTCTTACCAACCATTTAACCTCGACCCGTTAAGGTTTCGGAAGACCCTCTCCGGAGCAACAAATTCAATAGGTCACCGTGAGTGTCATTAATAGTGAACCGAAAGAGACAGTTTGAAGGGTGTAGGATCCGGACATGAAGACGATCCGCTAAAGAAGCTCTGAAAGAAAATTTCCTCCGAAGTTGTCAAGAATCTTTGAACTTCCGTGAACTTCTCCCAGATGCTAGCTTTATTGTCTTCCTATTCTTCATTTGACATTAAGAAGGTGTTCATTAGAATGGTGCAGATTGAGATGGTCCGAATAGCAGGAAATGAAGAAGTGAAAGAGGCGAACTCCAAATTGGTGTTCAAGTTTGGACCCAATTCAAGTTCAAGAAGTGCGTGAGAAAATGATTCCATTTCAACTAGTAGTAACTTGAGTATCCGCAATTCATCATGATTCAAACTCTAAACCACGCCGAACTTGCAATATCGACACTCTACTCAATGCCCATTGAGATGTGTTCTTACCCGTATGCCACACCTTTACTGGACGATAGACGTATTAAGGGACTATACAAGCGGGGGCTGCGTACAAATAAACATAAATGAACTATACATGACATCAATCCCCTACTAACCACTTATGAAGATATCGAATATTATTTGCTACATGCATGTATACACGTACAAGATCTATCCAACCAAACGAAACACAAACACCCACACCGCAAAAAAAATCCCACTCCCAATCACGCCCACTAGTCGCACACCAGCCCGAGATCCCGCTCCCAACCCTGCTTCCGAGCCAATCCAAGGCGGACGGCGTCTCGACAGCTCACCCGCATTCGCATTAGGCTGCAGTCGCTGGCCAAACAAGTTCTCCGGTATCGGTTTCGGCGTACTTTCGCCGTTAGCCATGTTCGACCCTGTCATAGGGGCGGGGTTTTGAGGAGACGTAGCGAAAGAGCTAGACTTTGATGCCAAAGCAACTTCGGCGTGTAAGAGGTCCGCTGCATTTGATGGAACTTTGGATGCGAAGCCAATGCGCGGAAGATTAGTAGAAGGGTGCGTGATGTTTCCATAGTAGAAAGAGGATAAGACACTTAATAAATTGATAGTCAGTTTAGCACGAGAAATGAAGAAGCAATAGAACAAGACGCACCCTTTCAGAAACGGATCACCCAAGCTCCAGCTATACAAGTAAGCTCCCAACTCAGGCGCATCCGTTCGAGCGAGATTCGGTGTGCACCATAGAACCTTCCCTTCCTCAATATCTTCAGCATAGATCGGCGAACCAAAGTCACGGGGGTCCACATCAAAGCGTTTACCCCCAAACTCAAAGGATAGAACCTGCGCATCGGCGCAAGGATATGCCAGAGTTCCACCATTAAAAGTAGCGTTGCCTATGGAAGCCAAGATCGTCGATATGACATCTGCCGGTCCACGGATGAGCGAGTTTCCCTGGAAGAGGGCAATATCAGTTCGTAAGATCGCTCTGAAGTGATCATAGGTAACTCACTGTATCTATTAAAGCACTCGTACCTACGTCTTTCACCCCAAAGCGACTTCCTTCGAGCTTCACGCCATTGAACCAGACATCGCCCATCATTACCTCCCATGCGTATGGATAAACCTCTTCCGGAGCCTCGAGAAGCATCGCTCCTCCTTGCGCAGGGGTGTACAGGCGAACGGGTGCCCACGTTAGTCCGGGGCTCGAGCTATTCTTCTGCCTTCGAGATGCTTTGGTTCTGCCACCACTGGAGATACTCCCAGGCGCAGGAGGCGACCCGCCAATTGTCAGAGTACCCCGTGCCTCCTCAGCACCATCGCTTCCGAAGACCGTCCGCTGCAGAGAGATAGAGATCTGAGGAGAAGCTATCTTCGCCATGTAGCACGGCCCTGAACCAGCAGAGCGCATAACCAGTCTCGCGATTAATGGCCCAAACTCTTCAAAGGAATCAAGGACGCTCGGCATCGGGTTCTTACCCTTTACCCCAGCCTCGTTTGAATCCATTGCCATAGGAGGACGCGTGCCAAATTCAATCGTTCTTGTGTCCGTCTCCTCAGCATAGTCCTGGCCACTACCGCCTTGCTCATCACCTTCGCTATCCTCGTCTTGGCTGCCTTGATTGTACGAGCTCTGCGAACCAGGAACCTGAGGGAGACGACGACTACTAGCAGATGCGGCCTGATGTGACCGCTTGTAGGTTGGTGATACTGTGC
Organism: Trichaptum fuscoviolaceum; assembly: GCA_910574455.1. Taxonomy (NCBI): domain Eukaryota; kingdom Fungi; phylum Basidiomycota; class Agaricomycetes; order Hymenochaetales; family Trichaptaceae; genus Trichaptum; species Trichaptum fuscoviolaceum. The sequence continues at coordinate 2,777,756 of CAJSYZ010000012.1, read as the reverse complement.
TCCGGACGTGCGACGTCGCTGAAGAGGGAAGATACGTATACCCAGCGAGCTGAGCCGAGTACAGCTCGTTCCATAGCATGCTTTGAAGTAGTGAGATTAGTCGAACATGTGGAGAGAAGCAACAACGTTGTGAATGCACCTGCTTATTGGAAATCCGAGCCCAAATATACCAGCAGCCCCAGTCTCAAGTACGGAGGTATTCGTATAGTCAATGGCAGCGAAGAACTGGTTCTGTTCAATTGCAGGGTCAATCAAGATTTCTTCCATGCCTACAAGGAAACGAAGGAAGAGTTCCGACAAGTGTACTCACCTCCATGTCAACACCTGCATCCAGCACGCCCACCCGATCTCGTGCCACAACACCCTCAGCTCGCGTTCCGGTCATAGAGTCGCCATAAACAAGCCTAGCAATCAATCCACGCACTCGTGTATGGAGGAGGGCGGAGACGGGATAAAGGGACAACGCAGTAGAAGGCGATTCTGAATGTGAATGGTGGTCTTCAGTCTGACTCGAGTAACTCCTGCCAAAACTCTTTTTACATGCGGGTGGCTGAGATGCGTCTGTGAGCGCCCACATGTCAGAAGAGCCAGTATCTGAGAGGAATAGCAGATCAAAAATAGCAAGGATAAGAGAAGATAGGAACGCACCTAAGACGAGTGGCGTCGAGATGTCGCCAATTTTGACGAGAAGGTTGTACGTTCTGCAATGACGAATGTCCATCAGTATACCAGAGACATGGTAATAGACAACATACATGTCCTGCACGTCTCTCAACGCCACTAACTCGGACTCCTCATTCCCTCTTTTCTGCTCTGCATCACGGCCCGAACCCGAGCCAAATGATGATTTCGGTCTTACTCTCCGGACAAGTGGTAGGTGCACGGCGCCGTCCATCTCGATGACTTTTTCCTTTACACGTAATTGTGTTGAAAGGTTCTCAAGAGAGCGAGTTGAGGTTTCAGAAGGGTAATCCGGGATCAGGGCTGGTTGAACTGAGTAAGCATGCACTCCAGGTACTGCTACGCATGAAAGCAGTAGGCAAGTTGCGATGCTTCGGGAAACAGCAATACTTGAGCAAGCATTCCGATACTTCTCTAGAAGACGCATTGTGTACGTGATGGTAGTGGATGTCAGGAGCAAGACGATCAGGAGAGGGGCGTGGCACGATTCCGAGAGAACGTGGTCTTGACCAGCAGGAGCCACTTTACAGAAGGAATATGGACTCGAGATTGCTCTCAATGGTGAAGGTTTCATAAAGGGTGGATACAGGACATTGTCAACGAGAAGACGAGAGGATGAGAGTCAAGTGGACGAAGCTGTCCTAGTACTTGATTTGTTGTTTAGTTATGGTCCGGTACAGTATAGTCCACTCATGCACGTGAATAACTTATTTCTTCGGTGCATCGAATAACACAACGTTGGCATAGTTGATAATCTCCTGAGGATTAATCATCAATATTGCGCAGGATGAAAATTAAACCCAATTTACTGTAATTATAGCCAAGATATGAAGAGTTGCAGAATTTGAGCTCGGCAATGATGAAATGCGAGAAGTTGAGCTTGAAGACGGTCTCTGACTGAGAACCGAAGCTGACTTTATAGTGTACAGTCCTAAAGTTGGCGGTAAAAAATAGGAGATGAGAGCTAGCTTCAAGTTTAGGGTCGTCATGGAGACTTCAAGTTGTTGAAAAAATTTGGTTCCCACGGGTGAAATACCTCAGGCTGAACGTTGAGCTTCTCATTTTACTTTACTCACTAACTCATGAACAATGATTTCCAGCTCAGCAAATCTGAAGGCTCCTTGAATTCCACTTTGATTAACGAAGGACTGTTATTAAACTGAAATTCTTGAGCCGTGGTCGGCATTCCACTATAAAGCTCTGGTGCGAACGGAGGTCGTCCTCTTCGTCTCTTATCTCGTAAAAGATCTGCTGCTCCCCTTTCTAGACTGATTTCAGAAATGCGGAAATCGCGTGTGTCCGATGCAGTGCAGCAATGCATAGTTCACCACGGATCGCTGAAGCCTCTCCTCAGCATCGGGAGTCGGGACTATCGTGGCACCTCTGTATAGCTGGTACATGAAATTCATCTACGGCCATACATCGTCTATCTAAAGCCTTAGGTTAGTATTGCCCATATCCAGTATCTTTGCCTCTCACCTCATCATCTCTCCACTCTCTGCAACACCACCCCCAGCGACAGCGTCGCTTCCGACGACGGGCTGAGTTGCAAAAGACAACAATCTCGCAACCGCTCACGGATGATCTCGATTCTCGAGAAGTACATGTAACTCAAGTATACATATCAGTTGATTCTCCCAGTGCAATTTGATTGAGGAGCTTGTCCCTCAGGCTGGCCTATCACTGTGCATGTCAGCTTAAAGCTCTATCCCGTCCAGTTTGGCGGATCTTCGGCTAACTCGCCATGCATCAGAGCATGCGACAATGCGCAGAGTCTTATGACTGTTCCGCGATGCAGCATTCGACTTCAGAGTTATATGATGCGTCTGTCCTTTTTCTATTCTCGGCGATCGTCTGACTAACATTGATCCTTACGGAGATCATACAGAATTTGCAATAATGTTCGGGATGCTGAATGTGGTGTAAAGCAACATTATGAATGGCAAGGAACGATAGTAATATGAGCACACCAAGCCCAAATAATATAGCGCTTAAGATAAAGCGCATAGTACATCCAAGGGCTGCATAAGTTACAACTTGAACATCTTCAAGTTACCCAACTTCAAATCCAATGTTTTGTTATATGAATAAATACTCCATCTTTCTTCAACATTCATTTCTTTATGAGACTAAGTATGAGACTAAGCTAGTTCTAACATCTTACATTGAATCGAGGTCATCGTTCGTCAAGCCGAAGGACTTCAAAACACTCTCATTGGTCTCCAAGTTCCGAAGTCGGTTCTTCTGAAAGTAGTAGCGCACGGAGCTGTTAAACTGCCCCAACGTCGTTGAAATGAGGCGCTTCATCTGTTCCGTTGAATGCGAAGGTGGAGTCCACATTTGGGGAAAGGATGTCATTGGACGTCGATAACGCAACAGGTCCACTTTTGACGGCTTCCGTGGGGTTCTCAATCCAGAAACATATCTATCGCACATCAAGCAGGGGATACCACTCGTCCCGATAGCTTCACATTCGAAGTTCTTTCCTTCGTGGGTTAAGTAATGTACCATGTCGCATAGGGTATGTGGTGTCAGAGGAATGACGTCCCCAGCTTTCCAGAAGTGTCTGCAAGCTTGGACGAGCTTGTCTACCTCTTCGCCCGTCAATTTGAGATTCGAATTCTCAATTTTGTTATCAGTGAACAGTTTGGGAATCCACACTTTAGGCTCCTCATTTAGCATCACGGAGATCGGTATCGCAGGAGAAATTAGCAATGGAATGTAATGGATCGAGAAAGCCTTCTTCAAATCCCCGTTGTTAGCGATGAGAGCCGTACGGAAGTAAGGCAATCCGTGTCCTAGGTATGTAATGAGTCCGAGGTGATATTCCAAGAGCCTCTGGACCTGGTGGAAGAGATCTTCCATATGGAGATGCGTCTCCTCACCAATCAGTTTGCGCCACGTCTCATCTTGAACGACACCACCATCAATTGATGCTCTAATGAAGTCACATCTATCGAGAGCTAGACAAGCCGTCATGATCGTGTAGTAGATGTCGTGCCTTTCCTTTGCCAAAGTAGCGGCCGCCTTTGTCTTAGTTGTTGCAGGCTCGGTCCTGCTGCGAATGTCATGGATAAAGCTCCGAAAATTTTCTGCAGTAAGAGTCGGATGATGTTTCGGCGCCTCGTATTTGGATCGCATCAGGTCGACAATGGAAGCCTGGTCAAACGGTAATTCTTTCCGGTAATCAGACCATTTGTCGATGAGCTCATCAAGGCTCCCTATTGCTCCGCCTTTCTTGTGGTCAAGTGCCCTAAGTGTTTCCTGTACTGCTTTCACTTTTTCCCAGAAGGCTGGCCAACACCACCGAATGAGATATCCTTCCGCGAGCTCACGGTCTTGGAACATGTCAGCTGACGTCTGAACCGAGCGTGTCGCCTGGCGCTCCAGCAGCTCTTGAGTCATTTGGACAAATTCATTATCTCCAGCTGTATCTCGAAGGTAAGATTCACCGCCCTTCGTTGCGACATGAAGCGTGAAATGACCCTTCTCCGACGAAAGGGAAACAGCCGCGTGGGTACTGGGGTGACTGGCAAAGCAAATAGCAATCCAGTTAAGGATATAAAGATGGGTCTGCTCGTTGTTGAAATTTACAAGGCCGGGATCATCGAGTTGGTATGTGTAGAATCCTCTCCAGCCGAGTCCAGCGCAAGTGATGATGCATGATGTCAAAAACGAATGAAGATCTTCTTCCGAGACGGTATATGACATCTGTTGCATTGCAGTCAAAGATAATATCAGAAAATAAGTAAGGCATGGCTGACTGTGAGACTTACTTCTGCTACTGTTGGTTGATATCTGCGTTTCGTTGGACAGAAGTCGTCACAGCCGGCCTCAGGCTCATGTGAGCGTGTCTTCAAGTCAGATTACACCCGGTGAGCCGAGTCAACCCTAAACAATGACCGATGATAGCCGATAACGACGTGCATTGGGCACCAAACATCGCTTCTAGCGTGCTATTCATTAGATACGAATATGCAAAGGGTGAAGTTGAGAAAAATAGCGGACAAAGATTTGTATTAGAATCGAAGTAAGAATTTTACCTTTGTGCTAGAAAATTGAATTTTGTGTTCAAGTTCAAGTTGAAGTTCCCACGCTGAAACTTTGAGTGGTTCACGACTCTGAGTAAGACGACGGAATTGAACTGCATTGTGCAAGACGAGTCGTCCGTTTGTTTTCTTCTTCTATTCACCTCAAATCGAAACATTTCTTAACTCAGATGCTTTGCAGCAAATGAAACTCACCGAAAGTGACGTCGAGAGCCTCATGTTCTCCTGGCGACAACAACGTGTCCTCTTTGCTCATCCTTCTTGTTCGTCCGGCTTAAGGGTTGACTGAGAGCTACTTGACATTTTGATTGTCTTCGACGATCGCTGCGATCTGAATCTGGGTGGAAATACCGTTCTCTGGTCGTCCTATAACAGCGTTGGAAACAGGGAAGAAACATGAACCAATATCTGTACACTCCGCGAAGCACTCCACCGACACCCCAGCCGATCGCCTATCCGTCACCTGCACCTAACGCACGAGCTGCAAGCATCTACGATACTCACCCGGAGAGCCACGGGCGCACCATCGATCCGAACGAGATCATCAACAGCGCACCACAGGGCTTTGGGCCGAACGATGTCTACGACGACGACGATAGTCTAGAGTACGTTGACGACGACCCTTCATACTATGAGGGCAGGGGCGTGGACGGAGGTGGGTATGGGATGAACGGTGTTGATGGAATGGGGAGGATGGCGACGCCGGCGGGGTACCCTGCGATGTATCAAGAACCTGACGAGGAGCCCGAAGTCGACCTTTCGCGGCGGCGCCCCGTGCCTACATGGCGTCAACGACGGCGAGGGACATTCGGAGGAGGGAATGGCTTTGGATTTCTTAAACGTATTCCAACTCTACTTGGGCGACGCAAGAAGTACACGCCAGCGCATAGTGCTGCGCTTCACGAACAGCGATCCTTCACGCACCTCGGGCCTCCTGTGCCAGCCAGCATTCGCTCGCATTACTCTGAGCTACCTCCTGAAATGGATGAGCAGGCTAATGCGAGCGTGCATTCGCATCCTGAGCAGCAGGAAGACCTGCAGCCATCTCCAAGCCTACGTTCGCATCGATCACATCTTAGGGCTGTCAACGCCGAACCGTCTCCGCCAGAGATCCTTGTCTCCCCCACAACCAACGTCAGTCTCACTGTACCAAGGGACCCTACTTCTCCTCATCCATCTTTGAGGCAGCGACCATCACCCGCGAGCAGCGTACCGCAAATCAGGATCGATGAAGGCTCTTCTCCAGCACGGACCTATCGCAGCAGCACCATCCGCTCGCGCGCTCACTCAACTCGCACGTCCTCCAAGTCCAGTCACGCACACTCTCAGCAGTCGCACGGAAGCGAATCGACGCTAGGCCCAACAAACAGCATGCAACATCTCATGCACCACCACACCTCTGCACCTGCGAGCCGGACGCCATCGCTCTACCCACCTACTCAGCCATACCACGAAGCCGCACCAGACACCGCACTCGGCCAGGTTGCACGCGCTCTCGACAACGTGCTCAGCATGCCCTGGCACGACCACGACCAGGTCGCCGAGGTCTACATGCCGGACGTCTCGTCCTCCCGAGCGCACGCGCGCGTGCGTGAGTCTGGCGCCGCGCAGAAGTCGCCCGACGCAGCGGAGGCGCTCGCGCTGCATGGCCAGTCGTGGTACTACCCCAGCGAGAAGCAGATTCAGAATAGGACGCGGAAGCACTCGAGGTGGGGACGGCGGAACCTTGCGCGGGGCCCGTCGAATGCGAGCTCGAATCAGTACTTGCTTGCTCCTGCGTACGCGTATGGCGATGGCTATGTCGCGCAGCTCGCCCCACGCTCACAGCTGTCGATGCAGAGCGCCATGTCGCCTAATATGACTACTTCGCCGCCTGGATCGTATGGAATGGAGTCTCCGCCTCATCAGGTGTACAATTATTCGGTTCCTGTTGCGCCTATGTACTATGTAAATCAACAGTCGAACGTGACTTATTAGATTTACGTGTATTTGTATGTCGGTCTTTTATTTCAGTTTCAACCAATTTCTGCACGGTCCACTCCTTCTACAATACTCCTTTATCCCACTTTTGCCCTCACCCGTGCATCGATGCGTGACCTGCTTGCTAGGCTTTTGTTTATGACCACGATATGAGTATTCCTTTTGCCTAGTGCAATTACTATGAGATTAGGAAGTCATGATGGGAACGGTAGCTGAATGGAGGTAAGCATCTTCATCGGTCTCACCGTTGCGGTGCTGCATATCAACATCTCCTCTGAATATCTTTACCCTCGTGGAATTATGGGAAGTCGGCTCCACTGACTTTACGGATCGCATACGATAGTGATCGGTGGTTGAATTTGGATTCCGAGTCTAAGGTGTTATATCCAATCAGTGTGTTTACTTTTTTCCCACTCAGATTTTACTAATATTGATCGTTGCTTCATCTTCTCTTTCAAGTGGTAGTTTCACCGCTTGACGGATTGCCGTAAATCTAATCTAGTGTGGCACTGCCATTACGACGGCGATGATTATATGGATTCCATCGACTTCTCCTTCTAGAAGGAGTTAAGTTTATGTCCGCGATGCCCAGCGCCCGTTCCAACAGTATTTGGAACAACTCAATCAAGACTTCCGAAACTATCTCTCCAATTGTAAGTACTACCGCTTTCTTCATTCTGCTTCGGACTGACGCGTTTGATTGGAGGTTGCACTTTTAATGGAGGCTTTTGATAACTTTTTGACCACTGACCATTTCTTTTTACGGGAACCACTATACGTTCAAGTTTGCTCCAGACCTCTATCGTAGATGCGTTACAGTATGAATGTACTTGGAAACTGATATTTAAATCCTTGCTTCTCCATCCTATGGTAGCAGACGATCAACCCTACTATATCTCCTCACGACTAGCTGCATCAATAGTTTCCTGGTCAAACACAATCTTCTCCACTGGCACAGGCCAATTGGAGCCCGTACTGCTGTCTGATCCAAAAGATTTATTTCTGTTATGTTTGAAGCGTGAATTGCTAGGGTCTCCGGGTTTAGGTCCACCTCCGTTCAGGTATATATCTTTTAGCACCTTATACAACTCTTCTTTTGCTGCTTGAAAGGTGGCGCTCCCAGCTGCAGTAACAGTGCGCCAGAGGTCATCATTCATGTTGTTGAAAAGCTGTTTATCCGGGATCCGCCATGCAAAATGAGATTTTGCAGATGACCCCGATAAATGCCAATGACCAAAAACAGATTTTCTTCCACTGGCAGTGGCAAGCACGGCCGCCGACGGGGCTTCAATGTTTTCCAAAAATACATTACAAGACCAACATGTCAGTTTGCTGCACCCAATTGTTCTCTGTCCGATTTCTTTTTGTATAAAGAATTGAGCGAGCTGGGTTTCGCAGTGATACTTTGGCGTGCATTTAAATGTGTGAACATTACCAACCATGCTAGTGTTCTTAGCTTTCTTGAAGGAGAGGAATGCTCCTTGGATGGTGAGTCTGAGTGCATTCTCATCTCTCTTGGCTTCCGTCCGACAGTCATTTATGACCTTCTGGCTTACCGCCCGGATATAGGCAAAATACTGTGTTTCTTTAAGGGTTATCTCATTATAGACACCCCGAACATTGGTATGGAAAAATTGCTGGATCCATACAAATTTCACCTGGAAAGTTGCAATTGTGTCTTTTGGTCCTGGTTTTGTCTGCATGTGGAGATCTTTGAGTCCGTTCAAGTATCCATCTACTCCAGTGTAGAAGCGTGAAAGCCTCCAAAGACGGCGGTATAGTCGCTTCAAAAATGCCAGATCTTCCTTGTTCTCAAGTGCCATTTCGTACGCCTTTCCGGTAACTTCTTGCATAAAAGCTGATTCTAGCACTCTAGTGGCATGATAGGCAATGACTTTTATCGTTAGTCTGCGCTTATCCTTCGGAAAATCTTCATCCAGGTTCAGTGCAATTAGTTTCTTGATATGTGTGTTGACTTCTAATTGTATATCTCTCAAATTATCTGCTGTCAATGAGTCTTGATTGTATATAGCCCACTGTTCGAGTGCCTCTTTGACTTGAAATTGTGTTTTAACAGCACGAGAGTAAGTGTCACCGTCTATATAAATGTTCATCTTCTTGACTGTTATGAGGTCCCACGCCCGAATTCCGATAGCCGTCAGAAAATTTTCCCGTAGTTTAGAGGTCTCGGCGGTCTTGACAGTATCAGTACCATACACCGCAATTGCCTGTTGCGTAAGATCTTCGAAGCTACTTGCAATTGATGTATCGTCAGCTTCAGTGCGAGTCTCGTTGTTGCAGAAGTAAATGATTGCAATTTGTTGTTTAAAGTGTATCCCACAGGCTACAACATCGCCTTTGCCTCCTTTCACGAAGCAAAGTGAAAGCCAGTTAACGATTTTCTCCATAGTATGTCCTTCGCTACCAATTGGTAGTTTTGCGTCTCCGTGGCCTCGAATATGCATCACAGCAAGTAAAACAGCAGTCATCTCTTGCTGTTTAGTCCATTTGTCATCGCCGTCCCCTGTATTCTTACGACTGGGAGGTATATTCTGATGCATATAGATCAGCTTGCTAGAAATCTTTTTTTTAAACCTCTTCGCATTACCTTATTAGACATTATAATGATGATGTCTGTTACTTGTTGCTTCCTTCTTGACTGCTATGGGTGTAATTTGGTGGGAATTTGTCCTAGAAGCTGGAGGGCTTTTTATAGAGTCGGTAAGTACTTCTCGAAGATTGTCATAAGTTCACCAGAATGGACATAGACTGATGCAGTACTGAGTAACTGTATGTCGACAATACTTCATAATTGCCAAGGTAGGCCACCACATAAAGCAAAAGGGGATTCGGGTATCTCATGGGGTAAAAGCTCCCTACGTGATTCGGAGGATGACCAAATTCAGTTCAAGTCGTAGTGCCAGTGTGCCACACTACTTGTACTGAGTGATAGCACGAAATAAGTGCAATCTATACAAGTCCCTTTTGGAAGCACGGAGAGTTAGTGTAGATCTTTCTCCTTCTGTATGATGATACGCCGCTCCGAGCTTGAACGCGTAGTACCAGTCTTCGGTTAAGAGACTGAGTTAGCGTTGAATCGAAGTGGTGTGACTAGTACTTAAAACCACGATCACGTGGCTCGCCATTCAAAATCTTTAAATTCAAGCCTCACATTTGAATACACAAGGCCATCGACCATCATACAAAAACAAGATCTCGCTACCAAGGTTAGTCTTCGTATCGTCGAGCTTTTGGCAATGTCTCATATCGAGGAATTAAATTGCACGCAGATGACTACATTGAACCTTACACACACGGAAGAAGATTGGCATGCATTTCTGACCTCCTGCAATATCACCTGCGCGGGTCTCGGATGGAAAGGACTTAGCACATACCAGGTTAACGACCCTGGAATTGTAAGATTTAACGACGAGGAGAACCATCTTTACATCCTTAACTGGATTGCTCTATGCTTTGCGGGTCATCCCAGCACGCACGCTGCTGTTTCGCTCTCGGTGACGAACGGCCATTTCACGCTTCACGTTCTAACAAAAGGCGGGACATCCTATCTTAGAGACACAGCTGGAGATAATGAGTTTGTACGAATGACACAAGAGCTGCTGGAGCGCCAAGCAACACCGTCAACCCGTACCTCTACTGACATGTTCCAAGACCGACAGCTCGCAGAACGCTATATTATTCGGTGGTGCTGGCCAGCGTTCTGGGGGAAGGTGCAGGCCCTTCTGAATACGCTTCAGCTGCTTGACTCCAAAGCGGATGGCACTCACGGGCGGCTTGATGAGCTCATCGGCAAATGGGAGGGATACAGGAAGAAATCCAAGTTACCATTCGACCAGGCATCCATCATTGATCTGATGCGTTCCAAGCTCGAGGCACCAAAGCAGCATCCAACTCTTTCTGCAGAAGACTTCCGGAACTTCATCCGTGACATCCGGAGCAAGAATGAGCCTGCGACAGCGCAGACGGCCGCCACTCTGGCGAAGGAAAGGCATGAGATCTACTTCGCTGTCATGAAGGCTTGTCTAGCTATCGACAGATGTGACTTCATCAGAGCGTCGATCGATGGTGATGTTGTACAAGACGTGAAGTGGCGCAAACAAATTGGCATGGCAACGTGTGTCCTAATGGAAGACCTCTTCCACCAGGTTCAGAGACTCTTGGAATACCACCTCGGGCTTATCACTTACCTAGGTCACGGACTGCCTTACTTCCGCACGGCTTTCGCTGCTAATAGCAGAGATCTGAAGAAGGTCTTATCGATTCATTGCATTCCATTACCATCTTCCCCAGCGAAACTGAGATCCGTGATGCTCAAGGAGAGTCCTAGTGTATGGATTCCCAAAGTTTTCAATGGGAATGGAATTAGGAGCTCAACGCTCACAGTGACGGATGAACAGCTGAGCGACCTCGTCCGCACCTGCGAAAACCTCTGGAAGGCCGGCGATGTCATTCCCCTGACGACGCACACGCTGTGCGACATGATGTACTACTTGACCCACGATGGACAGAGCCTCGACTGCGAAGCTATCGGAACGAGTGATATCCCCTGTTTGATGTGCGACAGATATATCTCTAGACTGAAGAATCCGCGGGCCCCGACGAAAGTGGACAAGTTGCGTTACCGATGTGCGATGACGGCCTTTGACCGAACATGGACCCCCCCTCCCCACACACCGGCTCAGATGGACCACCTCGTTTCATGGGCATTAGCCGAACTCAATGTCTCCGTGCGCACTTATTTGCAAAAGAACGGACTTCGCAGTACGGAGACCAACGAAAGCGTTTTGAAGTCGTTTGGTTTGACCAACGATGATCTGGATTCGATGTAGTGGATAAGAAGCGTGTTGTGAACGTAGCTATAAGCTGATAGAGTAACAAGCGTAGAATAAAGATATAAGGAACTTGCTATACAATTGAAGAATGTACTCATCTGTAACTTTGACTTGAGTGAAGTATCACATTATCCGCTCTGCCAGTGTTCCGCTCCGCATGATTGGTTGGCACCTAACTTGGGATACTACTATGATGCATAATTTGGTGAGTCCTTTGCCCGGATGGGGGTGGAGTTGCGAGGGGAAGGCCGCCTGAAAGAATAGGATGGTTGAGAAGTTCGTGTGTAATCGTTCCTTGCCATTCATAATGTTGCTTTACACCACATTCAGCATCCCGAACATTATTGCAAATTCTGTATGATCTCCGTAAGGATCAATGTTAGTCAGACGATCGCCGAGAATAGAAAAAGGACAGACGTATCATATAGCTCTGAAGTCGAATGCTGCATCGCGGAACAGTCATAAGACTCTGCGCATTGTCGCATGCTCTGTTGCATGGCGAGTTAGCCGAAGATCCGCCAAACTGGACGGGATAGAGCTTTAAGCTGACATGCACAGTGATAGGCCAGCCTGAGGGATAAGCTCCTCAATCAGATTGCACTGGGAGAATCAACTGATATGTATACTTGAGTTGCATGTACTTCTCGAGATCATCCGTGAGCGCTTGCGAGATTGTTGTCTTTTGCAACTCAGCCCTTCGTCGGAAGCGACGCTGTCGCTGGGGGTGGTGTTGCAGAGAGTGGAGAGATGATGAGGTGAGAGGCAAAGATACTGGATATGGGCAATACTAACCTAAGGCTTAGATAGACGACGTATGGCCGTAGATGAATTTCATGTACCAGCTATACAGAGGTGCCACGATAGTCCCGACTCCCGATGCTGAGGAGAGGCTTCAGCGATCCGTGGTGAACTATGCATTGCTGCACTGCATCGGACACATGCGATTTTCGCATTTCTGAAATCAGTCTAGAAAGGGGAGCAGCAGATCTTTTACGAGATAAGAGACGAAGAGGACGACCTCCGTTCGCACCAGAGCTTTATAGTGGAATGCCGACCACGGCTCAAGAATTGCAGTTTAATAACAGTCCTTCGTTAATCAAAGTGGAATTCAAGGAGCCTTCAGATTTGCTGAGCTGGAAATCATTGTTCATGAGTTAGTGAGTAAAGTAAAATGAGAAGCTCAACGTTCAGCCTGAGGTATTTCACCCGTGGGAACCAATTTTTTTCAACAACTTGAAGTCTCCATGACGACCCTAAACTTGAAGCTAGCTCTCATCTCCTATTTTTTACCGCCAACTTTAGGACTGTACACTATAAAGTCAGCTTCGGTTCTTAGTCAGAGACCGTCTTCAAGCTTAAGTTCTCGCCTTTCATCATTGCCGAGCTCAAATACTGCAACTCTTCATATCTTGGCTAAAATTGCAGTAAATTGGGTTTAATCTTCATCCTGCGCAATATTGATGATTAATCCTCAGGAGATTATCAACTATGCCAGCGTTGTGTTATTCGATGCACCGAAGAAATAAGTTATTCACGTGCATCAGTGGACTATCACGTACTGGTCCATAACTAAACAACAAATCAAGTACTAGGACAGCTTCGTCCACTTGACTCTCATCCTCTCGTCCTCTCGTTGACAATGTCCTGTATCCACCCTTTATGAAACCTTCACCATTGAGAGCAATCTCGAGTCCATATTCCTTCTGTAAAGTGGCTCCTGCTGGTCAAGACCACGTTCTCTCGGAATCGTGCCACGCCCCTCTCCTGATCGTCTTGCTCCTGACATCCACTACCATCACGTACACAATGCGTCTTCTAGAGAAGTGTCGGAATGCTTGCTCAAGTATTGCTGTTTCCCGAAGCATCGCAACTTGCCTACTGCTTTCATGCGTAGCAGTACCTGGAGTGCATGCTTACTCAGTTCAACCAGCCCTGATCCCGGATTACCCTTCTGAAACCTCAACTCGCTCTCTTGAGAACCTTTCAACACAATTACGTGTAAAGGAAAAAGTCATCGAGATGGACGGCGCCGTGCACCTACCACTTGTCCGGAGAGTAAGACCGAAACCATCAGTTGGCTTGGGTTCGGGCCGTGATGCAGAGCGGAAGGTTAATGAAAGAGGGAATGAGGAGTTCGAGTTAGTGGCGTTGAGAGACGTGCAGGACATGTATGTTGTCTATTACCGTGTCTCTGGTATACTGATGGACATTTGTCATTGCAGAACGTACAACCTTCTCGTCAAAATTGGCGACATCTCGACGCCACTCGTCTTAGGTGCGTTCCTATCTTCTCTTATCCTTGCTATTTTTGATCTGCTATTCCTCTCAGATACTGGCTCTTCCGATATGTGGGCGCTCACAGACGCATCTCAGCCACCCGCATGTAAAAAGAGCTTTGGCAGAAGTTACTCGAGTCAGACTGAAGGCGACCATTCACATTCAGATTCGCCCTCTACTGCATTGTCCCTTTATCCCATCTCCGCCCTCCTCCATACACGAGTGCGTGGATTGATTGCTAGGCTTGTTTATGGCGACTCTATGACCGGAACGCGAGCTGAGGGTGTTGTGGCACGAGATCGGGTGGGCGTGTTGGATGCAGGTGTTGACATGGAGGTGAGTACACTTGTCGGAACTCTTCCTTCGTTTCCTTGTAGGCATGGAAGAAACCTGGATTGACCCTGCAATTGAACAGAACCAGTTCTTCGCTGCCATTGACTATACGAATACCTCCGTACTTGAGACTGGGGCTGCTGGTATATTTGGGCTCGGATTTCCAATAAGCAGGTGCATTCACAACGTTGTTGCTTCTCTCCACATGTTCGACTAATCTCACTACTTCAAAGCATGCTATGGAACGAGCTGTACTCGGCTCAGCTCGCTGGGTATACGTATCTTCCCTCTTCAGCGACGTCGCACGTCCGGAGCACAGTATCACCAACCTACAAGCGGTCACATCAGGCCGCATCTGCTAGTAGTCGTCGTCTCCCTCAGGTTCCTGGTTCGCAGAGCTCGTACGATCAAGGCAGCCAAAACGAGGATAGCGAAGGTGATGAGCAAGGCGGTAGTGGCCAGGACTATGCTGAGGAGACGGACACAAGAACGATTGAATTTGGCACGCGTCCTTCTATGGCAATGGGGTTAAACGAGGCTGGGGTAAAGGGTAAGAACCCGATGCCGAGCGTCCTTGATTCCTTCGAAGAGTTCGGGCCATTAATCGCGAGACTGGTTATGCGCTCTGCTGGTTCAGGACCGTGCTACATGGCGAAGATGGCTTCTCCTCAGATCTCTATCTCTCTGCAGCGGACGGTCTTCGGAAGCGATGGTGCTGAGGAGGCACGGGGTACTCTGACAATTGGCGGGTCGCCTCCTTCTGCGCCTGCGAGTATCTCCAGTGGTGGCAGAATCAAAGCATCTCAGAGTCAGAAGAATAGCTCGAGCCCCGGACTGACTTGGGCACCCGTTCGCCTGTACACCCCTGCGCAAGGAGGAGCGATGCTTCTCGAGGCTCCGGAAGAGGTTTATCCATACGCATGGGAGGCAATGATGGGCGATGTCTGGTTCAATGGCGTGAAGCTCGAAGGAAGTCGCTTTGGGGTGAAAGATGTAGGTACGAGTGCTTTAATAGATACAGTGAGTTACCTATGATCCCTTCAGAGCCATCTTTCGAACTGAAATTGCCCTCTTCCAGGGAAACTCGCTCATCCGTGGTCCGGCAGATGTCATATCGACGATCTTGACTTCCATAGGCAACGCTACTGTTAATGGTGGCACTCTGACATATCCTTGCGCCGATGCGCAGGCTCTATCCTTTGAGTTTGGGGGGAAACGCTTTGATGTCGACCCCCGTGACTTTGGTTCGCCGATCTATGCTGAAGATATTGAGGAAGGGAAGGTTCTATGGTGCACACCGAATCTCGCTCGAACGGATGCGCCTGAGTTGGGAGCTTACTTGTATAGCTGGAGCTTGGGTAATCCGTTTCTGAAAGGGTGCGTCTTGTTTTATAGCTTCTTCATTTCTCGTGCTTAACTGACTTTCAATTTATTAAGTGTCTTATCCTCTTTCTACTATGGAAACATTACGCACCCTTCGACTAATCCTCCGCGCATTGGCTTCGCATCCAAAGTTCCATTAAATGCAGCGGACCTCTTACACGCCGAAGTTGCTTTGGCATCAAAGTCTAGCTCTTTCGCTACGTCTCCTCAAAACCCCGCTCCTATGACGGGGTCGAACATGGCTAACGGCGAAAGTACGCCGAAACCGATACCGGAGAACTTGTTTGGCCAGCGGCTGCAGCCCAATGCGAATGCGGGCGAGCTGTCGAGACGCCGTCCGCCTTGGATTGGCTCGGAAGCAGGGTTGGGAGCGGGATCTCGGGCAATTGTGCGACTGGTGGGCGTGATTGGGAGTGGGATTTTTTTTGTGGTGTGGGTGTTTGTATTTCGTTTGGTTGGATAGATCTTGCATTTGGATGTAGCTGCTATCTCTTTGTATTTCTCGTTAGGTGAGATTATGTACGTGTTCTACTAGATCACTTAGCCACAGTAACGGTTTTGTATATGTATCCATCTGAATATAATTCGATGTCTACCGTAAGTAGCTAGTAAGAAATTGAATATACTACATAGTATGCACAGTACGTATCTGATAGCTTGTACGCCGCCTCTGCTGGCATGGTCTCATGTCTAAATTCCAGTAAAAGGACGGTATACGGGGAGGCAGATATTACATTGAGAATTGAGCAGAGTGTCAAGACTCAATAATGCAAATTTGATGATGAAGGTGAAAAGCTGAAATGGAATAATTTTCTCAGGCTCACGCCGATTCAAGTTGAAGCCTGTTGGGTCTAAGGCACGAATTTTGAAGCTGAGTCTCGTTCTCTTCTTCATTTGCTGCCATTCGGACCACCTCATTCTTCGCCATTCCTGATGAACATGTTGACAATTGGGGCTAGGAAGAAGCTAAAGCTAGCGTTTTGGCAAATTTTACGTTGCACACGACCTTGAAGTAAAATTTATTTCAAGGCGTGTTTGTGGAAAAGTCTTCCTGTCCGGGGCCCACACGCATCAAACTATTTCTTTCTGTCCACTCTCGAGGACTTTCAGAGAGAGATGCTGAGTATCTCTCACTGGAGGGCGCCCTCGGCAGCCTTGGTGCGTAACGACAATGGTTCAAGGTTTGATTGTTGGTGAGCACTTCGATTGCTATGTATTTCAGTCATTAAATCTTTATCGTTCCACAACATTGCAGGGGTCGACTACTTTGACCTCAGACTTATCAATGGCCCCAGCTTGTCAAAGGACAAACCTTTTATGTCCGTAAAGAGGGAGGATGTAATGGATCACGAACATGTGGTGATCGTAGTTCGAGGTCGCCAGAATTATTACCACGCCTTTGTTGCAGTTAAAAGGACTTCGGCAGCGTAAATATGCTTCTTGATTACACGAAAAAGGTCTTTGGAAGGGAGCACTCTAGTGCACCAGCGCGTTGCACTGGGGCGTGCTTACGAAAGGATGTCGTCTAGTCTTTGATCTGTGAAACACGTGGCAGAGGCAGGTTCATGAAAGACGATATTCCTTTCATGAATCAATCGCCCTTTTGAGCTTTCAGTCTCTTTGTTTGAAGGTTCGGATGAACGGATCCCAGTGCGAGACGCGCTATATGAAGAATATGTTCTTTCAGCCGGTCTCTTTCTTCCATTATTCTCATTCAACCACTCGCATTATCATTATACTCCCTTAAGCGCAGGCGCTTCTGTACATCGCACTCTCCTTATTCGTATCCTCTATCTCTACTCAAAATAGGTCATGTCAGTGCAAGCCCGTCTACCTCTGCCGTCCTTTACCCGAAAGCGGAAGAGAAGTTTCGGTATGTTTTCTTCGTCACAACTGTGATCCACGTCGATGATTAACGGCTCTCGTGTTCTCAGCCGATCAGAATGAACCTATCGTTCGGGGCTATTTTAAAGTTTGCCCGATATACTCAGATGTCCCGTGCGCCGTTTTTCTTGTGTATAATGCAGACGACTATGATGCACTGACGATCACGTCGTGATGACAGGCTGGAAGGCCCAGTAACGAAACTTGAACCAGAGAGAAAGTGCGAACCCTACCACGACGAGTTCTGCAGGTTCGATCTCATAGTCGCGATCAAGTGTCCTCTGGGACCCTAGTCTCTGCGCATAAAGGTTCGTGTCTTCCGTACTTGCACATTGTTTTATGATTGTGTATTAGGATCAGGCGGTGATAAAATCGCCTCGGGTGTCACACCTTGGGCGAGCATTGCGAACTCCTTATTAAAAGTTTCTGTTGGCCGCCCAGAGCCGAAGACAAACAACCGGGACAGGAACAAAGGCAAGATCGCACACGGACTAACGCCGGCGCGCCCTTCTCCCCCCCTTCTTTCGATTGGGTTACTAATGGTGTACCTCGAGACTCAGGGAGTGCTCTACGCGCTCCTACTCCCGATGCCTCGTCTTCCGCTGGTCATGCCACGAACCGTGATAGGTCGGCCTCATTTGCGGCATACCCGACAAAAAATATGGTGTCAGACGAGGCGCCGCCAGTCTTTCAGGCAAAACCGCCGAATAGGGACCTAGCGTCATCCAAGACTCCCGCGTCTACAAAGAAAGGTTCCTGCTACTGAACTTTGAGTCTGTGGCAATAACTGATGATCGCATCGCAAGGGCAAGCCGGTGGTAGCAGACTAGTCTTGGGCGATAAATCAGGCGCTGGGAAGACATTGTCCAATGCTCGCGCTTCCGGACAGAAGGGAACGGGTTCGGTACCAGGTCGAGATCGCGCACAGACAACAGGTGGCGCACCCTTCACTCCTTCCCATCAGGATCGGGGTGGCGGTGGTGCTCGAACCTCCGGCAGTGCTCTTCGTGCTCCTACTCCCGTCGACTCATCCTCTGCTGGGCTTTGGAGAAGCCGTGACAGATCCGCGTCTGCTGCTTCCGGCTCTGCGAGGAAAATGGTGTCAGACGAGCAGCATCCACCTATCTTGGCGAAACCGCAGAATAAGTATCAGGTGTCATCTAGGACTTCTGCCTGGTCCTCCCGTCCGCCCTCACCTTTGTGCAGTGGCATTCACATGGCTGACAAGGTATGGTTGCAAGGGTGTATGCTCGTCGTCCCCTCAGCGGCTCCAAGTCCGGGTCACTCCGGGGTGGCTGCTCAAGTTAGCGTCGCTCTGGAGTGGCTTCGCTCAACACACTGTCAGTCCAATTTCTTACTACAGCTTCCTTCGTGGATGTATCTTTATCCGGACATTCACAGCAACGACAGCGTGCGGAAATTACAATGAGTTCAGGAGTAACGAAACACATTAAGCATCCGGATTCCACTGGCAGTGTCACCCTAGTCATTCACTATTTGTCTTCAAACAGAAGCCTTTCATACCAAGAGAGGTATACATGGCTATGTCTCGGGTGTATGTATCATGGCTAGGCATGTCTGTGCGCTAGCTCACCTTAATACAAATCTCGGTACTTTCTGTCCTAGACAGATAACACGAATCTTAAATGACGAATTAGCAACGCTTTCCTGAGGTTCCACCTCCGGGTGAAGTACAGATTTGCGCAAAAGCACGAGCCTTTATACACAGAGACTCTCTCCTTTGTCGCTCCCGTCTACCACTACCTTCATCACTTACTCACTTCTTTTCATCAGAGTTGGACTCTGCGAGCCTGACGTTCGCTTACTGGACGGATTGCGTTTTCTTACTCTGCGGTGCATCATTAAAGCCAGAAACCCATCTGTTTAGGCTGCGGAAAGTAGTGCAATCAGTACCACTTTGTAACGTCCTTCGTATACTGTTTATCTTTACTAACATCCTTCTATCTTTAAAAGAACGCATACTACTTTACTCTTAACTATCAATTATCGACAACTCAAAGATTCATGAATGAAGCTCTGTCATGAACTAGAGCAGTTACTTCAAAAGAGGGACTGCTCATAGAAATAGTTGAAAGGCAGGTTGTCAAGTAACAGTGTTACGGAGATTAGCATGCCGCCGTAAACAAGTTCTGGCTCTTGCATAATCTTCCTTGAGAGATCGAAGTCGATGATACGACATTTGAAGACTCTTCCGTTGTGACTAGAGGGTATGGATGGTTGTCCATCAGGATGCGGGAGCACCGACAGTATATTATCGTATTTGACATTGTTGTGCCCGATATGGAGACGGGAAAGCTCGGCGTAGGCATCTTCAACTTCATCTCTGAAATAAGTACCGAATTAATTCAATATCATGACCGAAAGTGGAGGCTATCTGAGCTTACCGTATCTCTTTTGATATCGGGACTCCTACTGGAAGGAGTGGACCGCCGAGTCGTTCCAAAAGGATGAACGTGACCGTACGGTCATCATGTAACCGATCCAACAATGTGCGTGAATCCTCATTAAACCGGCCTACAGATTTTAACATGCAGGTTCCGCGCGCGGTAAATGGTAAATCGATCGATTTACCGCCCATAGTGAGCATTACCGCGAGTAGTACTTCCGCGCAGTTCCTTCCACTTTCTCACGTCTCCCTCTCCTCTTTGGTGAGGGTTCTACGGGTTATTGTAACTTTTAAAAATACAAAAAAAAATACGTACACGGTCCCATGGGTGTATGCTACAAGATATATATTTTTCAGTATTATTCCGAATTTACTGGAATAAAACATGTCAAAGAGGCATTCAGTTAGAAACAAGAAGGGCGGTAATCTGTATGGTAGGCGCGGTAAATGTCCGCGGTAGTTGAATGGAAGAGCGGTAAAGTTCGTGAAATAGCGCGGAAGTCATGGTAAAATCAACGGTAGGCATGGTAAAATCAACGGTAGGCATGGTAAAACCAATGGTAGCATGGTAAAATCAACGGTAATGCATGGTAATGGCGCGGAAGTGGGCGGTAAAGTCAACGGTAATGGCGCGGAACTGCATGTTAATCTTGCACGACCCTGAATTGTGCCTGAGAATTCGCGGTAGCTGCGCGGTAATGTTCGAAAGTTCCGTGCAGTAGATTTAAGTCAAGAGAAATTCAGAATACGTATGAAAGCGATGAGAAGAATAGCTACTCACACAATACAGTTGAAAGTGACTTTGTAGCTTCGACAATGATGATCTACTACATTTCTAATGGTATTCCTGAAATATAATAACCGCAATAATAACTCCATCCTTTCACTGTCTCTAAAATACCGGATTAGCATGTGCATTATATTCCATACCTATTATAAATTGAATCCGATGATTCTTGACTGTATTTTGGGTGACAGGTATTCTGCTTCAACATAAACATAAGTGCCCATAATTAGGGCCGGTTCTTAGCACTTTATATATCTAGCAACTTGAACTCTCAGATAAAGAATTGTTGATATTAACGACTTGACGTTAATCTCATGCCGCACTCTGCTCTCTTTGCTTCGACAATAACACTCGCAAGATATTTACATTTATGAAGCTGTGACACTTGCTGTATTGTGCGCTATCAAATAGTTTTATTTCTCTAATTTCTGCTCTACTTACAAGGAACTGTCTAAATTAGCTGCGCGGTAAAGTGGAAGGTACTGCGCGGTAATATCGACGGTAATGGCGCTGAAGTGCGCGGTAAAATCGACGGAACCGAGCGGAACTGCATGGTAATTTCCCGCGGTACTGCGCGGTAGCACGGTAATCTGTATGTTAAAATCTAGTTGCCCTCATTAAACGTGCCGCGTCTCCATACTGAGAAGAATCTTTCTCTGGTCGGGTCGTCTTTGGGGAAGAAACGATTTTCTTCATCATCTTTCCAAGGAACAAAAGTGATGCCTTTCGGAAGCTGCGCCTCGAACCATCCGTAACAGCGCGGTATGACTACCCCTTGGAGAGTCTGCATCTCGTCGTAGAACCATGCTTCTCGCGCGATATTTTTCTTCTTGGTATGGACTGCGATCTTGAAAACCAGAGGAGGAATGACCACATCATCGGCTGGGGCTCCTTCGTTCACTAATGTCGGATCCAGAACTTCGTAGACCAAACCCGACGATCCAAAACCCAATTTATTGCCGAGATCGCACTTCACGTGGTACATTGACGAAGGGCCAAGGGAAACGGTCTTTCGTGGCTCATGGGTTTTTCCGTCCCACCTCTGCGTACCAATGAAGTCAAGTGGTATATGTATTCTGCGAAACTCGAGGGCTTCGGTATAATCTGAGCCATCCTTTGTACATCCTTCGACATGAAGCCGTACGATATCATTGCTTGCCTGTAATAAATAAGGACAGAATTGATAACAAGATATTCATCCCAGGCTCACCAGTATTTTCCTTGCAGCTGTCATGGGTTTGATGTTAAGCCTATATTGATTAGCGGAGACAAAATTGACGGTGCGACTATATACCCTTACCTACGTGCAACATATGTACAAATATCAGTGTGTTTTGTGAGAGTAATGTGCTAGACGATGATGATTGAGGTGTGTAAGCCACACCTGAGTGTCGGGTATTGCCTCTCCTAGATTAGGTAAAGATAGGTGAGTTATGCATCTGTATCAACCCTACTTCCATGCCGGGACCGGATACGCGGTTGAGGTCTTGGTTGCTATCACTTCCAAGCTTCTGTGCTTATGCCGTACCGTGTGACAGTATATCCAAGATACGGTGCAAATGGTCTATCGAAGGGTACCAACTGGTAGATCACCCTACTATGTTCGTATTCAAACAATTTACTAAACTATTACTTAGATAGAACCCATCTGTATTATCGTCCGGTGGTGGGACATCTGGTGCGACTTTCTCGGGGGAAAAGGCAGTCAATGTATTAGAATTGGCCTACAAACCTGTTTTAAGGTAAGTTGTCCAGCATGATCTTCGCCCAACTCATCATACCCTCATGAATACCTTCTGGTTCTTCCAGTATTTTCCGTGAATATTCGAATTCGATTATGCGGCAATTGAACACCCTCCCGTTATGGGTGGAAGGTATGGATGGCTGACCTTCGGGTGGCGGTAGCACTGAAAGAATGTTTGCGAAGCGGACGTTGTTGTGCTCGATGTACAGGCGGGAAAGCTCAGCGAAGGCTTCGGAGACTTCATCTCTAATAGAGAACTGTAACAGTAAGTCAGAGAATGGAAGCATTGCCTAAGCTTACCGTATTTCCTTAGATAATGGGACACCGACTGGAAGGAATGGACGACCAAGTCGCTCCAGAAGGACGAACGAGACTGTACGATCCTCATGTAGCCGATCCACCGATGGGCGCGAGTCCTCGTTGAAGGCACCGCGGGCCCAGTATATAAAGTATCTTTCGCCTGTTGGATCGTCTTCGGGGAAGCTGCGCTCGATATTGTCGGTATCCCATGGAACGAAAGTGGTGCCCTCAGTGAGCTGCGCCTCGAACCATCCGTAACAACGCGGTATGACTACCCCTTGGAGAGTCTGCATCTCGTCGTAGAACCATGCCTCTCGCGCGAGGTTCTTGTTCTTCGTGCGCGCCGCGATTTCGACAACAAGCGGTGGAATAGCAACTCCAATGACCTCCACATCTGCGCTGACCAGTGATGGATTCAGGCCCTCGTAGATCAAGCCCGAAGATCCTGCATCAAGCTTTTCGCCAAGCGTGAATGTCATGACGTACTCAGAAGACGGATCCACGGGCGTAGTTTCATGTGGCTCATAATAATTTTCGTCCCAGGGTCTCGTGCCGATGAAGTCGACTGGTATTTCTATTCTTCGGAATTTGAGAGATCCAGTGTAATCCCGTCCGACTTTTGTACAGTTCTCCACGTGAAGCTATAGAATGTCGTTACTTGCCTATGAGGGTGTACATGGTTATTAACATCAATTCATCAATTCAAGAGCTCACCAATTTCTTTCTCCCAGAATTCAATGGTATCATGTTACCAGCGGTAAACGCACGACGGAGACAGGATAAGAATCTATAAGAGGGCCTTGCTATATGTAAAAACCGGGCAACATGCGTCGTTACGTCCGGCGGAAGCATGTAATGGTTTCTTCGAGTACTATTACACCCTAATTGGCGCAAGCGCCAGCTTTTCAATTTGGTGCGGAAGCCTCAGGCTCCGGAAATCGGCTCAATTTCAGTGTTTGCTCATGAAATGCTGAGTTACAGACCACCTCCTTGTCGCTTCCACACACCGTCATAGCTGCAGTTGTCCTAATACAGGTACTTCCACAAAGGAAGCTGTTGTGCAAGATTGAACCGACAGGGTGCTGGGGGAGGCCACTTCAAAGCGACGCTGACCAAACACAGCAACAAGTGTACACCAATGAGTCCATGACCCATCGGCCACGTAAAAACCACTGCTGAAAGTTGAGGGCAGTATGACCAATTGAAAAAAGCAAGAATTGCAACGAGGTAAGGGTGGGATGGTCGCAGATTCTTGATCCTTGAAGTCTTGCTGCTGTCTGCAGCATCGTGGTCGTGGTCGCTGGCAAAGGATGGTCGGGTGTCACGCATCTTAACGCGTGACTTGGTACTGGCAGGCCGTGACACGCTCCCACTCATCATCGCCGGACTCTCTCCACTAGTCCATCCAACTTATTCTGTCACTATCTACGATATAAATCATTCTCTTTCTGTAATTCTAGTTCATCCCTGAATCTTGATATACTTCTCGACTCTTGACCTCCGACCTCCGAGTCGACCATTTCTACAGATGTTGTCGTTGGCTCGAACCCCCGTGACTTCGGCTCACCAATCTATGCTGAACATACTGAAAAAGGGAAGGTGCTACGGTACTCTGTTTGGGTATGGATTGCTGTGATTCGCTTGGTAGAGTATGTGATATAAGAAATTCTTTTTTTTCATGAACTCTAATGATCCCTAGTCATCGTGTACCCGTTCAAAAAAACCAAAGGGGGCTGGAGGCGTTGGTAGGGGGCGAGTAAATAACGAATATTAGTGAACGACGACAACACTTAAGAATCATGAGGATTAGCACGAGTCGGAACAAAGGATGAACATACAAGATGATGTTTATGAATTTACGATGTTTTAAACTCGACAAAGAAACGATTATGAACAAAGAGAAAGAATGATGTCAAATATTAGCAAGCGACGACAACAATAAGACCTAGATTCACGAAATTTAGCACGATTTTGAACGTGAAGAAGGTAGATACGTACACATGGCGTTTTATGATTTTCCGATGTTTTCAGCGAAAGAGAAAAATAAAGACGAGCAAACTTGGACACGGACACAAAGACTCTGACCATTCCTACTAATGTCTAACACCATAATGTTGAAGTTACTCTGACTCTACCTTGATATTTATAGTGTATGTCGATGTAACCAGCGTCTTATCGTGTGTAACATGCAAGTGCGTAGCATGCGTACCGACCTCGCGAGCTATAAGCACGAAGCGCACTATGCTCTGTTCGCCATCATTGTTGATCTCAGACTTATCCAGCAAGACCTTGCCTTCCTCAGACGTCGCGTCCGCAACAGACACCGCGCTGTCCACCTCAAACTCGAGCGTCAGCCGCGCGTCGGTGCCGCGGATGGTGACAGAGCGATCTGGCTCATTAAATATCGGCGCTTCCGCTGACACGGCCTCTGGGCTGCCCGAGTTCGGCGGCATGACGAGGGAGATCGCACGTCCATGGCTTAGAGTCGGCATTAATGGCACGTCGCCATCTCTGTCCCGTTGCACGACATGCTCTAGCAGCCGCCGCGCAATGGGCACCAGCGCAGCGGTGCTGTCCCCGCCTGCGATATCCACGACTGTGTTTCCGGCCACAACGACGCAGCGTCCCGCAAGCACTGTATCGGCGTATTGGAAAGTGTAGTCACCGAACTCACTGAGCTCGCCGCGCGTCCAGACCTCGCTGGGATGGCGCTCTGTTGAGTCCAGCAGAAGCGCGGCGGCATTGCGAGCAGCATCGGCAGAGCGCTGGACATCGAACTCGCCGGCGTCCGTGGTGACGGTCTCGACGTCGACGGTGATGCGCACGACCGCGTCGTCGATGCCAGCGAGGTGCCAGAAGACATGGGCGTTGCCCTTGCTCGCTTCCAGCGTCTTGAACGCGACCGTCCATTGCCCATCGAGGGTGTCAGGAAGCCAGTCGTCGACGTGCGCCCAGTCGAGATGTATGATGGCCATTGCAGATAGGTCGGCCGGTATGTCTACTAGTTGGGTGAGCATGTCTACTGCCTGGGCCTGATGCTCAGCCATGGCATGGTGACCCTCATCATGGTATGACCTTGCAGGGCGGCCTGTAGTCACGCCGTAGCCAGCTCTAAGCTGATTGACTTGTCCTGGGGTAATGTTTTTCACCCGGTATAGCACCGTTTCGGATTCCGTCTGCCTGCTCGCCGCCAGATAGCGCGCAGCTGTCTCTGTGCCAGTGTGCGGCCCCGCGCAGGCGTCGTAGATCAGCGTGTCTGCGTCGACCGGCATCGGATTGGTAGATCTCTTGTGTCCGACAAATACGTGATTGCGAAACCAGGTGCGCCGCAGGTTGTTGTTGTCTATACGTGCGGGCGTCCCATTGGATCTGAAGAAAGGGTTGTTGACATCGATGAGGCTGTTTCTGGCGTCACCAGTTCCCACGAGCTTGGTTGTCTTGATAAAGCCGAATGGCTGTTGCGCGAGCCAGCTGGTGGGATTGATTGCGCCCAGACTGCAAAGCAGTTCAAGAATACCGGCCTGGTCGTAGCAGTTGACGCTACTGGCCTTGTCAAGGTAGTATGCCAGCATAAAGTTGCCACCCAACATGTCCATATTGCATGACGATGCACCTGTTGATTATACGGTCGTGAGTGGCCATGCACCAGTTACTCGCAATTACAGCTCGACTCACCAACTTGCGTGTCGTATTGCTTGTTGCATCTGAAGAACGCAAGGCGGGTCATCTGCGCGTACCAAGGCGATACAGCCGTAGCATCCACATCATCGTTCTCTGTCTCTTCGAGGTCGAGGTTCCTGGCGGACGCGCCAAACGCTACACGAAGAAGCTCAACAGGTATACCGTTCGACAACGCGGGATGGAGCCTTGGGCTGAGCCAGTACAACTCTAGGCGGGTCGGCCCATCCTTACCGACGACGCGCTCTGGGCTCTCACGCCGCCGTATCTCCCACGACACATCCGTGTTTCGGTCAAAGGGGAGACCGCTGCGCTGGGGGTCGGTGAAGTACGCGCGTAAGAGGACGCCGGCGGATGTGTTCTTAAACGTGAAGTAGTCCGTCTCCAAGATGCGTCTGCCGGCGGCGGACCCAGTGAGGATGAGCTGATGGTTAATGAGCTTTGAGTCGAGGAGCTTGACAGTCACTTCGAGGTGCCCAGCTCCCTTTACCGATTCGCCAAATATGTAGCGGAAGATGTTTGGGGCGAAGGAGCCACGATTACCGTCTGGCCAGCTTGATGCCGAGTCCAATTTCCAGAGATAGTGCGGTCCGGTGATCAGACGTTTGCGCGAGTTGCGGACCGGGTGGCCTGATACGGCGTATATAGATATCAGTTGGAACCCAGTCATCTACATGCATTCGTCAGACAACGCAAGCAGATTATGTAGATGGAACTTCTGGCGTACAATTCAAGACTTATATCCAAGACTTGACGAGATAGTTCTTGTGTTGAGTAGCTGCAAGGCGCTCAAAAGGGCCTTATATATCAAAAGCCTGAGCGGCTGCCATCATTAGCCTCATTTAGAAACAGGTGATGGCCTACTACCGGGCTTCCCTGCTCCTTGAGTCTTGACACAAGCGCGATGGTCTTGCCACCGACTGAATACACAAACTATGATCAGTTGGACATGAAGCCGCTGTATGAGGCTACGCTACTCTGAGCTTTGCCGACATTGACAACTCGAACGGAACAAAAGCGCGTTCGCGGACATTCTATTGAACTACATAGCATGGAAGTACAAGTGTGCCACCCTGTGCATCGGTGTCTTTGCATTCGGCAACAAGTATTGAGGCTATGTTGCTACGCATACCTGAATGGAAGGCTTTTACTAAGTGCAGTGACTCTCAGGGACACACGTGCAATGGGGTGCTTCTTCGCCGCCCCTTCAGCATCGCCGAGTCACTGCTTACTCATTTCGATTGAGCTCATACAAACACCCTGCCAATCTGATTTTCTCACTGACGCTTCCTTTGCGGAAGTATTTGATCCGGTTATCTTCCATTGAGGCAACGTACGGAGCAGCTTCTCTACCGATCATGATCCCGGATCACCCTGTCAAGGTCGCAATAGGCTTCCTTGTGAGTTAACTATTCGTTGTGACTATCCGCACAGACGGGAAGTATGGAGATGCTATGGATCCGTAGGAGTCGTCTATGCCTCTTGTTCGTCGGACAGTCTAACGTATATCAGCAAGTTCAGGATTGACTAGGAATATGAAGCCTGAGTATGTATATATGCCGCAACTTAAGGAAGTCGGTGGTTTTCAGACATGTTCTCGACACGTACGTGACGTCGCTCATTCTGTTTATCTGATTCTTCATAATGCACCCTGAAGTCGCCAAGTAAAAGAAGCACTTCTTTCGCAACTTCTTTAGTTCCGGGGCTTCTGGTGTGTAGGTTATCAGTATGGAGAGCATTTTCGAGGCCAGGCTTGCTCAACCTCAGCAAATTGGATTAATTCACAGCAGTCTAGACACTTGAGTCGTGGCCTCTACAGGTAGGCTCTTTTGGAACTCCGGAAGTCGATCACTGACGTAGCTGAGAGCTCGGAGTTCCACCCTGCCGGTGACAGAGCTCTAAAGAAGTTCGCAGGTCGCTGCTCCGGAAAGTCTGATCTCCGACTGCGTTGCTGGTATCCACTCGTAGGTGGCCAGGACAGAACCACCGATAAATCCATAGAAACATGAATCCGCCATGGAAGCCGAAAACCCCCGTGGAAAGAATGCATTAGAAGACTAATGGATGCGACGACAGGAATGATGTCCATATGTAAAATGCACAAAATCAGAATCTCTGATATACATACATGTATGTATTACTCCAAGCTGCCTTGAAGACGTCAAGCGCATGCTCGAAGAAGCTTTCTTTTGGATCGGCCTTCTTCTACACCTTCAACACTTGGTCGATACCTATCATGTTCAATTAGTTATTTCAGATAGCAACGATCACGACTAGTCGAAAGACGAAGGTGGGCTGCAGCCGCAATTGCGGGAAGGCAATCCGTGGCTGCAGGCATGGGTGAGTTCGCAAGCGCAGCAGACAAGCTGACGTAGGGGAGTGCAGTTAGGTGTGAGTATGGTCGTGGGTGCAATGCGTTATCGTTTGATGCCTGCTCGGACGGAGAATGAGATGGGAGAAGCGGATGCCTGGCGCGCGCATGTCCAGCACGGGGGTCTCCGACAACATTCCTGCGCAAAGAAAAGCAGATGAACATGAACATCCGACTTCTAGCATACTGTATGTCTACTACACTGCATAGTAGGAGGCCTAGGGTGGTTGTGCGTATGTACCTTTCCCCACCTTGTACTGCCTGTTCTAAGCGTGACTCGAGCTATGATCGTCTCTCGGACATGTGCAAGTGCAGAGCGTCTTGGAAGATGCGGTATTGGCAAAGGCTAGGCTGATGCTAACGCGCGTGTGCGTTCACGCTCACGTTCCGCCCATGCACCTCCATAATGATGGACGTCCTGTTCGGGGGATGGGGGACGGACGACGGCTGCGGGCGATGAGGTGATTGCGACAGTGGAAGGAAGCTGGCTGAAGCCTGACAACTGATTACATGTACTTCTTCTGAGGGGACATCATAAGTGCGGTCAGCGGTGGGTGCTGCGGTTGCTAGATGAGCAGCATGTCGAGGGCGGTCAGTAAGTAAAAGGGACAGAGAGATCAGCACAGGAGGAAAAAGAAGAAAAAAAAGAAGATAGAACGCACTTGTTGGCCAATTCAACCCTCTGCAGTATGATGCTTCAGCCTCTATCTTCGCCGCGCAGCAACCTTTCTGAGCTCGCGGTCTCCCCTGAGTCCATTCCCCCCTCTCTTGGTGTCAAGGACTTGCAGGCGACGGGTAGGCGCTGACGAGCGCGCAGATGGCATGGAGGCGGTCATCGGGCTCGAAGTTGTCGTCGAAGCTGGCAGGGTCAAGGAGTTATGCATAGCGGCCAGAGATAGTTCATAGTTGTACTAGTTGTTCCCTTACTCCCACCGGGAGTAAAGGGCACTGTATCCCCTAAATTGCCGTGGGATACCTGTGATTTACACCTCCCCTAAACTTACCGCCTCTGACCTGGAAAATGTTGAAGCGGAGAATCAAATGCAGCCTGCCTGAGTGAAGGGGGAGTAAGGGATTTGCCGGCGAAGCTCGGCCCGTTATCTAGTACTTACATAGAAGTTCACAAGGTGAATGCACGTGATTGACCGGCTACTATTACTACTCACGGTGTGACCTCAGGGCTCCTTTTCTTCCATCGTTCAAGGCGGTCTTTTTGCTCATGTCCTGGTGTTGTAGTGTTAACTGTTGAACCTGCCCATCCAAAATTCCGGTTCCATCCTCAGAAATCCGTACATTCAGACATCCTAGGCGACAGCGCAATATGCACTGCAAAACAAGCTTGCTTCCAGCGCGGTGTCCACATGACTCCACGAGTAGCTGCGAAGTGGTTTCAGCTAACGACCAAGGTGTGTTCTCTATCTTTCAATCTGACATATCTCAACTCAGCAAATATTTAATTGCACTGCTCTATATTCTTCAAAGGAATCGCTTCATATGTCGAGAATCGTGGACAACATCACTTCGGATGAAAGCTGAGAGCAGGCTTTAAACGGCGAGCAGGAGTACTTCCGCGCTACGGTGAGTTTTTACATTCCACCCTACGTTACGCCAATCACTGACCTATGCACTTTAGTCTGACTCTTCAACATAGCACATCTGCGGGCGTCCTGATTCTACCTGGTATAAAAGACGGCGAGGGACACTTTTAGGGAAATGTCTTTGCGTTTCTGAATGGTTTTCCGAACCTCGGTCGCTCTCCTCGGGCGGCGCAAGACGCACACGCCAGCACATGGAGCTGCATTTCCCGAACAGCGATCCATCACGTATCTTGGTCTTCTTGCGCCAGTCAGCATCGTTCAAGCTACACAGGGATACCTCTTGAGGCAGATGGCCAGGTGCACGCGAGCGGGAGCATGCATTCTCATGTTTCGCAGCAAGAAGGTCACCATCCACCTCCGAGCCTTCGCTCCCATTGCTGACACCTAAATACTGTCGACACCGAACCGTCATCGCCAGAATTCCTAATTCCACCCACGATTCCACCAATGACTACACCAATGACCTTACCTCGCGGACTTCTGAGTTCTCCTCATCCATCTTTGATTGCAGTGTCAATCACCCGGGTGCTGCGTACCGGTCGTAAGTCTCGATGAACAAGGCTCTTCCCCAGCTCGGGCATATCGCATCAGCACTTTGCGATTGCGCGCTCACTCGACTCGAACATCCTCCAAGTCTAGCCACACACTCTCAGCAGTCGCACGAAAGTGAATTACCGATAGCTCTGACGAACGTCCTGAATCACCACATGCGCCACCGCACCTCAGTACGTACGAGCCGGACGCTCTCAATCTATCTGCCTGCGCAGCCATACCATGCCAAAGATTCTTCACCAGTTCAGACGTGCCATGATGACATCCATCGTTCATGCGCTTAGTCCCCCGTACTTTCATCAATTGCACAGTAGTGAAGTTACGCTGGCCCTGGCGAGCATCCTGCTGATCTCATGCACCGCCACATCTTTCCACCTGCAAGCCGGACATAGATTTTCCACCAGCTTACCCAGTCATACCGCAAAGTAGCACCAGGAACGACTCTCGTCCAGGTCTCGCTCGAGCATGATACCTGCTCAATAGGCCCTGGCATGACCACGACCAGATCCCCGGGGTGAGCAAGTCGGACGTCACGTATCTACGGTCGCACGCACGCGAGCGCGAGTTTGACGTCTCACAGAAGTTACCTGACGCAGCCGAGGCGCTCGCGCTGCACGGACAGTTATGATACTTTCCCAGCGAGAAGCAAATGCAAAATCGTTGCTGAAGCGCTCGAGGTAGTGTAGGCGGGAGCACAACTTGAACCTTGCGCGCGGCCGTCAAATGCAAGCCCGAATCAGTGCTTGCTCTCTCCAGCTTACATGTATGGTGATGGCTATGTTGCCCAGCTGGCTCCGCACTCACAGCCGTCTGCAGAGCGTGATGCCGCTGAATATCACGACTTGGTCTCCGGGTTATTAGGGACTGGATTCTCCGTCTTATCAGGTTAACAGTTATTATATTCCTGCTACATAATCCATTGTACTTTGTAGATAATCAGTCGACCTGGCTTCATTTGCATTCATGTTTCGGCCGGGCAATCAATAATGACAACTTTGTACTTCTGAACACGACTACTACCGTAACTATCTTGCAAGCTTGAAAACTCCGCTCTCAGTGTTCAGTTTTGTCTGGATGAGTCAAGCGAATGTTTGCGGAGCCATCTTCATCACGGGCAAGATCCTGAATCTCATTATAAGCAAATGCAGGAGCTGCAATGCAACGACTTACTGTTGTACTAGTAGCTTTGTCTTTGGTTGACTGGTTTTGCCCAAAAGACCAGCCCTTTAGAAGTCCCATGTAGCCACTCGCCATCATTGGCGGACCTGCGTTGAGTGTCCAGGAAAGTACGGCTTCCTTCCCTTTATCATCATCATTGTCGTCATCGTCATTGTCACTGTCACTGTCGTCCTCGTCGCGTTCAACAGCTCCATCATGAATGGACAGGGAATGAAAATGTTCAAATTCAAAGTTGCCAGTCGTATCCTTCCAGAAGTGAACAACACCTGCGCATATTCTTTGATAAATCTTAAGATGCAAGATACTAGGGAACTAACTCACCACCTTCAGCGCATGCAACGAGGTTCTCATCGTGCCCAACAAAGGAAGCCGACCCCCAGACTCCAACAGGGCCTGCTCGGATCTGGCAGTACTGGGAACTGGCGGGAGTGTTCGGGTCATTTTTGAAGGCCGTAGGCTGGCTTTGTCCTTCACTACCATCCGCCAGTTGCCTTGGAAAACTATCTGTCGCCGCAGCGCTAAGTCCGAGCAGTCCCTCTTTCGTTAGCGAAAGTTTGCATTGCCTTGAAATAGTACCATTCTTGTCGATACTCCATACTTCGGGCATCTTGAGCACTAATATTAGGACTATGATTTTAGGATGTCTTCAAAATACTCACAGACTTCTTATATGTGACGACAAGGCGACATTTATTAGAACTAGCTGTTATTCCTTTCGCCTTCTTCAACAAAGGGACTTTGCTGCAAGCGAGAATGATGTTATATTATTCTCTCAAATATACTAATTTTCACCTAACCCACCTTATGATTTTCCCAACCTCACCTAACGGTTGTATAGAGCGAGGTCGCTGGTGACGTATAGATTCCTGATCTGTATGGATCTCCATATCATAGACTGTACAGTAAGATAGTCATCATCAGCTTTCCAGTAGGGACCCGATGTAATACATACCAATGATACAGCTTATGCCTTCTTCCTTTGGAAGATCCTGTACAATGCGCGTTGCAAGAAGAAGAATAAACCTAGGGTTGACCATAGTAGTCATCTCATAAATTGTTAATCCAGATGGCATGAGACGAATTTCCATCACTTCCTGCCTCTCTAAACCACTATCCAAATGCTATGTACGATATACTACTGTTAGTGACCAAATAAAGTTCAGCTTGGTGTGTTTA
The DNA here is from genome assembly GCA_910574455.1 of Trichaptum fuscoviolaceum. Classification (NCBI taxonomy): domain Eukaryota; kingdom Fungi; phylum Basidiomycota; class Agaricomycetes; order Hymenochaetales; family Trichaptaceae; genus Trichaptum; species Trichaptum fuscoviolaceum. The sequence continues at coordinate 2,744,524 of CAJSYZ010000012.1, read as the reverse complement.
ACGTACCACAGTGAACATAGACTCCGCATCATTTGATAGTGCAACGAATCCTATTAGTACTCAATGTTGGTTAGTCAAGCTTTGGCATGCCTTTGTAAAGACTCACTATTATTGTCGATCCATTCCAAGTCAACCAGACCTTTCCCTATTTCGACCTTGTTCTCAATCTTTAATGTTAATCCGTTCTTGCCAGTGAAGGACCATATCATAATGTGGGTTTTAGTCCTGGTGAGCAAACGTTCTCCATTTGGTGACCATTTCACCTGTCGTACGAAATAGGCAAGACGTTGACTCGGAGCCTATACATTCTCTCAGTAATGCCAATTAAGTCGCCATTTGAAGCAAGACTCACCTCAGATCTCACGTGTATCGCGTGACAGCTAACGGTAGCACAAACGGCTACCCATTCTCCATCAGGGGAGAACTGCATATCATGTATTTTCTCGACTGAGTAGTGGCGAATCGGTCGAGAAGAAAGGGATGAAATCAAATCAACGTAGCTATTTTCATTGGGTTCTTTCTCCTGCGTTCCTGATGTATCAGCTCCACGTTCCATATCAGACTCCTTGGAAAAGATTCGGCCTCTGCGTGAATGGCCAGGGCAGAGAAGGGTTCGAATAGAGTTCAGGAGACGCATCCAAGTATCCCTGACCATACGACATTGTCTGAAATGAATGCGATGAAGAGAGCTCATATGAAGCCAGATGTTCTTCAGATTTTTCCAAATAGCCTCGCTCTTTCTTTCTCGGCTGAAGAATCGAGCCAGTGCCAGTGCTTTTTTGCTCTTCCAGAAGTGCCATTGATCTGTCGCAAAACACCACAAGACATCCGCCAGGCTGATCGCACAGAATGCCATGCTGATAGTGACAACCAAGAACATCGCCCCTGTCCCCTGCAAAATTATAGAGCTTAATAATGCTAAACAAAACAATGTGATCTCGTGAAATCATACCTGCAACGCAAATACATAGGCGACCAGTCCACTTATGAACGCAATTATAGACGCTGACAAGAGAACTAGATATCCTGATCGTGACCAAAACCGTACGTAAATAGGTAATCTTCGCTGTGTCCTAGAACTGATATGGATTATGATGACCATCAATGCTTCGGAAAAGATCTCGCCGTTAACTTACAAAACCGCCTGGCGCCAAGCAAGAACCAACAAACTTGTAACAGCTGAGCCAATGCTGAGGACAAGTGATGTAAACCATAAAGTCTGAACAGCTCTTCCTATCGTTGTTCCTATGTCAATCCCTGTGTACTGAAGTGTGGAAGCTAGATTCTTGGCTATGAGAATGGACGAGTTTGGAGCCAATGCAGACAACCTACCTGCTACCCCAGCAAAAAAAGTAGCAACCGTTGATGCATTAAGCATCATTTGCGATGATCGTTCTTGCGCATTCACAATGCATGGAATACCTTGAGTCGTTCCTTCAGTTTGGTTATCACTGAATAATACGTGAATATTACCGGCTTCCATAAAGCGTGTTAATGCTTCTACTGCACGATCAAATTGTGCTCTGCCAGTCGAAAGTCGGTCCTCGATGAACTCCTGTAGCTCAGGAGTTAATTTATCATCGTCAGACCCACTACCTGTCTCTAGATGAGTTCGTTCCTCAGTTTATTAAATGTGTTCAATTAACCAAAGTATGCAAGTGCTTCAGATAGAGTCTAAGCTTTTTATCAGTTGAGAAGATTAAGCACATGCCCGATTGAAAACATACAAGGACCTCCACTTGAAATGACCTTATATCTGAGTACGTCTTAGACTCGAAATAGTCGTCGTAGTCGGTCAGTGCGTTCAAGAAAGCTGACAAGGACGAAGAAAGTTTCCGAAGAGAAACGGAACGATTAGTATCGCACTTCTGCGCTTGGGGCCCTCCTGGACTAGTAGTCTTCGGGCCTCGCTTCTTTTTCGGTTTCTCTTTTTCATTGAAGCACGATCGCATGTAACCCAGCCCTTTCCTAACGTCAATAGAAGATCTGGACAACCCGTGTCCAGATCCTAGCTTCAGGACGTTCTGGCTGAAGTCTTGCAACTAAAGAGTGTCGGTCATTGAAACCATCCAAAATCTGTTTAGACACTACCTTATCTTCAAGTATTTTTGAGGATCTATAAATAGTAGATAGTCAGTGCGGAAATTTAAGCATGCGCCGGATGACGAACTTAAGAAAGTCATCATGCGGATTCTTAACAGCATTGGAATCAGAGGGAGAACCATCATGTGCTTCTTCAGGTGCAGTCCTGATATTCCCTCCGCCACTTTTTGTCGTTGAGTCATGCATAGTGCTCTCTTCGACATTGAGAGATTCGTGAACTACAGAAAGGATAAGCAATTGGTGACGACCTGCTTAATTCTTTGAGTCACCTTCTTCTATAGGAGAAGCACTGTCATTCGTAAGAGCAGTACTATAGTCCGTATGAGCATCATCATCGTCCGTAGAAGCTGCACCGTATTCCCTAGAAGAAGCTTCGTCTTTCCTCATCTTAGTCTGGAACAGGAGGTTGAAAGCAATGACGAGGACACGTAGACAAGGGATACGCACCATAACTAATAAGCTTAAGTACTCGCATATGGTAACTTCAGCGCCTGCAACGTACATACTTTGCTATCTAACAAAAAGCCCCCTGCTCCCTTCACATGTGACGGTATCTCTTCACATGTTCATGAGATATAGTGTGAGCCCTGGAATAAAGATGAAGTGTGGAAGATCGGCACAGATTTGGCACTCTCAAGTAAATGTATCAACAAGTTGAAGTGATGATCGAGATTTATCATCGCCCCACTACGATCGATTTGATCCTACCGCCATAATAAGTAGAGATTATAAGGCGAGAGATAAGGCTTACACACCGAATCCTTGAGGCGAACTGTCCGGGAAGCGAGAGAACCTGGATCCAAAATGCTTCAAATGCACTAATAAGAGTGATAACACGCACTTGGGGTCCAGGCTTAATTTTGATGGAGTTTGCATATGGCTATACACGTTTTTTGACATGCTGCATCACTCAGTATTGCACAGTTTGATGAAGTCGTGGACAAGTAGCCTCATAAGTATCACATTAACTCCATGACTTTTTCATCATAGTCCTAAATTACCGAGGGAACTTGTCAGGGTGTTCGAGATTTGCCTGCTTTTCTTTGGGAAGTGGTTCTTAGATAGAAGTTCAAGCCTCTCAATTGCTTCGTAAAGGCAAGCACTTACGTCTCGCTGTGTTGACCTACTGAAGGATAATTAATAGCTAATGTCTCAAGCAACGTTAGTCCACCGACAAGTGGTAGTCTGAAGTCACGCAGAATGATCCTGCAAATGGATTGGGTGTGCCAGACGAAGAGCGTAATTTCCCAGACGACCTCTGGCACGTCGATAAACTAAGCATTGGCGAGTGTGGGAGGGACGTTTGGCAATGGATGTGTTTTGCAGTCGTCAATATGAGAGACGATGCAACTCAGCGATGCTGGGCATCAGGGCACGGCGTGAGAATGCCAGTGACCATGACCGTCAACCTCAGGCTGAGGGTGACGCGGCCTTCGAGTCCGGCGCGTGCCAGTGCCGGTGCTCAGGCTGAGTTTCAAAGCCATTTGCAAGCTGAACATTGAAGTTTTACTTGAGCGTGACTTTGAAATGACCGCAATCATGTTGCAATAACTATCGTGACTATTGAAACGTCCTTCTCTCGCGAACGCCTCGCGAGCCTATTGTATAAAAGCAACCTTCAAATACTCCGAACCTCCGAGTCGTACCCTGTATTCTGTCGGAATCGCGATGTCGTGTGATGGAAAAGTCAGCACGATACGTTGGCGTCGAATTTACTGTAGATCTAAAAAGATCCATGCGTTGCCAATGCATTCAAGTTAATCAATATTTACTCCTTTCCTCTCATTCAAACCTATCATCAAACAATGCTCTTACGATACACAGGGAATCACAATTTTCGCAGTCAGCCATTACTTTCTTGATCAGATATATTTAAAGCTCACTCATCTGCTAATCAATCGAACTCATTAGGTTACATCTTAGTAGAGTGGTGAAACTCGTACACTTACCTCTTGTTCGAAGGCCGGCTCCAAGACTGTCGACCTCGGGATTGACTCGGGGTAGTAAGCGGAAAAGAGCCCAGATGCCGAGGGTCTGAGGGAATGGATAGTCTGGGTCTGCGGCTTTGAAAGACGCGCAAAGTATGTACCCATCTTGTCATATTGATGCCCTGCTTTGCTCATCCGTCCCCGCATAACGTAGAACGTCCACATCGAAACCGTCTCCAACTTAGCACCAATTGCCATAGGTGCGGCATGATGCCTGATCAATCTTACTATGACTAACCTACACGACTCCACAAAGCTCGGCTCATCCGACATGTTGGCGACTAAAGGCTTACCCCAGAAACTTGTATGCAAAGTTTGCTGTGGTGAACATTCCCGGATGCAACCTCTGGATGGTCTAGTTCTACTTCATTAAAGCATCATCCTCCTTATTCGACTCCTCGTCAGTCTCCTCGTGATCGAACGTCGTTCTGTTGGAGCTCGCAAGACTTGGAATACTACGTGCTGATCCCAGGTGGTGACATGGAGGTGAGTGGCTTTCTCTTGCTCACTGGAGTATCTTAAAGGAGATTAAATTGACTTTGTGATCACCTGAGCTAGTTCTTTGCTGCCATTGACACGTGGCACTACAGATTCTGTCCTTGATGCCGATTCAGAATTCATGAACTCAGCGGGACTCCAATAAACAAGAAGGTTTGGACCTTTCTTCTCTTATCCGCGTAATCCATTAATACATCAACCAAGGTCTGCTATCGAATGGGCTATACTTGGAGCACTCGCTACGAATGCTTTTCCCTTCCTACAGGTACGTCTCACTTCAGGCGCATCTCACAGTCAACCTTCAGCTGCACGCCTTAAACAGCACGTTCTGGAATTTGCCGCCTCCCACATGTCCTTACTTCGCAGAAATAGTATGGTCGTAATGGAGATGAGCCACCTGTCGATAAGACGGCCGAAACACGCTAAGATCGTTTTTCTTTTGGTAACACTGGAACAACGTGGACGCCAACACACAAGGGGCAGAGGGCGGAAGGATGCTTCCCGCGGGGCTATCCATTGCACGCAGGACGATAGCACACATGATTCGACGGCGTAAAGTTCGCCTGCTTGCAATTGCGGGCGTCAATCACCTTTCCAGAGATGCGTATGTATCTTCTCGATCAATAGAAGCTCACATCTGACTCATTCAGTCTCGGTTAATGCAAGACTCCTTTATCCGCGAAGTTGCGCTTCACTGAAGCGCACCTTCCTTCTGCTCCTTTCCCGGGCTGAAGGGCTGAATGAGCTGAAACGAGGAGCATCCAAGGAACGCGGGACTCCATGTGCCTAATACGAACAACATTCCTGTCAAAGACGAGAAGTCGTTGATGCTCGTAATAATCAAATAATTCTGCCCTTCCTTTATTTCGCATCTCCTGTGCCATAGCCATCCCGCTAGCATTCTTTGAAGAAGATCCGGAGTAACTGTCATTCTCGTGACCAGGCTCCGATCCGCGCAACGTTGCACTGTCTTCCCTCATTTGTCGTTTGGAACTCATGTCCTTGCAAGCGGGTGGGTAATCAAACTTTGAAGGGCGCTTATCTGTTCAGTTGATAATTAGATAGGCGACACGATTCGATTTGCGTCAAAAGAGCCAAGCCTTCGGGAGAGTTGTCAACATGATTGCATATCATTTTAGCGCCGACTTTTCATTTAAGCGCCGGTATAACGTCGGCAACGGAGAGTTTCCCTTCTTGTGCGTATCGTTCGCCTTTATAACAGCCTAACCTAAACGAATATATGACTTTAAATTTCAGGCTCACCCGTTCACGTCAGCGGTCAGCGGTCAGCACACCGGACGACCGCTACACTGCACATTGAGCACTCTTGTTAATCGGATTGACCTCGTGGGTCGTTTAAATATCAGTCTCGACTCTCATTTGGCTCAGGCTGTACATTTCCTCAACATCTACCTTGCCCACGAACCAGATACCGATGTCATCGACGCCTCTTCTTGATATCATAGTCCATAGCGGATCAAAAAAAGAGAATAGCTACATCGTGTTGCTTAGAACACACGTCGAGAAGGCATCCTTCCTGCGTCACGCCGTCGCCAGTTATCCCAGTTTCGAAGTCACTGCGGACTGGGATCCAGGCTTCCTCAACGGATTCGTCGGTACTGATGTATCCTTCTGCTATGCTTCCGTCTAATGCTTATATTTGATTTCGTGAACTCTACTACCAGTGGTATTGGAAGGTGCTGGGTTAGCTTTCCTTCGGTCAAGCGCAGACGTTCTGTCAATAGAGGAGGACGGTCAATATCAGGCCTTCACTTCCGTGACACAGTGCGTGCAGTTGTCTTTCTTCCGTCCCTTTTTCTTTCTTTTTGTTCTCATTTTGTGAACAGGGCAGACGCACCCTGGGGGCTAGCTCGCTTATCCCAGGACGACCGCCTGAACCGTTCACCAACAGCCCTTGATTATCAGTATATATACGATGATGCCATTGTGAATGTTGATGCATATGTCATAGGTGAGCTAACAGTCAGTACAAACTGCCAAACTTTACTACTAAATATCTTACAAATGCTTGCTTTAACTTGCATTATGTTTCTCGCTGTTAGATACTGGTGAGGTCTTCAAGAACGTTCGCAAAACAAGTATCAATGTACTAAGTATTCTGTCTTCCCAGGTATTCGTATCACACATGTGAGTCAATATGCTTCTTCCTCAGGCTTATTGGATGAGTAGATACGAGCTCGGTATTCTGCTCTTTACAGGAGGACTTCGAAGGAAGAGCCAGGTGGGGCAAGACGTTCGGGCCGTACCAGGTGAGTCGCCCTTTCCACAAGCAGCCGTAGCATGGCTTCCTGTGCGCATACCGATGGAGCAATGCTAAACTGCATGTTCTCTAGGACGCCGATGGGAATGGCCACGGAACACACGTCGCGTACGGACAAACCCTCTCTCCAATCCATGTTCATGTTCATCGAGAATACTAACATTTAACGTCTGCCATGTAGTGCAATACTCGGCGGTCAACGGTGGGGCGTCGCGAAGACTGCTACCCTTATCGCCGTCAAGGTCCTGAGCGACGATGGGTTTGTTACTTCTACTTGCAAACACAATTTATAAGCTTGTACTTATTTGTTTACATGAATGCCGGTTTAGCCTAGGATATCTTTCCGATATGTAAGAATACTAATTATTCCCTTAATGCATTATTGCTGACTCGCTCCGGCCCACACTGAACATTATGAATTCTCTGATTCTAGTATCAGCGGTGTGGAATACGTGGCGAAGGAAGCGGAGCGTAACGGAGATAGGGCCTCGGTCACGAATATGAGCCTCGGGTGGCTCGGGGAAGCGTCAAAGTCGCTAGACACAGCTGTCACCAGTGTAAGTCAACCGATCCTTCTCTTCACCTTTATACACCGTATACGTATCTGACGCTACGGCTAACCTTGTCGACGGAATGTATGGTCGTTTACCTCGCACACTTGGCAATGTACCAGCTCGTCAACAAGGGTGTAACAGTTGTCGTCGCGGCCGGTAATAACAATGGGGACGCGAAAGAAATCAGCCCTGCACGATGTGAGGCCGCGATCACCGTGGGCGCTGCGAACATCAGAGACGCTCGGGCAGACTTTTCGAATTACGGGACCGTTGTCGATATATTTGCACCGGGTGAGAACATCACGAGTGCCGGCATTGAGAACGACACCGCAATCAGAGTCTCAAACGGTACATCCATGGTAAGACCTTTTGCCATCAGCCTAATATCTTCTCTTGGAATTCATGGTATGCCTTCCTTTAGGCCACTCCTCATGTGGCTGGATTGGCGGCGTATCTCATTGCTCGGAGAGGCAAAAATGTCAAGCCTCCCGAAGTCAAGGCAATGCTCACTAATTCTGGGCTTAGTGGCAAGCTATCAAACATACGTAAGCGTCATATTGACCTACTGTCTGACTAGTTGATGATGAATTGTGGCTGATAGCGGATAATACGAAAAATCTCCTCGCAAGGAATGATCAGTAGATGCAGATTATCTAGTCACTTAAGTAAAGATGTAGACTTGAAAAGATGATTAAAATAACATTTTTCAGAAGTTTTGAGAAGAGTGAATGATACTGGCCGCCTACAAGTGCCGCCGCTGCCGCATGCAGTAGGCGGCACTTTCTATACAGGACCGCATGCAGTACTAGTAGGCGTAGGCGGTCATTGTACAAAGTGCCGCCTACGGTCTCGTAAGTGACCGGGGGCAAGAGCCCCGATAATATCTCAGATCTATCGAAGACCAAATAAATGTCACAAGACTATGGTCTGGGTCACTCTTTAGTAAATATATTCTCATACAATTTGCTTAAGTCAATATTGGGTGTATTAAGTTAGTTGAAAGTATGATATTAAGTGTTGTTAAGTTAAAATCAGGACAAATATACTGTGTGACTTGGTGTCCGAGAACAGCCTGAGGGGACAAGCAGACAACTTGAAGGATTACCGAAAACCGGGTAACGGACATTGACAAGTTTTACGAAGACATGTGCCATTTTGTTCTCTATTTCTCATAGTTAATTATCATTTATTTTATATCTTATTAGTACATTACAATAGACAGTACTGTGTTTGTTTTATATCTAAACCACTTCTGCTATGCAAGTAATCATATTGTCGTATGCAAGATCTACAATTTGATGAGTGGCTGTGGGAAACTGAATGCATGGCTGTGTTTGTACCTGAGTCTAGTACGCTTTGGGAAGGTTCGGGACCCCGTTGCAACTCTGCATGCGGCTTGACTGCAGTCTTCAAGCCTGTATGCGGTAGTGTATGCGGCACTTCAATGGCTGTGCCAGGGTTTGCATGCGGCATTTTTGACAGGTAGGCGGCAGTTTTGACAGGTAGGCGGCACTGCATGCGGCAGTTTGGACAGCTGTGGTACATGCAATGACTTCATTAATTTCTACAGTATTTTATCTTATTTATCATTGGTTCCGTGTCTGCAGTCATGCATGCGGCAGCGGCGATACTTGTAGGCGGCTGCATGCGGCAGCGGCGGCACTTGTAGGCGGCCTTTTCGTCAGGCCGCTGGCGAGACGCGACGCGTTGCCTTGCCGTGTCACGGTGCAATCACATGCTTACCCCCGCGGCGTGCCAAAGACCGTCGACTCACTTGGGAACGTTTTTCAAGCTTCCGGGAGCTGAAAGAAGGTGCGATCGTGGTCACGGTGCCACGGCAGCTGCGATATAGAAATCCTAGTTAAGCAGCAAGCATCTGAAACTAACAGCTACTTTTTTACCTCTTAGCTCACGTCTGGCTACACTGATCTTGTCCTTAATACTTATGTCCAGTGTAATTGCTTGAACCCGTTTTCTACGAGCCTCACAATCACGTTGAAGACGCCGGGTCTGTATATAGTATAATCACTTTTTTTAGCACAGACGCATATCATTGATAGAATTTTCACTTACAGCAGGAATACAACGAGCAGATTGATCTGCCCTGCGTTTATGCACAGGGTTACGAATAAACAAATATTTTGTTACTGAATAAAACAGAACGCCATGTACCTCACAATGTGTACTCCTGGATAAGGACTCAAAGGTCCAAGCATACTGTAGGATTAAGAGCAATAACTAGTAGATAGAGCGAGGTTTAAAACAGTTATGAGAAGGATCGTCATGAAATATTAAACGTGTGACTCTCACCTTGCCCGAAGTACCTCAGATGCGCGTCGTTGATTCCGGTAGAAGGAATCGAGTCACTGCAATCAGGGTCCTCCTGTCCAGAGCATTTCACGACGTTGTCAGGGTCAGTGTCTACAGAAGCATCGTCAATTGGACTCCTCTCGACGACAGAATTATAGTCCGGAAGACTCACTGGGGTCTTGGGATACCCAGTATTCAGTGCCGCTTTGTACATTTAGTTTTCAGAACGTTTTGAAGGACAGCCAGAAAATAAATATAGACATACTGGTGCCTATACCCGAATGAGGTTGGTGGGATGGTCGGGACGCCATCTGAGGAAAAAAAGGGTTTGAGAACTGATATGTAAACGAACTTAATATTCATAGATACCATATGTTTCCGTCGCTGTCCATCACAATTAAAGTCAGCCTTCTATGCAATAGTATAGGAAAGAGTGCATAGCTCACTCCTGAAGATGTTCTCCACTCCAATTACGCTCTCAGCAAGGTTCGCGTACGAGGGGTTCCCAGTCCGAGGCTGTCCGAAAGTATACACTCTTAATGGTGCATCAGGGAAGTTTTCAGCAATGGAGATGCCGCCGAGGGACGCGAGCGCGGCGCCCAGCGAGTGGCCGAGAGAGATGATCGTGTACGACGGGTACAAGGCAAGCTGCGCCTGAACGGCGGAGATCACGGTGGCCGCGACGCTGTTGTACGCTGTGAGAAAGCCGTAGTGAACTTGAACACCGCCCACGAGGGAGCCTGGAACTCCCGGAGACGTGTAGTTGGCGAGCAGGAACTCGATATCTGTGAAATAATTCATGATTGGAACCGTACAGACGCCGATAGTTAGGAAGCTACGGACCTGTAACGAAGTCCTGGAGTTGAATACTGCCGCGGAAGGCGACGATGATTTCTTTCCGCGTATCATCTCGAGCGATATATCCCTGTGTGTCTGTGGACGACTCGCTGAACTAGGTGGTTCAATGTCATGAGTTAGCTCCCAAGTGATTAAAAGGACAAGGTCAAGAGAGCGAACCTGAGTAACAAGCACTTTCCCATTCGGCACAGGGCAGAAGAGTTGGTAGGCACCCGATGCGTACTTGACATACCACTCGAAGACATCTATGAGAGATTGGGAGATCGCTCGTTTCTCAAGACCATAAACACCCGTCGTTGGCAGAGCAACTGAGGATATGGCCAACGAAGAAACAACAAGAAGGGTGGCAGCAAAGCAGGATAATGTAGACAGGACCATCGTGATGTTTTAGTGAGCAGCAGAGTTCTCCAGTACGAGCTTTAGGAGAGAATGTCAAGTGAGTTCTGACACTGAGGAATACCAAGGGCCTTGTTGTATTTATGCAACAAAGTAGCCAATCGGAGACATCATTGCTCGCTTACTTGCAATATTGAAAGAAGGTCATTCGAAATCAGAGACGTCTTCTCAAGAGCAAATAAAGGAGAAGAAAAAGAAAGGCTTACGAGGTCATGCTGTCAGGAATCGCCACGGATTTACTTATTGTTTTCTTTTATTTTCCGTTTACTTATGATTTACTGATGTTTTTATTTACTTTCGATTCCTGACATCGTACGAGACACTCGTACGGTCTCGTACGGTCAGCGGTACGCGCTTGGTACGAAGCCCGTACGGCGCGTACACCTTTGCATCTGTCTGCACACGGGATTATTGTTTCTTTTCATTCTATTCACTAACGGACACTTTTTGGTGCGCTTGGGTTCAAACCCGGCGCGCCAGCGATGCTTATTCATCTTTCTATTTGTATTTCAAATTCGGATCGGACCACGGGTCCGTACGGACGGTGGCTTGGAGGAACTGTATAGTTCCTCCTGCGCTTGCCAAAAGCGCCCGTCCGCCTGAGAAGCACTCCACTTTTGGCCTCTTGTCAAGTGCTTCCCAGGTGACGTTATATTTGTGCTTCTGATGTGTAGAATAGCTTAATTGACTTGTCAAGTGCTTCCCAGAGTGTGGAACCGCTTTGCACAGCCGCTGATCGTCCGATTTACGTTGTCCGAGGTCCTGAGAACGCATAGAACCACTCTGTGTCGTAACATTAGGCCAAAAGTCTTTTTTCTCACTACCTCGCGCGAAAAAAACTCGTACCGTTCGAACCATTCTGCCGACGCTCGCTTCGCTCGAACGCCCGTACGATGCAGAACGCTACACCGCCTGTTCCTGCGCCCGGAGGCCCTCCTGGAGCGCCCCCCGTCGCACCCGTGCAGGCACCCGTACCCCCACAACCCCCAACTATGGATGAGGCGACTCAGGCTATGCTGAACCAGTATATGGCCCCCTGGAGGGAGCAGATCGATCAGTTGCTTCAGCAGAATGCATACTTGAAGGGAGCGCTCGAAACGCGCGTCGCCGAACCGCGCGGTACGAAGGGTCCGAAGATTCCACCCCCAGGCTTGTTTTACGGCCCCAAGGGCGATGCCGCGGACAAGGACAAGCTTTCGTACGAAGCTTGGTCCGGTCAGGTACGGAACTACATCTCTATGCGCCCGCACGAGTTCCCGGACGAGCGTACGAAGTGCCAGTTCGCTGCGACTTACCTTCGAGGCCCTGCAGACGAGTGGGTGCGTCCGTACATGGACTCGATCCACAAGGGCGAGCCGGTCGCCATTTTCGACAAGTTGGACACTTTCTTGGAGTCTCTGGCTGCTGGATATGGTGAAGCTGATGCTGTTGCTGCTGCTGAGAACGAAATTATGGCTCTCAGGCAGACTGGAACCGTGGCCGAGTATGCTGCTCGCTACAGGGCTCTCAAGGTCAAGACCAAGTGGGTTGCTGACGATAAACCATGGATTGCTTGGTTCCGGTACGGACTTTCGAACCGTTTTCGTACGGACCTGACGCTCAAGAAGATGCCTGAGGACTTTGATGGGTATGTGAAGGCCTGCTGTGTCTACGATGATGAGCTGCGAGCCATCCGTGCCACAACTCGTACCAACCCCATCCCTCAGCGCACTGGAACTGCTTTCCAGACGCGTCAGACGTCGAACTCGAACCAGCCTCGTACCGGCTCGAGCCACCGTGACCCGAACGCGATGGAGGTGGACCAGATCAGTAGGGAAGAGGCGCTGCGCAAGGGGTTATGCTTCCACTGTGGCGAGAAAGGTCATATGTCCGCCAAGTGCCCCAAGCGCCACGCGTCTAATACCTCGAACCGTACGAACGTCAGTACGGCCTCGACACCCCAGGTACCGGCCCCAGCTCCCACTGCTTCGATCTCTGACGTCTCGGACGAGACCCCCCTCGTACCGAGCGGTACGACCGAACGCCCAATCTCTGTTTCTGATGCTGCCAAAGTCCTTATGGCGCACCTCTCGAAGGAATCGGATTTCAACTAGGGTCTCAGCGCATCGTCGCGCCGCTCGAGACCCATAACCGATTCTCTTGTTTAGAAAATGATGTCCCAGTCCCTTCTATGTCTACTAGTATACAGTCCATAGACAAGAAGTTGCGCCGGTTCATTCGTTTTCCTGTGAGAGTCAGCGATGGCAGAAAGATTTTAAGGATGAGAGCCTTCTTAGACAGTGGGGCCTCATCGATATTTATTAACCGTACGGTTGTCGAACGGTTCGGGCTCCGTACGAGACCCTTGGTCCCCCGTACGCGGTTGTACAATGCCGACAACTCTTTGAACAATGTGGGCTGGCTCACAGATGAAGTGCCGATTAGTTTAACGGTCGGATCGCACACTGAGAACGTGACTGCAGTGGTGGCGGACATTGGGGACTATCCCCTGATTATTGGGGTCGACTGGCTGCGACTCCACAACCCAGAGATCGACTGGGCGAACGACCAGATGACCTTTACGCGCTGTGCGAAGGCCTGTCAGCCTCGTACGGACCGTACGGAGTTTCAGATGGAAGGTCCCCCGGAGTCAGACGCAGTGCGCACGGCTCGTACGGAGACCTCGAACCGCGCACGCCGCGCGAAGCCTCGGCCACCTCCTCGAACTCGAGTGACGGTAGCTGAGCTCGAGGACGAACCGTACGACTCGGGTGGTACGGACGAACCGGTCAGCGAACGAGACAAAGTTCCGCCAGGCTTCCGGTATTCTGAGAAGTATTGGGATGTTTATCACGATTCTGAGGAATTCTTTGTCACGGATGACCCGGATTTCGCACAGCGGATCGCCGCTTCGTACACCTGGTCTCAGGCAATTGCTGAGAAGACTGCAGTGAAGGAAGGCGAGAAGTCGTTCGAAGAACTCGTACCGCCGCAGTACCGCGATTTCGCCAAAGTCTTCTCGAAGGACCGGGCAGAACGCCTCCCCACCCGTAAACCGTACGACCATGCGATCGACCTCGTACCGGGTGCGGTACCTTCTTACAGTAAGATCTACCCCATGGCGCCGAACGAGCGTACGGCGCTGAAGGAATTCATCGAGGAGAACTTGAGGAAGGGGTACATTCGACCCTCCAAGTCTCCGGCTGCGGCTCCGGTCTTCTTTATCAAGAAGAAGGACGGTTCGCTGCGCATGGTGGTAGATTATCGCAAGCTCAATGCGATGACTGTGAAGAACAGGTACCCACTGCCTCTCACCACTGAGCTAGTCGATGCCTTGAAGAAAGCGAAGGTGTTTACGACCTTAGACCTTCGATCCGGGTACCACAACGTACGGATGAAGGAAGGAGACGAGTGGAAAGCGGCCTTTCGTACGCAGGAAGGCCACTTCGAACCGACGGTGATGACCTTCGGACTCACCAATGCTCCGGCGACGTTCCAGCACATGATGAACGACATCTTCAAAGATCTGAATGGGGTGATTGTGATCATCTATCTTGACGATTTGCTGATTTTCTCTGAGAATGAGGAAGATCATGTCGAGCACGTTCGTACCGTACTCGAACGGCTCGAGAAGCACGACCTGTTTGTCAAGCCAGAGAAGTGTAAGTTCCACCAGTCTTCTGTGGAATACCTAGGCATGGTTATCGGAGCCGGTACGGTTTCGATGGACCCGGCCAAGGTCAGTGCGGTTCTGGAGTGGCCTACACCTGCAAAGGTCAAGGATATTCAAGCCTTCCTCGGCTTTGCAAACTTCTATCGCCGGTTTATCGAGGATTACTCCCGGATCGTACGGCCTATGACCGAACTGCTTCGAAAGGACGTCCGGTTCGAGTGGGGTACGAGACAACAAGCCTCGTTCGACGAGTTGAAGCGTCGATTCACTCAAGCACCGGTACTGGCCATGCCTGACCTCGAGAAACCATTTATTCTTGAGTGTGACGCTTCTGACTTTGCGACAGGTGCAGTACTGTCGCAGGTCGGTACGGACGGTACGATTCATCCGGTGGCTTTCTACTCGAAATCGCTAAATGATGCGGAGCGAAACTATGAGATCTATGATAAGGAGCTACTGGCTATCGTACGGTCGCTCGACGAGTGGAGACATTATCTCGAAGGGTCTCCACACAAGATCGATGTTGTCTCGGACCACAAGAACCTGCTCTACTTCTCTGAAGCTCGCAATCTCACTCGCAGACAAGCTCGCTGGAGTATTTTTCTCAGTCGGTTCGACTTCACGATCCGACATCGCCCTGGCCGGCTTGGGGGCAAGCCAGACGCGATGTCACGTCGTACCGACCTCGAACCAAATGGTCCGGACAACACGAACCGGACTCTGTTGGACAGAGACTTGTTTCGCCTGCACGCGATGCGTCGAGGCATGGTACGGCTCGAGGGGGACACGGCGTTGTTGCGAAGGATCCGGAGTTCGAAGAGTTGGGATGAGGAATTGGTAGAGGCGATCGAGGCACTGAAGGGGAAGGCCCCTGTGTCCTTGAAGAAGGAGTTGGAGGACTGGAACACGGAGGATGGACTGCTGCTGTACCGAGGGAAGGTCTACGTACCGAAGGACGAGGAAATTCGGCGAGATATTGTGAAATTACATCATGATTCTCTGCCGGTGGGACACCCCGGACGGTGGAAGACGTACGAGCTGGTGAGTCGCAACTATTGGTGGCCAGGGATGTCTTCTTTTGTCGAGCGGTACGTGTCCGGGTGCGATACCTGTATGCGCACCAAGAATATTCCCCAGCGACCGGTCGGACCGCTCGAACCGAACGAGGTACCGTCCGGGCCATGGCAGACAATCTCCTGCGACTTTATCACGCAGCTGCCGCCGTCTGATGGTTTGATGCGATCTTTGTGGTGGTAGACCGGCTCACCAAGCAGGCGCACTTCGTACCAACGACGTCCGACGTCGACTCGACTCGTACGGCCGAACTGTTCGTGTCCAAGGTTTGGAAACACCATGGTACGCCTCGAAAAATCATCTCGGACCGAGGGCCCCAGTTCGTATCACGCTTCATGAAGGAGTTCTTCAAGCGACTTGGTATTAAAGGTGCTACTTCGACTTCTTTCCACCCTCAGACTGATGGTCAGACCGAACGAGTAAATCAGGAGCTCGAACAGTATCTTCGAGCCTTCACAGATGTTCGGCAGGAGAACTGGGCTCGGCTGCTGCCTATGGCCGAGTTTGCGCACAACACTCGTGCGCATTCAGCCACTCGGACCTCGCCGTTCGCGCTGTTGTACGGGTACGAGCCCGGGTTTGCCATCGTACCGAGTACGGGTCTTTCGACCGTACCAGCAGCTGATGACCGTCTAGACATGCTGAAGAAGGCTCAGGACGATGCCCAGGCCGCGTTGGAAGTTGCTGCGGATCGTATGAAGCGCTACTACGACCAGCACCGTACGGACGTACCGGACATCGAACCAGGTGCGTGTCTGGCTCGAGGCTCGCAATATAGCCTTGCCAGGTGCCAGGAAGCTCAATCATCGTCGACTCGGTCCGTACGAGGTCGTACGAAAGCTAAGTCCACTAAACTATGAGCTGAAACTTCCAGCTTCGATGAAGGTGCACCCAGTCTTCCATGTCTCGCTCCTGACCAAGTACCAGTCGGACACGATCCCCGGACGCGTACAGACCCCTCCCGAGCCCGTACCAATCAATGGGGACATTGAGTACGAAGTTCAGGAGATACTGAACTCGCGTCGTACGGGCCGTACGCAAAAACTTCAGTATTTGGTTCGATGGAAGGGTTACCAGTCGGACGAAGATACCTGGCTCGACGCGGCTAATATGGAACATGCACAAGCTCGAATTCGTGCTTTCCATCGCAAATACCCATTGGCGGTACGGTGACCGTACGGATCGGTACGAACACGCACGCTGTTTAGCAGCGTCCTTGGAGGGGGGTAATGTCAGGAATCGCCACGGATTTACTTATTGTTTTCTTTTATTTTCCGTTTACTTATGATTTACTGATGTTTTTATTTACTTTCGATTCCTGACATCGTACGAGACACTCGTACGGTCTCGTACGGTCAGCGGTACGCGCTTGGTACGAAGCCCGTACGGCGCGTACACCTTTGCATCTGTCTGCACACGGGATTATTGTTTCTTTTCATTCTATTTCACTAACGGACACTTTTTGGTGCGCTTGGGTTCAAACCCGGCGCGCCAGCGATGCTTATTCATCTTTCTATTTGTATTTCAAATTCGGATCGGACCACGGGTCCGTACGGACGGTGGCTTGGAGGAACTGTATAGTTCCTCCTGCGCTTGCCAAAAGCGCCCGTCCGCCTGAGAAGCACTCCACTTTTGGCCTCTTGTCAAGTGCTTCCCAGGTGACGTTATATTTGTGCTTCTGATGTGTAGAATAGCTTAATTGACTTGTCAAGTGCTTCCCAGAGTGTGGAACCGCTTTGCACAGCCGCTGATCGTCCGATTTACGTTGTCCGAGGTCCTGAGAACGCATAGAACCACTCTGTGTCGTAACACATGCGCCATAAGTTGTAGTATGACTAACCTCCGTCCGTCCTCAGCCAATCAACAACAGCTTCCATGGCGAAATGCACCCGCAGGAAAGACCATATCTAGCGCAGAAAGCAATGCAGGTGTCAGCATATTTAGCACATCAAATTACTTCCATTAACTCCGTGACATTTGCAATTCTAGATTTCCTTCCGTATTTCAAAACAAACATGGGGAAAACATGGGGAAATAGGCTTTGGGATCTCACGTGGGGCAGCTCAGAATTCAATCCGAAAGTCCGTGATTACTCGCAGAAGTTCCGGTAAAGCTAGCGTGCGCTACCGAACCTCGAGAAGAGACGTGTTTTCCTTGTGTTTTTGGTCGGCGGCCTGAAGTTCCGCGATAATATTAAATTCGGTAACCACGGCGCTTCGAGCGGTGCCTGCAGTCTAATAACTTGTTGATACAGATATTAGTCTCAGAAAGTGGTTCTTATATAATCCGCGGATATTCTGTAGCAAATTTCATGAAAAGTAGTTAAGTGGACTGAACGAGCGTGAAGAATGTGAAGTTCATCGTTCGAGAAGATGATGGTGTTGCGTGGCCTACTGAGACCGTGGGAACTTGAATAAGAAATTTTCTTCAAGTTGTCATGGCGACGGGCGTTCTTCTTGCATCAGGGAAACTTCCGTCTGCTTACGGCGACTGGCGCGTCCTGGCGCGTCCTGAAGCTTCCTTAAATGGGATGAAGCGATGCCATGCCTACCTGAAGCGTTGCCTGGCTGCCTGATGGCCTTAGAACACGGTGTTTCAGGACGAAATCAGTGCATAAGGAGGGAAGTTGTACATCAGGCGCCAAGCCAGGCTCAAGTGAGATTTAAGCACGAGCGTGCACAGTTTAAGTAAAATGGCAAGTACAAGATAAGTTCATCAGCAGATTCAGTATAGAAGTCGAAGCCGCCACTCATTACTGCCAACTACTACTACTACTGTGCATGTATTGAGACTTCAAGCTCAGGCTCGTTCATCATCATCATCATTATAGTATGACAGGTGTTGCTCATGCTATCCAGCACACCCATTCCCTGGGTGTTCACCAAACTATAACTAGCACTAGTGGTATACAAAGTAAAAAGCAATATGTACTATGTGAAAATGTATAGGAAGGGCTACAGTACTATGGGCAGTTGCAATCATGATCGTACATCTGGTTCAAGTTACAGTCTATCTCATTCTGAAAACCCGATACTATCCGACACGTTCAAATTTCCCTGCTACATACTACGCCATGTTCAAATGATCAAATTCAGCACATCCCACTATCGATTTCAACTGTTTTTCTTCGGGCTCTGTCCAAGCCCTCGCGCGTGAGATGAAAGCCGCAATTCTCAACTGCCCATTATTATTTGGTGGAGGTGGTAAGTCAGGACCCAAAAGATCACCGCTGACCTCATAAACACCTGCGACCACCTCCCGAAACGCGTCTGTGAACTTTGCTTTCTCGGTTTCTGAGAGGGGCGTCCCGTCGGATTCCTCGGCATCTGAAGCGAACAGACTTGACAGCCTTGTAGCGGATTCATAAATCTTCTCGACACTCCACTCTCGCTCATGTGCGATCGCATTCAGTGCTTTGCCCATAACAGATTTCTTGTTCACGACGTGCTTGAAGATTTCATCATTGGTAACTATCGCGAGCCATCTTTTCACTGTCGTATATCCATGAATTAGAGCTCTCTGGGTATTTTCCGCCTTATTCAAAGCCGAAGAATAGAAGTTCAATGTCTGGGGTTCGGGAGGGACCACTTCATTGTCAGAGTTGCGGGGACGTTTCCTCTGAGGATCATCCATAACATCTGTGTGATCCGGAAGGGCACGCTTGCGATGGTCACGTATGTAGCCAGATGAATGAACTTCAGGTCCTTGCTTTCGTAGATTTGTCGAATCCATACTTCGATCCAATCGTTTACGGTGCCCCTCGAATGCAGCCATACGTTGCTGGCGAAAGGGCGCTACAGTTGGTTCCAATTCCTTCTGTAAGTCCTTGGACGCAAGCATATCGCTGCCTTGGAAAACAGCAATTGCCTCTTGAAGTTTGACATCGATATTTTTGCTGTTCACCTCCCGTGCCGATAGGTCGCGTTTCACCAATATCAGTAAACGGTTCAAATCAATCGCCCCCACAGATGGCCATCGATCATACCCATCCGGATAGATATCCTCGTTGCTGGTAAAAATAATACACGCTTTTTGCGCCGGCGTCTGGTAATCGTGTGATCCTCCTGCCCGTCCTCCTTCCCTCTCGTGCAGTTCAATGCGGTTGCGGAACACGTGAATCATCTCGTCCAGAAGTTCGATGTGGTTCCTATACGCAACGTAATGGGCTAGGAACAAGGGGATGAAGAAATAGAATATCCCAGACTTAAATATGGGAAGCTCGAGTTTGTTGTCAGTGTAATTCAGACAGTACTTCTGCTCTCGCAGACTGGGCAGAGGTCCTCTTTCTCGAAAGCGCGTTCTTTCGTCCATCGGATATAGACTTTCTCCCAATGGGGACCTCGATTGAATCAGACGGAGAGAATTTCCTTCGCCATGAAGAGTTTTATGATAGTTCACAAAAATATGTTTCATCTGAAGGTTGAAGCTCATCCATTCTATCTTTCGCTGGCCTCGGAACTGAAGGCAAGCTTCCCTCTCAGACTTCTCAAAGGGAAGGAGGAAAAACGAGCCGTGAACAACATAGCGTTGAAGGTCCTCCAGGAAAGACCTCAAGGTCACCCCATCCTTCGCCACTTGATTCTAGATGAAGACTGTCAGACGTTTAGAATCAATGTTAAGAAGTATGACCATTACATACCCCATCAACACTTTCACATAATAGATCGACAGTTTCAAAAACCTCTTCGACGAGCTTCTCCTGTTTACTGAAGGATTTCGCTAAGTCTCGTGAGTTCTTGAAACTTTGCATGGTATGCCTTCTTCATTTCCGTCACCTCGTTTCTCAGAGCGGCTACCTCTGCACGAAGATCCTCGTCTTCCGTCTGCACGACTGATGCATCCTGTCCTGTCTCTTGCCCTCCTTGCTCTCCCGTCCTAGCAGGCAATACACTTAAATCACAACTATTTTGCATGGCCTCGTCGTGTTCATTCGTTCCGGAAGATAGACACCTGTGTATATCCTTTTGCCGAATTATATCTTGTTTAAGAGTTGCCATAGCGATAAAGGCTTATAATTTGCGCTAATAAGCAATTATCCATAGATATCAATTGAGATAAGTTAATACCTGAAGGAGCCGACTTTGACTCGTTGATCTCAGCTTTGACCCCCCAGACAGGTTCCTTTCTTGGGCCTTCCACATTATCAAGAGTATATTCCACCGGACCATTTTGCGCCTCCATCGCCTTACCCCTCGGGCTGTCTAAGAGACTCATAGACTGAGCTCGCCCTCCCCCGGCGCTGTCAGATCATTGACTTGGAGGAGCCGAGTGGGATGGCGTCAAGTCCTTCCTATAAGAAGTTCGCCGCAATGTTGGTTGGTGTCGATGCAATTGGTCCCACTGATTCAGCGACTTTGAGATACCACTGCTGCGAGTACAATGCGTGGCATCATGCTGTTTCTGGAATTGCATGATGTTGTTTGGAACCTCGGAAGACCTCAGGCTACGTCTCGGGCTGCGAGTACGTCTGGAGTCAACCCGCGTGGGTCTACCTCGGTCCTGTGCCAGTGTAGTATGAGTAGTATGGTACTGGTGCGAGCAACCTGGGTCGTCCGAGACTTCTTGTTGTTCTTCAAGTTCTTGACCTAACTCCTGATACCGGTGTGCTTGAGTGCCAGCTGCCAGAGACGACGATACAGGTGTGACACTGTTAGTAGTAAGGCCGCAGCGCCAGACACAATGACCACAACTGCAGGTGGGACTCAGGCTCCTGGATCGCGTCGTCAGGAGCCAGTCACAGCGGTGGCGAGAGCCTGAGGGTTCGAAGTTCGAGTTTAACATTTCAGGCAGCAGAGTTGCAGATTTAGAAGTAGTACTACTACTAGTAGTAGTAGTAGTAGTACTAGTGTCAGCCTCAGGCTGAGTGTCCTCTTCTTGAAGCGAGTAGTAGTACTACGTAGAGTACTCACTGGCAGGCTACTACTATCTGAGTGGTGGCGTGCCAGTGACTCAGTTTGAAACTGCTACTAAGAATAGTAGTGCTACTACAAGAGTCGTTCAGGCTCAATACTCAAGTTCGCAACAGATATTCCATTAGTACTAGCGTACAACAACACACAACAAAAGCAGAAAAGCATGAAACTAGTAAGAATAGTAGTGGAGGAATGCGGAAGAAAGACAGATTAACAAAGTAAAGATACATTGTTCAGAGTCAGTCCTTGCGTGTCGTTGGTACAACGATCGGCGGAAATTTGGCATAGGTAAGCATCTCATCAATAGCGAATGCTGGGAGCGCGTAGGTGAAATCGCCGTTGTCAGCACCTGTGCTAACTTGAAGACCCTTGACACAAGTTTCGGTAATTATTCCGCCCCATTTGCCGTCCAAGGTAGCAATCAGAGAACCAGAATCACCACTTTTTGCGAAACAGTAGTCGTATTTTGAAGGTATATTCCAGACAAGGCGTGCAGCTCCTTTTTTCAACTTTGCCAGTGGCGGATTCGTCGGGTTGCCGCCGAGTGTCCTATTTATGACTGCGTAGATCGCAGACTCCATCGGGTTCGCATATCCAACTGTTACACCAGTGGTAGCACCAGCCTTTAACACCGCAATCTCATGATTGAATTGATCTGACCTTTCGATATACCCTGACTTGATTTCGAGACGTTCATTCGTAGGGTACGGAACCTTTGCTTTTCCATAGGCCGACCGAATACACTCGATGTTGGTCTCAGGATGCTGCCCGAAGTGAATGACATTACACTGAAAGTTCGTTTCGTTGACTTTCTTGTCGAACAGCTGCACGAGGGCAAACTCAGAATTGAAACCGAATTCATGCCCAATCTCGGCACAGGTCTGCGAGCCTGAATGCGAATAGCCAACATAGCCAATGGTCCCAGCGCGAGTCCCATTAGGTTCGAGTAGGTTGAAATTTTCGTAAACCTTCCGATGGATTTCGCGATAGTCCCCCATTGTTTAGTGGTAGATTTGGAGAGCGCAGAGGCTATTTCGATTTCTTGGGAAATGTTGATTGTCATTCCACCATAAGGAGCATACTTAGCGCTTGGGACTGCGATGCTTCCGCTACCATCTGCTTGTAAATCCTTCGAGATCAATTCCAGTTTGTCAAGTCGTTCTTTGCATCTCTGCCTTTGTCTTCCAAGCTCATTTAACGCTCGACAGAATTCGTTGTCGATAAAGGAACGGTAGGCATCAGGTAGAATATGGACTAGATATAGTTCACGCTTGTCCTCGACGTCTGATACACGCTGGTCCTCGTCAGCTGGGTTTTCAACGGCGTCCACTAGTTCGTTGATGGTAGTTTCACTAGAGGCGGAAAATATAGCATGTCCGTTAATCAAACTGAACAGTTTATCCAACCCCTGAAATTTGATGATGGGACCCCATGTACTGAAAGTGTCCTGACCACTAACTCCTATGCTTGTTCCTCGAAGGGTTGAAGTGTATGCCTCTAGAGAATTAATTATAGATTCAGGAGATCTGGGTTTACTGGGGTCTCCAATCAATATTTTATTGGGCGGAAGGACGAGAGCCGGGCTGTCCGGAATTATGGTATCAGGTGCCAGTGGTCGAAAACAAGGTAAGGAAACGTTCTCTGTTGGGTCCTCCGTTTCTTGGCCGAGACTTCCGAACCCAGACGCGGGAGCGGCAAGGCCATCGACTACATGTGATTGTCCAGGTGCTGGTACGGGGCCAGGTAGTTGTTCGTGTTCGAGAGGTTTTCCGTCGTCCAGGGGATTAGGGGTTGGTACCACCCCACTTGCGGAACAGGACTGAGGAATGGCCTCGCGAAATTCTACCTCGAACCGCCCTGATAATGTCCAGCGCTTGCGAATGGAGCTTCTAATCGCGTCGGCGCATTCACAATAAACATCACCAACAGGCCTCTCGTAGTCGGAGGGCATAAGCACCTCCAACTCGGACGGTATTACTCCAATCCACACGACAACAGGATCTGACCTCCCGTCTTCCCCCTTCCCGTCTTTATGATATCCAATCTTGCATATATCTATGCATGTCACGGTATGCCTGACGTGAAAGCGATCAAAAGCGTCTTCAAATATAGGTAGCAAAACGGGCCATTGCCCGATCAGAGGGCAGTTGTTGTCAAGGACGTTTATGTGCTTCATCGCTTTCTCGCGCTTATGCGGTCCCGGAATGTTCCCCTGGCGTCCCACAAAAAATCCACTACGCCCGACAGGAACAGCGTTGGTCGGACATCCCCAGTAATAATTGAGATGATCCTTCAGATCCCAAATCCTCCGAGTCTTCACAGGTTTTTTCGCTTCCAATGATATGATATTAGAACTGTCTGTGAGAAGGGTCGTATCCGGGATTGTCTTCTGTGTCACTGCCAGTGGCGGCGGTAGAGGTACCGGCCATACACCATGTACTGGGGGTCCATTGAACGTCTAATGGAGGCAGAAGGGGAAACGGTAACAAATCAGCATGGCTGGGGAAAAAGCAAATGACATAGCACGACATACATCTACGATGTCACCAATCTTCGACAATTGCGTTTCGCGAACTGGCGCGGCCACCGCAGTATCGGTAGCCTGAGAGTCTTCCTTGCTTGTAGCGATACCGGAACTCAGGCTGAGTTGTTTCACTCCCGAGGACGTCTCTTGTGTCACTCGTGGCGGCAACTTCTGCTTACTGTCTACTGGAGGCGCATTGGACGTCTTTAGATGAGACGATGAGAATTCATTATGCATGATAACAAACAAAAGTAGCACGACATACGTTTACGCTGTCATCAATCTTTGACAATTGCGTTTCGCGAACTGGCGAGGCAACCGCAGCATCGGCAGAATCCTGCTTGCCAGTGAGATAGAGATGGGGGAAAGAGACAAATCAGCGTGGAACAGGGAGAATGAGAACAGGACATACTCGGTTGTTAACTTTTTTGCCATCGTAAACAAACGTTATCTTGGTGATGCAATGTTGAGGCAGATGGAGAGGGGTCAACTCAACATGACAGATAAGAATAAATTAGTGAATCGTACTTTGACCTTTGCCTTGTTGTTAGGATCGTAATGTAACCGTAACAATTGTTCCGTAGTAGCGGCTCTCCGTTGAGCAGGAATGTTGGACAGCTTCAAGTTGAGAAGAGAGAAAGATAGAATATCAGTAAAACCTAATAAGAACTTGAAGCCACCGGCACTACACAAAAATTGCATAAGCCTGAGACAACAAGACATACATCAAATATTATGCGAGTGTCACTGCGCTCTAGTGCAACAATGACCTTCCAGAATAAAGATAATAGTGTCGGGGTGAAGTGGGGGAATAACAAGTCAATACCAGTACAGCGATACAAGAAAGAAGGACATACTTTAAAATTCAGACTGAAGTCGGACTTCGACATTCTTATCCACTGATAGGAAACCTGAGAGTGGAGAGGCAAGATTTGAAGACAGGACACCGTTCTTATACTACTAGTAGTAGTATAGTACTGTGATGATCATGATGATGTGGCGTGACGACTCCGACTCGGAGTCCATATCGGACCGTAGTACTAGGCAAACTTGAACTTGAAATAGAGCAGTGAGGCTAACTTGAACCTAGTAGTACTAGTAGTAAAAATATCACTATACTAGAGTCGTTCAGGCTCAATGCTCAAGTTCGCAACAGATATTCCATTAGTACTAGCGTACAACAACACACAACAAAAGCAGAAAAGCATGAAACTAGTAAGAATAGTAGTGGAGGAATGCGGAAGAAAGACAGATTAACAAAGTAAAGATACATTGTTCAGAGTCAGTCCTTGCGTGTCGTTGGTACAACGATCCGCGGAAAATTGGCAAAGGTAAGCATGTCATCAATAGCGAATGCTGGGAGCGCATAGGTGAAATCGCCGAGATCAGCACCTGTGCTAACTTGAAGACCCTTGACACAAGTTTCGGTAATTATTCCGCCCCATTTGCCATCCAAGGTAGCAATCAGAGAACCAGAATCACCACTTTTTGCGAAACTGTAGTAGTATTTTGAAGGTATATTCCAGACAAACCGTACATCCCTTTGTTTCAACGTTGGCAGTGGCGTCGGGCTGCCGCCGAGTGTCCTACTAATGACTGCGTAGATCGCAGACTCTATCGGGTTCGCTTCTCCAACTGTTACACCGGTGGCAGCACCAGCCTTTATCACCGCAATCTCTTGATTGAATTGAACCGACCTTTCGATATACCCTGACTTGATCTCGAGACGTTCATTCGTAGGGTACGGAACCTTTGCTTTTCCATAGGCCGACCGAATATACTCGATGTCGGTCTCAGGATGCTGCCCGAAGTGAATGACATTACACTGAAAGTTCGTTTCGTTGACTTTCTTGTGGAGCAGCTTCACGAGGGCAAACTCAGAATAGAAACCGAATTCATGCCCAATCTCGGCACAGGTAACCCCGTCTGGATGCGAATAGACAACATAGCCAATGGTCCCAGCGCGAGTCCCATTAGTAGGTTCGGTGAGGACGTAATTTTCAATCTTCTTATGGATTCGGTTACAGCCCTCTAATGCATTACTGATAGATTCGGAGAGCTGAAGGACCTTTCTCCTTTCTTCGGAAATATTGATTGTCATTCCACCATAAGGAGAATAATTAGGGATATTTGGGACTGCGATGCGTTCGCTATCATCTGCTATTAAATTCTTCGAGATCAACGCCAGAGCCCGATAGCATTCAACAGCTTTGAGTTCGCTATACTCTTTTGAAAACGTATTCCACGCTTTCTCCAATGCTTCTCGGATACTGATGACGCGGGCATCAGGTAGAATATGGACTAGATACTGCTTGTCCTCGATGATTGGTACCACGGGTTCTGGTGTCTCGACCTCGTCAACTGACATCCGATTCTCATCATCTGCTGAACCCTGGTCCTCCGAGTTGTCATTTCGGCGGGTTCCAAAGGCGTCGACACGTTCATCAATTATAATCCAATTAGAGTCGGAAACGACAGCATGACGACTGATCAAACTGAACAGTTCGTTGCTCCCTTGAAGTTTGATGATGGGACCCCATGTACTGAAAGTGTCCTGACCACTAACTCCTATGCTTGTTCCTCGAAGGGTTGAAGTGTATGCCTCTAGAGAATTAATTATAGATTCAGGAGATCTGGGTTTACTGGGGTCTCCAATCAATATTTTATTGGGCGGAAGGACGAGAGCCGGGCTGAACGGAATTTTGGATTCAGATGCCAGTGGTCGAAAACGAGGTAAGGGAACATTCTCTGTCGGGTCCTCCGTTTCTTGGCCGAGACTTCCGAACCCAGACGCGGGAGCGGCAAGGCCATCGACTACATGTGATTGTCCAGGTGCTGGTACGGGGCCAGGTAGTTGTTCGTGTTCGAGAGGTTTTCCGTCGTCCAGGGGATTAGGGGTTGGTATCACCCCACTTGCGGAACAGGACTGAGGAATGGCCTCGCGAAATTCTACCTCGAACCGCCCTGATAATGTCCAGCGCTTGCGAATGGAGCTTCTAATCGCGTCGGCGCATTCACAATAAACATCACCAACAGGCCTCTCGTAGTCGGAGGGCATAAGCACCTCCAACTCGGACGGTATTACTCCAATCCACACGACAACAGGATCTGACCTCCCGTCTTCCCCCTTCCCGTCTTTATGATATCCAATCTTGCATATATCTATGCATGTCACGGTATGCCTGACGTGAAAGCGATCAAAAGCGTCTTCAAATATAGGTAGCAAAACGGGCCATTGCCCGATCAGAGGGCAGTTGTTGTCAAGGACGTTTATGTGCTTCATCGCTTTCTCGCGCTTATGCGGTCCCGGAATGTTCCCCTGGCGTCCCACAAAAAATCCACTACGCCCGACAGGAACAGCGTTGGTCGGACATCCCCAGTAATAATTGAGATGATCCTTCAGATCCCAAATCCTCCGAGTCTTCACAGGTTTTTTTCGCTTCCAATGATATGATATTAGAACTGTCTGTGAGAAGGGTCGTATCCGGGATTGTCTTCTGTGTCACTGCCAGTGGCGGCGGTAGAGGTACCGGCCATACACCATGTACTGGGGGTCCATTGAACGTCTAATGGAGGCAGAAGGGGAAACGGTAACAAATCAGCATGGCTGGGGAAAAAGCAAATGACATAGCACGACATACATCTACGATGTCACCAATCTTCGACAATTGCGTTTCGCGAACTGGCGCGGCCACCGCAGTATCGGTAGCCTGAGAGTCTTCCTTGCTTGTAGCGATACCGGAACTCAGGCTGAGTTGTTTCACTCCCGAGGACGTCTCTTGTGTCACTCGTGGCGGCAACTTCTGCTTACTGTCTACTGGAGGCGCATTGGACGTCTTTAGATGAGACGATGAGAATTCATTATGCATGATAACAAACAAAAGTAGCATGACATACGTTTACGCTGTCATCAATCTTTGACAATTGCGTTTCGCGAAATGTAGAGTCTTCCTTGTTTGTTGCGAAAGCGTCTTCCTTGCTTGTAGCGATACCGGAACTCAGGCTGAGTTGTTTCACTCCCGAGGACGTCTCTTGTGTAACTCGTGGCGGCAACTTCTGCTTACTGTCTACTGGAGGCGCATTGGACGTCTTCAGATGAGACGATGAGAATTCATTATGCATGATAACAAACAAAAGTAGCACGACATACGTTTACGCTGTCATCAATCTTCGGCAATTGCGTTTCGCGAGGAGTAGAGTCTTCATCGCTTGTTGCAATACCGGAACGATGGTGTTTCTTATCTTTCTGTGTCACCCGCCGTCGCCGCGGAGGCTTCAACTGCTTGCTGTCTACTGGAGGCGCATTGGACGTCTACAGTCGAGACAATGAGAAATTAGCAGGGCAGTAAATAACTTGAAAGTAAGATATCAAGACACACGTTAGCTAGAGTCGTGTTTGGCGCGAAGATGGCTTGTATGGTTCTTAGAAAACCTCGCAATTTCGTGCGGACTTTGGGGGGGTTCCTCTTCGAGTCCGAGTCGGAATGAAGACAACAGATTAATATTCGAATGACTTGAAGATACTAGTAGTACTAGTAGTAGTAGCACTTCACTCACTTCAAGTTTACGATGATTACTGGCGAACTCGGAACGGACTCGCTCTCTCCTCCGTGGCCACATTACGAATGCCTGCGAGACAAGATTATGAGGACAGGAGTGAATACGACAGGTCAACTTGAATACGGGAAGGATGGAAACTCAAAAGGAAAGGGCATACCATCGATTACGAGACAAGACCATTTCTTTTACTTTATATACTACTAGTCACGGTACTTGAAGTTCCTCCGAGTCTGAGTCAGCCTGCACCGTGACACGCGGCGGTGCGGCACTCAGGCTGCCAACTGGCAGTTGAAACTACTACTAAGAATAATACTTCAAGAGTCGTTCAGGCTCAATACTCAAGTTCGCAACAGATATTCCATTAGTACTAGCGTACAACAACACACAACAAAAGCAGAAAAGCATGAAACTAGTAAGAATAGTAGTGGAGGAATGCGGAAGAAAGACAGATTAACAAAGTAAAGATACATTGTTCAGAGTCAGTCCTTGCGTGTCGTTGGTACAACGATCGGCGGAAAATTGGCAAAGGTAAGCATCTCATCAATAGCGAATGCTGGGAGCGCGTAGGTGAAATCGCCGTTGTCAGCACCTGTGCTAACTTGAAGACCCTTGACACAAGTTTCGGTAATTATTCCGCCCCATTTGCCGTCCAAGGTAGCAATCAGAGAACCAGAATCACCACTTTTTGCGAAACAGTAGTCGTATTTTGAAGGTATATTCCAGACAAGGCGTGCAGCTCCTTTTTTCAACTTTGCCAGTGGCGGATTCGTCGGGTTGCCGCCGAGTGTCCTATTTATGACTGCGTAGATCGCAGACTCCATCGGGTTCGCATATCCAACTGTTACACCAGTGGTAGCACCAGCCTTTAACACCGCAATCTCATGATTGAATTGATCCGACCTTTCGATATACCCTGACTTGATTTCGAGACGTCCATTCGTAGGGTACGGAACCTTTGCTTTTCTATAGGCCGACCGAATACGCACGACATTGGTCTCAGGATGCTGCCCGAAGTGAATGACGTTACACTGAAAGTTCGTTTCGTTGACTTTCTTGTCGAACAGCTGCACGAGGGCAAACTCAGAATTGAAACCGAATTCATGCCCAATCTCGGCACAGGTCTGCGAGCCTGAATGCGAATAGCCAACATAGCCAATGGTCCCAGCGCGAGTCCCATTAGGTTCGAGTAGGTTGAAATTTTCGTAAACCTTCCGATGGATTTCGCGATAGTCCCCCATTGCTTTAGTGGTAGATTTGGAGAGCGCAGAGGCTATTTCGATTTCTTGGGAAATGTTGATTGTCATTCCACCATAAGGAGCATACTTAGCGCTTGGGACTGCGATGCTTCCGCTACCATCTGCTTGTAAATCCTTCGAGATCAATTCCAGTTTGTCAAGTCGTTCTTTGCATCTCTGCCTTTGTCTTCCAAGCTCATTTAACGCTCGACAGAATTCGTTGTCGATAAAGGAACGGTAGGCATCAGGTAGAATATGGACTAGATATAGTTCACGCTTGTCCTCGACGTCTGATACACGCTGGTCCTCGTCAGCTGGGTTTTCAACGGCGTCCACTAGTTCGTTGATGGTAGTTTCACTAGAGGCGGAAAATATAGCATGTCCGTTAATCAAACTGAACAGTTTATCCAACCCCTGAAATTTGATGATGGGACCCCATGTACTGAAAGTGTCCTGACCACTAACTCCTATGCTTGTTCCTCGAAGGGTTGAAGTGTATGCCTCTAGAGACTTAATTATAGATTCAGGAGATCTGGGTTCACTGAAGTCTCCGGCCAAAATTTTATCAGGCGGAAGGTCAAGAGCCGTGCTGTCCGGAATTATGGTATCAGGTGCCAGTGGTCGAAAACAAGGTAAGGAAACGTTCTCTGTTGGGTCCTTGGTTTCTTGGCCGAGACTTCCGAACCCAGACGCGGGAGCGGCAAGGCCATCGACTACATGTGATTGTCCAGGTGCTGGTACGGGGCCAGGTAGTTGTTCGTGTTCGAGAGGTTTTCCGTCGTCCAGGGGATTAGGGGTTGGTACCACTCCACTTGCGGGACAGGACTGAGGAATGGCCTCGCGAAATTCTACCTCGAACCGCCCTGATAATGTCCAGCGCTTGCGAATGGAGCTTCTAATCGCGTCGGCGCATTCACAATAAACATCACCAACAGGCCTCTCGTAGTCGGAGGGCATAAGCACCTCCAACTCGGACGGTATTACTCCAATCCACACGACAACAGGATCTGACCTCCCGTCTTCCCCCTTCCCGTCTTTATGATATCCAATCTTGCATATATCTATGCATGTCACGGTATGCCTGACGTGAAAGCGATCAAAAGCGTCTTCAAATATAGGTAGCAAAACGGGCCATTGCCCGATCAGAGGGCAGTTGTTGTCAAGGACGTTTATGTGCTTCATCGCTTTCTCGCGCTTATGCGGTCCCGGAATGTTCCCCTGGCGTCCCACAAAAAATCCACTACGCCCGACAGGAACAGCGTTGGTCGGACATCCCCAGTAATAATTGAGATGATCCTTCAGATCCCAAATCCTCCGAGTCTTCACAGGTTTTTTCGCTTCCAATGATATGATATTAGAACTGTCTGTGAGAAGGGTCGTATCCGGGATTGTCTTCTGTGTCACTGCCAGTGGCGGCGGTAGAGGTACCGGCCATACACCATGTACTGGGGGTCCATTGAACGTCTAATGGAGGCAGAAGGGGAAACGGTAACAAATCAGCATGGCTGGGGAAAAAGCAAATGACATAGCACGACATACATCTACGATGTCACCAATCTTCGACAATTGCGTTTCGCGAACTGGCGCGGCCACCGCAGTATCGGTAGCCTGAGAGTCTTCCTTGCTTGTAGCGATACCGGAACTCAGGCTGAGTTGTTTCACTCCCGAGGACGTCTCTTGTGTCACTCGTGGCGGCAACTTCTGCTTACTGTCTACTGGAGGCGCATTGGACGTCTTTAGATGAGACGATGAGAATTCATTATGCATGATAACAAACAAAAGTAGCACGACATACGTTTACGCTGTCATCAATCTTTGACAATTGCGTTTCGCGAACTGGCGAGGCAACCGCAGCATCGGCAGAATCCTGCTTGCCAGTGAGATAGAGATGGAACAGGGAGAATGAGAACAGGACATACTCAGTTGTTAACTTTTTTGCCATCGTAAACAAACGTTATCTTGATGTCAGGCAGTGTTGAAACAAGTAAGAAGGGGGAACACATCAACATCATGGCAGATTAAAAGAAATATCAAGACATTTTACTTCAAGTTCGGCGTTTGAATTGTTGTTGCTACTAGTCGGTAAGTTTGGCTGCATCAATTGTTGGATGAAGTCTCTCTTGTCAGGAGTAAGGTTGGAAAGCTTGAGCAGAAGCGAAAGGCAGAATGTCAGTATAACTTAGTAAGAGGCCACCAAACAATTCTTGTGGCATAGTACAAAACACACATTGTATATTAGTTTGTAAATTTCCGACTGCCATCCTGCCAGTGAGTGGGAGTCAGCCTGTGCGCCGTCACTGCCAGTGGCATCGCGTCGGAGTGGTACTATCTTTGCCTTCGAGTTGAGAGCAACAGGTAAATACGGATAGCAATATATGAACTTTGAAAGAAGGGCATACGTCAAATTCAAGTTGCACGACATCCGACATTGTTACCAACTGATAGTGGGAAGCCTGAGAGGGTGGGGGTGCCAGTGGAAGACACTGGCGGCGCTCTTATATTAGTAGTGTTCAAGTTGCCACGCCGGCACTCAGTGGCAGCCTGAGCCTCAGAGGCTGGGAGTGCCTGGGAGTGCCAGTGACGACTCGGAGTCCAGTGACTCCGACTCCGAGTCGGAGTTGCGACTCCGGGTCGAAGATAGCACTGGCAATCACTCAGGAGGCTGTGATACTACTTAGGCTGAGTACGATTTAGATGCCTTCAAGTTCACGTTATAAGTCACTATGCCCAATCTGACTTTACGTTCAACAATTGGAGCTCTACTTGAACTAGAACTTTACCCATTTCAAGGTTTGATCTGCAAGATTGAAGTTGTAACAGCTTTGGAACATCATGATATTTTTGTATCACAATTTGCAACTACTAAGTAAGGGCACGCAATAAAACCAACAAAACCAGTATGCTAGTGGAGAGATGGACAAGTGAAGGGGAAAAAATAGATAGGCAACGTCGATTCGGACTTGCTCTCGCTGTCAACTTCAAGGCTGCGGGTCCAAGTCCGGGTCAGTGTCAGCCTGAGCCTGAGGTATTATAATTCTGGGGAATTCAGCCTCATTATAGAGTTGCTCGAGGATTGCGAAAGCAGGGATTGTATATGTTATGTCGAGTCGATCTTCATCAACCCCGACCCCAGATGCGACGAGACCTCCCCACCGTCCTCGTAAGTCAGCGACGACAGCTCCAGAATCACCTGCTGTCGAGAAGACGTCCGATAGCGGCGAATACACGGTCCAGTACAGGTGTTGGTCATACGTGAGAATGTATGTGGGACGGTTGTTGCGATAGCACACATTGACGCGGACGAAGGAGATTGCCTCCATAGGGTTGGCCATGCCGACTGTCACACCGGTGGAAGCACCAGCTTTTATAACTGGGATCGAAACATTCATCTCAGCGCTCGGGATGATATCGGCCCTGATAGGCAACGAGTTATTTTCGGGATATAACTCATGTTGCTCATTGAAAAATGTTCGTATCCTGTTCAAAATAGTGTTGTCCTGCGCGTAGATACCGAAGTTCAAAACGTTATAGTATGGGACCACTGTGTTAGCCATTATGGTATGGCACAGCTGGACGACAGCAATATCGCGGTCGTACATGCTTCGGTAGTTCTCGCGCCTTGGTGAAGGCGAATAGACTACTGCGCCGATGACCAGGGTGTTTGAGTTGTCACTAGTATCCGCATGCCATGTCTGAAGCTGAGTTTTGAAGTTGTTCAGTTCGCTCATTACTTGTTCAAGTTGCACGTCTGCTATAGCCTGTACGTAGTCAACCCGGGTCTGTGTATGGCGTAACAATTTCTCTAGAAGTTCCTCCTCCACCGAACTCAGGTAGGATTTGTAAACATAATCGTAGTGGATCGTAGGTGCAATTTGCACGCGTTTCAAGTTGTAGGCGGTGGCGTTCTCGACTCTATTGTCGATATGTGAGATGGTGTCTGGAAGCAATACATGACGACACGTTATGAAGTGCGATAGAAGCCTGGCTTCCTGTCCTTCCGACTGAACTGGAATCTGCACAACAAGTCCCAGAGTTCCGTACAATCGCTTTCCTCGGGGGCTGACAGCAACGCCTGGTTGCACCGATATAGCGTGTGAGACAGTGGTCTGGACCTTGTGCAACATCCGTTGCATGAATGATCCCAGATCAGATTGTGAGGGGTCAGGAACGGGTGGCAGCATGAGGACGAGCTGACCCCAAACTTCGTCATCCACTTCCCTGAGAGGTGCAGCGTTCGGTTGAGGTTCGGGATTCGGTCGTTCAACATCAGGTACAGGGACATACGTCTCAGGTGGGATTTGGTTTATAGCCATATAGACCAGGGGGTCTGCATCATGATCAGCTTGTTCGTCGGTGTCGACATGACGAAATTCTATGGCCTCGCGAAATTCTACCTCGAACCGCCCTGATAATGTCCAGCGCTTGCGAATGGAGCTTCTAATCGCGTCGGCGCATTCACAATAAACATCACCAACAGGCCTCTCGTAGTCGGAGGGCATAAGCACCTCCAACTCGGACGGTATTACTCCAATCCACACGACAACAGGATCTGACCTCCCGTCTTCCCCCTTCCCGTCTTTATGATATCCAATCTTGCATATATCTATGCATGTCACGGTATGCCTGACGTGAAAGCGATCAAAAGCGTCTTCAAATATAGGTAGCAAAACGGGCCATTGCCCGATCAGAGGGCAGTCGTTGTCGAGGACGTTCAAGAACTTTTCTTTTCCCCGATGTTGATGGTCCTCTTTTCGCCGCCGATCATGGTTTGATCTGCCAACTAGAGGAGGGTTGGACCGAATCCCGATATAATACTGACAGGTATAAAAACTCGACTCGGAGTTCAGTGTTGCCACTGGCCTTCTAAATGGCTAATTGAGGTAAATGGGGGATCGGTGACATTCAGCATGGTGAAAATTTCAATTAAACAGCAGTACATACTAGTACCTGAGCCCGGCCCACCGGCGATGACTTCAAGTCCAAGTTGGATGTGAGATAACAAATTTGAAATTGTAGTATAAGACGCCAAGACATAACTCACTTCCAAATTCAAAGAGCTGCCACTTGGCAGCCTGAGGCTGGCATTGACTTGCTGTGCCAGTGAGCCGCCGGGACGACTCGGACGCTTCATCCGGTCTCGGTTGCCCGGATTCATTGTATTGTGAATAAAAGCTGCAAGAGACAGTCAGTAATAATAAGGGGAATGGGAGAGCAGACAATAGTTGAATGCGGGAAGGATAGTGACACGGGAGGAAAGGACATACTACTTTTCAGATGAATGAGCGAGGACGAGGAGGGCAAAGGGCGAGGACCTGGCATTGAAGCTTCTTCAAGTCATACTTTATAGAGTAGTTGCAGCCTGAGTGGCTGCGGTACTAGTATTAGCTATTTTCGTAACGTACCCAGACCAGGCTACTACTAGTAGGCTGAGTAAGTAGTATGTCTGCGTGTAGTAGACACGCCGCCACAGCACTGCCAGTGAGACATATAAGGAAAGTCGCCTGGCCTTCAAGTCATCCACACACCCAAAGCACAACCGGGCCAGCACTTACTCAGAACGTTCTGGGCAGAAATCCAGCGACTTCGGCAGCCTGAGCAATGAACCACTCTGGCAATCACTATTCACTGGGTACCGAGCCACGAAGACATGGCCGCAAACGGCGAACAAGCCTGAGTGGACGCGAAAGCCGAAATCACGGCACAATTCTCCGACTCGAGATAGGTTGGACGCCTGAAGCATCCCGATGTTGCAGACCGGAAACTCCAATCCTCCTTGCGCTGGAAGACGGAGTGGATCAGATTGAAGAGTGGGAAGAAACTGCGCGCCGTTGACCTCACTGCACCGTCTCGGGCAGTTCGCAGAATCTGCAAGGATCGGAGCCGGAACGAGTGTGTGATCATCACACAACTCCGGACGGGATACACACCACTCAATACTCACGTGGCCCGCATATTGTGCACTGACTCTCCTCTCTGTTTCAATTGCCAAGTTCCGGATCCGGTCTCCCATTATCTCTTCACGTGCCAGTGTCGATTGCCAGTGTGTACGCAGACACCCGCCGACTCGGAGCACTCCAAGCGTCACTCAAAAATAAACCCTTCACATTGAGATCAACCCTGGGCAAGGGTACCAGGCATGACCTAGTCCTGCACTACATCAAGGACAACGCTTTCCCCACCTGTTCCCGGCCATCGCGACTCAATGAACCCGGCTTTTTCTACTTATTCCTCGCTTTTTCTCTCTCTCCCGCTCAAAGGAAGGGCACTGTGTTCAAGTTCCGGAATTGCCTGAGCCTGAGCCTGACTCGGAGTGCCGGCAATTTGAAAGCTCGGCCCGTTTTTTACTACGACTAGTACTATCAGTTTATTTACTAATAGTATACACTCGGAACGCCTCCGACTCGGATTCTCGGATTCTCGAAAGCGGTTCCCCCCATCGACTCGGACTCGGAGCACTGTATAAAAACCATCACCAACATATTGTATCAACACTTGAACAATTCCTGTAACTGTATGCACTCCCCTCTGAGAGTCTTTCAAGCAACACTTCGCCTCACAATACCGTCATTCGGCATATCTCAATCTGATCATACCCTTTGCACTTTTTCTTGTTTGTTAAAATTATTCTGCGCTTTCAAGTTCTACAATTACATTCAAGTTACAGTAGTGTTAAATTACAATGTATTCTAAGTGCGCCATCATCATGATAGGCCCTACTTAAGGGCCTGCGGTCACTATAATGGAATAATACATCAAATCAAATTAGTCATGGTGCCACTGCCAGTGGTACTGTGCCAACCCGACTCGGAGTCGGACTCGGCGTGCCACTGCCAGTGTTTTCTAACGCCGACTCCTCGTCAAGGATAACTTCAAGTTCGGATTTTGGAGGGTACACCGCCATGACCTCATCACAACTTGAATACTAATCATTGAAATCATATTTGACATGCCCTTGCCGTGCTCTCTCAAGGTACAAATTATATAGTCATATATGCCAACATACTCACAGGCATGCTAACGCCTAGAAATAGGATTTAACTCTATTCAAGTTATCTGGCTTCGTATAATGTTTCATGCATGTGCATATCAGCGAATCTGTTAACATAAAACTTATCGTAAAAGTCCAAGGAGCCTTCCGGTTCCAATGATTTCGGAGGAGATTCATCACCCTTCGGGACCCCAAGGAGGTGAGCTAACCGAAAGATATCCCCTAGAGCTATCACGGTAAACTTCGAACTCTTAGAGCGGTAGGTGGCTCTGCCACTGGCACTCTGTTGAGGACCACTTGCGACAGATTGAGAGGTAGGGGTCGTGAACTCGTACTCTGGTTCGACTATCCACATACTTGTTTTTGGGTCAGGCGAGTCTCCAACGCATTTGTAAAACTGGACGAGAGCACATTCGTGACGTTCCACTTTGTCGGTGAAGGAAAATAGAAGCATAACACGGGCAACTCTCATTCCTGCAAATCCCTTTTTGCCGGAGCTAACTCGAACAAGAACTGCATCTCGTCGAGGTTTTCCACGCCAAGAGGGGCTAGACCTAATCACTTCCCTCATTGCTTGTTCTATGGGAATCGATTCACCACGGTAGGCAAAGAAAGCGGTGGCCGAATGGAAAACTGAAAAGTCATTGCTCATATCCAGTTCAAAGTGTTCAAATCTGTTGTAGTCCGATTCGGCCATGCCAGCAGAGCA
This sequence comes from Trichaptum fuscoviolaceum, assembly GCA_910574455.1. Lineage (NCBI taxonomy): Eukaryota > Fungi > Basidiomycota > Agaricomycetes > Hymenochaetales > Trichaptaceae > Trichaptum > Trichaptum fuscoviolaceum. Next base: position 2,706,882 of record CAJSYZ010000012.1, on the reverse strand, counting down.
CTCTGAATTGGAGTTGTGGTTGCACCTTTCGTACTTGTTGAATAAGTACTTTTTTATGAGTTGTCGGAGCTGTCGGAGCTCTGGATGGCCTTTTTTTGCCGCAAGAGCGCTGAGCTGTTTAGGGTACACCTTGCTGGACTCTGTGTGGACGACAACAAGGAAGTTAGATGTGCAGCATCAGAAAGACGTGTTACTGACGCTGTCTCGAAGCCATTAGCATTAAGCTCAAAGGGTCATTTCTGCCACCCAAGTGGAACTGGCATTCAGCAAATCCTCTGCCATGAACCGCACCACGCTGTGGCCCATCCGCTAAACCTTCCGAATCGTCCAGATCTGCAATTTCATTTGGCTCTTGATTGGCCGCAATATCATCGAAGAAGTCCTCTGTATCATTGGCTGCACCTACAAATAGTACGCCATGATGTTGCATTTCCTCTCTTTGATTACGGGTCCTCTCAGTGTCATCCGTGACCGTCTCTGATATATTTTTCCGCAAAACGTCTCGCAAGGCTTTCCACGTAGCCTCAGCCAGCGTATTGTCCAGCAGTCCACGCCTTTTGAAGTCTGCCCTCGACGCAATAAGTTTGCTGAGTCGTTGGTTCGCTGTAATCATCTGACCCAAAGGATCATTTTTGTTTGAACGTCGCCATGTCTGCTTGACCGCGTAGATGTGTTTGTTTTCTGTTATAGATGAACACAACCCGCTAGGTGCAGCAAAGAGAGGGATCATTGTAGGATAATGGGTCATGGCATGTTGTCGTGGCAGCGAAAAGTTATCCCGGATGCCCTTCGCTATGAATATTTGCCGATATTGATGAAAGTGATCCAGAGAGGCTTTGATCTGATCAAGAGTCGAGGCTGTTATCGTGTACCGACGCACAAGGTAACAGAAGTCCAGAAATGCACTCAATGCGTGAATTATATCATCGTGCACAATGCCCACAATAGCCGGAAGATATACCTAAGCGGATTGCATCAAATACCAGCAAACCACCGCGTCGAACGAGATGAAAAGACCATATACTTTCATAAGTGCCTTTGAATCATTACCTGTCCATTGCTTGAAGCCTCGACCTTCGGGAAATCTGCGAAGACCAGGAAAAGGAGCAGCGACTCTGATTCTATGCGAAAGTTAGCACTGAGACTCATATTATTCTACTTGTAAGAGAATAGCACCTTTTATCCACAATATCCAGCTCTGTTGTGGTCAAGCTCTGGCATATCCACTCGACAAGATGATCCTTGAACACGCCTTTGATGATTTGGTGCAGAAGGTCCGGAGAAATGAGATCGCATATATCTGCACGCGGGAAGTCATTGGTGAAGGGCTACGGGTTATCGTTGTGGTAAGTGCACATCCAATGGAGAATTCGGAACCCTTACCACAATATCTTGGTGGAACCCATACTCTTTCGAATTGTTGCTCTACTTATGCTGTTATCATCGACTTGTTCTATCAATCGTTCGTGCAGCTCTTTTGTTCGAGGATTTGTAAAGAATTCCGGATTATCTAGGTTCTTGTGAGGTGCTGTGCATCTATAAAGACACATTAAGCCATTTTCTCGGGCTCGGATGCGATGTTGGGGAAGGACGGTACTTACTTGCAGCACCATCCTGTGCATATTGCGCATAGACTCACCTGTTCCGGATAATCGGCTATATACGAGCCGAGTCCGAGAATCGACCTACGAAAGTGACCATCAGGGCACCGGAGAATGGTTCGCTCTTTGTTCATGGACATTGCGCTCTTCAGTGGTCTCAAGATTCTCGATATAGATGAATGAAAGACTTGATGTCGAAAGCGGCGGAATTCATCCGACTTTTCGTATTGCCGCTCAGCTGCAAAATGTGTCAGAACTAATCAAATATTATGGTATGGTACACACTCTTTGGTATTGCTAGAAATGCTATAAGCTGGACTGTATTCAATTTCTGTGACCGCCGGGCCTTGTTAGATATATTCCCGATGGAGAGATATAACGGATAGTATTCGTTGTTTCCAGTTCCGACAGAGACTGTTGTCTTGTCGCTCCCTAAGATTACCGGGACAAACATAGATCCATGGACTGCTTTATCTTCGGCGTAGATCTTATTCTAAGTCAAGGATAATCAGTATGTTTCCTGCGAGTTCATGAGTCATGACCTACAGCCTGTTCCCAAGCAAAATTTCCGGACATGTAATTTCTGAACACTCGTTCTTTGTTGTCACTGGCATCAGAGTCCTCCTTTGGCTGATATTCACGAAATGGAACACAGTCGAATTCGCTTTCCAAAGCCGGATTATCCACCAAATTACGGATCACTTCCAAAGGATCCCGATACCATACATCATACTCTTTCCTCTTCCATGACTCGGAGTTCTCGTTTGTTGCCTTTTGGCCATTGTCATTCGTATAGAAGTTACTGAAGGATTTCCAAGGCACATCACCAACTCTCGAAGCGTCAATGACATTGTACAACTTCTGTGCATCTCCATCGAGCAGCGTACTAGTAATATCCAAATCCGAGTCCTCGTCAGGCTCTGTCGCGTCGAAATCAGAATATCCGCCAGATTTCGCATTATCCGCGAGGTGGATTAGCTGATATGCCTTCATGATTCCAAGAAGCTTCGTTATGTTACCAGCAGACATTTGCTCTTCTCGATAGAGAAAATCTGCGAGCTCGAAATCTGCTCGGCACGAATAGGGAAACCAATCATTTGATGTAGGTTTGTTTCGAGGAACGGGGGGTTCTTCGTCTTTTAAGAAGGTTTCCTTCTGCATCGCATGGAGTGGCTGCACGGTGTCTGGTGTCAGAGTACTACAGTAAACCGAGGACAATAAACATGGCACGCACCATTCAAGTATCTGTGATACACCTTCAAGTTATCCCCGCTCTCCTCATGATCTCCAATGTCTAAGTCCAAGTCTTCAGAGGACGCGCTACGGTCATCACTTCCAATGACAGAATGTGACTGAGAATCAGGTCCGCCTACTAGTAGGTCTCGAAGCAGTTCGTCTCGGCCTACTATACTGAGCATCGAGATATCTTGTGTAAGCATGGAGATATCGTTATCGTAGGAGTCAGAGCCACTCTCAAGATGACTTTCTGTTGGAAGTTCAGACAACCTAGGGAGAACTTGAAAAGTTGGAGCTCGTGTGGGTCGACTTGGAATGGGTGAAGAATCATAGTCATGACCACTACCACTGGCAGTAGAACTTGCCATGAATGATGTCGGATGAGCTGAATATTCATGTCTTGTTCTTCCAGATTGACTCTTGAACGTCCTACTACAGCCGGGCAAGGTGCATCGAATAGTTGGTGGAAAATGAAAGGGATCGTGCTTTTTCCGTGTCGCTGGCATCAACTTGAATGTAGCCTCAGTAGAAGTACTAGTACACGTCTTGGGTCTTTGGGTCTCACACCTGAGCCTCAGCCTAAGGCTGCCAGTGAGCCTGAGTGAACCTGACTCGGAGTTAAAATTAGTCATAGCAGTAGTGGGCGTAAATTTTCAACTTGTCTAAGATAGACGCCCCCGCCTCCCTGATCTTGAACTTGCACCTTCGATCCATCTTATCCTCATACAAGACTCAAAACACTGCACAAAATGTCAACTCGAAGACAGACAAGGGCTAAGAACAGCGATCAGCACCCCGGAGCAGTAGTTGAACAGCTCAGAACAAGACGAACACAGGAGGAGATATTGCGGGAGAAGGAAGAAAAAGAGAAAAAGAAAGTACGGCAGGCAGAAAGGCGGGATGAGGCATTGAAGGAGAAGGAAGAGAAGGAAAAGCAGAAGGAAGAGCGGGCAGCTTTCCGCAGAGCTGCGGCCCAGCAAGTCGCGGTTGCGAAAGAGAGGAAAAAACTCGCTGCGGAGCAAAAACGGGCAGCAAAAGAACAAGAGGCAGCTGACAAGGTTCGCAAGAAGGTGACTGCAGCAGAGAACCAAGAAGCAGCGATGCTAGAGACCGTAGAGCTTGAAAACAACTTGTCGAAGGCTCTTGAGACAAACCACCCAGATGGGCTCAACAGTGCCCAAACTCACTGGCAAACGTGGACGTAGAAAGCCAAAAGGCGAAGCTAGTAGTAAGTCTTCAACTTTAGATCAGTGATGACACAGATTTGAACTAGCATAAACAGGCTCGAAGAACGATGTTAAAGACGTATCGGGTTGTGAAGATGGACACAACGAAGACTTGGATATTCGTGAGTAACATTGCCTATACATTTTCAGATGATCTCAAAGCTTGGAGGTTGAACACTGTGACTCACGTTCATGCGAAGCAGCGAGTATGGATGAGCCAAACAGGAAGCCTGCAAAAAAGGCTAGGAAGGAAGATTCCAAAGGTGAACTTCCATTTCACACACGTGTGCAGACCGCAAAGATGTCCAGGTCTGCCGCCACTCCCAGCGACGCATTCTTTCACGCTCCTGCAGGACCGAACGAGAGTCTTTCTGGTGAAGAAACGGACATAATAGACTCGCCCGCTACGTCAAGGCGGAACGACAAGACAAAACGCCCTGTCAGGGCGCTTCGCAACACAGATGATTCCACTTTCATCGGTGAAGAGGGTGGAGGTCTTGAGTTGCCAGTCTCAGAAAGGATCAATTTGTGAGTTTGAAGTTTGAATCTTGCATTGCGTCTGAATCAGTATCTGGTACTGTCAAGTCTGTTACGTTTTCTTACTATGTCAGCGGCCCCCATTACTCCGAACCCTTTGCCCTATTTGTTTCTATTCTTGTCTTGCTCAGTCATCCTCCGATGTAACCCTCAACCCTCAGCCAATCCCGATGGTACACATGTACCCTTTGCCCTAACCCTCTGCCCACCGCTCTCACACTATTATTAGTAGCCTATCGTCTACTTTCTTATTGTTCTCTTCTTACTCATCTTCCGATGGACCCTTGCTCCGCAGCTGTAGTATATAAACCCCTGTACTTAGCATGATCGAACTCTAAGTTCAATCTCCTTTGTCAAACCCCCCGTCTCTAGTCTCTGCTATACATCTGTTCTCTCTCTACTCTACATCGTAGGCCTTTGTCCATACAACACCTAGTGTCGAGCCCAAGCTCCGCTATCACTGAGCAACTTAACGTTGCGTTCCCCAACTATACGAGACCGTAAGTTGAGACGTAACAATTAGATTGAACTTATCTACCGTCGAAGACATCCGTCTTTACGACTAAGGTGTTGAGCCATTGCTCCACTTACTACTAACCAGTTGTAAACCCATCTAGTCCAGAAGAACATCCGCTCGAGGTAATCCCTTCAGTGTAGCAAGGTGCTCATCGATTGCAAGAGGGAGGCCAAGGAAAACTTCGAGAGTCGCGATCCGAAGATTAAGAAAACCGCTCCAGCTCATTGGTTGATTAAACCCCGGACAGTAGCGTTACGAAGGAACCAACTTCTGTCATACCAAACGGGACCGTAGCTGTGCACACAGGAAGAGGACTCAGTACCTGCAAAGAAGGCATAAAGCTGCTAGCCTAGTCTTTGGGACGCCTATTGGACAACGAGCATAACTCGCAGACGTGCCGCTTGGTAATAGCGAAGGGAGACCGATCCAGAAATCGAAGAACAGTTCATCTGTTAACATCGAACAAAGCATCACAAACACTGCCCCACCGTCGATCATCTCATAACGTTATCGCTTGACGACCCTCAAGACTAAACAAAGGTCAAACAGAAAACCACTTCACTTTACGTCATAACATCTATCCATCACGGCACCCTCTATCCCACAAAACGCTTTGCTCCTTACCCACACCGACACCAACCAACTCGACAACGCAGGAAGACACATATACCAAGTCCAATACTCCGTAGCCAACTGTTATCAATTCGACACATATAGTTTCACCAAGTATTGTGACGATACAGTCTGGTCCATCACAAAAACCGCCAGTCTAATCGTCCAACCCGACTCTATCTTCTTCATCTACCACACCAACCCCAACGCATTCTTCTACCTAGAAGAGTTTCTCCCTGATCGAATCCGACTAGTCCATATCTGTGGAGACGATTGCCGACTTCTACGCATACACTACACACTACCACAATCGTGGCGGACACCCTATCACTTCCAGCCCTTGACGATCCCATCTACTCAACCAGAGACCTCATCCGAAACCGATTCCTCGCCTTTGCCGAAGAGTTCGACGACATCCTAAACCAAATCAGAACTATACTCGACGACCGGTATTACAATTACACCCAAACAGTTGGATACCTGCAGTACTCACGCGACAACCACCAACCTTGGATCTTTAAATACGGACTCCTCTGGAACCATACCCGATTATTCATCCCTCGAGAAACTCACCTACGCCGATTCTTTATAAACTACGTCCACTTTGACAACCACGGAGAACAACTTCATCGCACTGAAGCTGAAACTGCTCGCTTTGTAAACCGACACTTCTGTTGGAATAGTATCAGCGAAGACGTCAACCACTACATCTATCAGTGTAGTTGTCAACACCACCAACCCACTCCGCAAAACATAGTTCATAATTATCTTGCACCACCGATTGACCCCCCGGAAGATTCACCCCACATTGCTAGTGTTACGGACTACACCCTTACAAACTACGATTCAGACAGTTACGGATATCAATCCGGAACCGATTAATCACCACGGCGAACAAAGGCAAACAGACGGCTCGAAACACAGCCTCATCTACTACAACAGGCAAAACTAACAAAGAAACCACTTCGAAAAACACTGAAGAACCAATACCTACACAGACTACTGTTCCTCAGTATCCAGACGCTCCACCACCACACAATCGACTCTTCTTTGACACCGAAAAGAACTTCTTCTACTATAGAATTGGTAACAAAACTTATCGATCGTGGTCATACAATCAACTACTACAACGGTGGACCCCAATCGAAGCCAACTCTGCTGAAGAAGCTCGACAAAACTTCATCACTCATACCCCCAACTGGGAAGACCTTGCTCATTGAAGTCTAGCAGGAGAGTTCAAACACATTCAACCCCCACTACCACCGTTCCCAACCACTCTTATCTTCAACGAAGAAACACAATACTTCCATCTTCCCGACGCCAACGGAGAACCTACCGAAACCCCTTGGATCTACAACCCAACTGCTGATTCTTGGGTAGTAGCTCATACACTCGGCCCAGAACTACGAGAAATATACGAAGGTCACACTCCAAATTGGAAAGAGCTTAGAGAAGAATACTATCGCCGACACCCCGACCTACTACCACAACCACCACAAGAACCCCAACCAACTTCCACTTCCGACCCTCAACCCAGCAACTCCCATCGATCTCGTTCAAACTCACCCACTCACGGATCTCTTGATCAAACCCTCTTCAGACGATCCTCCAGACGATCCTCTCAATCAGGCAGCTCCATTGCTCCAGAAACTCCTACTCCCTCACGTCAAGCATCCATACTTCCACCTATCCCACCGAAACCATATCTCTCTTACACCCGCCCTCACATCGAACCTCTATCTATTAGTACTATGGCTACCCAAACTGTCACGGAAAATACCCGCTCAATGTTCCGACCCCCACTTGGAGAAGAAAGTATCAGTACCTTTTTCCACTTAAGACATCTCCAAGGTCGAGGCAGAGGAGGTAGAGGAGGCAGAGGAGGCCGACAAAATCCTGCATGGAGAGGATGGGGATTTGGTGAACCACCCGCAGGAGATGAAGGAGGAGGAGGAGGAGAAGGACCACCCGGAGGAAACAACAACGGAGGAGGAGGAGACGATGAAGGAGGAGGAGGAGGAGGCGGAGGAGCTGGAGGTGGAGGAGCAGCAGACAATAACAATCAAGGAGATGGACCCGCACACGATCGGCCCATAACCATGGCTAAAATCCAACCTTTCGACGGAACCCAAGAAGATGCTGATCGCTTTTTACTCCAAGTCCAAATCCATCTACGAGCCAACCGACACATCTATGACACAGATGAGCTATGCATCGAATTTGTGCTTGCCCATTGCAGCCTTCGCGGATCCCGACCCTTCGCAATGCAATATATGGCCAGCGGACGTTTTGAAACCGACACATTTGAAGAATTCCTTGCAGAATTCCATCGCACTTTATCACATCCGAACTCACAATCAAGGCTACCATGGAACTCGCCAAGCTCAAACAGCGAGGATCTATTGAAGACTACATTCTCAAATTCAAAACACTCATCATGCAGGCTCGTATCACAGAATACCTCTCCCAACGCAATGCATTCTGGATGGGACTCAATGACAACCTTCGAATGAAACTACTTGCATGTAGTCCACAGCCTACCAACATGGAAGATTGGTTTTCGCTTGCCACTCGACTGGACACCAATTACAAGGTAGCTCGTTCAATGGAATCCCAACCCCACCAATCCTATTCCGGAGAAAACCGCTTCAAACGACGACCTATGCGACAATACAATCGTCAGATTCGAGCCATCTCAAACGACGCAAATGACACAAATGAAACATTGCCTTCCAATGACAACGATGATATAGAAGAATTGGTCGACCTAGCCATCTACAGCTTCTTTATATCACGACTTTCGACTGAAGAATTCCAACGTCATATGAAGGAAAACCTTTGCTTCAATTGTCATCAACCCGGACATCGCACTGCCAAGTGTCCCAAACCTCATCCCAAACGTACCTCAAAGACTCGATGGCCCAACTCACGAACACCAAGGTCCAAAAATATGCGCCAATTGACTTCAGCTGATGATCAAAATGAATACTCGGAACCCGAGAACGAAGACCAAGATCAAGGCGAACTCTCAGCCGAAGATCGCGCCGCACAGATTCAACAACTCCTTATTGGCCTTGATGATGACGCAGTCAACCAGGTCTTCGATCGAGTTGAAGAAGGAAATTTTTGAACAACGAAGAGCTCCCGCAGCCCTCTCTCTCGTTGAACATCAGGCTGCTCATCAATTCAATTAACGACAATCATGCCTTACGAATCCCAATCACGTTCCTATATAACCAGAAAACCCACAAAGCCACCGCCTTACTCGACACCGGAGCAGAAGGTCTATTCATTGACAAAACACTTGTAGAAAATCTCCAGATCAAAACTATCAAGCTACGACAATCACTTTGACCACGCAATGTTGACGGAACATTCAACAATGCCGGACACATCACATCTTATGCTCCCCTTCGTGTCAAACTCGGAAATGCCCACTATGCTATGCGATTCTATGTTACCACCCTTGGAAAAGAGAACTTCATTTTCGGACTACCATGGTTCAAGAAATACCAACCCAAAATCGATTGGGAAACTGGATCAATACAGCTCAATCGCGTTAATATCTCAACACAACTTGCGCAACAAGCTCGAAAAGGACTCCAACCCGCTAAACCACTTACTGCCTTGGTACCCCATCAATACCACCAATTCCTATCCCTTTTTGACGAAGAAAAAGCACATCGCTTTCCTCCAAGTCGCCCATATGACCATGCAATTGATCTCAAACCCGACTTTATTCCTAAACGACATTCACCTTATCCACTCTCACTTCCGCAACAAGCTGCTCTCGATGCCTTCATCGATGAGAACCTCAAGAATGGATATATCAGACCTTCGAAGTCACCTATGGCATCCCCTCTCTTTTTTGTTGACAAGAAAGACGGTACCTTACGACCCGTTCAAGATTACCGTTACCTCAACAATGGAACCATCAAGAATGCGTACCCATTACCACTTGTCCAGGATCTATTAGACAAGTTACATGGATCTCACTACTTCATCGCCCTAGACATCCGATGGGGATACAACAACATCCGCATCAAGGATGGAGATCAATGGAAAGCCGCATTTACCACTCAACGAGGACTTTTCGAACCAACAGTTATGTTTTTTGGCCTATGCAACTCACCTGCTACCTTTCAACACTTTATGAATGATATTCTTGGCGAAGAAATCCTTCTAAACCATCTCTTGGTTTACATGGACGACATCCTCATACATGCCCCAACTTTACCGGAACTCATATCTCGAGCACGACGTGCCTTCACTATCCTTGAAAAGAACGACCTCTACTTCAAGCCCACCAAATGCTTCTTTCATACGCAGAAACTACCCTATCTTGGACTCATTATTACTCCTAACCACATCCAAACCGACCCAACAAAAATCGAAGGAATCACTAAATGGCCCACTCCGACTAACGTCAAAGATATCCGTTCATTCACTGGATTCACCAACTTCTACCGCCGTTTTATTCCACACTACGCCGAAATCACCAAACCCTTGGACAACCTCAAACGCAAAGATCAACCTTTCAAATGGACTGAAGTAGAACAAAAATCATTCGATGATCTCAAGGCCGCGTTCACTCAACATCCGTTACTTCTCATGCCCAACCCGCACAATCCCTTCTTCCTTGAAACTGATGCTTCCAAAGTTGCAACCGGAGCAGTCCTTCGTCAACATGATGACAACGGTGTTCTCAAGCCAATCGGTTATATTTCACAATCACTAAACTCTGCTGAACGGAACTACGAGATCTATGATCGCGAACTATTAGCAATTATCCGTGCCCTCATCACTTGGAAACACTATCTCCTTGGATCCCCACACCCTGTTACACTTTGGTGTGATCATCGCAACCTTACCTACTGGCGAGAGGCCCGACGACTCTCACCCCGTCAAGCACGATGGCATCTGTTGCTATCACAATTCGACCTTCATATCACACATGTCCCCGGCAAACAAATGATTCAATCCGATCTTCTATCCCGCCGGGCGGACCATGTTAAACAGGGGGAGAATCTCAACGAATCATCGATTATGCTTCCGAAGGACCTATTCATTTCCACTCTTCAGGAACAGAAGGATCAAGAAAATTCTGAAGACGAAGAAGAAGAAGACTACGAATTCGATGACGACCTCCCAGACACAGATAGCCTCACAAAATCCATCAAAGAATCGATGAAGAAAGATGAATTCCTCACAAACACCATTACCCAGCTAAAGAAGAAACTACCACCTGCCCGAACCGCCCTCAAAGACTGGTTTTTCGATGATGACGGCATCCTTTACTTCAAAAATCGCATCTATATCCCGGACAACCTCGAATTAAAGCGCACTATTCTCCGACTTCACCATGATATACCAGTTCGAGCGCACCCTGGCATATTCAACACCCTGGAACAGGTCCGAAGGACGTATTACTGGCCCAGGATGCAGAAGTTTGTGTCCGATTATGTCCATGGATGCGCACTATGTCAACAAATGAAAGTCAATCACCATCCAACCGCTCCACCACTAATGCCTATCGCCGCCGACAAACACTCGTTTCCATTCTCCCACGTCAATATGGACTTCATCACCGACTTACCAATGTCACATGGCTATGACACACTTCTATTAGTCATTGATCACGATTGCTCCAAGGCCATTGTCCTCATTCCATGCGAAAAGACAGTAGACGCAATCGAAACGGCACAACTATACTTCGACAATGTATATCGACGATTTGGACTTCCGATACGCATTATATCCGACAGAGGACCCCAATTTGCTTCTAAAGCATTCCAAGAACTCTGCAAGATCATAGGAATCAAGTCATCGATGTCCACCGCTTACCACCCTCAAACCGATGGACAAGCCGAACGGACCAATCAAGAGATTGAAGTATATCTCCGGATCTATTGTACTGCGGAACCTGAGAACTGGTCTAGACACATTCCCAACATTGAATTCGCCCATAACAACCGTGCCCACGCTGTCACCAAGAGAACCCCTTTCTCGCTTCTCATGGGATACGACCCCATTCCACTACCCCTGAAATATCCGAAATCAAATGTCCCATCCGTATCACAACGACTTGCCAACCTCACAGTACATCGATCAGAAGCCTTAGCAGCTCATTCAGTTGCTGCTATGGTAATGAAAGAACGCACCTTCCGAAACTTCAAACCATTCAACAAAGGAGACAAAGTTTGGCTAGACTCAAAGAACCTTCGAATTCCCGGTCTATCGCAAAAATTCAAGGAAAAACGCGATGGTCCCTTCAAGATCAAGAAAGTCTTATCTCCACTCGTCTATGAATTGGATCTCTCACGGACTAAATGGAAGATACACCCAGTATTCCACGCCGCGCTTCTCGTGAGATACACTGAGACGGAAGCATATGGACCACCCCACAGTAACCCTCCACCTGATCTAATCGAAGGACAAGAACAATTCGAAGTAGAAGCCATCCGAGCCCACCATGGGAATGGCACCAGGCGACAATATCTTATAAAATGGAAAGGTTACCCCACTTCTGGAAACTCATGGGAACCCGAGTCACATCTTCGGAACGCACAGACCATCCTCAAAGCCTATAAAAGACTCCATCATCTCACTTGAATGCCCCCATCCAAAAAACTCGTTCACTTCTCATATCCCCACTCATCTAACATCATAAACGACTATACACTCTCCCCATCACACAAACAGCCACCCACACCTGAACCCCATACTGTCACATTACCGACTACCTCGATTCCAACTCGCCCCCATTACCTGGACGCTGTCCGACCTGTATATTCCGGAGCTTGGTCCAAAGACCACTACGACCCAGACTGGGAGTACAAGTACTTCAAACCCCCCAACGGACTCGGACTTCACATCCCAACAATCTCGGTATTTCTCATCCACACCTTCTTTAACAACCCTGATTACGCCCACCGACTCATTGACTATTTCAACAAATCTGCTCGTGTTCAACCCCCACTCACAATCACTCGACCTATCGTCCGACATCGTCATCACTTCAGCCACTTCGAACCTCGCCGCTCCGACCCCTATTGCACCTGCAGTTGTTGTCACTACAACTGTCCAACTCATTCCCTCTAAGTCATGCCACCCGCCCGTTCCCAACGCAACCCATCCCGTCACAACCCCTTATTTCGTTCATACACATCATCTCTCCAACCACCAGCCTTACGCCTCGATACCCATAACCCCTTGCAATCTCGCCGGATCCTTGAATTATTCTCAACTCGCACCTTCCACCAACGCCTAAGTCAATCAACATATGATGACACTCCTCTTCTTGCCAACTGGACCCAATGTTATGACATTGTTACCCGAAACCAAGAGATTCTTGAACCCTCCATTGCCATTATCGAAGGAGCACTCCATCTCCTGCAACGGACTCAAGAGTCATTCCAAGACATGCGACGATTTGCCCTCACGGAACTCCTCGAAACAGCGCCTCAAGAGTTATTCGCCCCATTGGTCATCGATCTCACCACTGATGACGACATCATCGACCTCACTAAAGACCTTGCTAACCAAGTACCTCATCCACCCCTTCACTCCGTCGGCACTCAAGTCCCAGAACGCAAAGAACTCATCAATCGCCTGTCCGAACCCATTCGTCTGCAATCACCAATACAGTTACAAGAAGACCAAGAGTATCGTGTCAACACAGCCCCACCCTCACCCACATACAGCCCGCAAGTCGACAACAATCCTTTTACGTCTATGTCCTTGGACCCCAAGGAATGCACACAACACTCTGCTGTCGACCACCACTACAACCTGGCCGCGTCCACCTGCGAATTTTATACATGTTCATACTGCGACATACGTGCACCTGGACACACCATCATTGGCTGCCCCAAGTATACGTGCCCCTCATGTGGACAACACGATGGTCATGACGATGAATGCGCTTCCAACCGAATCGCTCAACAACGCGTAACGAAGAGAAACCCACCTGCGAGCAACTAAAGCACCTGTTGCTAACCCGGATACCCTATTGGCGTTAACTTCGCTTATATGGCATGTTTTTCCTTATTGTCTATTGGACTTAATTTGTCCCTATAACGGCCATTTTTCTTTACTGATTTCCACTACGTTTCAATTTAAGAACGGGGTAATGTTACGTTTTCTTACTATGTCAGCGGCCCCCATTACTCCGAACCCTTTGCCCTATTTGTTTCTATTCTTGTCTTGCTCAGTCATCCTCCGATGTAACCCTCAACCCTCAGCCAATCCCGATGGTACACATGTACCCTTTGCCCTAACCCTCTGCCCACCGCTCTCACACTATTATTAGTAGCCTATCGTCTACTTTCTTATTGTTCTCTTCTTACTCATCTTCCGATGGACCCTTGCTCCGCAGCTGTAGTATATAAACCCCTGTACTTAGCATGATCGAACTCTAAGTTCAATCTCCTTTGTCAAACCCCCCGTCTCTAGTCTCTGCTATACATCTGTTCTCTCTCTACTCTACATCGTAGGCCTTTGTCCATACAACACCTAGTGTCGAGCCCAAGCTCCGCTATCACTGAGCAACTTAACGTTGCGTTCCCCAACTATACGAGACCGTAAGTTGAGACGTAACAAAGTCGATGTAATAGTGAGTGCGAAGCTTGATTTAGACTCAATTATTAAACATCATCCCGACTAGTACTAGATTACGACTAATGAGCCTGCCACTGGCAGCGGATGCACTGGCAGTGCCAGTGACCGGCGTGACACTCCCGGGCCGAGACCCAACTTGGAAGTCCTTCACCTGCAACATTGACTCGGACGCTCTTGTCTTTGCTACCACTGTATTATGAGTCTTGCTGACGCAAAGCTACACCAGACACACCATCCCATTGCCAGATGATGAAAACTTAAGTCCCTGGGAGGATGAAGGAGAAACAATAACCCTTACAAGCTATCATGGTGTAAAAAATAGCACAATCAGCGTACAACAGAAGGCACATCTTGTCGATTCGGAATCAAATGCAGTGAGTTGATGGAGCATTAGAATGGCAAGTGCAGTCTGAATAACTTGTTTATAGGGTGGAAGCGATCCGAAGAGGCTAACAAGGCCGGCTCAAGCTTGTGTGAGTCCGACTGATTACTGTTCGATTCATGTCAGTTACTCCATGACTGTTTGTTCATATTCCTTCGTTATTATTTATCTGCCAACTGCCGTGTCATGAACAGGATGGAGGTAGCAGCAACGTCAACTCGAAGAAAAGGAAGTTATTGCATGACACTCTTTCCGGGTCGCAGGTTTCAACGGTAAGCGACGTCATATCATTTACATTTTTCAATCTACTGAGCAATCCCTTCCCGTACTCGAGGATAAGAACCACAAGATAAAACCAGGTGGACAGGTGAGTACCAGACAGTGATCTTCATGGTACATCCTTCCTTCATTGCTTACTGAATTGGTATTTTGATAGGATGCAAACAAGAGAACTGCTAATTCGCAGCTTAGCGCACCGGTAAGTCTATCTTATTTCAACTTCTCTCGTTCCCCCCTTATTTATGGTTGTAAGGTGCAATCACTAGCCTTGGAACCCCGTGTACAGGTATGTGTGAGTGTCGATGCACCCTAGGCTCACTTCCGGTGCTCTCCTGTGGCAACTATTCGTTTCCTTCTTCACTTTGAGTCGATCGCTAATGGGTGCATATGAATAGGAAATCACAGTCACAAAGAACGGAAAGAGGAAGTCGCCACCAGACACCGACTCTCAGGTTAATGTGGTAATTCTTCTACCTTGATGTGCAATGAATTCCTTCATTTTATGTTTACTTATTTTCAGCCATTTCAATTGGCTAATAAAACTGTCAAGATCAAGAAGTCATTGTTGACTGACATGGACACACCGGCCGGTGCCACAGTAAGTGTCAATTCTATGGTAACCGGCATTTTAAGTTCGTATCTGATCAGGCGGAAAGGACTTGAGTAAGAAGAGGAACCCCTCTGATATTCCTTATCGGCCTGAGGCCGATACGACGGTAAGTGCTTCTTTTCGATCTGCTCACTTGCCTTGGATAACAGCTTTCTGACGTGTTGCAGCCGGAGATTGGATCCGCTACCTCTAATCGCAAGAGGCAGTCGCTTGTGGCTGATAATGAAGTAAGTGAGAGTCGATTGATACACTCTAAATGTGAGCATTCACCTTCTTTTCTTAATAGTCTGGTGGTCGAAACATGTCGTTAGCACCTCGGGCACCGTCGCTTGCAATGAAGAGTGCATCCTGCACCCCCGGACCCGAAGTGTTAGTGACTGGGGCTTATCAAGGTCATCGCAAAGTCTCTCGGACTACTAGCTCAGTTTGTCGAATCAAATTCATTTCTATGACATATTTTGTTGATTTACTTATATGCAGACATCAGTGGGACTTGAGGACAAGGATCGAAATGAAGGAAGGGAAGGATCTCGCGTGCCAGGCAGGAAAAGGGCGACAAACCAGTGTCTCCCTCCCGGTACTCAGGCAGGTTGGACTCATATTCTATTACCTTCACTATTTCGCGCAGTTGGAAAATCCGTCACAACCATGGCAAACCCCGGACAATAAGCTCATCAGCTCACTGTGGGGGAAAGTGTTTGATTCTGTGGAACTTAGTTACGAAACTCAGTTCGCTGATATCTGTTCTCTAGTTGAGTCATTTTTACTTATTCTCAAGTTACCTTTACCAAATTGAGATGCAATCCTCGTATTTCAGGCGGCCCAGAGATGCTCTGATAGCTGGCGCAAGAAACTTTTTGAGAAAGCTGAGCAATCAGTTGCCAGTTTTATCAGCGGCGAACAATTAAAGTCAATGCAAAACGAAGCAATTGTGAAGACGTTGCAGACGCTAGTTGACAAGAAGAAAGCCGAACCGTTTCTATGGGAAAGCTGGTATAGTATGGAGAGGGTAAGTAAAAGAGTGTTTATTGTCGCGTTTTGTGTCCATGCATTGACCCTAAATGTACAGAAGCAAGGACTGTTCTGCTCTGACCTTGTGGTCTCAGTGTTGTCCGTACACATTGTCTTGGCCATGGGTCGGCATAAAATACTGGACAGAAACACCATAGGAAAGCCTATCGGTGCCCTCGCCCTTGCGGCAACAGCGGTATCTATTTTTTCAGTACTTATATTGTCCTTATCCGCTGATCTTCTCATGGATAGGTCAAGGTTGCCATTGATAAACAGGTGGCTCGGTTGCAAAATATCAAAGAAGAACTTGGCGGCGCTGAGTGGTATTTCACTAGCGCTCTGTGGCAGCCTCATACGGACGACTATGTTAACTTGTTGTCGAATCCCTCTTTCTTCACTGAATCAAACTGGGAAAAGGTTCGATCCCGCCTCCTAGCTTACAATGCCAGTACAGATATCGACACGAGAAAGAACACCGAACTTGTTGGATCGGGTATCACTGGCAGGGACTTTTCCTTGTATTTTGACGGTGTAGATGCAGATTCGACCTGCGAGAAAGCGTATGACGAAGGCGCTGATAATTGGGAAGACGGAACCGACGATAAGGGCGAAGAGCGTGAGGGGGCTGAACATAGAAGCGAGATGGAAGGTGATGCAGAGGACGAACATGCTAATGCTAAGGGCGACGACGACCTGAGCGAGAGCGGGGACGAGGGCGTTGAGAAGATTGAGGGCGAGGGCGAGGGCGAGGACGATGACGAGGGCGTTGAGAAGATTGAGGACGAGGGCGAGGACGAGGACGAGGGCGAGGGCGAGGGCGAGGACGAGGACGAGGGCGAAGGCGAGGGCGAGGGCGAGGACAAGGATTTAGGTGGAGATGGTGATCATGAGGAGGACGACGCTTCAAAATGGGATTCGGCTACGGACTGCGTAGACTTCTAAGGGCAAATCGATCACTGGTGAGCCTCTTCTTTTCGTTTCTGTCCGTGCGCTCAATATTATATTACCATCGACTCGCAGAGCAGCCTTCGTTTCTACTGGTCCGCCAAAGAACATGCAGAATTGAAGGTACGGCAGCGAAGTGTGACCTGCCACTGCCCGTCACGGCAGAGGTTCACGGTAATGTCGTGGGGGATCCCTTCATAGCGACTGCTATGCTTAGTCTTGCGTAGATGACTGATGTACTTGAACACTGAGGCACTGATAGCTAAATAATGTTGTCTTATATATTTCTGATGCAATGAAATACTTGGATCGTTCTTATGCACTTAGACTCTTGAGCACTGCAATTTGTCTTACAACACTTGTCTACTGCTGTAATTAAAGGATGATGCACTGGAGCACTGGGGTGCTGAATGCCTGAAACACTTAGAGCACTGATTCAGCCATCTTTCCTTATTTAAGCCAGCCCGCACTTATTTCAGCCAACTTGTCCTGAATAATGGGAGGACATGCATGAATAAGTGAAGCTTGCCTTATTTAAGACTTCAGTCTCTCAGGACGTTTAAGTAACACTTAAGTCACTTTCAGCAGAAAGTAGTTTCCCTGATGTGCTTCAATCATAATCAATGTGCGTCTACCAAGTTCTTTCCAGGACTCACTAACAAGCTTTCAGAACTGCTCTGTATGCTGTCGGATTAAGGATGAAGTAAGTTTATCACTTTCACTTTAGTAAGCTCAAAATGACACTTCACTATCACAGCTAAAGGTGTTCGTAAGAATATCTCATCCCTATCCTACTGCTAAACACTGGTGAGAAACATATCCGGGGAAGCTATCACACATGTCTCACCTCTCAGTTTGTGCTCTAACCAGTTTTCTCCTGGGGGCTGCTCCGGCGCACATCACAATGAACACCGGACATCCACCGCCTTCGGACAACTAATACGCCGGTGTATGTGCACAGAACTGGTCTTCAACTAAAATGCAGAGACCAATCAAGGCTCCGTTCGTATCCCTCGTGCATACGACACTCCTCCTGCCGGACAGGCACCGGAACAAAGACATCACCGTTATCAGTGGTGAGTATTGAGCTCCATCAATTGTTCAATCGATTGATTACACACAGAGTCTTTATAAAGGAAACCCCTTGGTGATTCTTGTAGGTTGTGCCTCTTCTAAGATTCGGGCCGATCATATAACGGAGAAGTTTCGATCCCGCACCTTCGAATGAAGCAAAGATGACAGCTCTGATGGGTGTTCCGCATAAGCTCCAACTTAATACTTACCACTATTATTGATAGAATGTCGTAATAGTGACAAGTGGCACATCCACAGTAGCACATCATTATCGCACATGATCAAGCTAGCCCTCTCACGGATGAGATTGATTTTCAAATCATGCATCAGGCAAGGCTTAAAGCGGAGCATGCACATCACTGTAAGCAACACATTAGTTTCCAGGGAACTGATTGACGACCTTTCGTTTAAGGGTTAAACTTACTTAGACATGGATGCGAGTTTCCGGTGATTGCAAAACTCCTAGCCTCTTGGGGTGGTCCCTTAACTACGGATTACATTCCAGAGGTATAAAGTCAGTCATTGTCTCCTGCGTTATGCTCATGATATCCCGTAGATCTTCAGCATACGATGTCCACAGTACCGCTACGCACTATTGACGTATACGATGGACCGAAGAAAGAAGGCAGCTACATAGTACTTTTGAAGAGCGATGCCAATAAATAAGGCAGTGTTCCTCCAACACGCTAGGGATAACTACTCTGACATTGAAGTTACCGCCGACTGGGACCCTAACTTCATAAACGGATTCGTCGGTTCGTTTTATAACTCTGCACTACTTACCTCCTTTGACCTCGCCTGCAGTCACTTCTGGGGATGCGGGTTTGAACTTTCTTCGATCACATGCGGATGTGCTATCGATCGAGGAAGACGGAGAGTTTAGCACTTGTAGGACCCTTACTCAGTAAGCGCTTGAGTTATATTAAGTTGACGTTGTTGACACCTGTAATCTGGGAACAGAGAGGACGCGTGCTGGGGACTGGCTCGCTTGTGCCAGTATGACCATCTGCATGGATCCTCGACTGACTTGAACTGGAAGTACAAATTCGAAGAAGTTGACGATAAAGTCGACATATATATTGTTGGTATGTTGCTACTTGGCTTTAATTATTTTAATTTTCGGTACTGATACAGCGCTCAGATACTGGTTAGTCCGTGATATATCCTTATCTCATTTTCTGTATTAAGAGCACCAACTCACTCAGGTATCCGGACAACACATGTGCGTGATGTTCTCAACCACCGCTCTCGTCGCACTCTTAATCTACTCACAGAAAGACTTTGGTGGAAGGGCCAGATGGGGAAAGACGTTTGGAAAGTATAAGGTGCGTAAATCTCCTTGTGTAACATACTACCGATGTTAAAGTTCTGAAAGGATGCCGATGGAAATGGTCATGGAACTCACGTCGCGTAAAAAACTTCATGATTGCCTCGCATGAGAAACCTAACAATGTTTCTTAGAGGAATCGCTGCTGGACACCGATGGGGTGTTGCTAAATCCGCCCAGCTAATTGCAGTGAAAGCCATGAGTGATAAAGGGCAAGCATTCCTCAACCTCTTAAGGCCATTATCTCTGCTCACTTATGCGCCACAGATCTGGATCGGTATCGGACATGTGAGAATGATTACTTGGGTCTGACCCTTTAAAGTCCGGCTGATGCTTTGTTTCTAGTATCAGCGGTCTTAACTACGTGGCAAGTCAGGCTGCTCTTAGTTCTGACAGAGCTGCTGTTGTGAATATGAGTATCGGCGGAGGGAAATCCAATTCTATGGATACCGCTGTCACAAAGGTCATCTCCTTTGTCCTGTGCTTTTATTATTTAATGACATACCTCTATGACAGTTGGTTAGCAAAGGGATAACCGTTGTCGTTGCCGCTGGAAACTCAGGCCATGACGCAAACGAAAACAGTCCTGCTCGATGCGAGGCGGCGATCACAGTTGGAGCGAGCGAGATCAAGGATAGCCGTGTGTATTGGTCTAACTACGGCTCCGCTCTCAACTGTTTTGCCCCAGGAGTAACCATAACGAGCGCCAGTATCAAAAGTGATACAGCTAGCGTAATAATGTCTGGAACATCTATGGTATCCATTTCATTCACTGATTTGCATATCATCTGAGCTCAACATTTGCCAGGCTTCTCCGGCTGTGGCAGGACTTGCAGCCTACCTTATTGCACGAAGCGGAAGGCAGATCAAGCCAGGCGACGTGAAGACACTTATCAACGAGTATGGTGTGAGGAATAAGCTATCGAATATCCGTGAGTAGAATACTCCGTTCAATCGCATATCGATACCATTAGCTTAACATATTCTATCAGCGTCAGGAACAGTGAATCTCCTCGTGAGGAATGATCAATGAGTTGGTAAACAAACTACAGCGCTCAAACTAAAGACACTTCCAATGTATTTTCACGAGTGATAGTAAGGACCAGCAAGTATATTCTGTTCATCACAGCCTATCATTGTTTGTATCATGCCGTAGACCTGAAATTGCGCCACAGACAATAACTTGCAGAAAACATGAATTCAAATTTGGATTAGCATCTAGATTCTAAATATAATTTAAACCTTTTTGTTCACCGTCAATCACCTCTCAATTCGTCAAGAGCAGCTATAGCAATTTTAAATGCACTATGGGTGACAAGTTCGTCATGACATCTGAATATTTACCGTAAGTATATCATTTTATGGAACCACTCAAGTTTGTAGAGAATTACCTGGGCACATCGCTAATTGTAAGAAACTGTGTAACGAGGAAAGTAATATCATTAGAAGGAACATCAGGATGATAACCGTAAAGACTATATGTGTGGCAGTAAGTCGCTCCAAGAGATTTTAACTAGTGCGGACTCGGGGAGCTCCCGCAACAAAGTGAATGACATAATTAAAATTCCAATGCGAACAAGACCGTATGAAGTGAGAATTAAAAACAAAAATACCAGTGCAGTGCGCCCCCCAGCACTCATTCCCGGCCACTGAAAGCGTTTCTTTGTGCCATTATCGTATATCCCCCTGTCATAGTCTTCCATCACAGCATCCTGCGCACCTGTCCATCCACGATTATTCTGCCGAAATAGAATCCAAATTTTTTTCCGTATGTCAGTCGAGAGTCTGGCACATATGCCAAGAAACACGAAAGACATGCATGCTACGAATAATAGCAAGCTTGATGCTGCCCAGAACCACTTCTCGAAGATGGAAGGGAATGCCAGCCAAATTGCCGATACGTGCATGGCTGCAAAGACGGACCCTGCAACAGTTCCGACGATGTATGTGTTTCCAACTCCTGAGTTTGTCTCACTATAGAAGATGGACGCGAAGAGTGCCATTCGAAGCTTTGAGTCCTCTAGTATCTTCAATAGAGGGTCTTTTCGGACATGCTTATACGCGTCCTCATCTATGCCAAGGAGCATTCTCGGCATGATGATAACGGCCAATGGCGTGTCGCCAAGAATCCAGGCCAAACCCTGAAGGAGAAAAGCAGGGAGCGTAATGCATATGGCTATCTGCGTAACCAGCAACGATCCACAGTACAGCAACCGCTGAAGGAGGGCCAAGGCCGTATTTTCACGCAAAGGGAGAAAGCTGGAGTCCTGAGTAGCCTTTTTCGCCGAAGTAGGGCGTTGCGAGACTCCCTCCATCTGTGACACAGTATGTGACATATCGCAAGTACCAGGAGAGCTGGCGCGGTTTGAGTCAGAGTGTATGGTTTCTATACGATCATCGTAGTCCCGAGACGCGGATGTTCCGCCATCAGGTGGACTCACCAGTGTTGACTGGTGCCCGTCACGAAATGGCTCATTCATTCGGGCAGCATCCATGCTGACGTAAGCATCGCCCCCGCTATATCTCTCCTTGCTCTTCCCCAGCATGGTAATGTATTGGCAGCGTCTCGCATGAGCATCCCGGGATGTGTTGAGTGCAAGGACAAACTTCTTCTCTACGAATCGGAAGATACCCAAGACCACATCCCGTACTACATGTAGGAGCTGCGAAAGCCAAGCTTCACCCATGTCTCTGGTCTCTTCGTAGATGCCACTGTCACGGTCACATCTACGAGTGCGGAGCTGTACGACGGAGTGGGTAGGGATAGCCACAGGGTAATGCACATCGAAGGGCTTCTGAAGCCAGAAGAAGTACATGGTGACGTTTATAACGGCGAGTGCAGTTGTTGTTAGCTCTAGTTGGCTTATAGATAACCCCTGGATCAACCGTGCGATGACTTGGGATAATGAACCAGGTTATCTGCATAGAAGCGATAGCCTTGTTCAGCAAATCGCTTTTGCTCCTATCATTGATCTCGGCCTTCGATATCGTAGGGAAGTCGATTATGCCAGCATCCATCACTTCGTAAAATGCAGAAGCCGTCAATGTTCCTTCCCAGATGCACTCGCAGTAGTCGCAGGGTCCACCTGATATCTGACCTAGACTGTGGGTCTCGATACTCCGGATAGCCGGGCTTAAGCATACATTAGCTCTTCCGTCGTCGTAGGTTTTGTCATCGCCGTTGCTGTCATCTACGGGTACAGCAGTGAGCTGCATCAGGAAAAAGTTTTTAAAATGATAATATGATTACATATGATAACATACAATATAACAGGTAAAATCGTCCCTAATGTATCTCGGGTTCCAGTATCAAATATATTGACCTTATCAGGCACATAAAATTTATTATATACCATGCCATAATTGTAGCTACTATCATAGGCAATCAGCATTATGGTTATTTTATTCCGTAAAAATGCAATACATGGCTTAGCAGCCTGTTAGGGTTTGTGTCAGATTTCACTGTTTGTATTGCACATATAGTGACTAAAATTTAGTATATATGCTGTCATTATGGTGACCTATGTAATTAATTCTGCCGCAGTTAATGGGATTATGTAGTTTACATACTCTAGCTTTCATTGTAATGTCTAGCAGCATGGTAGCAATGACACCGTAATGTGTCGATGATAATGCATGATAGCGATGCTGGGAGCTATCTTTAGATACAAGGCACCACGTCATGACAGCGATGACAATGAATGATGGGCCCTGATCATGAATTCTAGGCCATATATAGTTTATATTTGGTTACAAATGTCATCAGTCTGCCGGCTCCGATGACAAATTAGAACTCCTTATAATCAATTTTACGTCACATCAGGTCTATCATTAGGTATCTACGCTGGCTCGCCGACAGCTCATTTATTCAATTATGGCCGTTGCCAATGGCTGATGATAGTTGATAATGAATTATATTTGTTTTAAAATGCTACAGTACGTTACACACTATACTACATGTCATCCAGACGTACCCCGGAGTCGAGGTGCGTCTGGGTAACGCTGCGGAACCATCGAGGAATGAACGCGCTTTCGTACAGTGCATCGGCTTCAAGATCCTAGTGATCCCTCCCACGGAACGGAAGGGTAAATAGTCACGCAAGGCGGAATCAGCGTGAGCGATGGTGTAGGGCCGAAGAAACTCACCCTGCCAAAGACAAGCTCGTAGAACATGACACCAACGGAGAAACTGTCATAGTGGTCATTGCGAAGTATCTCTGGTGCCATGTAGCCCGTTGGCAACACTTGTTGTTAGTCCTGTGTCAATAGTCATTGTGAGTTAGTACCTTGTCTGTAAACCTCATGAACTCACCGGACAAACGCCATGACATCGACTGCAGTGCGGTTGTTTGACTCGACAAGGAACTCCACGAGGGGCGTGCACTACGCTAGCAGCGACTTCTAATAACTTCACGGCGCAAACCTTGATGGGTTGGATTAATAATTGACGGTACTCCTGAATCTAGTTAACCTAGATTAGTTTATCTACATGTTTGACGAAGAGAAGACAAACCTAAACCTTCTCGAAGTCCTCAGTCATCGTTCGCTGCAGTTGCTTCTTAAGAAAAAGCACAACCTCCTCGACATTCTGGCTTGTGACCATTGCCAAACTAATCCCAACAGCCTTTCGGCGTACTTCGAGATCGGGCTACTACTTACAGTCAGCATCCGTATAGTAAACCACCGTATGACTATTACCTCGAAAGGGCGCAAAGGATATCCATGACAAGCGAATCCATGACGTGCTCATGCTTTTGACGGAGGGTTTCAAGTCTGTCCAAGACGATGAGCTTAACATTGTTATCCGACTCTTTCACGGCGAGCTCAATAAAGCATGAGGCGGCGGCTACGATAATGTTAGCATATCAATAGAAGAGTAGTAGATGGTGGAATACCTTTAACAGCAGCGGCGTTTTGTGTTAAGCTAGTAAGAGTTGTCGCCGCCTCGTATTGTACAGCATGTGTCGACGCAGTCAAGAGCTCGAAAATGCACTGAATATAGCGCGCCTATTCGATCAAATGAGCCAAACAGGATTTAATCAAGGAATGTAAGCTCACCCGATATGCGCGTGTCGTTTTCACTGTCCAGCCTTATCACCTCAATAATGCTCAGCTGAAGCTGCTGATCGATGCACGAGATCTGGTCGTATACGCTTAGGATGTACTCCCTTGCCTTCGGTATCGCACGATTTGCAAGGAAAACGAAGGCGTTGCGCTTGCACGTTGCATCACGGCGAGGAATGTTTGTATGAGCTCGGGCGTGTCGGGAATGAGGTGTTTGTATTACCTGTAGATGGTTTACACGGCGAAGATGGCGTACTTGCGGATGTAGGAGTGACGGAGCTTGATGCACGAGTAGCAGGTTGGGATGAGCGGCTTTGCTGGATATCAGACTTGACACTCACGTCGAGGCAGTGGCTGTTGCTAGGTGCCACTGGCAGTGAAGCCGAGTGTGACGTAGTAGGCTGTATGCATACAGTCACACTCGGGTGGCACACTAGTAAATCATCAGAAAAAGAAAGGAAAATGTAAACAAAATAAGAAGACATACCGTTAGTGACAGAGATCAAGATTTTTAGGGCCATCCTATGGGTGGATGGACGTCGAGGAGAATGGATGGAGGACGAGGAAGTGGAAGGAGAGAGAGAGTGGGGGACGGGACACGTTCCACGACGCGTCACTGTAAGTCCGAGTTGAAAATTTGAACTCCGAAGCGTCACGCCACCCCGGGCCCAGGGGTTTTGAATTTGCTAAGTCCGTATATCCTACAACGGCACCGTCAACATCTACAATAGCCCTCATTAAAACTTTCGAAGTCGCTGAAGTTGCTGTTCGCTGTGTGCAGTTTATCTCATCGCCGGCTCGGACGACTTCCAGCTACGGGTCTTTAATCACAACACTCACGAGAAAGCGACTGCGTTCGAGGCCCATCCTGACTACATTCGATGCCTTGTTGTCCACCCAACACTTAGCATTGATATGAAAGTCAAGGCTTGGGACTAGGATAATCAGTGGAAGTGTATTTGGGTGCGTAAAATCACTGCTCTAAAATCAGACTCAGTCTAATTATCTTTGAAGATACTCGAAGGACACACGCACTACATCATGAACCTTGTATTCAACCCCAAGGATACCAACACCTTCGCCCTCGTCTTGTCTTGACCGCACCGTGAAGATGTGGTCGATCGGCTCCTCGACGCCAAACTTCACCCTTGAGGCACATGAGAAGGGCGGCATAAGTTATGTCGACTTCTATCCCGGTGCAGACGAGCCGTATCTTGTCACGAGCGGTGACGACGAAAGGTCAAATCTGGGACTACCTCAGCAAAAGTCGTGTACAAGCGACGGAGGGACACACCAACAACTTCTCGTTTGCCGTATTCCACCCTAGTCTTCCTTGATCGTCAGCGGTTCGAAGGATAGGACGATTAAGATCTGGAACTCGGGCACATACCGCCTAGAAATTACCTTAAGCAACGCATGGTGCATCGCCATCCGACCGCAGGGTGGAAGGAGGTTGGCGTAGGATATGACGAAGGTGTGGTCGTGGTCAAACTTGGCCGGGACGAGCCTTCCTATACCATGGACCCATCAGGCAAACTGGTGTACACCCGCGACACAGAAGTCTTGTCTGTCAACCTCCAAGGCGCTGCGGAAGACGAGACGCCTGAAGGACAACGCATACCGCTGTCTATGCGAGAACTCGGTACGACGGAAATTTTCGCAACGTCCCTTCAATATTCTCCCAACGGGCGCTTCATCGCCATGGTCGGAGACGGAGAGTATACAATCTATACTGCGCGCTGGCCTGGCGAAACAAGGCAGTCGGCAGCGGCTCTTCCTTCGTATGGGCAACAGACTCATACACGAACACTGTGTTGGAGGGGCGGATGAAGGTGCGGGTGTACAAGAAATTCAAGGAGAGGAGTAGTCCGGCAATGAAGGGTGCTGGATCATACGTTGCCGTAGAAGTTTCTAAAAGGTATGATTTCTTGCTCACTCTTTCGTTGGTAGTCTTCTTAATTGACCTTAATATTTTAGCGTCAAGACCTCGAAGTGGATCGGCGACTGTTTCATCTACACGAATGCCGCAAGCAGCTTAACTACTTGATTGGCAGTGAACACAGACCGTAACACATTTCGATGAGTAAGTTTCCTCTCTTCATCATCAACTTCTACACGCTGACATGGAATGATAGCCCAATGTACTTGCTGGGCTACATCCCCACTCGCAACCGCTTTTATCTCGCCATTAAAGACATCAATGTGTTTGGTTACTCCCTGTCTTCGAACCTCATCGAGTATGGGAGTGCTATTCTGCGTTGGGATATGGAGGCTGCGGAGGAGATTCTGCCGACTGTACCAAAAGAGCAGCGGAGCAAAGTCGCACATTTCCTAGAAGGCGGGGTACGTCTTTGAGAATCATCAAATTCAACAGAAAAACTGACTCAATTGCTCTGATCTTAAGGAGCTCGCGTTACAGGTTATGACAGACCCTGATCATAAGTTCGACCTCGCGCTTCAACTCGACGATCAAGACGCGGCCCTGGAGATCGCACGTATAACACCCGAAAACGATGCGGAGACGTAGTGGAAAGCCGTCGGCGACCTTGCGCTGGCCGTCTGGGCTCGTTCGTTCTCGCACGGGAATGTTTTGAGAATGCGGGATATCTGAACGCTCTCATGCTCCTTCTGCTAGCAATAGGCGACCGGGATGGTCTCACGAAACTCGCTGAGCAGGCCGGTGAGTATACATACTGTCTCAAATAGTGGTGTAGTTTTCTGACGATTTCTTGTAGATGAGAAGGGCCAGAATAGCCTTGCGTTCGCGAGCCGGCTGCAGCACGGCAACACGACTGCATGCGTCGACCTGCTGAAGACCGACAGAGCGCCGGAAGCTGCGCTCTTGGCTTGTACTTAAGCGAGCCCTGGGCGGCTTCTCCCACAAGGGCCTGCCAGCCCAATTTTTCACTACAGCATCCTTCGAGGAAGCCTTTCTTTCTAGATTGTCGACAATGGACGGGAGCGGCTGGGAGCGCAGGAACGAGTTGGAAGGACTTCGAAGAAGTACCGACTCGTGTACGTCACGCGTCAAACTGCGTCGAGTCTCTTCATCATCGACCACAACAAGGGCGAACACGAGCCTCGTCAGCGGCGACGCACAATGAAGACCACCCTCCCTGCACAGCGGTCTATACTGTCTTCATAACCGGGTTTATACGGAGTGATGACATTCACTCGGCCCTCGCGTGGTTCGATCGGATGCTACGCTTTGGAGCCTTCGTTGCGCACACCGCGCCCCAACCAAGCCGCCTGGAACACGATACTCGAAGCACTGGCCAAGGAGAAACTGCTCCCCAAACTCAACCGCCTATACCACACTCTGCTGGATGTGGCCGATCGCAACGGTTTACTACGACCGGATCACCGTCCTCGAGCTCAATGTCGAGCATCTCCACCACCATCCTGATCTTCCTAAAGAGGAGTTCGACGAGACCGTGTCGTACCTCCTCGACCGGGTACTCAATCTGGAATACCGCGCAGGCGCCATCCCGTACTCGCTCGGGCGCAGCGGCCCGCCAAGCTCGATCAGTTCTTCAGCTGCAGCGTCGACGAGTATTATCCCATAAACCCGAAGGTGACGCCCAAGATCGCATGGATCCGCTACGAATCTGGTGCCGCCATCGACACTTTTGCCATGCCTGACGCGATTCGCCGACTGATAGCTACCTTCGGGCTCCTGAACGACACGGAGAAGGTGAACAGGCTGTACTGGGACGGACAGCGCGTGCTGAAGGCGCTCGAGAGCAACAAAGAGAAGCAGTCCATGGGCTGGTACTCGATCGAGGACGCCATGATGATCTCGCTCGCGCTCCGTGACCAGATCGACAATGCACACGTGCACCGCCAGCGGATCATCGACCTGGGAGGCATGCCCTCGGCTGACGCGTACGGCGCGCTCATCCAGTGCATCAAGGATTCCACCGACGACAGCTCGAACGCACTCGCGCTATGGGAAGAAGCGCAGTTCCGGGGGGTCACAACGAATCTGTTCCTTTACAACACGATCATCTCCAAGCTGTCGAAGGCGCGCAAGGTGGACAATGCGGTGGAACTCTTCCAGTATATGAAGGCGAACCTCATACGTCCGTTGTCGGTGACCTACGGGGCCGTCATTGCCGCGTGCTGTCGTGTGGGTGATGCGCAGTCGGCGGAGATCTTGTTCGAGGAGATGACTTCGCAGAAGATCTTCATAGTGAAAATTTACGTGCTAAGTGCGTACAGCGCAAATATTTCCGCGGATATAGATGGTCAAGCTATTGTACAGTAGAATATAGGAAAATAGAACTTGTTCTGCTGTTAATTGTGTGAATGTTACAGTCCATATAACCTTCATACAGACAACTATCTGACTGGTACATGAATACAGTAGATTTTAAGACTCTTATATTTGATTCTAGCTGTATCTAATAGCTACATCAGACCGATAGCATACCTATAATCTAATTACCAGAGTGCTGGCAGTACGATGGAGGCCTTGTCGGATGGCAGCATGATGATATCAGATGATATGCTGCCGTCTGCATGGTAGCTCCCTGATATTGCCAAATCGGGACGACATCCGATTATATACGCCGGAATCGTCCGAAATCGGCTACCATTTGGGAGCCTTTTTCCCGATGTGGCTGCCGTCATCACTGTCCTTGGCTCGCATACAGAAGTCGCAAGGATGTTTATCATTTTGTTTGGACTGGGAAAAGCGGATGTCGGATATATATCCCAAAGAGGGTATGTAGGCTTCTTTCTCTTTCGTGGTGCAGTATAACTTGAAGCCGCCCATCTGAAGGAAGTGAGAATGTACGAGCGTCCATCTCTGACCTTTATACATGTTTGGTCGAAATTAATTATAGTTCCATAGGGGCCATAAGGTTGACTCACTGATTGTTCCATACTTTATCTTAATAGTATCCTGGATAGAATGTGCTCCGGTTGACTGTTTGATAGCCCACATAATCATGAGCTCGGGCGCGATGAGGGCCATGATCATGAGGTGTATCTTCCGTCCCAGAATTGCCAGCTCTCCTTCTCCGAAGAACGGCACGTTTGGGTGGACCGAAACCCAGGTGCACGCAAGCGTAGTGGCGAGGCAGCTATAGAGAATGCTTAGCACTGTGCGGGTCTCGGATGAAAAGGGGCTGGTGTCCATTGCGCCCTGGCTTGGTGAGTCAGCAAGGCCAGGGAGAGCGGTAGCACATATGAGATTCTTCAGGGACAGTGTGAGTATGAGTATTAAGAGCATCTATCGCAGTGTATGAGTTGGGAGAGTCTATGCCAATGTTTGAACGTTTTCTTGATGGGGATAACTGGCTTGCTTATAACCTGATTGAATTTATAGGCTGGGTCATAATTGTAACTGCAAAATCATATTATGAACTTTTCTACAATGCCTCTCACTTCTGACTGGCTTACATTGAGATCGCAATTCCGTTCAAGCCTACAGCGAACGTGAATGAAACAAATTTCTCATCTCCGGCTGAGAAGAACGCTTCGAGTCTGTGACATTAAACTTTATTTAAGCGTCTAAGTCAAGAATGGCGACACTTGAAGCAAGGAACAAGCACCCAAGTACGTTTCAGAGGCCCATTCGACAGTCATGTGTCGTTTCTTCAGCATGAGGCGTAGCTACTGGAGCTTCTTTTCCTCATAGCAGCCATACTCTTCGCATCCAGTCAATGGAGTAACTTACTCCACTCATGTCAAACCATGAATGAGCATGAACAACCGTTTCGAGAAGGTGAAAGGAAAAGGCGCGCACACACCAGTATGATCCGATTGGGATGAAATCGTCTTCAAGAATCGGATGATTCTGCTTAGGTTATGTATAAGTATAACTAGAGACCACTTTCGGGTCTTGGAAGTGAAGGGTGATGAGTCGCAGTTAGTGAGATATGCGATGAGGGACAATAGACGCGTTCAGAGCTTACCCTTGGCAGCTCAAGCAATGAACTAAGCGAACTTTGTTGAACTGTCTGCGACAAACTGATGCCCAGGTGAACGAAGTGGTCATAAACGGGAGTTCGGCAGGGAGAAAGAATTGTTTCTAACTTTGGGATCGGGAATCAGTATCTTGACGATATTGCTGTCTGTCAACGGACAGCTTTCTGGAACGACCCCAAATCTCCTGTCGCCATTGAAGCATGCTTATAAGCTCGAGGTATTTTGAATGAAGTCTGGACCACGGCGCTTACCCGGAGAAGGCTTCGTTCCTTTAACCATGGCGACTGAATCGAAGCTAAAGGTTTTTCGACATTAGGGTACCACAGCAATAGTTCACAATAAAGCTACACTTGCCACTTCTCGAATTTCCCGCAAGGTCTGAAACATTCATGCACGCTAAGCTCACTGCTTGTGCGCATTCAAGAAAAAATAATGCTTACCATGCCTATCTCAGAAGAAAGAGCACGTGTCTTCTACAGTACTCCCGGTAAGTATAGCCGCGATGAACGAAGTACATTAGTCCACCTTCACGCTCTCGTCTCCTGCATGACCTCCTTCATGTCCAAACGTATACGGAGCTCTCATTCATACCCAAACGAGCCATAGATTAGCTTCCATTGTGTTCATGAGTGCCCTTTTCGACACGTCGGCGTCATGAACTTGCTCTGAGAATCGGTCAATCAGCTTTTGCACCTCGAATCGGCTTCGCTAGACCTCTAAGACTTATCCAAGCATGAACATTACTTTACTGCGCGTTATGTTTACACTCACAAGTATACGTCTGACCAGCACTTTATCAGATTATGTCTCAGATGAAGTTCTGTTAAGGGAATAGATGTAGCGCTGAGGCAAGTGATCTAGGTTGTAAAACGGATGAACATGAATGTCGTGAGCTTTTTTGATTGGCAAGCGCCGTGCCACCGTGACTCTGCGAGATACTAGAATTGTGCAACAGGAATAGGTCTAATTAAGACTCTCGTTGACTACGTTCTGGTGAATTGCATGATGCCTTTGCGTTTAGGGCAGGTCGATGGCATTGCCAGTGTTTGGTACCGTGACGTCACATGGCACGTCACAGCCTGTGATCACGGTGGGAGTTGCAGTCGCCAGAAATGTCACTCGTCTTTGCCATCACCAGGGAGTACGCCGACTGCTGCGGCGGTCGAACGAAGAGACTTTCCCGTACACTGAAAACATGCTGCTTTATCTCTCCCCTTCGTCACTTTCTCTGTCAATATCCTCGGCCGTCTCGGCTGCTCGTAGCCATCAAACCCGACTGCAATCAAATTTCTGTCAAAATCTCAATGGGATTTCGCTTGCGCGCACGCGCATCATCCTCAACGCAAAGCAAGCACGTGGATAGGAGGTAGAAGGAGAAATCTTCGAAACCGCCGTGCGTAAAACTGGTATTCCTGTAATCCGGCTTTTACATTGATTTCTTCGGGGCCCATGTATGTCTTCTGAGCATGGCGGGAAAAAATAATTTGCTTCTGAATTCTATAAGAAGCAGGAGACACACCGCTTGAAGGGCGTGTCTCCCTTGGCTTCTACTTTCAGCAAGGCTGCATGGCCTACGAGGTGACAGGAGCGTTTCGTAATATTCCGGTAAAGGTACCCCAGCATTGTTGTCAGAAAACTTTCTACAGTCAAACCTTTTCGTCTGACCAGCAGTCTCTCTCAGGAAGGCCTTAAACCTGATATGCAGATGTGTGCCAGGCCTCTTAATAGCGCATTTCCACAGTCTCATATTAGGTACGCTACATACGTCACGCTCATTGCCCTGCTTCGTCTGACTTCTTCATACGCAGAAACGAAGTGAGTTACTATTATGGCCTCTGGATATCATACTCTGAAACCATCTCATGTCGAAGCTAAGGTAGTACGCGTGGCGCACGTGCCATGCCAGTGCATGTGCTTTGATGCCGAATTCGACTGCCGGAAGTTGCGTCATAACATCTTTCAACATCGTGTTGAACCCGAGACCCAATACCTGTCTCACTTGGACACTTGCCTTGGAAGATGTTGACGTTAACGCTTCTGATTGCATCACACTGCACGCAACCACGCAGTGTTCTAATGTTCATCGTCCTGCATAATGGAATCCCTTTCACAACTGTGATGCCGGTCTGCATCGGAAACGACGCTTTTAATGAATAACATGTCGACTTACCTCTTCTTCTGGCCCTCTTATGAGGCAAAAGGTAAGATAACAAGCTGCTTCTGCGTGGCGCTGTGGACTAAAAGAAGAATTAATAGATGTTAGGCGTACCATCTTTGGAGGATTCACACACCGCCTCTCATCTTCACATTATGTTGGATATAGCAATCCACATGAGATGAATGATGCACGATGATACCACGCACTTAGAGGACTCCTATGGTGCCGTAGCTGTAGCGTAGGTCTGACGCACTGGTAGCGGTGACCGTGAAGCGAAGACATCTGCTATACTTTCCAACGTTCGCGTCTACCGACCTCATCCCTCTGTATCGTCGAAGGCTTTCTTCTCAACTCCAGGAATGCTCCTCCTCTTATCGATTT
The DNA here is from genome assembly GCA_910574455.1 of Trichaptum fuscoviolaceum. Taxonomy (NCBI): domain Eukaryota; kingdom Fungi; phylum Basidiomycota; class Agaricomycetes; order Hymenochaetales; family Trichaptaceae; genus Trichaptum; species Trichaptum fuscoviolaceum. The sequence continues at coordinate 2,673,369 of CAJSYZ010000012.1, read as the reverse complement.
TTCTTTTCTACAGACGATACGGATCGCTTGCCACGCCACTGCCGATACCGGCATCGAACGACGTCTATTCGTATGTCTCCCCTCGGAACGAGTTCACAGGCGATGTCGAGAGGCGCTCCATCTGGGATATTCTGCAAACCTGCCTGGCCACTACGTTTACGTGCACTTGGGTTTCTGTGCACCCGAACGTACCCTTTCTCGGCGAAAGCAAATGGGTCATTCTACGAAGGCGACTCTTCCTAATGCTACTGTCCCTCATGGCGCCCGAGATTATGATTATGTGGGCTTTCAAACAATGGCGAGGAGCTGTAATGATTCGGGAGACGGTGAATAAGGCTTGTCCACAATTGCGTAAGTTTTCCTTTTGATTAGCATTGTCGCGAACTCTGAAACTGAGTTTAGGTGAGCACTGGACAATGGTTCACGCCCATTTCCTTCAAATGGGAGGCTTTAGACTAGTCTGTACCAAGCAAGACATTTTGAAGGGGCCGGCTATCGTTCCTTCTTCTCAGGATAAATTTCGACTTTCAAGTGTCATCCGACCCAATCGAAAGTACCTTATCCCTCCTCAATTTTCCTTCAGGTCTCGCGATAAACAGCTTATCGAAGGCGTTATTGGCCTAGAATCTTTCCGAGAGCTTCTCAGGCAACAATTGATCGACTTTCCGGAGATAAGCAGAGAGGACATCAGTGATAAAAGCAAGGGAGACATTCTCTCCAAAGGCATCGCTCTCATCCAGATCGCCTGGTTCCTCCTTCAGCTCGTCGCACGTTCGCACGAGAACTTGGCTATCACGGAACTAGAGCTCACTACGGCAGCTCTTGCTGCACTGAACTTTGCTATGTATATCTGCTGGTGGGATAAACCGCAGGATGTACGATGTCCGGTGGTCATACGAACGAAGGAGACGGAGAAGTTACTGGCCGGTACTGAAGTCAAAGACGACTGGGAGCTCGACCCCGCGAATGACTTCGAACATTTTCGTCTCAGAGATTACCTCGCGAATACGTTCAAAGCTATTTTGACGTCAATTACTGGAGCTTTACGGAATGCTTATACCGGAATTACGAACCTCCCACAGAATATCTGGAGGCTCTGCGTGTTTCTCTTCTCATCCACGCGCTCCGCATGGAACGGTGTTCTTGATCGAATCTACTCTCAATCAAGAAGCGAAGGAGTAACGGAGGAGAAGGGAAATAAAGGCGGTCACTGCTCCACGTCAGAACAGCGACGAGGACACAACATAGAGCGTGCTGCGACTCTCTTTGCATTTGTGCCTTGGCTCTTGAAGGAAATTGTCGTTAAACTGGTCGCTATGCAGTACCTCCCTATGTTTCTTCCTGCCAAGCTTATCCTTTCTCGTCATCAAGACATCTTCGACATTACAATTGACAAGTCCTCCGACGACGCGAAAGTCAGAATGGCCTCGAAGCCGTTGCTAGAACTACTGTTCTCCAAGATCGACATGATGTGGATAATGTCCATGATATTCTACAGCGAGCAAGCCGAGTCTGCTCCCCTATTCTACTCGTCAGCCATAGGCGGGGCTATATTTGGTTCCATTCATTGCTTCGCCTGGAAATTCGACTTTCCGTCGCGATTCGAGAGGATACTGTGGCGCTCCGCATCCTTTTCTATCGTCGGTGTTTGCATGTGTGTCGTCCCGGGAATATTTATCCATACCGCCCTGCGTAAACGGGAGAAGTCCTCCAAAGATAATACAGTGTATGTTAAATATTTCTGGATAAGCGTGAGGAAGGTGTGCGAGTTGATACCCTGCATAATATATCCTATAGCGCGCGCTTCCCTTCTTCTTCTAGCTATCGCTTCTCTTCGAGACATCCCAAACTCCGCCCTTGATGCTGTCCAGTGGATACAGCTTATACCACATATTTAGAGCAAATTTCACTTTATCTCTTATTCTGTCTTTTCCTTCTGCGATGTGTAACACTTCGTCGATGATTACTGGTATTCATCATGTTTGGACATTACATCTACTACGGGCCGTAATATAATATGAAAACTTGTCGTATTTCATTTCTCGGCTCACGATGAGCTACTAATGTCAATATCTCAAATAAGTACGAACACATCAAGTACCTTTCTGTCTCACTAAAGGAATAAGTGCCGGTCGTGGATGCCAATCAGAGTATTTGGAAGGGTCGCTATGTAATACGATAGAGAGTAGTGTCTCGAGGTATATATTTAGCCTTTCTTCCGAAGGAAAGCACACATAATCTTAGCAACGGTCCAAGTGCAAAAGTGCAACAGATCGACTTGCGTATTTCCTCATTCTCGTAGCAATTATACAGTGGTGGGGTTACTCTCTCATTATAAGTCACTATTAGCCCCCATCAAGTCACTAAGTCTCTGCGCCTAAACACTCTGCTCTTCAGTGCGCAAACCTGAAGTCTAGTCGACGATTTCCGACATCCTTGGTAGTATTCAAGTAGTGCACACGCTCCTGTCGGATCATGACGTCAGAACAAGTAATGCAGAGAAATGATAAGCTGTCTTACCTCCGGACTCATGGCATTCCAAATCTTATCCCTCCGCTTATTCTTCCAAATGTAATACGCCTTCGTGCCAGGATACAATACGAGTAAGTTGAGACAGCTAATGGCGATGAGCACCCGATTTCCCCGGCGGTCTAGCAGAATATGTGATTAGTCACTGATCGCAAGTAGCAGGTCTCGAACTACCACTCACATCTCGGCGCATCATCTGAGCGATAGATTTGAGCAGATACAATAGAGCTTGCTTGCACGAACCTATGGAGTATTAGGAACGAACGCTGTTGCCTGAATACAAAGGATACTACTTACATATTATAAAGTGAAGCGTTTACCGTCCGGCTCGCTACCGCTCCGGAGTTTCGCGAGCACCAGCCAACTTGGATCGGATGAGTGTATGGATAAGATAGCAGTCCTGAGGCTAGTGCCTGTTATCCTTCTTAGCGAGCATCTATTAGATTAGCAGAAATGACGTACGAAATAGATCCACTGATTAGGATTAGCTGGTAAGCAGTAGATTGCAATCAGGAGTGGTAAAGCCCAGAGATCCTCAGCCATGGAGACGATGGCGCGATCGTTGACAGACTCGGAGATGAGAGTGATGAGGAACATAGTGACAAAGCCAAGCATAGTTGAAGGGATGGTAAGCAGGTTCGTTGTAAACGTGCTAAACCTGATCAAGGTCATGTGTTCAGTTTTCTGTATCATATGGTTTGGAAAGGCCGAGATGATTTACCCAAGTTGACGAAGGGAAAGCGTCAAATACGTTCCTGGTGGACCTGCCGGAAGGCCGAACGTAAGGCCACTTCAGAGAAAGGGAGACAGCTCAATTCATCATCAAAAAAGTAGAGATAACTATACGCACAGTATATATAAAGGCCATAGATCATAGTCGCACATGGCAGTCCATATACGCTTAATAGACAGGCCCTCTCGGTTATGCATATCCCCCTACACTCCATGGTAAGTCACGCACGTCGTAATGCGAAAGGAGATCACTTGCTTTGGTTGGGTCATCACGAAGTACTCGAGACACAATTATTGTCTCCTCGCGTTCAGTGAACCACCCGTTTGGTCGGAACCAATTGCGTGTCTGGGTTGGGGACGGCGGCATCATGAAGAATGTAGCGAAACCAATAGCGAAAGTTAGAAGGCCCCTATCGAGAAGAAGTAAGCATAAGTCAACGCTGATCATTGCCACGGGAACGCGACGTACTCGATGAGGAAGAGCCAACGCCATCCGGCTTTGCCGAGTTGGCCACGGAGGTGAAGAATACCGTACGCCAGGAAACTGGCCACAATTCCGCAGATATTTGAAGACATCCAGAAGAAAGCGAGACGAATTGGTAGCTCGGTCTTTGTGTAGTAATCTGAAGAGGAATTCGCGAGATAAGAATTAATGAGAAGACTAAAACAGAGGCTCATGTAACTCACAAGAAAGATAGAGAATCAGGTCTGGAATAAATCTAGAAACTGATTTCAGCAATGTAAGAGCAAGATTGATTGATCAGCTTACCCTCCCTGAATGAACCCAAGCAGCGCGCGGCACACAAAGAAGCTGGTGCGACCATTAAGCCAGAATTGTGCAAGGTTTACGATACCTAAAGGAGCCCGTCAGTGCATGTTAACTAACTGTCGGAACTCGGTCAGGCCCACTCCACAAGCACATCTGTGTCGGAATCCAGCGATCAGGACCGACCTGATAAGTGTGCAGGCAATCAGCGACAGCCATATTGAGAAGTAAGAGCTCTACTTACTTTCTTCGAGACCAGCTGTGAGGGCAACTCTGCACATAAGAAAGCGAGGCGGAAGATTGAGTTGCCCCAATTGAAGTCGTCAGTCGTTAGGTGGAGGTCAGGAAGGAAGTTATCGGTGTTAGCTTGAGACAAATTTCCGCGATCAAGATTCAGCTAAAGAACAAGTTGATAACGAGTAAGATCACCAGCGATGCGATGACATACCGCAGAGAAGCTGATGGCAGCCCAGAGCATGACCCTCCAGTCAATCTTCCGGACTATCGCCTGCGCGGGTGCTTCAGCTGAGCAATGCTGCCACGATGAGTAGAAGACAGAATCGAACCTTTTCCTCCCGAACCGTCCATCGTGCGTCGGGGTCAAAGCGGTGAAGATTCTCGTACTCGGGCTTCGGCCAATAGTGGCTTGCAAGAACTGGGTCGTCGTAAACGGAGCGACGCGTCGCAATGGCATCCTGGTCAATCGACTGGAGCTTCCTGCGACGGAAGATAAGGTCCGTTAGCTTCGGCGCATCGTCAATCGAGTCCTGAAGGTCGTCATGGAACGTTTCCTTGCTATCGCGATTCTTCTTCTCGATCGTGTAGTCACTATCGCCAGACGATGAGGCGGGTCTAGTTCGTAAGTCGTGAGGAGAAGGTATAGCTGTTGCGTCTACGCCAGTGGCAACCGTGCTCAAGGCATTGTGCTCTGAAGGTGAGGCCATAAGAGCGGCAGTCAGTCAGCGGACTGCAGGAACAAAGGGCGGTGTGCTTACAGCCTTTATTTATACTGCGAATGGGCATCCGGATAAGAAGACACAGCCTGTAGGTCTTCCACTTCTTTCCTTGGGGCTTCGACCTCCAGACTCCATGTGGAGTGCACCTATTGAAGGTTGATAAGAACCACGGTACAGCAGCAGCCGCACGCCTGTGAGTTTAAGTTGAACAAGTCCTCAGCACGCAGACGATATCTCGAATGGCGCAAGAAGTTCTGGTGCCTTGCAGATGACTGAGGTCTGTTTTGGAGGAAAATGTATGAGAAGGGCTACCGATTGGTGGCAAGGCCGAATGCCTGGCCTACGTTGGAAGCAAAACCACCTCACCAGTGCTAAACAATACATCGGAAAGCCGCAAAAGTATTGCGAATGATCTCTCGGGATGTCGCAATTCATTAAGAAAATGGGCTTCTCAAAGCCGACCCTGCCCATCGAAAGCCTCTTTGCAACTTCCTTCCCATGTATGGGAGTTAGAGTGAGCACAGGAGAAGTACAAAGGCTGGAGATTAAGGGCAAAACGATCCTCGAGCAGCTCGTATTCTGTCTCTTATAGAATATTTAATCAAATCATGAGTTTCTATACCGCTGGAAGATAATTGATCCCGATGTCCAGGACAGACCTTCATGAGAAAAATCTATATTTAGAGTTGATGCAGGACAAGGGGAAAGTTTGGATTTCACATACGGCGGTCTCCGCGATTTTCCGTCATAGTGTTCTTTATCAAGGCCTTTATATCGAATATCATTCCTAAAAGCATGTGGAACTATCTGGAGATACCTACGAATGAGTGACAGCGCACTTGAGATCCACGGAGAGATAAAGGGCGTGCAAGCCAAACGAAAACAAGCAATGCGGAAATGTAAGTCAGTAACTTTCAAATACGAGAATCAAGAAGAGCGTACTGTTATGAAGAAGGCGTTGTAGGTAGGGCGGAGACATCCAGTGCAACGTGACGGTGAAGGAGATTTAGACTAAACAAGTCCAATAAAGTATTGTTGAAAGCAGCGAAGAAGATAAGCTGATCAGAGAGAGTATTACGAGTAGATAAGCCAAGGATACAAGAGTCTCGAGGTTTGTAGCTTTACATCGATCGAACTACGCTGTATTCGAGCCAATGTGCGTGTCAAAGGAGGATCGTGCTCAGGCCGCGCAAGAACACTGACAGTGGCCAAACAGTGGCAAATAAGAGTTTCGTGATTCACGCGTCATTCAAGTCGCGACTTCACCTCCCCTAAACAGAACAGCCTCAGGTTTGTCTCTCTTGTGGCTCCGTATTTCCACACGCCATTGATAGGTCTCGTACCAATCTAGCCATTTGTATCAGGTTTTGCAGCATCAGGGAACAACATAATTTGCACACAATTTAAAACCAATATGACAGTGAATGAATAGAAACCAGCTCTCCGAATAGTGATTAAACAGTGATGAGAGTAAATAATGCCGAAGAAATAACATAGATGCGATGATGATACAATGTGAAAGATACTTTAGACCATAAGATAATCGTAATGTGTGTAGGTTGCAGATTAGAAGGTCGTTAAATGTCATCAATATGTCGACCTTCGGGCCCTCATTCTCCTCGCGTAACCATCACCGCAGACGAGATTTACTGCGCCACCCACGTTAAAGCTGATATCCGACTTCGCAGCGCAGGTAATGGAGGTCCGCAGTTGTGTCTCCTTCTGTGCCGATTGATCTCATCCTCTCGTTTAAATTTTTTCGGGCAGTATGGGCAGCGCCAGCGGGGTGGATCAACAAAGTGCTGAGTGTAGATGTGACGTACAAGCACTTTGAAGTCGACTCTCTTGATCTTAGTAAGATCAACGTTCTCCTTATTCGCGTCATCCTTGCTTCTGGTCTTGCATGTCTTCCCTTTGACGAGTCGAAAAGGACAGAAGTTAAATCGAAGACGCCACGATCATCAGAGAGAGGCAGAGTAGTGGTGGATGACGGTGTAGACACCATCTGTCCCATGGATCCAGCATCCGACGAAGGTGTAAAAGGGGTAGCATTCTTTCCAAATGAATCGGTGTCGTCCGCCTGTGGGCTGAATGAGGCAATACTAACTAGTCAATTCTCAAAGTGTGGTATAACATAGTCGATGAGCTCACCTGGGGAAGCCCATGGAGGTGGAATCACTCATGAACAGATCCTTAGCATTGCTTTTACAACCCCTTGTCCTTTGTTCGTTTACCAATCCCATGTTAACGTCGCTCCATGGCCCGGAGGCGACTGAATGGGAATCCAGCTTCGACGAGCTTGATGGTTGACCAGCAAGAAGCCGGGGACTGTGGGTTGACGAGTGTCGTATTAGCATCCAATGTTGAGGATAGTAGGAAGGATGCATACTCAATACTTCGGGACTGGTGCCGCTTGTTTGACCTCAGAAGATGATCTGAGTTGTGATTAAAGCACATTACGGGTGATGCTAGAGAGTTGTAGGGGGTTAGTCGAAGAGAGAGGTAGCTCAAAGTCAGTGAGTTGTATTAGAAGGAACCTGTGCGTGTATATGAACCGCGCAAACAACAAACAACAATGCCGCACGGGTAAAAAGAATAAAAGTGGAATTATCATAAACAAACGAATAATGGAGCTTGCCGAGCGTGGTTTTCAAGATGTGTAGACGACGACCCTGAGTGGTGGCCAGTGGGTCGCTATTGCAATGCAGTCAGTCCTTTGTCTTCTCCGCACAAGCGAGAAAAGAGTGGAAAAGACAATAGACTTCAGCTCCCCTCACGCTGACGGTTATTTTGCAGCGCCTGGCTTGTGGCTATCGAAAACTTAGTTTATGTCCTCTTTTGGTGTATAAAGGAGAGCGAGTTGGAAATGGTTGCCATTTGCTGGCTTAACGTGGTACTGAACTATAAAGCAAGCTACCCAAGATCAGCTCGCCGTCGCTTGTGAATCGAAATCTTCGAAACTAAGTTGAAATTTTCGTTTTAGTATCTAATCCCTGTCAGCCTTGACTTGAGGAGTCACCCCTTCTTCCCTTTGCACATTCTCATCACACAGACCTTCATCCCCAACAACCTATCTCGTATGCCCTAGTAGAGGTAGTCTTTTTCAGCGATGTTTAATGGAGTATTCAATGATGCTAGCTTCGAGTAAGCCTACTACAGGGAATCATTCAAGAGAGAAGTGCTGATGTATCTACGCAGACAGCAAGGGCTTGAGGCACCTTCTGAGTTGTCTATCCAGAACCTTTACGCTGGCCCGACGAACGCCCAGCACTTAAACATCTCCTCCAACTCCTTGGGACTGGACATCGGCCATCAGTCACAACCACAGTCGATCCCAAACTATTTTGATGACCGTGCTCGTGACAGCGAAAGTGATGAGAATCAATCTTTTGAATCTGATCACACTTTCGACCGTCATTCTTACCATGAAAGGCACAGTGTTGAACCGTTCCGCCTGTTCATGCAGCAAACCTCCAATTTCACGTTTCGAGTGCCGTCTGTCGTATCACCCATTTATGTACCGTGAGTTCAACTTTGTTTTCATCTCTTTATCTGTAATTAACCTCTGTTCAGATCAGGTATCTTTCCTTCGCCTGCCACCACATCATCGTCTTTCTCATCTACACCGATTGGACCAAATCCATTCCTGCAGGAACACGCCTCACATTCACAATCCCAGGGTTTCAGCGCAACTATCTATCCTACATTGATTACTTCCCCCGCTTCGAACGTGATTGGTGTGCCATCACCATCCATGCTACCTGTCGCAGGACCAAGTGAACGTGCTGCGAAAAAGCGAAGCAGGAATACTGAAGCCTCCGCCCTCGTTCCCACTAGGCGAACTCGCCGACGCATTGATGATCCTTCCATCACTTTGCCACAATCGACTAAGCCGTTAAGCTTGCCTGTCCTGTCCAGCGGCTCATCGCTTTCTTCTCTCGACCCTCTCTATGCCCAGGAACATCCCAGCGAGACAGGCTTCAGCTCGGCTACTACCGTCGCTACATCGTGGCATAGTCATGAAGGACCAAAGTCCTCGGAATACAATCCTCAAGCCTCTCCTGCGCTGGACATACAGCCGGATCAGCGGCCAGATGAGTCGGCTTCTCCGTCTCCGAGCACAGTTCTGTACCCATTGAAGATTGGGGGAAAACATTGCAGGGCGCCCCTCACAGACGAGATCTTACGCAAACACATCAGCACTCGAACGCTGACCTCCCAAAGTGTCTGTTTGCCTGTCCTTTCCCGGTCCTTGAGGGAAGGGGACCATGCGTGGGCACTGCGGAGATGCGCAAATCATCGTATTTGAGGCATGCCATCGAGCAACACTTCCCGGAAAGGGTCGAAGCGCAATGCCCTGTTTGCTTACAGCCTTACACGCGAGGATGGTCTTTCACGCGACACAAATGTTAGGGACCTCTGGTCTAGATGGCGCACTCTGGCGCTTGGAAGAAGACGACGTGAAAGTGACTTGTCTGTCGCGCTGGGGTCTATGTCTTCTCCCTTCACTTCCATCTGCCTTCCCCCCTTATGCAAATCTATGCGCTTTCAAATTCTAAATTAATTTAAATTATGCTCTTGCAATCTAGCCATCAGTTATTCTTCATGAAATATTGGATTCGGTTCATTCTGTTTATATGCTCTGTTACCGGCATCGAGTCTTCTTGTTAGCCTACGGGTGACGCGCCATTACTTTTCCACTTATGACTTTCTTCTGGTTTTTCTCAACTTTGTGTCTTTACCGCAATCAAGCTATTCGTTATTCCTAACGCTTATATTCTTTGTTTACTGTATATATTTTCCCTGCAATTCTTTTTTCTTGTCGTCCTTGTTTGTAATTCTTCATTCCTTGGAAAGCAGCAATTCTATGTAGTCATTCACTGTACATATCCGCTGCTGTCATATTACTCATTGATTGCGAGTCCTCTGCGAGATACTACACCTGACCTGACGGTCTGAATTAACAAGGATTTATAGTCGATTGGGAAGAATTATGAAAGCAAAACTTTAGTGAGTTCATTTCGCTGGACATATATACGTAGTACGGCTCTTCGCGTCAACTTTAGGGGAGGCGGAGACGCGATTCGAGTGACGCTTCAATCCATCATTGGGCTGGGCAGCCTGACGACCGCGGATGCTGCTGGACGACGACGGGCCACGAGATCTCCAGACCCTCGTAACTTCATATTATGCTGCTTTCTTTCATCTCTGCCCCAGCAAGAATTACTTGCTCTCATCCAGTCAACCGTCGTATTCTCCGCCCAACCAACCGCGGCCCGCAATTGCCTTCCGCCTGCAGTACGAACTGTTTTATTTAGGGCTTAGCCTTCAAATCGCTTTAATTTTCTTCTAGTTTTTGAACGCTCAACGCGCTAGCCCCCCGAGTGTTCTTGCAAGAGCCCATCGTCACTTCTGCCTATCTCCCCATCGCTTCCTTCGCACAGTTACCCAACATGTTGTGGCTTTGGCTTTCCCCGTATGTATGTAGCTATCGCGAGCTCGTACGCTTTGACATATGTCTGTCCCGGGCCACCGCCATCGAACTTGGTCACCAAGGGAGTCACGAGTCAACCCTGACTCTTTAGCGATTTGCCTTGCCCTTCTAGTTTTGCCCATGTCTCGCGTGCTTGACAGGCCGACGAATCATCGAGCTTGCTGATGCCCGATCAGTGGTGTACATGCTCCCCGATTGCCCTGGGCCACAGGCGGACAATGCACGGTGGGTTGAAAGAGGAGGCAGCGCATTGACAACGCATAGGGAAAGGGCGACGGGAGTGTCAGTGTCACCATCTGGACCCGAGGGCCCCGACACTTTGTGTCTTGTTGAAGAAGACATTCGCGTGTAGACCTTCAAGCAAACAGGACATTTCCGACGGCGACGGTCTGCAGCACTTGACGCCATGCAAGTCATCCGCCCTTTGACACGGACGATGCAGTGTACCCAGAACATTCGCTGAAGGTCTCTGGGAGTCGATGGGCTACCAGTACATATGTCGTAGGATCGGCTGGAAGCTGCTGAGGCCAGCCTGAGCGGAGGGAGTGTCCATAGTCAGTCGCCAGTCCATAGCCCGTGCCAGTCAGCGAGCGAGTGAGTGATGCGATAAGCCTTCAGTTTCGTCCTCGTCCTCGTCCTCGTCCTCGTTGATTCGGGAAGGTTCTTCTTCAATAGGTCGACGAAGTTACTGGCGCTACGTCCCTGCACCGGAGCGATTGCCTGTGCAGTGTGCATTCTGCAGCTTGCCCAGGCGACCTCACTGGCAGGGCCCGGGCAACCGATCGCGGACGGATCGAGTCTTCCCCAATCTGCTCAGGCAACCTCAGGAAACCTATGGCGGCAGAAGATCGGCCCATCGAGAGCCGAGAGCCCTTCTTCAGATCAGATGAAGCGAAGCTGGCTTGGGCCGGACCGACGCGGAGACAGCTTCGTCGTACGACGGCTTGTCTCTCGATCAGTCTCACTGGGAGGCTCTGAGATGATCGGGACTTACCTGACGAGCGCCAGAACGACTGACGAGTGCTACGACGTCCCACGTCCCACGTCCGCAAGGTGATGGGCGGCCAGCTGGAGGAGAGGCTCTAGCACAGCCCGCAGCCCGCAGCCCGCACCCTTCTCAAGTCACCTCGCGTTTTCGGCGACGTACATACAGGTACAGGTACAGGTACATATGTACACGCGTATTCCGGGCCATGAGCCGCCCATCACACCGGTCGGTCGGTCGGTCGGTCGGTCGTGTAACAGTATTCATGCATGTTTGTATGTACTGTATGTACTGTATACTACGCTTCGGTCAAATTGGCCCGCGGAAACGAGCATCATCGACGGCTGAGGACGAGGACGACAATGCGACATGCACACCGCATACCGCATACCGCATACCACTTCGTCTGAAAGGGCACCCCTTTCCCTTTCGCTTTCCCTTTCGCTTTCGCTCGAGGACGGGTCGGGACGAAGAGAACAGAGAACAGAGAACAGAGAACAGAGCCGGTGTGACGTATACCAGTGCTTTCCGAGGATGCCCGCCCGGGCCGCACAGCGTGCGCTATCAAGTCCAAGTCAAGGGAAAACGGTCCACGGTCCACGGTCCACGGTCCCGCCGAATAGAGGTTTCGTCGAATCAACAAGAGGGCCCGGGATACCTCTTGGTTGGGCGGCGGCGGCGGCCGGCCGGCCGGAGGATAGCGCACGGACCACGGTCTGTCTTGGTTCCTTGGGTGTTGTCGTGGTACTGTACGTCGAGAGTCGAGAGTCGAGAGTCAAGTCGAGAGTCGGGAGTCGGGTGTCGAGAGTCAAGTCACCAGCCCACAGCCGCAGCCCACAGCCGCAGTCAGGCCACTCTACGCGGGCCAACCTCGTTCATATGTATGATCCACAGGATATGAAGAAGAAAAGGGACGTCGGACGTAGGTAAGCGGAGCGCAGACTCGGTAGTGATGCGTGTAGTGAGCTTGGGGCTCTCGGTCGGTCATCCGTCGTCCGAGTCGTCCAATGACGCACTGGCACCTGAGGACTTCAAGAAAGTTCAGGGTATACGTAAGACTCAGCACCATGATATTCTTTTTTTGATACCACTCATGTTCCTGTACGGCGACCCAGTGTGTGCAAGATGTCGACAATGGGTGACGGTGACGATGCGTCGAAGGAGAGGCTAGGATGTGCAAGATCGATCGATTGGCAGCCCACATCCGCGTCCGCGTCATTTGCCCCGGCCCCCGGCCCCCGGCCCCCAGTCGCGGTGTACAGTAAGTTTTAACGTTTTTTCTCATCCCTCGTTCAAGTTGATCAGAGCGAATGTCCATTCTGAAGTAGCAAAGCACATCGTATCGTATCACAGAGACGGAGAATAGAGATTTCCTTCTGGTATCTATCACAAATTGAATGATCCTTGCATGCTTCTTGGCTTGACTAGTAGTTATTTGCGCGGGCGAAGATGTAAACAGGGGTTAGGGGACGACGAGCGGTTTTTAGGAGTATAGGACGGGACGTAAAAAACAAAGAACGACGCACCTATTCTATTGGCACTGGATCATGATGCTAATTGGTGATCGTTATTGCTATGCGAGGATGTGTGTCAGTTAAGGTTCGTACTATTGGCATGGATGCCAGTCAACGTGAGGGAGCGTGGGAACCTGAATACACGTGGCAACATGCCAGTGATGGGCTCGACGACGACTCGGAGCAAGCCATGGCCACTTGTTCGACGATCTCTTTCTAACTCTACCTGCGAGAAGCAGGCGGCGCGATGATGACGATGACGATGACGACGATGGAGACGGGCCGGACTTGGACTGCTCAGGTTGAGGCGTAGTGGATAGGAATGCCGGGTGTGCAGTGAGCGGTGAGGCATACTAAGCCGTTGTTTCGTCATCAGCCACTGGCACTCCCCAACGTCGTTCATATCACCACCGAATATCTTACCATATCTGCCCTTTGCTCGGCTCTCCCTTCCCTTACAGACTCTTCCTCTTCCTCTTCCCGTCGCTTCTCTTCCCACGCCCACTCCGAAGCTCCGGGCCGCGTCACAGTGACGGGTGAGGCACGTCGCGCGCTATGTTCATTGGGAGAGGGCTTTGATAGAACTGGGGGACACGGGTGAGCCTTCCTTCTGTAAGGCAGGCTCATCCTTTGTTGCCTGCGCCGCCGTCAGTCCCATTCCTCGAATATATCATAGGCACGAGCCTTCCTTCCTGCTGCGCCCCGCCGCACGCCCGACCCTTATCCTCCTCCTGCTTCATCCCTCTCCCCCTCTGCACGACCTCTCTTTCGTGCAACACGTCCGTCTGTCCGTCCAATTGATGATGCCACACGCTATTATCCAAGAGAAGTTGTCGGAGGGGCGGGGGAGCGGCAGCGGCAGCGGCAGGGTATGTATGTGGACCTATGAAGCACGCGTAGAGATCCATTCGGTTATCTACCGTATCAATGACTCGCTCGCTCGCCCGCGTCCTCTCTACATAAATCGTGATCATCTTCCCTATTCTCTTTCCTTTCCATTCACCCCAGCTATATACCTTTTCATAACAGACTCCCTACACACCCGTCGCCTCCCTCAACACCTCAAAACCACGTGTCCACCTTCCTCACATGTATTCACCGCGTCCGATCAGATCACTCTTATAAATCCCAAGTGTTAGCCTCCCTTCCCTCCTCTGCACCAGACCTAACACAACGCGCAGGCCGCCCATCGCCGTCTCGTCCCGTCCCGTCTCGTTCGCGAAACCGGTCCATTGCGATTCACGAAGCTCGCCCGCCCGTCGCCGTCGCCGACCTAACCTCGCAGCCCGGCTCGCGCGCGCCTCCAGGTATGTACATGTACTACCCCCGCATCATGCTACTGTGTCTAGCATCACGCCCTCGGGTCCATCATCAACACCGCGGACCTCCCCACGCAGATCATCGCGGACATCAACTCATCAACTCATTGCGGACGATGCGCCGATGCGCCGATGCGCCTTGCACATGGCGCGCGTTCGTGTGTGCAGCCCCCCCCCCTGACTCCTGACTCCTGTTGTTTGTCCGTGATCAGCTGCGTTCGACCCATCTCGACGCGCGCGGCAGCGCTGGGGATGGTCATGTGAGCCAGACCCAGGCCCGGGCTCAGTGCTCAGTGTCAGGCTCAGTGTCAGTGCTTTCGGTCATCAGTTCTTTGCTGGGCTCTGGGACCGACGGCGGCGGCGGCGGCGAAGGGGGCTGGGCACTCGTCGTCGAACGCGACGCGACGCGGGGTTGGGCCAGCTGCGAGCTGCGGGCGGCGGGGCGGGGTTGGACCAGCTGCGGGCGGCGTGTTCGTGGTTCGTGCTTCGTGGTTCGTTCTTCGTGTCACAGAGAGAGAGGCACGGACGCGCGCCTACGCGCCTACGCTCATGCACTCCCGGTGTAAAGGAAATCATGAGCATGAGCATGAGCATAACCGGTATTGAGTCCCGAGTCCCTTCCATCTGTAGTACGCGCGTCACGCGTGCGGCGTAAGTATGACAGGCGTATGACAGGCGCATCACATCTCATCGTTTGTTGCCTTCGGCGCATTTCCACTTCTTTTCTTTTCGGTCTTGTGTGCATTGTACGTCGTACGCCCCCGAGCCTTTTCTTTCTTTCCCTTCTTTTCTTTCTTTTCTTCTCCTTTTTTTTTCTTTCATTCATTCATTCATTCATTCATTCTTTTCTTTCTCCGGCCCGGGCGTCGTGCCCTGCTTTATTCTCCCCTCCCCTCCCGTCTCCCGTCTCCCGTCTCTGAATGCCCGTGCCCTCTGGCTGGCTCGCTCGCTCGCGCAACACCCCCGTCTGGTCGTCCAACTGATTATGGCACACAGGCCTGTTGTCTAGCAGACACAAGACGACCCAGAGGGAGAAGCGGCACAGGGAACGGATCACGGACCACGGACGTGACTCGTGAGTAGGCAGCTTCCTTCCTCTACACGAACTTGACTGTTATTTTTCTCTCTCTCTCTCTCCCTTTCTTTCTTTCGTTCGTTCGTTCGTTCGTTCGTTTGTTCGTTCGTTCGGTCGGTCGTATCAGCTAGTCTAAGTCTACCTGACAGCCCCGACCTCGACTCGACCTCGACCTCGACATCGACCAAACGCTGGCTGTGCATCGTGCTGTGGCCACAGCGGGTCTGCAGATCATCATCACAGGGCGTCGCGGACATCGCGGACATCGCGGACATTCACGGACAGGCGGCGTTGGCGCTGGCGCGGGTTCAGCGATCGGCCCTCGTGTCCGAGTCGACTTCAAGTTCATTCCCTTCATTCGGCTGGCCCGGCCGAACATCTCGACTCTCTCGGTTCTCGACTCTCGACTCTCTCGACTCTCTCGGCTCTCTCGGCTCTCGGCTCTCCACGAGCGACGAGCGACGAGCGCACCCGGGTGGGGCTTTGCGTGTGTCCGATACAACAAACATCTCCGCCCCTTTTCGTTCTTATGAGTTCTTGATATCTGTATCTGACGCTTTCGCAGACGGGATCCTCACGGTCACGGTGCCGCGCGAGTTAACTGTGTCACTGTGTCATCTCGCTGTTCTGGGTCTCTTGGTTCTGGGCCGATGAGTCGATGAGTCGATGAGCCGATGAGCCGATGAGCCGGAGCGGGTGGGACTCGGACTCGGGGGGACGCTGACCCAGGTCACCCAGCTGCACGTGTGGAAAAAGGTCTCCGTGGCAACAGACCAGCTACACGTGTTGCTCGGGTCGGCGGCTGTAGACGGCAGTGGTTGCGCTGTGACCCCCCCCCCCCCCCGCGCGCGCTCCCGCTACGACAGCAGCGAAGGAGCTTTAAGAGAAGAAATCATAAGCTGCTTCTCGATCCCTTGATCAGAAACCAATATGTGCTTTCAGCGTTCGATTTGTGCGCACCTGCGCCGACCCGCTACCACTTCCGTCGTGTCTGCCAGTCCCCAGTCTCACCGCTTTCTTCGATCTTCGATCTCGGATCTCGCGCGTCGCCTCTGACGCATCACGCGAACGTCCCGCCAGGCCTCATTCGCAGACCTCCATACTCCTTCACGGCTTGTTCGTTTGCGCCTCAACACCCTCTATCTACGTATCTCACGCAGACGCAGGCCATCGGTGTTTGGCATGCGCTCCTTCTCCTTCTTTCGGCCTTCTGGCCTTCTGGCGCCCGCTCTACACGCTACAAGACGAACGGATCCTCCGCAGCCTGCTCGTTCTACTGTACTTGCGTAGCGGTGGCGATGAGTGGGCGAATGATGCTCACGCGCGCGCGGCGCGGGCGAGTGTGTGGGCGCAGGGCATGCTCCTGGCAGGATAATGGGCGACGTCATGATGGCCCATGGCCGCCGTGCTGCTGCTGCTGCTGCTGCTGCTCACAAACTCAGGCGGCGCGACTTGGTCAAACTCGTTGTGCGACACATCACGGGGGGGTTCACTGCCCCAGGAGGCGGGAAACGACGCGAGACGCGTCTTTGGGAGCTTGACGGGCCTGTGCCGCGGCGTGTGCGTGTTGAAGTATCCCCGTGGTGATCAGGTAAGGAAGGGCGTGCGGGGGTTGTGACGCTGCATGACGCGACGACGACGAAGGTGATGAAGGTGATCGTGGTGTCGCTGTTCTTGCGGAATTTGTATCTGGGAGTTACTCAGAATGCGGGAATGAGGTTCCTAGCCGGTGAGCTTCCGCGCTAAGTACAATGTTCTTCACTGAGAACACAGAACACTTCATATGTCTTTCATCGCTTGCTCTCCAGACAGTGGCTACGGGATGCGGCGGTGCATCCGTCGGTCAGGTAGGCAGGGCGCGTAGACATACATAGGTAGGTTCAAATGTACATACTTTCTCCTCGGTCGACAGAGGTACTTTTACTCTGCGGCGGGCGAAAGACACCTCCCGTCCGGTCCCTCAGCCCTCCAAACCAACCCTCGCCTCAAAATATGTAAAATGGAATTGGTCGCGTCGCGTCCGGCATTGGAGCAAAACCCCAAAGCGGCCGTTGACAGATAGACAGACAGACGGGTGGGCAGACACGGGCACAAAGCACATCGTGAGATCTTGATAGGATTATGCAGTACTGCCCCAGGAATCGAGTGATGACTGATGCGAGACTGCAGTGCTCCGTGACAGCAGTGGCGTTCGTGGATGTCCTTCAGGTGTCTATGCATGACATCTCTGCTGTTCGGGCGGGCGAGTACGCACTCGCATGAGGCCCCTGCTTGACGTACATATAGAAGCAGCGGCGATGGTGCAGACTGAGACTGGGGTGACGCTTCCTCATGAGGCCGTGACAAGTAGTGCCAGTCTCTCTTTAGTATACCAAATAGCGCTTAGCGCTTAAATCAAGTCAAGGCGGGGCAAGACGCGGCACAAAAGGTCATGGTGCCTCTTTCGTAACTCGACCGAGTGCTCGCCCTCGCCCGATTCATCGTGGAAATGCTTGCCCGTAGCTCACCTCAGAGTTAGTTATCAAATCAAGGGCGCCGTACTCATAATACGTATAAACTTTCTTGAATTTGTGAGTGATTATCAAGTGCAAAAGAGCGCTAGCTCGCCGACAAGGAGTAAGGTAACATAAAATGAATGAGGGTAAAGTATACACATACAGGAGAGAATGCAACAGTTAACAATAACAATAAGTTTTCCTACCAGATAAATAGTCGTAAGGAATAAGGAATGCCCCGAATACTGTATGATGAAAAAGTTGTGGACATGTCATCTGAAAAGAACCATTGAAAGTCGGAAGCAGCTAGTGATTAAATTGCTGACTCACATGTCCACAACCACCTGGCATGTCCGAGGATGCTCGACGAGATATTTGGGTCAAATCCGCAATGGTGATCTGCGTCTGTAGCTGCAGGTTCGGTAATCCTACCACGTATGACATGATCACCACTGCAATCATGCTCGCGAGAAGCGCGGATGCAAAAACGATGCAGCGAATGAAATACAAGCACAGCACAACAAGATACCTCAACACGCGTGAGGGCACGTCTGTGCGCTCTGTGATAACGGGCTTCGCGGATGCAAATGATGGCACTTTGCGCTACCTACAGAGCGGAGACGAAGATGGGTTCATGCAAGAACATTTGTACCAACGCAATGAGAGCCTATGAGAAGAATTCAGAGCAAATAGGAAAGAGTCTGCAACTTTAAGGCTAAGACCTGAGAAGTTTGTACTGAAGGCGGAAGGCAATGGGGGTTGGTTGAGCGGAGACTACGGCGTTTGACTGAATGAGAGCAAGTGAATTCTGCCAAGACAGATATGACAAAAAAGCAGCATAGTATGAGATTGAGAGCGTCTGGAGGTTCCATAGCCCCGTTGTCGTCGTCTGTTGTCTCTTCAGAGGAAAAGGTTTTGAATGCCAGTGTTCAACCATTCCCATAATTGAAGCATAACTCGAATCGCGTCTTCGCCTCCCCTAATGTTGACACGCCGTGACGCCACTGGGAAGAGCGTGTTCACATGTCGGGAAAAACATTGCTCAGTTAGACCATCAATTCAACTGTATTATTTCGCAGAGGACTCGCAATCAATCAGTAACTATTATGTACAGTGAATGAATAGAACATTCGCTGATCGTTTCTGGGAGTCGATGGGCTACTAGCACATATGTCGTAGGATCGGCTGGTCGGTGATGGCTGGAAGCTGCTGAGGCCAGCCTGAGCGGAGGGAGTGTCCATAGTCAGTCGCCAGACGCCAGTCCATAGCCCGTACCAGTCAGCGAGTGGGTGAGTGATACGATAAGCCTTCAGTTTCGTCCTCGTCCTCGTCCTCGTTGTGTCGTTGTGTCGTTGTGTCGTTGATTTGGGAAGGTTCTTCTTCAATAGGTCGACGAAGTTGCTGGCGCTATGTCCCTGCGCCGGAGCGATTGCCTGTGCACTGTGCATTCTGCGGCTCGCTCAGGCGACCTCACTGACAGGGCCCGGGCAGCGGCCAGCCGCCAGCCTAACGCGGACGGATCGAGTCTTCCCCAATCTGCACAGGCAACCTCAGGCCATGGCGGCAGAAGATCGGCATCGAGAGCCGAGAGCCCTTCTTCAGATCAGATGAAGCGAAGCTGGCTTGGGATGGACCGGCTCGGAGACAGCTTCGTCGTACGACGGTTTGTCTCTCGATCAGTCTCACTGGGAGGCTCTGAGATGATCGGGACTTACCTGACGAGCGCCAGTACGACTGACGAGTGCTACGGCGTCCCACGTCCCACGCCCCACGTTCCGCGTCCGCAAGGGGATGGGGATGGGCGGCCAGCTGGAGGAGAGGCTCTAGCGCACCCCGTACCCCGCACCCCGCAGCCTTCTCGAGTCACCTCGCGTTTTCGGCGACGTACATACAGGTACAGGTACAGGTACATATGTACACGCGTATCCCGGGCCATGAGCCATCACACCCGGTCGGTCAGTCGGTCGGTCGGTCGGTCGTGTAACAGTGTTCATGCATGTTTGTATGTACTGTATGTACACGCTTGAACCGCGGAAACGAGCATCATCGACGGTCGACGGTCGACGGTCGACGGCTGACGGCTGAGGACGAGAATGCGACATGCATACCGCATACCGCATACCGCATACCACTTTGTCTGAAAGGGCACCCCTTCCCCTTTCCCTTTCGCTTTCGCTTTCACTCGAGGACGGGTCGGGACGAAGAGAACAGAGAACAGAGAACAGAGCAGGGGTGTGACACATGCCAGTGCTTTCTGAGGATGCCCGCCCGGGCCGCACAGCGTGCGCTATCAAGTCCAAGTCAAGGGAAATCGGTCCACGGTCCACGGTCCCACTGAATAGAGGTTGTGTCCTTCGTCCTTCATATCACGAATCAACAAGATGGTCCATATAGTTGATCGGTTGATCGTAACGTACGCATATGATTATGAATGAATGATTGTTTTTTTTCCCCGTTGACTGCAGGGCACAGTCCGCACACTATATACATACATGTGTATACTTCTGGCCAACATTCTCAAACGACCGTGACCGTGACGAAGGTGATATCGGAAATCGGTCGCAGAGCGAATCCTTGGGCTGCTTTTTGAACAAGGAAAAGTAGCCCTTGTGTTTTACTGTTGTTTTGTTAGACTTCCCTCTGGGTCGCTGTCACAGTAAGTAGTAAGTTGTGGAATGCAGTAGGTGCGTCTAGAATCGCGACACAAAACGAGTGATTAAAATTGAAAAGTGTGTTCTGACGCTGACGCTCCCGCTCGCGAACCTCCCTGTGCTTCATATGGCTGACTGGCCGGCCGGCCAACGACGACAGCACGTTGCATGCATGATGCGTGATGCATGATCCATGCCCGGTCTTTCTTTCGCAATTGCTGGGTTGATTCGGTGAGATGAGATGAGATGAGATGAGATGAGATGATGAGGTGCTCGAGGTGCTGTGCACTTACTGTACGTACGTACGTATGGGTGTAGCCTGGAGTCTCGGAGCAGCGGGCGGGCGGGCGAAAAGTCGATTCGATTCGATACACGGGCCGCGACACGGGACACGGGACACCAACCAGCAAACGCAGATACCTCGCTCGCTGTTCCCTGGGTCACTGGAAGCGGCGCTCCTATGGTGAGTCTCTACTATAGCATGATGAAAAGGAGGCCACGGGAGGCCACATTCTACGTGTAGCACTCACGACTCACGATCACTGTCTTATGGTCTTGCAAGTTGCCGTACGGGTCAAAGAAAAGCTGATGATGAGGTGGACTTTTTTTGTTGATCTGATCTGATCTGATCTGAACTACACCGTGGTCCGTGGTCCGTGGTCCGTGATCGCCTTTGTGTCGTGAAATCCCGTCCCGGACTCCCGGGTCATCGCACTTTTGGGAATGGGAGAGGCCTCCTGCATTTCATCGTGCGCGTCCGTGACCGCTATGGGGACGACGCGTTGTGCGTACCCTTGCAGATGGGTCTGGTCACTGGTGCTCGGGAAGGATCGACTCGGACGAGTCACGACGGACACCGCGCGCGCTGCGTCCGTCTTTGTCGTTTGTCGTTTGTCGTTTGTCGTTCGTCTTTGTCGTTTGTCGTTCGGTCCTCCCACTTTGGGCTTTGGTCTTTGGGTCTTTTCTTTATTTTGGTTTCTGGCTGGCGAGTGCGGGTGTGTCCCAGCTCATACTGCACATGCTCAGACCAGACCATCTTGCGACGGTACTGGTTCTGTCCAGAGAAGGTTCAAGGGCCCGGGATACCTCTTGGCTTGGTTGGGCGGCGGCGGCGGCCGGCCCGGGAGGATAGCGCTCGGACCACGGTCTGTCTTGGTTCCTTGGGGGTTTGTCGTGGTACTGTGCGTCGAGAGTCAAGAGTCGGGAGTCGAGAGTCAAGTCACCAGCCCCAGTCAGGCCACCCTACGCGGGCCAACCTCGTACATATATATGATGCACAGGATATGAAGAAGAAAAGGACGTCGGACGTAGGTGAGCGGAGCGCAGGCGCAGACTCGGTAGTGATGCGTGTATTCAAGAAGTCTGGGCTCTCGGTCGGTCATCCGTCGTCCGTCATCCGTCGTCCGAGTCGTCCGAGTCGTCCAATGACGCACTGGCACCTGAGGACTTCAAGAAAGTTCAGAGGGTATACATACATACATAGGTCTCACTGGCAGCACCATGATATTCTTTTTTTCTGATACCACTCTTGAGTCATGATCCTTCCCGGCGACCCAGTGTGTGCGAGAAGTCGACAATGGGTGACGGTGACGATGCGTCGAAGGAGAGGCTAGGATGTGCAAGATCGATCGATTGGCAGCCCACATCCGCGTCCGCGTCAGGCGCGATTTGCCCCGGCCCCCGGTGTACAGTAAGTTTTAACGTTTTTCTTCATTCCTCGTTCAAGTTGAACAGAGCGAATGTCCATTCTGAAGTAGTATAAGCACATCGTATCGTATCACAGAGACGGAGATTAGAGGTTTCCTTCTGGTATCTATCACAAATTGAATGATACTTGCATGCTTCTTGGCTTGCCTAGTAGTTATTTGCGCGGGCGGAGATGTAAACAGGGTTAGGGGACCGTGACGACGAGCGGTTTTTAAAAGTATAGGACGGGACGTAAAAAAAGAAAACGACGCACCTATTCTATTTGCACTGGCTCATGATGCAATTTGGTGAATGTTATTGCTATGCGAGGATGCTTGTGAGTTAAGGTTAGTACTATTGGCATGGATGCCAGTCAACGTGAGGGAGCGTGAGAACCTGAATACACGTGGCAACATGATGGGCTCGACGACGACTCGGAGCAAGCCATGGCCACTTGTTCGACGATCTCTTTCTAACTCTACCTGTGAGAAGCAGGCGGCGCGATGATGACGACGACGACGATGGAGACGGGCCGGACTTGGACTGTTCAGGTTGAGGCGTAGTGGATAGGAATGCCGGTGTGCAGTGAGCGGTGAGGCATACTAAGCCGTTGTTTCGTCATCATCCACTGGCACTCCCCAACGTCGTTTATATCCCCCATCGAATATCTTACCATATCTGCCCTTTCCTCAGTTCTCCCTTCCCTTACAGACTCTTCCTCTTCCTCTCCCCATCGCTTCTCTCCCCACGCCCACCCTTTGGGCTCCAGTGATTCCAGATTCCAAGCCCCGCTGTCGAAGCTCCGGGCCGCGTCACAGTGACGGGTGGGGCACGACGCGCGCTATGTTCATTGGGAGAGGGCTTTGATAGAACTGGGGGACACGGGTGAGCCTTCCATCTGTAAGGCAGGCTCATCCTTTGTTGCCTGCCCAGCCGTCAGTCCCATTCTTCGAATATATCATAGGCACGAGCCTTCCTTCCTGCTGCGCCCCGCCGCACGCCCGACGCTTATCCTCCTCCTGCTTCAACCCTCTCCCCCTCCGCATGACCTCTCTTTCGTGCAACACGTCCGTCTGTCCGTCCAATTGATGATGCCACACGCTGTTATCCAAAAGAAGTTGTCGGAGGGGGGAAGTGGCAGCGGCAAAGTATGTATGTAGACCTATGAAGCAGGCGCAGAGATCCATTCAGTTATCTACCGTATCAATGGCTCGCTCGCCCGCTTCCTCTCACATACATCGAGATCATCTTCCCTATTCTCTTTCCTTTCCATTCACCCCAGCTATATATCTTCATTTTCATAACAGACTCCCTACACACCCGTCTCCTCCCTCAACACCTCAAAACCACGTGTCCACCTTCCTCACATGTATTCACCGCGTCCGATCAGATCACTCTTATAAATCCCAAGTGTTAGCCTCCCTTCCCTCCTCTGCACCAGACCTCACACAACGCGGCAGGCCGCCCATCGCCGTCCCATCGCCGTCTCGTCTCGTCCCGTCTCGTTCGCGAAACCGGTCCATTGCGATCCACGAAGTCCGACCTAACCTCGCAGCCCGGTTCGCGCGCGCCTCCAGCTATGTACATACTACCCCCGCATCATGCTACTGTGTCTAGACTAGCATCACGCCCTCGGGTCCCCATCAACACCGCGGACCTCCCCACGCAGATCATCGCGGACATCAACTCATCAACTCATCGCGGACGATGCGCCGTTGCGCCTTGCACATGGCGCGCGTTCGTGTGTGCAGCCTCCGCCTGCTGTTTGTCCGTGATCAGCTGCGTTCGACCCATCTCGACGCGCGCGCGCGGCAGCGCTGGGGATGATCATGTGAGCCAGACCCAGGCCCGGGCCCGGGCTCAGTCTCAGTGCTTTCAGCCATCAGTTCTTCGACACTTACAGTAAAACCACCTTTACAGATGGGGACGTTCAGTTCAGTTCTGTTCTGTTCAGTTCGCGACGCGATCCCTTACCTACATATGTACTCCGCCCGCTCCCACCGCGCACGCGCATCATCCGGGTACTCTCTGGGTTCTGGGTTCTGGGGCCGACGCCGCCGGCGGCGGCAAAAGGGCGAAGAAGGGGGCGAAGGGGCGAAGAAGGGGGCGAAGGGGAGAACGGGGCTGGGTACTCGTCGAACGCGACGCGGGGTGGGGTTGGACAAACTGTGGGCTGCGGGCAGTGGACAAGTGCGTGTTCGTGGTTCGTTCTTCGTGTCACAGAGAAAGAGGCACGGACGCGCGCCTACGCGCCTACGCTCATGCACTCCCGTTCTAAAGGAAATCATGAGCATGAGCATACCGGTATTGAGTACGGGCGTCACGCATCACGCGGATGACAGGCGCATCGCTGCCTTCGTTTGTTGCCTTCGTTTGTTGCCTTCGGCGCATTTCCACTTCTTCTTTTTTTTTTTTCTTTTTTCGGTCTTGTTGTGCATTGTACGTCGTACGTACGTATACCCTCGAGCCTTTTCTTTCTTTCTTTCCTTTCTTTATCTCCTTTCTTTCTTTTCTTTCTTTCTTTTCTTTTTCTTTTCTTTCTCCGGCCAGGGCGTCGTGCCCTGCCTGTCTGCCTGCCTGTCTGCCTCCCGTCTCGCGTCTCCCCCCCCCCCCCCTGAACGACCGTGCCCGTGCCCGTGCCCTCTGGCTGGCTGGCTCGCTCGCGCAACACCCCCGTCTGGTCGTCCAACTGATTATGGCACACAGGCTTGTTGTCTAGGCAGACACAAGACGACCCAGAGGGAGAAGCGGCACAGGGAACGGACGTGCCTCGTGACTCGTGACTCGTGAGTAGGCATCTCTGAGAGATTCATTCGGTATCTACCGTCGATCGATGGCTCCCGAGCGCTTCCTTCCTCTACACGAACTTGAATGTTATTTCTCTCTCTCTTCCCTCTCCCTTCCTTTCTTTCGTTCGTTCGTTCGGTCGTTCGTTCGATCGTATCAGCTAGTCTAAGTCTACCTGACAGCCCCGACCTCGACATCGACCTCGACCAAACGCTGGCTGTGCATCGTGCTGTGGCCACAGCGGGCCTGCAGATCATCATCGCAGGGCGTCGCGGACATCGCGGACATCGCGGACATTCATGGAAAATCACGGACAGGCGGCGTTGGCGCTGGCGTGGGTTCAGCGATCGGCCCTCGGCCCTCGTGTCGACGATGGCCGATAGACGATTGTCATGACTCACCTAATGAACCCAAGGACTGAAGCACAAGTGCCTGGACACCACCGAGAGGTGACCGGGCAAATGTGCTTGGGGTTTGGCTGAGGGTAAGTATTTTAATACCTGGCCCAATAGCTCGAGACCTTCTATAGATCTCGAGCTATTCGGCCAGGTGACAGCTAGGACCCTGGCAAGGGTCCTTCCGGTCACCGGTGTGTATACACCGCCGGTCCCTCACTCCAGGGTCTAAGGGTCACCGGTTGTGTCTACAACCGGTGACCCGGTTGCCCTACCCCGACGCGCCACCCGCCCTTGCGCGCCACCACTGCATCTCCCTTCCCCGTAAGCCCGTATCTTTTTAAATACTTCTTCAAATATTATGCCAATAGTATATTCAGAATCGCATCTGTATGTAGTATCTTTATGTACCATTATATTTAGAGTTAAGTTTAAATGCAAATTTAAATTCACTTATCTCTTTGAAAGTGTGACCATTCCCAGGGAGCGTGCGCGTGTGTCTCTATACCGAGACAAGTTCACACGCGATTTCTACGTGGTTTCATTGCTTCCTCGACATCTCGGAACCTTTTCCTTCTTCTTCACGAACTATGATGTTGATCTAAGACGATCCAATGACGGATCGTCTCGCACATATAAATTGTACGAACGGATGTGTTTATATACTCCGTATTCTTGTCTCGCATGTATGTTGTAGTCACGCATAGAGACAATTTGTCTGAGTAACTGGGAGTTTCCGTCTGGCTATTGATTTTTGTTCCAGGATGATTGCACTAATCTAGTATTGGAGTACTTAAGTATACAGTATAATCGCTCGGATCTGTACATTATTTTAGCTATAGACCACACGGCCGCAGTGCTTTGTCTACTAATTACTCTGTGTACCTAAACTACGGATTCTGGTACAGATTTGACAGTCGCACGCAGTTAAAGTAATTAAGCGCCATCGGACCTGATAGGCGCGTACCACACGTGCGATCGACGTCACGGTCAGATCGGCATCTATTATTATCTATTATAACTATCGTGGCCTCATCGTCTTTTCACTTCCATCTGCACTTCTGCATTGCACGGCTTGTACCTGCTCTCCTATCTCTTTTTAATTCTAACGGACTCTCCTTTACAATGCGAGGCCAACGCCCAGTCAAACGGGGACTCAGCAAGCGAGCTATCGTCAAGACCGGTAGCGGAACGCACAGGATAGCGTCAAGCACTCGCTTGAATCCTCGAGATGCGAAATCCCGATTGGAGGAAGGAGCAGCGAAGCGCAAGGAAGAAGTTAGGGCTATGGACGCCTCTGATAGAGAGGCTACTCGCCTGATGATAGCGGATCGCTCTCGGCGATCGGACGCAATATTCGAGGGCTCGGAAGAAGACTCGTGCAATACGATACCCATGGGCGATGAAGGAATGTATTCGAGCCACGCAGGTGGGGAGGAATCCTTGCTTCCAGACTTGAGAGAGTCATGGTTTGGCTCAAAATTGTACGTTTGCTTTAGAGATTATTTTTTTAACTTCCATTCGTGTTCTTCGCATTCCTTTACCCGACCTCCACGCGCCTTCTTTCCGTTAGGACTGCCTTCTTCTTCTTATTGAGTCAAGCGATTCCACGTGTTTACCAATTCTATGTTCGAGGTTTGGTGAAAGAAGATTGACAATTGTATTTCAGGCCCGGAAAGCGACAGTTCAAGTACATGGACGATCGGACACGAAGAGACCGCACGCAAAAGAGGAATGATGCTTTTTCAAAGCAGACCCCTTTCCTTGTCGAAGCATTTCTCTGGCATCAACACCGGAAGGATGAAGATTTGGGTCCGGAGATCGCAGACGGCGAGCCATTTGAGATGACTGTGATAGGCTTGGATTGTGAGTTATCAGAGTCGTCTTGTCTTCGGAAACTAATATAGTCTAGGTTTTCAAATCAAAAAATTCAACCGACTGACGCACTCGCAATGCGTGAATGAAGATCTCCTTCGCCAAGGCTTTCTGGGTTCTGCGCCATGGACGCCGGCGTATGCGTTCTCAATCCAAGCTTTAGAAGATTTCCGTCAAAGCAACCGTGCGTGTCCCCGCTTCAGTATACAAGCAATGACGAAGAAGTTATGCTTGCAAAATAATGTGAGTCTAGATGACCTTCTCTATAACCTTCTCTAAGACAGCATACAGATTCCATTTGAACGACGTCTCAACCCGCATCTCCGGATCGCATTTGACGTCTATCTTGAAATTCAAAATGTTATCGACAATCGCATAGCGGCAGCCCTACAACGAGACAGCAAAAATTGGCGCGTCCGAAATATATGCCCCGCGTGTATGTACGAGCTTGAGGGCGAAGCTACACTTCGATATCGTCGGCTTTTTTGTATCGATGGCAACAACTCGCTCAAAAGTGTGGACGACGCTCTGAAGAGTGGAGTCCCTCGAGATGACGATCGCGCAGGACGGAGGGATATCTGGGTCACGCAGGCAGAAGTAGATGTATTTGAGAAGGACAGTTGTCTTGAGGAGGAGGTGCGTATTAATTTTTATGATATTAAATGATATAACTAAGTCTAGTATAGCGAAGCGGAGAGAACAAAGAGGAAGACGCTGACTGGGATGACACGGATGAGGAGCTCGAATTTGACAATATAGCAAAGTCATCTCAACACGCGCGCAATGCTCGAGCAAAGCGATTGGCGAAACAGGATCAAGACAGTGGTATTATAGAGTGCAAGGAGCGCTGGGCAAATGCGGGGCCTGATGCCCGCAAAAAAATGTTTGGTATGTACGCGGTTTCCGGAATTGGCATCTTTCTGTCGCCATGGGTTTTTGCTCCTTTTGTGTGATATGATTCGTTCGGGCGAACGGTGTGTGCCCTTTTTTTTGTTGGTCAGCTACTAATTTTTTTTTGCCAGACGGAAATACCCTCTGGCAATAACAAAACGACTCATAGAAGAACACGGGGACGATATTGCCGTTGGTTACGACATTGGCTGTACGTTTAACGCGACAGTCAAGCGAAGCAGCCTTGCCGACTTGGCTCTCAAGCACCGTCTTCGATATGTCGTAAATCTCTTCCACGGACATGCGCACAACCGATTGTGCCAGGTAAATCATCTTCCACTTTATATTGAAGGCTTAGGTATAGAAGACTTCGAGGGCTGCGAACGCGCGTTCTCAGCATCAAATGCAGTCGCGGCAAGTTCTCGCTTGTCCACTGCATTTCATCGAACGCAAGCTATCGAGCAGCACTTCATGTCCTGGGACGATGATAAGTATGCCGAGCTAAGTATGTTCTCTTATTCTCGAAAAAGACATTTTACTGAATATTCTTTAGGTCAATTTATTTACAATAATTATAGACAGGCACTCGAAATCATCAACACGAACCCCGGCTTTATATCTGCCGCGTGCGCGACTCTGGGTGTCCGTGAAGACGATTTCGAGACATTCCTTGAAGAGGAAAAGACGTACTTACAAGACTTACGTCGCGGACCAGCAGCGCCTCATCTTGATATCGAGTACGTAGCAGCGTTAGAGGAGCTAGTCAAACGACAGTAAGTGATTTCAAAAATTCTCTATAATTTGCAAAATTAATATGAAATACAGGGTGGCCCGAGATACGGCACGCTCGTTATTTGATATCGAAAATATTGCTTCAAATGGCCAATCGTCAAGTCAGGCCATAATGGGCCGTCGCGCGGCCACATACACCCTTGCCAGCGGGAAACTCGCAAAGTCCGAGCAACGGGTCCTTCTATCTGAACAGGCACTCGGAATCTTGGAGGTCGACCGCTGGACTGAGAAATCAGAACGTTGGTCAACTACCAAACGTTTTTTGCGGGAACGCGCCTACCGGCGCCAGTTAGATTATTTGGAACGGTTAGTGGTCCAACGATTAATGGAACTTACGAAAGTGAACATTAGTGGTACCGCCTACAAAATGAGGGCGCATATTTCTCAAGCCTTGAAGACTCGCTCGGCGACAATCCGAAAGGCAGTCGACCGGTATAATATCCTTGCCGACGCAGTCAAGAAACCTCGAGTTCAGTATGCGAAGGTTGTCCAGTACTCTTTCCTTGGCGAATTTGATTTGCTTCGTGACACCCGACACGATGTACCTTCAAAGACTTGGTCGAAGCCCTTATGCCGTGAGGCAATGGAAGCATATTTCAAGCTCAGATGTGCACGCGATGAGATCAAGAGGCTCGATATCGAGGCTCGACGCTTGGTGACACATCTGGTTGACGAACGAGAAATCTTCAAGATCGCGTACGAAGCCCTCAGAATCTCAAGTCCTATGCTTGCAGCCGAGCTCCTTAGAAGATGGCGCTATCGATCGGCGATGAACGAAGCTCATTTTGAGCGACTGCAGAAGCTGACGGACCTGCCAGGGTGCACAGCAATAATAAAACCGGGTAAGCGAATAAATCATGTTTCAGCTCGAGACCATGATCTAGTATGCGCGGATCTTCCAGTTGCTCCTCAGGCAATAATGCGCGGTAGTGTAATGGAAGGGGACGAAGACGATGGGGAGGAGTTCGGGTTGCAATATGAGGAGGACGATGCAATAGCTTACAGTGACTTTATTGCAAGGGATGACTTGTAACCTCTAGTACTTGTAGACTATCTGTACATATTATAATACACACTATTATGTCTACACCTAGAATCGAAAAGTAGCCTGTCAAGCTTGGAATGGCCACTTTTTTATTGACGAAGTTCAAATATGCAACTTGATAATCAAGATCGAAACAAAGGTAACTTAGATTCTCACTTTAACTATCAGAACACGGATTCACTATGATTTTTGTCCCTAGAAATAGAATAAATGTGTTCGAAAGTCAAGCTATCGAATTGGACAAGTTATCTGGGTCTAATGTCCTTGAACACTGATTAAGCACTCGTTCAATACTTGATGCTGTACGAAACAGGTCACATTATTGAAGTCAAGTAATAGATAGACGAGGACAGCGAGTAGATTTAAGGAACTATCATGTAACACTACTCGAGGGTCTTGAGTGTGGGGAGAACTAAGAAACGAACGTGCGAGTGTTAGTATGTACACCAACTTGAATCATTACATTACGAGACTTCAAGTTGCAGCACAGGTAAGATCGTTACCTATGTTCATGTTACTTATACTTCTCATTCATGTTCGAAAATGGTAGACCTTGTAATCAGCTTGTATTTCTTGGCTTATCCTTTGAGCTTGAGTTCTATGCCAATGTACGATTGTCGTACGCATTCTTGCATCTTGCGTCTGTGGTGGGTTTTGAATCTTCGACTTCTACCAGATTGGTTTCTGAACGCTAATCGATCAATTTTGATGTTCTAAGGAGATTTTATATATATTATAGCTTACCTGGATATTTTATATGATATTGGAGAGTGCTCGAAACTTGCAGATTAGACATTGTGAATATATTTCTGTCATTCTGTTGGGTATATGCAGTCCCTGAAAATGCCAGAATTAGTAATTAATTATGTTATCAAACAAGCAATCACAACGTGTTCCATTATTGTCTTCACTGTCGTCGATCAGAGATCACCATCACAGCCATACTGTGAATTCAAACCATGCCGCAGGTAAGCTTTTTAACTCTCTTTTCATGAAAAAGACTCCACTAACCCTCTTAAACAGTCTGGTAAAGCCGTCAAAATTCAAGTTCCCCAGGTCAAGTTGGGACTGGGAGTCGATCGAAACTGTCCGCAAGGGCCTTGGGTGTCCTCCGCCATCGACAATCTTCGGGAACTCGCTGGCAAACCTGGCCTTCGAGGATACCGACATGGACACGCGCATGCTTGCAGCATCGCGCGCATTTATCAATTTGGGGATCTCAGAAGGCCCTATGGCTGTTGAAGGGGGGGGCTCAGTGCATGTGATGCCTGACTGGTACGATCCGTACCTTGCGAGAGATATTAGGAAGGACGTGGCGGACGCAGTGAGTTTCTTATTATGATATTTTTTTTTCGAACCTGATTCTGCTTCTAGTGTACTGCTCTTGACCGAGTGTCGGGCGGTATGACGCTTGTCTTCCACTACGACGGAAGAGTTGAGAAAGGATTCCAGTTG
This sequence comes from Trichaptum fuscoviolaceum, assembly GCA_910574455.1. Taxonomy (NCBI): domain Eukaryota; kingdom Fungi; phylum Basidiomycota; class Agaricomycetes; order Hymenochaetales; family Trichaptaceae; genus Trichaptum; species Trichaptum fuscoviolaceum. The sequence goes on along the minus strand of CAJSYZ010000012.1, from coordinate 2,641,927 downwards.
TCGGTCTCGAATGCCTTTTTCAATCAGTATATCACTCCGGCAATGTTTCGAGCTCATAAGGCTGAGCTGAAGGGGCCTTCTGAGCTCATGTCCTGGATTTTCATGAACAAGATCATGCCCGTCATAATGGACTCGAAAACGCGCCGTTTACTACAAATCAAGGCTACGTACGACAACACGGGCGGTGGGCTCGAACGTCCCTTACTAAGCCATTCTGCCCCAGTCCTCCCCCGTGGAATCGTCGACAAATATCACAGCAATCTTGTTTCTTCTCGAGCTGTCTTCCCTCCGGCGGAGCTGCAGGACATGATCAACAAGGCGATCTCGTTTTGTGGCACGTCGGCAAATCGTGGTTGTACTAAGCCCGCAAGGCTACCTTATCCGCCTAATTCCAGCAGTTCAATAGAAGATGATCACGTCACTCGAAGTCCGTCCAAGATGGCCTCACAAAGCAAAGTCGCGTCATCTGCGTCTGCGATGAGGTTCTCCCCTGGTCCTTCGCGCCTCGAGTCAAGCAAGACTTGTGTCGCGAAGAGCCCTTCCAAGTTGACCAAGGGTCTCTCGTTCAGCAAGTCCACCAGCCATCCATCCATCCATCCATCCATCCATCCTTCAACCCAGACAAACTCGTCTGTCATCTCGAGTGGTAGTCGCATTCACGTCTTACCGGCATTCCCTTCCACAATGCAACCGAGTTGCATGTTTCCATCTCTGCTGTACCCACTCAACTCAAACCCAGCCGCGTCGAGAGAAATCATCAAGGAAACAGGCGAAAGTGTTGGCGGTTTCACGGGTCTCTGGGTTGACGCTTTTGGAGCTGTCCTGCCACCCCACATCAATCTCCATATTCGCAAGACACTCAACGGGTCAATAAACGAGAGCAGCTGGGTGCGGCAATTTGAAGCATTCCATATGCTTTTCTCCGACTCAGTCGATGGGTCGTCTACATTGATAAGTTCCCTTTTAAATGCTCTCAAGATCGATTACTCAAACTACAAGATAGTTCGCGCGTATGAACAAAGTTTGAACGGTCTGAGTGACGATGAGGCCGAAGATGATGAAAGCGATGGAATTGAGTTGGCATGATTGTGGTAATGGTACGTCCTCTTAGCCCGGGCCTCTTATCCTATGCTAATATCTGCATTGACTTTAGTTTTCCATCAAATCCTCTTCCTCCCTTCTTCCTAGATCGGTGTTCCTATTCAAGGTTTTTCACAGTTGAGTTGGTGAGGTCGGCAATGGAGTACGGAGCTCTGAAAGAGTGGCTATGGGACTTGATGAGTATATTGTCATGTTGAAGCTCGCGTGTATTTTAGATAGATATGATGTAGTTTCAGTCTTTGACTGGCTTGATAACAGAGTTGCTCTGTCGATTAACAGAGACTCCATTGACTGGCGGAAACCGCCATAGAGTGTGTGTATTGCCGTTGTCTACTATGGTTGTCACTTCAGTCTTTCTGTTAAATGCTGTGTGTTGAACAAGAGGACGAAGGGAAGTATAGATGTGTAAGACCGTGTTATGTGTTGTCTTGTCAAATTCTGAATTAGGTGAATATATGCACTTTGTTCCTATCACTTGGTGTGATTGCAATTTCAAGAAAATCGGAAGAAAATATTAGCCGAGTTAAACTTCTCTTCTTTCACTGCGACATGGCTCGCTTTCGTCTTCAGCCTAAGGCTCGAAAGCCTCGAGCAAAAATCAGCAAAGAGGAGCGTAAATCAAGGTTATTGGCCCAGCAGCAGACTCGAAGCAACATTACACTGGACATAATCGCTTTTCAACAACAGATTGCAGAGGCATCACATAATATTGCAAGTAAATACGGAAAGACTCCGTTGTCTATTCTGCAGCGTTTGCACGCTGGAAGCCGCAAGACTTTGTTGCATAAAGGGAAGCCAACTTATACAGCATGGCATGCCTTCTGCAGCTATGAGACTAAAGCTTCTAATAATGGTGCGCAGTTTGCCTTTCGATTGGCTCGGTGGCTGATCATCGTCACTTATTTTAGACAAGGCTGTGGGAGAAAAGTCATCGGTCGTCGACTCGCAAGCCTTACGTGCAGGTTACAACCTCCTCTCAAGCGAGGAGAAGGAAGCACTACTCAAGAAGTTCGAAAATGAGAAGGAAACGTTCTCCAAAGCTATTCGAGTTTCGCCGGGCTCAAAGGTGAAGGATGCAAGCGATATAATGAAGCAGGTTGGGTTCGTGGTGAGTTCTGTCCATCTTGTCTCTATCTACGACATGCTCATTATTGCTTCAGCTCGAAGGCCTGACCTCGCGATGTAATACTCGCTCTGTTGTTATGACAGTCAGAGGTGACTCGTCATTCAACATGAATCCGTATATTTGGACGTCCGGTCCAGAAACGAGCGATTTCTTCGCGAAGGTCGCAAACATCGACCTCACCCAAGTAGCCATGGAACTCGAAGGATATTCAGTTGGCGGTGGGACGACAACAGGGGCGGCGAAAAGCTATAAGGAAATGGTCAATAATCTTTCAGCTGAGGCGTCGTCCTTGATTCTGAATGGCCTAAGTGCGTATGCAGTTTCTCTTTCCTTCGAATGTATTGCTGACTTTTCTTATAGAATCTATCACCGAAAACTCGTGTAAGCGCATGAACTATGCCAACTATATCGGTGATATAGTTTTGCGGCACTCAGTCATTCTCGATGGATGGCCTTTCCCCACCATGAAAAACCCATCCAAACTGGGTGGAAATTTGGTCGACCTTCGAACACTCCTTGAAGCTCTTCGTTCGGACCCGCCAACCTGCTATTGGCGCGATGTGACCGCTGAGGAGATTGAGATATTCAAGAGCAAGCACGAAGCAGCTCCTCAGAAACAACGGAAGCGACGAACGGACGCAGGCAAGAAGAGAGCCGCAGAAGAGGACGCTGAAGACACAGACAAAGAGAACGACGATCGCTCTGTGCAGGCAGGAGAAGTAGCTAAGAAGCCTCGCGCGAAGAAGGCACGCATATCTGTGCAACCTGAAGCTCAGCAAGTAGCGATCAGCGCAACCGGCCCTTCGATCTCGAGTCCGCGCGCGACGCCGTCTGGTTCTACCATCTCCGGTCCGCGCACGACGCCGTCTGGTTCTACCGTCCCAAATCCCGCATCTATCGCATTCGACCCTCTTGGTACATCGAGTCCTGCTGCGACGCACACGACGCCGTCTGGTTCTCTGATCCCATTTGGATCGCTAACGATGCCGGGTTCCCAGCAGAGTTCAGTCTCTCTGCCTTTTCCCTCCGCACCGCCGTCTGGTTCTCCCGCCCTTTTCGACACCCTTTCACTTCCTGGATCTGTCGCAGGCGGATCTTACAACCCATTTGATCCCTTGTCCCTTCCGAGTGGGAGTGACATCTTTAATTCATTTGACGAGAACGATCTCAGGCTTCCAAATTTCCCTTCTCTCTTTCCCGGCCCCGGAGGTCCTTCTAACTTAGACTCTTATAATCTAAATCTTGATTTTTAACTTAGACATTTGATTGGATACTTATGATTAATATAATCACCCAATTCTGTTCCGAACCTCTCGATGAATTCGCGACTGGCTTGCAAGTCTACCTCAATACCACGTTAGAGTAAATTGCAAATTATTGTATATAATTATTCTAATTCTATCAATATATACAACTAGTTCTATAAATTACGACCCCATACGTGCAGAAACCATAAGATTTGAATGCGTTGTTGTCGAGATACGGGCTTGCGGCGCTGGGAGGGAGGGAGGTGCGGGACTTAGAGGCGCGTGGGGGGCGGGAGAGGTAACCGGGTCACCGGTTGTAGACACACTGGCAACCGGTGACCCTTAGACCCTGGAGTGAGGGACCGGCGGTGTATACACACCGGTGACCGGAAGGACCCTTGCCAGGGTCCTAGCTGTCACCTGGCCGAATAGCTCGAGATCTATAGAAGGTCTCGAGCTATTGGGCCAGGTATTAAAATACTTACCCTCAGCCAAACCCCAAGCACATTTGCCCGGTCACCTCTCGGTGGTGTCCAGGCACTTGTGCTTCAGTCCTTGGGTTCATTAGGTGCATGACTTGTGAACGGCTTCACGTTCATCCTTCATTGGGCTGGCCCGGCCGAACATCTCGACTCTCGACTCTCGGCTCTCTCGACTCTCGGCTCTCTCGACTCTCGGCTCTCTCGGCTCTCTCGGCTCTCCACGAGCGACGAGCGCACCCGGGTGGGGGCTTTGCGCGTGTCCGATACAACAAACATCTCCGCCCTTTTTGGTTCTATGAGTTCTTGATATCTGTATCTGACGCTTTCGCGGACGGGATCCTCACGGTCACGGTGCCGCGCGAGTTAACTGTGTCACGGTATCATCACGCTGTTCTGGGTCTCTTGGTCTCTGGGTCTCTGGGCCGATGGAGCCGATGAGTCGATGAGTCGATGTTTCGATGAGTCGATGAGTCGATGAGCCGATGAGTCGATGGGCCAATGAGTCGATGAGTCGATGAGTCGATGAGCCGGAGCGGGTGGGACTCAGACTCCAGACTCGGACTTAGACTCGTCGACGCGACGCGAGGTGGACGGGGACGCTGACCCAGGTCACCCAGCTGCACGTGTGGACAAAGGTCTCCGTGGGCCCGGGTGAAGGCTGGCAGCAGACCAGCTAGACCTATCTGGGCTCACATCGGCGGCTGCAGTGGCAGGCGGCAGTGGTTGCGCTGACCCCCCCCCCCCCCCGCGCGCGCGCTCCCGCTAAGACAGAAGCGAACGAGCATTAAGAGAAGAAATCATAAGCTGCTTCACGATTCCCTTGTTTAGAAACTAATATGTGCTTTCAGCGTTCGATTTGTGCGCACCTGCGCCGACCCGCTACCACTCCCGTCGTGTCTGCCAGTCCCAGTCTCACCGCTTTCTTCGATCTTCGATCTCGGATCTCGCGCGTCGTCTCTGACGCATCACGCGAACGTCCCGCCAGGCCTCATCCGCAGACCTCCATACTCCTTCGCGGCTTGTTCGTTTGCTCTATCTACGTATCTCACGCAGACGCAGGCCGTCGGTGTTTGGCATGCGCTCCTTCTCCTTCTGGCCTTCTGGCCTTCTGGCGCCCGCTCTACACGCTACAAGACGAACGGAGCCTCCGCAGCCTGCTCGTTCTACTGTACTTGCGTAGCGGTGGCAATGAGTGGGCGGGCGAATGATGCTCACGCGCGCGCGGCGCGGGTGAGTGTGTGGGCGCAGGGCATGCTCCTGGCAGGACAATGGGCGTTATGCACGTCATGATGGCCCATGGCCGCCGTGCTGCTGCTGCTGATGCTGCTGCTCACAAACTCAGGCGGTGCGATGTGGTCAAACTCATTGTGCGACACATCACGGGGGAGGGGGGTTCACTGCCCCAGGAGGCGGGAAACGACGCGAGACGCGTCTTTGGGAGCTTGGCGGGCCTGTGCCGCGGCGAGTGCTGAAGTATCCCCGTGGTGATCAGGTAAGGGAGGGCGTGCGGGGTTGTGACGCGACGACGAAGGTGATCGTGGTGATCGTGGTGTCGCTGTTCATGCGGAATTTGTATCTGGGAGATACTCAGAATGCGGGAATGAGGCTCCTAGCCGGTGAGCTTCCGCGCTAAGTACAATGTTCTTCACTGAGAACACAGAACACTTCATATGTCTTTCATCGCCTGCTCTCCAGACAGTGGCTACGGGATGCGGTGGTGCATCCCTCGGTCAGGCAGGCATGGCGCATAGACATGCATAGGTAGGTTCAAATGTACATACTTTCTTACTATGTATGCTAAACAAATGAACCTCGGTCGATGGAGGTACTTTTACTCTGCGGCGGGCGAAATACACCTCCCGTCCGGTCCCTCAGCCCTCCAAACCAGCCCTCGCCTCAAAATATGTATGTAAAATGGAATCGTCGCGTCGCGTCCGGCATTGGAGCAAAATCCCAAAGCGGCCGTTGACAGATAGACAAACAGACGGGTGGGCAGACACGGGCACAAAGCACATCATGAGATCTTGATAGGATTATGCAGTACTGCCCCAGGAATCGAGTGATGACTGATGCGAGACTGCAGTGCTCCGTGACAGCAGCGGCGTCCGTGGATGTCGTTCAGGCGTCTATGCATGACATCTCTGCTGTTCGGGCAGGCGAGTACTCACTCCGAACTCGCATGAGGCCCCTGCTTGACGTACATATAGAAGCAGCGGTGATGGTGCAGACTGAGACTGGGGTGACGCTGCTTCAGGAGGCCGTGACAAGTAGTGCCAGTCTCTCTTTAGCGCTTAAATCAAGTCAAGGCGGGGAAAGACGCAGCACAAAAGGTCATGGTGCCTCTTTCGTAACTCGACCGAGTGCTCGCCCTCGCCCGATTCATCGTGGAAATGCTTGCCCGTAGCTCACCTCAGAGTTAGTTATCAAATCAAGGGCGCCGTACTCATAATACGTATAAGCTTTCTTGAATTGTGAGTGATTATCAAGTACATACGAACAATGAAAGGAAAGAGCGCTAGCTCGCCGACGAGGAGTAAGGTAACATAAAGTGAATGAGGGTAAAGTATACGCATACAGGAGAGAATTCAACCGTTAACAATAACAATAAGTTTACCTACCAGATAAATAGTTGTAAGGCATAAGGAATACCACAAATACTGTATGATGTAAAAGTTGCGGACATGTCGTCTGAAAAGAACCATTGAAAGTCGGAAGCAGCTAGTAATCCAATTGCTGACTCACATGTCCACAAGCACCTGGAATGCCCGAGGACACTCGACGAGATTTTTGGGTCAGATCCGCAATGCTACCACGTATGACATGATCACCACTGCAATCATGCTCGCGAGATGCGCGGATGCAAAAACGATGCAGCAAATGAAATACAAGCACAGCACGACAAGATACCTCAACACGCGTGAGGACACGTCTGTGCGCTCTGTGATAACGGGCTTCGCGGAGGCAAATGATGGCACTTTGCGCTACCTACAGAGCGGAGACGAAGATGGGTTCATGCAAGAACATTTGTGCCAGCGCAATGAGAGTCTATGAGAAGAATTCAGAGCAAATAGGAAAGAGTCTGCAACTTGAAGGCTAAGACCTGAGAAGTTTGTACTGAAGGCGGAAGGCAATGGGGATTGGTTGAGCGGAGACTACGGCGTTTGACTGAATGAGAGCAAGTGAATTCTGCCGAGACAGATATGACAAAAAAGCAGCATAGTATGAGATTGAGAGCGTCTGGAGATTCCATAGCTCCGTCGTCGTTGTCTGTTGTTGTTGTCAAAGGAAAAGATCTTGAATGCGAGTCAACCAATCCCAAGATTGAAGCACCACGCAAATCGCGTCTTTGCCTCCCCTAATGTTGACGCGCCGTGACGCCACTGGCAAGAGCGTGTTCACATGTCGGGAAAAATATTGCTCAGTTAGACCATCGATTCAGCTATTTTATTTCGCAGAGGACTTGCAATCAATCAGTAACAATTATGTACAGTGAATGAATAGAAATAAAGCTTTCCACAGAGAGGTGAAGAATTACATACGAGGATGATAATAACAAATAAGTTGAAGTAGCAATATGTACATACACTGAGAAGATAATGCAGGCGTTAGGAAGGGCAACTAGATTTTAACATACAGATTACCGTGCTACCGCGCAGTACCGCGCAGTACCGCGGGAAATTACCAGGCAGTTCCGCTCGGTTCCGTCGATTTTACCGCGCACTTCAGCGCCATTACCGTCGATATTACCGCGCAGTACCTTCCACTTTACCGCGCAGCTAATTTAGACAGTTCCTTGTAAGTAGAGCAGAAATTAGAGAAATAAAACTATTTGATAGCGCACAATACAGCAAGTGTCACAGCTTCATAAATGTAAATATCTTGCGAGTGTTATTGTCGAAGCAAAGAGAGCAGAGTGCGGCATAAGATTAATGTCAAGTCGTCGATATCAACAATTCTTTATCTGAGAGTTCAAGTTGCTAGATATATAAAGTGCTAAGAACCGGCCCTAATTATGGGCACTTATGTTTATGTTGAAGCAGAATACCTGTCACCCAAAATACAGTCAAGAATCATCGGATTCAATTTATAATACATATGGAATATAATGCACATGCTAATCCGGTATTTTAGAGACAGTGAAAGGATGGAGTTATTATTGCGGTTATTATATTTCGGGAATACCATTAGAAATGTAGTAGATCATCATTGTCGAAGCTACGAAGTCACTTTCAACTGTATTGTGTGAGTAGCTATTCTCCTCATCGCTTTCATACATATTCTGAATTTCTCTTGACTTAAATCTACTGCACGGAACTTTCGAACATTACCGCGCAGCTACCGCAAATTCTCAGGCACAATTCAGGGTCGTGCAAGATTAACATCGTGCCATTACCGTCGACTTTACCGCCCACTTCCGCGCCATTACCATGCATTACCGTTGATTTTACCATGCTACCGTTGGTTTTACCATGACTTCCGCGCTATTTCACGAACTTTACCGCTCTTCCATTCAACTACCGCGGACATTTACCGCGCCTACCATACAGATTACCGCCCTTCTTGTTTCTAACTGTATGCCTCTTTGACATGTTTTAATCCAGTAAATTCGGAATAATACTGAAAAAAAAAATCTTGTAGCATATACTGTTACGTTTTCTTACTATGTCAGCGGCCCCCATTACTCCAAACCCTTTGCCCTATTTGTTTCTATTCTTGTCTTGCTCAGTCATCCTCCGATGTAACCCTCAACCCTCAGCCAATCCCGATGTTACACATGTACCCTTTGCCCTAACCCTCTGCCCACCGCTCTCACACTATTATTAGTAGCCTATCGTCTACTTTCTTATTGTTCTCTTCTTACTCATCTTCCGATGTTCCCTTGCTCCGCAGCTACAGTATATAAACCCCTGTACTTAGCATGATCGAACTCTAAGTTCGATCTCCTTTGTCAAACCCCCCGTCTCTAGTCTCTGCTATACATCTGTTTCTCTCTACTCTACATCGTAGGCCTTTGTCCATACAACACTTAGTGTCGAGCCCTAGCTCCGCTATCACTGAGCAACTTAACGTTGCGTTCCCCAACTATACGAGACCGTAAGTTGAGACGTAACAATTAGATCGAACTTTTCTACCGTCGAAGACATCCGTCTTTACGACTAAGGTGTTGAGCCATAGCTCCACTTACTACTAACCAGTTGTAAACCCATCTAGTCCAGAAGAACATCCGCTCGAGGTAATCCCTTCAGTGTAGCAAGGTGCTCATCGATTGCAAGAGGGAGGCCAAGGAAAACTTCGAGAGTCGCGATCCGAAGATTAAGAAAACCGCTCCAGCTCATTGGTTGATTAAACCCCGGACAGTAGCGTTACAAAGGAACCAACTTCTGTCATACCAAACGGGACCGTAGCTGTGCACACAGGAAGAGGACTCAGTACCTGCAAAGAAGGCATAAAGCTGCTAGCCTAGTCTTTGGGACGCCTATTGGACAACAAGCATAACTCGCAGACGTGCCGCTTGGTAATAGCGAAGGGAGACCGATCCAGAAATCGAAGAACAGTTCATCTGTTAACATTGAACAAAGCATCACAAACACTGCCCCACCGTCGATCATCTCATAACGTTATCGCTTGACGACCCTCAAGACTAAACAAAGGTCAAACAGAAAACCACTTCACTTTACGTCATAACATCTATCCATCACGGCACCCTCTATCCCACAAAACGCTTTGCTCCTTACCCACACCGACACCAACCACCTTGACAACGCAGGAAGACATATATACCAAGTCCAATACTCTGTAGCCAACTGTTATCAATTCGACACATATAGTTTCACCAAGTATTGTGACGATACAGTCTGGTCCATCACAAAAACTGCCAGTCTAATCGTCCAACCCGACTCTATCTTCTTCATCTACCACACCAACCCCAACACATTCTTCTATCTAGAAGAGTTTCTCCCTGATCGAATCCGACTAGTCCATATCTGTGGAGACGATTGCCGACTTTTATGCATACACTACACACTACCACAATCGTGGCGAACACCCTATCACTTCCAGCCCTTGACGATCCCATCTACTCAACCAGAGACCTCATCCGAAACCGATTCCTCGCCTTTGCCGAAGAGTTCGACGACATCCTAAACCAAATCAGAACTATACTCGACAACAGGTATTACAATTACACCCAAACAGTTGGATACCTGCAGTACTCACGCGACAACCACCAACCTTGGATCTTCAAATACGGACTCCTCTGGAACCATACCCGATTATTCATCCCTCGAGAAACTCACCTACGCCGATTCTTTATAAACTACGTCCACTTTGACAACCACGGAGAACAACTCCATCGCACTGAAGCTGAAACTGCTCGCTTTGTAAACCGACACTTCTGTTGGAATAGTATCAGCGAAGACGTCAACCACTACATCTATCAGTGTAGTTGTCAACACCACCAACCCACTCCGCAAAACATAGTTCATAACTATCTTGCACCACCGATTGACCCCCCGGAAGATTCACCCCACATTGCTAGTGTTACGGACTACACCCTTACAAACTATGATTCAGACAGTTACGGATATCAATCCGGAACCGATTAATCACCACAGCGAACAAAGGCAAACAGACGGCTCGAAACACAGCCTCATCTACTACAACAGGCAAAACTAACAAAGAAACCACTTCGAAAACCACTGAAGAACCAATACCTACACAGACTACTGTTCCTCAGTATCCAGACGCTCCACCACCACACAATCGACTCTTCTTTGACACCGAAAAGAACTTCTTCTACTATAGAATTGGTAACAAAACTTATCGATTGTGGTCATACAATCAACTACTACAACGGTGGACCCCAATCGAAGCCAACTCTGCTGAAGAAGCTCGACAAAACTTCATCACTCATACCCCCAACTGGGAAGACCTTGCTCGTCGAAGTCTAGCAGGAGAGTTCAAACACATTCAACCCCCACTACCACCGTTCCCAACCACTCTTATCTTCAACGAAGAAACACAATACTTCCATCTTCCCGACGCCAACGGAGAACCTACCGAAACCCCTTGGATCTACAACCCAACTGCTGATTCTTGGGTAGTAGCTCATACACTCGGTCCAGAACTACGAGAAATATACGAAGGTCACACTCCAAATTGGAAAGAGCTTAGAGAAGAGTACTACCGCCGACACCCCGACCTACTACCACAACCACCACAAGAACCCCAACCAACTTCCACTTCCGACCCTCAACCCAGCAACTCCCATCGATCTCGTTCAAACTCACCCACTCACGGATCTCTTGATCAAACCCTTTTCAGACGATCCTCCAGACGATCCTCTCAATCAGGCAGCTCCATTGCTCCAGAAACTCCTACTCCCTCACGTCAAGCATCCATACTTCCACCTATCCCACCGAAACCATATCTCTCTTACACCCGCCCTCACATCGAACCTCTATCCATTAGTACTATGGCTACCCAAACTGTCACGGAAACTACCCGCTCAGTATTCCGACCCCCACCTGGAGAAGAAAGTATCAGTACCTTTTTCCACTTAAGACATCTCCAAGGTCGAGGCAGAGGAGGCAGAGGAGGCAGAGGAGGCCGACAAAATCCTGCATGGAGAGGATGGGGATTTGGTGAACCACCCGCAGGAGATGAAGGAGGAGGAGGAGGAGAAGGACCACCCGGAGGAAACCCAAACAACAACGGAGGAGGAGGAGGAGGAGACGATGAAGGAGGAGGAGGAGGCGGAGGAGCTGGAGGTGGAGGAGCAGCAAACAATAACAATCAAGGAGATGGACCTGCACACGATCGGCCCATAACCATGGCTAAAATTCAACCTTTCGACGGAACCCAAGAAGATGCAGATCGCTTTTTACTCCAAGTCCAAATCCATTTACGAGCCAACCGTCACATCTATGACACAGATGAGCTATGCATCGAATTTGTGCTTGCCCATTGCAGTCTTCGCGGATCCCGACCATTCGCACAGCAATACATGGCCAGCGGACGTTTTGAAACCGACACATTTGCAGAATTCCTTGCAGAATTCCACCGCACTTTCATCACATCCGAACTCACAATCAAGGCTACCATGGAACTCGCCAAGCTCAAACAGAGGGGATCTATTGAAGACTACATTCTCAAATTCAAAACACTCATCATGCAAGCTCGTATCACGGAATATCTCTCCCAACGCAATGCATTCTGGATGGGACTCAATGACAATCTTCGAATGAAACTACTTGCATGTAGTCCACAACCGACCAACATGGAAGATTGGTTTTCGCTTGCCACTCGACTGGACACCAATTACAAGATAGCTCGTTCAATGGAATCCCAACCCCACCAAACCTATTCCGGAGAGAACCGCTTCAAACAACGACCTATGCGACAATACAATCATCAAATTCGCGCCATTGCAAATGACACAAACGACACAAATGAATCACTGCCTTCCAATGACAACGATGATATAGAAGAATTGGTCGACCTAGCCATCTATAGCTTCTTTATATCACGACTTTCAACCGAAGAATTCCAACGTCATATGAAGGAAAACCTTTGCTTCAATTGTCATCAACCCGGACATCGCACTGCAAAGTGTCCCAAACCTCATCCCAAACGTACCTCAAAATCTCGATGGCCCAACTCCCGCACACCAAGGTCCAAAAATATGCGCCAATTAACTTCAGCCGATGATCAAAATGAATACTCTGAACCCGAGAACGAAGACCAAGATCAAGGCGAACTCTCAGCCGAAAATCGCGCCGCACAGATTCAACAACTCCTTATTGGCCTTGATGATGACGCAGTCAACCAAGTCTTCGATCGAGTTGAAGAAGGAAATTTTTGAACAACGAAGAGCACCCGCAGCCCTCTCTCTCGTTGAATATCAGGCTGCTCATCAACTCAATTAACGACAATCACGCCTTACGAATCCCAATCACATTCCTATATAACCAGAGAACCCACAAAGCCACCGCCTTACTCGATACCGGAGCAGAAGGTCTATTCATTGACAAAACACTTGTAGAAAATCTCCAGATCAAAACTATCAAATTACGACAATCACTTCGACCACGCAATGTTGACGGAACATTCAACAATGCCGGACACATCACATCCTATGCCCCCCTTCGTGTCAAACTCGGAAATGCCCACTATGCTATGCGATTCTATGTTACCACCCTTGGAAAAGAGAACTTCATTTTCGGACTACCATGGTTCAAGAAATATCAACCCAAAATCGACTGGGAAACTGGATCAATACAGCTCAATCGCGTTAATATCTCAACACAACTTGCGCAACAAGCTCGAAAAGGACTCCAACCCGCTAAACCACTTACTGCCTTGGTACCCCATCAATACCACCAATTCCTATCCCTTTTTGACGAAGAAAAAGCACATCGCTTTCCTCCAAGTCGCCCATATGACCATGCAATTGATCTCAAACCTGACTTCATTCCTAAACGACATTCACCTTATCCACTCTCACTTCCGCAACAAGCTGCTCTCGATGCCTTCATTGATGAGAACCTCAAGAATGGATATATCAGACCTTCGAAGTCACCTATGGCATCCCCTCTCTTCTTCGTTGACAAGAAAGACGGTACCTTACGACCTGTTCAAGATTACCGTTACCTCAACAATGGAACCATCAAGAATGCGTACCCATTACCACTTGTCCAGGATCTATTAGACAAGTTACATGGATCTCACTACTTCATCGCCCTAGACATCCGATGGGGATACAACAACATCCGCATCAAGGATGGAGATCAATGGAAAGCCGCATTTATCACTCAACGAGGACTTTTCGAACCAACAGTTATGTTTTTCGGCCTATGCAACTCACCCGCCACCTTTCAACACTTTATGAATGATATTCTTGGCGAAGAAATCCTTCTAAATCATCTCTTGGTTTACATGGACGACATCCTCATACATGCCCCGACCTTACCGGAACTCGTTTCTCAAGCACGACGTGCCTTCACTATCCTTGAAAAGAACGACCTCTACTTCAAGCCCACCAAATGCTTCTTTCATACGCAGAAACTACCCTATCTTGGACTCATTATTACACCTAATCACATCCAAACCGACCCAACAAAAATCGAAGGAATCACTAAATGGCCAACTCCGACTACTGTCAAAGATATCCGTTCATTCACCGGATTCACCAACTTCTACCGCCGTTTTATTCCACATTACGCCGAAATCACCAAACCCTTGGACAACCTCAAATGCAAAGATCAACCTTTCAAATGGACTGAAGTAGAACAAAAATCATTCGATGATCTCAAGGCCGCATTCACTCAACATCCGTTACTTCTTATGCCCAATCCGCACAACCCCTTCTTCCTCGAAACTGACGCTTCCAAAGTTGCAACCGGAGCAGTCCTTCGTCAACATGATGACAACGGTGTTCTCAAGCCAATCGGTTATATTTTGCAATCACTAAACTCTGCTGAATGGAACTACGAGATCTACAATCGCAAACTATTGGCAATTATCCGTGCCCTCATCACTTGGAAACACTATCTCCTTGGATCCCCACACCCTGTTACACTTTGGTGTGATCATCGCAACCTTACCTACTGGCGAGAGGCCCGACGACTCTCACCCCGTCAAGCACGATGGCATCTGTTGCTATCACAATTCGACCTTCATATCACACATGTCCCCAGCAAACAAATGATTCAATCCGATCTTCTATCCCGCCGGGCAGACCATGTTAAACAGGGGGAGAATCTCAACAAATCATCGATTATGCTTCCGAAGGACCTATTCATTTCCACTCTTCAGGAATAGAAGGATCAAGAAAATTCTGAAGACGAAGAAGAAGAAGAAGACTACGAATCCGATGACGACCTCCCAGACACAGATAGCCTCACAAAATCCATCAAAGAATCGATGAAGAAAGATGAATTCCTCACCAACACCATTGCCCAGCTAAAGAAGAAACTACCACCTGCCCGAACTGCCCTCAAAGACTGGTTTTTCGATGAGGACGGTATCCTTTACTTCAAAAATCGCATCTATATCCCGGACAACCTTGAATTAAAGCGCACTATTCTCCGACTTCACCATGATATACCAGTTCGAGCACACCCTGGCATATTCAACACCCTGGAACAAGTCCGAAGGACGTATTACTGGCCCAGGATGCAGAAGTTTGTATCCGACTATGTCCATGGATGCGCACTATGTCAACAAATGAAAGTCAATCACCATCCGACCGCTCCACCACTAATGCCTATCGCCGCCAACAAACACTCGTTTCCATTCTCCCACGTCAATATGGACTTCATCACCGACTTACCAATGTCACATGGCTATGACACACTTCTATTAGTCATTGATCACGATTGCTCCAAAGCCATTGTCCTCATTCCATGCGAGAAGACAGTAGACGCAATTGAAACGGCACAACTATACTTCGACAATGTATATCGACGATTTGGACTTCCGATACGCATTATATCCGACAGAGGACCCCAATTCGCTTCTAAAGCATTCCAAGAACTCTGCAAGATCATAGGAATCAAGTCGTCTATGTCCACCGCTTACCACCCTCAAACCGATGGACAAACCGAACGGACCAATCAAGAGATCGAAGTATACCTCCGGATCTATTGTACTGCGGAACCTGAGAACTGGTCTAGACACATTCCCAACATTGAATTCGCCCATAACAACCGTGCCCACGCTGTCACCAAGAGAACCCCTTTCTCGCTTCTCATGGGATACGACCCTATTCCACTACCCCTGAAATATCCGAAATCAAACGTCCCATCCGTATCACAACGACTTGCCAACCTCACAGTACATCGATCAGAAGCCTTAGCAGCTCATTCAGTCGCCGCTATGGTAATGAAAGAACGCACTTTCCGAAACTTCAAACCATTCAACAAAGGAGACAAAGTTTGGCTAGACTCAAAGAACCTTCGAATTCCCGGTTTATCGCAAAAGTTCAAGGAAAAACGCGATGGTCCCTTCAAGATCAAGAAAGTCTTATCTCCACTCGTCTATGAATTGGATCTCTCACGGACTAAATGGAAGATACACCCAGTATTCTTCGCCGCGCTTCTCGTGAGATACACTGAGACAGAAGCATATGGACCACCCCACAGTAACCCCCCACCTGATCTAATCGAAGGACAAGAACAATTCGAAGTAGAAGCCATCCGAGCCCACCATGGGAATGGCACCAGGCGACAATATCTTATAAAATGGAAAGGTTACCCCACTTCTGGAAACTCATGGGAACCCGAGTCACATCTTCGGAACGCACAGACCATCCTCAAAGCCTATAAAAGACTTCATCATCTCACTTGAATGTCCCCATCCAAAAAACTCGTTCACTTCTCATATCCCCACTCATCTAACATCATAAACGACTATACGCTCTCCCCATCGAACAAACAGCCACCAACACCTGAACCCCATACTGTCGCATTACCGACTACCTCGATTCCAGCTCGCCCCCATTACCTGGACGCTGTCCGACCTGTATACTCCGGAGCTTGGTCCAAAGACCACTACGACCCAGACTGGGAGTACAAGTACTTCAAACCCCCCACCGGACTTGGACTCCACATCCCAACAATCTCGGTATTTCTCATCCACACCTTCTTTAACAACCCTGATTACGCCCACCGACTCATTGACTATTTCAACAAATCTGCTCGTGTTCAACCCCCACTCACAATCACTCGACCCATTGTCCGACATCGTCATCACTTCAGCCACTTTGAACCTCGCCGCTCTGACCCCTATTGCACCTGCAGTTGTTGTCATTACGACTGTCCAACTCATTCCCTCTAAGTCATGCCACCCGCCCGTTCCCAACGCAACCCATCTCGTCACAATCCCTTATTTCGTTCATACACATCATCTCTCCAACCACCAGCCTTACGCCTCGATACCCACAACCCCTTGCAATCTCGCCGGATCCTTGAATTATTCTCAACTCGCACCTTCCACCAACGCCTAAGTCAATCAACATATGATGACACTCCTCTTCTTGCCAACTGGACCCAATGTTACGGCATTGTTACCCGAAACCAAGAGATTCTCGAACCCTCCATTGCCATTATCGAATGAGCTCTCCATCTCCTGCGACGGACTCAAGAGTCATTCCAAGACATGCGACGATTTGCCCTCACGGAACTCCTCGAAACAGCGCCTCAAGAGTTATTTGCCCCATTGGTCATCGACCTCACCACTGATGATGACATCATCGACCTCACTAAAGACCTTGCTGACCAAGTACCTCACCCACCCCTTCAATCCGTCGGCACTCAAGTCCCAGAACGCAAAGAACTCATCAATCGCCTGTCCGAACCCATTCGTCTGCAATCGCCAATACAGTTACAAGAAGACCAAGAGTATCGTGTCAACACAGCCCCACCCTCACCCACATACAGCCCGCAAGTCGACAACAATCCTTTTACGTCTATGTCCTTGGACCCCAAGGAATGCACACAACACTCTGCTGTCGACCACCACTACAACCTGGCCGCGTCCACCTGCGAATTTTATACATGTTCATACTGCAACATACGTGCACCTGGACACACCATCATTGGCTGCCCCAAGTATACGTGCCCCTCATGTGGACAACACGATGGTCATAACGATGAATGCGCTTCCAACCGAATCGCTCAACAACGCGTAACAAAGAGAAACCCACCTGCAAGCAACTAAAGCACCTGTTGCTAACCCAGATACCCTATTGGCGTTAACTTCGCTTATATTGCATGTTTTCCTTATTGTCTATTGGACTTAATTTGTCCCTATAACGGCCATTTTTCTTTACTGATTTCCACTAGAGCATGACACGGGTGCACCTGCAGGTGTACCCGGATCCGCGAAGCACAGGTACCTGCGCAAAAAAACTGATACCTGGATCCGACCCGGAACCGTGGGAAACGGATCCGGGTCTACCTGGACCTGTTACCTGCAGGTATTGCAGGTACCTGATAGGACCTGCAGGTAATAACTGTAAGTAGTGTAGTAATAAGATAGAAACATAATTAATAACATACCATGTATCCTGGAGATGGACAGCCTTGCATGGACCACGACCAGTCGAAAGGGCTGGTGGAGAGACGACTGCCTCGCCGCCAGAGGATTCGGGCTTGGT
Organism: Trichaptum fuscoviolaceum; assembly: GCA_910574455.1. Classification (NCBI taxonomy): domain Eukaryota; kingdom Fungi; phylum Basidiomycota; class Agaricomycetes; order Hymenochaetales; family Trichaptaceae; genus Trichaptum; species Trichaptum fuscoviolaceum. Next base: position 2,623,813 of record CAJSYZ010000012.1, on the reverse strand, counting down.
CGAATCTGGATGGGCTAGAAGAGGGCGAGGAGGCGGCGGAACTGGACGATGGCGGTGAGCGCCGAGGGTTTGCGATGGTGGAAGTTGGCCAACGATGCGTACCGCTTGTGGGGCTGCATCATGAGTACAGGCGACGGTGGGTGTTGCGGATGCTGGACGAGCGGCATGTCGAAGGCGACAAGCGGGATCAATGGTGAGATTAGTGCGAAGAAGGTAAGAAAAAAGCAAGAAAAAGACGTACCAGAAGACCAGTTCAACCTCTGCAGTACGAGATTCTAGCTTGATCTTCGCCGCGTCTGCTTTGCGGTCGTCCGCGCGGACGAAAGACAAGCGCGCAGTTGGCGAGGAGGCGATCATGGCGCATGTTGTCATCGTAGTAGGCGGCTTCGAGACTTTCGAGTTAACTTGCATACTTCGAGAAAGTGTGTGCTCGAATGATGGGACTGTCTTGCACATGCGCGCTGCGTCAAAGGCACCCTCCGTCTGTTGCGCAGGCACACCGCGGCCATAGAGCAAGATGTCGAGCTCAGAGAGGTTGGGACATACGACGACTGCGCAAGCAAAGGAGTGGTGAGGAACCTGATCTAAATGGTTGTAATCGAGTGTGATGCGCAGGCGTGCAACGGAATCTTCAACGACGGCAGCAGCAGCGGTGGCGACGGTGGCGACGATACACCCACCACTACCAAGAAGACTACAACCACGCACAAGGCATCTCCCACTCCGACACCTACGCCGACCCCCACGCCGACGCCAACTTCAACGAAGCACACTACTTCGACACACTCCTCGTCGTCTCAAGAAACGCCGACGTCGACGTCGCACAGCAGCTCTAGCCACAGCACCACACCCACTAGCCACTCTCCTTCGACAAGGTTGACGGTCGCTTCAAGCTCGCGGCCGTGTTCCGTCTTGCGGTTGACCGCGCGGGCGAAGGACTGACGGAAAAGCAGACTCTGTACTGGAGTCGACCTTGCCTGGCAGACAAGCGCGCAGTTGGTGGGGAGGCGGTCATCGGGCTCGAGGTTGTCGCTGTGGTCGGCAGCCAGTATAACCTCCATAGGGAGCCTCGAGATAGCTCAGAGTTGAGTGGAAAGATGGTGAAAGTAGTGGTACATTGTTGCGTTCGTCGCACTCAAGATGAGTGCACGTGATTTACCGGGTACTTGCAGGTACCCGGCCAGGTACCTGGGCAAAAAAAATCCAAACCTGGATCCGCAGGTAAGCGTGGGAATCAGGTACCTGCGTGCGGGTGCACCTGGAACCGCAGGTATTTTGGCCCAGGTACCTGCAGGTACCCACGGATAACCTGCACCCGTGTCATGCTCTAATTTCCACTACGTTTCAATTTAAGAACGGGGTAATGTTACGTTTTCTTACTATGTCAGCGGCCCCCATTACTCCAAACCCTTTGCCCTATTTGTTTCTATTCTTGTCTTGCTCAGTCATCCTCCGATGTAACCCTCAACCCTCAGCCAATCCCGATGTTACACATGTACCCTTTGCCCTAACCCTCTGCCCACCGCTCTCACACTATTATTAGTAGCCTATCGTCTACTTTCTTATTGTTCTCTTCTTACTCATCTTCCGATGTTCCCTTGCTCCGCAGCTACAGTATATAAACCCCTGTACTTAGCATGATCGAACTCTAAGTTCGATCTCCTTTGTCAAACCCCCCGTCTCTAGTCTCTGCTATACATCTGTTTCTCTCTACTCTACATTGTAGGCCTTTGTCCATACAACACTTAGTGTCGAGCCCTAGCTCCGCTATCACTGAGCAACTTAACGTTGCGTTCCCCAACTATACGAGACCGTAAGTTGAGACGTAACATATACCCATGGAACTGTGTACATATTTTTTTTGTATTTTTAAAAGTTACAATAACCCGCAGAACCCTCACCAAAGAGGAGAGGGAGACGTGAGAAAGTGGAAGGAACTGCGCGGAAGTACTCGCGGTAATGCTCACTATGGGCGGTAAATCGATCGATTTACCATTTACCGCGCGCGGAACCTGCATGTTAAAATCTGTAGGCCGCGTTAGGAATAAGAATAGCTTTTTGTGGTGAAGATACAATGTTGAAAAGAACCAGAAGAAGGTCATGAGTGGAAAAGTAATCATAGTGCGTCACCCGTGGGCTGACAAGGAGACCCGACGCCAGAAATTATACATATAAACAGAATAAACAGAATAAAACGTCTCATGAAAGATAGGTGAATAAACAGATTGTGGGGTGAAAAGAAAAGATGAATAACGGAAGGTAGAATACAAGAACATAAATGCAATAAAAGGGGGAAAGACAGATGGAAGTGAAAGGGAAACAACATGAAGTTACCCAGCGCAATGGACCAATCACTTTCTCGTCCTCTTCTTTCTAGTGCCAGAGTGCGCCGTCTGAGCTGGAGGACCGCGACATGTGTGTTGATCACGAGACGTCGATCACATGTAATACTTCAAGCAACCGGGGCATTTTACTTTGGACCCCGGGATGTGTAGCTCGAAGACATGCCTCGCATAGGTTGGCAGGCTGAATGAACCATCACAGTCCTTGCACGGTTTCTTTCACTCCAGGACCGGGAAGAGACAATTAGCCTTAGACGGTGGGAAATTCTCAATGTTTTTATAAATGGCTGTGAAGTGTGCGCGTATCGTAGGCTGATCTGTGAGGAGCACTCCGCAAAGTTTCTCTTCGACCATAAATGGGCACGGGACTGAGCTAGGAGATGATGACGCCGACTTGACTGGCTGCTGATCCGACTGTATGTCCAGTGCAGGAGAGGCGTGAGGAATGGTGCTTGGTCTTTCATGACTATGCAATGAGGTAGCAACGGTATTAGCCAAGTTGAATCCTGTCTCTCTGGGATGTTCCTAGACATAGAGCAAGCCGGGAGAAGAAAGCGATGAGCCGCTGGGAAAGACAGACAGGCGTAACGGCTCTGTCGACTGAGGCAAAATGATGGATGGATCTTCAATACGTCTGCGAGTTCGCCGAGTAAAGTCTTTGGCGCGGGTTTCATTAATATTTCTGCATCGCTTCTTCGCAGCACGTTCACTTGGTCCTGCGACAGGCAACATGAATGGTGATGGCACACCGATCACGTTTGAAGCGGGAGAAGTGAGCAATGTAGGATCTATAGCTGCGTTGAAGCCCTGGGATTGTGAATGCGAGGCTTGTTCCTGCAGGAATGGATTTGGTCCAATCGGTGTAGATGGGAAAGACGATGATGTGGTGGCAGGAGAAGGAAAGATACTTGATATGAGCAGGGGTCAATGACGGGTAAGGAGTTGAAAACGATCTTGAACTCACGGTACACAAAAGAGTGATACGACACGGCACTTGGAACGTGAAATTGGAGGTTTGCTGCATGAACAGGCGGAACGATTCAACACTGTGCCTTTCATGGTAAGAATGACGGTCGAAAGTGTGATCAGATTCAAAAGATTGATTCTCATCACTTTCGCTGTCACAAGCACGGTCATCAAAATAGTTTGGGATCGACTGTGGTTGTGACTGATGGCCGATGTCCAGTCCCAAGGAGTTGGAGGAGATGTATAAGTGCGGGGCGTTCGTCGGGCCAGCGTAAAGGTTCTGGATATACAACTCAGAAGGTGCCTCAAGCTCTCGCTGGTGACCCTCCTCGAGTCAAGGCTGGCAGGGATTAAATACTAAAACGAGAATTTCAACTTAGTTTCGAAGATTTCGACTCACAAGCGACGGCGAGCTGATCTTGGGTAGCTTGCTTTGTAGTTCAGTACCACGTTAAGCTAGCAAGTGGCAACCGTTTCCAACTTGCTCTCCTTTATACGCCAAAAGAGGACATAAATTGAATTGTCGATAGCCACGAGCCAGGCGCTGCAAAATAGCCGTCAGCGTGAGGGGAGCTGAAGTCTATTGTCTTTTCCACTCTTTTCTCGTTTGTACGGAGAAGACAAAGGACTGACTGCATTGCAATAGGGACCCACTGGCCACCACTCAGGGCCGTCTTCTACACATGATGAAAACCACGCTCGGCAAGCTCCATTATTCGTTTGTTTATGATAATTCCACCTCTATTCTTTTTAACCGTGCGGCATTGTTGTTTGTTGTTTGCGCGGTTCATATACACTCGCAGGATCCCTTATAATACAACTCACGGAGTTTGAGCTACCTCACTCTTCGACTAACCCCCTACAACTCTCTAGCATCACCCGCAATGTGCTTTAATCACAACTCAGATCATCTTCTGAGGTCAAACAAGCGGCACCAGTCCCTAAGTATTGAGTATGCATCTTTCCTACTATCCTCAACATTGGATGCTAATAAGACACTCGCCAACCCACAGTCCCCGGCTTCTTGCTAGTCAGCCATCAACTTTGTCGATGCTGGATTACGAATCAGTTGCCTCCGGGCCATGGAGCGACGTTAACATGGGATTGGTAAACGAATCAAGGACAAGGGGTTGTGAAAGCAAAGACAGGGATCCGTTCATGAGTGATGCCACCTCCATGGGCTTCCCCAGGTGAGTTCGTCGACCATGTTATACCACACTTTGAGAATTGACTAGTAAGTATTGCCTCATTCAGCCCACAGGCGGACGACACCGATTCATTTGGAAAGAATGCTACCCCTTTTACACCTTCGTCGGATGCTGGATCCATTGGCCAGATGGTATCATCCACCACTACTCCGCCTCTCTCTGATGATCGTGGCGTCTTCGATTTTGAAGTTCAAGAGAGCTTCATGCAACAATGCTCAACATTCCCTGGTCTGCCTCTTCCAGACCCATCCGGGTTTAGATTCAACCTCTATATTCCCAGCTCACCGAAGGATATTGTACCGCTTCATGCAGCTCCAGATCGGTCACACACTCCCGCTCACTCACACAGTACCCAACACATTCAGCAAACGGAGACGCCAACCAGTCGCAACTATTACGGAGTGAAGAGTATTCCATGTGATGTAATCATGGCCGACCTACACGACGGTCAGATCGTCCTACATGCATGCAGCTTCAAGCTTCCTTACAGCGTGAAAGAGATTACGGATCATCTCCAAACACATGCTGCTCGGGGCGAGCTGTGGTTCAACCTTAACTTCTGTCCTTTCCGACTCGTCAAAGGGAAGACATGCAAGACCAGAAGCAAGGATGACGCGAATAAGGAGAATGTTGATCTTACTAAGATCAAGAGAGTCGAATTTAATGTGCTCGTGCGTCACATCTACACTCAGCACTTTGTTGATCCACCCCGCTGGCGCTGCCCATACTGCCCGATGACGTTCAAACGAGAGGATGAGATCAAGCGGCACAGAAGGAGAGACAACTGCGGACCTCAACTACCTGCGCTGCGAAGTCGAAAACTTGCTTTAACGTGGGCGGCGCAGTAAATCTCGTCTACGGTGATGGTTACGCGAGGAGAATGAGGGCTCAAAGCTCGATATATTGATGACATTTAACGACCTTCTTACTTCTTATTTGCAACCTACACAGATTACGATTATCTTATGGTCTAAAGTATCCTACAACATTGTATCATCATCGCATCTATGTTATTTCTTATGCGTTATTCATCGCTGTTATATCACTACTCGGACTCTCGGAGAACTGGTTTCTATTCATTCACTGTACATATTGGTTTTAAGTTGTGTGCAAAATAAGTTGTTCCCTGATGCTGAAAATCCTGAACAATTGGCTAGACACCTTATGGACAGATCGGTACGAGACTTAGCAATGTGGAGATACCTCCGGAGACACGAGAGACAAACCTGAGGCTGTTCTGTTTAGGGGAGGTGAAGTCGCGACTTAATGACACGTGAATCACTTATTTGCCAATATTTGGCCACTGCCAGTGTTGTTGCGCGGCCTGACTCCTTTGACACGCACATTGGCTCGAATACAGCGAAGTTCGATCGACATAAAGCTGGAAATTCTCGAGACGTCTCCATGGCTTATCCACTTATAATACTCTCTCGGATTAGCTTATCTTCTTCACTGCTCTCAACAAGACCTTATTGGACTTGTTTAGTCTAAATCTTCTTCACCGTCACGTTACACTGGACGTCTCCTCCCTACCTACATTGCCTTCTTCATAAGAGTACGCTCTTCTTGACTGTCTTATTGAGCGTTGCTGATTTACATCTCCGGTTCAAGGAGAAGGACTTACCTGAAGAACGCCAGCATTATGGCTCTTCGTCATCGATCAAAGCAGACCATCGCAAGGAAGCAGCTGGATAAGAACAGAGGGTCTACCGCAGATATCTCTACATCTGGTGCTTCACGTATGATGCTTCGGGCTGAATCTTTTATGATGTTCGTTGACCGGAGGACACAGTCAACCGGCGGCGCAGTCAGCACAATACACGTCCGGCCATTTCTCTGACATTCTCAGAAGAAGACGGGTTCGCAAATTCACCCCACGATCGGGATCAGAATCGCATTTTCATATGATTTCTTCGCAAAATGTCTTCCCTGTCCGAGTCCCTGTCGCAACGCATTGGTCTAGCTCGACAAAGGGAAGTGGCCTGAGCAGCGCTCTCGGATCTCGTGCTAGCAGCCGTGCTTCGTGACAACACAACGCGCTCCGTGATCCCACAGTGTTAATACCTGGTCTTTCTATGGACTGTAGCAACGTGTATCGGTGAGATGGTTCAGCAAGACACTGCTAGAGGGACACTTACTTACCCTGTAGGCTAGGTCAACCAGCGGCGAGGTCATCCTATCGTAGCAGCAATGCTTTCGAAATGAACCGGCATATATTGACAGCTTCATGATGTAGGATATGTCGCAGTTCCGTACTATGGTGAGTCTATAAGATAATTAAAGAAGGCCACGAACTCACATCGCTGCCTATGGAGCTTGACGCACGGTCAAAGCTGATAGAACCACCGGTGGGCCTGGCGGGGCCGGGCTAGGCGTTATTTGATCCCCACCTTTTGATATGCTTCCATGGCATCCAACGGACGAGAAATCAGATGGTAAGATCTTTATTTACCACATCCGTGGTATGTTGCGTTCGAAAGTTACTGCAATCATTTTTCTGTGAGTAGACGGCCACATTGAGCGCGGGCGCTATCTCCTTGCAGCTCGAGTGGCTTGCGAAGGAAAGTCTGGAGAAGGTGTCAAGCTCGAACAACGAAAATGCGCTGCAGCACTTCTTGCGTTTACCCTTTGGGTTCTTCAAGATTGCGCGTTCAATTCTTTTCCATGACATACCTTCCTATTTCCCTTCCCGCCAAACGTTTCCTTTCCCCAAAACAAAATCGTGATATTACAATGCTGAGGAATGCCTGAAGCTGGAAGCTGGAAGAGACTAATGATAAGAAATAAGAAGGTTGTTGTTGAATGCCATCAATATGTCAAGCTCGGATCGTCATGACCATCACTTAAGGAGGGATTCATTGCACCCCCAATGCGTAAGCAAATGTCCGAACTCTCAGCGCAGGTAAAGGGGGTCCGCAACTGTCTTTTCATCTGTATGGCTTAATCTGGTCCCTGTGAATGTGATGCACAAGCACATTGAACTCCACTTTCTTGATTTTGTAATGTCACTAATCTCTCTGTTCGCGTCGTCCTTGCTTCTGGTCTCGCATTTCTTTCCTTGGGCGAGTCGGAAGGGATAGAAGTTAAGGTTGAACTGCAGCTCGCCCCGAGCAGCATGTGTTAGGAGATGATTCACAATCTTTTTCTTACAGTATGGAAGGTCGATGTTGCATGCGTGTAGAATGATCTGACCGACGCGAACGTCAGCCATGATTACATCACATAGAATAATCTTCAATCCATAATAGTTTCAATGTGATAGGGTCTTCGTTTGCTAAATGGGCTGAGTATTGTGGGAGTTAATGGGAATGTGTGACTGCTCTGGAACAGAGTCCCACGACGAGTTGGGAGTAATGAGGATGAATATAAGCCCGGATGGGTCTTCAAGAAGCAGACTAGTTCGAAATCAAAGACACCGCGATGATCAGAGGGAGGAAGAAAAATGCTGGATGACGGTGTAGACTCTAGACACAATCTGTTCGTTGAATACAGCTCCGATGAAGGACTCAAAGAAAGACTGGCGACTCGGTAGCATGCATCCAAACTGGAATGATCATCAAATCAGTTGGATTACTCGCAATCAATGATTAGCATTGCAGTATCAAATGTGTACAGCGGATGAATAAAGTTGCAACCTTCCAGAAGGTGGTAAAGTACTACATACAAGCAAGGATGACGAGAACAAACAATTGCAGTGGTGATATATACAGTAGGAAGAGAATATAAATGTTAGAAATAAAGAACAGCATGCTTGTGGTAAAGATACAATGTTGGGAGATGCTTGAAGCCAAAAGAAAGTCATAAGTGGTCGTAAATTGCAGATGACTTGTTACCAATGCTCAGTCGTGATGTCGTTCACTTTGATTGCGGGATAATTAACCCCGGCGACGCCTCTTAGCAGGCCTTCTGCCGTGATTAGTGATAAGCTCGGTAACCTCTTCAATGGCCTGCTCAACGACCTCTTCAGTGATCTGATCAGCGACCTCTTCAGTGATAAGATCGACGACCTCTTCAGTGGCCTGCTCGGTGAGCTGAGAGGTGTCTTGGGTGGAGGAATGGCGACCCGACGACACAGGACATGTGTTCTTCGGGTTTTGCTGGTGCCGAAGGAGTGCGTCCTTGCGCTCGTACGACTTGACACAGGTAGGGCACTTAAAGCGAAGCGCACCAACTTGAAAATGCTGCGATGAAAATACGTGATTCACAAGCACCTCCAGGCCGACAACCGCGTCAAGCGGACTCGACTCTTTTGGTTTGCAAATACCTCTCTTGAGGCGCGTGAAAGGGCACCTATATAGATTCCACTCCAGCTCGCCGCGAGCCTGGTGCTCGGTGAAATGCCTTCTGAGCATCTTCTTGTCGCGTTGGAGCTCGGCATTGCATTCTGTGCGGAAGACACGGACATTACCGTCCATTTCGCCCAGAAGTATGCAGCATGAAATGCTCGCAACCTCTCCGTCGACGTGGGCGTCGTCGTGCTCTTCATCCTCGTCGTCCGCATCCTCGTCATCGTGCTCTTCATCCTCCTCGTCCGCATCGTGCTCTGTCGTAGACTCTATGTGCTGATGGGCATGAAGGTCCGCGTGAAGCTCAGTCGCTTCATGCGAAGGGCCTGACAGAGGTAGGGCGGCTTCAGCGCAATAGGTATGGCTCTGATCATGGGATGGGAGGATGTTGTCGTTGGATGACTGTGTGGAGTCAGAGCAGCCGTCAGAACCATCTGCAGGCGAGGGTTCCGATGGAAGGTAAGGTGAACTGAGCAAGACAAAGGCACCATTGCTTGAGTCTTGAGTATCGTTGCTCGGATACAGTGTCGCATAGTTTTCGATCAAACTATTCCCGTCCGTCGATGCATTGTTGAAAGACAGCGAGGTCAAGCTTTCAGCTAGTCAGTCCTCCGAGTGTGGTATAGGACGGTCGAAGAACTCACCTGGAGAAGTCCCCTGCGTTGGAATCGCTCACGAAAAACTGCGTGTCGTTCCCATAATCTCCCCATGAGCTGGTCTCGTCTGCTCTTAAGTCTCCCGATGATGATGCAGAATCGACTATCGACAGCCTTGATGGCTGGTCAGCATGATAATCAAATAATCTGTGAAGATCATTAGCCTTTTCATGTTTCAACTGATAGGAAAGTATTGATGTCGCGTACTCTATACTCGGTGTGCGCTGCCGCTTCAAGGTGTTTGGCCTCATCTTCGTGAGTTCGTAAAAGAGACGATCTGAGGGAAGAGGAGAAAGCATAATTGTAGATGTTTGAGAAGACGAAGAGTGGTTGCAGTCGTATGGGGCTAGTTCAGAAAGTGGAAGGGCGTTGCGGATTGGAGGGGGTGGGGGTAGAGAAGGAAGAAAGGCAGAGCTCAGAGAGGTAAGATATAGAAGAAAAAGCGGTGTGGTGGCCTGGGAGAACTGTCACGCGGTAGTAAAGGATGTTGAGCGCGTCGAGCGCGGTCACGCGTTCACGCGTTCAAAGCAAACGACTCTGCATCACGTTACTCACATCCTTTGTTTCCTCCCTCCCCCCACCTCACGCGCGCCCAAGCGTCGTCGTCAACAATACACGTTCGGGTGGTTCTGTGGTCTAACTAGAGCACGAGCTCGCAGATTCCTAGAAGATCTGATCTGAAAAAAAAACACCAGATATCAACTCTTGAAGCACGAAGTGCGATAACTATCCCTCCGGCCATTTGCCTCACATTGTGAGAAGACGAGCTCGCGATTCCCGCGATGATATGCCTTTGAATCGCCTTGGGCTTTTCCGCTATCCCTGTCGCAGCACAACTGTCTAGATAGACAAAGGGAAGTGGCCTCGGCAGCGCTCTCGAATCTCATGCTAGCGGACGTGCTTCATGATTGGACAACATCGAGGACTCCGCACGCTATGATCAATGCAGTGTTACTGCTCTGCTTTTGTATTGAATGCTGCAAAGCATTTCGGTGAGATGATTCAGCAAGATACTGCTAGATGTATACTTACTTATGGGGTAGGTTGACCGGAGAGAAAGTTGAACGTGCGAGGAGGCCGAAATGATAGGCAGAAATCGAAGGTCATTGACAGCTACACGCAAGCAGGAAACTTGGTATGCCAAAGAATTTCTTATGGTGAGTCTATGGTGCTATTAAGGGAGGCAACGCACTCACAAAGGCTATTTCAGGTCCCGGGTCTTTGAACGCAGGTCAAAGCTGGTGATATCATAGGTAACATCGTTGCGGTGGGCCAAGCACTTTTTGGTGAGAAATTCAAAGCGTCCCTTCCACGGCACGCATTGGATGCGAAATCACGTATTCGCTGTTATCAGGTTCCCCTACGTTGCTTCTGAGGATGACTTGGAGATCGTTCTGTGAAGCAAGGTGACCACTGAACTCTACATCCTTGACGTCCCGGCCCTGGCTTTGGCTGGCAAGAGTGGTCCCAAGTAGTGCTTAGGCTCAGAGCAGCTTGCAGTTCTGTCAGAGATGCCACCTCTTGGGTAACCCCAATAGCGCAGACCGGTCTGACTCCGGTCCTTGGGGGCTATCGCGGGCGCGTCAAATCACCAGCACGGGTATGGCGCCCGAGTTCATATGGTCCATGATCCACAAATAAGATGAAAAATGATTAAAGGAATGATCTCTTGGACCTCGGACATCCGCCGTCCGGTGCCGTTCAGGTCTTTGAGGTGTAGGTGTGCCTAGGCACCCTGATATTCTTTGATATTTCACTGATGTCCTTCTCTGCGACCCAAAAAGATCTTGGCAATGCCGAAGATGCTTGAAAGGAGGCGCTAGGAGGCAGATCGATCATCGAGCGATTTGCCGCTGTACTGTATCAGCGCCTTCGTCCGGTGTTGACATGAGCGCTGAAGCTAGAGACATCGTCAGGGTGAGTTTAGCTTCCTAGTATCTCAATAGATGTTGCCTGAGTCTTGGCTAGTTCTTGCGCGGGCGGAAATCTGACGCTGGCAGAACCGGGACGACGCGTCAGCCCCTGACTTCGTCCACATAGCGCGAAAAAAAAGGACGCACTCTTCCACTGGCATCCAAATTGGGGACCATTTTGCGGTCTCAGAGTATACTTTAACGTCGATAGGATAGCACATTGTAGGTATGGATACCAGTGTGCTGGCGAGTTGCAGTCAGAACGATGGAGAAAACCTCGAGCGGTGCGTGGGAATCTACTACTGTGGCAGTGGCAGTGGCAGTGGCAGTGGCAGTGGATGGTCCCGGTCCCGAGGGCGCAATGAGCACTGGCAATTCACTTTTCCGACTTCTCCAAGCACTCGGACATCTTTTTCCACACGGTCATTGAGATCACAAAATATTTTCACGGATCACATGTGTGCATAGTTAAGTGACTGTAGAATGTAAAATGTAATTTATTGTGTAGTATTCCAATTTTATCAGAGCTAAACACGAAGCTTCAAGTTCGAATCAAACCTGCTACAAGCATATTTACGGTGTTTGAACATGACAGGCCTGAGCCTGAGCGGCCGGCGCGATTTTGATGATCGAATCATTGATTTCCAGTGCCCAATTGGCAGTGTCTTGTAGCACTTTCGGACCAGGTTATTGGATACAGTGTCTAGCGCAGACAGCTGAATGTGTATTCTCAGGCTAAAGCAATGATTGTAACAAATATAATACACTCAACTAAATAATACTGTTTTACCCAATTAGATACATGTATCGTAACTGCATGCTCGACAAAGGTAAAAAGCAAAGACTCCGCGATCAGGGTCAACGTAGATCTTTCGGATTGTATACATGTATGTCCTCAATGACTTCCTTCTCGCCAGGGCTCCTACTGCTAAGATAGCGGTCGCTGTGGAAGGAGAGTCCAAATGAACCATACATGTCAGATTCAGGACCACAGAATAACTCAATGGGGGATGGTTGAGCGGAGACTACGACGTTTGATTGACTGACAATGAGAGCAAGTAGTTCTCGCAGAGCACGACGAAGATGAGAGGAAACAACATCGGAAACAAGAGTATGACGAAAATGATATCAAGTTTCAAAGAAGTTCTGACGCATGTATCTGCCAATGTTCAAGCTACTACCGTGACTCGCCACTGGCAGTCCTCGAATCGCGTCCTTGCCTCCCGTAAAGTTGACACGCCAAGAGAGTGCATTGAAATTGGGCTTTCAAAATTCTTCCAAATCAATAAGAAAATTGTTCAACTAGACCATAAACTCAGCTATAGTATTTCGCAGCGGACTCGCAATCAATGATCAAAGCGTGTATGTACAGTGAATGGATAGAAATACAGCTTTCCGTAGAGAAATGAAGAATTACAAACAAGGATGACGAAAACGAAGAATTGAAATGGGAATACAATATACATACAGCGAGAAGATAATACAAGCGTTAGGAATAAAGAATATCACGCGTTTGGTAAAGATACAATGTTGAGAGATGCTTGAAACCAGAAGAAAGTCATAAGTGGTCGTAAAGTGCAGATGATTTGTCTCCAGTGCTTAGTCGAGATGTCTGTCACGATGATTGCAGAACAATTATTTCCGGCGACGCCTATTGGTCGGCTTTCTGCCCTGCTTGGTGACTGCCTGCGGTCCAGGCGGACAAGGCCTTTTCACGTCTTTCTGGTGTCGGAGGACTTCGTACCAGCGCTCGAATGTCTTGTCACAAGTCGGGCACTTTACGCGAGGTGCGTTCTCGAAGTGCATATGGTAGATATGGCGCACGAGCACATGCCGTTTTACGGGCACACCCTTACGCTTCGACACGCACGGCTTCTTCCCTGCGATGTGGAGAAAAGGGCAGTTGTCGAGGTTGAATTCGAGTTCGGCGGCAGTGTGGTGATCCAAGTGCGTGTTGATGAACTCCTCGTCGTGCGAGAGGAGGACATCACACATTCCCGTGGAAACAAATTCGCCGTTCACCTTTTTAACCTTTCTGATACGGCATCGAATGCGTTGGACAGCTGTGCTAGGCTGACGCTGACCGTGACCGTCATTCACCGCATTTGCCTGGTGCTCTATGGTAGGGGCCGCGTTCGAATGGCCAGGGTGGTCTACGGGAGACGCAGTTGCTTCATTTGCGGTACCGTAAAGAGGTAAGGGAGCATATGTCTCAGCAGGAAAAAAAGTGCCAGAGGCCAGCTGGGGTTGCTGAAGAGGCAGGGTGTGCTGCGGTAGCGAATGCGAACTCGACCCAGGCTCCGCTGAGTTCTGTAATGGGCTCCGTACATGGAACGTAAATGGGTATGGCAGTTCTTGCGGGTTGACAGTGTCGAAGGAACCGAGCCGTGGCTCCTGGATAACACTCCCCTGGTACGACGGACTGAATAAAGCAGGATCGCTTTGGAACGCAACATCCGAGTCGGATGACGGAGAAACAGAGGCCAAGATTTTGAACAAACCACACGTCAACTCTCCAGGTTGGATGTAGAAGGCAGTTGAACTCACCTGACGTATTCCATTGGATAGAGCCCCCTATTGAAGGCACCTGCATCCGACCTATCTAAGCCCCACGATCCCAACTGGGGCACGAATCCTGTGTTGAAATCGCGCCTAGGGTCGAGAGTCCCCGAGCTATAACCAGCTGCATGCACGTTTGAGAGATGGCCGTTGATTCCGAGTCTGCGGATTGATGAATATCTGGTTAGAGACTAGCGTCATAAGACTGTAATGATGAGATCGCGTACACGGCGCTGGGTCCTTGATGCCATATCAAGGTCCTCATTTTTGTTTCTGTGAGGATTCAGGTTTATACAATGAAGAGGAATACAGAGATGTTGGTGCTTGATAAGTTGTACGTTCGTCGAAGAAAGGTATGTTTGAAAGCGGGACTATTTGCAGGCGGGAGGAGATGGAGGTAAGATCTTAGGAGGGAGTCGAACTGCAGTGGCTTCAATTTGCATTCGAAGTAAAGCACGGTGTGGTTATGTGCGGTTGTTTGCATCGGAGTATGTGGGCTGCATCACGTTACTCGCGTTCTTTGTGCCCCCTCGTACGCGTGCCCAAACGTGGTCAACAATACGCTTCCTGCCTCTCTCTAAGACGGGATCGCAGTTCTCTAATATCTGTTAAACACCTAATGGTTTCTGTCGCACCCGCTGTTAATAGCTATCGGTATGGATGAAGCCAGCTGGAGGTCTATTCACTTTCGACATTTGATGTCCGGAGAGCAAAGTCAAGCAGCAGTGCGGTCAGCCTGCCCTGTCAGCGACTCCATGGACTGATTGGCGGACATCGACATACATTGGCGTCTTCACGGAAGCAGGATACCCGGCATTTCTTAGAAGGTCTTATGGTAAATCTATGGTGAAGCTAAGGAAGGCCACACACTCACAAATGCTCTTTCATGCTTCAGGCCTTTGACCGTAGGTCAAAGCTGGTTATATCAAAGGCGACATCGTCACGGAGGACCAAGTGCTCTTTGGTAGCTACCTTCAGCTGCCCCTTCCATGGCACGCATTGGATGCGTAGATAGGTATTCGAGGCTACCAGGTCAGGTCCCTATGGGCTGCTTCCGAGGCTGACTTGGAAAAGGGTCTGTGAAGCAAGACGAACATTATGCACAACCTCCTTGCCGACGCCGCCCTCGCTTTGGCTCTGGCTGGGGAGACGTGGTTCCCAGTAGTGCTTCGGCTCAGAACAACGTGCGCTGCTCTCATTGGATCCACCCCTTTGTAAACCCAAGCTAGCGCAGACAAATCTGTCCCCTTGAGGTTGTCCGTTGTCGTCCTCAGTGCGTCGCGTCAATTGCTCCATTCAGACAACCTACCGACGAGTACGAGTGGGACACGTCTGAGCGACAAGTGAGAAGGAGTTAAGTAGACCGCATATTCGGCATGCTTGACGTACTGTAATGACCTCTCGCATGTTAGGTTGGTCATTGACCTAATGAGGCAGAAGAATCAAGGTACGGGGCAACGCACCTTGACATTTTCCGATATCTCTCATCCCACTCGCTAATGTACTTCTCTGAACGTTAAAGACATCCTGGGACGTTTCCAATGCTCAAATGGATGCGCTAGAACACAGATCGGGCGGCGATTTGCCACATGATTATACTGCCCATTGATACTGCCACGACCGATCTCCCTCCTGAAGAAAAGGACGTTGTCAGGAAGACTTGAATTTCCTAACAGTGTCTCATTGATCATGACCTGACTCTTAAGGAGTTTACGTGGATATTTTTCTTGTTGAGGCGCAGATGTCTAAGCAGGACGACGCGTCAGCGATCAGACATAATTGGGCGTATGAAAAGCGCAAAAAATGTCTCACTCTTCCTTCTAATCCGGGACATTTTTGTTTTTCAAACGTGAGCTCTACGTCGCGAGGGTGATATATGATAACTGGCGCTAATTTGACGATATGCAGACAGGACAACTCTTCTTTCGAGTATTCAAGTTTTTGACGCAGGCACTGGCAAAAACTCGAGGCGTGTGGGAATCATCCACGTGGCAACTTCCAGTTCGTCGCGATGTGAGTTTCACTGGTTTCGCACCTCCTCCATCTTGTACCTACCATCGCTGCTTAAAATTATTGTTGCGCAATACTACTGAGACCGAACTTAGGTAGGAAGTTATTCGTCCTGGATATGCAGCCGTCACAAATGCCGTCCTTTACAATACGAGGTACGTGCTGTTTACTCACATTGAAAAAGGCGAAGAGCGAGGCTTCTGGGAGAAACGTATGGGGCTGTTCGAGCATCGAGCGTTTCAGTGGCTTGCATTTGACGAAAGTGGTGCAGCGGAATCATAGGCATGGGTGCGAGTCGCAATCAGAACAAGGCCGTATTCTCTGCGTGAGAAACCACGTGGCACGGCCCGCCGCGGGAGTTGCAACAAGATACGCACTTGTTCAACACCTCCATCGACTCATCCATCTTTCTCCACTAGGACACAGAGATGAAAAGGATTTCTCGGAATGTGGAGACACCCCTCTCACACTGAACCCGTCAACAACAGCCAGCGCGACGATGCCGACGACGCAGACAGGCCGCTCTTGGACTTGGAGGCGACAGTACTGTTTGCAGGACTGTTGGAGGTCAGGTCGAGGCTGCTGGCGGTGAGCGTGTTTATGCAGATGCTCTTCATCTCGTGCGTCATCACTCCTGTTCTCTGGCGTCCCTCCTCTTCCCTTCTTGAGACTCGTCCGTTCGTAATTGATCGTCGTCTTTATTCTCTTATTTTCTTGTTCTTTCTTCTTTTCTCCTTTGAAAATTCGCGTCTTTTTGTCATCTCCCGCTGCTGAGCGATCGATTAGCCGATTATAGGTGTGGTAAGCGGCCTGGAACGATGGTGGATAGCGCGGATAGGGACTGCAGTGAGCGATGAGGGTTACTTCGTGTCCACACTTTGCTTTGCTTTGCACGGCTACCGTCCCTCATCCGGTCCCAGCATCGACGCCGCACTTCTGTTCCAAGTCCACTCCCGCCACTCCACTTTCCAACGTTCTCTATATCCGCACCGATGTATTACCCGTCATGCGCTGTTGCCCTTTCCCCGTTCCCGCGCACGGGCTCTTGTTCCCTTCCATACACTCTTCCTCCTCGCGTTGCTGCCCCTCGCATTTGAGTTCCGTCTACTTCATACCCTCCTCCCTTCGATCTTCATTGATTCCCAAACGCACTCCTGGTGCTCCGGGCCGAGTTGAGCTGGCCACGTGTGCGTCGATGTTCGTTGCAGAGAAGCACGAGCTAGGCCATGCGCTCTGAACTCGATGGGGGCTTTGATAAGACTATACAATTCGCCTTTGTTTTTATTGAGCCTTCCAGCTCTTGTTCTCTTCCACACCCTCTTCCTCTTTCCATCTTCGCTCTCCGCATTCGACTTTCGTCTACTTCCTACCTCCCACTCTTTGAGCTCCAGTGATTCCAAGCCCACTTTCGAAGCTCGGGGCCGAGTTGAGCTGGCGGAGCTGCGTGTCGCGTCGACGTTCGTCACAGTGAGGCACGACGCGCGCTATGTTCATCGACCTCTCGTCTTCATGAGGACTTTGATTGAACTGGGGAACTCGGGCTTCCTTATAGACATCTCATATTGAGCCTTCCATCTGCGAGGCTCGGCGTATGGCAGGCTCATCCCTTTGTGCATTCGTCGCCGTCAGTCCCATTTCATTGTCTTCCTTGTCCTTGAATACGTCATAAGAACGAGCCTTCCTTTCTCTTCTCTTGCACGCCGCCCGCCTGTCCCTTATCCTCCTGCTTCACTCCTCTCTCGTCTCCCGTACTCCCCCTCTGCATGACTTCTCTTTCGTGCAACACTCCCGTCTGTCCATCCGCTTGATGATGCCACAGGCTGTTATCTAGTTGCTTCTCCAAGAGAAGGTGTCGGAGGGGGAAGTGGCAGGGCACGGTCTCTTGAGCAGGCGTAGAGATTCATTCATTCGGTATCTACGTCGATGGCTCGCTCGCTAGCTTCCTCTTTGCAAACCTGAATGGTTTCTTTCTTTCTTTCTTTTTTTCTTTCTTTCCTCTCAGCTATCTAATAGACAGACTCGGCCTCGTGCCCTACATCTCCTCCCTCGACAGCTCGACCACGGACTCCTACCTCGCCGCGTCCGAAGCATCCACGTCCACCGTCCCCCTCCCCGCTACACCAAATCTCACAACTCGCAAATCTCCCAAAGCGCGCTCATCGCCGTCGTCAAGCCACTCATCACAAGGAAAGCTCGCAGACATGACCTCGGCTCCTACCTCGTCTTGCTGTGCTGTGCCTCTACGTCTTCGCGCTCATTGTCTCACGACATTAACACGATCCCGATCGTCGATTGTGGCGGGCATCGTGCATCGTGCATCGTGCATCGTGCTGTCCGCGGGCTTGCAGATCATCATCGCGACATCACTCATCACGGACATGACATCGATGTCGAGGACAATGACGATGCGCCGGCGCCGGCGTGGTTTCGGCACACGTTCGTGCGCACCCTCGGCCCTCGTACCGATGCCGTTCGTCGTCTTTCGTGGCTCGTGAATGGAATCATTGCGCTGGGCCGAACATCTCAACTCTCGACGAGTATTCCGCAGTCAACTGCATCACTTTTCTTCATGATTCATGATACCTGACGCTTTTACCGACGGGAAGTTCTGACCACCATCCTCGTCCCGGCAACGCTCCTGCCGCTGCTCATCACGCTGTTCTGGGCTCTGGTCTCTGCAGCGAAGGGGCTCGGACTCGTCGACGCGACGTGAGATGACGCTGGACCAGGTGCGCGGGAGCGCGTGTGCTCAAGGGTCTCTGTGGGTGAAGGTGAAGCGCACAGCCA
Organism: Trichaptum fuscoviolaceum; assembly: GCA_910574455.1. Lineage (NCBI taxonomy): Eukaryota > Fungi > Basidiomycota > Agaricomycetes > Hymenochaetales > Trichaptaceae > Trichaptum > Trichaptum fuscoviolaceum. The sequence continues at coordinate 2,605,086 of CAJSYZ010000012.1, read as the reverse complement.
GCAGGATGGTTAGACCCGCTTTGACCTCTGGGCTCACGTACTGCTCGGTGCATCTGTCGCGCTGATCCTGCTCCTGATCATGCTGACGCTCGCGGAGACAGTGAAGACGCATTGAGAAGAAGAATCGAAAGTCGCTCCACGATTCCGTCGTTTGGGCTGTAGTCTCGATGATTGTGATGTTGGATGTTGACTCGGGCGCTGATTGCGTCTGTTCTGTTTCTGCTTGACTTGACGTGTGCGACCTGCTATGCCTCGCGCTGCGCGCCTTGATCTGTGCGCATGTACTCCGTGGTCTTCGCCAGCCTCTTCAGTTTCCTTCTCGCGTGTCGTCTCTGACGTATCACGCAAATCTCCCTCCGGTCATCCTATCTCACATTCCTCCTTTGCGGCTCGTCGTCGCGCCTGGCCCTCAACACCATCCATCGACTTCATGCAGACGCAGACGGTGTTCGGGTTCGCCAGCGGCGGCGAGACACGCTGCACTGATCCATAGCACGAGCCCGGCCCTGTTCAATCCGCATCTGCATGCTCATCGTGGCGCTGGGTAAGCGAATGATCCACTCGCGCGCGGCGGCACGGCCGAGCGCTGTGGGGGCACGGGCGGCGAACGAGCCAGGTCGACGTCTCGATGCTCGCGGTGTCGGCCGTTTTGCTGCTGCTCACGGAGATCGTACCGACAGTGCGACTTGGACGAAGACGATGCCATGAAAACCTCGCTGACTTGCTCCCCCAAGAGGAGGACGACGCGCGATGCGCTGTCAGGGAGATTGTCGGGCCCAGCCATGCTTGTGCATCCCCGTGGTGATCAGGTAAGGGAGTGCGTGTGTCGAGTCGATGAAGGTGATCGTGGTGTCGCTGTTCATGCGGAGTTGGTATCTGAGAGATACGTAGAATACCTTGGATGGTGAGGAGGGGTTTCTAGGGTGATCTATTGTGCTAAGTTTGTTCTGTACTGAGCTTATAGACCCTTCATACGTCTTTCATCGCCGGCTTTCCAGACAGTGGCTACGGGCTGCGGCGGTGCATCCGTCGGTCAGGTAGGCAGGGCGCGTAGACATACATAGGTAGGTTCAAATGTACATACTTTCTTACTATGCTAATAAACGAACCTCGGTCGATAGAGGTACTTTCACTCACAAGCGGGCGAAAGTCACCTCTCGTCCGGTCCCTCAGCCCTCCAAACCTCTCCAAACCACCCCTCACCTTAAACAGAAATGGTCGCTTCATGCGTTGGAGCAAATACCAAAGCGGCCGTCAATAGATAGACAGACGGTGGCAGACATAAAGCACTTCATGAGATCATGATATGATATACAGTACTGACCAGGAATTGACTGATGCGAGACTGCAGTGCTCTGACAGCAGCTGCGTTCGTCCTCGTCCTTCAGACGTCTATGCATGACATCCCTGCTGATCGGATCACAGAGCTGACCTGTGCTTCATCTGACCCGATCTGAAGAAGGCCCGATCGTCCGCGATAGGTTGCCTGAGCCCTGAGGTCGCCAGAGCAAGCTGCACAGTGCACAGCAAACCGGGGACCAGACACCGCAGATATGAAGTTTCTGCGCTCCGAGGCTTTCCCAGTCTTCGGCTTCGGCGCAAATACATAGCGCGGTCGATAGGCTATTGAAAGAGAAACGTCCAGATCAATGACACAACAAGACTGACGATGTATCACTCACTGGACACTCCCTCCGCTCAGGCTAGCCTCAGCAGCTTCCTACCAGAGCCGATGAGCCGATGAGCCGATGCTACGACATAGCCCATTGACAACCAGACACTTCAACGTATGTTCTGGGTACACGACAGGACTCTGTGTCAAAGCGCTTCTCAGGGCGGATGACTTGCCAGTGCATGGCGTCAAGTGTTATAGACCCTCGTTGAGAATGTCCTGAGGCTTTACGCGCGAATATCTTCTTTAGCACAACACAAGTGCCAGTGTCGGGGTCCTCGGGTCCAGACGGTGACAATCCCATTGCCCTTTCCCTATGCGTGCTCAAGAGGCGGCACTCGGGATGTAAGCCAGCGACAGCGGCACCGCTTCGATTATTGATTTCTTGATATCTGAGATCTTGCAGACGGGACGTTCCGATCACAACTCTCGTCCTGGCGATGGTCCTGCCGCTCATCATCACGCTACTCTGGGTTCCGCGTCTCTGCAGCGAAGGGGCTCGAACTCGTCACTGCGAGGCGATGCTGGACTTGGTGCGCGTGTAGACAAGGGTCTCTGTGGGTGACGGTGGAGCGCACAGTAACTAGCAGGCGAGCTAAACATACTCAGTCTCGCGCTCGCGTCCTACTTGTTCTCCTTCGTACGGCCATTGCGTTGATGCTGCTCCCGCTAAACACGCTCTGCAGCCTTAACATCTCACACACCGACAAGCGTGGTCGCGTCCTCCAGAACCATCACATCCCGACGTGTGATCAAACCGTGGGCAATCTGCGTCCTCGTCCCCCCAGCTCGCAAGATCGACGAGGAGGACTCCACCTCCTTGTTTGACGTCGTCTTTCACAGAGTGAACGTTGGGTAGGTAGACCGCGAAAGGGATCAAGAAATGGTAAGGAATACTCAAAGACCCATGACAGGAAGAGAACCCAGATGCAACGGCTTGCCATAGACGCGCTCCAAAGGTCGTCAGTTGGCTGATGAAACAAGGAAGTAAAAGCTCTGACTTGCGTAAAGAGACGAAATAAATATGCTCATCATCGATGTAGACCGACAAACAGGACGAAGACTCACTCATTGTCTTTTTCCTGCACGATATTAATGCCTTTCCTCCTCTTTTACCCTCCCAAAACTCCGAAAGGTATGTGAAAGCCACATTACTGTGTATTGGGTACTGCGAGAAGGATGCAATGGGAGTTAGGCAGAAGTAAAGATGCGTTCATGAAAGGGCATTCGTACCAGCGCAATGAGTGCCTACTGTATGAGTGGAGTTCAGAGCAAAAAATTAAGAATCTGAAACTTGAAGGTTAAGACCGAATCAGTTCGTACTTTAGGTGAAAGGCAATGGGGGTTGCTTGAGCGGAGACTACGGCGATTGACTGAATGAGCGCATGCCATTTCCGCTGAGGCAAAGATGGTGGGATGTTCAGAGGGGAAGAAGTCGAGAGTTCGAGAAGCGGTGACTCCTCAAGTCAAGGAAAGCAGTGATTGAATACTAAACGGAAAATTTCGATTCACAAGCGACGGCGAGCTGACCTTGGGTAGCTTGCTTTGTATTTCAGTACCACGTTAAGCCAGCAAACGGCAACCATTTCCAGCTTGCTCTCCTTTATACGCCAAAAGAGGACATAAAATAGATTTTCGATAGCCACAAGCCAGGCGCTGCAAAATACCCACCAGCGTGAGGGGAGCTCAATTGACCTGAAGTCTATTGTCTTCAGCACTCTGTGCTCGTTTGTGCGGAGACGACAAAGGACTGACTGCATTGCAATAGGGACCCACTGGCCACCACTCAGGGCCGTTATCTACACATGATGAAAACCACGCTCGGCAAGCTCCATTATTCGTTTGTTTATGATAATTCCACCTCTACTCTTTTTAACCGTGCAGCATTGTTGTTTGTTGTTTGCGCGGTTCATATACACGCACAGGCTCCCTCTAATACAACTCACTGACGTTGAGCTACCTCCCTCTTCGACTAACCCCCTACAACTCTCTAGCATCACCCGCAATGTGCTTTAATCACAACTCAGATCATCTTCTGAGGTCAAACAAGTGGCACCAGTCCCTAAGTATTGAGTATGCATCCTTCCTACTATCCTCAACATTGGATGCTAATAAGACACTCGCCAACCCACAGTCCCCGGCTTCTTGCTGGTCAACCATCAAGCTTGTTGAATCCGGAATCCGATTCAGTCGCCTCCGGGCCACGGAGCGACGTTAACATGGGATTGGGAAACGAACAAAGGACAGGGGGTTGTGAAAGTGTTGCTAAGGATCTGTTCATGAGTGATGCCACCTCCATGGGCTTCCCCAGGTGAGCTCATCGACCATGTTATACCACACTTTGAGAATTGACTAGTTAGTATTGCCTCATTCAGCCCACAGCCGGACGACACCGATTCATTTGGAAAGAATGCTACCCCTTTTACACCTTCGTCGGATGCTGGATCCATTGGCCAGATGGTATCATCCACCACTACTCCGCCTCTCTCTGATGATCGTGGCGTCTTCGATTTTGAAGTTCAAGAGAGCTTCGTGCAACAATGCTCAACATTCCCTGGTCTGCCTCTTCCAGACCCATCCGGGTTTAGATTCAATCTCAATATTCCCAGCTCACCGCAGGATATTGTACCGCTTCATGCAGCTCCAGATCGGTCACACACTGCCGCGCTCTCACACAGTACCCAACACATTCAGCAAACGGAGACGCCAACCAGTCACAACTATTACGGAGTGAAGAATATTCCATGTGATGTAATCATGGCCGACCTACACGACGGTCAGATCGTCCTACATGCATGCAGCTTCAAGCTTCCTTACAGCGTGAAAGAGATTACGGATCATCTCCAAACACATGCTACTCGAGGCGAGCTGTGGTTCAACCTTAACTTCTGTCCTTTCCGACTCGTCAAAGGGAAGACATGCAAGACCAGAAGCAAGGATGATGCGAATAAGGAGAACGTTGATCTTACTAAGATCAAGAGAGTCGAGTTTAATGTGCTCGTGCGTCACATCTACACTCAGCACTTTGTTGATCCACCCCGCTGGCGCTGCCCATACTGCCCGATGACGTTCAAACGAGAGGATGAGATCAAGCGGCACAGAAGGAGAGACAACTGCGGACCTCAACTACCTGCGCTGCGAAGTCGGAAATCAGCTTTAACGTGGGCGGCGCAGTAAATCTCGCCTGCGGTAATGGTTACGCGAGGAGAATGAGGGCTCAAAGCTCGATATATTGATGACATTTAACGACCTTCTTATCTGCAACCTACACACATTACGATTATCTTATGGTCTAAAGTATCCTACAGCATTGTATCATCATCGCATCTATGTTATTTCTTCGGCATTATTTACTCTCATCACTGTTTAATCACTATTCGGAGAACTGTTCTCTATTCATTCACTGTCATATTGGTTTTAAGTTGTGTACAAAATAAGTTGTTCCCTGATGCTTTAAATCCTGAACAATTGGCTAGACATCTCATGGGCAGATTGATACGAGACTTGTGTGGAGATACCTCCGGAGACACGAGAGACAAACCAGAGGCTGTTCTGTTTAGGGGAGGTGAAGTCTCGACTTGAATGACACGTGAATCACTTATTTTCCAATATTTGGCCACTGGCAGTGTTGTTGCTCGGCCTGAGCACGATCCTCCTTTGACACGCACATTGGCTCGAATACAGCGAAGTTCAATTGACATGAAGCTGGAAAATCTCGAGACTCTTGTCTCCATGGCTTATCGACTTGTAATACTTTCTCGGATTAGCTTATCTTCTTCACTGCTTTCAACAAAACTTTATTGGACTTGTTTAGTCTAAATCTTCTTTACCGTCACGTTACACTGGATGTCTCCTCCCTCCTACATCGCCTTCTTCATAAGAGTACGCTCTTCTTGACTGTCTTAATGAGCGTTGCTGACTTACATCTCCGGTTCAAGGAGAAGGACTTACCTGAAGAACGCCAGCATTATGGCTCTTCGTCATCGATCAAAGCAGACCATCGCAAGGAAGCAGCTGGATAAGAACAGAGGGTCTACCGCAGATATCTCTACATCTGGTGCTTCACGTATGATGCTTCGGGCTGAATCTTTTATGATGTTCGTTGACCGGAGGACACAGTCAACCGGCGGCGCAGTCAGCACAATACACGTCCGGCCATTTCTCTGACATTCTCAGAAGAAGACGGGTTCGCAAATTCACCCCACGATCGGGATCAGAATCGCATTTTCATATGATTTCTTCGCAAAATGTCTTCCCTGTCCGAGTCCCTGTCGCAACGCATTGGTCTAGCTCGACAAAGGGAAGTGGCCTGAGCAGCGCTCTCGGATCTCGTGCTAGCAGCCGTGCTTCGTGACAACACAACGCGCTCCGTGATCCCACAGTATTAATACCGGGTCTTTCTATAGACTGTAGCAACGTGTATCGGTGAGATGGTTCAGCAAGACACTGCTAGAGGGACACTTACTTACCCTGTAGGCTAGGTCAACCAGCGGCGAGGTCATCCAATTGTAGCAGCAATGCTTTTGAAATGAACCCGCATATATTGACAGCTTCATGATGTAGGATATGTCGCAGTTCCGTACTATGGTGAGTCTATAAGATAATTAAAGAAGGCCACGAACTCACATCGCTGCCTATGGAGCTTGACGCACGGTCAAAGCTGATAGAACCACTGGTGGGCCTGGCGGGTCCGGGCTAGGCGTTATCTGATCCCCACCTTTTGATATGCTTCCATGGCATCCAACGGACGAGAAATCAGAAGGTAAGATCTCTATTTACCACATCCGTGGTATGTTGCGTTCGAAAATTACTGCAATCATTTTTCTGTGAGTAGAAGGCCACATTCAGCGCGGGCGCTATCTCCTTGCAGCTCGAGTGGCTTGCGAAGGAAAGTCCCGGGAAGATGTCAAACTCGAACAACGAAAACGCGCTGCAGCACTTCCTGTGTTTACCCTTTGGGTTCTTCAAGATTGCGCGTTCAATTCTTTTCCATGACATACCTTCCTATTTTCCTTCCCGCCAAACGTTTCCTTTCCCCAAAACAAAATCGTGATATTACAATGCTGAGGGATGCCTGAAGCTGGAAGCTGGAAGAGACTAATGATAAGAAATAAGAAGGTTGTTGTTGAATGTCATCAATATGTCAAGCTCGGGTCGTCATGACCATCACTTAAGGAGGGATTCATTGTACTCCCAAAGTTAAAGCAAATGTCCGAACTCTCAGCGCAGGTAAAGGGAGTCCGCGACTGTCTTTTCGTCTGTGTGGCATAATCTGATCCGTACGTTTGAGAGTTTTTGTTCAGTGGGCACCGCCAGCGGAGTGGACCAACGAAGTGCTGTGTATAAATGTAATGCGCAAGCACATTGAACTCCACTTTCTTGATTTTGTAATGTCACTAATCTCTCTGTTCGCGTCGTCCTTGCTTCTGGTCTCGCATTTCTTTCCTTGGGCGAGTTCGGAGTAATGAGGATGAATATAAGCCCGGATGGGTCTACAAGAAGCAGACTAGTTCGAAATGGAAGACACCGCGATGATCAGAGGGAGGAAGAAAAATGCTGGATGACGGTGTAGACTCTAGACACAATCTGTTCGTTGAATACAGCTCCGATGAAGGACTCAAAGAAAGACTGGCGACTCGGTAGCATGCATCCAAACTGGAATGATCCATCAAATCAGTTGGATTACTCGCAATCAATGATTAGCATTGCAGTATCAAATGTGTACAGCGGATGAATAAAGTTGCAACCTTCCAGAAGGTGGTAATGTACTACATACAAGCAAGGATGACGAGAACAAACAATTGCAGTGGTGATATATACAGTAGGAAGAGAATATAAATGTTAGAAATAAAGAACAGCATGCTTGTGGTAAAGATACAATGTTGGGAGATGGTTGAAGCCAAAAGAAAGTCATAAGTGGTCGTAAATTGCAGATGACTTGTCGTCAATGCTCAGTCGTGATGTCGTTCACTTTAATTGCGGGATAATTAACCCCGACGACGCCTCTTAGCCGGCCTTCTGCCGTGAATAGTGATAAGCTCGGTAAGCTCTTCAATGGCCTGCTCAACGACCTCTTCAGTGATCTGATCAGCGACCTCTTCAGTGATAAGATCGACGACCTCTTCAGTGGCCTGCTCGGTGAGCTGAGAGGTGTCTTGGGCGGAGGAATGGCGACCCGACGACACAGGACATGTGTTCTTCGGGTTTTGCTGGTGCCGGAGGAGTGCGTCCTTGCGCTCGTACGACTTGACACAGGTAGGGCACTTAAAGCGAAGCGCACCAACTTGAAAATGCTGCGACGAAAATACGTGATTCACAAGCACCTCCAGGCCGACAACCGCGTCAAGCGGACTCGACTCTTTTGGTTTGCAAATACCTCTCTTGACGCGCGTGAAAGGACATCTATATAGATTCCACTCCAGCTCGCCGCGAGCCTGGTGCTCGGTGAAATGCCTTCTGAGCTTCTTCTTGTCGCGTTGGAGCTCGGCATTGCATTCTGTGCGGAAGACACGGACATTACCGTCCATTTCGCCCAGAAGTATGCAGCATGAGATGCTCGCAACATCTCCGTCGACATGGGCGTCGGCGTGCTCTTCATCCTCCTCGTCCGCATCGTCGTCGTCGTGCTCTTCATCCTCCTCTTCCGCATCGTGTTCTGTCGTAGACTCTATGTGCTGATGGGCATGAAGGGCTGCGTGAAGCTCAGTCGCTTCATGCGAAGGGCCTGAGAGAGGTAGGGCGGCTTCAGCGCAATAGGTATGGCTCTGATCATGGGATGGGAGGATGTTGTCGTTGGATGACTGTGTGGAGTCAGAGCAGCCGTCAGAACCAGCTCCAGGCGAGGGTTCCGATGGAAGGTAAGGTGAACTGAGCAAGACAAAGGCACCATTGCTTGAGTCTTGAGTATCGTTGCTCGGGTACAGTGTCGCGTAGTTTTCGATCAAACTATTCCCGTCAGTCGATGCATTGTTGAAAGACAGCGAGGTCAAGCTTTCAGCTAGTCAGTCCTCCGAGTGTGGTATAGGACGGTCGAAGAACTCACCTGGAGAAGTCCCCTGCGTTGGAATCGCTCACAAAAAACTGCGTGTCGTTCCCATAATCTCCCCATGAGCTGGTCTCGTCTGCACTAAAATCTCCCGATGATGATGTAGAATCGACTATCGACAGCCTTGATGGCTGGTCAGCATGATAATCAAATAATCTGTGAAGATCATTAGCCTTTTCATGTTTCAACTGATAGGAAAGTATTGATGTTGCGTACTCTATACTCGGTGTGCGCTGCCGCTTCAAGGTGTTTGGCCTCATATTCGTGAGTTCGTAAAAGAGACGATCTGAGGGAAGAGGAGAGAGCATGCTTGTAGATGTTTGAGAAGACGAAGAGTGGTTGCAGTCGTATGGGGCTAGTTCAGAAAGTGGAAGGGCGTTGCAGATTGGAGGGGGTGGGGGTAGAGAAGGAAGAAAGGCGGAGCTCAGAGAGGTAAGATATAAAAGAAAAAGCGGTGTGGTGGCCTGGGACAACTGTCACGCGGTAGTGAAGGATGTTGAGCGCGTCGAGCGCGGTCACGCGTTCACGCGTTCAAAGCAAACGACTCTGCATCACGTTACTCACATCCTTTGTTTCGTCCCCTCACGCGCGCCCAAGCGTCGTCAACAATACACGTCCGGGTGGTTCTGTGGCCTAAGTAGAGCACGAGCTCGCAGACTCCTAGAAGATCTGATCTGAAAGAAAAAACACCAGATATCAACTCTTGAAGCACGAAGTGCGATAACTATCCCTCCGGCCATTTGCCTCACATTGTGAGAAGACCAGCTCGCGATTCCCGCGATGATCTGCCTTTGAATCGCCTTGGGCTTTTCCGCTATCCCTGTCGCAGCACAACTGTCTAGATAGACAAAGGGAAGTGGCCTCGGCAGCGCTCTCGAATCTCATGCTAGCGGACGTGCTTCATGATTGGACAACACCGAGGACTCCGCACACTATGATCCATGCAGTTTTATTGCTCTGCTTCTGTATTGATTGCTGCAAAGCATTTCGGTGAGATAACTCAGCAAGATACTGCTAGATGTATACTTACTTATGGGGTAGGTTGACCGGAGAGGAAGTTCAACGAGCAAGGAGGCCGAAATGATACGCAGACATCGAAGGTCATTGACAGCTACACGCAAGCAGGAAACTTGGTATGCCATAGAGTTTCTCCTGGTGAGTCTATGGTGCTATTAAGGGAGGCAACGCACTCACAAAGGCTATTTCAGGTCCCGGGTCTTTGAACGCAGGTCAAAGCTGGAGGTATCATAGGTGACATCGTTGCGGTGGGCCAAGCACTTTTTGGTGAGAACTCAAAGCGTCCCTTCCACGGCACGCATTGGATGCGAAATCAAGTATTCGAAGTTATCAGGTTCCCCTACGTTGTTTCTGCGGATGACTTGGAGATCGTTCTGTGAAGCAAGGTGACCACTGAACTCTACCTCCTTGACGTCCCTGCCCTGGCTTTGGCTGGCAAGAGTGGTCCCAAGTAGTGCTTAGGCTCAGAGCAGCTTGCGGTTCTGTCAGAGAAGCCACCTCTTGGGTAACCCCAATAGCGCAGGCCGGTCTGACTCCGGGGCAGCTTGGTCCTTGGGGGCTATCGCGGGCGTGTCAAATCACCAGCACGGGTTTGGCGCCCGAGTTCATATGGCCCATGATACACAAATAAGATGAGAAATGAATAAAGTGATGATCTCTTGGACCTCGGACATCCGCCGTTCAGTGCCGCTCAGGTCTTTCAGGTGTAGGCGGGCCTAAGCACCCTGATATTCTTTGATATTTCACTGATGTCCTTCTCTGCGACCCAAAAAGATCTTAGCAATGCCGAAGATGCTTGAAAGGAGGTGCTAGGAGGCAGATCGATCATCGAGCGATTTGCCGCTGTACTGTAGCAGCGCCTTCGTCCGGTGTTGACATGAGCGCTGAAGCTAGAGACATCGTCAGGGTGAGTTTTGCTTCCTAGCATCTCAATGGATCTTGCCTGACTCTTGGCTAGTTCTTGCGCGGGTAGAAATCTGACGCTGGCAGAACCGGGACGACGCGTCAGCCCCTGACTTCGTCCACACAGCGCGGGGAAAAAGACGCACTCTTCCACTAGCATCCAAATTGGGGACCATTTTGCGGTCTAAGAGTGTACTTTAACGTCGATAGGATAGCACATTGTATGTATGGATACCAGTGTGCTGGCGAGTCGCAGTCAGAACGATGGAGAAAACCTCGAGCGGTGCGTGGGAATCTACTACTGTGGCAGTGGCAATAATGATGGTCCCGGTCCCGAGGGCGCAATGAGCACTGGCAATTCACTTTTCCGACTTCTCCAAGCACTCGGACATCTTTTTCCACAAGGTCTTAGAGATCACAAAACATTTTCACGGATCACATGTGTGCATAGTTAAGTGACTGTAGAATGTAAAATGTAATTTATTGTGTGATATACCAATTTTATCAGAGCTATACACGAAGCTTCAAGTTCGACTCAAACCTTTCAGCTACAAGTATATCTATGGTCTTTGAACATGACAGGCCTGAGCCTGAGCGGCCGGCGCGATTTTCATGATCGAATCATTGATTTCCAGTGCCCAATTGGCAGTGTCTTGTAGCACTTTCGGACCAGGTTATTGGATACAGTGTCTAGCGCAGACAGCTGAATGTGTATTCTCAGGCTAAAGCAATGATTGTAACAAATATAATACACTCAACTAAATAATACTGTTTTACCCAATTAGATACATGTATCGTAACTGCATGCTCGACAAAGGTAAAAAGCAAAGACTCCGCGATCAGGGTCAACGTAGATCTTTCGGATTGTATACATGTATGTCCTCAATGACTTCCTTCTCGCCAGGGCTCCTGCTGCTAAGATAGCGGTCGCTGTGGAAGGAGAATCCAATTACATGTCAGATTCAGGACCACAAAACAACTCAATGGGGGATGGTTGAGTGGAGGCTACGACGTTTGATTGAATGAGAGCAAGTAGCTCTCGCAGAGCACGGCGAAGATGAGAGGAAACAACATCGGAAACAAGAGTATGACGAAAACGATATCAAGTTTCAAAGAAGTTCTGACGCATGTGTCTGCCAATGTTCAAGCTACTACCGTGACTCGCCACTGGCAGTACCATGATTGCACTCGAATCTCGTCTTTGCCTCCCCAAAAGTTACAGTGAATGGATAGAAGCACAGCTTTCCGCAGAAAAATGAAGAATTACAAACAAGGATGACGAAAACGAAGAGCTGAAATGGGAATACAATATACATACAGCGAGAAGATAATACAAGCGTTAGGAATAAAGAATATCATGCGTTTGGTAAAGATACAATGCTGAGGGATGCTTGAAACCAGAAGAAATTCATAAATGGTCGTAAAGTGCAGATGATTTGTTGCCAGTGCTTAGTCGAGATGTCTGTCACGATGATTGCAGAACAATTAATTCCGGCGACGCCTCTTGGACGGCCTTCTGCCCTGCTTGGTGACTGCCTGCGGTCCAGGCGGACAAGGCCTTTTCACGTCTTTCTGGTGTCGGAGGACTTCGTACCAGCGCTCGAACGTCTTGTCACAGGTCGGGCACTTGACGCGAGGTGCGTTCTCGAAGTGCATATGGTAGATATGGCGCACGAGCACATGCCGCTTTACCGGCACACCCTTACGCTTCGACACGCACGGCTTCTTCCCTGCGATGTGGAGAAAAGGGCAGTTGTCGAGGTTGAATTCCAGTTCGGCGGCAGTGTGGTGATCCAAGTGCGTGTTGATGTACTCTTCGTCATGCGAGAGGAGGACATCACACATTCCCGTGGAAACAAATTTGCCGTTCACCTTTTTACCCTTTCTGATACGGCATCGAATGCGTCGGACTGTTGTGCTAGGCTGAGGCTGACCGTGACCGTCATTCACCGCATTTGCCTGGCGGTCTATGGTAGGGGTCATGTGCGAATAGCCAGGGTGGTCTACGGGAGACGCAGTTGCTTCATTTGCGGTACCGTAAATAGGTAAGGGAACATATGTCTCAGCAGGAAAAAAAGTGCCAGAGGCCAGCTGGGGTTGCTGAAGACGCAGGGTGTGCTGCGGTAGCGATTGCGAACTCGACCCAGGCTCCGCTGAGCTCTGTAATGGGCTCTGTACATAGAAAGTAAATGAGTATGCCAGTTCTTGCGGGTTGACAGTGTCGAAGGAACCGAGCCGTGGCGCCTGGATAACACTCCCCTGGTACGACGGACTGAATAAAGCAGGATCGCGTTGGAACGCAACATCCGAGTCGGATGACGGAGAAACAGAGGCCAAGATTTTGAAGAAACCACACGTCAACTCTCCGGGTTGGATGTAGAAGGCACTTGAACTCACCTGACGTCGTCAATTGGATAGAGCCCCCTATTGAAGGCGTCCGAATCCGACCTATCGAAACCCCACGAGCCCAGCTGGGGCACGTATCCTGTGTTAAATTCGCACCTAGGGTCGATAGACCCCGAGCTATAACCAGCTGCATGCACGTTTGCGAGATTGCCGTTGAGTCCGAGTCTGCGGATTGATGAATATCTAGTTAGAGACTAGTGTCATAAGACTATAATAATGAGATCGCGTACTCGGCACTGGGTCCTTGATGCCATATCAAGGTCCTCATTTTTGTTTCTGTGAGGATTCAGGTTTATACAATGAAGAGGAATACAGAGATGTTGGTGCTTGATAAGTTGTACGTTCGTCGAAGAAAGGTAAGTTTGAAAGCGGGACTATTTGCAGGCGGGAGGAGATGGGGGTAAGAAGGAGGGAGTCGAACTGCAGCGGTTTGAAGTTAAAGAGTAAAGCACGGTGTGGTTATGTGCGGTTGTTTGCATCGGAGGATGTGGGCTGCGTCACGTTACTCGCGTTCTTTGTTACCCTCGTACGCGTGTGCCCAAACGTGGTCGACAATAAGCTTCCTGCCTCTCTCTAAGACGGGATCGCAGTTCTCTAATATCTGTTAAACACCTAATGGTTTCTGTCGCACCCGTCGTTAGTATCTATCTGGGTGGGTGAAGCCAGCTAGAGGTCGATTCACTTTCGTGATACGATGTCCGGAGAGCACATTCAAACAGCAGATCGGTCTGTCTGCCCTGTCAGCGACTCCATGGGTCGATTGGCGGACATCAACATACATTGGCGTCTTCACGGAAGCAAGGTATACGGCATATCTTAGAAGGTCTTATGGTGAGTCTATGGCGAAGCTAAGGAAGGCCACACACTCACAAATGCTCTTTCATGCTTCAGGCCTTTGACCGTAGGTCAAAGCTGGTTATATCAAAGGCGACATCGTCACGGAGGACCAAGTGCTCTTTGGTAGCTACCTTCAGCCGGCCTTCCATGGCATGCATTGGATGCGTAGATAGGCTTTTGAGGTTATTAGGTCCCTATGTGCTGCTTCCGAGGTTGACCTGTAGATGGCTCTGTGATGGAAGGCGTCCGCCGAACTCTACCTCTTTCTAACACCAGCTTTGGCTTTCGCTGGCGAACGTGGCTCTCAGTAGTGCATAGGCTCAGAACAGCGTGCACTGCTCTCATAGAATTCACTGGCACGCCTTTGTTGGTCCAAGCTAGCGCAGACAAATCTGTCCCCTTGGGGTTGTCCGTTGTCGTCCTCGGCGCGTCGCGTCACCAGCCCCATTCAGGCACCCGACCGACGAGTACGAGTTGGACATGTCTGAGCGACAAGTAAGAAGGAAGTAGGTACGGTAAGTAAACCACATAATCGGCATTATTGAAGTACTGTAATGAGCTCTTGCATATCAACTCGTCGAGTCATTGGCCTAATGAGGCAGAAGAAATCAAGGTACGGGGCTACGCAACGCACCTTGACATTTTTCCGACAACTCCAACTCCCATCCCACCTGCTGATGTCCTTCTCTGGACTTTAAAGACGTCCTGGGACGTTTCCAACGCCCAAATGGATGCGCTGAAAGGCAGATCGGGCGATTTGCGACATGACCATACCGTCTATTGATACTGACACGAACGATATCTCTCCTGAAGAGATAGACGTTCTCAGGCCGACATGAGTTTCCTGGCAGTGTCTCACTGATACTGATCTGATTCTTGAGGAATTAATGTTGCTACTGATGAATGTCTGACCGTGACGAGGACGCGTCAGCGACATGCAAAAATAGGCGTACGAAAAGTGCAAAAAATGTCTCATTTTCGGGACATTTTGTTTTTCAAGCGTGAGCTCTACATCGCGAGGATGATATATGATAATTGGCGCTAATTTGACGATATGTCTTTTCTCGAAGATCAAGTTTTTGACGCAGGCTTTGGCAAAAACTCGAGGCGCGTGGGAATCCACGTGGCAACACTGGCATGTTCTTCGCTATGATGTTTTCACTGGTCATTCGCTCCTCCATCATCTTGTACCTACAATCGCTACTTAAAAATACTGTTGCGCAGTACTACTGAGATTGAATTTAGGCAGGAATTTATTCGTCCTGGATATGCATCCGTCACAGAATCCGTCCCTTACAATACGAGGTACGTGCTGTTTACTCACATCCAGAAAAGGCGAAGAGCGAGGCTTCTGGGAGAAACGTATGGGGCTGTCCGAGCATCGAGCGTTTCAGTGGCTTGCATTTGACGAAAGTGGTGCAGCGGAATCATGGGCATGGGTATGAGTCGCAATGAGAATAAGGCCGTATTCTCTTGAAGTGCATCGAGGGGGGGGTCGTGAGAATCCACGTGGCACGGCCCGCCGCGGGAGTATAAGGACGACGTCGATGCCGCGACGAGCAACCCACTTGTTCGACACCTCCATCGACTCGCACATCTTATTCTACAAGGGACACAGAGATCAAAAGGATTTCTCGGAATGTGGAGACACGCCTTTCGCACTGGACCCGTCAACAGCATGCGGCGCGGTGAAGACGACAACGACGGAGACGGGCCGCACTTGGACTCCGGTGCGACGGAGCTGTTTGCGGGAGTGTTGACGGTCGAGGCTGCTGGCAGTGAGTGTATTTTATGGCAGATGCTCTTCATCTCGTACGTCTTTGTCCCTGCTATGCGGCGTCCCCTCTCTTCCCTTCCTGAGACTTGTCCGCTCGCAATTGATCGTCGTCCTTATTCTCTTATTTTCTTATTCTTTCTTCTTTTCTCCTCTGAAAATTCGCGTCTTTTTGTCATCTCCCGCTGCTGAGCGATCGATTAGCCGATTATAGGTAGGTGTGGTGAGCGGCCTGGTACGATGGTGGATAGCGCGGATAGGGAAGCCGACGTGCAGTGAGCGATGAGTGTTACTTCGTGTCCACACTTTGCTTTGCTTAGCACGGCTACCGTCCCTCATCCGTTCCCAACATCGACGGCGCACTTCTGTTCCAAGTCCACTCCCGCCACTCCACTTTCCAACGTTCTCTATATCCGCACCGATGTCTTACCCGTCATGCGCTGTTGCCCTTTCCCCGTTCCCTTCCATACACTCTTCTTCCTCGCGTTGCTGCCCCTCGCATTTGAGTTCCGTCTACTTCATACCCTCCTCCCTTCGATCTTCATTGATTCCCAAACGCACTCCTGGTGCTCCGGGCCGAGTTGAGCTGGCCACGTGTGCGTCGATGATCGTTGCAGAGAAGCACGAGCTCGGCCATGCGCTCTGAACTCGATGGGGTCTTTGGTAAGACTATACAATTCGCCTTTGTTTTTATTGAGCCTTCCAGCTCTTGTTCCCTTCCACACCCTCTTCCTCTTCCCATCTTCGCTCTCCGCATTCAACTTTTGTTTACTTCCTACCTCCCACTCTTTGAGCTCCAGTGATTCCAAGCCCACTTTCGAAGCTCGGGGCCGAGTTGAGCTGGCGGAGCTGCGTGTCGCGTCGACGTTCGTCACAGTGAGGCACGACGCGCGCTATGTTCATAGGTCTCTGGACTTCATGTGGGCTTTGATAGAACTGGGGGATTCGGGCTTCCCTATAAACTTTTCATATTGAGCCTTCCATCCGTAAGGCTCGGCATATGGCAGGCTCATCCCTTTCTGCACGTCGCCGTCAGTCTCATTTCATTCTCTTCCTTGTCCTTGAATACGTCATAAGAACGAGCCTTCCTTTCTCTTTTCTTGCACGCCGCCCGCCTGTCCCTTATCCTCCTGCTTCATCCCTCCCCCCTCTCCCCTATCCCCCCTCTGCATGACCTCATACTCGTGCAACAATCCCGTCTGTCCGTCCAGTTGATGATGCCACAGGCTGTGGACTAGTTGCTTCTCCAAGAGAAGGCAAAGGAGGGGGAAGTGGCAGGGCACGGTCTCTTGAGCAGGCGCAGAAATTCATTTAGTATCTACTTCGATGGCTCGCTCGCTAGCTTCCTTCTTTGCAAACCTGAATGGTTTCTTTCTTTTTTTCTTTTTTTTTTTCTTTCTTTCATCTCAGCTAACAGACTTGGCCTCGTGCCCTACATCTCCTCCCTCGACAGCTCGACCACGGACTCCTACCTCGCCGCGTCCGAAGCATCCAGGTACACCGTACCCCTCCCCGCTACACCAAATCTCCCAACCCGCAAAGGTCGTGAAAAGCGCGCTCATCGCCGTCGTCATGCCACTCATCACAAAGAAAGCTCGCAGACAGCGCCATGACCTCGCGACTTCGCGCGGCTCGCGGCTCCTACCTCGTCTTGCTGTGCTGTGCCTCTACGTCTTCGCGCTCATCGTTACACGACATTAACACGATCCCGATCGTCGATTGTGGCGGGCATCGTCATCGTGCATCGTGCATCGTGCATCGTGCACCGTGCTGTCCGCGGGCTTGCAGATCATCATCGCGACATCACTCATCACGGACATGACACCGATGTCGAGGACGATGACGACGCGCCGCATCAGGAAAACTACTTTCTGCTTAAAGTGACTGAAGCGTGACTTAAATGTCCTGAGAGACTGGCGACTGAATAAGGCAAGCTTTACTTATTCATGCATGTCCTCCCATTATTCAGGACGCGTTGCCTGAAATAAGGCAAGCTCGATGAAATCAGAGCTTCAGCCAGTCAGCCAGCCAGGTCAGGCATTCAGAGAATTCAGTTAATCAGTGAATATAAGTAAATAATCATATTGCTAGTATAAGATACTAAGTACGATAATAAGTAAACAAAAAAGGCTTGTGTCGGGATCCCCCAGGACCCCAACATGTCTAAGGCAATCCCGAACAGAACCCGGTATGCTGAAACCCGAAATCGCGACCTTGGCTAGATCCCGAAAGGATCCCCCGCTCTCTGATCCCGGAAGAACCTCTGCTTCGCCATGCATTCTCCTGCTAAGAGTTCCGCCCCGCTATGACCTCCTCGCCCCTGCTTGTCCTCGCCCACGTCTCCTCGTCAGTCCCCCGCCTCGTCCCCGTGTCTAGATCCATCCCTAGCCCGCCTCGTCGTTCCCCCGACTCTAGGATGATCCCCCGCTCGCTCCCCGCTCCCGTCATGCTCTGTTCCCCGCTCCAGCGAACCCCGTACCTCGCCATAGTCCCGAAGTCACTCACCATAGCCACAGCCATAGCCATAGCCTGCCACAGCCATAGCCATAGCCATAGCTATCCCAGACCTCGTAGGTTCTTGACTATGCCCGGATACCAGATCCCGGCCTCGCGTCCACAGTCATGAAGTGCAGTTAGGAGATTGATCCACTGCGTCCAAAGCCGACCTCTGTTTGGCCTTGAGTAAGCCAACACGACAGCGGTCAAGGATTGCTGTCCCGCAATCCTGCCCGGTCACGAACCCTGCCCTGCGCTCGTCCTGCCACGGTGCCCTAGCTAACCCCTTCGACATCCTGTGCCTCTCGACCTGCCCTTGTTCGTCCACAGCCGGCCCCGCCAGGAATCCCGCCTCGCCGCGAACGCTGTCAAGCGTCCTCTCTGACAATCCCGCAACCCACGCTCGTTCCCGGTTGGAGTCCCGTCAAGACTCCCCCACTCGTCCAGGTTGGAGTCCCGCCAAACTCCCCCCGCTCGTTTCCCGACTAGAGTCTCGCCAGACTCCCCCGCTCATTCCCGGTAGAAACCCCGCTCGCTTCCCGGTTGGAATCCCGCTCCTTTCCCCCGCACGATCCCAGTCGAAATCCCGCTCGTTTCCCGCCTCGCGTCCCGTCTCAAATCCCTGCGCAAATCCCCCGCAGGATTCCCGCCTTCGATCCCGCCGCGATTCCCATCGCAACCCCAGCTAAGCTCCCGCTCTGATTCCCAAAAGATTCCCGCTACGATTCCCGGTCGAACCCTGTCTCGATTCCCGGTCGAAACCCGAACTCGATTCCCAGTCGAAACCCGAACTCGATTCCCGGTCGAAACCCGAACTCGATTCCCTGCATGATCCCGTCGCGAATCGCGCGAGTTTCCCGCCGTCCACGGGAAACCCCTTAGCTTCCCCGCTCCTCGATGCTAACCTCGTCTTGAGATAGCCCCAGGTGATTGGCCTGGCCACGCACGTACCAGCCAACTAGTCTCGTTAGTAGCGTCCTGTCCCGGCCCGCAGACCACATTCCCGCCACCCCGTGTGCGGGATTGATCTCATTGTCCGCAAGGACTCGAACCCCGTCCTTAGTCGCCCTGCCCCGCGCGCGCCTCGCGATTAGGCTTCGTTACGACATCGAAGCACCGGCTTCTTCGAAGTTGGTCCCTGTCGATCTCCCGCGACCCTGATCCACGCCAGAAGTTGCCTGCAACTTATCCCAAGACGATGTATGCATTACATCCGCCCCCCACGTTCGTTACCCCGCTGCCTGTGCGCCAGCTTGATACCTCGCGCACAATTACATTCCTTTAGTTCTCTTTGTTTCACTTGACCATGCTTCACGCTCGTTCCCTTAGATCTTGCCCAGATGTTCCCGCACCGAATCCCGAATCCCGGATTCACGTCACTGTATGCGCGGCCTTCGCCCGCAAGATTGTGTAACTAGTTAGTTGCGCGTTTGTGCATGCCCGTTCTCTGTAGATTCTGCCCAGTAGATAAATACCTGTTGCCACCGTAAGGAGCACTCACTTTTGTCCTCTTGTCGAGTGCTTCCTTAGGTGTGTTTCTGTCTTGTCTCTAGTGTAGTTTTACAATGCTGACTTGTCGAGTGCTTCCTTAGGGAACCTCCTCCTGATAACAGAAGTGTTGCCTTGAGATCCCGGTTATCCTGAGCTCTTTGCTCCTGTCCTGAGCATGCCTGCTCTCTGGCTCTCTTGTCTCTGTCTTGTCCCGGATCCCGCTCTGCGAATCCCGCTCTGAGTCCTGCCCAGAATCCCGCTCTGAGATTCCCGCCAGAATCCCGCTCTGCGAGTCCCGCCAAAGTCCCGAACGATTCCCGCTCTGCGATCCCTGCACGAATCCAGATTCCTGCACGAATCCAGATTCCCGCGCGAATCCAGAATCCCGCCAGAATCCCGCTTGGCATTTACCCGCGTCTCGACTCTGTCTCCCCGCGCCTCGACTCTGCCTTCCCCGCCTCGACTCTGACTCCGTCCCGTCCTCGCCTTGAGCCCCCTGGCGTCTCGCCCCCGTAGCCCCGCTCCCCGCGCGACTCCGTTGGCGTTGTAGCGTCCTTAACGGTTCCCCTTCGCCTTCTCCGCTGCCGCGCGCTCTCCCAGGCCTTGCCCCGGAAGCCGCTAACGCGCCCCGGCCCCCAGGTTCCCCCCAGGTCGTAACAGCTTGTCACCACGGCGCAAACATGATAGCGTCCACGGCGCTCTCGCACGGCTCGAGGCTCCACCGCAGCTTCGCATTGTCTTTTTTAGCCTTACAGTTAGAGTCAATGTCGGCGCAGGCGATTCATCGTCTGAAGGTGAGTCCTGCCGTGGTAGATGAGATGTCAAACCTGATGCGACGACCTTTGAGAAGACTTTCGGACAAGTTTCTCGTCTTCTTCGTCCTTTGGTCTCTTCGCTTTCTTCCCCTCATCTTCCACCTTGTCCTGTGCTAGCTTGTTCAGCATCTCCGCGGGGTATTTGCGCAACAGATCACTCGTAGACTTCACGAACCTGGTTTATCGCGCTTTCCATCTTGTCCTCCGTCGCATCTTCCTCCCAAAGTAACCTCAGTGAGTCTTCTTCTAAGCGAGCATAGTCAAACCATATGTCGTAATTTCAGCCGTCGTGCGCAAGTTCTTCCTCATACTGGATCCTCCTCTTCCCCAGAACAGTGGTTTCGAGGGTGTTCCGAGTTCCATGCTGCTTTTCAAACTTGGTGTAGGCAGCATAGAGTGCCCGGGACTTGGAGCGAGGTAATCTGTCCAGCTCGAACTAGGAGAGTTTAAAACTTAGAAGCACATAAGCTTGGGGGAGTGCGTACCTTGTAGGTTCGTCGACCGTCCTCCGCTTGCGGCTGACAATGCCCTTTCGAACACCTGGCGAGCTAGATTCAAATCACCCTCCACCAACTTCTCATCCTCGCCCTCGTCCTCCTCGTCTTCCCTCGACGCCTGATTGTCAGGAATCAGGCTCGCTCCAAATTCTGCGTACGCGCGCCACACCTTGACGTGGCCACTCAAGCGCAGAAGGCGCTCAAACAGATCTCTTGTATGCTGTCGCTCGCCCTGCTCAAACTCGAAATCGATGTACGCCTTCCGGAGGTTTTCGGGGTACGACAGCGGCTGCAATGTGCCAAGTTCGAATATGGCTCGCGTTCGTGAGTAGCCCGCGAGCGCCGCCTCGAACTGGGCGAATTGGATCCAGGTGTCGAGATCCCGGGCTCCTTTTCTCATTTCCCGCACTTTCCCGCCAAGGATCCCGACATGAGCAGACAATCCCGCGGGGAGAATCCCGCCATTGGATTCCCCGCGCGAAACCTCATTCCCGAATCGCACGATCCCATGCTCACGTGACTTATCCCGCACCACCGTCCCGGCAACCATGCATGCATACACACACTCATTTCCGACGACCCGCCACGGCACACGTACATTCACTTATCAACATACGCTCATTAATCCGCTAGTACCTCAAGGTGACGACCTGCAACAGTCTGGCATACCTAGTCTGGCTAGTCGCGGCCCCGGACCGGACGCTGACGTCCACGGACAGGCCGTAGCCATCTGGAGAGATGGGATAGACATGCCTAGCAGTGCGGTCGTAGCATGTATCGTTTGTAGTAGATAGGTGCGCATTGCGCAAGGACACTTAGCGTAGATTAACTATACAGTCTTTACGAAGTAGATAAATAGCTGTAGGCATCGTAAGGAGCACCCCACTTTTGACCTCTTGTGGAGTGCTTCCTTAGGTGCGATCTCTCTCTTTTCTCCTGTGTAGTTAGTTGCGCAATACTTACTTGTGGAGTGCTTCCTTAGGGATCCGCTTACTTGACGTTCAAAGCAGTGAAGAGTCCTAGCTGGCCTTGAGAATCCCACGCGTTTCCCGCCTGAATTCCCACGCTCGTTCCCAGTCGCGAATCCAGATTCCCGAACGCGGGTTCTTGTCGCGAATTCCAGTTTCCCGAAACTGTTTCCCGCTACAATTCCCGACGGTCGTAACATTAGGTCAAAAGTCCTGGCTCACCGCCGCTCGGACTCGACACCCTCACGCTCTTTACTTCTACCCCCGCACCCGTACCGCCGACCCGCGATGTCGTCCCACCAGGAATGGGGAGGACTCGCAGACACCTTCGCTTTCCCGTCCCCGAGCTCCTCGATGGAGGAAGACAAACTCCAGCCCATCCTTGATCGCCTCGACACCCTCGAAAAGCGCTACTCCAAGCTAGTCAACGAACACAATCAGGTCCAGAACACAGTCGCCCAGCTCAAGCACGCCAACCGGGCGTTAGAAGCCCAAATCGCGAGTCAGCCCGCCTCCCCGTCTGGGGGCGGAGCAGGGCTCAAGATGAAGCTTCCCAACACCTTCGAAGGCGAACGAGCCAAGCTGGAGAACTGGATTCACCAGATTAAGCTCTACCTGTTCGGACAACATCCGGGACTAGACGAAACCCGCAAGGTCGCATTTGCTCTGATGCTACTGCGGGGGCCGGCGCAAGACTGGGCACGACCCATTCTAGATCGACTCCAGGACATCCCGACACCGCCAGAAGCCGCCAGCCTGGAGGCCCTGTTCGCCGCCCTTCGCGCCTCTTACGGGGAAATCGATGCAGACAAAGCCGCAGCCGACAAGCTGATGCGCCTACGCCAGACAGGAACGGTCGCCGAGTTTGCGTCGCAATTCCGTGCCCTCCAAGCCCTCACCGGGTGGCCCAAGGACGCAACGACGGATGTCATTTACCTCGACATGTTCCGGAAGGGACTCAAAGACCAGGTTCGCCAGCACATCGCCAGCACAGAGGCAAAGGATATGAAATTCGATGCCTACGTCAACTGGGTTTCCGAGACGGACGAGAAGCTAAGGCTTGCACACGCCTATGGACCAGTATCAAAGCCAGCGGCTACGCCCCGAAGCAATCCCGGCACCACTAGTTCAGCTCCGCGTACGATCCCGACTGCGGGCGCAAGCTCGACGAAGGATCCCAACGCAATGGAGATTGACAGGGTGCGCCGGGAGCGCAGGAGTAAGGGACTATGCTACTACTGCGGAGAGAAAGACCATTTGGTGAGCGATTGCCCAACGCGACCGCCATCCCGAAACCTAAAGGCTACGAAATCCACGTCCCCGTCGAGCCCATCGCCCCCCAGCGCTCCAGTCGTTCGAAGAAACGCTCAAACGTATGGCGGAACAGTACGTCCAGAATGTGCAGCAGTCCGTGCTACAGAACGCATTCGCCGCCATGACGCCCGCCGCCAAGAACGTTCACAATCCCGAAGCCCCGCCCCTAGCGGATTTTCAGTAGGGTCGTATTGCTCAGTCGCGCCCTATACGACCCAACCGCCCTTGTGGCCGAAGAACTCTCTTAATAATGGTCCCTTGTATTTAACCATCTCTACAATAGACCGTCGTCTTCGACGACATTTGAAGTTCCCGGTACAGGTTAGCGACGGAAAGACGGATGCCTTAGCCACAGTAATGTTAGACAGCGGTGCGTCGGGAACCTTCATAAATTCCCGCTACGTTTCGCGACACGGACTCCAGACCCGGGACTTGGTAATCCCGATACTTTTGCGCAACGCGGACAATTCCCCGAACGCGATTGGACGCATCACCAAGGAAGTAGTCCTCAACGTCGAGATGAAGGGACACTTAGAACAGTTGACCATGGCCGTCGCGGATATTGGCGACGACGATATTATCATGGGGATCAACTGGTTGCGGCACCATAACCCAACCATTGACTGGACCAACGATGTGGTCGATCTCAACCGCTGCCCGCCCCAGTGTGACAACCAGCAACGCCTGGTCCCGCTTCCCCGCCTCGCCATAGCAGAAGAAGTCGAGACCCCCTGGGGGCCCGACAGGACCCAGGCCGAATGGGAAGCTGTCCCACCGGGATTTCGGTACTCAGAAAAATATTGGGACCAGTACCACGACGCCGAATCCTACTTCGTCATGACGGACGACCATTTCGCGTACAAAATTGCCGCCTCGTACACCCACTCCCAGGCCATCGCTGAGAAGTCTGCGGTGAAGGAAGGCGAGAAAACCTTTGAAGAACTAGTTCCCCCCGAATTCCGTGAGTTTGCCGACGTTTTCTCGAAAGTTGAATCCGAAAGGCTTCCACTGCGCAAGCCGTATGACCACGCCATAGATTTAGAACCCGGGAAGGTTCCCCCGTACAGCAAAATCTATCCGTTGGCCCCGGCCGAACGCGACGCCCTTCGCGATTTCGTTGACGAAAACCTGCGCAAAGGGTACATACGACCTTCGAAATCCCCTGCAGCGGCTCCCGTCTTCTTTATCAAGAAAAAGGACGGAACCTTGCGCATGGTAGTCGATTACCGACGACTGAACGATATCACGGTCAAGAATCGATACCCGCTTCCCCTCACGATGGAACTCGTAGACGCGCTGCAAAAGGCAAAGGTTTTCACGACTCTAGATTTACGATGGGGCTACCACAATGTGCGACTGAAGCAAGGCGACGAGTGGAAGGCTGCATTTCGGACTCAGGCAGGACATTTCGAACCAACGGTGATGACATTCGGGCTCACGAATGCCCCGGCGACCTTCCAGCACATGATGAACGATATCTTCAAAGACCTCATTGGAGTATACGTGATCAGCTATCTTGACGACTTGCTAATCTTTTCCGAAGATGAATCGCAGCACGATGAACACGTACGGGAAGTCCTTAAGCGGCTACGCGAAAACGACTTGTTCTGCAAACCCGAAAAGTGCAAATTCAAACAGACTTCCGTCGAGTATCTCGGGATGATTATTTCGCAGGGAAAGGTGGCGATGGATCCCGCCAAGGTACAGGCTGTCCTCGACTGGCCTACCCCGAAAAAGGTGAAAGACATTCAAGCCTTCCTAGGGTTCGCGAATTTCTATCGACGCTTTATTCGGGATTTCTCGCACATCGTCAAACCGCTCACGACGCTGCTGAAGAAGGACGTTCGCTGGGCCTGGACGGAAAACCAGCAGTTCGCTTTCGACTATCTCAAGCGCATGTTCACGACCGCCCCCGTCCTGATGATGCCAGACATGTCGCGACAATTCATCGTGGAATGCGACGCCTCTGATCTCGCGACCGGTGCGGTCTTGTCCCAGGAAGGCGACGACGGGCTGATACATCCGGTCGCCTTTTTCTCGAAATCCCTCAATGATGCGGAACGCAACTACGAGATTTATGACAAGGAGCTACTCGCGATTATTAGAGCTCTGGACGAGTGGCGACATTATCTCGAAGGTGCGAGCCATAAACTCGATATCGTGTCTGACCACAAGAATCTGCTATATTTCTCTGAATCCCGAACGCTGACGCGACGCCAAGCCCGGTGGAGTCTGTTCCTCACTCGCTTCAACTTTATGATTCGCCATCGCCCAGGGCGACTCGGGGGCAAACCCGACGCCATGTCACGACGCGTCGATCTTCAACCCGAAGGCGAAGACAACACGGGACGGACCCTCTTGACCCCCGAAATGTTTCGACTAAAGGCAATTCGTCGGGGAATGACACAGGTACACGGGGATCAGGCCCTCCTACGACGCATTCGTAAGTCAGATCAGTATGAAGACGAACTGGTGGATGCAATCGAGTTGGTCAAGTCCAAGGCGCCCCGAGTCCTGACCAAGGAACTTGAGGACTGGAGCACCGAAGAAGGCCTCATCCTGTACCAGGGTAAGGTTTACGTCCCGAAAGACGAGACCATTCGCAGGGACGTGGTGAAAACCTACCACGATAGTCTCCCCGCCGGACATCCTGGACGTTGGAAAACGTTTGAGATGGTAAGCCGCAACTACTGGTGGCCCGGGATGTCTAACTTCGTAGAACGATACGTTTCGGGATGCGATACTTGCGCACGCACGAAGAACCGATCCCAACGCCCGGTAGGACTCCTGCAACCGAACGAAATCCCGCAGGGCCCCTGGCAGGCGATTTCGTGCGATTTCATCACCCACAGCTCCCCCGATCCGAGGATTACGACGCAATTTTCGTGGTGGTCGACCGTCTCACCAAGCAAGCACATTTTATCCCGACCACGTCTGACGTCGATGCACCGGAAACTGCAGAACTCTTCCTGCAACACGTCTGGAAGTTGCACGGAACCCCCCGCCAGATTATATCCGACCGAGGACCACAGTTTGTCGCACAGTTCATGAAAGCCCTTTTTTCCCGACTCGGTATCAAGGGTACCACGTCGACTGCGTATCACCCGCAGACGGATGGGCAAACCGAAAGGGTAAACCAAGAGCTGGAACAATATTTACGGGCTTTCATAGATACACGACAAGAAAACTGGGCCGGGTTACTCCCGATGGCAGAGTTCGCGCACAACACGAAAGCGCACGCGGCAACACGACAATCCCCGTTCGCGCTTGTCTACGGTTACAATCCCGAATTCACGATTGCCCCGAGCGACGGCCTGTCCACGGTCCCCGCCGCGGACGCACGACTACAGGAGCTTCAGCAGGCACAGGAAGAGGCAAGAGCGGCTTTGGAGGTTGCGGCAGAGCGCATGAAGCAGCACTACGATCAGGCCAGGAACGAGGCCCCGCAGTACGCAGTCGGGGATAGAGTATGGCTCGAGGCGACGAACGTTCGGCGACCGGGAGCGCGCAAATTATTACCGAAACGACTAGGGCCGTATAAAGTGAAGGCAAAGCTAAGTGACCTCACCTACGAACTCGAACTCCCCGCGTCGCTGAAGATTCATCCCGTATTTCACGTATCGCTGCTCTCGCCATACCACGAAGACGACATTCCCGGTCGAACGCAACCCCCGCCGCCCCCAGTCGAAGTAGAAGGAGATCTGGAGTACGAGGTGGAAGAGGTACTGGACGCTAGACGGTTTAGACGGAGGTTTGAATATTTGGTACGATGGAAGGGATATTCGAGCGCGGAAGATACATGGATTCCCGCAAAGGATATGGGTAATGCAAAGGCTAAAATTCGCAGTTTCTATCGAAAACACCCGGACGCCCCTCGAGAAGTCAACGCTATCGAGCTCTGTGACCTGAGCAAGATTCAAGCTTGGCGCCCCGGAGTTGCGCCTTTGGAGGGGGGTAATGTCGAGATCCCGGGCTCCTTTTCTCATTTCCCGCACTTTCCCACCAAGGATCCCGACATGAGCAGACAATCCCGCGGGGAGAATCCCGCCATTGGATTCCCGGCACGAAACCTCATTCCCGAATCGCACGATCCCCCGCAAGATCCCCCGCTCACGTGACCTATCCCGCACCACCGTCCCGACCACCATGCACGCATACACACATTCATTTACGACGACCCGCCACGGCACACGTACATTCACTTATCAACATACGCTCATTAATCCGCTAGTACCTCAAGGTGACGACCTGCAACAGTCTGGCATACCTAGTCTGGCTAGTCGCGGCCCCGGACCGGACGCTGACGTCCACGGACAGGCCGTAGCCATCTGGAGAGACGGGATAGACATGCCTAGCAGTGCGGTCGTAGCATGTATCGTTTGTAGTAGATAGGTGCGCATTGCGCAAGGACACTTAGCGTAGATTAACTATACAGTCTTTACGAAGTAGATAAATAGCTGTAGGCATCGTAAGGAGCACCCCACTTTTGACCTCTTGTGGAGTGCTTCCTTAGGTGCGATCTCTCAGTCCTGCCAGCTAAAATGAAGCTTCAAGTGTGAGTAATGCTCACTGGCTGTACTACAGAGTGATGTTCACTATATGAACAATTACTCAAGTCAAATATGACATGGGTGATCATCAGCAGTGAGTGAAAGTCAAAAGTGAGCTTGAAGCGGTGCTCACCTCTGAAGCTCACTTTGCCCCCTCCTATAGAGTGTTACGTCTCAACTTACGGTCTCGTATAGTTGGGGAACGCAACGTTAAGTTGCTCAGTGATAGCGGAGCTAGGGCTCGACACTAAGTGTTGTATGGACAAAGGCCTACGATGTAGAGTAGAGAGAAAACAGATGTATAGCAGAGACTAGAGACGGGGGGTTTGACAAAGGAGATCGAACTTAGAGTTCGATCATGCTAAGTACAGGGGTTTATATACTATAGCTGCGGAGCAAGGGTACATCGGAAGATGAGTAAGAAGAGAACAATAAGAAAGTAGACGATAGGCTACTAATAATAGTGTGAGAGCGGTGGGCAGAGGGTTAGGGCAAAGGGTACATGTGTAACGTCGGGATTGGCTGAGGGTTGAGGGTTACATCGGAGGATGACTGAGCAAGACAAGAATAGAAACAAATGGGGCAAAGGGTTCGGAGTAATGGGGGCCGCTGACATAGTAAGAAAACGTAACATTACCCCGTTCTTAAATTGAAACGTAGTGGAAATCAGTAAAGAAAAATGGCCGTTATAGGGACAAATTAAGTCCAATAGACAATAAGGAAAAACATGCCATATAAGCGAAGTTAACGCCAATAGGGTATCTGGGTTAGCAACAGGTGCTTTAGTTGCTCGCAGGTGGGTTTCTCTTCGTTACGCGTTGTTGAGCAATTCGATTGGATGCACATTCATCGTCATGACCATCATGTTGTCCACATGAGGGGCACGTATACTTGGGGCAGCCAATGATGGTGTGTCCAGGTGCACGTATGTCGCAGTATGAACATGTATAAAATTCACAGGTGGACGCGGCCAGGTTGTAGTGGTGGTCGACAGCAGAGTGTTGTGTGCATTCCTTGGGGTCCAAGGACATAGACGTAAAAGGATTGTTGTCGACTTGCGGGCTATATGTGGGTGAGGGTGGGGCTGTGTTGACACGATACTCTTGGTCTTCTTGTAACTGTATTGGTGATTGCAGACGAATGGGTTCGGACAGGCGATTGATGAGTTCTTTGCGTTCTGGGACTTGAGTGCCGACGGAGTGAAGGGGTGGGTGAGGTACTTGGTCAGCAAGGTCTTTAGTGAGGTCGATGATGTCGTCATCAGTGGTGAGGTCGATGACCAATGGGGCAAATAACTCTTGGGGCGCTGTTTCGAGGAGTTCCGTGAGGGCAAATCGTCGCATGTCTTGGAATGACTCTTGAGTCCGTCGCAGGAGATGGAGAGCTCCTTCGATAATGGCAATGGAGGGTTCGAGAATCTCTTGGTTTCGGGTAACAATGTCATAACATTGGGTCCAGTTGGCAAGAAGAGGAGTGTCATCATATGTTGATTGACTTAGGCGTTGGTGGAAGGTGCGAGTTGAGAATAATTCAAGGATCCGGCGAGATTGCAAGGGGTTGTGGGTATCGAGGCGTAAGGCTGGTGGTTGGAGAGATGATGTGTATGAACGAAATAAGGGATTGTGACGAGATGGGTTGCGTTGGGAACGGGCGGGTGGCATGACTTAGAGGGAATGAGTCGGACAGTCGTAGTGACAACAACTGCAGGTGCAATAAGGGTCAGAGCGGCGAGGTTCAAAGTGGCTGAAGTGATGACGATGTCGGACAATGGGTCGAGTGATTGTGAGTGGGGGTTGAACACGAGCAGATTTGTTGAAATAATCAATGAGTCGGTGGGCGTAATCAGGGTTGTTAAAGAAGGTGTGGATGAGAAATACCGAGATTGTTGGAATGTGAAGTCCAAGTCCGGTGGGGGGTTTGAAGTACTTGTACTCCCAGTCTGGGTCGTAGTGGTCTTTGGACCAAGCTCCGGAATATACAGGTCGGACAGCGTCCAGGTAATGGGGGCGAGTTGGAATCGAGGTAGTCGGTAATGCGACAGTATGGGGTTCAGGTGTGGGTGGCTGTTTGTTCAATGGGGAGGGCGTATCGTCGTTTATGATGTTAGATGAGTGGGGATATGAGAAGTGAACGAGTTTTTTGGATGGGGGCATTCAAGTGAGATGATGGAGTTTTTTATAGGCTTTGAGGATGGTCTGTGCGTTCCGAAGATGTGACTCAGGTTCCCATGAGTTTCCAGAAGTGGGGTAACCTTTCCATTTTATAAGATATTGTCGCCTGGTGCCATTCCCATGGTGGGCTCGAATGGCTTCTACTTCGAATTGTTCTTGTCCTTCGATTAGATCAGGTGGAGGGTTACTGTGGGGTGGTCCATATGCTTCCGTCTCAGTGTATCTCACGAGAAGCGCGGCGTGGAATACTGGGTGTATCTTCCATTTAGTCCGTGAGAGATCCAATTCATAGACGAGTGGAGATAAGACTTTCTTGATCTTGAAGGGACCATCGCGTTTTTCCTTGAATTTTTGCGATAGACCGGGAATTCGAAGGTTCTTTGAGTCTAGCCAAACTTTGTCTCCTTTGTTGAATGGTTTGAAGTTTCGGAAAGTGCGTTCTTTCATTACCATAGCAGCGACTGAATGAGCTGCTAAGGCTTCTGATCGATGTACTGTGAGGTTGGCAAGTCGTTGTGATACGGATGGGACATTTGATTTCGGATATTTCAGGGGTAGTGGAATGGGGTCGTATCCCATGAGAAGTGAGAACGGGGTTCTCTTGGTGACAGCGTGGGCACGGTTGTTATGGGCGAATTCAATGTTGGGAATGTGTCTAGACCAGTTCTCAGGTTCCGCAGTACAATAGATCCGGAGATATACTTCAATCTCTTGATTGGTCCGTTCGGCTTGTCCATCGGTTTGAGGGTGGTAAGCGGTGGACATAGATGACTTGATTCCTATGATCTTGCAGAGTTCTTGGAATGCTTTAGAAGCAAATTGGGGTCCTCTGTCGGATATAATGCGTATCGGAAGTCCAAATCGTCGATATACATTGTCGAAGTATAGTTGTGCCGTTTCGATTGCGTCTACTGTCTTTTCGCATGGAATGAGGACAATGGCTTTGGAGCAATCATGATCAATGACTAATAGAAGTGTGTCATAGCCATGTGACATTGGTAAGTCGGTGATGAAGTCCATATTGACGTGGGAGAATGGAAACGAGTGTTTGTCGGCGGTGATAGGCATTAGTGGTGGAGCAGTTGGATGGTGATTGACTTTCATTTGTTGACATAGTGCGCATCCATGGACATAATCGGACACAAACTTCTGCATCCTGGGCCAGTAATACGTCCTTCGGACCTGTTCCAGGGTGTTGAATATGCCAGGGTGTGCTCGAACTGGTATATCATGGTGAAGTCGGAGAATAGTGCGCTTTAATTCGAGGTTGTCCGGGATATAGATGCGATTTTTGAAGTAAAGGATGCCGTCATCATCGAAAAACCAGTCTTTGAGGGCGGTTCGGGCAGGTGGTAGTTTCTTCTTTAGCTGGGCAATGGTGTTTGTGAGGAATTCATCTTTCTTCATCGATTCTTTGATGGATTTTGTGAGGCTATCTGTGTCTGGGAGGTTGTCATCGGATTCGTAGTCTTCTTCTTCTTCTTCGTCTTCAGAATTTTCTTGATCCTTCTGTTCTTGAAGAGTGGAAATGAATAGGTCCTTCGGAAGCATAATCGATGATTCGTTGAGATTCTCCCCCTGTTTAACATGGTCCGCCCGGCGGGATAGAAGATCGGATTGAATCATTTGTTTGCCGGGGACATGTGTGATATGAAGGTCGAATTGTGATAGCAACAGATGCCATCGTGCTTGACGGGGTGAGAGTCGTCGGGCCTCTCGCCAGTAGGTAAGGTTGCGATGATCACACCAAAGTGTAACAGGGTGTGGGGATCCAAGGAGATAGTGTTTCCAAGTGATGAGGGCACGGATAATTGCCAATAGTTCGCGATCGTAGATCTCGTAGTTTCGTTCAGCAGAGTTTAGTGATTGCGAAATATAACCGATTGGCTTGAGAACACCGTTGTCATCATGTTGACGAAGGACTGCTCCGGTTGCAACTTTGGAAGCATCAGTTTCAAGGAAGAAGGGATTGTGCGGGTTGGGCATGAGAAGTAACGGATGTTGAGTGAACGCGGTCTTGAGATCATCGAATGATTTCTGTTCTACTTCAGTCCATTTGAAAGGTTGATCTTTGCGTTTGAGGTTGTCCAAGGGTTTGGTGATTTCGGCGTAGTGTGGAATAAAACGGCGGTAGAAGTTGGTGAATCCAGTGAATGAACGGATATCTTTGACGTTAGTCGGAGTGGGCCATTTAGTGATTCCTTCGATTTTTGTTGGGTCGGTTTGGATGTGATTAGGTGTAATAATGAGTCCAAGATAAGGTAGTTTCTGTGTATGAAAGAAGCATTTGGTGGGCTTGAAGTAGAGGTCGTTCTTTTCAAGGATGGTGAAGGCACGTCGTGCTCGAGAGATGAGTTCCGGTAAGGTTGGGGCATGTATGAGGATGTCGTCCATGTAAACCAAGAGATGATTTAGAAGGATTTCTTCGCCAAGAATATCATTCATAAAGTGTTGAAAGGTGGCAGGTGAGTTGCATAGGCCGAAAAACATAACTGTTGGTTCGAAAAGTCCTCGTTGAGTGGTAAATGCGGCTTTCCATTGATCTCCATCCTTGATGCGGATGTTGTTGTATCCCCATCGGATGTCTAGGGCGATGAAGTAGTGAGATCCATGTAACTTGTCTAATAGATCCTGGACAAGTGGTAATGGGTACGCATTCTTGATGGTTCCATTGTTGAGGTAACGGTAATCTTGAACGGGTCGTAAGGTACCGTCTTTCTTGTCAACAAAAAAGAGAGGGGATGCCATAGGTGACTTTGAAGGTCTGATATATCCATTCTTGAGGTTCTCATCGATGAAGGCATCGAGAGCAGCTTGTTGTGGAAGTGAGAGTGGATAAGGTGAATGTCGTTTAGGAATAAAGTCGGGTTTGAGATCAATTGCATGGTCATATGGGCGACTTGGAGGAAAACAATGTGCTTTTTCTTCGTCAAAGAGGGATAGGAATTGGTGGTATTGATGGGGTACCAAGGCAGTAAGTGGTTTAGCGGGTTGGAGTCCTTTTCGAGCTTGTTGCGCAAGTTGTGTTGAGATATTAACGCGATTGAGCTGTATTGATCCAGTTTCCCAGTCGATTTTGGGTTGGTATTTCTTGAACCATGGGAGTCCGAAAATGAAGTTCTCTTTTCCAAGGGTGGTAACGTAGAATCGCATAGCATAGTGGGCATTTCCGAGTTTGACACGAAGGGGGGCATAGGATGTGATGTGTCCGGCATTGTTGAATGTTCCGTCAACATTGCGTGGTCGAAGTGATTGTCGCAGTTTGATAGTTTTAATCTGGAGATTTTCTACAAGTGTTTTGTCAATGAATAGACCTTCTGCTCCGGTGTCGAGTAAGGCGGTGGCTTTGTGGGTTTTCTGGTTATATAGGAACGTGATTGGGATTCGTAAAGCGTGATTGTCGTTAATTGAATTGATGAGCAGCCTGATGTTCAACGAGAGAGAGGGCTGCGGAAGCTCTTCGTTGTTCAAAAATTTCCTTCTTCAACTCGATCGAAGACCTGGTTGACTGCGTCATCATCAAGGCCAATAAGGAGTTGTTGAATCTGTGCGGCGCGGTCTTCGGCTGAGAGTTCGCCTTGATCTTGGTCTTCGTTCTCGGGTTCCGAGTATTCGTTTTGATCATCAGCTGAAGTCAATTGGCGCATATTTTTGGACCTTGGTGTTCGTGAGTTGGGCCATCGAGTTTTTGAGGTACGTTTGGGATGAGGTTTGGGACACTTGGCGGTGCGATGTCCGGGTTGATGACAATTGAAGCAAAGGTTTTCCTTCATATGACGTTGGAATTCTTCAGTCGAAAGTCGTGATATAAAGAAGCTGTAAATGGCTAGGTCGACCAATTCTTCTATATCATCGTTGTCATTGGAAGGCAATGTTTCATTTGTGTCATTTGCGTCGTTTGAGATGGCTCGAATCTGACGATTGTATTGTCGCATAGGTCGTCGTTTGAAGCGGTTCTCTCCGGAATAGGATTGGTGGGGTTGGGATTCCATTGAACGAGCTATCTTGTAATTGGTGTCCAGTCGAGTGGCAAGCGAAAACCAATCTTCCATGTTGGTCGGTTGTGGACTACATGCAAGTAGTTTCATTCGAAGGTTGTCATTGAGTCCCATCCAGAAGGCATTGCGTTGGGAAAGGTACTCTGTGATACGAGCCTGCATGATGAGTGTTTTGAATTTGAGAATGTAGTCTTCAATAGATCCTCGCTGTTTGAGCTTGGCGAGTTCCATGGTAGCCTTGATTGTGAGTTCGGATGTGATGAAAGTGCGGTGGAATTCCGCAAGGAATTCTTCAAATGTGTCGGTTTCAAAACGTCCGCTGGCCATGTATTGCATTGCAAAGGGTCGGGATCCGCGAAGACTGCAATGAGCAAGCACAAATTCGATGCATAGCTCATCTGTGTCATAGATGTGTCGGTTGGCTCGTAGGTGAATTTGGACTTGGAGTAAAAAGCGATCAGCATCTTCTTGGGTTCCGTCGAAAGGTTGGATTTTAGCCATGGTTATGGGCCGATCGTGTGCAGGTCCATCTCCTTGATTGTTATTGTCTGCTGCTCCTCCACCTCCAGCTCCTCCGCCTCCTCCTCCTCCTCCTTCATCGTCTCCTCCTCCTCCGTTGTTGTTTCCTCCGGGTGGTCCTTCTCCTCCTCCTCCTCCTTCATCTCCTGCGGGTGGTTCACCAAATCCCCATCCTCTCCATGCAGGATTTTGTCGGCCTCCTCTGCCTCCTCTACCTCCTCTGCCTCGACCTTGGAGATGTCTTAAGTGGAAAAAGGTACTGATACTTTCTTCTCCAAGTGGGGGTCGGAACATTGAGCGGGTATTTTCCGTGACAGTTTGGGTAGCCATAGTACTAATGGATAGAGGTTCGATGTGAGGGCGGGTGTAAGAGAGATATGGTTTCGGTGGGATAGGGGGAAGTATGGATGCTTGACGTGAGGGAGTAGGAGTTTCTGGAGCAATGTAGCTGCCTGATTGAGAGGATCGTCTGGAGGATCGTCTGAAGAGGGTTTGATCAAGAGATCCGTGAGTGGGCGAGTTTGAACGAGATCGATGGGAGTTGCTGGGTTGAGGGTCGGAAGTGGAAGTTGGTTGGGGTTCTTGTGGTGGTTGTGGTAGTAGATCGGGGTGTCGGCGGTAGTACTCTTCTCTAAGCTCTTTCCAATTTGGAGTGTGACCTTCGTATATTTCTCGTAGTTCTGGGCCGAGTGTATGAGCTACTACCCAAGAATCAGCAGTTGGGTTGTAGATCCAAGGGGTTTCGGTAGGTTCTCCGTTGGCGTCGGGAAGATGGAAGTATTGTGTTTCTTCGTTGAAGATAAGAGTGGTTGGGAACGGTGGTAGTGGGGGTTGAATGTGTTTGAACTCTCCTGCTAGACTTCGACGAGCAAGGTCTTCCCAGTTGGGGGTATGAGTGATGAAGTTTTGTCGAGCTTCTTCAGCAGAGTTGGCTTCGATTGGGGTCCACCGTTGTAGTAGTTGATTGTATGACCACGATCGATAAGTTTTGTTACCAATCCTATAGTAGAAGAAGTTCTTTTCAGTGTCAAAGAAAAGTCGATTGTGTGGTGGTGGAGCGTCTGGATACTGAGGAACAGTAGTCTGTGTAGGTATTGGTTCTTCAGTGATTTTCGAAGTGGTTTCTTTGTTGGTTTTGCCTGTTGTAGTAGATGAGGCTGTGTTTCGAGCCGTCTGTTTGCCTTTGTTCGCCGTGGTGATTAATCGGTTCCGGATTGATATCCGTAACTGTCTGAATCGTAGTTTGTAAGGGTGTAGTCCGTAACACTAGCAATGTGGGGTGAATCTTCCGGGGGGTCAATTGGTGGTGCAAGATAGTTGTGAACTATGTTTTGCGGAGTGGGTTGGTGGTGTTGGCAACTACACTGATAGATGTAGTGGTTGACGTCTTCGCTGATACTATTCCAACAGAAATGTCGGGTTACAAAGCGAACAGTTTCAGCTTCGGTGCGATGAAGTTGTTCTCCGTGATTGTCAAAATGGATGTAGTTTATGAAGAATCGGCGTAGGTGAGTTTCTCGAGGGATGAATAATCGGGTGTGGTTCCAGAGGAGTCCGTATTTGAAGATCCAAGGTTGGTGGTTGTCGCGTGAGTACTGCAGGTATCCAACTGTTTGGGTGTAATTGTAATACCGGTCGTCGAGTATAGTTCGGATTTGGTTTAGGATGTCGTCGAACTCTTCGGCAAAAGCGAGGAATCGGTTTCGGATGAGGTCTCTGGTTGAGTAGATGGGATCGTCAAGGGCTGGAAGTGATAGGGTGTCCGCCACGATTGTGGTAGTGTGTAGTGTATGCGTAGAAGTCGGCAATCGTCTCCACAGATATGGACTAGTCGGATTCGATCGGGAAGAA
The DNA here is from genome assembly GCA_910574455.1 of Trichaptum fuscoviolaceum. NCBI lineage: Eukaryota > Fungi > Basidiomycota > Agaricomycetes > Hymenochaetales > Trichaptaceae > Trichaptum > Trichaptum fuscoviolaceum. The sequence continues at coordinate 2,568,762 of CAJSYZ010000012.1, read as the reverse complement.
ACTCTTCTAGATAGAAGAATGCGTTGGGGTTGGTGTGGTAGATGAAGAAGATAGAGTCGGGTTGGACGATTAGACTGGCAGTTTTTGTGATGGACCAAACTGTATCGTCACAGTACTTGGTGAAACTGTATGTGTCGAATTGATAACAGTTGGCTACAGAGTATTGGACTTGGTATATGTGTCTTCCTGCGTTGTCGAGGTGGTTGGTGTTGGTGTGGGTAAGGAGCAAAGCGTTTTGTGGGATAGAGGGTGCCGTGATGGATAGATGTTATGACGTAAAGTGAAGTGGTTTTCTGTTTGACCTTTGTTTAGTCTTGAGGGTCGTCAAGCGATAACATTATGAGATGATCGACGGTGGGGTAGTGTTTGTGATGCTTTGTCCAATGTTAACAGATGAACTGTTCTTCGATTTCTGGATCGGTCTCCCTTCGCTATTACCAAGCGGCACGTCTGCGAGTTATGCTCGTTGTCCAATAGGCGTCCCAAAGACTAGGCTAGCAGCTTTATGCCTTCTTTGCAGGTACTGAGTCCTCTTCCTGTGTGCACAGCTACGGTCCCGTTTGGTATGACAGAAGTTGGTTCCTTCGTAACGCTACTGTCCGGGGTTTAATCAACCAATGAGCTGGAGCGGTTTTCTTAATCTTCGGATTGCGACTCTCGAAGTTTTCCTTGGCCTCCCTCTTGCAATCGATGAGCACCTTGCTACACTGAAGGGATTACCTCGAGCGGATGTTCTTCTGGACTAGATGGGTTTACAACTGGTTAGTAGTAAGTGGAGCTATGGCTCAACACCTTAGTCGTAAAGACGGATGTCTTCGACGGTAGATAAGTTCGATCTAATTGTTACGTCTCAACTTACGGTCTCGTATAGTTGGGGAACGCAACGTTAAGTTGCTCAGTGATAGCGGAGCTAGGGCTCGACACTAAGTGTTGTATGGACAAAGGCCTACGATGTAGAGTAGAGAGAAAACAGATGTATAGCAGAGACTAGAGACGGGGGGTTTGACAAAGGAGATCGAACTTAGAGTTCGATCATGCTAAGTACAGGGGTTTATATACTATAGCTGCGGAGCAAGGGTACATCGGAAGATGAGTAAGAAGAGAACAATAAGAAAGTAGACGATAGGCTACTAATAATAGTGTGAGAGCGGTGGGCAGAGGGTTAGGGCAAAGGGTACATGTGTAACGTCGGGATTGGCTGAGGGTTGAGGGTTACATCGGAGGATGACTGAGCAAGACAAGAATAGAAACAAATGGGGCAAAGGGTTCGGAGTAATGGGGGCCGCTGACATAGTAAGAAAACGTAACATAGAGGGTAGTATACAGCTGTAGTTATACTATAATATAACAAATGTCTATTTAATAATTGAGCATACCCACCGCTTTTTTGAGCTAATTATAGTACTCAGGCACTGCTGATTGACAGTATGCTGTAATAATTTAGAATTTCATAATTTCCATCCATTTTGAGATATGAGGCACATCAGGGTCCAGGACCCTGAGGTCTGGCAGGTTCCAGGTCACTTGGTGCCTGCTGCCGCTTTAGGGGGTCATGGGAATAAATTCAAATTAGCCTTTGCAGCCCCTACAGGCCTTTAAAAATAGCGCAAAAATAGCCAAAAAATCAGAAAAATATTCCTGGGCACTGCCGCTTCGCCCTAGCGTGGGAACTACGCTTTTGGGCGACCATATTAGGCTACCAGGGTGCTCTGGGCCTTCCTGGGCCCTTCCAAAAGCGGTAAAAAATCATCATAAAATAGATAATTATATTCATTTGCCCCTGCATATATGCAGGCTTCCCCTGAGCCTACCAGCAGCAAATAAAATGCACTAAAATCATAATATATTAGGAGAAGTCTATCTAAGATGAACTGAATGGCTATATATAGCAATACTAGCTGGGAACATGTATAGAATAGTATAATATATTCTATTTTTAATGCTAATCAAATGGGCCTCATTGCACCACATTGGGGTACCTCCAGAATGCAGATTTTGATGGGAATCCAATGGTGCATACTAGACGAGATGAAACGGGCTTTGACGGCGCCAAAATACGCATTTTACGTTTTGTTACAAATTATTCTTTTATTTAAATGTTATTTTTACTACAGCACTTCTACTGCACGTAATGGCACGTATAGATAGCCGAAATGGTAGAGAATGATGAGGAGAACAATAATATGAGCTTAGAATAGCTACACGGGGGCTATATATAGCTCTAACACACTAACTCTTTTCGGAGTGTATGCAAATATTATTAGTGTCTCATATGCATATACACACAATATGTACATGTGCTAGTAGCTTTAACTAGCTCTCTATATATGTCTTTCATGATGTACGAAGTTTCACGGCAATCGGAGCTCATTCTGAATTGATATAAGGCATGCAATTTTCGGAAAAAATGGTTAATTTTAATTTATCAGGAGAGTTATAGGTCAGGCACAGAGTTCCAAACATTCATTATGAGTATTCTAAACATAATCCAATTGCATGTTTGGGATGTCATTGGAATGGGAAAGTCATATTCAACATTGTAGGGTAATATGCTATGTGTGAGATCAGAATATACATGTTATGTCAGAAACACATATAACTTACAGTTTCCACCTGCATCCCAAACATGCAATTGGATTATGTTTAGAATACTCATAATGAATGTTTGGAACTCTGTGCCTGACCTATAACTCTCCTGATAAATTAAAATTAACCATTTTTTCCGAAAATTGCATGCCTTATATCAATTCAGAATGAGCTCCGATTGCCGTGAAACTTCGTACATCATGAAAGACATATATAGAGAGCTAGTTAAAGCTACTAGCACATGTACATATTGTGTGTATATGCATATGAGACACTAATAATATTTGCATACACTCCGAAAAGAGTTAGTGTGTTAGAGCTATATATAGCCCCCGTGTAGCTATTCTAAGCTCATATTATTGTTCTCCTCATCATTCTCTACCATTTCGGCTATCTATACGTGCCATTACGTGCAGTAGAAGTGCTGTAGTAAAAATAACATTTAAATAAAAGAATAATTTGTAACAAAACGTAAAATGCGTATTTTGGCGCCGTCAAAGCCCGTTTCATCTCGTCTAGTATGCACCATTGGATTCCCATCAAAATCTGCATTCTGGAGGTACCCCAATGTGGTGCAATGAGGCCCATTTGATTAGCATTAAAAATAGAATATATTATACTATTCTATACATGTTCCCAGCTAGTATTGCTATATATAGCCATTCAGTTCATCTTAGATAGACTTCTCCTAATATATTATGATTTTAGTGCATTTTATTTGCTGCTGGTAGGCTCAGGGGAAGCCTGCATATATGCAGGGGCAAATGAATATAATTATCTATTTTATGATGATTTTTACCGCTTTTGGAAGGGCCCAGGAAGGCCCAGAGCACCCTGGTAGCCTAATATGGTCGCCCAAAAGCGTAGTTCCCACGCTAGGGCGAAGCGGCAGTGCCCAGGAATATTTTTCTGATTTTTTGGCTATTTTTGCGCTATTTTTAAAGGCCTGTAGGGGCTGCAAAGGCTAATTTGAATTTATTCCCATGACCCCCTAAAGCGGCAGCAGGCACCAAGTGACCTGGAACCTGCCAGACCTCAGGGTCCTGGACCCTGATGTGCCTCATATCTCAAAATGGATGGAAATTATGAAATTCTAAATTATTACAGCATACTGTCAATCAGCAGTGCCTGAGTACTATAATTAGCTCAAAAAAGCGGTGGGTATGCTCAATTATTAAATAGACATTTGTTATATTATAGTATAACTACAGCTGTATACTACCCTCTATAGGAGGGGGCAAAGTGAGCTTCAGAGGTGAGCACCGCTTCAAGCTCACTTTTGACTTTCACTCACTGCTGATGATCACCCATGTCGTATTTGACTTGAGTAATTGTTCATATAGTGAGCTTCATTTCTGCTGGTAGCAGTGGATCTCTCTCTTTTCTCCTGTGTAGTTAGTTGCGCAATACTTACTTGTGGAGTGCTTCCTTAGGGATCCGCTTACTTGACGTTCAAAGCAGTGAAGAGTCCTAGCTGGCCTTGAGAATCCCGCGACGCGCCTGGATAGAATCCCGCGCGTGTTACGTTCACGGCTTCGGAAGACTTATCACAGAAATGATAAGTGACAAAAGCGTTGTTTGTGAACAAACAAGTGGTGAGATAAGAGTGGGCGCTTTAACGAGGCTCTCTTAAGCTCGGAAGTCGTGGGTGAACAGAGTCTTTGGCACGATGGTGTGAAAGACTATAGGAGGATTGACTTAAGTGTCATCCTGGGGCGATATGTACAGGGTTTATATACTACAGAGGAGAGAAACATAAATAGAACGCGCTTCTGGGGCTAGCTGGGGCTAACTGGGGCTAACTGGGGCTAACTGGGGCTAACTGGGGCTAACTAGGGCTAACTGTGAAACAGGGGAAATGGGGCTAACTGGGGCTACGTAGGGCTAACTGGGGCTATGGTAAAGCGAAGGGGCAATGTAAACAAAGAGGCAGTAAAAGGGGGCTACCTGGGGCACCGAAGGTTAAAGGTAAAAAGGTTAAATGGTAAAGTCCGAGAGACAAAGGTAAGCGTAGCCTAATCGGGTTACGTGAGGTAAACAAAGGTAAACATGGTCCGTATGCTTGATGCATAACAGTACCCTGTCTCTAAGCTTGAAATTCCGTAGTAGCAAGACCTTGCGAATGCGAGAATTTCAAAGACAAATACAATGCTTATAGGATCAAGTTAAGATCAATAATGGATGAAGCATGAGAGAGATAGAGATAGAAATCGAATGCTATAGGGTCAAATTAAGACCAATAATAAGAAAAGCAAACGAATAAGTAGACCGTCAAGAGAAATGAAAATCGGAAGGTAAGGCTGCTGCAATAGCAAGCCAGTCTATGCCGGGTTGGGGGTCAGGTCGATGGAGTGGAGGAGAGGGATGTTCGTCCGGTCGAGGTGTATGTACGACATAAGGGGGTGAAACCGGGGTTGGAGGTTGCTGAGGCTCCGAAGGTTGTTGGGGTGCGTTCTGAACATCGAACTCGTTCCGTTTTGTTGGATCGAAGATAGGCATGTTCTCTTGATCATGGTAGGCTGTGGGAAACTTGGGTGGGGGTAGAGCAATTGGTGATGGGGGAGGGAGGGGTACCGGGTCGCGACAAATCGAGGAGGTCCTTCAAGGTGTCCATCGTCTAGAGTGTAAGCCAGTAAACGTTCGAATTCATACTCCGTGAACTCATCAGCTAGTTGTCCCATCATCACTTGATTCAGTCGACGAATGATCACTTGAACGAAGCGAAAGTTGAATCGCTTATGTCCGCCGCGATGCTGGTCAATGTAATCTTGCAATTGGGCGAGTAGTTCATGCATGACATTGAGAGTGTAGACTGAATGGTGAAAGGGGCGCTGAGTTGAGTCGAGGACATATGGTAAGAGTCCGCTATGGAGGAGTGTGGCCGAGTACTGTTGACGAGTGGGTTCCGTGAGGGTAAACGCCTGATTGGGGAGGAGAGAATCGGTGGGGCAACGAGGAGGAGGAGGACTATTCTCCTTCGTGAGGGTTCCGCGCCGGGTTCGGATGGGCGGCATGGTGAAGGGGACAGTACAAGCAGCACTCACAAGTACAGAAGGGGTCTCCTGGGTAGGGTGCAAAGTGAGCGTGCAAAGATCCCTTGTGGCGAATTCTCCGGGTGATGTAGGGCGTGTACGGAAGGTCAAGGACGATTTTGAGACCAAGTAGAAGAGGGGGGGCGTGCTCTGGGTTGAAGAAAGTGTGCCTAAGCACTAACTTCACGAGTTCCGGGAAGGGTGAGCAACGTCGAAGTCGTTCAACGTTGACGTGAGGGGTGAGCTTCGGATCGAACAGATAGTGTTGTACCAAATCAACAGGACCAAGAGGGCCGTACTGGGGGTGAGTGGGGCGTGGGCTTGGTGGAGGTGAGGGGTACTGGAGGGGTCCGGTGACAGTGTTGTGTCGGAGGAGGTAAGTGGTGGGCCAGTCGTCAGCGTTCCAACCAGGGTCGTCGGCCGGGAGGGACCAAAGATTGGAACCGAATTCCGAGTCGGCTGGTCCAGGCTGGAGTTCTTCTTCTTCTTCTTCGTCAAGGAAATCAAATTTTAAGGGGGAGGGATAGAAAAAGGGGCAGTGGCTGCAAGACGTTGTTCAGGTGTTTCAGAAGGTGGCAGTTGGTATGTCGGAATGGGAGTGTTAAAATTGAAAGGCATAGAAGGTAAAGGAATAGTTCTGGGTCTGGGGGTAGGTGGGGGATTAAACAAGGTCTGTCTGGTCGAGGTGGGACTTTTGTAAAAATATGGGAAATATGGATGTGAACGAAAATCTGGGGTCACTGTCGGCGTCGTCGTAGTCGGTTGAGGAAGAGGAGGAGGAGGAGGGTGAGTCGGAGTCGGTGGAGGCGTTGACAAGTGTGTCGTCGCTGTAATTCGTAGTGGTGAAGGTAAAGGGGGTGCTGGTTGCCAGAGGGGGGGAGAAGATGTCCTGGGGGTTGACTGTCGTTGGGATGGGGCTAGGATTGGGAGAAAAGGGTTCGAGGTCTGGCAGGGAGTCGATAGGACTGGGTGCCGGAGGTGGTGGAGTCTGCTGGGATTCCAGGGGGGTGCTAGAGGTGAGAGGTTGCTCTTGCTTGTGGTCACGAAGTTTTTCGATGGTGATTTTATAGAACTCGAGGAGTGCATACAGCTGGAGTGCGTATCTCACTTTGGTCGGACCGGGGGAGTTTCGGATGCGGTTATTGATGTCTGGGATGAGTATGTCCAATGGTTCCTTATCAGGATGATCGTCCTTAAACACAAAATAGAACAGATGAGAATTGAGAATAATCTGTTCGTCATGCGATGACTGATTCGCTATCACTTGGAGTTCCGTCAGCTGGCGTTCCACTAAGCTGGAAATGAGAGGTGGGATCGACTCCTGTGATGAAGAACTCATTATTCGGCCCGAGGCCAACGTAAATATGAGTGCTTCGTCCTAGATAGTGTAGTTCTAGATCGTGTATCCAGAAGGTGGTAGGTCGGCGTTCTGGGAAGATGTACCAGATGAGAAAGAGATGGAAGAGTCGGAAAGAGGTGCGTGTGATGATAGGGTGGATTTGTAAATGAGCTATCCAGATAAGAAGTCGGATAATGTCATAGAAGGTGTGCATGAGAATGGGGAGAAAGTGTGGTGGCTTCTGGTGCATTTATACGAAGTTTCTAGTTGATCATGTGGTCGTTGAATCAGTAGAAAGCTTCTGGGGCACACTGGGGCATGTTGGTTCTTCGATATCAAACTTCGGGGGCAAGAAGTCTCGTTATCTAGCCGCAGTGAGGCAAGAAGTCTGAGGAGGGGGCTAAGAAGTTGTGCTTGTAGGTCCAAGGTGTCCAAATCGGGTTACGTGTGGCGCGAATTTTGCCTAATCGGGTTACGTGTGGCGCCTTGTGTGTCCACTTAGTCCAAATCGGGCTACTTCAGCTTGTGCAGTTCCTTGTATGCTGATAGAAGTTCTTCTGAATGCTTTAGTGCGTCTTCTGAGGCCCATGTGTTGTTGCTAGTCGGGTATCCTAACCATTTGATAAGGTACTTCCTTCGATTCGGGGCTCCTTTGTGCTGTAGAATTGCTTCTACTTCGAATTCTTCTTCTCCATTGATAAGGTCAGGTGGAGGTTTTGAATAGGCTGGCCCATGTTCTATTGTCTCGGTGTTGGGAGTTAGAAGGGAGGCGTGGAATACAGGGTGAATCTTCCAAGTTCTAGGCAGTTCGAGTTCATAGACATTATCCCTGAGTTTTCGCTTGATAACGAAGGGTCCTTCGCGTTTTGATTGAAACTTTGAGGGTAGTCCGGTTCTTCGGAGGTTCCTTGCTTCTAACCATACAGATTGTCCAATGTATAGTGGCTTGAATTGGGTAGATTGAGCTTCACGTTGATATTCCTGTGCGAGAGTTAGAGCTGCTTCTGCGTCATTTCGGAGTTCTAGTATCTTTGATAGTCGATTCTTGAGAGTCGGAATGTTGCTATCAAGTTCCGATTTTTCCGAGGGGAATGATGTTGGATCATATCCCATTAGTAGTCGAAAGGGGGTCTGTTCTGTGGTTGAATGTTTCCGATTGTTGTGTGTGAATTCCATGAGGGGGATGTATTTGCTCCAGAGGTGGGGGTGATTTGCTGCATAGATCCTAAAGTATGCTTCGATCTCTTGATTGCTGCGCTCTGCTTGTCCATCAGTCTGTGGGTGATATGCTGTAGACATTGCTTGCTTGATGTGAAGCAATTGGCATAGCTGTCTAAACACCATAGATGCAAACTGTGGTCCTCGATCCGAGATTATTTTCCTTGGTAATCCGAATCGTCTGTACACATTGTCGAAGTACAGTTGTGCAGTGTCTAGTGCAGTGATCGTCTTGGTGCATGGAGTGAGTACAATCGCCTTGGTGCAGTCATGATCCACAATAACACATATGCTGTCGAATCCATCAGATTCTGGGAGGTCTGTGATGAAATCGATGTTGACGGTTGCAAACGGGTAAGTGTCTTTATCTGCAATGATTGGGTTGAGTGGAGGTACAAGAGGATGGTGGTTGATCTTCATCTGTTGACAGATAGCACATCCTTGGATGTATTTCGTCACGAACTGTTGCATTCTTGGCCAGTAATATGTTCGTCGAATTTGTTCCATTGTATTCGCTACTCCAGGGTGGTTTCGAGTTGGTAAGTCATGATATAGTCGTAGAAGGTTGCGCATGATTTCCGTGTTCCTTGGCACATAGATCTTGTTCCTGAAGTGTACCAATTGATCCTTGATTGTGAAGTCGGTCATTTTGGGTTTGGTGAGTGGTAATTCTTTCTGTAGAAGGTTCATCGCTTCCTGAATATCTCCAGTTTCTTTGCGTATTTGGAGGTGAAGGTCATCGACATCAATGATGTTCCTGTCATCTTCTTTGGCTTCTTCAATTCGGGTGGCTAGGAGTTCCATTTCTTTGAGAAAAACTTTCCCTGGTAGAAGTGTAACTTCGTTGCTAAGTTCTCCTTCCGTTTTAAAATGGTCCGCACGTCGGGATAGGGCATCGGATTGGATCATGTGTTTTCCTGGTATGGCTTGTATCTTGTAATTGTACCTTGATAGTTCATTCTGCCATCGAGCTTGTCGAGGGGTCAAGCGTTGGGGTTGTCTCCAATAAGTCAGATTCTTGTGGTCGCAATGAATCGTAACTGTATGCGGGCTTCCAAGTAGATAGTGTCTCCACATTTGGAGTGCTCGAATAATAGCAAATAATTCTCTGTCATATATTTGCCAGTTGCGTTGCGTCGGGTTGAGAGCTTGAGAAATGTAACCTATGGGTTTGAGTTGACCGTTTTCGTCATGTTGGCGTAGTGCTGCGCCAGTGGCTACGGCTGAGGCGTCCGTTTCAAGATAGAATGGTTTATGTGGGTCGGGTTGCATAAGGAGGGGTTCCTTCGAAAAGAGTTCCTTGAGTGTCTGAAAGGCTTTTTCACATTTGTCTGTCCAGACAAAAGGTGTGTCCTTCCGTTTAAGTTGATCGAGTGGTCGGCATATAGTTGCATAGTTCGGGATAAATCTGCGATAGAAGTTGGTAAAACCTGTAAATGATCTAACGTCTTTGAGACATTTCGGAGTGGTCCATTCAAGTATCCCTTGTATCTTGGAGGGGTCTGTCTTGATTTTTGATTCCGAAATAATGTAACCAAGAAATGGTACTTCGAGTTGGTGAAATCGGCATTTCGCTGGTTTGACGTAGAGTTGATTGTCCTTCAGGATTTGAAAAACTTCTTTGGTGTTTTCAATGAGCTGCTTGAGGGTCGGGGCATGAATGAGTAGGTCGTCCATGTAAACAATGACCTTGTTCTGGCGTATTTGCTCTGCTAGAATGTCATTCATGAAGCGTTGAAAAACCGCAGGTGAGTTGCATAGGCCGAAAAACATAACAGTTGGCTGATAGAGTTTCCTGTTGCATACAAAGGCTGCTTTCCATTGATCAGATTCCTTGATGCGAATGTTGTGATAGCCTTGTCGGATATCGAGGGTAGTGAAGTATTTGGATCCTCGGAGTTGATCGAGTAGTTGCTGCGAGTTTGGCATAGGATATGCATCTTTGACTGTATGCGAGTTAAGGTATCTGTAGTCCTGTACTGGTCGAAGTGTTCCATCTTTCTTATCAATAAAGAAGAAAGGTGATGCCATTGGGGAGTTTGATTCCTTGATAAATCCTTTGTTGAGCAAGTCGTCAATTAACGTAGTGAGAATCGGTTGTTGATGGTATGGGACCGGGTACGGTTTGTGAATTTTCGGCACAAAACTTGGTAACGTTTTGATCTCCATATCATAGGGTCGGGCAGGGGGGTAGGTTTGGATTTCATTCTCTGAGAAGATGTCCGCATATTCCAAGTATTCGTCTGGAATATTAAGTTTCGCCTTCGGCTTTTGGTTTTGCTGTTCGAGTCGAGTAGAGACTGTGATCTTGTTGATAGTGATCGTGTCATCATTCCAGTTAATCTGGGGCTTCGCCTGCTTGAACCAAGGTAGTCCTAGAATAATATCGTCGCTTGGAATGTGTGTCCGATAAAAGATTGTTGATGTTGAATGAGGGTGGGTGAGATTCAATCGAGTCCGTTCTGAAACTGTTCCGTTCTTGTTCAGAGTTCCATCGGCATTGCTGACTTGTAAAGCTTTATCAAGTTTATGCATTTTGATGTTGAGCTTATCAACTAGGTCTGAGTTGATAAAGTTCAGTTGTGCTCCGGTGTCAAGAAGGGCATTGATAGTGATGAGGCGTCCGTTAACGAGTAATTTGACCGGGATTCGAAATGATGAGATGTTGCCATTTAGAACAACAGTGTTGAGTTGAACCGGGTTAACCAACTCTGAGCTGTTCAAAAATTTGCAGCATCGTAGTTGCCATATTCATCGAAATCTTCATTGTCGAGTTCGTCCAAAGTGTTGAATAGTTCCTCTCGAGACTGATCATCGAGACTGGTAATAATCTCGTTGATTTGATATGCCTTGTCTTCCAGGGTGTCCGTTTCATCATAGTCATCGTCATCCACTTCCATTGAATTGATTCGGGGTTTGAATCTGCGTTTAGCACCTGGGAAGCGTCCTTGGGGTTTTCCTCTAGGTTTGAAAGAGTTCTTAGGACGGGATGGGCGTTTGGGACATTTGTTCGCCATATGACCGGGTTTTTCGCAATAGAAACATAGACCTTTGTCTCTAGCTTCCTTCTGCTTCTCTGGGGTGAGCTTGTTGAAATACATAGCATTGATATTGAATTCTTCCATCTTGTCTTCGAGTGAGGGTTCCGATTCCGGTTCCGGGTCGGAGTCAACTTCCATTTCATGAATTCGATATCTGCGGTTGAATCGGCGTTTTGGATAGCTGTACTTTTTCCTAAAGAATTGTGAAGGTTTCTGTTGATGAGGGGGATTCATCCTTTCGTATTGTAGACCAAATTTGAGGGCATTCTCGTAGTATGGGTCCATGAGAGGTTTGCCTGCTGTATCCTTTGCCAGGTTGTCTTCAATTCGGATTAGTTCCCTTTGGATCGAAATTGGAAGGCCTTTCTTGAACAGATTGGTGAGAACTGTGGTGTCTTCGATTCCTGCATCGTAAGCTAGTCGTTGGAATTCATAGACATATTGATCTGTGCGCATGCCGGGGGTTTGCTTGAGTTTCATAAGTTCTTCATATGCGTCTGCAATGTAGTCTGCAGATATGAAGTGTTCTCGAAAATCTTTCTTGAATTTTGCCCAAGTATAATCCCATGGTTTTCCGTCGGCTAGTTTCTTGTTTCCTTTGGTGATGATGCTGTTTATGAAGGTACCAGCTGATCCTAGATTGCAGAATGTGGCTGCAAGTCGAACCTTGTCTTCGTCTGTAGTGTAACCGGGTGTGAGAATGATGTAGTTCTCCATGAGATCGAGCCATCGCCTAGCATCCTTGCGACTGCCATCAAAGTTGAATGGTTTATTGGCTCCATTTCTACGTTCTTCGATTTTGTCCGGTGGTCCGGATGTGTTGACTGCTCCTCCAGAAGTTCCCATTGGTGGCGATGGAGGTGGAGGTGGCGGTGGAGGTGGCGGTTCAGGGGTCGGAGAATTAGACTTTTTGGGTTGGTGGTCAGGGTCGAAGGGATTGATGTAGTCTAATTTGTCTTCTTCCTTCTTTGGAGGTTCTTCTTCCTGCTTCGGAGGTCTTTCTGGTGCTTTCCCTTTGTCAGTGCCTTTTGATTCTGTCCGAAGTCTGAGAGTTTCAAGTTGGTCCGCTAGATTTGTGAGGACTGATAGTTCTTCCGATGTTTGCTGAGTAGAGGGTCCAGCAAATGATCGGCTGTGTCTAACTCTTGAGGGGCTCCCAAGAAGGGGGTGGATAGGAGAGGTTTCCTCCTTAGTTCGATGAGTGGAAGGTACCGGGGTAGTGAGGTCGGGTTGTGTAGTATTCGGAGGTGTTGATGGATGTTCAACCGGTTCAACTGAGGAGGTCTCAGAGGCTTCAGTTGCAGCTTGTGAAGCGGTAGCAGATACTAGTAGTGCGTCTCCAAGTACTAAAGGTGATGCTTGAGGTGTACCTTTCCTAGTAAGTTCGCGATAACGTTGTTTCTGCGTCTTTGGGTTCTACTGCTTCCCAATTGAGATTAAGTCTGCGATAGAATGCTCCGGGGTTGCGTCTGTCTTTGTCCGGTATGTACTTCCAATCTTGTGCTTGTTTGCTGTAGAAGATGTATTGCTTAACAACACCTTTCTGTCGGTACCAGCAACGTTTGAGATAATCGAAATGGGCGTTTGTGGGGGCTGATGGAGGTAAGGATACAAATGAGGTGTCAATGTGAGGGGTGTCCGGTGGTGGTGGTCGAGTTGCCAGGATGTTCAATCAGTAGTTTGAATTCCGTTGGTTTGATACTGTGCCGGAATCGGGGGTACTGGGGGAATAGGGGTGGCTTGTCGAATGGGACGGTTTGGGGGTGAAATGAGTGGAATGTCACTTGGGGATAGGCTAGGTTGACAACCGCAGCGATTGATATAGGTTTGAACGTCTTCTTCAACGTCAGGCCAATAGCAAACGTAATCTAGATGTTCCCTGGTGGTTTGGACTGTGTAATGATAGTTGGTTTCCGGATGGATGTGAGCTGCGTATATGAGATCGTTCCGAAGGGCTTGGTTGCTTCCAACGTAGGCTCGTCCTTCTGTCCAAAGTAAGTCTACCCTTAGTTTCCAATTGGTGGGGAATCGTCGGTTTCGGATAAGAAATGCCAATGATGTGATTACTGAATCTCCGTCGTAGCTTTTCTTGATTCGTTGATCTAGTCCGTTGAGTTTCAGAAGTCTAAAGTTCTCTGCAATTTCTGTCTCGTCTGATATTCCGGGTTGGATAGGGTGAAGTCGACTAGTTCTGGGGATGATTAGATTTGCCAGGTTGCCTATTTGATTTATGAATAGAGCTGCTAAGTCTTCTTCTGATCCGTCTGAGCTGGGATTGGAATGGTCCAGGGGTAGGTGTGTCAAGCTGGATAGGTGAACCTAGAAGGGGGATGGGAGTTCCTTCGCGTTTGATCTCTTGTTTGATCGGAGGGGGAGGGGGTGTATGCTGTTCCTGGATCCTTTGAGTAACAGGTGTTACAGGTGGTAATTGCCTGTTATATGTTCCTATTTCGCTTGTCCAATAGTGTTGAGGATCTTCGAAGTTAGATGATGCTGAGCTAAGATAGGTTTCCCTTGTGAATTCTTGTCCGAGTCGAGGGGCTGGGTACGAAGTAACAAATGGATTGGTTACTATGCTTTCTCGAGCTTCGGATGGGGGTTCTGCTCTTGTTGTCTGCTCTGTATCAGATAGTTCGAGTTCGGATGGAGTGTGGGGTGGGGTAGAGTTGGTGGGGATGTCTGTGATGCGGATGGGGTCAAAGATAAAAATCTCCTGCACGTCTTCCAACAATCTTTCCGTATGATTGGCAACTCGTATTAAGACCTTCAGGTTGGGCACTTCCTTGGGTGATCTCTTCCCTTGAGCTACTTGTTGTTACAACACGAGTGGGTTCTCCTAACTCTCTTCTCGAGTGCTCGTCCGGTATGTTACTTCGGTTCGCTGGATAACAACTTCCTGTTGTGTTCACCGGTATTTCTGTCGTCAACGAGTGAAGCTATGTCTCTTTGGATCTTCGCTATATGCGTCTAGCAGTTTCACTAGGTGGATCGGACCGTTCCTCTGCTTGCTTTCTTCTCTTCAAGTTACCTGGGCTGGCTCTGCTTTCTGATCGGGTCGCGAACCTCAAATCCCGCTTACACCAACCTTAATGTAACAAGGACCTGAATTCTGGGCGTGAACCTGCTTAATGCTTTGGGTCTGTTTCGAGCGTCTGTGTAGTTGAATACACAACACAAGTTATGTGTCAATCGTATGTTGTTCAAGTTCTTTCTTTCCTACTTTGAAAGGTTAGCAATCAATGGCCAGTTGTTCACTTACTTTGAAAGTATTCCGGATTAGTTCTTGTAGGGTGGATTGTTTAATTCCGATGGTGGAAAGTGGAGTCAAGTGCAATAGTCTTGGCTGCTTTCCAGGTTATGGAAAGAAGTCAATCCTAATTGTTACGTTCACGGCTTCGGAAGACTTATCACGGAAATGATAAGTGACAAAAGCGTTGTTTTGAACAAACAAGTGGTGAGATAAGAGTGGGCGCTTTAACGAGGCTCTCTTAAGCTCGGAAGTCGTGGGTGTACAGAGTCTTTGGCACGATGGTGTGAAAGACTATAGGAGGATTGACTTAAGTGTCATCCGAAGGCCTATGTACAGGGGTTTATATACTACAGAGGAGAGAAACATAAATAGAACGCGCTTCTGGGGCTAGCTGGGGCTAACTGGGGCTAACTGGGGCTAACTGGGGCTAACTAGGGCTAACTGTGAAACAGGGGAAATGGGGCTAACTGGGGCTACGTAGGGCTAACTGGGGCTATGGTAAAGCGAAAGGGTAATGTAAACAAAGAGGCAGTAAAAGGGGGCTACCTGGGGCACCGAAGGTTAAAGGTAAAAAGGTTAAATGGTAAAGTCCGAGAGACAAAGGTAAGCGTAGCCTAATCGGGTTACGTGAGGTAAACAAAGGTAAACATGGTCCGTATGCTTGATGCATAACAGCGCGTTTCCCGCCTGAATTCCCACGCTCGTTCCCAGTCGCGAATCCAGATTCCCGAACGCGGGTTCTTGTCGCGAATTCCAGTTTCCCGAAACTGTTTCCTGCTACAATTCCCGACGGTCGTAACACCAGGCCGAGGAGTTCGTTGGATCATATTCGATGTACTTTTCGTAGAGCGTCCGCACGCGGTCAAATTCTCGAAGCTGAAAGACTATGTCAGTAAACCATGCAAATGATAAGAGCAATTGTAGTTACGTTGAGCTCAAGTTGGATATAGCCTTGGAAGAGCTTTTCCTTAGGACACATGCCGATTGCAGCACCCAGCAATTTGCGTGCTGCGGGTAGATCAAGTTGCCGAACCTCGAAGTTCGCAAACATGAGCCACAGCTTCGCAAACGTGAATTGCTTGTGGGGGACCACATGTAACGCTGGTCGGTATACTTGCCGTGTCCGATCATAATTCTGCGTGGGCGGTTGTAAGCACTTGAGAAAAGAGACATGAAAGAAACACCAGACTTTGGTATCCACTTCTTCAAACAATGCGTAGTCCAGCCACAGAAAGATGTATCGTCTCCAGTGACGCTTCCAGTCACCGGAGGGTATTTGCGCAACAGCTCGCTCGTAGACTTCACGAACCCGGTTTATCGCGCTTTCTATCTCGTCCTCCGACGCACTTCCTGCCAAAGTGATCTCAACGAGTCTCCTTCCAAGCGAGCATCGTCAAACCATACGTCGTAATTTCGACCGTCGTGCGCAAGTTCTTCCTCAAACTGGATCCTCCTCTTCCCCAGAACAGTGGTTTCGAGGGTGTTCCGAGTTCCATGCTGCTTTTCAAACTTGGTGTAGGCAGCATAGAGGGCCTGGGACTTGGAGCGAGGTAGTCTGTCCAGCGCGAACTAGAGCGGTTTAAAACTCAGAAGCACATAAACTTGGGGGAGTACGTACCTTGTAGATTACCCTAGCTCGGTCGTACTCCTTCAATCGTGTTTCCATCTTCGCGAAAGCACTAAACACCGCCTGTGCCTTCTCGATTTGTTCCGCATCATCACCAAAGAACTCTAGTGCTATCTGGAACACCTCACGAGCCTTTTCAAGCCTGATTCGCTCCTCCTCAAACTTCGCCTACTTGACCCAGACGCGGGGTTCAGATCGAACAGCAACCCACCGCTCGTAGATCGCACTCGCGCGATCAAGTTCTTGGTACCACTCTTCGAGCTTGATGCACGCCTACCATGCCTTGCCCTCTGGCTCCCACTGCATCCATCGCTCAGAACTATTGACGCGCGCCAGCGACGTATCCGAGCAGTTCCTCCAAATACACGTATTTGTACCACAGTTAGTCGATGCGCGGTAACAAAGTCACTACTCGGTAAACAGATTGTGTGAATGCTGGACGTTTCGCCCCTTCAGTTCCATCTCCGTGTAGGAGAGCTAGAGTTGGACACTTCGTGGGTCTACATCGAGAGAGCGCTCATACCAACCGCAAACGTTCGTATTCGCTTTGGCTCGCCTACGTTGAGTTTCAGTCACAACTCCAGTCACTTTGATAGCGTACGTACCTCCTGACTAGCATAGGCTTTCCATTTCTTTCCCGTTTCAAGTCAGCACCTTAAAGATGAACCCAGCCATGAAAACATACAAGTTTCCCCTCGTCCGCCGAATCCTCTCCTCGAACTCCATACGCTTTCGGCCTCGGTATTCATGGAGCTCCTCAAAGTCTTCAATGCGTTGTTTGGCGCGCAAAAAGCTGTTTCCTGGCGAGTTGTTCTGCTGTAATCTACTTGAGCTTAAGCATATTTCTTGAATAAGAGTGAATGAGTACATACTTGTATCGAGTTCACGAGATCAGAACTGTAAGGACCGGCATTGGCGGGCGTTGATAGGAGTGTAATGAATGTGGTAAGTCAGCAATGATGGTGAGGAGGAAAAGGCATGGACGAGCCTGCAACACTTCAAGTTCAACATTGATTTCCTGTTTTGGGAAGCTACAAAATCTTGTGAAAAATTCTAAGTCCTCATACACTTGAGCGCTGAAATTCTGACTTGCTTTCTGATGTACGGACAGACGGCTTACATGCTGAAACACTCCTTATTTCAGTGAGTTAAGGCAATCAGTGTATTTTCAGACGAAGTCGCGACCCTTCAGAGAGGTGCCAGCCAAATCAGGCAGCGTCAGGACGCGTCAGTTCCCATAAGCAGAAAGAAGTTTCCCTGATGCGGCGCCGGCGCGGTTTCGACACAAGTTCGTGCGCACCCTCGGCCCTCGTGCCGATGCCGTTAGTCATGACTCGAGACCCGTGAACGACTTCAGCGGCTTCATTGGGCTGGGCCGAACATATCGACTGTCCGCGAGCGCACCGCATACGGAGTTAGAGTCCGATCCATCCCTTTGTTCTATGAGTTCTTGATATGTAACGCTTTCGCAGACGGGCTGCCCTATTCGCGGTCCTCACGGTGCCGCCGCGTTATCATCCCGCTATCCTGGGTTCTAAGTCTCTGCAGCGAAGGGGCTCGGACTCGGCTCGTCGACGCGACACGAGCGCCGCGCTGTAAGTAAAGGCTGCAGTAGACCAACAAGATCTAGACGGGCTCACGTGCTGCTCGTCGTGGGAAGGCGGTGGTGGTGGAGGCGCTGATCCTTGCTCCGCTCCCGCTAAGACGGCGAAGGATTATTGGAAGATTCATAACCTGCTTCACGATTCTGCTGAGCAGAAACTGATTGCGTCTATGATTGCGATGCTTGTGGTTGGCTCGGCGGTGCTCGTGTTCGGCATGAGGGACCTCCGCTATGCGTCGCGCCTCGAGCCGCGATTTGTGCGCACCCACACCCGCTATCGCTCCGTGATCTTCGCCAGCCTCATTGCTTTCTTTGATTTCGCGCGTCGTATCTCATTCAGGCATAATCACATCATGCGAACGTCCCTCCAGGCCTCATCAACATACCTCCACTCCTTCATGCTCGTGGCTCATCGTCTCCTCAACACCCACACACCACGTACTTCATGCAAACGCAGGCCGTCGCGCTCACCGTGCTCGGCAGTGGCGCCGGTGTTGGCATGCGCTACTTCTGGCCTTCTGGCGCCAGGCTCTACAAGCTATAAAACGAACGGATCCTCAGCAGCCTGTTCAATCTACTTACTTAGCGTTGGCGATGAGTGGGCGAATGATGCACTCGCGCGGCGCGGGCGAGTGTGGGCGCCGGTCCTGATCCTGCAGGGCACGTCGACGTTGACGTCGCGATGGGATGATCACAGCGCTGTTGCTGCTCATAACGGAAATCGGAGGCGCGATCTCGTCAAACACGTTGTGCGACACCTTGCGGGGTTGCTTCCCCAGGAGGAGGAAAAGTCTTCCCGACGGGTCTACGAGGATGTTGACGGTGCACGCTGGTCAGGCAGGGAAGGCGTCGTCACGATGCGCGTAGACAAACTGTAGGTTCATATGTACTTACTTTCTTACTGTGCTTATAAACGAACCTCGGTCGATAGAAGTACTTTCACTCTCCGGCTAGCGAAAGACACCTCCCGTCCGGTCCCTCAGTCCTCCAAACCTCTCCAAACCACCCCTCACCTTAAAATGAAACGGTCGCTTCATGCGTTGGAGCAAATCCCAAAGCGGCCGTCAATAGATAGACAGAACTGGCAGACACTAAGCACGTCATGAGATCATGATATGATATACATGTACTGAACAGAAAGCTGAAACAACTGATGCGAGACTGCAGGGCTCTGACAGCGACAGCATTCGTCCTCATCCTTCAGACGTCTATGCATGACATCCCTGCTGTTCGGATCACAGAGCTGACCTGTGCTTCATCTGACCCGATCTGAAGAAGGCCCGATCATCCGCGATAGGTTGCCTGAGCCCTGAGGTCGGCAGAGCAAGCTGCACAGTGCACAGCAAACCGGAGGCCAGACACCGCAGATATGAAGTTTTCTGCGCTCCGAGGCTTTCCCAGTCTTCGGCTTCGGCGCAAATACATAGCGCGGTCGATAGGCTGTTGAAAGAGAAACGTCCAGATCAATGACACAACAAGACTGACGACGTATCACTCACTGGACACTCCCTCCGCTCAGGCTAGCCTCAGCAGCTTCCTACCATCGCGGATGAGCCGATGAGCCGATGAGCCGATGCTACGACATAGCCCATTGACAACCAGACACTTCAACGCATGTTCTGGGTACACGACAGGACTCTGTGTCAAAGGGCGGATGACTTGCCAGTGCATGGCGTCAAGTGTTATAGACCCTCGTTGAGAATGTCCTGAGGCTTTACGCGCGAATATCTTCTTTAGCACAACACAAGTGCCAGTGTAAGGGTCCTCGGGTCCAGACGGTGACATTGCCCTTTTCCTATGCGTGCTCAAGAGGCGGCACTCGGGATGTAAGCCAGCGACAGCGGCATCGCTTCGATTATTGGTTTCTTGATATCTGAGATCTTGCAGACGGGACGTTCCGATCATAACTCTCGTCCTGGAGATGGTCCTGCCGCTCATCATCACGCTACTCTGGGTTCCGGGTCTCTGCAGCGAAGAGGCTCGAACTCGTCACTGCGAGGCGATGCTGGAATAGGTGCGCGTGTAGACAAGGGTCTCTGTGGGTGACGGTGGAGCGCACAGCAACTAGCAGGCCAGCTAAACATACTCAGTCTCGCGCTCGCGTCCTACTTGTTCTCCTTCGTACGGCCGTTGTGCTGATGTTGCTCCCGCTAAACACGCTCTGCAGCCTTACCATCTCACACATCGACAAGCGTGGCCGCGTCCTCCAGAACCATCGCATCCCGACGTGTGATCAAACCGTGGGCAATCTGCGTCCTCGTCCCCCCAGCTCGCAAGATCGACCATGAGGACTCCGCCTCCTTGTTCGACGTCGTCTTTCACAGAGTAAACGTTGGGTAGACCACAAAAAGGACTAAGAAATGGTCAGGAATACTCAAAGACCCATGACAGGAAGAGAACCCAGATGCAACGGCTTGCCATAGACGCGCTCCAAAGGTCGTCAGTTGGCTGATGAAACAAGGAAGTAAAAGCTCTGACTTGCGTAAAGAGACGAAATAAATATGCTCATCCTCGATGTAGACCAGTAAACAGGAAGAAGACTCACTCATTGTCTTTTTCCTGCACGATATTAATGCCTTTCCTCCTCTTTTACCCTCCCAAAAATCCGAAAGGTATGTGAAAGCCACATTACTGCGTATTGGGTACTGCGAGAAGGATGAAATGGGAGTTAGGCAGAAGTGGAGTTGCGTTCATGAAAGGGCATTTGTACCAACACGATGAGTGCCTCTGAGTCGAGTTCAGAGCAAAATTAAAGAATCTAAAACTTGAAAGTTAAGTCGTAAGAAGTTCATACTTTACGTGAAAGGCAATGGGGGTTGCTTGAGCGGAGACTATGGCGATTTACTGAATGAGCGCAAGTCATTTCTACTGAGGCAAAGATGGTGGGAATGCGCAGAGGGGAAGAAGTCAAGAGTTCGAAAGGCGGTGACTCCTCAAGTCAAAGCGAGCAGGAATTGAATACTAAACTGAAGATTTCGATTCACAAGCGACGGCGAGCTGACCTTGGGTAGCTTGCTTTGTATTTCAGTACCACGTTAAGCCAGCAAGCGGCAACCATCTCCAGCTTGCTCTCCTTTATACGCCAAAAGAGGACATACATTAGATTTTCAATAGCCACAAGCCAGGCGCTGCAAAATAGCCGTCAGCGTGAGGGGTTCTGAAGTCTATTGTCTTTTCCACTCTTTTCTCGTTTGTGCGTGACAGCATTGCAATAGGGACCCAGTGGCCACCACTCAGGGCTGTCTTCTACACATGATGAAAACCGCGCTCGGCAAGCTCCATTATTCGTTTGTTTATGATAATTCCACCTCTATTCTTTTTCACCGTGCGCATTGTTGTTTGTTGTTTGCGCGGTTCATATACACGCACAGGTTCCTTCTAATACAACTCACTGACTTTGAGCTACCTCCCTCTTCGACTAACCCCCTACAACTCTCTAGCATCACAAATAATGTGCTTTAATCACAACTCAGATCATCTTCTGAGGTCAAACAAGCGGCACCATTCCCGAAGTATTGAGTATGCATCCTTCCTAGTATCCTCAACATTGGATGCTAATAAGACACTCGTCAACCCACAGTCCCCGGCTTCTTGCTGGTCAACCATCAAGCTTGTCTAAGTTGGATTCCGATTCAGTCGCCTCCGGGCCATGGAGCGACGTTAACATGGGATTGGTAAACGAACGAAGGACAAGGGGTTGTGAAAGCAATGGAAAGGATCTGTTCAAGAGTGATGCCACCTCCATGGGCTTCCCCAGGTGAGCTCATCGACCATGTTATACCACACTTTGAGAATTGACTAGTTAGTATTGCCTCATTCAGCCCACAGGCGGACGACACCGATTCATTTGGAAAGAATGCTACCCCTTTTACACCTTCGTCGGATGCTGGATCCATTGGCCAGATGGTATCATCCACCACTACTCCGCCTCTCTCTGATGATCGTGGCGTCTTCGATTTTGAAGTTCAAGAGAGCTTCGTACAACAATGCGCAACATTCCCTGGTCTGCCTCTTCCAGACCCATCCGGGTTTAGATTCAACCTCAATATTCCCAGCTCACCGCAGGATATTGTACCGCTTTATGCTGCTCCAGACCGATCACACACTCCCGCTCACTCACACAATCCCCAAAACCTTCAGCTAACGGAGATGCCAACCAGTCGCAACTATTACGGAGTGAAGAGTATTCCATGTGATGTAATCATGGCCGACCTACACGACGGTCAGATCGTCCTACATGCATGCAGCTTCAAGCTTCCCTACAGTGTGAAAGAGATTACGGATCATCTCCAAACACATGCTGCTCGGGGCGAGCTGTGGTTCAACCTTAACTTCTGTCCTTTCCGACTCGTCAAAGGGAAGACATGCAAGACCAGAAGCAAGGATGACGCGAATAAGGAGAACGTTGATCTTACTAAGATCAAGAGAGTCGAGTTTAATGTGCTCGTGCGTCACATCTACACTCAGCACTTTGTTGATCCACCCCGCTGGCGCTGCCCATACTGCCCGATGACGTTCAAACGAGAGGATGAGATCAAGCGGCACAGAAGGAGAGACAACTGCGGACCTCAACTACCTGCGCTGCGAAGTCGGAAATCAGCTTTAACGTGGGCGGCGCAGTAAATCTCGCCTGCGGTAATGGTTACGCGAGGAGAATGAGGGCTCAAAGCTCGATATATTGATGACATTTAACGACCTTCTAATCTGAAACCTACACACATTACAATTATCTTATGGTCTAAAGTGTCTTTCACATTGTATCATCATCGCGTCTATGTTATTTCTTCGGCATTATTTACTCTCATCACTGGTCTCAAATCTTGCTCCAAATACTTCGATTTCTGACGATTCAAGTCATGATACATATGAATAAACATCTCATGGGCAGATTGATACGAGACTTGTGTGGAGATACCTCCGGAGACACGAGAGACAAACCAGAGGCTGTTCTGTTTAGGGGAGGTGAAGTCGCGACTTGAATGACACGTGAATCACTTATTTCCCAATATTTGGCCACTGCCAGTGTTGTTGCGCGGCCTGAGCACGATCCTCCTTTGACACGCACATTGGCTCGAATACAGCGAAGTTCGATCGACATAAAGCTGGAAAATCTCGAGACGTCTCCATGGCTTATCCACTTGTAATACTCTCTCGGATTAGCTTATCGTCTTCACTGCTCTCAACAAGACTTTATTGGACTTGTTTAGTCTAAATCTTCTTCACCGTCACGTTACACTGGACGTCTCCTCCCTACCTACATCGCCTTCTTCATAAGAGTACGCTCTTCTTGACTGTCCTATTGAGCGTTGCTGACTTACATCTCCGGTTCAAGGAGAAGGACTTACCTGAAGAGCGCCAGCATTATGGCTCTTCGTCATCGATCAAAGCAGACCATCGCAAGGAAGCAGCTGGATAAGAACAGAGGGTCTACCGCAGATATCTCTACATCTGGTGCTTCACGTATGCTGCTTCGGGCTGAATCATTTATGATGTTCGTTGACCGGAGGACACAGTCAACCGGCGGCGCAGTCAGCACAATACACGTCCGGCCATTTTTCTGACATTCTCGGAAGAAGACGGGTTCGCAAATTCACCCCACGATCGGGATCAGAATCGCATTTTCATATGATTTCTTCGCAAAATGTCTTCCCTGTCCGAGTCCCTGTCGCAACGCATTGGTCTAGCTCCACAAAGGGAAGTGGCCTGAGCAGCGCTCTCGGATCTCGTGCTAGCAGCCGTGCTTCGTGACAGCACAACACGCGCCGTGATCCCACAGTGTTAATACCGGGTCTTTCTATGGACTGTAGCAACGTGTATCGGTGAGATGGTTCAGCAAGACACTGCTAGAGGGACACTTACTTACCGTGTAGGCTAGGTCAACCAGCGGCGAGGTCATCCTATCGTAGCAGCAATGCTTTTGAAATGAACCGGCATATATTGACAGCTTCATGATGTAGGATATGTCGCAGTTCCGTACTATGGTGAGTCTATAAGATAATTAAAGAAGGCCACGAACTCACATCGCTGCCTATGGAGCTTGACGCACGGTCAAAGCTGATAGAACCACCGGTGGGCCTGGCGGGGCCGGGCTAGGCGTTATTTGATCCCCACCTTTTGATATGCTTCCATGGCATCCAACGGACGAGAAATCAGAAGGTAAGATCTCTATTTACCACATCCGTAGTATGTTGCGTTCGAAAATCACTGCGATCATTTTTCTGTGAGTAGAAGGCCACATTGAGCGCGGGCGCTATCTCCTTGCAGCTCGAGTGGCTTGCGAAGGAAAGTCTCGGGAAGATGTCAAACTCGAACAACGAAAACGCGATGCAGCACTTCTTGCGTTTACCCTTTGGGTTCTTCAAGATTGCGCGTTCAATTCTTTTCCATGACATACCTTCCTATTTTCCTTCCCACCAAACGTTTCCTTTTCCCAAAACAAACTCGTGATATTACAATGCTGAGGGATGCCTGAAGCTGGAAGCTGGAAGAGACTAATGATAAGAAATAAGAAGGTTGTTGTTGAATGCCATCAATATGTCAAGCTCGGATCGTCATGACCATCACTTAAGGAGGGATTCATTGCACCCCCAATGCGTAAGCAAATGTCCGAACTCTCAGCGCAGGTAAAGGGGGTCCGCAACTGTCTTTTCATCTGTATGGCTTAATCTGATCCGTACATTTGGAGTTTTTGTTCAGTGGGCACCGCCAGCGGAGTGGACCAACGAAGTGCTGTGTATAAATGTGATGCACAAGCACATTGAACTCCACTTTCTTGATTTTGTAATGTCACTAATCTCTCTGTTCGCGTTGTCCTTGCTTCTGGTCTCGCATTTCTTTCCTTGGGCGAGTCAGAAGGGACAGAAGTTAAGGTTGAACAACAGCTCGCCCCTAGCAGTATGTGTTAGGAGATGATTCACAATCTTTTTCTTACAGTATGGAAGGTCGATGTTGCATGCGTGTAGAATGATCTGACCGACGCGAACGTCAGCCATGACTACATAACATAGAATAATCTTCAATCCATAATAGTTTCAGTTTGATAGGGTCTTCGTTTGCTGAATGGGTTGGGTATTGTGGGAGTTAACGGGAATGTGTGACTGCTCTGGTACAGAGTTCTGCGGCGAGTTGGGAGTAATGAGGATGAATATAAGCCCGGATGGGTCTACAAGAAGCAGACTAGTTCGAAATGGAAGACACCGCGATGATCAGAGGGAGGAAGAAAAATGCTGGATGACGGTGTAGACTCTAGACACAATCTGTTCGTTGAATACAGCTCCGATGAAGGACTCAAAGAAAGACTGGCGACTCGGTAGCATGCTTCCAAACTTGAATGATCCATCAAATCATTATATTACTCGCAATCAATGATTAGCATTGCAGTATCAAATTTGTGCAGCGGATGAATAAAGTTGCAACCTTCCAGAAGGTGGTAAAGTACTACATACAAGCAAGGATGACGAGAACAAACAATTGCAGTGGTGATATATACAGTAGGAAGAGAATATAAATGTTAGAAATAAAGAACAGCATGCTTGTGGTAAAGATACAATGTTGGGAGATGGTTGAAGCCAAAAGAAAGTCATAAGTGGTCGTAAATTGCGGATGACTTGTCGTCAATGCTTAGTCGTGATGTCGTTCACTTTAATTACGGGATTATTAACCCCGACGACGCCTCTTAGCAGGCCTTCTGCCGTGATTAGTGATAAGCTCGGTAACCTCTTCAATGGCCTGCTCAACGACCTCTTCAGTGATCTGATCAGCGACCTCTTCAGTGACAAGATCGACGACCTCTTCAGTGGCCTGCTCGGTGAGCTGAGAGGTGTCTTGGGCGGAGGAATGGCGACCCGACGACACAGGACATGAGTTTTTCGGGTTTTGCTGGTGCCGGAGGAGTGCGTCCTTGCGCTCGTACGACTTGACACAGGTAGGGCACTTAAAGCGAAGCGCACCAACTTGAAAGTGCTGCGACGAAAATACGTGATTCACAAGCACCTCCAGGCCGACAACCGCGTCAAGCGGACTCGACTCTTTTGGTCTGCAAATACCTCTCTTGAGGCGCATGAAAGGACACCTATATAGATTCCACTCCAGCTCGCCGCGAGCCTGGTGCTCGGTGAAATGCCTTCTGAGCATCTTCTTGTCGCGTTGGAGCTCGGCATTGCATTCTGTGCGGAAGACACGGACATTACCGTCCATTTCGCCCAGAAGTATGCAGCATGAAATGCTCGCAACCTCTCCGTCGACATGGGCGTCGTCGTGCTCTTCATCCTCCTCGTCCGCATCCTCGTCATCGTGCTCTTCATCCTCGTCGTCCGCATCGTGCTCTGTCGTAGACTCTATGTGCTGATGGGCATGAAGGTCCGCGTGAGACTCAGTCGCTTCATGCAAAGGGCCTGAGAGAGGTAGGGCGGCTTCAGCGCCATAGGTATGGCTCTGATCACGGGGTGGGAGGATGTTGTCGTTGGAAGACTGTGTGGAGTCAGAGCAGCCGTCAGAACCAGCTCCAGGCAAGGGTTCCGATGGAAGGTAAGGTGAACTGAGCAAGACAAAGGCACCATTGCTTGAGTCTTGAGTATCGTTGCTCGGGTACAGTGTCGCATAGTTTTCAATCAAACCATTCCCGTCAGTCGGTGCATTGTTGAAAGACAGCGAGGTCAAGCTTTCAGCTAGTCAGTCCTCCGAGTGTGGTATAAGACGGTCGAAGAACTCACCTGGAGAAGTCCCCATAATCTCCCCATGAACTGGTCTCGTCTGCTCTTAAGTCTCCCGATGATGATGCAGAATCGACTATCGACAGCCTTGATGGCTGGTCAGCATGATAATCAAATAATCTGTGAAGATCATTAGCCTTTTCATGTTTCAACTGATAGGAAAGTATTGATGTCGCGTACTCTATACTCGGTGTGCGCTGCCGCTTCAAGGTGTTTGGCCTCATATTCGTGAGTTCGTAAAAGAGACGATCTGAGGGAAGAGGAGAGAGCATCTTGTAGATGTTTGAGAAGACGAAGAATGGTTGCAGTCGTATGGGGCTAGTTCAGAAAGTGGAAGGGCGTTGCAGATTGGAGGGGGTGGGGGTAGAGAAGGAAGAAAGGCGGAGCTCAGAGAGGTAAGATATAAAAGAAAAAGCGGTGTGGTGGCCTGGGACAACTGTCACGCGGTAGTGAAGGATGTTGAGCGCGTCGAGCGCGGTCACGCGTTCACGCGTTCAAAGCAAACGACTCTGCATCACGTTACTCACATCCTTTGTTTCGTCCCCTCACGCGCGCCCAAGCGTCGTCAACAATACACGTCCGGGTGGTTCTGTGGCCTAAGTAGAGCACGAGCTCGCAGACTCCTAGAAGATCTGATCTGAAAGAAAAAACACCAGATATCAACTCTTGAAGCACGAAGTGCGATAACTATCCCTCCGGCCATTTGCCTCACATTGTGAGAAGACCAGCTCGCGATTCCCGCGATGATCTGCCTCTGAATCGCCTTGGGCTTTCTCGCTATCCCTGTCGCAGCACAACTGTCTAGATAGACAAAGGGAAGTGGCCTCGGCAGCGCTCTCGAATCTCATGCTAGCGGACGTGCTTCATGATTTGACAACACCGAGGACTCCGCACACTATGATCCATGCAGCGTTATTGCTCTGCTTTTGTATTGAATGCTGCAAAGCATTTCGGTGAGATGATTCAGCAAGATACTGCTAGATGTATACTTACTTATGGGTAAGGTTGGCCGGAGAGAAAGTTCAACGTGCAAGGAAGCCGAAATGATAGGCAGACATCGAAGGTCATTGACAGCTACACGCAAGCAGGAAACTTGGCAAGCCAAAGAATTTCTTATGGTGAGTCTATGGTGCTATTAAGGGAGGCAACGCACTCATAAAGGCTGTTTCAGGTCCCGGGTCTTTGAACGCAGGTCAAAGCTGGTGATATCATAGGTAACATCGCCGCGGTGGGCCAGGCGCTCTTTGGTGAGAAACTCAAACTGTCCCTTCCACGGCACGCATTGAACACGAAATCACGGATTCGAAGTTATCAGGTTCCCCTACGTTGCTTCTGAGGATGACTTGGAGATCGTTCTGTGAAGCAAGATGACCACTGAACTCCACCTCCTTGACGTGCCTGCCCTGGATTTGGCTGGCGAGAGTGGTCCCAAGTAGTGCTCAAGCTCAGAGCAGCTTGCAGTTCTGTCAGAGAAGCCACCTCTTGGGTAACCCCAATAGCGCAGGCCGGTCTGACTCCGGTCCTTGGGGGCTATCGCGGGCGCGTCAGATCACCAGCACGGGTTTGGCGCCCGAGTTCATATGGCCCATGAGAAACACAAATAAGATGAAAAATGATTAAAGTAATGATCTCTTGGACCTCGGACATCCGTCGTCCAGTGCCGCTCAGGTCTTTGAGGTGTAGGTGGGCCTAAGCACCCTGATATTCTTTAATATTTCACTGATGTCCTTCTCTGCGACCCAAAAAGATCTTGGCAATGCCGAAGATGCTTGAAAGGAGGCGCTAGGAGGCAGATCGATCATCGAGCGATTTGCCGCTGTACTGTATCAGCGCCTTCGTCCGGTGTTGACATGAGCGCTGAAGCTAGAGACATCGTCAGGGTGAGCTTAGCTTCATAGTATCTCAATGGATCTTGCCTTACTTTTGCCTAGTTCTTGCGCGGGCGGAAATCTGACGCTGGCAGAACCGGGACGACGCGTCAGCCCCTGACTTCGTCCACACAGCGCGGGGAAAAAGACGCACTCTTCCACTAGCATCCAAATTGGGGGCCATTTTGCGGTCTAAGAGTGTACTTTAACGTCGATAGGATAGCACATTGTAGGTATGGATACCAGTGTGCTGGCGAGTCGTAGTCAGAACGGTGGAGAAAACCTCGAGCGGTGCGTGGGAATGTACTACTGTGGCAGTGGCAGTGGCAGTGGCAGTGGCAGTGGCAATAATGATGGTCCCGGTCCCGCCGTCGGCGCAATGAGCACTGGCAATTCACTCATTCGACTTCTCCATGCACTCGGACATCTTTTTCCTCAAGGTCATAGAGATCACAAAATATTTTCATGGAATCGGCTGCTGCCTTTGGAGTCGCCCCTCTCGCACTCGCACTGCCACTGTACCGACATTCAAGTCCTGATACGGAGCTGCCTACAGATTCTAGCATCAGGTTTCGTGCATTGTAAACTGTAAATTGACTAATATACTGCGTATAGTACTGAGTGTTACTGTGCGTAACTCCCGCACAGTAACTTCAATTTTCTCGTGGTTTTCCCACATCTTCGGATAGGCATTTCTGGGCATTCAAGCTTTTTAAAAATACAGATCACATGTGTGCATAGTCGAATGACTGTAGAATATAAAATGTAATTTATTGAGTAATATTACAAATTTATCGGTGCTATGCACAAAGCTTCGAGTCCGAAGCAAATTGTTTTACTTACAAGCATATTTACGGTCTTTGAACATGTCAGGCCTGAGCCTGAGCGGCGGGCGTGATTTTGATGATCGAACCATTGATTGCCAGTGCCCAATTGGCAGTGTCTTGTAGCACTGTCGGACCAGGTTATTGGGTCAAGCGCAGACAGCTGCATGTGTATCCTCAGGCTAAAGCAATGATTGTAATAAATAGAATACACCAACCAAATAATACTGTTTTACCCCATTAGATACATGTGTCATAACTGCATGCTCGACAAAGGCAAAACGCAAAGACTCCGCGATCACAGTCAACGTAGATCTCTCGAATTGCATACATGTATGTCCTCAATGTGTTTCTTCTCGCCAGGGCTTCTGCTGCTAAGATAGCGGCCACTGTGGAAGGAACACACATTGGGAACCCGGATGCACCATACATGTTTGAGTCAAGACCACAGAACAGCTCAATTGCACTATCCTCACCTTGCATTTGTTAGAGCGTCAATGCGACAAGCTACTAGAAGCTTGTGAGTGGAGACTAAATGAGTTACTCCTTGAACGGTCAACCAGAGTTTTGTGTCATTTCGTAAGATCAGACTTGGGCTCAGACATGCGAGGTGTGTATTCAAGTTACAAGTACATCTGTGCAATACAAACATACCGAGCAACGACAGACAAGGAGGGACACCTTGGACAAATCGAACCGATCTTTGTGAACAAGATCAGTAAGTATCTGTGTATTTGTGTATGAAAAGCGGTATCGCCGGATGAACAAATGCGAAGGCGTAAATTGCAAGGAATGAAAAACATTGAACTATTATATCTGAGCAGTGACGATAAATGACGTCTCATAGATGACCCCGGTTACGCACTTCTAGCGTGTTAAGAGCATATGAGAAGAGTTCAAAACTAAACAGAAGTCATCAACTTGAGGCCTATGACCTAGGAATGGTTCGGCGGAGACTACAACATTTGAATGAATGAGAGCAAGAACGTTTTGCTGAGGCAAGATGAGAGAAAGCAGGATCAGCATCAAGAGTCAAGGCGGGAATACTATGAAGTTGCGAGAATATGGAGATTGCGTAGCCCGTCGTTGTCGAGCAACATCCGTGGAGAGGATGATTCCCGCGAACCGTAGGGTTTGCTTGGGTACCTTAGAAAAACGCAACTGTGTCAATTCTCTGCAAAAACTGATCCGGTCACGTGAAATTGCCTTTATGGGAAAGCGACTTATAAGGGCCTGTCTGGATACTCCGCCTTCGATCCCTTTGGCCTCCAAAGGCAGATTCCCACAGGGGTCATGGCAGAGGCTTCTAGTATGTCACAGATAATGTGACGCATATAGAGTACCTAGTTTGTACCTTTAATTACATTAGGGCTGCTTTCAATCCATATTAAGTGCTAACTTCGTCACACAGTCAGAGCGGGGCAAGGACATCCAAACGGTGCACTCAGCTCCGCCTTCAGGCAATGGGAGAGAAGGCGTGAGAACCCTCAATTTAATTGGGAAATGGGAACGAAGGCCGAGTATCCAGACAGGCCCTAAGTAAATTTCGATCACATGCTGATGACAAAGATGAGTACTACTAGTACTACAGTGTCGGAAGGCTAATACCCGCCTCTCGGAACCCCCCTTCAAAACTTTTTTTTCTCCGGCCACAAAAACTGGCCAATGACCCTGAAACTGTGTAAATAGCTTCTAATGCATTATATCTTTCATTCTTATCCCCGCCACGAAGCATAGCGTAGTAGAGGGATGTGTGGCCGCGAAAAAATTATCGAATTGTCAGCAAGTAAGCATTACAAATCACGAATTGTCCAATCCCATGTCTCCGATCCTCAGATCAAATCACTTTCAAAACCATTTTCTGTTCAGGGTCTTACATTTCTCGTGCATACCTGCTCTTCCTCCCTTCTTATAGCTTTTCATATGGCTTTTACACTATTTTTATATTTTTCTTCTCGGTCTTAATTTCTTAAGCCCCTATGTCCTTCATTATCTGCTATTTTCTTCCCCATATCCTTGCCCTCTTTGTAGTATGCATTTGCTCCCCCTTTTTTCCCCTCCCTCTTTCCTTCCTTACCCTGATATCCGCGTTACTCCGCATCGCGTTGCCCCTCCTCCGCTATCTGTTCTTGTACTCAAGCTCTTTGCGTTCTCGCTTGGAGACTTTCATACCACGAAACAGCACCGCCATCTGCAGTTTCCCTGCGAAAAAGCTTGATCAGCTGGATCTTTTGGTTCAAGAGCCTGCCAGTGAGGTAGACCTGACGTGAGCGTGCACTGGCAGGGAGGCCCAAGTGTAATGCAACCGTGACACTGACCTGGCTTCGGTTTCACTCGGTTCTCTTACTCTGGATTATCCGATTGTATTCTCGGCGACTGTTCACTTTGAAGGACAAGAACCGATTGTTCTCGTCCTCGGACTGCCCTTCAACAGACTCGACTTCAGCTTCAAGATGGCTAGAAGACTTCAAATATCAAGCATCATCAATTGGTCTTGACATATTCTCATATACATAGGACACACAGCATCACCTCAATTCGAAATGAATGGCATGGAGGCGATGTTACTCAGTGACCAGCTTACTTGTCATTGTGTACGCTTCTGCCACTCACACCGTGCACAAATTGTTACGCATCAAGCTGCTTACCCTTGTTTACACATTGTTTATGTTCCCCCTCATCTTTTTCTCTCACCCTTTCTACCTGCATGTGCGTACACACATTGCATCATTCTTTCATCATCAACTCCACACTCCGATGGCTCCACTCACTTCACCTTCACTCCGAGAGCCCCAGGACCTTCCACTCCGATGATACATCATTCTACTCCACTCTACTCCACCTATGTTCCGATCTGACATCATCCTCCATTAATTAGAGCCACTATGACGGACTCACTCCACTTCTGACCTGCGATGATGTAGTTTCATTCCTTGCTCCACTCTATTGTTCTCTGTAGTATATAAGGCCATGTACATAGCGCCCCAGGATGACACTTAAGTCAATCCTCCTATAGTCTTTTACAATCACGTACCAAAGACTCTGTTCACCCACGACTTCCGGTATAGAGACCCTCACAAAGCGGACCCTCTATACTGTACTTGCTACTTCACCCAACAACGCTTTGGTCACTTATCATTTCCGTGATAAGTCCATCGAAGCCGTGAACGTAACAATTAGGATTGACTTCATTCTCATCTGAGATCGATCTCAACTCCGAAACACCCCCCTCTACGCTCTACCACATTCTACAGCAGAATAAATCGGTACACCCTACGCATTCCAATCCGGAATACTGACGGTTAAGTATCACAACTGGCCCTTGTCTACTAACTATCAAATAGGAACGAAAGGAATACGAACGACAGTACGATCGAATACACCAAGCATACAGAGCTATACTTGGAAGGAAGCAACAGACAAGTAATCACAGAAATTAAGCAGGTTCACGACAGAATTTACGGTCCTTGTTACGCGTTTGGTTGGTGATAGCGTGAAGCAGAGGATCGCGACCCATTCAAGCAGCTTAGCCACGTCCAACGTAACTTGAAGAGAAGAAGGAAGCAGGGGAAAGGTCTCATCCACCACAGAAACTGCCACAGCCGGAAGACAAGCATACCCTCACTCGTAGACGACAGCAATACACGGTGAACATCGAAACAGATTATCCAGCGAACCTAGGAAGACAGAAAGGACAAGGTATCCGAAGACGTTAATATCACTCACGCATACTCTTGTAGCTCAAAGGGTTGATAACCCGAGGAAGTGCCCAACCTGAGGATTACTATACTACTCGCCGATCGCACGGAACTACCGTTGGCAGGCGTACTAAGGATCAACATCCTTAACCCCGTCTCCATCTACGACTTACAACCCACTTCATACCAATCCGACACACCCCCTCATAACCCCTCCGAACTTGACGAAAGCAGGACAGACCCACAGGACTATTCCGAGTACGAACATCGAACACAAGAAGATAACGAAAGCCTATACGATCAACTTGTACCCCCTCGATTAGAACCCACTGTTACTCAGGAAACCTACGCATACTCCGCCGAGGAAGGAACAGATTTCGAGAACCCAACCCACCATTGGAACGAAGTATCTGAGCACAACAGATTACTACCTCCAGTAACTCCGAATCACTCCAACCCTCCAACCACTACACCCCCAAGCGTAGAACGAGCCCTACGTCCCTTCCCTCAACTTCGAACATCCGAACGAACTCCCACACCCGCCCCAGGACCTTCCAGAACTTTAGGAAATCTCAGACAAACTTTCCAAAGGACAGGAAGACGACTTAGGTTTACCTTACAACAACCGATTAATCAATCTGGCGAATCAAGCTCCCGCTCCCGCCCCCAACTTCGACCAACTAATGGAAGACAACTATCAGCACCTTGTCAACAGTGCATTAGTTCATCTGATTCAACAGAACTCCAAATACGACCTACAATACCTCCAACTCGGTCTACACTCTATACGACACGACCCCATTAATTGGATCTACCGACACGGCATCTTTTGGTTCGAAGGAAAGCCATACATCCCCGAATGTTACCTTCGCAAAGGCCTCATTGGAATCTGCCACACCAAAGTTGACAACGCCATTGATCATTTCTCCGAAAGAGAAACCCTCTTGAACCTCACATCAATCGTTTATTGGCCCGGACAACCCCAGGACGTTGCAACCGAAATACGGAAGTGTATTTGTTACCTACTACACTCTGAACCACCTACCCGAGTTGCCAGCCCACCTCTCGAAGCATCCATCCGATCCATTACTCCACCCCCTGTTGAACCCGAAGAAGGAAGCCGAACCGTTACTCCGACTCCCCCAGCAAACGAAGACACCAACTGAATTAAATTTCAGTAACTCGTTAAACTGGCGCCAAAAGACAGACCACCAGTCCCAGGAAAATACATACCCATAGCAGCACAAGTACCCGTTGGAGTTACCCGCCCAGAAAACGCTGAATTTGACCCAGTAAACCGAGCCTGGTACAGACTTGACAAATTCAGAAGAAAAGTCTACCTTCATTTTCACTCAGGACACGACACTTGGAGAGCAATCTCGCATACCATCAAGAACCCACCCACATACTACAAACAGGTTAATACTTGGTACGCAGGAATCGAACCCAGTCAGGAAGAAATTGACCAGATACTTGCAAGAACATCAAGAACAGGCAGTCGACTTAACTCACCCAGAGTTGTTTCTTCTCAACTCGCATCACCCGCTCCTTCACAACACTCGCCATTAACCACTACTCAACCAGAAGCACCACCAGCTAAAACCGAAGCACCACCTGCTGAATCGACAGCACTACCCTCATTATCTTACGCAGCAGCAGCAGCACCTAAAGCTAAACAAACCTCCCCACTCCTCACATTCACCCAACCGAAGGCTGAAACACCCGCACCTGTTTCTGAACTCGAATCCGAAGAACCAGAACTTGTAGGACAATTCGAAGGACTCCGCATTGACACCAGATTTGAAGAAGGCGCAACTTGGATACCCACTTGGACTCCACTTCCCAAGAACTATACTTCGCAGGAGACACAAACTATCCTCACTCTTGAGCAGCTAGAGAAAGAGGAAGCTGAACTCAGAAGGCGCAGACGAGAATCTGATGCAGAAACTTCAGACAAATCAGAAGAAGACTCAGAAGCCGAGGACACGGCACACACCGCCGAAGGATCTGCACACTCAGCCGAAGGATCTACATCGGTTAACGCCAACAATAGTAACCGAAGCTCACCTGTACCCGAAATTCTGGAAAACGACGAACACCCCGATCAGGAAAACCTTCCACAGCCACCCCCACCCCCACCATCACCTACACCCCCAGGAACCCCAGCGATAGTCGAAATGGCCGATCAAGCAGACCATCAACCGCGAGGTACCGGAGCAAACAAACCTTTTAACTTTACCGGCAAACGAAGCGAAGCTAGCCGATGGCTTAGCCTAGTTGAAAACTACTTGGCACTCAACGACTTGGACTATGCAACCGATCAACGCAAGATACAATTTGCACTCTCCTTTTGCACTGAAGGACCCGCTGCAATCTTTGCAAAGAATGTTAAAGACGAACAGGACAATGCACAATGGGTTATGACTTGGCAACAATTCGTTGACAAATTCAAGTCACACTTCATTTCCACCGATTACATCGCCGACGCATTCAAGGAACTCTCTAGCCTTAAACAAGCACCCACGGACAAAATCGACGATTACATTCATAACTTCCAGCGACTCGCACGTGAAGCGAACATCACCGACTTCACAGTACTCTTTTCCATGTTCAAGAATGGATTACTCCGCCACACGCGAACCGCACTACTTCAGAAGGATATCCCAGTTCCAGACAATGGAATAAAGATAATGGCACCTTACTACGAAGCAGCCAGGAAGATAGGAAAATCATACGAGGAGATCTATCAGGACAACCGCCCGTTCAATTGACTCCGCAACCGTTATGGACAATCTTCATATAATCGACCTCGATTTAACAAATTTCGCAGACGACGACTCAACGAGATGGACATAGATTCTGAACCCGAATCAGACCAACCTGTCGGGATCCCCCAGGACCCCAACATGTCGAAGGCAATCCCGAACAGAACCCGGTATACTGAAACCCGAAATCGCGACCTTGGCTAGATCCCGAAAGGATCCCCCGCTCTCTGATCCCGGAAGAACCTCTGCTTCGCCATGCATTCTCCTGCTAGAGTTCCGCCCCGCTACGACCTCCTCGCCCCTGCTTGTCCTCGCCCACGTCTCCTCGTCAGTCCCCCGCCTCGTCCCCGTGTCTCGATCCATCCCTAGCCCGCCTCGTCGTTCCCCCGACTCTAGGATGATCCCCCGCTCGCTCCCCGCTCCCGTCATGCTCTGTTCCCCGCCCCAGCGAACTCCGTACCTCGCCATAGTCCCGAAGTCACTCACCATAGCCACAGCCATCGCCATAGCCTGCCAAAGCCATAGCCATAGCCATAGCTATCCCAGACCTCGTAGGTTCTCGACTATGCCCGGATACCAGATCCCGGCCTCGCGTCCACAGTCATGAAGTGCAGTTAGGAGATTGATCCACTGCGTCCAAAGCCGACCTCTGTCTGGCCTTGAGTAAGCCAACACGACAGCGGTCAAGGATTGCTGTCCCGCAATCCTGCCCGGTCACGAACCCTGCCCTGCGCTCGTCCTGCCGCGGTGCCCTAGCTAACCCCTTCGACATCCTGTGCCTCTCGACCTGCCCTTGTTCGTCCACAGCCTGCCCCGCCAGGAATCCCGCCTCGCCGCGAACGCTGTCAAGCGTCCCCTCTGACAATCCCGCAACCCACGCTCGTTCACGGTTGGAGTCCTGTCAAGACTCCCCCACTCGTCCCGGTTGGAGTCCCGCCAAACTCCCCCCGCTCGTTTCCCGACTAGAGTCTCGCCAGACTCCCCCGCTCATTCCCGGTAGAAACCCCGCTCGCTTCCCGGTTGGAATCCCGCTCCTTTCCCCCGCACGATCCCAGTCGAAAAACCCGCTCGTTTCCCGCCTCGCGTCCCGTCGCGAATCCCTGCGCAAATCCCCCGCAGGATTCCCGCCTTCGATCCCGCCGCGATTCCCATCGCAACCCCAGCTAAGTTCCCGCTCTGATTCCCGAAAGATTCCCGCTACGATTCCCGGTCGAACCCTGTCTCGATTCCCGGTCGAAACCCAAACTCGATTCCCGGTCTAAACCCGAACTCGATTCCCAGTCGAAAACCCGAACTCGAAACCCGGTCGAAACCCGAACCAGATTCCCTGCATGATCCCGTCGCGAATCGCGCGAGTTTCCCGTCGTCCAAGGGAAACCCCTTAGCTTCCCACTCCTCGATGCTAACCTCGTCTTGAGATAGCCCCAGGTGATTGGCCTGGCCACGCACGTGCCAGCCAACTAGTCTCGTTAGTAGCGTCCTGTCCCGGCCCGCAGACCACATTCCCGCCACCCCGTGTGCGGGATTGATCTCATTGTCCGCAAGGACTCGAACCCCGTCCTTAGTCGCCCTGCCCCGCGCGCGCCTCGCGATTAGGCTTCGTTACGACATCGAAGCACCGGCTTCTTCGAAGTTGGTCCCTGTCGATCTCCCGCGACCCTGATCCACGCCAGAAGTTGCCTGCAACTTATCCCGAGACAATGTATGCATTACATCTGCCCCCCACGCTCGTTACCCCGCTGCCTGTGCGCCAGCTTGATACCTCGCGCACAATTACATTCCTTTAGTTCTCTTTGTTTCACTTGACCAGGCTTCACGCTCGTTCCCTTAGATCTTGCCCAGATGTTCCCGCACCGAATCCCAAATCCCGGATTCACGTCACTGTATGCGCGGCCTTCGCCCGCAAGATTGTGTAACTAGTTAGTTGCGCGTTTGTGCATGCCCGTTCCCTGTAGATTCTGCCCAGTAGATAAATACCTGTCGCCACCGTAAGGAGCACTCACTTTTGTCCTCTTGTCGAGTGCTTCCTTAGGTGTGTTTCTGTCTTGTCTCTAGTGTAGTTTTACAATGCTGACTTGTTGAGTGCTTCCTTAGGGAACCTCCTCCTGATAACAGAAGTGTTGCCTTGAGATCCCGGTTATCCTGAGCTCTCTGCTCC
Organism: Trichaptum fuscoviolaceum; assembly: GCA_910574455.1. Classification (NCBI taxonomy): domain Eukaryota; kingdom Fungi; phylum Basidiomycota; class Agaricomycetes; order Hymenochaetales; family Trichaptaceae; genus Trichaptum; species Trichaptum fuscoviolaceum. The sequence continues at coordinate 2,531,042 of CAJSYZ010000012.1, read as the reverse complement.
TGTCCGGAGCACGCCTGCTCTCTGGCTCTCTTGTCTCTGTCTTGTCCCGGATCCCGCTCTGCGAATCCCGCCCTGAGTCCTGCCCAGAATCCCGCTCTGAGATTCCCGCCAGAATCCCGCTCTGCGATTCCCGCCAAAGTCCCGAACGATTCCCGCTCTGCGATTCCCGCACGAATCCAGATTCCCATCCGAATCCAGATTCCCGCACGAATCCAGATTCCCGCTAGAATCCCGCTTGGCATCTCCCCGCGTCTCGACTCTGTCTCCCCGCGCCTCGACTCTGCCTTCCCAGCCTCGACTCTGACTCCGTCCCGTCGCCTTGAGCCCCCTTGCGTCTCGCCCCCGTAGCCCCGCTCCCCGCGCGACTCCGTTGGCGTTGTAGCGTCCTTAACGGTTCCCCTTCGCCTTCTCCGCTGCCGCGCGCTCTCCCAGGCCTTGCCCCGGAAGCCGCTAACGCGCCCCGGCCCCCAGGTTCCCCCCAGGTCGTAACACAACCCGAGGAACCAGAAAATTTGGAAGAATCATTCAAGCTCTATGCAATGTACTTCAACAAGCTTACGCCCGAGGAAAAGAAGAAAGCACAAGCAGATGGACTCTGTTTCTACTGCAAGAAGGCAGGACATTTTGCAAACAAATGCCCTTCGCGTCCCGCACGCACCTCGAAGTTCCGAAGCTCAGGAAAATCACCAAGGAAATTCCAGAACAATTTTAGACAAAACAATGGACGATTCAAGAAGCGAAACATCAACTCGATGGAACTTGACGAAGAACCCGACGACCCGGACGATTTGATTGCTGAACGCGCAATCCAGATCCATGAAATGATGACAGACCTCAATGGACAGGAACAGGAAGCATTGTTCAACATGCTAGACGAAATGCCAGATCCCAATGATGACAACGACGATTTTGACGATGATGATGGAAATTTTTGATCAACTCCGAGTTGGTTAATCCGATTCAACTCAACACCATCACTATCAACGGAAACACTCGTTCTTTTCGCATACCCATCACGGTACTCATTAACGGACAACCTCACACACTCTCAGCTCTACTCGACACCGGAGCACAACTCAATTTCATCAACTCGAAACTAGCCAACAAACTCAAACTAAAAACGCAGAAAATCGACAAACCCATACTAGTCAGTAACGCCGATGGTACACTCAACACAGAAGGCAGTGTCACCAAACGAACTCGAATCCACATCACACACCCCCACACTCTTTCACCACATTTCTACCTCACTTAGGGCATGACACGGGTGCACCTGCAGGTGTACCCGGATCCGTGAAGCGCAGGTACCTGCGCAAAAAAACTGATACCTGGATCCGACCCGGAACCGTGGGAAACGGATCCGGGTCTACCTGGACCCGTTACCTGCAGGTATTGCAGGTACCTGATAGGACCTGCAGGTAATAACAGTAAGTAATGTAATAATAAGATAAAGGAAATGAAGAACATACCATCTGTGTTTCTGAGGAGTCCTGCATGGTCCGAGCTTCGAATGAGCCACGTCGTCCAGCAAGGCAAGGTGTTTGCGTCCCCATCAGATTGTGTGCAGTCGTGACGAGGTGCCTACAGGTGTCAACCGCGTTGACAGCACGGCGCGTCGACCGCAAAGTAAAGCCTAGTGCGCAAGTTCGCGGGCTCCTAAAGCGAAGGAATGTGGTGATAGGGAGAGGATCGCCACGCTGCAAGTCAATGAGTAAGGGATTATCACCAACATGAAACCACTCACGACATTGCACGAGAACGACATACATTCCTTGTGCTCCGGAATACTGCTCCTGTCATAGCACAGGCGATCTTCAGACATGGTAACATAGGGTGCTTCTCGCCTTCATCCCAACACTGAACCGTAACCACTGCCAGCTTCTCCAGTTCCTTCACACTGTTGCTCGTTACGCGCAGAGAAGCAACCCGGATAACTGAGAAGTTCAAGCGCCCGATGCCTGCCAGGAGCTGTTTGAAAGCGAGAGGTGATGGAAAGAGGTTTTCGACCTTGAATTCCCGTAAGCGATTGCAGGTGTGTGTGGAAGCACTCCCGCAGCTGTCCAGCACGTCGGGGTAGAAAGCGATTCCAAAGACGAGCCATATTGTCGCAAGAGATGGTTCAGTAGCTCAGGCGCCGGTTCCCATTCCAACTCCAAAAGCGCAGTGACTGCGAAGAGTTTCGCAGCAGCCAGTCAATGAAGTCCATCTTCGGGCGAGTCTGTTCATCCTGACCTTTGTGAGGCGGCATGAGTGCAGACGATGGCGAGTGTTGCGGTTGCCGGACGAGCAGCATGTCGAGGGCGACAAGCGGCTGTGGTCTCGCGGTCTCGCGAAGAGAGCGCGGCGGGCGGGAGGGCGCTGACAAGCGCGCAGTTGGTGAGGAGGCGGTCATGGCAACTGTTGCCGTCGTAGTAGGCGGCTTCGAGGATGGCGAAGAGGACGGCACATGTCGAGTAGAATGTAGAAAAGTAATGGTACATCGTTGCGTTCGTCGCACTCAAGATGAGTGCACGTGATTTACCGGGTACTTGCAGGTACCCGGCCAGGTACCTGGGCAAAAAAAATCCAAACCTGGATCCGCAGGTAAGCGTGGGAACCAGGTACCTGCGCACAGGTGCACCTGGAACCGCAGGTATTTGAGCGCAGGTACCTGCAGGTACCCACGGATGACCTGCACCCGTGTCATGCTCTAACCTCACTCATATCCCAAAGGACGACGTTATACTAGGTCTACCTTGGTTTAAACAAGCTAAACCAAAGATAGACTGGGGAAACGATGCAATCACCATAAACAAGATTACGATTTCAACCCGAATGGAACAAGAAAAACAACAGAAACTTCCACCACCAGAAAAACTCGACATTCCAAAGGAATATATGCCCTATGCCAACATCTTCTCCGAAAAAGAAATTCAAACATATCCACCAGCACGACCTTACGATCACGAAATCAAGACGAAAACCTCATTCATACCGAAAATCTTCAAAACCTACAATACTCCGTACCACCAAAGACCCATACTCCGTGACCTTATTAATGACCTACTCAAGAAAGGATTCATTAAACCCTCCGCATCACCGATGGCCTCACCATTATTCTTCATCAGCAAGAAGGATGGAACCCTCCGACCGATTCAGGATTATCGATATCTAAACGAGCATACAATCCGCGATGGATTTCCAATACCGAACACCCAGACACTATTGAATCAACTCCAAGGATCCAAATACTTCACCACCCTCGATATTCGACAAGGATACCACAACATTCGAATCAAGGAAGAAGACCAATGGAAAGCCGCATTCAACTGCGAAGAAGGACACTTTCAACCGACAGTTATGTTCTTTGGCCTATGCAATTCACCCGCCACCTTTCAACGTTTCATGAATGATATACTTGCAAAGCAAATCCGCGAAAACAAGTGTATTGTTTACATGGACGACATTATGATCCATGCCGCCACTATGCAACAACTTATCTCAAATACCCTCGAAGTTTTCGATGTCCTCAAGAAACACAAGCTATATCTCAAACCTGCCAAATGCCGATTCCACCAGACCGAAGTCCCATTCTTAGGATACATTATCTCCGAGTCACAGATCAAGACTGACCCAACGAAGATACAAGGAATAGTTGACTGGCCAACACCAAAGAATCTACGAGACATACGATCATTTACAGGATTTACGAACTTCTACAGGCGATTCATTCCCCATTATGCCACCATATGCCGACCCCTCGATCAACTAAAACGCAAAAACATACCATTTGTTTGGACCGACCGACAACAACATGCTTTTCAAACACTCAAGGACTTATTCTCAAAACAACCACTCCTTATGCAACCCGACCCGAACAAGCCATTCTACCTCGAAACCGACGCTTCAGCCATAGCTACTGGTGCAGTACTACGACAACTCGACAAGGATAATCAATTACGACCAATTGGATACATCTCCCAAGCACTTAATCCAACACAACGAAACTGGCAAATATACGACAGGGAACTGTTTGCTATCATCCGCGCATTACAGACATGGCGACACTATCTATTAGGCAGCCCACATGTTATCACAGTACATTGTGATCACAAGAACCTAACCTATTGGCGACAACCACAACGATTAACCCCTCGACAAGCCCGATGGCAGAACGAACTTTCACGTTACCCCCTCCAAATCCAAGCAGTCCCCGGAAAACACATGATTCAATCCGATGCCCTTTCCCGGAGACCCGACCAATTTAAAACGGAAGGAGAACTCAACAACGAAGTTACACTTCTACCAGAAAAGGTTTTCATTCAAGAGATGGAAATACTCGAAGCCGAAATAGAAGAACAGGACGATGACGATCGAAACACCATTGACATCGACGAACTTCATGACAACATTCAACTTGAAACAGGCAACATTCAGAAAGCAATGACACTCATTCAGAAAGAACTACCCCTCACGAAACCGAAGATGACCGACTTCTCAATCAAGGATAACCTTGTACACTTTAGGAACAAGATCTATGTTCCGAAGAACAAGGAAATCATGAGAAACATCTTACGACTTCATCATGACCTCCCTACGCGAAATCACCCAGGAATAGCAAACACAATGGAACAGATTCGACGCACCTACTACTGGCCCCGCATGCAGCAGTTCATGTTATGCATCAAGCATACGGACCATGTTTACCTTTGTTTACCTCACGTAACCCGATTAGGCTACGCTTACCTTTGTCTCTCGGACTTTACCATTTAACCTTTTTACCTTTAACCTTCGGTGCCCCAGGTAGCCCCCTTTTACTGCCTCTTTGTTTACATTACCCTTTCGCTTTACCATAGCCCCAGTTAGCCCTACGTAGCCCCAGTTAGCCCCATTTCCCCTGTTCACAGTTAGCCCTAGTTAGCCCCAGTTAGCCCCAGTTAGCCCCAGTTAGCCCCAGCTAGCCCCAGAAGCGCGTTCTATTTATGTTTCTCTCCTCTGTAGTATATAAACCCCTGTACATAGGCCTTCGGATGACACTTAAGTCAATCCTCCTATAGTCTTTCACACCATCGTGCCAAAGACTCTGTTCACCCACGACTTCCGAGCTTAAGAGAGCCTCGTTAAAGCGCCCACTCTTATCTCACCACTTGTTTGTTCACAAACAACGCTTTTGTCACTTATCATTTCCGTGATAAGTCTTCCGAAGCCGTGAACGTAACAATTAGGATTGACTTCTTTCCATAACCTGGAAAGCAGCCAAGACTATTGCACTTGACTCCACTTTCCACCATCGGAATTAAACAATCCACCCTACAAGAACTAATCCGGAATACTTTCAAAGTAAGTGAACAACTGGCCATTGATTGCTAACCTTTCAAAGTAGGAAAGAAAGAACTTGAACAACATACGATTGACACATAACTTGTGTTGTGTATTCAACTACACAGACGCTCGAAACAGACCCAAAGCATTAAGCAGGTTCACGCCCAGAATTCACGGTCCTTGTTACATTAAGGTTGGTGTAAGCGGGATTTGAGGTTCGCGACCCGATCAGAAAGCAGAGCCAGCCCAGGTAACTTGAAGAGAAGAAAGCAAGCAGAGGAACGGTCCGATCCACCTAGTGAAACTGCTAGACGCATATAGCGAAGATCCAAAGAGACATAGCTTCACTCGTTGACGACAGAAATACCGGTGAACACAACAGGAAGTTGTTATCCAGCGAACCGAAGTAACATACCGGACGAGCACTCGAGAAGAGAGTTAGGAGAACCCACTCGTGTTGTAACAACAAGTAGCTCAAGGGAAGAGATCACCCAAGGAAGTGCCCAACCTGAAGGTCTTAATACGAGTTGCCAATCATACGGAAAGATTGTTGGAAGACGTGCAGGAGATTTTTATCTTTGACCCCATCCGCATCACAGACATCCCCACCAACTCTACCCCACCCCACACTCCATCCGAACTCGAACTATCTGATACAGAGCAGACAACAAGAGCAGAACCCCCATCCGAAGCTCGAGAAAGCATAGTAACCAATCCATTTGTTACTTCGTACCCAGCCCCTCGACTCGGACAAGAATTCACAAGGGAAACCTATCTTAGCTCAGCATCATCTAACTTCGAAGATCCTCAACACTATTGGACAAGCGAAATAGGAACATATAACAGGCAATTACCACCTGTAACACCTGTTACTCAAAGGATCCAGGAACAGCATACACCCCCTCCCCCTCCGATCAAACAAGAGATCAAACGCGAAGGAACTCCCATCCCCCTTCTAGGTTCACCTATCCAGCTTGACACACCTACCCCTGGACCATTCCAATCCCAGCTCAGACGGATCAGAAGAAGACTTAGCAGCTCTATTCATAAATCAAATAGGCAACCTGGCAAATCTAATCATCCCCAGAACTAGTCGACTTCACCCTATCCAACCCGGAATATCAGACGAGACAGAAATTGCAGAGAACTTTAGACTTCTGAAACTCAACGGACTAGATCAACGAATCAAGAAAAGCTACGACGGAGATTCAGTAATCACATCATTGGCATTTCTTATCCGAAACCGACGATTCCCCACCAATTGGAAACTAAGGGTAGACTTACTTTGGACAGAAGGACGAGCCTACGTTGGAAGCAACCAAGCCCTTCGGAACGATCTCATATACGCAGCTCACATCCATCCGGAAACCAACTATCATTACACAGTCCAAACCACCAGGGAACATCTAGATTACGTTTGCTATTGGCCTGACGTTGAAGAAGACGTTCAAACCTATATCAATCGCTGCGGTTGTCAACCTAGCCTATCCCCAAGTGACATTCCACTCATTTCACCCCCAAACCGTCCCATTCGACAAGCCACCCCTATTCCCCCAGTACCCCCGATTCCGGCACAGTATCAAACCAACGGAATTCAAACTACTGATTGAACATCCTGGCAACTCGACCACCACCACCGGACACCCCTCACATTGACACCTCATTTGTATCCTTACCTCCATCAGCCCCCACAAACGCCCATTTCGATTATCTCAAACGTTGCTGGTACCGACAGAAAGGTGTTGTTAAGCAATACATCTTCTACAGCAAACAAGCACAAGATTGGAAGTACATACCGGACAAAGACAGACGCAACCCCGGAGCATTCTATCGCAGACTTAATCTCAATTGGGAAGCAGTAGAACCCAAAGACGCAGAACAACGTTATCGCGAACTTACTAGGAAAGGTACACCTCAAGCATCACCTTTAGTACTTGGAGACGCACTACTAGTATCTGCTACCGCTTCACAAGCTGCAACTGAAGCCTCTGAGACCTCCTCAGTTGAACCGGTTGAACATCCATCAACACCTCCGAATACTACACAACCCGACCTCACTACCCCGGTACCTTCCACTCATCGAACTAAGGAGGAAACCTCTCCTATCCACCCCCTTCTTGGGAGCCCCTCAAGAGTTAGACACAGCCGATCATTTGCTGGACCCTCTACTCAGCAAACATCGGAAGAACTATCAGTCCTCACAAATCTAGCGGACCAACTTGAAACTCTCAGACTTCGGACAGAATCAAAAGGCACTGACAAAGGGAAAGCACCAGAAAGACCTCCGAAGCAGGAAGAAGAACCTCCAAAGAAGGAAGAAGACAAATTAGACTACATCAATCCCTTCGACCCTGACCACCAACCCAAAAAGTCTAATTCTCCGACCCCTGAACCGCCACCTCCACCGCCACCTCCACCTCCATCGCCACCAATGGGAACTTCTGGAGGAGCAGTCAACACATCCGGACCACCGGACAAAATCGAAGAACGTAGAAATGGAGCCAATAAACCATTCAACTTTGATGGCAGTCGCAAGGATGCTAGGCGATGGCTCGATCTCATGGAGAACTACATCATTCTCACACCCGGTTACACTACAGACGAAGACAAGGTTCGACTTGCAGCCACATTCTGCAATCTAGGATCAGCTGGTACCTTCATAAACAGCATCATCACCAAAGGAAACAAGAAACTAGCCGACGGAAAACCATGGGATTATACTTGGGCAAAATTCAAGAAAGATTTTCGTGAACACTTCATATCTGCAGACTACATTGCAGACGCATATGAGGAACTTATGAAACTCAAGCAAACCCCTGGCATGCGCACAGATCAATATGTCTACGAATTCCAACGACTAGCTTACGATGCAGGAATCGAAGACACCACAGTTCTCACCAATCTGTTCAAGAAAGGCCTTCCAATTTCGATCCAAAGGGAACTGATCCGAATTGAAGACAATATGGCAAAGGACACAGCAGGCAAACCTCTCATGGACCCGTACTACGAGAATGCCCTCAAATTCGGTCTACAATACGAAAGGATGAATCCCCCTCATCAACAGAAACCTTCACAATTCTTTAGGAAAAAGTACAGCTATCCAAAACGCCGATTCAACCGCAGATATCGAATTCATGAAATGGAAGTTGACTCCGACCCGGAACCGGAATCGGAACCCTCACTCGAAGACAAGATGGAAGAATTCAATATCAATGCTATGTATTTCAACAAGCTCACCCCAGAGAAGCAGAAGGAAGCTAGAGACAAAGGTCTTTGTTTCTATTGCAAAAAACCCGGTCATATGGCGAACAAATGTCCCAAACGCCCATCCCGTCCTAGGAACTCTTTCAAACCTAGAGGAAAACCCCAAGGACGCTTCCCAGGTGCTAAACGCAGATTCAAGCCCCGAATCAATGCAATGGAAGTGGATGACAATGACTATGATGAAACGGACACCCTGGAAGACAAGGCATATCAAATCAACGAGATTATTACCAGTCTCGATGATCAGTCTCGAGAGGAACTATTCAACACTTTGGACGAACTCGACAATGAAGATTTCGATGAATATGGCAACTACGATGCTGCAAATTTTTGAACAGCTCAGAGTTGGTTAACCCGGTTCAACTCAACACTGTTGTTCTAAATGGCAACATCTCATCATTTCGAATCCCGGTCAAATTACTCGTTAACGGACGCCTCATCACTATCAATGCCCTTCTTGACACCGGAGCACAACTGAACTTTATCAACTCAGACCTAGTTGATAAGCTCAACATCAAAATGCATAAACTTGATAAAGCTTTACAAGTTAGCAATGCCGATGGAACTCTGAACAAGAACGGAACAGTTTCAGAACGGATTCGATTGAATCTCACCCACCCTCATTCAACCTCAACAATATTTTACCGGACACACATTCCAAGCGACGATGTTATTCTAGGACTACCTTGGTTCAAACAGGCAAAGCCCCAGATTAACTGGAATGATGATACGATCACTATCAACAAGATCACTGTCTCTACTCGACTCGAACAACAAAAACAAAAGCCGAAGGAGAAACTTAATATTCCAGACGAATACTTGGAATATGCGGACATCTTCTCAGAGAATGAAATCCAAACCTACCCCCCTGCCCGACCCTATGATATGGAGATCAAAACATTACCAAGTTTTGTGCCGAAAATTCACAAACCGTACCCGGTCCCATACCATCAACAACCGATTCTCACTACTTTAATTGACGACTTGCTCAACAAAGGATTTATCAAGGAATCTAACTCCCCAATGGCATCACCTTTCTTCTTTATTGATAAGAAAGATGGAACACTTCGACCAGTACAGGACTACAGATACCTTAACTCGCATACAGTCAAAGATGCATATCCTATGCCAAACTCGCAGCAACTACTTGATCAACTCCGAGGATCCAAATACTTCACTACCCTCGATATCCGACAAGGTTATCACAACATTCGCATCAAGGAATCTGATCAATGGAAAGCAGCCTTTGTATGCAACAGGAAACTCTATCAACCAACCGTTATGTTTTTCGGTCTATGCAACTCACCTGCGGTTTTTCAACGCTTCATGAATGATATTCTAGCGGAGCAAATACGCCAGAACAAGGTCATTGTCTACATGGACGACCTACTCATTCATGCCCCGACTCTCAAGCAGCTCATTGAAAACACCAAAGAAGTTTTTCAAATCCTAAAGGACAATAAACTCTATGTCAAACCAGCGAAATGCCGATTTCACCAACTCGAAGTACCATTTCTTGGTTACATTATTTCGGAATCAAAGATCAAGACAGACCCCTCCAAGATACAAGGGATACTTGACTGGACCACTCCGAAATGTCTCAAGGACGTCAGATCATTTACAGGTTTTACCAACTTCTATCGCAGATTCATTCCGAACTATGCAACTATATGCCGACCACTCGATCAACTTAAACGGAAGGACACACCTTTTGTCTGGACAGACAAATGTGAAAAGGCTTTTCAGACACTCAAGGAACTCTTTTCGAAGGAACCCCTCCTTATGCAACCCGACCCACACAAACCATTCTATCTTGAAACGGACGCCTCAGCCGTAGCTACCGGTGCAGCACTACGCCAACATGACGAAAACGGTCAACTCAAACCCATAGGTTATATTTCTCAAGCTCTCAACCCGACACAACGCAACTGGCAAATATATGACAGAGAACTATTTGCTATTATTCGAGCACTCCAAATGTGGAGACACTATCTACTTGGAAGCCCGCATACAGTTACGATTCATTGCGACCACAAGAATCTGACTTATTGGAGACAACCCCAACGCTTGACCCCTCGACAAGCTCGATGGCAGAATGAACTCTCAAGATACAATTACAAGATACAAGCCATACCAGGAAAACACATGATCCAATCCGATGCCCTATCCCGACGTGCGGACCATTTTAAAACGGAAGGAGAACTTAGCAACGAAGTTACACTTCTACCAGAGAAAGTTTTTCTCAAAGAAATGGAACTCCTAGCCACCCGAATTGAAGAAGCCGAAGAAGATGACAGGAACATCATTAATGTCGATGACCTTCACCTCCAAATACGCAAAGAAACTGGAGATATTCAGGAAGCGATGAACCTTCTACAGAAAGAATTACCACTCACCAAACCCAAAATGACCGACTTCACAATCAAGGATCAATTGGTACACTTCAGGAACAAGATCTATGTGCCAAGGAACACGGAAATCATGCGCAACCTCTTACGACTATATCATGACTTACCGACTCGAAATCACCCTGGAGTAGCGAATACAATGGAACAAATTCGACGAACATATTACTGGCCAAGAATGCAACAGTTCGTGACGAAATACATCCAAGGATGTGCTATCTGTCAACAGATGAAGATCAACCACCATCCTCTTGTACCTCCACTCAACCCGATCATTGCAGATAAAGACACTTACCCGTTTGCAACCGTCAACATCGATTTCATCACAGACCTCCCAGAATCTGATGGATTTGACAGCATATGTGTTATCGTGGATCATGACTGCACCAAGGCAATTGTACTCACTCCATGCACCAAGACAATCACTGCACTAGACACTGCACAACTGTACTTCGACAATGTGTACAGACGATTCGGATTACCAAGGAAAATAATCTCGGATCGAGGACCACAGTTTGCATCTATAGTGTTCAGACAGCTATGCCGATTGCTTCACATCAAGCAGGCAATGTCTACAGCATACCACCCACAGACTGATGGACAAGCAGAGCGCAGCAATCAGGAGATCGAAGCATACTTCAGGATCTATGCAGCAAATCACCCCCACCTCTGGAGCAAATACATCCCCCTCATGGAATTCACACACAACAATCGGAAACATTCAACCACGGAACAGACCCCCTTTCGACTACTAATGGGATATGATCCAACATCATTCCCCTCGGAAAAATCGGAACTTGATAGCAACATTCCGACTCTCAAGAATCGCCTATCAAAGATACTAGAACTCCGAAATGACGCAGAAGCAGCTCTAACACTCGCACAGGAATATCAGCGCGAAGCTCAATCTACCCATTTCAAGCCACTATACATTGGACAATCTGTATGGTTAGAAGCAAGGAACCTCCGAAGAACCGGACTACCCTCAAAGTTTCAATCAAAGCGCGAAGGACCCTTTGTTATCAAGCGAAAACTCAGGGATAATGTCTATGAACTCGAACTGCCTAGAACTTGGAAGATTCACCCTGTATTCCACGCCTCCCTTCTAACTCCCCACACCGAGACAGTAGAACATGGGCCAGCCTATTCAAAACCTCCACCTGACCTTATCGATGGAGAAGAAGAATTTGAAGTAGAAGCAATTCTACAGCACAAAGGAGCCCCGAATCGAAGGAAGTATCTCATCAAATGGTTAGGATACCCAACTAGCAACAACACATGGGCCTCAGAAGACGCACTAAAGCATTCAGAAGAACTTCTATCAGCATACAAGGAGTTGCACAAGCTGAAGTAGCCCAATTTGGACAAATTGGACACACAACGCGCCACTCGTACCCCGATTAGGCAGAATTTACGCCACACGTAACCCGATTTGGACACCTTGGACCTACAAGCACTACTTCTTAGCCCCCTCCTCAGACTTCTTGCCTCACTGCGGCTAGATAACAAGACTTCTTGCCCCCGAAGTTTGATATCGAAGAACCAACATGCCCCACTGTGCCCCAGAAGCTTTCTACTGATTCAATGACCACATGATCAACTAGAAACTTCGTATAAATGCGCCAGAAGCCACCCCACTTTCCTCCCCATTCTCATGCACACCTTCTATGACATTATCCGATTTCTTATCTGGATAGCTCATTTACAAATCCACCCTATCATCACACGCACCTCTTTCCAACTCTTCCATCTCTTTCTCATCTGGTACATCTTCCCAGAACGCCGACCCACCACCTTCTGGATACACGATCTAGAACTACACTATCTAGGACGAAGCACTCATATTTACGTTGGCCTTGGGCCGAATAATGAGTTCTTCATCACAGGAGTCGATCCCACCTCTCATTTCCAGCTTAGTGGAACGCCAGCTGACGGAACTCCAAGTGATAGCGAACCAGTCATCGCATGACAAACAGATTATTCTCAATTCTCATCTGTTCTATTTTGTGTTTAAGGACGATCATCCTGATAAGGAACCATTGGACATACTCATCCCAGACATCAATAACCGCATCCGAAACGCCCCTGGTCCGACCAAAGTGAGATACGCACTCCAGCTGTATGCACTCCTCGAGTTCTATAAAATCACCATCGAAAAACTTCGTGACCACAAGCAAGAGCAACCTCTCACCTCTAGCACCCCCCTGGAATCCCAGCAGACTCCACCACCTCCGACACCCAGTCCTATCGACTCCCTGCCAGACCTCGAACCCTTTTCTCCAAATCCTAGCCCCACCCCAACGACAGTCAACCCCCAGGACATCTTCTCCCCCCCTCTGGCAACCAGCACCCCCTTTACCTTCACCACTACGAATTACAGCGACGACACACTTGTCAACGCCTCCACCAACTCCGACTCACCCTCCTCCTCCTCCTCTTCCTCAACCGACTACGACGACGCCGACAGTAACCCCCGATTTTCGTTCGCATCCGTATTTCCCATATTTTTACAAAGGTCCCACCTCGACCAGACAGACCTTGTTTAATCTCCCACCTACCCCCAGACCCAGAACTATTCCTTTACCTTCTATGCCTTTCAATTTTAACACTCCCATCCCAACTTATCAACTACCGCCTTCCGAAACACCTGAACAACGTCTCGCAGCCACTGCCCCTTTTTTCTATCCCTCCCCCTTAAAATTTGATTTCCTTGACGAAGAAGAAGAAGAAGAACTCCAGCCTGGACCAGCCGACTCGGAATTTGGTTCCAATATTTGGTCCCTCCCGGCCGACGAACCCGGTTGGAACGCCGACGATTGGCCCACCACTTACCTCCTTCGACACAACACTGTCACCGGACCCCTCCAGTACCCTTCACCTCCACCAAGCCCACGCCCCACTCACCCTCAGTACGGCCCTCTCGGTCCTGTTGATCTGGTACAACACTATCTGTTCGATCCGAAGCTCACCCCTCACGTCAACGTTGAACGACTTCGACGTTGCTCACCCTTCCCGGAACTCGTGAAGTTAGTGCTTAGGCACACTTTCTTCAACCCAGAGCACGCCCCCCCTCTCTTACTCGGTCTCAAAATCGTCCTCGACCTTCCGTACACGCCCTACATCACCCGGAGAATTCGCCACAAGGGATCTTTGCACGCTCACTTTGCACCCTACCCAGGAGACCCCTTCTGTACTTGTGAGTGCTGCTTGTACTGTCCCCTTCACCATGCCGCCCATCCGAACCCGGCGCGGAACCCTCACGAAGGAGAATAGTCCCCCTCCTCCTCGTTGTCCGACCGAATCCCTCCTCCCCAATCAGGCGTTTACCCTCACGGAACCCACTCGTCAACAGTACTCGGCCACACTCCTCCATAGCGGACTCTTACCATATGTCCTCGACTCAACTCAGCGCCCCTTTCACCATTCAGTCTACACTCTCAATGTCATGCATGAACTACTCGCCCAATTGCAAGATTACATTGACCAGCATCGCGGCGGACATAAGCGATTCAACTTTCGCTTCGTTCAAGTGATCATTCGTCGACTGAATCAAGTGATGATGGGACAACTAGCTGATGAGTTACGGAGTATGAATTCGAACGTTTACTGGCTTACACTCTAGACGATGGACACCTTGAAGGACCTCCTCGATTTGTCGACCCGGTACCCCTCCCTCCCCCATCACCAATTGCTCTACCCCCACCCAAGTTTCCCACAGCCTACCATGATCAAGAGAACATGCCTATCTTCGATCCAACAAAACGGAACGAGTTCGATGTTCAGAACGCACCCCAACAACCTTCGGAGCCTCAGCAACCTCCAACCCCGGTTTCACCCCCTTATGTCGTACATACACCTCGACCGGACGAACATCCCTCTCCTCCACTCCATCGACCTGACCCCCAACCCAGCATAGACTGGCTTGCTATTGCAGCAGCCTTACCTTCCGATTTTCATTTCTCTTGACGGTCTACTTATTCGTTTGCTTTTCTTATTATTGGTCTTAATTTGACCCTATAGCATTCGATTTCTATCTCTATCTCTCTCATGCTTCATCCATTATTGATCTTAACTTGATCCTATAAGCATTGTATTTGTCTTTGAAATTCTCGCATTCGCAAGGTCTTGCTACTACGGAATTTCAAGCTTAGAGACAGGGTACTGTTATGCATCAAGCATACGGACCATGTTTACCTTTGTTTACCTCACGTAACCCGATTAGGCTACGCTTACCTTTGTCTCTCGGACTTTACCATTTAACCTTTTTACCTTTAACCTTCGGTGCCCCAGGTAGCCCCCTTTTACTGCCTCTTTGTTTACATTACCCTTTCGCTTTACCATAGCCCCAGTTAGCCCTACGTAGCCCCAGTTAGCCCCATTTCCCCTGTTTCACAGTTAGCCCTAGTTAGCCCCAGTTAGCCCCAGTTAGCCCCAGTTAGCCCCAGCTAGCCCCAGAAGCGCGTTCTATTTATGTTTCTCTCCTCTGTAGTATATAAACCCCTGTACATAGGCCTTCGGATGACACTTAAGTCAATCCTCCTATAGTCTTTCACACCATCGTGCCAAAGACTCTGTTCACCCACGACTTCCGAGCTAAGAGAGCCTCGTTAAAGCGCCCACTCTTATCTCACCACTTGTTTGTTCACAAACAACGCTTTTGTCACTTATCATTTCCGTGATAAGTCTTCCGAAGCCGTGAACGTAACAGTTCATTTCGAAATATGTGCAAGGATGCGCAATTTGCCAACAGATGAAGATAAATCACCATCCACTCGTACCTCTGCTCAGCCCGATCATCGCAGACAAAGACACATACCCCTTTGCTACAGTCAATATTGATTTCATTACCGACCTACCGGAATCAAATGGCTACAACAGCATATGTGTTATCGTGGATCATGACTGCACCAAGGCAATTGTACTCACTCCATGCACCAAGACAATAGCTGCACTAGACACTGCACAACTGTACTTCGACAATGTGTACAGACGATTCGGATTACCAAGGAAAATAATCTCGGATCGTGGACCCCAATTTGCATCGACACTATTCAGACAGCTATGCTGCTTACTGCACATCAAGCAGGCTATGTCTACAGCATATCACCCACAAACTGATGGACAAGCAGAACGAACGAACCAGGAGATCGAAGCATACTTCCGAATTTACGCAGCAAACCACCCCCAACATTGGTCACGATACATACCAATGATGGAATTCACTCACAACAATCGCAAGCATTCCACCACAGAGCAGACCCCTTTCCAATTACTCATGGGATACGACCCAACATCATTTCCTACGGAAAAATCCGAGATCGACAGTAACATCCCCACACTCCAAACTTGCTTAATCAAGATATTGGAACTCCGAACCGAAGCCGAAGCAGCTCTAACTCTCGCACAAGAATTCCAGCGTGAGACACAGGAATCACACTTCCAGCCCTTGGAAGAAGGACAAAGTGTATGGTTAGAAGCCAGGAACCTCAGACGCACCGGACTACCCTCGAAATTCCAATCTAAACGAGAAGGACCCTTTACGATCATCAAGAAGCTCAGGGACAATGTCTATCAACTCGATCTTCCAGAGCATTGGAAAATACACCCAGTATTTCATGCTTCTCTTCTCACTCCACACAAGGAAACGGACGAACATGGACCATCTTACACACGACCACCACCTGACCTTATTGAAGGAGAAGAAGAATTTGAAGTCGAAGCAATACTCAATCACCGAGGACCACCAAGGAAACGCGAATATCTCGTCAAATGGCTAGGATACCCGACATCAGAGAACCAATGGATATCGGAACAATCACTGGAGAATACTCAGGAACTTCTATCGGAATACAAGAAGGCACACCGGATCAAATGACCTCCCGGTCATCTGTCCAATTACCCCATCCGGAACAAGTACACTACGCCATCTGTCAAAATCCTCCGAAACTCCGAGTGTAATCTCAACTACCACCCGGAATCTAGACAACCCCAGAAGTATTTCATCGAACCCAGAAGCTCCCCTACCCACCAGGCCATGATCAAACCAGCCGATCTCGCTAACATTTGTGCATACATCCTCTCACTTGACATCCGCCCTGAAGTCAAGGATCTTGCGGAACTACTCCTTATCGAAGCATTCAAACGCATTGACCAAGGCCCAGGACCCTATCAGCCTTTCAACCAACGCTTCGTGTTCTCACACGCATATCGAAGAGACACCCCAGAAATTTCAGTACGATATGGACCGCACAATCAGTTCATTATCACGTCAACACCGCAATACCAACCACCGCCGCCCTACTCCGATACCATCTCCACAACCCCTTCGTAATGACCCTCCCCCTCCCACAGAAATAAGCAAAGAACAAATTCTTAACGACCTTCGCACACTAGCAGCAGAAACTCCGACCAACCGTCAACCCACACTCATTTTCCACCTATTCAATTTCATTCATCAACAAGAAGAACCCAACACTCCGCCGCTCAATCACCTCATCAATTTCATCGATACTCTTCTTACCCATGCGACTCCATTACACCAGGCACACCTTTCGATAGGACTCTATATACTAATTCAAATGGTCAAGTCAAACGACCTTGAAGGATCTGTACAACTTCCAAACGGATTTAGATTCATTCACAGGCAACCGGCACCCGCTCGAAATTCTAGCTCCAACAGTTCCACATCCCCTCCGCCCTTGGAACCCTTTTCTCCTGCATATAGCCCGACCACCTCCACGGAATCCCTGACCAGTCACACCACAGACAACCCCGATTCTGACAAAGAGAATATCCCCCCTCGACATGCCATTCAACTTTGACACTCCCAATCCAACATTCGAAGTCCCTCCCTTTGACGCCGAGGAACACCTTGCCGCCACTGACCCCGGACCCTTACTACCTGTTGAGGATATTGATCCCCTCTGGGTAACAGGCTGGGGCAATCACGCAAACGACTGGCACAATGGCGTATGGCACCCGCAACTGACACCCGTCCACCCCGAGAACGAATACCCCTCTCCCCCTCCCTCTCCTACACTTCCCCCTTTGAGTCCTCTCGACCTTGACCGAGAGTATATCTTCGACCCGGCCCACACTGATCTTGTCAACATCCGCCGTCTCAAGACTCTCAACCCCCACCCCCAGCTCACCACCCTAGTCCTCCGCCGCACCTTCTTCACCCCCGAATACGCCGTCCCAATTCTCCAAGCCCTCCACATCCTCCTCGAGCTCCCTTACGTCCCCTGGATAGGCCGCCGCATCCGCCACGCAGGAACAGTGCAGCAACACTTTGTGGCGTACAACGAAGACCCGATCTGCATATGCAAGTGTTGCAGGTACTGCCCGGTTCACTAGAACTAGTCCCCATGCCCGTTACTCGCAACACCCAGCACGGACTCTCTGGTCGCCTCTATTACACTTCGACACAGAAACGAGTGCACCCGAACCGACAAAGATACAGAGAAGGCCTCCTCCTCCCCCCTCTATGTGACCAACTCCTCCCCGGACTCCCCTTCATCCAGACCTCGCAGACCCGTCGACAGTGTGCAGCCGCTCTTCTCCACAACGGCAAACTTCGCGACCTCACCAAGAACACCAGCATCAGCCCGCTCCCGCACATCATCTACACTACGCAACAGATGTATGTCCTCTTGTGCAAGATGCTTGATATCTTGGAGAACAACCGACTCAGGAAGCAGAAGATTGATTCTTATGAGTATCAGGAGCTAGTACGTCGCATGAATCAAGTTCTTATTACTCAACTCGAGAACCAGTTCACCGAGTACGAATTCGAGCGCCTCCTCTCATCGGAAATCAAAGATGGACAGGTACATTTACCAGACGACCCGGAACCACAGCCTATGACAACCCCCTCTCCTCTCGAGCTACCTCCGCTGGCTGCGTCCGATGCATACCATGAGCAAGCGCATGTGCCAATCTTCGACCTCGATCGACTCAGCAACTTTGAATCCGCTCCGCCATTGCCCAGCCCTCGCCAACAGCTCCACTTACCAACAGAGGAAGAACTTCAGGCGATCAATCAGCAAGCCCAGGACGTTCCCCTTCCTGAACTACCTCGCATGACTCCGCCCAAGGTCCTTATCCAACCATCTTCGCCAGTTTATGTAGTCAACACACCCCGACCCGAGGACTTCACTTCGCCCGAGACATATGCCCCCATCGACTGGACTAATCCACAGTCTGTTTCTTTATATCATACCTTCCTTAATAACTTTAATTTTTCGCAGACGATTTCATCCAATGTACCCAGCACTTGAACCCTTATTGGTCTTAACTTGACCCTATAGCGACTGATATTTATCTCTCTCCCTTACGCTTTTACTTATTGATCTTAACTTGATCCTATAGTGTTGTACCTTTCTTTGAAATTCTCGCATTCACATTCTTATGCTACTACGGAATTTCAATCTTAGTGACAGGGTATTGTTACGCATCAAGCTGCTTACCCTTGTTTACACATTGTTTATGTTCCCCCTCATCTTTTTCTCTCACCCTTTCTACCTGCATGTGCGTACACACATTGCATCATTCTTTCATCATCAACTCCACACTCCGATGGCTCCACTCGCTCCACCTTCACTCCGAGAGCCCCAGGACCTTCCACTCCGATGATACATCATTCTACTCCACTCTACTCCACCTATGTTCCAATCTGACATCATCCTCCATTAATTAGAGCCACTATGACGGACTCACTCCACTTCTGACCCGCGATGATGTAGTTTCATTCCTTGCTCCACTCTATTGTTCTCTGTAGTATATAAGGCCATGTACATAGCGCCCCAGGATGACACTTAAGTCAATCCTCCTATAGTCTTTTACAATCACGTACCAAAGACTCTGTTCACCCACGACTTCCGGTATAGAGACCCTCACAAAGCGGACCCTCTATACTGTACTTGCTACTTCACCCAACAACGCTTTGGTCACTTATCATTTCCGTGATAAGTCCATCGAAGCCGTGAACGTAACACAAATCTATCAAGCTCAGTGGCTCATAGACGCCTTAACCCTGATGCCTATCGACAATTATCTGTTTGCGCTCATTCATGGTAACTTGGCCGATGTTATACACCGTCCAGTGGCTGAGAATGTGACACTCTCTGTCAATCCCTCTGCTATTGCTTTACCTGAAGTCTCTGCCGATGAAGTATTTGTTCTTACTGAAGTTTCGTCGCTGTAACACTTGGATTCCATCCAGTGTTCGTACGAAGCCCGCCGGACACGACAGTGGCACCCGGAAGACAAAGTAAGCACCCGGAAACCGGAGTCACTCAAGTACAAGACTCGGCAGTACACCAGCACGTCTAGGGCATCAGTACATCGCAGAAGACGCAATGCCGGAAAGCGGAGTCGCTCAAGTACATCCAACGGCCGCAAGACAGTGCACCCGAAGGACACCGGACAAGCAGCAAGGCCGCCGGCCGGCACTCGAAGCCAAATAGCGCAGGGAAAACTGTACCTGAGCAAGAGTGATACAGCTGCCAATGCACAGAGCTTGCCGGCGATCACACAACGGACAATGCGATGGACGGACGAGCCAACGAGCCTGCGGACATGCTCACGGACATGACACCGGCCGGACACTTAGAGTGTGGCGACGTGGGCGAGTGGCGTGGGAAATGGGTGGATAATTGAGGGACGGGAACAAAGACGATGGGGGCTCGGGACAGTAGGTGTGACCGGAGTAGCCGGTTCACACGCGTTTTACTCCGGTGAAAATCACCGCATGTACTACCGTGTGAAATTTTATGTTCTTTCTCCCCACCACCACTACGTGTGAGCGAGAGTGAGAATCTTACGGTGGCGACGCAAGGTGTCGACGGACGGGGCTCAACAGCCTTACGGATATCTTCTGGAGTTCCCTCGAAGGGGGGCGGTGGACGAAGACGGCGGGGCTCAACAGCCATTCTTACTGGGAATTGTTTCTTGTCTTCGGACTTCTTGCGAAGGGTTGCGTTGGGCGGACGCGCGAAGACTCTGTCTACGGACGTTTGAGGGCCGTTTAGCTATTTCACTAGTTTCCTTCGTTGTTTCTCTTCTTCTTTCTGTCTTCTTTTACTACTCTTTTATTCTTACTGGGTTCCCTACACTCCCACCCCCTTATCATTTATTATATTTTCATCGCCAACGTTCCTTGAAGAGGAGCCGCCAAGATCAACTATCCGATATGCCTTGAACCAAACTGTACACTCTGTAACCGATACCCCAGTCAACCCAAGTGACGATAACCATCGTGCCTCTCTCACCAGATCTATGCCTGCGACTGCCTGTGCTGAGAAAATGAAGTACAATGTCGACTCTTGCAACGTGCCTTTGCCTGATGATGGTGATAGCGACTCGACACTTCTGTCAACTGTTTCAACTCCAAGTATGCCTTTCGTAGGACCTTTATCTACCGAAGACAATGGAGTGGACCCGCTCTCTGTACCAGTTTGCTCTGTCACTGAACTCAAGAACACGGCCGCGGTAATACGTCCTGCATTGTCGCCTACCAACGAGAACCTAGGACCTCTGACTTTCGATGCAGTGACCATAAATACTATAGCTGATCCTCTGTCGGAGCCTGAAGAAGTGGATATGCTGAGATGCTTAATCTTGATGCAGAAGCTGCTATTGGCGAAGCTCATAAGCTGACCGTAAGTACAGACATCTTGCTTACCACATTCAATGCATTCCCCATGATTTGCTCAGACATTCGTGGCGGGGACAAGCTGGCTCTGACAGCGCTATATAATTGATTAGATTTGCTTGAATTTAATTCCGAAAAATTTCTCATACCAGGATTTGAAACATGCTACCTAATTTAGTAATACAGCCCTTTTAAGAGATTCCCACGGCTTCGGAATATACGGAAACGATGTCTTTTTGCAAGCCGGACTTCCTGGTGGAATAGTTTGGCAAGTTTTACAAATTCTATCCGGAATTCATCTTTTCCCGGTCCACCCGGATACTTTTGTCCGGAAGCCTCAAGCATTAAACCCTAGTTATAGACTTTCCAAAAAGTCTCGGAAAACAATTCTGTTTGTATTTACAGTCAATCCAAGGTCAATAGAGACTAAAATTCGACTAAAAAATTTTCAATTTCTTCAAAAAATTTGAAACATGTACCGGAAATTTTTTTATTGCAGAAATCAACGTATCTTCCTTACTTCTATTACAAAATTTTTGAAATCTCAGTCATTGACGCAAAATTACGGCCTGCACCCAGAGGCGGGTTTTGACCTTCCGACACTGTAGTAGTACGCGAGACCAATCTGCCATCGTCGCTAACTTCTACGACTTGACCTGCCAGGATCTGCCGCCCACCTTTGAAGACTTACCTACCGCTTTCTTTGCTCTCCTCCTTCAGCTCATACTCAATGTCTCCCAAGACCGTTCAGTGCGGCTCGCAGCCAGTGTTTATCTCAAGAACACAATCAAACGGCGATGGGAGTATGAAGACTCGCCTTTGGCGGACGCAGAGAAGACGCAGAGGAGACGCAGAGGAGACGCAGAGGAGACGCAGCTGAAGGGTCAGCTGGTCCCTGCAATAATCGCGCTTTCGAGTCCAGCGGACAAGACATTACGAGCGCAGGTTGCGGAGGCCGTGTCCATTGTCGCAAAGTACGATTTCCCCGAGCAGTGGCCAGATCTCATCGATCAGCTCGTCTCTTCACTCTCGCCCGAAGCTGCAAATTATCCAACAATCGTCTCTGCTCTCGAAACTGCCGCTCGATCTTCGCGCCTTGGCGTTCTGAAATACACTCGGACTCGCTTTACTCAATGATCAACTTCGCCGCTTCTCGAGCACCTTCCTCCAGATCTCCGAACACACCGCCACCAATCTTCTGAATGGATTGGGAACTGAAGCGATGCGCAGGCTCAGGTCATGCTTCTGTCCTTCTACGACTTGACGTGCCAGGATCTGCCGCCCACCTTTGAAGACTCGCACTCCGCTTTCTCTGGCGCCGAGCTGGGAGTGCTCACCAAGTTCCTTGCTTGGGACCATGCGCAGTGATCCCGACGATTTGACTCCCTCTTTCCTCACCCAAATCAAAACTTCGCTTTTCGAGCTCGCCAAGCTTTATACGCATCGATACCCGGAGGCCCTCTCGTCTTCGAATACCGTACCGGCCACAGCTCTGTGGGGACATCTCGGTGGAGGTCAGAGATGTGGGCATGTGACGGGCTGGTCAGTGAGGGACTACGCTTCCTCAGCACGGTCATTCGATCAGGAAACTACAAGGCGACGCTAGCGGAAAGGGAGATGATTAAGGCTGTGATCAATGGCGTAGTTGTCCCCAATGTCACATTACGAGGTGCGCAAACTTCTTCTTTCATCGCGCTCATCTTTTTACTGATATTATCTTGACCTGCAGAACACGAAGTGGAGCAATTTGAGGACGATCCTCTGGAGTATGTCCGAGTCGACCTTTCTTTCGCGGCGTCTTCTTGGTTCAGCGGGTTGACTGCGGAGGGAACCACGTGGCGACAAACTGCGGCCGATGTCCTCCGTGCACTCGTTGCCTCAGGTTTCGAGACTGAGAAGACGGAAGTCGTCTTGACGCTAATAGGGAACGGACCGGAGGATTACAACAGGAAGGGAGACGAGGAGAGCTGGAAGAGGAAGGATGAGAGTGTGTACCTGTTCATGCAATTGTTGGTGCAGCCGTTCAGGTGAGTGATGCAAATCATTCAGGAGGAACAGTGAATAATTTTGAGGATCTATAGCAAGGTGTTACAAGCACGAATGGTGCATGTCGTGCAGTTCTTCTCGCAACATGTGCACAAGGACCTACAGACCGATTAGAACTCCGTGCATCCAATTCTCCAGGTTGATGTGATTTGCTTTTTGTACTCCTTCCGAAATCAGGTGTGTAATTTTAACATAATAGAATTTTGTCTGCTTGTAACATAGTAGAATATTGTATGTACAGATGTAAAGAAGAAAAATGTTTTTTTTCTCTAACAATAACCTCGCACCCATCCACGGGTAGCGGGCTCTGCTGTGAGGAACTCGCAGCCACTAACTGCTTGTATTCAAGCAGTCCCATGATTGAAGCGCCGCTATCCAATCGCGTCTTCGCCTCCAAGACCCCTAAAGCTGACACGCCACTAGCGAGTTTGCATGTGACTAGCATTGTGCTTTGAAATGAACTAGAAACATTGCTCATTTAGACCATCAATTCAGCATAGTATTTCGCAGAGGACTCCCAATCAATCAGTAACAATTATGTACAGTGAATGAATAGAAATACAGCTTTCCACAATTACAAACAAGGATGACGAGAACGAAGAGTTGAAGTGGCAATATGTACATACACTGAGAAGATAATACAAACATTGGGAATAAGAATAGCTTGTTTGCGGTGAAGATACAATGTTGAGAAGGACCAGAAGAAAGTCATAAGGGGAAAAGTAATAGTGCGCCACCCGTGGACTGACAAGAAGACACGATGCCAGAAATTATACATATAAACAGAATAAACAGAATCAAACGTTTCATGAAAGATAGGTGAATGAACAGATTGTGGGTGAAAGGGAAGGATAGATCACAAAACATAAGTTCAATAGAATTGGGATGAGGGGGGAAGATAGATGGAAGTAAAAGGGGAACGACATGAAGTTACCCAGCGCGATGGACCAATCACTTTCTCGTCCTCTTCTTACTAGCACCAGAGTGAGCCATCTGGACTGGAGGACCACGACAGTTGTGTCGATTACGACGCCACGATCGTGAGTAATACTTCAAGCAAACGGGGCATTGTACTTTCGATGGGAGGTGTACCTCGAAGACATGCCTTGCATAGGTTTGAAAGTCGAACGAACCCTTACAGTCCTTGCACGGTTTCTTTCCCTTCAGGACCGGGAAAGGACACTTAGCCTTAGACGGCGGGAAATTCTTATCGTCCTTATGAATGTCTGTGAAGTGTGCGTGTATCATAGACTGATTTGTGAGGAGTACTCCACAAACTTTCTCTCCGACCATAAATGGGCACGGGACTGAGCTAGGAGACGAAGACGCCGACTCGTCTAGGGCTTGAGGAATGGTGCTTGGTCCTTCATGACTATGCGACGATGTAGCGACGGTAATAGCCAAGTTGAACCCTGTCTCGCTCGGATGTTCCTGGGCATAGAGAGGGACGGGAGAAGAAAGCGATGAGCCACTGGGAAGGACGGGCAAGTGTAACGGCTCCGTCGACTGAGGCAAAATGATGGATGGATCTTCAATGCGTCTGCGAGTTCGCCGAGTAGAGTTGTTGGCGCGGGTTTCGTCAATAATCCTGCCTCGTTTCTTCGCAGCACGTTCACTTGGTCCTGCGACAGGCATCATGGATGGGGGAGGCACGCCCATCAAGTTCGAAGCGGGGGCCGTGAGCAATGAAGGATCTATATTTGCGCTCGGGAGCCTTGAATCGGAAAAGCCCTGGGGTTGTGAATGCGAGGCGTGTTCTTGCAGGAATGAATTTGGCCTGATGGGTGTAGGTGGGAGCAGCAATGACTCCGCGGTATGAGCATGTGGCCCAGCTGGAAAGTAGCTACCGGTGGGCATTTGGGGTTGCTGAAGAGGCGGGGTGTGCTGCGGTAGCGATTGCGAACTCAACCCAGGCTCCGCTGAATTGTGTAAAGAACTCCGTACATGGAAAGTAAATGGGTATGGCAGTTCTTGCGGGTTGACAGTGTGGAAGGAACCCAGCCGTGGCTCCTGGATAACACTCCCCTGGTACGACGGACTGAATAAAGCAGGATCGCTTTGGAACGCAACATCCGAGTCGGATGACGGAGAAACAGAGGCCAAGATTTTGAACAAACCACACGTCAACTCTCCGGGTTGGATGTAGAAGGCAGTTGAACTCACCTGACATAGTTCATTGAATTGATCCCCCTATTGAAGGCGTCCGCATCCGACCTATCGAAGCCCCACGAGCCCAACTGGGGCACGTATCCTGTGTTGAGATCGCGCCTAGGGTCGAGAGTCCCCGAGTTATAACCTGCTGCATGCACGTTTGAGAGATGGCCGTTGATTCCGAGTCTGCGGATTGATGAATATCTAGTTAGAGACTACTGTCATAAGACTATGGAAATGAGATCGCGTACTCGGTTCTGGGTCCTTGATGCCATATCAAGGTCCTCATTTTTGTTTCCGTGAGGATTCAGATTTGTACAATGAAGAGGAATACAGAGTCGGAGATGTTGGTGCTTGATAAGTTGTACGTTCGTTGAAGAAAGGTAGGTTTGAAAGCGGGAATATTTGCAGGCGGGAGGAGATGGGGGTAAGAAGGAGGGAGTCGAACTGCAGCGGTTTGAAGTTAAAGAGTAAAGCACGGTGTGGTTATGTGCGGTTGTTTACATCGGAGTATGTGGACTGCGTCACGTTACTCGCGTCCTTTGTATCTCCTCGTACGCGTGCCCAAACTTGGTCAACAATGCCGCGGCGCTTCCTGACTTTCTCTAAGACGAGATCGCAATTCTATAGAAGGTCTGATCTGTTAGACACCTAATGGTTTCCGTCGCAAGAAGATCTCACCCGTCGGTAATAGCTATCGGGATGGACGAAGCCAGCTTGACTTTCGTGATTCAATGTGCAGAGAGCACATTCAAGCAGCAGTGCGGTCTGTCTGCCCTGTCAGCGACTCCATGGACTGATTGGCGGACATCGACATACATTGTCGTCTTCACGGAAGCAGGGTACCCGGCATATCTTAGAAGGTCTTATGGTGAGTCTATGGTGAAACTAAGGAAGGCCACGCACTCACAAATGCTCTTTCACACCTCAGGCCTTTGACAGTACATAGGTCCAGGCATATCGGTGACAGCACCACGGATGACCAAGCGCTCTTTGGTGGCTACCTTCAGCTGCCCCTTCCATGGCACGCATTGGATGCGTAGATAGGCATTCGAGGCTACCAGGTCCCTATGTGCTGCTTCCGAGGCTGAGCTGGAAATGGCGCCGAACTCTACCTATTTCTAACACCCGCTTTGGCTTTCGCTGGCGAAACGTGGCTCCCAGTAGTGCCTCGGCTCAGAACAAGTTGCACTGCTCTCATTGAACCCACTGGCACCACTTTGTTAATCCGAGCTAGCGCAGACAAGTCTGTCCCCTTGGGGTTGTCGACTCCATTGTCGTCCTTGGCGCGTCGCGTCACCAGCCCCATTCAGGCACCGTACCGACGAGTACGAGTTTGACGGCAGAAGAATCAAGGTACGGGTCGACGCACCTTGACATTTTCCGACAACTCTCACCCCACCCGCTGATATCCTTCTCTGAACTTTAAAGACATCCTAGGATACTTCCAACACCCATAACGACGCGCTGAAAGGCAGATCGTGCGATTTGTCACATGATTGTACCGCCCATTGATACAGACACGAACGATATCCCTCCTTTGGACATACGGTCAAAGCTGATGATAAAGCAGGTGGGCGTGGTGGGCCCGGGATTAGTGCTCTTTGATACCCACCTTGTCATAACATCCATTGAGCGAGAGAACAGATGGTTAATTCTGCATCCACCACCTCTATGGTATGTTACGTTCGGGGATGACTGGCTGTGCATTCCTTGGAGATGGAACTGCCATTGGGACGAGCACAACTTCCCTGTCGCGTCCCACTTTGGCTAAGCTGGCGAAATTAGCTCCCAGTAGCACTTGCACGCGGAACAGTTCTCCCAGAGAAGTCACCTCTTGGGTAACCCAAGCTAGCGCAGACGAGGTTCCGGAGCAGCTTGGTCCTTTGAGACTGTTACGGGCGCGTCAAGGCACCAGCACCCCTACCAACCGAGTACATATGATCCATGATCCGCAGATACGAAGATAGAACCCAGGTGGGTTGAGCGTAGACTCGGAGGGATTTAAATATTGATCTCTTGGGTCTTGGGCATCCGACGCACAGGCCTTAGCACCAGCCCATGCCGTCCACTAGTGTCCTTTCCCGTGACCCAGAGAGACCTCGACAAAGGTGAAAGGAGGCTCTAGGAGGCAGATCGATCTTCAGTCGATTTGCCGCCGTGCAGTATCAGCGCTTTCATCCGTTGCTGATGAGAGCGATCCACCTGCTGAAGCAAAGTTTAGGGTTCCTCGTATCTCAATAGTCGTACCTGACTCTTGAGGAGTTAACAGCTCAATGCTGATGCTCTTACTCGCCCGTGCAGAGACCATGATGTCTGACCAGCCTGAGGTCACCAAGACGACGCGTCAGCGACAGCAAAAAAAAGGCGCGAAAAATGTCTCACTGGCACTCTTCCATCATAATTGGGTATCACTTTTTGCGAGAAAAGGGTATGGTTTATCATCGTTAGGATGGTGTATTATGGGTTGGGTGCCAGTACGCTTGCGATTCACCGGTCAGAACAGGGGCTGAGTTTTTGTGTGGTAGAGAAAACGTCGCCTTGGAGGTGCGTGGGAATACACGTGTCAGTGTTACTGCCACTGTGCATTGTGCAATGATGAGCCCGGGTGTGGCGGCGGACCGTGATGGGCCCGGGCCCGACGTTCAAGTTGCGCGATTCACTTATTCAACTCCATTGACTCGGACATCTTTCTCTCCAAGGACATAGAAATCGAAAGTGATTTTCTCGGAATCCGCTGTCGAATTTGGTGTATGGAGTCACCCCTATTGCAGGATACCAATGCAACACATTCATGTTCCAAGACAGAGCTTTTACAATAGTAGTCACGGTCTTTGTTCATGACGACTTCAGGAGCCTGAGCTGTTGGGGTGATTTTGGGCGATCTCTTCTAACATTCTAACATTGACCTTCCAAGTTACTAAACACGGATCGAAGCGCAGACAGGTACTTACACTCGGATAAAATATACAGGGATGTTCGGTCTGATTCATTCTTATTATGAAATACGATTTTTTTCTGATTAGATGCATGTACGATAAACGCATGCTGCTTCGAACTTCAAAGTAAAAGCAAAGCAAAGGCTCTGCTTGTGTCCACGTCTGAGGGTGTCATGGACGAAGCGTTTGAGTGTAAGCTTACTATGGCTGTATGTGTGAGGTGGGAGGAGGGTATTTGGGAGGCTAGTAACAGAAGCTGCGAACAAGTGACAATTGGGGCTTCGAC
The DNA here is from genome assembly GCA_910574455.1 of Trichaptum fuscoviolaceum. Lineage (NCBI taxonomy): Eukaryota > Fungi > Basidiomycota > Agaricomycetes > Hymenochaetales > Trichaptaceae > Trichaptum > Trichaptum fuscoviolaceum. Next base: position 2,501,996 of record CAJSYZ010000012.1, on the reverse strand, counting down.
CGAAGTATGTCCCTCCTTAGTATTTTGCCAGTCAGGGCCAACGTGAGTCTATGTTTCTGATAATATAATATACAGACATGTTTTAGAAGTCTCTCATCTCTTCACAGGGCTCAAAATGCTAAGCAAACGGCTGCTGTGGCTCGGAGCAAGCAACCGTGATCCAGATGCATAATGCAAGTCCGACTCAGGTCATATTCACGGTACGGCCTGAGGTCTGTAACCAACTTATGACTTGTCCCGATCTTGGGGCAGTGAAAGCGCCTCGTAGGTGACGGTTGCCAACAGTTTCCGATACTCCACACTCCGAGCTCGGCAACCTCTTGGATCCATTTCTGCAGTATCTGATCTGATTAAGGCGTTATTGGATAAGACGGACGATAAGACGGTCAAGATAATCCAGGCTGGCATGAATGCCAAGTTCGTCGCGATGAGGTTTTCGCTGGTTTCGCTCCTCCATCATCTTCTACCTACCAAGGCTAATTATGGTTATTGATGCGCAGGATGCGCAATACTACTGAGATTGAAGTCGGACAGGAAGTTATCCGTCATGGTTTCTGGCCATCACAAAACTGTACATGCTGTATACACACATTCGAGGAAGGCGAAGAGCTCGACTTCTGGAAGAAACATATTGTGATGTCTAAGCATTGAGCATTTCAATGGCTTGCATTTGACGAAAGCGGTACATGGGAAGGGGCGCGAGTTTAGGATTATGGCTCGTAGTAAATAGTTTTTCTGGTCAGGTCATGATGCTAATCAAGGACAGCCAATATGTAGTTTATTCAAACGACATGTGCTTCTTTCCAAGCATGTCCTACGGATGTAATACTACAATGATTCAGTGATCATCATGTGGATAGATTAATATATGAGCGAGAGCTCTCGCGCTACATTGTAGATCATATTCATCCATGATCCTCTTGAAGGAAAAGTTTAAAACCGAAATTCGAGTTCTTTTGGACACAATGATACTCATGAACCGGAGCCTTGAATTGCCTTTGTGTTCGAGTTACTGACGCAACAGACGCAGACGCTAGTTATCGACAGTGGACAAGAACTTGATATGTAATGACGGAGCTTCACGTCCGAAGCAAAGTCTACTAATTCCTTGCTTTCAACACTGTGTGCTCAATTTAATTGATCGAATCCCCGATTTCCGATCACTTTGCAATCATAGTCGGGGGTCAGGTGTCGTCCGACTTATCAGATACCAAGCTCAAGCAGCAGTGTGCGTACGTACTCGGCAAAACAATTGATGATCGGGGAAAAAGGGACACTCGATCATACAATTTTATCTGATCAGATTACTATGTCTCGGTGGTGACCCTTGAGATCGCATCATGATGGCGGAATGTAATGTAAATCTATCTGATTAGATATGTATGTTGCCTCTTCTTCTCCATAGTTGCCAAGCAACGTTAGCGGCCGCCCTGTCACAGGAGCACGCGAGCAAATCTGGAACACTCTGGGACCTAACACTGAAACAACCGCGCTTGCAATGCTCCATGAAGTATCTAAGCTCCGAACAGCTTGCAAGCTGTACCACGACCGCTCTGACAAGGTAACAAATGCGAAACAAAACCGTTGGGGAGCGGGTGCTTGAATGAAAATTTGATTTCATCGTCTGCGTCTGCGGTCAAGCAAAAACTACACATCAAGGGCGTAGATCCAAATACATATACTATATCTTCAACGCTGTACTGTAAGTACGTACTGATCATGTCCGAGCACAGAGGAGGGCACACGACGTAATCCATGCAAACGGCCGATTGATAGTAAGATATATTTATTTGTGTATGCAAGAAGGCCGGGAAACATCAGCTGAGGCGAACAAAGCAAAGAAACTAAGTAAAAACCAAGAATTAGCTTCCGGGGAGAACAACAAGCAAAATTGAGAAAGAACAAACACCGAAAGCAGTTAGACAACTATCATATCCACGACCTCTAAGCAACATATCGCATCTCCGGAAATTTTAGATAGGAAGACGAAGGAGATACTGTAACACCTCCACCTCTAATCGTCTCGCCTTCTCTCCTCCTCCGCATCCAGCGGTTGGCCATCCAACCCCACATTCGCGCCATCCACCGCATTCTGTGTATCCCCTAGATACCAATTCGGCATGAACAGCGACGCCACGATCGGCACCGCACTCAGCACCGTCGCCGCCACCACCATCACCTTCATCGTCTCGTCATACGCCGCAATCACGCCCTCCCGCACCGGGTCCCCACGGGGGTACTTCAGCACGCCCGTCAAGCTCCCAAACAGCGCATCAATCTCCTCCTGGGGGAGCAGGCCCGCGAGGTGTCGCGCGAGGTTGCCCGGCATCGTGTTCGTCCAGATCGCACCGGCGATCGCGCTCCCAATCGCACCTCCGATCTCCGTGAGCAGCAGAACGGCCGCCGTGACCATCGCGACATCCACATGCGGCACGCTCGCCTGCGCGCCGACCTGGCTCGCCGCGGCCGCGAGCCCGCCACCCATGCCCTGCAGGATCTGCGTCCACACGAGCTCCGCCGTGCTCGCCTGCGCGCCGCGCGAGTGGATCATCAGCCCGACGCCGAGCATGCGGATGCACAGGCCCGTGCTGAGGATCGGCTTGTACCGCCGGAAGTAGAGCATGAGCACCCCGCCGGCGAACCCGAACACGGTGAGCGCGACGGTCTGGGTCTGCATGAAGTAGGTCGTGTTGAGGAGCGACCAGGGCTTGACGACGAGCACGAAGGAGTAGAGGTACGTGAATGTGAGGTAGAAGGAGGCGAAATCGAAGAATCCAATGAGACTGGCAAACACGACGGAGCGGTTGCGCACAAAGCGAGGCGCGATGACCGGGCGCGACGCATAGCGGAGGTCCCACACGCCAAACACAAGCAGAAGCACGCATCCAACCACGAGCATCGCAATCATTGAAGCTGCAGCGAGATTAGTCTCTGAGAAAGTGGAATTTATGCTGCTTACGATTCTTCCAATGGTCCTTCGCCGTCTCCGCGAGCGTCAGCGGAAGCAGGATCAGCGCAACGGCTGTGCCAAGTAGAACAAGCCCAAACAGGTCCAACTGGCCCGCCGTGCGCTTCACCTTCACCCAGACCGAGTCGCCCTTGTCTGTACGCGCAGGAGCCGCCGTCGGTGCTGCGCGCAGCTGGTTGAGTGTTGCGTCGACAAGACCCAGCCGCTTCGCCTTGCGCTCAGCCCAGAATAGCGTGATGATCAGCGGCAGGAGCGTCGCAGGCACAAGAATCGCAAACATCCCGTCTGCAAGCCATTAAATACAAATCATCACAAACCAAACACTACTCACATCCCCACCGCCACCCCGCATGCTCGAGCACGCTCGTCGAGATATTCGGCCCAATGAAGCCATTCACGACAAACGGCATCGACACGAGGCTGCTCACGAACCCGCGCCAGCGCATCGTCGTGATGTCCGCGATGATGATCTGCGTGAGCAGCTGCAGGCCCGTGTAGCCCACCGCGTACAGCACGATGCCCGCCGCGATCGTGTTGATGTCGTGCGCGGACGCGATGACGATGTACCCGAGGACGTAGAAGCACAGCACGATGAGGTAGCTCGTCGCGCGCGAGGTCACGTCTGCGAGCTTCGCGATTACCGGCTTGCCCACGGCGATTATCACGCTTTGCGCGACCTGAGCGAGAAGTTAGGTTTGGTGCAGAGGGAAGGGATGGTTTGCGCACCTGGATACTCGAGATCAGGGAATGTTTGTCAAACTCGGACGCGGCGAATGCGAGATAGGAGTACGTCGTCGAGCTGTCGAGAGAGTAGATGTAGGACGCGAGGCCGAGTCTGTGATCCTGTCAGCTCAACTCAAGTAAAATACGTAAATAGTTAAGAGAGAAAAAGGAACAATATCGATGTAGATGACAAAAGAGACCACCCGTCTTTCCACACGAGCTAAAATCCCTACGTCTTTCCCCTGTGCTTTGTCTGCTCTGAAATGCAATCATACAGCTATTTGTGTCATCATCGAGAACCGGATGCACAGGCAGTAATGCTGCAGGAGAGACAGACCATGGCAAGGGGGAATAGAGCACTGGGACTGAGGACACTTGAACAAGAAGGTAGGAGACATCGAACGAGCAAAGAAATTAATGTCCATCGGCGTGACGCAAATGAAGCTCAGCACAAATTCCATCCGCCTTCGTCATAGCAGAATCTGCTATTGTTTAAACCACTTCCACGCTCTCCGCGAGAGCAGCAACAGCGCTGAAAACGGCGTGCGCTAAAACATGCACCATCATCCCAGCCCGGCGCCGACACCTGGAGTCTGTATGCAGATGGTGGGCAGAAGAGCGGGTACGAACGACGGCAAAGAGAAATAAACAGCAAGAATCACGAGCGAAAGAGTGAAAGGTCTTTAAAATGCGATGGAAAGCAATGGGTACAAGGCAGAGCAAAGATGAGGTAAAGTTGTTTTATTGATGGGTAGAATCTTGCTAGGAGTGATCCATCATGGGTTTGTGCTGGCGAAACGCAGTAAAGAGATGATGCACAACAATGCGAAAAGAAAAGAATAGCAGCAGCAAGGAAAAGTGTGAAGACTCACGAGATGAAGAGCACCCATTTCGAGCGCTTGCCATAGACACGCTCAGCAGCCTCGACCTTCAGCACCCCCGCATGCGCATCGACCTCCTGCAGCACCGTCGGGTCCAAGTGCGCCGCAACAACACCCGTCTGCGTCGTCGCGCCGGGCGTCGGCGACGTCGAGCGCGAGTGGTAGTCGACGTCGTCGTCGTCTTTTTTGATGTCGGGGTCAGACATAGCGGTGGGAAAGAACGGGGGCGAGAAAACTGACCTGAGTGCCGGCTTATAAGGGGCTGGTACGCCGCCGTTGAATCCGCCATCGTTTGAACTTTGGCTTGTCAGGGTGCATCGCAGGAGGAAGACGACGGGCAGACTCTCTCTGACATAGTGGCGTGGTTGCCTCATCAGAGAGACCACGTGGGCCAAGCATATCTTATCGGTCTTATCGTCCGTCTTATCCGATAACGCCGTAATCAGATCAGATAATGCAGAAGAGGTCCTCGACGTGGAATAGGTAGGTTGGGAAAAATAAGCACGCAAATGACACCACCGGGATCATCTGGGCACTACGAGGTGCTTCCACCGCCCAGAAATCGGGAAAAGTCATAAGTTGGTTAGAGACTTCAGGCCGTGACCTGCCAGTGAGTCGGACTTGCATTATGCATCTGGATCACAGTTGCTTGCGGCCGTTTACTTGGGAGGAAATGAGAGACGTCGAGAACATGCCTGTATAGTATATTATCAGATACATGCATATATCTACCTTGGCCCTGATCACCGAGCTTCTGCTTTGCATTTACTTCGAAGTTCGAAGCAGCATGCAATTATCGTACACATATCTGATCAGAAAACAATTGTATTTCATAATAAGAGTGAATCAGACTGAACATCCCTGTATGTTTTATTCGAGTGTAAGTACCTCTGACAATTGTTCATTCAACCATTGAAATCACGCCGGCTACGACTCCAAGCCACTACTATTATAAAAGCTTCACGTCGGGTAAGGGTTAGAACTCTGTCTTGGAACATGAATGTTGCGTTGGCATCCTGCAAAAGGTGTGACTCCAAACTCCAAATGCAATAGCATATTCCGAGAAAATCACTTTCGATTTCTATGTCCTTGGAGAGAAAGATGTCCGAGTCAATGGAGTTGAATAAGTGAATCGCGCAACTTGAACGTCGGGCCCGGGCCCATCACGGTCCGCCGCCACCGGGCTCATCATTGCGCAATGCCAGTGGCAGTAACACTGACACGTGAATTCCCACGCACCTCCAAGGCGACGTTCTACCTCACGAAAGCCCCGAGTCAGCCCCTGTTCTGACCGGTGAATCGCAGGCACACTAGCATCCATACCCATAACACACCATCCTAACGACGTTAAAGCATTCCCTTTTCTCGCAAAAAATGGCTCGCAATTATGATGGAAGAGTGCCAGTGAGACATTTTTCGCGCCTTTTTTTTTGCTGTCGCTAACGCGTCGTCTTGGTGACCTCAGGCTGGTCAGACATCATGGTATCTGCACGGGCGAGTAAGAGCATCAGCATTGAGCTGTTAACTCCTCAAGAGTCAGGTACGACTATTGAGATATGAGGAACCCTAAACTTTGCTTCAGCAGGTGGATCGCTCTCATCAGCAACGGATGAAAGCGCTGATACTGCACGGCGGCAACTCGACTGAAGATCGATCTGCCTCCTAGAGCCTCCTTTCACCATTGTCGAGGTCTCTCTGCGTCACAGGAAAGGACAATAGTGGACGGCATGGGCTGGTGCTAAGGCCTGTGCGTTCTAGGACGTCGGATGCCCAAGACCCAAGAGATCAATATTCAAATCCCTCCGAGTCTGCGCTCAACCCACCTGGGTTCTATCTTCGTATCTGCGGATCATGGATCATATGTAATCGGTTGGTAGGGGTGCTGGTGCCTTGACGCGCCCGTAACAGTCTCAAAGGACCAAGCTGCTCCGGAACCTCGTCTGCGCTAGCTTGGGTTACCCAAGAGGTGACTTCTCTGGGAGAATTGTTCCGCGTGCAAGCGCTACTGGGAGTTGATTTCTCCAGCTTAGCCAAAGCGGGAGGCGACAGGGAGATAGCGCTCGTCCCAATCGCAGAGCCATCTCCAAGGAATGCACAGCCAGTCATCCTCGAACGCAACATACCAAAGAGGCGGTAAATGCAGAATTAACCATCTGTTCTCTCGCTCAATGGAGTCCATGACAAGGTGGATATCAAAGAGCACTTATCCCGTGCCCACCGCGCCCACCTGCTTTATCATCAGCTTTGACCGTATGTCAAAAGGAGGTATATCGTTCGTCTCAGTATCAATAATCGCCCGATCTGCCTTTTAGCGCATCCATGTGGGCGTTGGAAACGTCCTAGGATGTCTATAAAGTTCAGAGAAGGACATCAGCGGGTGGAATGCGAGTTGTCGGAAAATGTCAATGTGCGTCGCCCCGTACCTTGATTTCTTCTGCCTCATTAGGCCAATGACCGACCCAACATGCGAGAGCTCATTACAGTTCTTCAATCATGCCGATTATGCGGTCCACTTGCCGTACCTCGGTACTTCCTTCTTACTTATGGCTCAGACATGTCCAACTCGTACTCGTCGGTAGGGTGCCTGAATGGGGCTGGTGACGCGACGCGCCGAGGACGACAACGGTCAACCTCAAGGGGACAGAATTGTCTGCGTTAGCTTGGGTTTACAAAGGGGTGGATTCAATGAGAGCAGCGCACGTTGTTCTGATCCTAAGCGCTACTGGGAGCCACGTTTCGCCAGCGAAAGCCAAAGCGGGTGTTAGAAATAGGTAGAGTTCGGCGCCATTTCCAGCTCAGCCTCGGAAGCAGCACATAGGGACCTGGTAGCCTCGAATGCCTATCTACGCATCCAATGCATGCCAATGAAAGGGCAGCGGAAGGTAGCTACCAAAGAACGCTTGGTCCTCCGTGGTGCAGTCACCGATATGCTTGGACCTACATATGTACGGTCAAAGACCTGAGGCGTGTAAGAGCGTTTGTGAGTGTGTGGCCTTCCTCAGCTTCACCATAGACTCACCATAGGACCTTCTAAGATATGCCGGGTATCCTGCTTCCGTGAAGACGACAATGTATGTCAATGTCCGCCAATCAGTCCATGGAGTCGCTGACAGGGCAGGCAGACCGCACTGCTGCTTGAATGTGCTCTCTGCACATTGAATCACGAAAGTCAAGCTGGCTTCGTCCATCCCGATAGCTATTACCGACGGGTGAGATCTTCTTGCGACGGAAACCATTAGGTGTCTAACAGATCAGACCTTCTAGAGAATTGCGATCTCGTCTTAGAGAAAGTCAGGAAGCGCCGCGGCATTGTTGACCAAGTTTGGGCACGCGTACGAGAAGATACAAAGGACGCGAGTAACGTGACGCAGTCCACATACCCCGATGCAAACAACCGCACATAACCACACCGTGCTTTACTTTTCAACTTCAAACCGCTGCAGTTTGACTTCCTCCTTCTTACTCCTATCCCCTCCCGCCTGCAAATAGTCCCGCTTTCAAACCTACCATTCTTCGACGAACGTACAACTTTCAAGCACCAACATCTCTGTATTTCTCTTCATCATACAAATCTGAATCCTCACAGAAACAAAAATGAGGACCTTGATTTGGCATCAAGGACCCAGCGCCGAGTACGCGATCTCATCATTACAGTCTTATGATACTAGTCTCTAACCAGATATTCATCAATCCGCAGACTCGGACTCAACGGCAATCTCGCAAACGTGCATGCAGCTGGTTATAGCTCGGGGACTCTCGACCCTAGGCGCGATTTCAACACAGGATTCGTGCCCCAGCTGGGCTCGTGGGGTTTCGATAGGTCGGATGCAGGTGCCTTTAATAGGGGGCTCAATCCAATGCAATATGTCAGGTGAGTTCAACTGCCTTCTACATCCAACCCGGAGAGTTGACGTGTGGTTTGTTCGAAATCTTGGCCTCTGTTTCTCCGTCATCCGACTCGGATGTTGCGTTCCAAAGCGATCCTGCTTTATTCAGTCCGTCGTACCAGGGGAGTGTTATTCACGAGCCACGGCTCGGTTCCTTCGACACTGTCAACCCGCAAGAACTGCCATACCCATTTACGTTCCATGTACGGAGCCCATTACAGAACTCAGCGGAGCCTGGGTCGAGTTCGCAATCGCTACCGCAGCACACCCTGCCTCTTCAGCCGCCCCAGCTGCCCACCGGTAGCTACTTTCCAGCTGGGCCTCATGCTCACACCGCGGAGTCATCATTGTTCCCACCTACACCCATCAGGCCAAATCCATTCCTGCAGGAACACGCCTCGCATTCACAACCCCAGGGCTTTTCCGATTCAAGGCTCCCGAGCGCAAATATAGATCCTTCATTGCTCACTTCCCCCGCAACGAACTTGATGGGCGTGCCTCCCCCATCCATGATGCCTGTCGCGGGACCAAGTGATTGTGCTGCGAGGAAAAGAAGCAGGAATGTCGACGAAACCCGCGCCAACAAGTCTACTCGGCGAACTCGCAGACGCATTGAAGATCCATCCATCATTTTGCCTCAGTCGACGGAGCCGTTACACTTGCCTGTCCTTCCCAGCGGCTCATCGCTTTCTTCTCCCGTCCCGCTCTATGCCCAGGAACATCCGAGCGAGACAGGCTTCAACTCGGCTAATACCGTCGCTACATCGTCGCATAGTCATGAAGGACCAAGCACCATTCCTCAAGCCCTAGACGAGTCGGCGTCTTCGTCTCCTAGCTCACTCCCGTGCCCATTTATGGTCGGAGAGAAAGTTTGTGGAGTACTCCTCACAAATCAGTATATGATACACGCACACTTCAAAGACATTCATAAGGACGATGAGAATTTCCCGCCGTCTAAGGCTAAGTGTCCTTTCCCGGTCCTGAAGGGAAAGAAACCGTGCAAGGGCTGTAAGGGTTCGTTCAACTTTCAAACCTATGCAAGGCATGTCTTCGAGGTACACCTCCCATCGAAAGTACAATGCCCCGTTTGCTTGAAGTATTACTCACGATCGTGGCGTCGTAATCTACACACATGTGGCGGCCCTCCAGTCCAGATGGCTCACTCTGGTGCTAGTAAGAAGAGGACGAGAAAGTGATTGGTCCATCGCGCTGGGTAACTTCATGTCGTTCCCCTTTCACTTCCATCTATCTTCCCCCCTTATCCCAACTCTATTGAACTTATGTCTTGTGATCTATCCTTCCCTTTCACCCACAATCTGTTCATTCACCTATCTTTCATGAAACGTTTGATTCTGTTTATTCTGTTTATATGTATAATTTCTGGCATCGTGTCTTCTTGTCAGTCCACAGGTGGCGCACTATTACTTTTCCACTTATGACTTTCTTTTGGTTTTCTCAACATTGTATCTTCACCGCAAACAAGCTATTCTTATTCCTAACGCTTGTATTATCTTCTCACTGTATGTACATATCACCACTGCAATTCTTCGTTCTCGTCATCCTTATTTGTAATTCTTCACCTCTCTGTGGAAAGCTGTATTTCTATTCATTCACTGTACATAATTGTTACTGATTGATTGTGAGTCATCTGCGAAATAAAATGGCTGAATTGATGGTCTAACTGAGCAATGTTTTTCCCGACATGTGAACACGCTCTTGCCAGTGGCGTCACGGCGTGTCCACATTAGGGGAGGCGAAGACGCGATTCGAGTGGCGCTTCAATTGTGGGACTGGTTGAACACTAGACTCGCAAGCCAGTCGTTACTAGTGATATGTTGATGTAACGACTGGTAGGACTCAATCATAAGTGGCTGAGTCACCTCAATTTGACCGATTTGGAATTGAATATAAAGGGAAGGACCCTACTGATTGACCGAAAGAGTGGGAGGGAGACAAAATAAGAGTGAAAGTCCCACGCGATTTGCGCCGGTCATAGGATCGACGCGCGCGTCTACGCGCCTCTTTTCCTACTACACCGTACCACGACGTCGTATTTATGTCGTAGTTAATTTATGCAGAATTCTACACCGCTGAAGCGCCCATTAGGGGAGCGTAATCAAAATATAATAACATTCACTCCTTTCATAGTAGGACAAGTAACTAAGTCACCAAAGCGAAATTATAGTCGAAATAAACGCTTCAAAGTCGACCCCGAAGCTTGCGCGACTCCAAGCAGCTCGAGCGCATTGTCACAATCCGAGACTCCTTCGAAAGCGAGCGCATCACATTACGATCCATTTGAGATTTCAGCTTCTCCGTACCCGAGCGTCCGAACGCACAATGAACGAGTTCCGCAGCCTCAGACCCGCGCCCGCAAGCCTGATGCCGTCGAAGTCATTAATCATATACATGACTACCTCCAGTGCAGCAATTGGACCCTCCACGGCTTCCTGGATGCGCTCCTAACGACATCCGAGCAGCAAATGTCGGCGTATGTCTCGCGGACCTTGAGACGACATGGTGGCAAGCTGTTGGATGGGATGGAGAATAGGTGTCCGGATGTGATTCGAGGATGGGTAGAGGGATGGGTAGAACGTGAGGCAGAGACGGAAGGACAGAGACTCGTACCGGAGATGATGCCGTCCGAAGGCCTCAGCAATCTGCTCTCCAATTTCTCGATGTCTGGAATTATGAAGCAAACGGAAGCACACTGTCCTTTACTGTGGAAGTGCCTTCGTTTCACCGGACATCGGTCAAAAGGAGATGGGGAATCACAGAGAAGAAACCGGGATCTGGTGCGTGTTTTTTTGGTCTTGAGAAATGGTATCCGGCTCATATAATTTGTAGGTATATACGACAGTCATTTGTATGATCGCGCAAGCGCGTAGTGAGCGTGCAAATGCCTTTCAAGTCGTCGTGAGCTTCTGGCTCTTAGCAAACGGTGCTTCGAGAGCACTTTTCAATGTCTTGCATCACGCAGGACTATCCGTGTGCTATGATACGGCTGTCAAGAAACTCAAGGACCTCTCAATAGAGCGTCTTCAACATATTCAAGCTCTCGCCAAGAATACGCCGTTTCTCCTCAACTGGGACAATCTGTGTCTGAGACACGATGTCGCTGAACAGCGCGAGGACAATAAATCACGATTTCTATCCGGGACAACCTCTTCACTCATTGAACTCGTCAACATTCGTCTAGGCGACCTCAAATCAAATATGCTAGCACCTCGCATATATCGCCATCCTACTTTCCCTTTTAATACACGAGACCTGCGTCCTTCTCTGCAACAAGAACAACAGCTTCAAGCCTCAATGCTAATTCATATAATCGACATATTATTTCAGTATAATCCATCTTTGAAGACTCGCTTTCCCGAGCGTCCGAAACCCCCGGTTGTGCAGCCTATACCTGTACATAAAACCGTCCACCACTCCCTTCCCTATCTTACTATCGACGAGTCTTCCATAGACGGCACCCTCAAGATTATTGAAACAATCATTCGCTCAATATTGCGAATGCGAGCGGAAGATCTACAAAGACATGGTATAATAATTTGTTCCGGGGATCTCTTGACATTTTCTCTAATAGATAAGGTAAGTTATTTGTTTGATATCACTTCATTGAATATTAGCTTACTGTATTAAATTCTAAAGGCATGCGCTGCGCGCAGGTGCGACAAAGATTTTGTCGATAACCTAAGCAAGTGGGTTGACAAATTAATCGGTCTTTTTCATGTCAAAATGGCTGGGACTCGTATGGTCGGAAATGAGTACTGGGGGAAGCCAAACGGACAAGCATTATGGTCCCTTTGGAAGGTGAACGAATTTCTCTGTCGGAAGCCAATGGTCTGTGGCTGGAAAGGATCGAAACTTGCAGCTTTCCAGCCATTGACGGAACTCATTTTGACCTTTGCCCTGCCGGCGAATGTCCTTGATGGCTGGCGCTTGGAATGCAGCAAGGATTCGCTCTCAGACTGGGTGAAGGATGTCAGCGATATTCAAGACATCAAGAATACCGCCGAACGCGTTTTCGCTCGAATTGCGTCGAGACAACGTGTATCGAAAATGAGAAGAGAACCTGACACATTGCGTGATAAGGTGTTAGAAAACGTCACTTTATTCAATTCGGATGCCCTCATTCTACTGGAATTCAAGACTGCCATACGAGAAGGAGATATCGGACGGGTTCTTAATGTCCTCGCATATTGGATGGTAGAATTTAGGGGAACTGGCTCGATGCCAAAATACGCGGATGCGTTGTTCGAGACTCTTCAGACATTGAAGCAGATGGACCCAGTTCGGAGGTACTTTTTTTTTTACCCACACCCCCTTTTTTACGTTCGTAGAACTAACTTCCTGTTTTACAAAAAAAGGGAGGCACATCTTATGAACTGGCTGGTAAATATGTCTGGGAAACCCGGACACTTCAAGGAACTCGATCTTCTGCAGGAGCATGAGAACTTCTACGTTAAAGTGAGTTTTTTTGCTTCATTAACATTCGTTGAACTGCTCTCATGTTTGATATTTATTCTAGATGATCTACCAGGCCCGGGGCGTAAATAAAAACGACGAATGGCTTAGAGTCGTTAGTCTATGCTTATGGTCACTCCGTAGCGTCCTTACACGAGTTGGAGAAGAATATGAGGTCCCGCGAAACGGGACCTCGCACACCTCTCCGCATACTCAGAAGGATATAGATAGGTTAACGGAATACTTGCTAACGCATTCAATTCAATCCTTCTGTCCTGGACGAGGCACTAGCGACAATACCCTTGAGGCGCGCGATTTCTTCACCAACGGCGTCAGGTACAGTAACTCGGCAAAGGCCTTTAAGACCTTCTTCCGAGACACAAGGAAGGCCTCCTACAATGCAAGACCGGCGCCTTCACAAACGGCAGGCGAGCGGGAACCAGAATCAGAACCAGAACCAGAACCAGAACCAGAGGACACCGACCAATCCGATGAGGAAATTACTCAGGATGACCTGGAAGGCGAAGACCCAGAATTTGCATCGACTATTGCCACTGTCCGCGATTTGGCACGGAGCCTTGATCTTGGAGTTGACTCGTAAACCAGTCGCTTTGTAGTACATACTTACTTGGTGCGCACGTCCAATGACATTCACGGAAGACAATGTCTGACTCTATCTACGAAGGCACTTACTTATTGATATATATTTTTACTAAAATTCATACAAGAATACGCTTCCATCAAGTCAGAATATATTGAAGGCACAAGGTCTACAAATTAAGGTTAAGAACAAGATTTCCATGCCGGACTTGCGTACCGGCGTTGGTGCGTGTGACCTGGCTTCCTCCCATGTCATTAGCTCCCCCAACCCTCTTATCCTTGTCTTTGTTTAATTCATCTTCAGTGTCTTCCCGTGCTATTTGATCTTCATCGTATTTCTTGTAGATATCCTGGAGTTCAATGAAGAGCTCGCGACAGTGATCGCTTGGAGTAGGGAAAGGGTCTACAAGAGACACCATGCCATCGGCCCAACAGACCCTCGCTAACAGGTCAGTCTCCGATGAGACTCGCTTGCCCTGTGAGGCAAGTTTATCGATGATATCATCATCTAGGAGTGACTCGGCGGTGGTGAGGTGGGAGCCAGGATGCTCTCGTTCAAGTAAGCGGTCTCTCCATGCGACCAGACGCTCTTTTGCATATGCGCGGAACTCATCGGTCACAGCAGTGCGCCGACCCCGTTTCAAGCCGGGTTTTTTTTCGAGCTTGATATCTTCCATAGGGAAGGCTTCGGGGGTGCAGTTGGAACAGCAAAGGGCCTGAGGGTCGTCTTTATAAAGTGTGTTTACTTTATAGACGAGACGGACTAAGGAGATCGATGGTCACAAGCTCGAGTATTATCTATCTATCTATCTATCTATCTATCTTTCGTCCATCTCAGCTAACTTACTCGGCCTCGTTTCTCCCTCGACACCTCAAGCCCATACGCCTACTCGCATTCCCCGCATCCGAGTTTGACAAGCTCGAGTATTCAGATACACACTACCCTTTCCTTCTACACCCAATCTAACGGATCGCAGCTCGCGCAGATTCTCGATACCTAACGCCTTTGCAGGACGAGATGCTCTGTTCGCGATTCTCAAGGCGCCGCCGAGTCATCACCTCGCTGTTCTGGGCTCTGGGCCTTAGCGGCGAAGGGGCTTGGACTCGTCGACGTGAGGCGCCGCTAGAGCGGCTCGTGGCTGGGACTTGTCAACGTTCAACACTGGACCACCTGCCGCGAGTGGACAAGGGGCGAGGCGGCGCGCTGTAGGTGCAGAGTGAAGTTGCTGCACACAGCAACTTGCAGGTGCGTTAGACTTTGCTTTGAACTCTGGGCTCACATACTGCTCGGTAGAGACGGTGCCGCGGCGCTGCTCCCGCTTCCCCTATCGCTCGCGGAGACAGTGAAGGAGCATTGAGAAGCAATCAGCGGGCGAGCGGGCTAGCTAGACCTGGTGTCGTGCTCGTGCTGTCGTGCTGCTTGTCGCGGGACAGGGGCGGGAGGGGTTGCGCTGATCCTCCGCCCGCTGTAGCTGACGGCAAAGGACTATTGGGAAAGATTGTGAGGCGCATCACGGCTCCGTTGCTTGGGCTGTAGTCTCGATGATTGCGATGTTCGTGGTTCGCTCGGCGCTGCTGCTTCTGCTTCTGCTCGGCGTGTGAGACCTACTGTATGCCCGCTATGCTCTACGCCTTCGTGCTCGTGCCCGTCGTCTATAAATAGATGCAAGAAAGAAGGATTCAAGGAATAGCCCGAATACTGTATGATGAAAATCGCAAACATATCGAATGTCGAAAACAGCTAATTCAATTGCTGACTCACTTGACCATAGCTACCTGCCCGAAGACGATTGACGAGATATTTGCTCAAATCCACAATGGTGAACTGTGTTGGAAGCTGCAGGTCCGTGTATCCCAGCACGTACAGCACCATGATGATCATGCTGGCGACGTGCGCGGATGCAAACACGGTGCAGCA
Source organism: Trichaptum fuscoviolaceum (assembly GCA_910574455.1). Classification (NCBI taxonomy): domain Eukaryota; kingdom Fungi; phylum Basidiomycota; class Agaricomycetes; order Hymenochaetales; family Trichaptaceae; genus Trichaptum; species Trichaptum fuscoviolaceum. Next base: position 2,486,549 of record CAJSYZ010000012.1, on the reverse strand, counting down.
AATGAGATAGAAGCAGAGCACAACAAGGTACCTCAGCACGCGTGAGAACACGGCTACGAGCTCTGTTATGACGAGCTTCGCGAAGGCAATGATGGCACTTTGCGCAACCTACAGAGCGGAGACTAGTACGGCGTTTGACTGAATGAGAGCAAGTAAATTCTGCTGAGGCAAAGATGAGAAAAAGCAGCATAATATGAGATTGCGAGAGTCTAGAGATTTCATAGCCCCGTCGTCGTCGTCTGTTGTCGTTGTCAGAGGAGAATTTTTTAAATGACAGTGTTCAACTAGACTCGCAAGCCAGTCGTTACTAGTGATATGTTGATGTAACGACTGGTAGGACTCAATCATAAGGAGTCCAGTCACCTCAATGTGACCAATGGGTCACAGTGTGCCTGACTATTCAGCTTAGTGGTGGCAAATTTTCACAGGGTTCTTAAGTTGCCGGTGGCTACCCGAGTACCGGTCACACTTTTTTTTTTTGAAATTCCACTTGTATTAGAATCAGATAGCGAATACATGCAGATTTTTGTTCTAAATCTTTGCTATCTACATAATATGAGGCCCTCCAGGCCTGTAAGAGTCGACAGAGAAGCACTAAAGTCGCTTGGCCGGCAGGCTTTTGGATCCGAGCCTTTCGACTGGCAAATAGACACAGCCGAAGCCAGTCCTGCCAGCTAAAATGAAGCTTCAAGTGTGAGCAATGCTCACTGGCTGTACTACAGAGTGATGTTCACTATATGAACAATTACTCAAGTCAAATACGACATGGGTGATCATCAGCAGTGAGTGAAAGTCAAAAGTGAGCTTGAAGCGGTGCTCACCTCTGAAGCTCACTTTGCCCCCTCCTATAGAGGGTAGTATACAGCTGTAGTTATACTATAATATAACAAATGTCTATTTAATAATTGAGCATACCCACCGCTTTTTTGAGCTAATTATAGTACTCAGGCACTGCTGATTGACAGTATGCTGTAATAATTTAGAATTTCATAATTTCCATCCATTTTGAGATATGAGGCACATCAGGGTCCAGGACCCTGAGGTCTGGCAGGTTCCAGGTCACTTGGTGCCTGCTGCCGCTTTAGGGGGTCGTGGGAATAAATTCAAATTAGCCTTTGCAGCCCCTACAGGCCTTTAAAAATAGCGCAAAAATAGCCAAAAAATCAGAAAAATATTCCTGGGCACTGCCGCTTCGCCCTAGCGTGGGAACTACGCTTTTGGGCGACCATATTAGGCTACCAGGGTGCTCTAGGCCTTCCTGGGCCCTTCCAAAAGCGGTAAAAATCATCATAAAATAGATAATTATAATCATTTGCCCCTGCATATATGCAGGCTTCCCCTGGGCCTACCAGCAGCAAATAAAATGCACTAAAATCATAATATATTAGGAGAAGTATATCTAAGATGAACTAAATGGCTATATATAGAAATACTAGCTGGGAACATGTATAGAATAGCATAATATATTCTATTTTTAATACATAGCAAATGGGGCTCATTGCACCACATTGGTGTACCTCCGGAATGCAAATTTTGATGGGAATCCAATGGTGCATACTAGACGAGCTGAAACGGGCTTTCACGGCGCCAAAATACGCATTTTTCATTTTGTTACAGATTATTCTTTTATTTAAATGTTATTTTTACTACAGCACTTCTACTGCATGTAATGGCACGTATAGATAGCCGAAATGGTAGAGAATGATGAGGAGAACAATAATATGAGCTTAGAATAGCTACGCGGGGGCTATATATAGCAGTAGCACACCAACTCGTTTCGGAGTGCATGCAATTATTGTTTCTCTCTCATATACATATACACACAGTATCTACGTGTGCTAATAGGTTTGAATAGCTCTCTATATATGCCTTTCATGCTGTACGAAGTTTCACGGCAATCGGAGCTCATTCTGAATTGATATAAGGCATGCAATTTTCGGAAAGAATGGTTAATTTTAATTTATCGGGAGGGTTATGGGTCAGGCACAGAGTGCCAAACATTCACTAAAGGTATCCTAAACATAATCCAATAGCATATTTGGGATGCAGGTGGAATGGGGAAGTCATATCCAACATTGTAGGTTAATATGCTATGTGTGATATCAGAATATACATGTTATGTCAGAAACACATATAACTTACAGTTTCCACCTGCATCCCAAATATGCTATTGGATTATGTTTAGGATACCTTTAGTGAATGTTTGGCACTCTGTGCCTGACCCATAACCCTCCCGATAAATTAAAATTAACCATTCTTTCCGAAAATTGCATGCCTTATATCAATTCAGAATGAGCTCCGATTGCCGTGAAACTTCGTACAGCATGAAAGGCATATATAGAGAGCTATTCAAACCTATTAGCACACGTAGAACTGTGTGTATATGTATATGAGAGAGAAACAATAATTGCATGCACTCCGAAACGAGTTGGTGTGCTACTGCTATATATAGCCCCCGCGTAGCTATTCTAAGCTCATATTATTGTTCTCCTCGTCATTCTCTACCATTTCGGCTATCTATACGTGCCATTACATGCAGTAGAAGTGCTGTAGTAAAAATAACATTTAAATAAAAGAATAATCTGTAACAAAATGAAAAATGCGTATTTTGGCGCCGTGAAAGCCCGTTTCAGCTCGTCTAGTATGCACCATTGGATTCCCATCAAAATTTGCATTCCGGAGGTACACCAATGTGGTGCAATGAGCCCCATTTGCTATGTATTAAAAATAGAATATATTATGCTATTCTATACATGTTCCCAGCTAGTATTTCTATATATAGCCATTTAGTTCATCTTAGATATACTTCTCCTAATATATTATGATTTTAGTGCATTTTATTTGCTGCTGGTAGGCCCAGGGGAAGCCTGCATATATGCAGGGGCAAATGATTATAATTATCTATTTTATGATGATTTTTACCGCTTTTGGAAGGGCCCAGGAAGGCCTAGAGCACCCTGGTAGCCTAATATGGTCGCCCAAAAGCGTAGTTCCCACGCTAGGGCGAAGCGGCAGTGCCCAGGAATATTTTTTGATTTTTTGGCTATTTTTGCGCTATTTTTAAAGGCCTGTAGGGGCTGCAAAGGCTAATTTGAATTTATTCCCACGACCCCCTAAAGCGGCAGCAGGCACCAAGTGACCTGGAACCTGCCAGACCTCAGGGTCCTGGACCCTGATGTGCCTCATATCTCAAAATGGATGGAAATTATGAAATTCTAAATTATTACAGCATACTGTCAATCAGCAGTGCCTGAGTACTATAATTAGCTCAAAAAAGCGGTGGGTATGCTCAATTATTAAATAGACATTTGTTATATTATAGTATAACTACAGCTGTATACTACCCTCTATAGGAGGGGGCAAAGTGAGCTTCAGAGGTGAGCACCGCTTCAAGCTCACTTTTGACTTTCACTCACTGCTGATGATCACCCATGTCGTATTTGACTTGAGTAATTGTTCATATAGTGAGCTTCATTTCTGCTGGTAGCAGTGCCGAAGCTATCTTGAAGGGTCGGGATGTCGTGCTCGACGTAGGCACGGGCAATGGAAAGACTATGGCATTTACCTTAGCATTGCTAGCGGAACCAGAAGTCATTGCTATAGTTGTTTCTCCCTTACAAAGCCTCATGGTTGAACAAATGGAAAACGGCCCAATTTCAACTATAGCTGTATGCTCGGAGACGTTCGAACGAACATCTAAAAAGCAAGTGTATCAGGTGAGTACTTACAATTAACTCAGAGCTCTTAATATCTAATAGAGTGATCAGGACATTACTAAGTGTAAATTCCGACGAGTAATAGTCTCACCGGAGATTGCAATCTCGAAAGAGTTTGGTATAGCTGTCTTATCAAAAAAAACCCTTCAAAAACGGCTTCAGTGCATCATCATCGACGAGGCTCACTGTATAGCTGACTGGGGGAGCTCCTTCCGCACGGATTATAGTAAGATTGGTGTTCTACGGGGACGAATCGCGAGGACCATACCGTTTCTAGTGGCTTCAGCGACTCTGCCAGTACACATACTTGATATAGTGAAAAAGGAGCTCAATATTGGTGCCGGTGCTTGTCAGGAATCCGCCTCAGGTTATTTTATTTCTTTTATTTTCTTTTATTTTCTTTTACGATCACACTCCGAGTCGGATCCCCGACATGTCCGGTCCGAAACCGGACTTTCTTTGACTCCGATTCTCTTCCTTTTTGCGTAGATTACTTGCCTGTATGTTTGCAGGCCGCTAAGACAAGCGCCCTGCAAACAATTCTCTTTTCGTTCTTTCTTCCGCCACTCCGACTCGAACCTCCGCTCTACCGATGCGGGACCCCGACTAGAGCGGGACCCCGAACTCCGACTTACGTCAGCGGTATAGGTCGGACCTAGTCGGATCAGGGTCCAGTGGCTTGGTACTGTATAGTTTTTGCCTTTGTTCATCAAAACCGCGGATCCCCCTGCGAAGCACTCCACTTTTGGCCTCTTGTAAAGTGCTTCTCAGGTGATGTGTTTATCTTTAGCTCTGATGTGTAGAATAGCTTAATTGACTTGTAAAGTGCTTCTCAGAGTGAGAACCACCGCTCATTGTGTCCGATCGTCGTCCGTGTCCGATTCAGGGTCTCGAAAGCGAAGGAACCACTCTAGGTTGTAACATTAGGCCAAAAGTTTGTTCTTTCGACGCCCTGCGATTGCACCGACCGATTTTTGATCCCTCTGAATGGGAAGATTCGGACAAGAAGACTCCGACGAAGATATGACCGACCCGATCAACCCCGCGCAAGCAGCGCCCGCGCCAGGCGCTGCTCCGACTCCGACTCCGGGTGCAGCTCCCGCCCAGACCCGCACCACCGCCCCAGCAGGGCGGAGACCTCCCCCCAGACGTCCTCCAGGCTATCAATGATGCCACCCGACCTCTCCAGTCACACCTGCAGGAGGTGACCGCCGAAAACCAGCGCCTCCACGACTTCATGAACCTGTTTGTCCGAAATGCGCAGGAAGGCGCGACCCGCACTCCCAAGGGTCCGAAGGTCGGTGCCCCGCCCGCGTTCTATGGGCGTACTCCGAAAGATAAGGAGACGGAGAGTATCAGCTTTGAGGAGTGGTCGCAGAAGGTCCGACTTTATGTCCGGATGCGCCCCCAGGAGTTTGTAGGCAGTCCGACGATGGCCTGTCTATGGGCTGCTTCGCTACTCCGCGGGCCCGCTGAACAATGGGCTCGTCCGCACACAACCGCCGCCCTCGAGGGCACCGAAGTCCCCGCTCTCATGACCGATTTGGAACTCTTCCTGGCGTCCCTCCAGTCCGCGTTCGGACGTCCGAACATCAAGCGCCACGCCGGACAGGAGCTTATGAAACTGCGCCAGGGCAAGGACACGGTGTCGGAGTATGCGGCGAAGTTTCGTGCGTTGCTGGTGGAGTCGGAGGTGGACTGGGGGATGGAAGGGAAGATGTTGGTGTTCGAGACCGGACTCAGCAGTCAGTTCCGCTACGATCTGGCGAGCAAGGAGATCCGGGAGACCAAGAGCTTTGACCAGTGGGTCCGACTGCTTTGCGAATACGATGAGGACTTGCGTGCGCGTCGGACTGGCTTCAAGCAGAACAACTGGAGTCCGAACTGGGGCTCCCGCTCGCAGACACACCACTCCGCTTCGCGCGGACCGACTCGGGACCCCGACGCGATGGACATCGATCGCTTGAGCACTGAAGAGATGATGCGCCGCGGACTTTGCTTCCAGTGCGGTGAGCATGGACATCTGGCTCGCGACTGTCTGCAGCGGTGCAAGAAATCAAATGTCCGATCGAAGGTGGCTTCACAGACCGCCGCCTCGTCGTCCACCGCTCCGCCCGCCGCCGCTTCCAAGACACCGACTGCGACCCTCGAGGAAGTCCGCGACGAGACTCCGACCGTGAACGCCGCTCGCACTCCGACCGTTGACGAGATCGCCAAAGCGGTCGCAGCTGCTCTCAAGAGTCAGGGTTTTTGAGTGGGTCTAGGCGCGCGGTCGTTCCGCCAAAGACCCCGAACCGATTTTCGCTGTTAGATGATGATGTATCCGATCCCTCTGTGTACAATCGTACTTCGCTAATACACAAGAGTTTGCGTCGATTCATCCATGTCCCAGTGTAGAGCATGACACGGGTGCAGGTCATCCGTGGGTACCTGCAGGTACCTGCGCTCAAAAACCTGCGGTTCCAGGTGCACCTGTGCGCAGGTACCTGGTTCTCACGGTTACCTGCAGGTCCAGGTTTGGATTTTTTTTGCCCAGGTACCTGACCGGGTACCTGCAGGTACCCGGTCAATCACGTGCACTCACCTTGAGTGCGACAAACGCAACGATGTACCATTGCTTTCACCTCAATCTACTCAACAAACACCTCTTTTGAGCTACTCAAAGCTCCCTATGGAAGTTATACTCGGCTCTCGACGCGCCATTCTATGATGGCGATCTCGCGCCCGATAACCGCCTCCTCGCCAACTGCGCGCTCGTCAACTAAGCAGCTGACACGCCGTACTGCGACCAGAAACCACCTGCAAGTCCTTCGCCCGCGCGGTCGACCGCACACTGCTGCCAGGTAGCTGATTGAATGAAGTACAGCGTTGCTGTAAACCATCCACTGCATCAACACTCAGCAAATGCTGGCTGAAGCAGTATAGGGTGAATCAGCCTTACTGTACATTGATTCAGGGGATGCATACCTAGGGAATACTAGGCATGCAATACCAATTGGGATTATAGCACTGGATAATAGAATAATGCATTGCATACCCACCGCTTTTTTAGGTTAATTATAGCATTCAGGCACTGTTGATTGATAGCATGCTGTAATAAATCAGAATTTCATAATTTCCATCTATTTTGAGATATGAGGCACACCAGGGTCCAGGACCCTGAGGTCTGGCAGGTTCCAGGTCACTTGGTGCGCTTTAGAGGAGGCCGTGGGAATAAACTCAAATTAACCTTTGCAGGCTCTACAGGCCTTCTAAAATAGCACAAAAATAACCAAAAAATCAGGAAATATTCCTGGGCACTGCCGCTTTGCTGTAGCGTGGGAACTACACTTCTGAGCGACCATATTAGGGTACCAGTGTGTTCTGGGCCCCTCTGGGCCCTTCCTAAAGCGGTAAAAATCATCATAAAATAGATAATTATATTCATTTGCCCCTGCATATATGCAGGCTTCCCCTGGGCCTACCAGCAGCAAATAAAATGCAATAAAATCGGATTATATTAGTAGAAGTATATCAAACATGATCTAGATAGCTAAATATGGTAATACTAGCTGGGAACATGTGTATAACATCAGATCATATTCTATTTTTAATACATAACATATGGGGCCCATTGCACCACATTGGGATACCTCCGGGATGCAAATTTTGATGGGATTCCAATGGGACGTACTAGAAGAGCTGAAACGGGCTTTCACGGCGCTAAAATATGCATTTTTCATATTGTTACAAATTATTATTTTATTTAAATGTTATTTTTTGTTTCAGCACTTCTACTCACGTAAAGGCATGTATAAATAGTTAAAATGGTACAGAACGACGAGGTGAACAATAATATGAGCTTAGAATAGCTACACGGGAGGCTATATATAGCTCTAACACACTAACTATTTTCGGAGTGCATGCAATTATTGTTAGTCATTCCTATGCATGTATGTACACTGTGTCTATGTTCTGAAAGCTTTAAATAGCTCTCTATATATACTTCTCATGCTGTACGAGGTTTCGCAGCAATCGGAGCTCATTTGAAATTGATATAAGGCATACAAATTTCGGAAAGATGGGTCAATTTTAATTTATTGGGAGGGTTATGGGTCAGGCACATAGTGCCAAACATTCACTATAGGTATTCTAAACATAATCCAAATGCATGTTTGGGGTACAGATGGAATTCTGTAAGTTATATATGATTCTGACATAACATGTACATTCTGATATTACACATAGCATCTCATCCTACAATGTTAGATATGACTTCTACATTCCAATGCCATCTCAAACATGCATTTGGATTATGTTTAGAATACCTATAGTGAATGTTTGGCACTATGTGCCTGACCCATAACCCTCCCAATAAATTAAAATTGACCCATCTTTCCGAAATTTGTATGCCTTATATCAATTTCAAATGAGCTCCGATTGCTGCGAAACCTCGTACAGCATGAGAAGTATATATAGAGAGCTATTTAAAGCTTTCAGAACATAGACACAGTGTACATACATGCATAGGAATGACTAACAATAATTGCATGCACTCCGAAAATAGTTAGTGTGTTAGAGCTATATATAGCTCCCGTGTAGCTATTCTAAGCTCATATTATTGTTCACCTCGTCGTTCTGTACCATTTTAACTATTTATACATGCCTTTACGTGCAGTAGAAGTGCTGTGAAACAAAAATAACATTTAAATAAAATAATAATTTGTAACAATATGAAAAATGCATATTTTAGCGCCGTGAAAGCCCGTTTCAGCTCTTCTAGTACGTCCCATTGGAATCCCATCAAAATTTGCATCCCGGAGGTATCCCAATGTGGTGCAATGGGCCCCATATGTTATGTATTAAAAATAGAATATGATCTGATGTTATACACATGTTCCCAGCTAGTATTACCATATTTAGCTATCTAGATCATGTTTGATATACTTCTACTAATATAATCCGATTTTATTGCATTTTATTTGCTGCTGGTAGGCCCAGGGGAAGCCTGCATATATGCAGGGGCAAATGAATATAATTATCTATTTTATGATGATTTTTACCGCTTTAGGAAGGGCCCAGAGGGGCCCAGAACACACTGGTACCCTAATATGGTCGCTCAGAAGTGTAGTTCCCACGCTACAGCAAAGCGGCAGTGCCCAGGAATATTTCCTGATTTTTTGGTTATTTTTGTGCTATTTTAGAAGGCCTGTAGAGCCTGCAAAGGTTAATTTGAGTTTATTCCCACGGCCTCCTCTAAAGCGGCACCAAGTGACCTGGAACCTGCCAGACCTCAGGGTCCTGGACCCTGGTGTGCCTCATATCTCAAAATAGATGGGAAATTATGAAATTCTGATTTATTACAGCATGCTATCAATCAACAGTGCCTGAATGCTATAATTAACCTAAAAAAGCGGTGGGTATGCAATGCATTATTCTATTATCCAGTGCTATAATCCCAATTGGTATTGCATGCCTAGTATTCCCTAGGTATGCTGATTTACCCTATACTGCTTCAGCCAGCATTTGCTGTAGATGATGCAGTGGATGGTTTACAGCAAGGCTGTACTTCATTCAATCAGATGCTCTATATCATGCAGTGATTGCTGTAATCTCATTCAATGAGTATCTCCAGTACATTCAGCAAACACTGTATTTCATTCAATGAACTAACTGGCAGGACTGGACCGCAATACGAATAGGATCGCGTGAATGGTGAGGCCGTCTCGCGGTGAAGATCGAGCTAGAATCTCGTACTTCAGAGGTTAGATGGGTTCACAGGTGCGTCTCTTTTTTTCGCTTTTCTCATCCCTTCTCCGCACTGATCTCTTTGTCGGCTCCTTTCGTCGCTCTCGACATGCTGCTCGTCCAGTAACCGCAACGCCCGCCGTCGTCCACACTCATGATGCTGCTCCGCAAGCAGTGCGCTTCGTCAGCCAATTTCCACCGTCGCAACCCCTCTGCGCCCTCCGCCGTCGTCCAGGTCACCTCCAACCGGTCACCCAACCTGCTCGCCCTCTCCAAGCCCATCCAAATTCGCTCAAGCCCGTATTTCCTGGTGAGGAGGCACTTGATAGCCCGCCAGCCCACGGCGAGGCACCCGCATCCGCGGCGGCAGCACAGTCAACAGCAGCAGCAGGTGCAGTCGCCGGAGATTGGCAACGGTTGCATCAAGCGGGGCAGAGACAGTCCAGCAAAAGCAAGGTGGAAAGTACGTTCGACCGTTCTCCTATCTGTGTGCGTAAAGTCAGATGTTCATATTCATCTTTTTTAGCATGTGTTTGCGCCGAAACTCTTCGAAACTCCGTGCTGGACATGGAAGACTGTACACCAGCTGTCCCGTTTCCATATCTCACTCTCCGAGAAGGCATCGAACGATGGCGCATCCACGCCTCAACCCACTCCTGCTACACTCCCCCAGGTCAACTTGCCTGCTGCGCTGGCGAACTTGCCCACGGGACGCTTGGCAAAGTGTTGCTACCGCCACCGTGTCGCTATCCCTTCCCCCACACCGTTTCTTCTCCCGCTATTGCGGCCGCAGCACCTTCGACTTTCGATTGGTCGTGGTCCATGCAAGGCTGACCACCTTCAGGATATATGGTATGTTATTATTTCTATTTTATCTTATTACTACACTACTTACTGTTAATTACCTGCAGGTCGTATCAGGTACCTGCAATACCTGCAGGTAACAGGTCCAGGTAGACCCGGATCCGTTTCCCACGGTTCCGGGTCGGATCCAGGTATCAGTTTTTTTGCGCAGGTACCTGCGCTTCGCGGATCCGGGTACACCTGCAGGTGCACCCGTGTCATGCTCTATCCCAGTGAGAATAAGTGACGGCCGAAAGATTTTGAGCATGAGAGCGCTGCTAGACTGCGGTGCATTTTCGGTGATCATCAACCAGAAGTTGGTGCGGAAGTTCGGACTAAGTACTCGTCCTCTCGACCGACCAATCAAGGTGTACAACGCCGACGATTCGCTGAATCAGAGTGGTCCGATTACAGACCAAGTCCGACTTACTCTGGAGATCGGTGGACACAAAGAAGAAGTCGATGCCACAGTGGCAAACATCGGAGACTATCCGTTGATCATTGGGATAGATTGGCTACACCACCATAACCCGGAGATTGATTGGAACGACGAGACCATCAGCTTTACGCGATGTCCGAACGAATGCCGCCCTGTCGAAGCGGCAAGAGTCGTAGAAGCCGGACAACCGCTACCCCGCGCCGTTCGCAAGTTGCGGGCCGCGCGATGCAAGAACAGTCGACAGATGCGACCGCGACCGCAGCCCCATGCGAGAGTCTGCGTTGCGGAAGTCGGTGATGATTCAGACGAGTCGGACAGTGAGTCTGACGACCTTGCGAAGATTCCCCCCGGATTTCGGTACTCCGAAAAGTACATGGACATCTACCATGATGCAGAGCAGTTCTATGTGGCGGACGATCCGGACTTTGTGCATAAAGTTGCGGCCTCGTATACCTGGTCGCAGGCGATTGCGGAGAAGACGGCAGTGAAGGAGGGCGATAAGTCCTTCGAGGAGATGGTCCCCCCGCAGTACCGCGAGTTTGCGAAGGTGTTTTCGAAGTCAGAGGCCGAACGGTTGCCCGAGAGGAAGCCGTTTGACCATGCGATCGACCTGGAGCCCGGAAAGACACCTTCGTACAGCAAGATCTATCCTATGGCACCGGCGGAGCGGGCAGCCTTGAAGGAGTTCATTGAGGAGAACCTTCGAAAGGGTTACATCCGACCGTCGAAGTCCCCCGCCGCTGCTCCGGTCTTCTTCATCAAAAAGAAGGACGGATCGCTTCGGATGGTCGTCGACTACCGAAAACTCAATGAAATCACCGTCAAAAATCGGTACCCGCTTCCCCTGACCACCGAACTCATCGATTCCTTTGAAGAAGGCCCGCGTTTTCACGAAGCTCGACTTGCGGGCCGGATACAACAATATCCGCATCAAGGAAGGCGACGAGTGGAAGGCCGCTTTTCGGACTCAGGAGGGCCACTTCGAACCGACCGTTATGACCTTCGGACTTACGAACGCACCCGCTACGTTTCAGCGGATGATGAACGAGCTCTTCAAGGATATGCTGGATGTTATTGTCATTATCTACCTTGATGACATCTGCATTTTTTCGGAGAACGAGTCGGAGCACGAGGAACACGTTAAGGAGGTACTCCGACGTCTGGAGAAGTATGACCTGTTCTGTAAGCCCGAAAAGTGCGAGTTCCACAAGGGCTCCATTGAGTACTTGGGTATGATCATTGGCTCTGGGATTATCTCGATGGATCCGAAGAAGGTCGAAGCGGTGGCCGACTGGCCGACTCCGGCGAAGGTGAAGGACATTCAGGCTTTCTTGGGGTTCGCAAACTTCTACCGACGTTTTATCAAGGACTTCTCGAAGCTGGCGGTTCCCATGACCGAATTGTTGCGGAAGGATGTCCAGTGGCGCTGGACTACCCGCCAGCAAGAGTCCTTCGATGCCCTGAAGAAGAAGTTTGCGGAGGCACCGGTCCTCGCGATGCCCGACCTCGAGAAACCCTTCATCCTCGAATGTGATGCTTCGGACTTCGCGACCGGAGCGGTACTTTCGCAGATCGGACCAGATGGTGACATTCACCCAGTGGCCTACTATTCGAAGTCCCTGGGAGATGCGGAGAGGAACTATGAGATCCATGACAAGGAGCTTCTAGCCATCGTCCGAGCCTTGGACGAGTGGCGGCACTATCTCGAAGGAAGTCCGCACAAAATTGATATTGTGTCGGACCACCGAAATCTGCTCTTCTTTGCGGAAGCCCGAAACCTTACGAGACGCCAGGCCCGCTGGAGCTTGTTCCTTAGCCGTTTTGACTTTCTGATCCGTCACCGTCCCGGACGACTCGGTGGAAAGCCGGATGCTTTGTCCAGGCGCGAAGATCTTCGCCCTGACGGACCGGACAATACGAACAAGGTCCTGCTGGACACGAACCGCTTCTACACGTTGGCGATGCGACGAGGGATGGTCCGGGCCGAGGGGGATACGGAGTTGTTGCGGAGGATTCGGGAGTCCGAGAGGTTTGACGAGGAATTGGTCAAGGCGATTGAGAAGGTGAAGGAAGGGGCTCCGCGCGCGCTGGCGAACGATCTGGAGGAGTGGAACACGGAGGATGGGCTGCTGCTGTACCGGGGTAAGGTCTATGCCGAAGGACGAGGAGATCCGCCGCGATATCGTCAAGTTACACCACGATTCGCTTCCGGTCGGACATCCGGGTCGTTGGAAGACCTACGAGCTGGTGAGTCGGAACTCTGGTGGCCTGGTATGTCTACCTTCGTCGAGCGGTACGTGTCGGGCTGTGACACTTGTATGCGGACGAAGAATATCCCGCAACGTCCGGTTGGTCCGCTTCAGCCCAACGAAGTACCAGACGGACCGTGGCAGGTCATTTCGTGCGACTTCATTACACAGCTGCCACAGTCCGGTGAATACGACGCGATCTTCGTGGTTGTAGACCGACTCACCAAGCAGGCCCATTTCATACCGACGACCTCGGATATTGACTCTGCGCGGACGGCCGACTTGTTTGTGTCCGAAGTTTGGAAACACCATGGCACGCCGCGCAAAGTCATTTCGGACCGGGGTACGCAGTTCGTGTCCCGGTTTATGAAGGCGGTACTCCATCGACTTGGGATCGAGGGCGCAACATCGACATCCTTCCACCCGCAAACGGACGGTCAGACCGAGCGGGTGAACCAGGAGTTGGAACAGTATCTCCGCGCGTTCACCGACGTCCGACAGGAAAATTGGTCGGAGTTACTGCCCATGGCGGAGTTTGCGCACAACACGCGAGCGCACTCCGCTACCAAGGTGTCTCCCTTCGCACTGCTGTATGGATACGACCCCGAGTTCACCATTGTACCGAGTGCCGGACTTTCGACGGTACCTGCAGCGGACGACCGACTCGACCTGCTTCAGAAGGCTCAGGAGGACGCTCGCGCGGCTCTCGAAGTCGCAGCGGAGCGGATGAAGCGGTATTACGACCAGGGACATGCAGACACGCCGGACATTCAACCAGGAGACAAGGTATGGCTCGACGCACGGAATATCGCAATACCGGGCACGCGCAAGCTGAATCCGCGGAGACTCGGACCCTACACGGTTTTGCGGAAGATCGGACTCTTGAATTACGAGCTTCAGCTGCCTGCGACTATGCGGATTCACCCAGTGTTCCATGTGTCGCTTCTCACGAAGTATACACCGGACACTATTCCTGGTCGCGTCCAGACACCGCCAGAGCCCGTAAACGTCGACGGCGACATCGAATACGAAGTATCCGAAGTCCTTAATTCGCGCCGAAGCGGTCGAGGTCGGACTCTGCAGTATTTGGTTCGCTGGAAAGGCTATGGACCCGAGGAAGACCAATGGATCGATGCCGCGAACATGGAGCATGCCCCCGCCGTTATCCGAAAGTTCTATCGTCGGTACCCCGACGCCATTTGCTAACGAACGCGCGCGCTCTTTAGGAGCGCCCTTGGAGGGGGATAATGTCAGGAATCCGCCTCAGGTTATTTTATTTCTTTTATTTTCTTTTATTTTCTTTTACGATCACACTCCGAGTCGGATCCCCAACATGTCCGGTCCGAAACCGGACTTTCTTTGACTCCGATTCTCTTCCTTTTTGCGTAGATTACTTGCCTGTATGTTTGCAGGCCGCTAAGACAAGCACCCTGCAAACAATTCTCTTTTCGTTCTTTCTTCCGCCACTCCGACTCGAACCTCCGCTCTACCGATGCGGGACCCCGACTAGAGCGGGACCCCGAACTCCGACTTACGTCAGCGGTATAGGTCGGACCTAGTCGGATCAGGGTCCAGTGGCTTGGTACTGTATAGTTTTTGCCTTTGTTCATCAAAACCGCGGATCCCCCTGCGAAGCACTCCACTTTTGGCCTCTTGTAAAGTGCTTCTCAGGTGATGTGTTTATCTTTAGCTCTGATGTGTAGAATAGCTTAATTGACTTGTAAAGTGCTTCTCAGAGTGAGAACCACCGCTCATTGTGTCCGATCGTCGTCCGTGTCCGATTCAGGGTCTCGAAAGCGAAGGAACCACTCTAGGTCGTAACAGAATTGTCTTCGAAGGTGGTGTTGAAAGAGGTCCGTAGACCGAATTTGTTGTCCTGCTTTAACATTTGATGGCTTGACTGGTCACTGTCTCAGTGTTCAACACATTCAGCATAAGCTGGAGCATTCAAAGATACACTAGAAAGTAATGACCAGGGTTGTGATACAAGGGCAGTTTGAATGCGCTTTTGCAGGTTGTACTGTTTCAGACTTGCAGATGCCAATCTCGTCGTGCAATAAATTGTAGTCATTGATATTCAGAAGAAATAAGATAGAGAGATTAACCCTGAGCTTACAGCTGTTTTCATTTCTATACGGAAACACAATTTTTTGTCGAGGCTCTTCAGCCACCACTGGCAGCCGGAAGCAACCGGTTGACAGTTTATGTCTCACGAGCACATGATGTTCCGGAAAAAGAGGAAGCAAGTGATATTTTCGGCATTGCGTCATACACACCAAATTAGTAGACTCGTGACCAGTAGTTACATGTGAATGTAACGACTGGATTTACTCAATCAGGAAGTAGTACAGTAACCTGATATTCATCCGTATATGGAGGCATGTCCATATATAGAGGCATGTCCATCTGAGGAATAGACTCGGGATTTTCCCGAAACCCGTGAGAGTAAGCCAAATCGAGCGTGAACGCGCGAACGCGCGATTTGAGCCGTACAATCGCGCATCATCTACGACTTACTACGACTCAGTTGTATTTATGTTGTTAATTTGTTATGCATTATTCTACGCCATTGAAGTGCCCATCAGGGCAGCGTAGTCAAAATATAACATTCATTCCTTCTACTCCAGGTGAGCCTTATTGCAATATCAGTCTCTCCTCACCCGAGCATCGAGCTTTGAATGAGTTCCACACCCTCCGAGTCCGATCCGGTCAAAAAAAGTGTTCGGGCCTCGGGAAGCTACCGGCAACTTAAGAAACCCGGCGCAAAACTGCCACCACGAAGCTTGTTATTCAGGCACACTGTGACCAATAGGTCACAATGAGGTGACTGGCCTCCCTCTGATTGAGTGCTACCAGTCGCTTCATTTATCCAACCTCCCAACCTCAAAAGATAAATTGCGACTGGCTACGAGTCTACCAAATTAGAGCCTGTGAGACAAAATCTTATGGCGGCCCGCCGGTCCTGGCATCTCGGTTGCATCGGCATTTACACGAGCTTACCATATAAGGACTTATGGGAATTGAGCTATGATGTTTATGTCATTCGGTCGTTTCGGCACGGTCTTGCGGGCTCACGCGCAAAATTTTGTGTTTCCGTATAGATATGAAAACAGCTGTAACAGATAATGAGCTCACGACCTTGTTGGTAAAGTTAAAAGCCCGCTACACTCCGAGTCCGCGACTCCGACTCGGAGTCAGTCAGGAGCCTGAGTGTGAAAATCTCGGAACTGGGAACTCCCGAGTTGAGGATTGACGAGATCGCGTCGGTTGAATCGACGACAATCTACAAAGGAAGGCTTCCTCGAAGGATGCTGTAGTGAAATATTGGTCTGACAGGTTCTTGTGGGAGAATCTGCCCTGGAGATAGCTGAAAAATTCGTGCTTTACAACGACTTGGGTTGCCCAACGGAGGTGCCTTTGAGAAGGAGAAACTTCGGCAAACCCAGAAGGAAGGCTAAACCGACCAAGGTCACCTTAGATAGTGCCACCCATGTGAATAGATACTAGCAAAGCACGAACATTTAATGTTTAGACCCGGATGTGAACATGGATAGCGAATGCAGTTAATTTTAAGTCGAGCTTCGGTTCAGAAGAAGGCGGTTCATGCTATATTTCCGTATCTGTGGGATATACTAGTTGAAGCTCATCTGCGCCTGTCTGTCTTCATTCTTTTGATTTTTATGTTTGCGTTGGAAACGTGGATGATGGATAAGTCAAAAGCGAATCTCGACTCTTGCGGCGTCATGCCGAATCATCATGCGTGCCACGTGGAACTCCCACGCGCCTGCCAGTGCTAGTGGACGTTTTGACTCGGACTTGAATTCAGCCTTGAAAATGGACCTCATCTGACTACATCTGGCTAGCACCCTCATTATTAACGTCTACTATCTATACGATGTAGAGCTTACTCTTTGTCGACAAAAAGGCCCGATTTGGATGATAGGTTGTATCATTTTTTTGCACTATTTGGAGGCAGACTCTTGTTTAGCCGCTGACGCGTCCTCCTGGTCCTATCAGACACCTCCGCCTCAGCCAAAAGCCAACCATACATACTGAAGAGATCGACCAAGATCATATGATATTAGGATGTAAGCTATCATGATATCCTTCACTTTAGCAAAAAAACGACCTCCGGAAGCCGGTAAAATACTTGTAGATCACCCGATCTCTTTCCCGTACCCATGACGAGTTTTCAAGATTTGGCAAACCTAAAGAATGTCTCTCGGTACTAGAGAAGACTTTCGTCGGACGGAATGAGAGGTGAATTCAAATCTGATACTCACCGTTTATTGTTATGGCCGATGTAGAAGCCTTAATCTTTATATTTATCTTGAATTCTTCTGACCAGCTGAGAAATGTGTCGGTGAGGCCAGAGCTCAGGAATTCAAACTCTCTGCATTAACGTTATTTCTCTCTATCTTCTGAATAGCTATACCGATCTAATAGTCTGGGAGCTTGACTGAGCCCGGACTTGCCAACGCCTCACAATCGGTGATCCCAATGGCCAATCTGCATCGGAGACACGTTCACGTCTTGGGGTCACCAAGAAGTGGCTTTCCCGAAAAAGCCTAAAGCCGTTCTGAGAATAAGCTGTACTGGAAACCGCTCTCGCGCGGCACAGTGGGGGCAACAAGAAGATATTGTTCCCTTGTCGTCTTGCAAACGTAGGGATATTTCCTGGGTAAAGGCAATTATCCTCGTAATCATCGTAGATCGGAGATGGAAGCCATAGAGCGGCCCGTCTGCTTCCTCATCCACTGCACACCACAGGAGGGAGCCCAAGAGGTGGCCACCAAAGAGTTCATAGACCGCCACGCCCAACGCTGGTATCGCTAGCTTTGACCTATGATGGAGAGGCGTGTACATTGCCAAAATGCGAGGAATCTCTCGGGTGTGCCCGTGGCCCCGTGTTGTACCACATGTAGAAAAAGAGTTTGCGGTAGAACCCCTGTTGTTCTCTAGCTGCATCCTCGCGAAGGTCTGCTTCGATCGATGACGGGAGCAGTCTCGGACGCCATTCGTGCATCTTCTTCACTTGCAATGCTGGTGCCCTCCTTGTACAGTATGTCTCTGTCTTTGTCCCGATCGTCTGAGACTGATTGAGAGACGAACCGTCGTACGACAGGTTGTTCGACGAATACCAAGAGACATCTGCCTGCACTCTCACAGATTCGATCTTCACTTCATCTGAAGAAGGCCCGATCGTCCTCGACAGGTGCCCGAATGAACCTCCACAGCAGACGGGGCGCCAGACACTTCACTGCAAGTATGAAACTGCTGCTGTACGAGGCTTTCCCAGACTTCGGCGCTGGGACGTAGCACCGCAACTTCATCACCCATTGAAGAAGCAATGCACCTTCCAAATCAATGACACGACAAGGACTAGTCTGAAGCCCACTGCCTTCCGCCTACAGTATGAACTTCTTAGGTCCTAGCCTTCAAGTTGCTTACGTTTTCTGTTTTGAACTCTACTCATAGGCACGAATGTTCATACATGAACCCATCGTGACATTTGCTCCCTTGACACCTTGTCAACATACTCCTACTTTGTGTTGTGATATCTGAGTTCTACAACCATCCTCTATTTCGAGTATTCAAGTTGATCACTCTCTACTTGTGCTCATCTGGAGTAGGTTGTGCAAAGTCACATCGTTGCCTTTGCGAAGCCCTTCATCACAGAGCTGGCAGACGTGACCTCAAGCGTGATGAGCTACCGACCTTGTCGTGCTGTGCTTCTATCTCATTCGCTACATCGCCTTTGCATCTGCTGTACATGGTGGGATACAAGGGCCTGCAGGTGCTGACGCAGATCATCATTGCGGACATCACGACGATGCGCTAGAGGGCGTTCGTGGGCAGCCGCGTGTCGGTGCTTGGACTGAAACTCTCGTCGAGCGTCTTGAGCATATGTATGCCGGGAGGAGGTGAAAATGTGAGTCAGCATTGGATTAGTGGCTTCCGAAATTTAATGATTTACTAAGACGGCATGTTCGCAATCCTTGTGCTGTCGAGCCAATCAGCTTTTTTAGGCTTGTGCTGCGTGGCACATCGGTAACGCTGAATCCTGCTGCTGCAGACGATGGCAGAGATTCCGAAGGTCCATTCGAAGAATCGAAAGGCGCGTGGCAATTCAACTGCTTAAAGGCTGATTGTGTTGCGGCCTCGATGATTGCATTGCTGGTGGATGGAAGTGCGCTTCTGCTTGTTTTGGCGGGTAGACGCAAGAAGACGCCCGCTTTTTGACGATCCTGGCACGAATTCGAATTTGCGTGGTCTCTAACGACGGTGTTCTCTGTCCAAGAACCCGTCACTTTCTTAAGACTTATGTAGCTTATCAGTGGAGCGGCTAAGGCTCCTCATGGAGGTTATCGGGTTTGAAGGTAAAGCTGAAACTGGATCTACTTTGAAACCGCCGAACCGGATATCAGATTGACAAGTGAGTTTCTCCCCTTAAATAACTCAACCTATCATTAACGTTATTCTATTCTTCAATAGCACTATGGTGGAAATAATGTGGGAAGTCGAATGCGACGAAGACTGTCGGATAATACTCAGATACGATCATCAGAAACAGTCACCCCGGCATCCACATGCTAATGTAAAGGGATCTGACTATTCGAAAGTGTCTCAAGCACAACGTTGCATGCAAATCGTGTTCGATGTTCTCTTTATATCGGAAGATCAGATGGTTGCACTCATACTCAAATGTCCCTTATTTCACGCAACCTTATTCACGTTCAACGCTGTCTACGTTTTGACCGATAAAAGGGTGAACATGGCTGCGTGAGGAGGAATGTTCTATTTAATCGTCAATACTAATTCATTGACCTCCCTCCAGTCTTCGAGGTGATAACCGAAATTTTTCGTAGCGCCTGAATCACTAATCGAAATACAGAGAGCTACTCAGGCTTGCTCAGCGCTCGCCCTCCTGCCCACCTGTCTCTGTCTCGTCACTCTTGTCGTTCAATTTATTTTCAGAGCGGAGGTCTACGATCTCGTACTCCATCGTCGCACTTGTCCAGCAATTACGCTACTCCTGCTCTAGACCATCTGGAAGATGAAAGACGTGTTGGCTCTATCGTGAGGAGGCCAGTGTCGTGGCGGTGTGAGCGAGACAGACCACTTCATAGTCCGGACGATTGCTGACACGAACTGAAGGACGTTTCCTCGCCGATATACGCAACACAGGAACCCAATTGCAGATGCAGTTTATCTTTCTCCTGCAGCTGTGGATATGGCCAAGGGAAGACAGAGAAGGAGATTGGAGATATTGACACCTTCGGAAGTGTCCTACTCTTTGTTTTTGGGAAGTTTCCGAGCGCGTCTTCGCCAAACTTGCAGCGTGGGGTTTATCCAGTCTTCAAGAGCTACTGCCCAGTGGCTGTACACGGCTCTTGACAAGTACCCAGCAGTTACCACAAGATCCTCGTAGCTAACGAGGCAAGTCAAATATCTCTGTCCTAGAGCTGGGTCAGACCCACAGTATGCATAGTCATCGGATTCATCGGATTCGATCACCTTTGCGCTCGAGCTCAATCTCGACTCACTCACAGAACTTATTGCAGATCAATGAGGATGCTATACATCTAGGAGCACTGCCTTTCGTGGAGGTGTGCAACAAAGAACGAAGAACCACAACGCCCTTTTCAGGGGTCCACTTGCACCAGCTTGACAACCGAACCTTTCTTTCAAAATCCGCAGTAGTATTGTTTAGTTTCCCATTGCCAGTCTACCTCAACCACTCTGCTTTGTAGGACGCTTTTGGACAGGTTGTGGTCCACCGTGTTACAAATTGCGCATGCGAACCATGGTTGACCAAGCCTGTTTTCAACTCCCATCGTCCACCTGTTCTCTATCTCTCCCCCTCTCTTCCTTCCTTCAACGCCATTAGCAATACTCGAACAACCTTCTGAACTAAACGCGCACAAATGACGCTCGATCATACTCTCGAGAACACTTTCAAGAAGGACCCAAATGGATATAAAATGCCTCTTGCCCAGTACGTACAGCTCATTATATGTATATTACTTGTCTCTAATACTTAACTTTCTATTACTTGAACTAGTTCTGGGGCAACGGGATCCTTCGTTCACAATTCCGGCGGCGCCCTAATGCCGTCCTCATCAAGGATAACAAACGGCTTCCAGCAGGGAGTGTATGATTGTGTCTGCGTCGAACCCGGGGCCATCAAACGAGTGCGCTATTCCCTTGTTCCAAATTCCTCTCAAAGTAATAACTAATGTGCATCTAAAGAAAGGATACGCTTGCCGAATACCTTCGATTCAGTCGTTTCTCGGTCTCTAAGTCAACACCACAGAAACTAGATCAAGCTTACTCTGAACTACGAATAATGCAGGGTCTAGATCAGGGTGACTTCAGCGCACTCGACTCCCACAACCCCGCGCCATATAACCCTCCACAAATGGAGGTATCCTTAACGTCATCTGGTCCAGTTCGTCGTCCGGCTCGCGCCAGAAAGCCGTGTAGTGTTCCTTTTTATAAATTCAAGGGCGGTGGGTCTCACTCTGCTCATCCACACCTTGCTGTTCCCAACGTCACCGTCCGAGAATCTGATATTCCCCATACAAATGTTCCGAACAGAACGTGTGAGATCCTCCTGCTTGCGAAGGAAGGGGAGACTGAAAGAAGATTATGTGATGCTGTACTTCAATGGGACCATAAATGGCTCTATCGGCATTTTGGTGAGCACCAGGCCAAAGGGGAACTAATGTTCGATCTTAGCGGCTGTCCTTTCACCCTGCTGCCGGGTGCGAAACCATGCAAATCGAGAACGAAGCAGCCTGTTGATCTCTACCTTTATACACGGCACGTTGAGCTTCAACACTTCGTTAACGTGCCTCGATTTGCTTGCGATTATTGTGACCAAACTTTTAGTCGTCCAGACCAAGTACCCCGGCACTGGAAAGAGCCTGATTCGACTTGCGGTCCTGACAAGGTGACGGTCAACGAGCATTCATCGGTTTGGCCCCAAGTGCTGACTGAGACGCAATGGTCACACGAGCAGTAGGAAAGGAGAGGCAAACATTCTGACTACATGTAGATGCCGTGCGTTCAAAAGAAAAGAGCCGCAGAAGGCCCTGGAGTCGAGTTTCTCCTTAAATGCTGAATTCACCACTTTCAAATTTTCATCATTTTTTACGACACATTGACGACTTTCGTTCGATTCATCTCAGCATTGTACTGTTATTGCATTTTCCCCTCCCCATTTCATTTATACTTATGTACATATCTGTGTATCCCTAGCAAGTCATTCTCATTTAAACTTATCTATAACTAAATCGACATGGTCCCGATCTCAAGCATGTCAAGGTCGGTCCCCATTATGGATAAATTCCCAACATGTTTTTCCAGGTTCACTTCCTAAAAGTTCTTGTACGCCTTCCAAACTCATTTCACAGAGCTCCCTTACACTCCCAACCTTTCCCATCACGTACTTCACGTTCTTCGACGTGATACCCGGAAGGGTTCGAAGCAGTTCTTCTGCAGCCTGGTTGACACCCTCACCCGCGTTCGGATCTTCTTCCGCACCCACAGCTATAGCTTTCGTGGGGTCCGGCTCTGGATTGTTCATCTTGAGGTCGCGGAACATGTCTGCTGAGATGTATGGCGACGATGACCAGAGGATTCGCAGTCGGGGGAAGGAAAGTGTCAAGAGGACAAGTTTCGCTTGAACGGATGTCGTGGAAAGACCGTCAGACGATGGTCCATCGTTTCTCTTTTTAACAGGATATTTGCCTGTGGGCTTCACGAAGGACTTCATATCCCCAGTGACCTACGACCCATTTCAATGCAGGCTCAAGTAATAGAGAAAGAAAAGCGTACTGCTTCCAAAGAGAAGGCCTTGTGTTCTTCAAACTCAATCAGGAGGATAGGTTGCTTGTAGTGCACAGACATCAATTCGCATTGTGTATACCTGAATCATGGCAGGTTAGTGGAGGTTGATGTGCGAAGTGACTTTTAACTCACAAGCGACCACTGTTGAAGCTCTGCACTAGGTCGGGGACGCTTTTCCGTTCGACACAGATATCGGGCGTTAGGATATAATCGCCAACAGTGAGTGTCGCCGGTATGACCACCATCTTAGCAGCATGTAGCAACGAAGGCAATGTCGATCGAAACTCGCGCATGTCGACGATAACTTGCGGAGGTGTCGTAGAAATCTGGGCTGACCCGCCCGCAATGCGTGTCGAGATCGTCTTGATGATGTTGGAGGTGGAGGATGGCGCGGATCGAGGATCTTCGAGGGTTAGAAGCATTGTCTAAAGATACCGTTTCAGATGTTGGACATAGACCCGAGAAAACAAGACGTACGGCTCGCTCTTTGATCAGCCGCTCGAAGGCTTCCTTCTCACGACGAAGTCCCGCGAGGTACTTGTGCTCCTCGCAGCTGTACTGGTACATCATGAAATACACCCGCACAGCTAAACCAGGGCTAGCACTCCTATAGCACTATGCCACGCTGTTAGTTCCCGTAATATGAAGTCTATTCATTCAAAAGCAGCCATACCTCTACCCTGCGCACGAACTCCAAGCTTGGCTCGTACATCACGATGAACCTTGGCTGCACCTCTGCTAGAAGAGAGTCATCCGCATCATCGGAATACGCTCGTATCAAAATAGTCTGCTCCGGCTGTATAAGACCATAATTCCAATCCACTCCCTCCGAAAGCGAATGCGCAAGCTCCTCGTCTGCATTGATTGGGGCAGATGTCGCATGCTGTGAGGTAGAGGCGAAAGGCATGGATGCAACGGGTGCCTCCTGTTTGACGTTCGGAGCCTCTGCTTCTGGATCAGAGTCGTCGTCAATCAATTCGGTGAGGTCGATTCTCTGAGACGAAAAGCTAATGCGAGCTGTGAATTGCCAGAGGTCATATGAACGGAAGGAAAGCGTACAAGTCTGCAATTTGGCCTGCCTCGCCGATCATCTCGCCCTCTCCGGACAATATTCCCAGTTTCTCTCGCTCCTTCGCGCTCATACCATCCCCACTCGGTACATTCACGGTCTGATCTTGGGCCGACCGACCAGACGAGGCATCCGCTGACGAAGGACCTCCTCCACGTACTCGCCTCCTCGACGCAGCCCGCTGTGTGCGAAGCGCATCCTTCTTCTTTAATGCGTCGCTTATGTTGTCGCTCCCTTCTCTTTCCTTATTTCGATCCCTGTCGCCACTTGGCATATGAAACCGTTTGCCCTCGCTGAGTCGCGCTTTCCACCACAAATACATCCTTAATCTCCGCTCCATCATCCGTCGCCCCCATTCAGCCTTCGGACGACGACGGTCCAAGGATGAGAGGTAGTCAGCCAGTAGTTCCGCTGTGCGTGTGGACGATACCATGATGAGGACAGTATTGGACCCAGGGGTGCCTGAAATTGACATGTTAAAATAGAGGACGATGCAGACATACGGGACACTGACCGACTAGGTTTGTAGCTTCCATCCTGACAATTTCTTCCTCGATCTCCTGGAGAATCTCTTCCAACAAGCTCCACTTCGGATGCTCCTCAAGTGTGGGCTGCATTCCATCGGGAAGCCACTTCTTCCGTTTCTTAGACGCTGATTGTGCTGAAGCCGATGGAATATGTCCTTCTGCTTCGTTAAGTGCAGCCCACTCCTCTTCATTGTCCACGTCAAAGACTTCCTTCGGCTTGCTGGGTGCGGTGTTTAAATAGCATCTTCTCTTCGCCTCACGAAACACGATGTTCGCAGCGTCCGTGAAGAGCCACTGGCTTTTATGTTCGTTGGAGCGCACCCCACCGGAGGCCGTTGTACTGTTTGAAGCAATGACCGACTCGAGGTATGCATGGAATGCAAGAGGATCGTAAGTGAGAAGGTACCTAGATCCAACCGTTAGCAGGGTTAAGAAGAGCATGGAGAGGCTTACCCCAACAAACTTCGTAGAGTAGCCAAATCGCCAACGAGTTGCTTTGTACGAGGTCCGACCTTGTGCCAGACAGGATCTAACTGTCGGCGGACGATGGAGTCGAATGCCCGGAAATATGTGCTCTCGACAGATAGGTCATCGAGGTCTAACTGAATAACGGTTAAGTCAAGATAGGTGAAGGCATGAAAACAACGCACAGTCGAATGACTTCGCTTCAATTCAGCGAGCGTCGCTGTCATGCATTGTACTAATGCATGATGAATGTCTGCCATAGCTTCGGTCAAAGGCTGATGCAGTTCGATGACATCAGCCCTCCGTCGAGAGAGCGATTCTTTCACAGATTCGTGGAACCTGAATTACCATGGGTAAGTATGTACGAATCACATTTGAAGACATACCGTGGATAGATGTGGGTCCTTCGCAGCTGCAGTTCCTTCATGATCGCTTTCAATGGATATAGTCCACTGGTAATGTGTTCGGGCGCATCGCTGAAGGCCTTGACGAAACCAGTTGAATTTCTCTCGCGAAATAGCCGGATAATGAAGGCCTCGAGGGCGAGCGCGGTTACTCTGTGAGCAAAGCTTCAGTCACAAGTTCAAATCTCGCGCAAGAAAAGCGAACTTCTCAGCATGAAGGACAACGAGTCCGGTGATGAGATCCACAGGAACATCCGACTGCAGCATGTCGACGACAAGAATGCGCGAGGTCACAGAGATTAGGCCCCCTTGCTTATAGAGTACCTGTCTTCAGTTCTTCAGCACGTCGACCACAAACTTTCAAATAATCAGGCGTACCTTTCCTTCCTTCCCATCTCGTAACCCACTACTCTCAAGCCTGGCTTCCGACACCCTATAACGCCCAAATCCTCCCCGATCCCAGCTTCTTCCTCTGGGGTTGCATTCACCAACAGCACGAGGTTTTGAGGCGAGTGATAGATGGAGAGTAAAGTGGTCAAGATGCGACGCAGTCCTAGTCCACGGGCGAGCAAGGTGAGCTCAGAGTTCGCTGGGTCGGCTAAGGTGGAGAGAAGCTCGCGCTGGAATGGTAGCAGGTTGGAGTTCGGAAGGAAGTTAGCCTGAGCTTGTGATTCAGCCATGTTCCACTATATCTGAAGAGCAAGAGAGTGCATCACGACTAAAATTCGTCATGAGTAAATGTTAAACCGATGTAATAAATGCTCACGATCGTGATACAGACAAGGGGCAGCACGGCACGGTGAAGGCAGTATTGATACTGTAAATGTTGACTGTGAGTCGAGGCTGCGTGATTGTCGTGGGCAAAGTAAAGTGAATCGTTTACAATAGATGGCGTCTGGGCTAACAATGTACACAGTTGTCTTGATATTGTCCCCACGTATGCGTTATGGTTGTGGTCGTCGTGGTCTGTGGTGAGGAGTTCACTCGCTGAACGTCGCGCATCCGTGTTGTCGCGTCGCGCGTCTTTGTCAACGACGCCGAGATAGGCTTCGACTCGCAATCAACATAACTCTCTTGCATAGATCTCGTACCTCAGGATTTAAGAATGCAGAAGGTACACTTGTGTTGTGTTTTTTCAAAATGTTTTATAACACGTACTCTACAGAGGAAGGAGGATGAACAAATAATTTGACGTCTCTACACAATAAGTGGTCATTGCTTGTTGGACATCCTATAGCGCAAGTGAAATTTTAAGCGGCATCTGTGGAGGTTCTTTCTCTTTACCCTTGAGAGTTGGAGCCGCAATATGATTCATATTCCAAACTATCTCTTCGTCCGGGAGTGCTAAGATGAATCGCTCGACCAGTCCCACAAGAGACATTTCTACAGCATACGGCATTCAGAAAGGACAGAGATGAAAGAGCGGAACACTGACTAAGGGCAAGGAGCGCGAATTTGAAACCACTATAGGCCAGTTGAGTGAGTGCAAATCTGATCTCAAAACACCGTAACTTACATGCAAGAGCGCCCACCTCCGGAGAATGTCATCCTTCAAAGGGTTCAGCCAAGGTTGCATTGAATTATGCGACCGGTGTACTCACATTCCAGAATATATCCCTGGATACTTCGCCTCCTTCAAAGACTCACTGTCCAGCACCCCCGTCTTCCACTCGTCACCGCCTCTCAGGCCGACTTCATCTGGCTGTGCTCTGTCTGAATTAAGTGTCAGCCATCTTTCTGGTTTCCACTCCCATGCATCTGGGCCCCATATTGACTCGTCGCGGTTGGCAGCTGCTATACCGACAATAAGACCTTGATTCTTTGCCACAGGTATTGAATGAATGGTCTGCCCATCTGTACCGGTGATCGGTCGGAGGAGTGGAAGGGTTGTCGGCTTTCGTGCACTGAGTTTCTGTTTCTGAGTATCGGTGTTCGCTGAATTGATCAATGAACTCACACTCTCCAGATCCAGCTTACGGGTCCGTGAAGCCGAAGAGTTTCACGACATACGGCATCCAGGTACGGAAGCCGCATCAGCTCATCATAGTCCCACTCACTCTCATTGGCCTTCAGACTCTTTGCTGTCCTTATCTCCTTCCGAAGACGATCTTGCGCTGCCGTGTCTTGGGAGAGGATATGAAGTATTCTCGATATGGCAGCGGACGTTGTATCCTGTGCATTGAAGATCAACGTACTGCCGGAATTGTTAGGTAGTGAATCGTAAGGGATGGAGGAAGCTCACGTCAAATGAGCAACGACTTCGTCATCCGGAAGACGCTCATTGACAGGCGCTTCACTGTTCGCTCGGACTGGAGATATTCAGTATATATCACAATGTTAATCGCTTGAAGGCTTACGGAGAATGCTCAAGATATCTCTCCCTTTCTCGCCTTTCGAGTCTTCGATTTCAGCCATTACCTCAGCCTTCTTCTTCTCTAGCACTTCGCGGCTAGTGTCCTCGAGTCTATCGGTGATGCTCTTCAGCTTACGGACCTTCCGAAAGCGAGTTAGTCTCCTTTAATTTGGACCATGAGGCTCAACTTACCGCTGGAATGGGAGAATACATGAGAATGACCTCCCGAAGAGCTGACGGTAAAAGCATGAATGCAGGTTTCACGAGAGGCAGAAGCTGCATTATGACATGCAGACGAGAAACAGTCGGTCTGTGCGAAATCAGAAGCTGCATTCTCCAGGTGGTCGGAACTCACTCACACCAATTGTTTAGAGAGCTTTGTATAACTACTAGTCTCTCCATCGACGAGCGGATCAAGACTCGTGCCGAGGCCACCCTGCGCTATGAACTCGAGGGCTGTCCGGCTTGCCCATTCGTTGACATTGACCTCTTGAGTTGGTGCACCTCCTTTCAACTTTTCTGACAGAGCCGAGCAAAGCTGACTGCAAAGTAAGCATTCCGTGCCTTGCAGACCAAATGTACTACTCACCCGTTGAGTCACTCGATCGAAGATGGGCACAAGACCGCGCATGTGCTTGACGGAGAATATGGGATTGAGAATCTTCCGCTGACGCTTATGGTAATCGCCTGTTCTATTGATAAGCCTTATCCAGATTTCTAGACTGAATGAGATTCACCGATGGTTGCAAGCAGCCCATTCCCGAGAAGGGCGCCATTCATACTGCCAATCCGAATGAATAGGTTTGTGTACAAAAAACGACATGAGAACTGACACTAGGAGCGACTGGGGCTCTTCAAAAATGCTTTGCTCCTTGACAATAATCTGGTGAAGTGCCCTCGGGTCGGTGACGTAGAGTTGCTCATCCTAATTCTCGGTCAACTCTAACTCAGACTTTGTAGGAATCACTTACGCCGAACATCCCGTTCACTTGCACGATGTTGCCGTACTTCCGTGTCGTCTCATGATGCCATTTGATATTGAGAACATCGTAGATCTCCGGAAAGTTTCCTGTTCGTCGTTTAGTCGCATTCCGCTCAACGTACATCAACCTACTCACCGGCAAGCCAGGAATCGCTCGTCGGGCCAGGTATGTTTCGTATAAGTGATTTGACCCGGACACGATTTAATACACGATGTATTATCCAGACGATCGATGCGAGCAGTGAAATTCCGAGTGCGAGACGCGCTCCTTTCAGTTCGACCCCGCTCATGGTTGCAGTCGGAGAAAGAGAGGTGTGCAGAGCGAAACGACGCCCATGGACAGCAGGCTATTTATATAATATGAATAATTAGTACATAATACCCTCCGTGCGTACCTTTTCTCATACATTCAGCGGAGTTCACCGGCCGTGGAAGGCACATCAAGGATTCCAGCAATGGAAAAGTTTTTCTCGTCTTTTCACCGCCACGAAATCTTGAACTCAGCAGTGAAGTTGCAACAGGAGGGACGATCCTTTTACATGAGGTCAGTGTATTCAAAGTGGAATTAAACACAGAATCTAATAGTTGAAACTTACCATAATTTGCCTGTTTCGTCGAATATTCTGAACGAATCGGTCAAGCTCCAGTTGCGGTGGTTGGTACATCTACCTGTGCTGGCATGAATTGACAAACGATTGGTTTAAGAGGCTACTCTAAGCTCTGTCTCACAGTGTCCTAGAGGCTAGGAGGCCACTGAAACGTTTCGAGTCGGTAAAGCATTGGCAACCACTCCTTTACATGCCCCAGATTGCTGTGTTGTGTAGCTTGGCCCTACAAGTGGCTTGATTAATTGGCGCGACAGTGTGTCGATGATCGATGATGTAGTGGTGGGAGACGGCAAGCTAAGTGCTGTGAGGTCAACTAGCACGGTGCGACGCGTCTGACGCGTTACTCACGTGACAACTTCAAGTCGAAGGCTGAAGCCCACTGGCACGGGAAAAAGAGGCGATTGACAACTGTCGCCTACAAGCAGTTAAAGGCTGTGAGCTAACTCACAGCAAAGCCCGCGACCCGGGAATGGGTATAGAAGAGAAAAAACATTTATTGTTAAGAAAACATATAGTACAGAAGTATTGTACACCATACTCTTGCTGCTGCAGAAGCATCTGCCACAGGAACAGTCCCATTGTGAGAAGCTGCCCAACTTTCAGCAGCCGCAGCTGTATCAAACATCAGTGTCGGTGAAGGTACAGTGTCCTCAGGATTTCCCCAGCCGCCCCACATGCTTTCTTCACCATTTGTGCCCATGCCTTCGTCATCCTTGCCCGTCCTCAATGCAAACCCGTATTGAACCAGCGGCAAGCCAAGACCACCACGAGCACCGGCACCGAGCTTCGCCGCATGAGTGATATTCAGGAGGTAAGGAGAAAGCCCACAGATTGGAAGGAAATAGAAACGAGCATGTTCCAAGCAAATGAGAAGAGTGTGCCCGTTGCGAGACCATCAATCGAGAGCTCGCCTGGAAGCATCATACCCGGAGATAAGGACTGAGGTGCATGGACTGACGTCTCCGAGTACGGCGGGACAGCATCCACCTGAGTAGCG
Source organism: Trichaptum fuscoviolaceum (assembly GCA_910574455.1). NCBI lineage: Eukaryota > Fungi > Basidiomycota > Agaricomycetes > Hymenochaetales > Trichaptaceae > Trichaptum > Trichaptum fuscoviolaceum. The sequence continues at coordinate 2,456,315 of CAJSYZ010000012.1, read as the reverse complement.
GCGTACTATGGTGGTGCATCCTTCTGTGTTCCCTCCGGTACAACACGGACACCGTCTTCTCTTGTATGTGGAAAGCAAAAGTAACCGAAACAGTCCCATTAGAATACACAGTAAAGAAGCAATATGTTAATGCAGTGAAATAGGCGCACCTTCCACTAGCAACATTTGCAAAGACACCATCAATCCCAGTCCCGCCGCCGACAACCCGCCTTCGTTCCTTGTGCCGACTTCCAGTTAAGCAACCTGTGATTCAGCCAGGGAGGACGCGGCGTGCACACTCAAAGCCCGGGCCACGTACCCATGTGCCACGATTCGACCTTGGACATGCAACAGGACCAGTTGTGCTTGAGTAGTTCGCCCCATGTTTCCGGCAGCTACAATGCTCACTGCATCTGATACAGTTGCGCTTGGTGTCCGCTCGTCGCCCGTGTTGGATGTCCTCTCTCCGCTTGTCGCCAGTGTTGGATGTCCCGCTTGGTGTCCGCTCGTCGCCAGTGTTGGATGCCCTCACAGACAAAGTCGGCTTTGCACCGCCGCAGGGTGTAGATATGGAGACACTGGGGCTGTTGTTGCTGACTCGGATGGCGGGCGGTGGAGTCAAAAACGCGTGGAAACAACATGCTATGAAAGGTAGCTATCACATGACTGTATCTCCTTCCACAAAGGGTTAATTACCCATAAAGGCAATTCACGTGATCGGATCAGTTTTCGCAGAGAATCGACACAGTTGCGTTTTCCTACATCACGAAAATGGGTCGGAGTTGGCAATGTCCCTGCCCTAAGCTGGCCTTGAGGATACCATAGGCCGCAAGTCTGCATAATTGATGATAATAATGCATTGCTATTATGCAAATTCGACTGCTACATGATTAAAAATTAGGGCCTCCGGATAATACCGACTTAATAAATTGTAATCTCTCGCAGAATTACAATATAGTCAGACTATTGTAGACTTATTGTAATAAATAATGTTATTACAAGCTATTATCAAGTTATTATGGCAAGCTTGTAGTAACCTTGCAATCTTCGTCCAAATATGTACTATCTTCGTGATTGCAACCAGGCCCCCGGGAACTCACTAAATCCTGTTTACTTTTTAAATCAAATTAGGATAAAAGGCGGTATATTATATTTTGCATTTCTATATACACAAATGCTATTCTAATACAGGCTTACCTCGGGCAACACCGGGTGTCATCGGGTAGTCAAGCTGGGTTGCGTAGTCGTCCCAGAGAGACATGACGACTCAAAGCTGTTGCAGGCACCCGACTTCGGTAGATCATACAGCACTGTCATCTTCCTCGTAAGATAGCCAGAAAGCAAGAAACAAGTAAGACAAGCAATGATAAAGGTGACAAGTTGGAGCAAGATAGATAGCACCATAAGCTGTTTTTTCTGCAGAAGAAGAGGCTAGCAATGAACCCAAGAGTATGTTTGGTGTTGCGAGGACTTGATGCAATGTCACAGCCAAAACAACAGTGAGATCGAGCGTAGGCGCCAGTAGACTAGAGTACATTGAGCTCGAAGTCAAGCGCGAGAGAGGTGTTGCCAGTAACAAGGTTGGCTGGGATGGCCCTTTGCTATCAGCTCCGACAGACATTCAGCAGCGTCGACGGCGAGGGAGCAGAGACGCTGTGGGGTTTCTCTATCGCCACACCGGCCGTCGTTGTTGAAGGGGCAAGGGTAAGTCTTGTGGTGAAGAGGGGACGGTCGGTGGAGTTGAATCTTCCAGCAATGGCTTTGGCAACTTGAAACTGGTTGACGTTGTCATCGTCGTGGACGTCGACGGCGGAGTAAGGACGTGGCTGAAAAGAAGTCATCCATTGTCGGGAGGCAACTTGGCTGTTGTTGAAAACGGTGTCGAATATGTACACGACAGAGTTCAGACGACGAACACGCGAAGTGTTTGCGCCGTAGCGTGCCAGTGGAGGGGGGGCTAAGTGACGAAAATGGGGACTTAAAGAAAATTTCTCCAGACAACCACTTTTGGACATTCAGTCTCCGACAACACACGGGGACGTCACGGTGGGGCTATGACGAGCTACCGGTTACTCTGTAGCTCCCGAGCCGGTAGTTATTATCAAAAAATTGTGCTTTCATTATGATCTCACGGTAAGTTGAAGAGTTCCTGCCATATTTGTTTAATTATGTCCGACTTACTATTCCAAACTGGTACTTAGTGTGACAGCATTATTGCTATTTTGACATCTGCATGTGGGATATATGTAATCCTTAACAACATATTCTAACTTAATTGTAGACTATATTAATAACTATTATTTCATTACTATGTAAGGATAATAAGTCAATAACTATTACATTCTGGCCAGAACACATTTTAGGAATGGCAATGCTTAATAAGGTATGGTACTCTATTATGAGGTCGTAATAAATTCATAATCTCAGGCGCGATTCCGTGATGTAAGGTACCCAAGCGACCTCTACAGGTCGCGGGAATATGTTGACACGATAAACACCTCAAGACAAGCAGTTAAAGGCTGTGAGCTAACTCACAGCAAAGCCCGCTACCCGGGAATGCGGTTAGAGTGAGAGTGAGAGGAAGAAAATATTATATTTTTAAGTACACATACAGTACAGAAGTATGTATGTATTATACACCATACTCTTGCTGCCGCAGAAGCATCTGCCACAGGAACAGTGACATTGTGAGTAGCTGCCCAACTTTCAGCAGCCGCAGCTGTATCGAACATCGGCGCCGGTAAAGGTACAGCCTGAGTGTCCTCAGGATTTCCCCAGCCGCCCCACATGCTCTCTTCACCACTGGCATTCATGCCTATGCCTTTGTCATCCTTGTCCGTCCTCAACGCAAACCCATATTGCAGCAGCGGCAAGCAAAGACCAGCACAAGCACAAAGCTTCACCGCATGTGTAGTATGCAGGAGGTAGGTAAGCGGAAAGCCCACGAATTGCATGCAAATAGAAATGAGCATGTTCCAAGCAAATGAGAAGAGCGTGCCCGTTGCGAGACCATCAATCGGGCGCTTGCCTTGAAGCATCATTCCCGGCGATAAGGACGAAGGCGCATGGGCTGTCGTCTCCCAGTCTGTTGTCTCGCAGTCCGGCGGGACAACATCCGCCTGATCGGCGGCGTACAATGGTGGTGCATCCTTCTCTGTCTCCTCCAGTATAACTTTGACACCGTCTTCTATTGAATATGGGATGCAAAAGTAGCTGAAACAGACCCGTTAGACTACAAAGTAAAGAAGAAATATGCAGCAAATTAGGCTCACCTTCCACTATGGCCTTGGAGAGGCTCAGTTTCGCAGTGACATTCGCAAAGACTCGGACACCATCATTCCCAGTCCCGCCGCCAATGACCTTCGTTCCTCGCGCCGACTTCCAGTTAAGCGACCTGCAATACTGCCAGGGAGGACACGGCGTGCCCACTCAAAGCCCGGGCCACGTACCCATGTGCCACAATTTGAGCTTGGTCGTGCAGCAGGACCAGCTGTGCTTGAGCAGTTCGCCCCGTGTTTCCGGCAGCTACAATGCTCACTCAACTGACACAGTCTTGGTCCGCTTGTTGCCAGTGCTCGATGTCCTCCCAGACTACGGTGGTTTTGCACCGCTGCGGGTTGTAGACACGGAGATGCTTGGGCTGCTGTTGCTCATTGCAAAGGTACTGCAGGGCAGCACGCCATTGACCTGCGAAGGGTGGATCGTCAAGGACTTACTACGCTGGGTGCAAAAACGCGTGAGAACAACTTACTTTGAAAGGGGGTTTCGGTACCGAAAGTGCAGGTCACGAGACCGGATGAGTTTTGGCAGAGAATCCGGACAGTTGCGTTTTCCTAAGGTACCCAAGCGAACCCTACGGGGTCGCGGGAATTTTCGCAGCATACTCACCCTTTCTTCCTTTGGATCCAGGGACTGATCTCAATTGGAACTTGTCGTCGCTGGGACCTGGGGGCGATGGCCTTAACTTATTGCCCCCTCCGCAGCTCAATTCGCTCTGGGATAAGGAACGCTTCAGCGATCTCTAGGACGGCTTCTCCCATGAGAACCTATGGTAGCGTGCGGGAGCGCAAGAACAATCTGGCCACACAAAGGGGGAAATCGGCTGGGTCCCGCGCGTCGCGGGATTTTAACGAAGTCCATTTGGAACATCGTCAGAAAATGATTCCTCCAACGAATCTTATTATTTTTGCAAACAACCTTAAATTTTTCTTCCAAGAGCTATTCCCTCTTGATCCAGGTGTTCTGGGGTGCTCAGATACGTTTTATTGCCGCCATCGTGATATGCATTATCTGGAAGGCAGGCTTTGTCGGCGCTCCTTTTGGGGCTTGCCCTGGCTGCTCCTCGTCAGTGGGTGCGCGTTCTTGGAGTTAGGTGCGTCCTCGTCACTCACTAGGCAGCCCCATGTCACCCTGGGGTGTTTACGCATGTGAGCGTCGTTGTGGAGTGGCTTCGTCCTGAGACCACGCCGGTCCGCACTTTCTCATTACAGCTTCCTCTGCGAAAGCATTGCTATTAGACCATCTACAACTACGATAATGTGAAGGATCGACAAAGAGGGAGTAGTAGGTATAGACTACATGATCACAAGGCTACTTCCAGGACCACCCGGCAACTTGAATTGGATTCCGCTAAATACCTGGCAGAATCGTCATCAAATTCTGCTCCCATCAATACTCTGTTCACCATACGACCACAATGCTTCGCCGTTCAGAGCAACCGTATCAAGCTGGTATGAAATATGTTCTTCCCAGAGATGAAGGAGAACTGAGGAGGTATGAAGGTCCATCATGATAGTTGCTCCTGCCCATAACAAGTCTGAATGTGTCCAATTAGGCTCAATGATCAGCACAAGCTGGCTCTCGCTACCGTTTACGAAGGGAGGCTCGTTTACAGTAAGGATGTTGTATTGAAAGCAGGAAGTCGGGTTCTCGATACGGGCTCTGGGACTGGTGAGTCACGTAACACCACTCAGGTCAGGTCACTTAAAATATCCGCAAGGTATATGGTTGATGGATCTATCGAAAGAAGTATCCAGTAGTGTCGAGCTATTTGGGGCTGACGTCTCCGCGGATAATTTCCCGACCTCACCTCCCTCGAACATCCAGTTCTACATCGCATCCACGACGAATCTCATGAAAGACTGGTCCGGACAATTCGATTTCGTACACCAGCGATACCTCGTAGCGGCTCTCTTGGTAGACGAATGGCCCGAGGCAATCTCTGAGATTTACAGAGTCCTGAAGCCTGATGGACACGTGCAGTTAATAGAGCTACACATGACAGATGTCATCAATGCTGGCCCAGCATTTTCTCGGGCAGCCAAACTCTTTGACGATGTACTGCATAAGCGAGGTTTACTTCCGGACTGTGCAAAGCAGCTCGGTCGCATGCTAGGCAATGCTGGATTTGTTGACATCGTCACTCTGGACAAACGTGTACCAGCTGGTATATCTGAAGGCGAAATGGGTACACTGGGGGAGGTTACAATTCTTGGGGCATTCAGGAGGATGATTCCGGTTTTTCTGACGGAGGGGCTTGTTTCGTCGGAGGATGAGATTATGGAGCTCATCGCAGACGTTGAGAGAGAGTGGGCTGTGCAGCACGTCTTGATATCGGTGTCGTTGGTCTATGCTAGAAAGACCTGATAGGTTTATTATCAAGTAGAGATTAGCTTTCTGCGTAGAATAAAGTGTACGCGAACCTGGAGAGAACATGTTCAATATTTTGTAACGACAAAAAAAAAGGAGAACTCCCTTTACACTATGGCTCTCGACGCAGGGCCGAGTGTACCGTCCAGCGTCCAAGCCTTCGAATAAGTTGTATCTTGAATAGCTTTAAGTCCGTGGTCGTGTAATTTTATAGGTTGTAACTTGTCAGGGGTTTTGCATGGTTTGTCTCCGAGTCGGAAGCAAAATTTGACTCCGAGAATTCTAACTTACGTGAGTCAAACATCCTGATTTGGGAATAGTACTAATACATATTTAGTAGGTAAACCTCCAAGTCGAACCGGCGATAACGGGTACTAAGTAATAGGGATTAAGGTTTTTCAATTCAGTAGGCCGCCTTGGCCTTGACAACTGCCCACCAGCTTCCCTAAATAAGTAATTATTTCCGGTGTTCCCGGGCCGGAGATTTCGTACAGGCCCTTAGTTACGTACTAGTAGTATGTGGCGTTTTTTTGTCGATCATCCTCAGGCTCAACCATGCTGTTCATATCCGATGCTCTTTTCCACCATGCACCGTCTGAGTCTGATTCCTCGACGGATGCGACCCGGCACTCACTATGTACCGTCGTTGAGTATAACACGCTCGATTTGTCATAAGCGTCATTCATCAAGTTTGACTGACGCGACGCGAATGAAAGGCTACCCAGACAAACTTTTCCTGATTCCAGCTCATACGCAACTTCCCGTCGCTAACCCATCAGTTCCGAATACTCAGTCACTTGAAAATAACAGAAGAAAAGGCACATCCATGAGGCGTAAGAAGGACGGAGCAACCTTCAGGGCTGTCTTGCGCAAGTTCTCCGAGCATATCAGGATGGTGCACAAACGGCAGATAACTTGGCCAAAAGAAGATCTTTTCGAACACTCAGAGTACGTTCGTTTAACAGTCTGATGGATTCCCCTTTTTCTGATCTTGTTAATAAAAAGCTACAAGACGATTATCAAGGAGCTTCTACTCATGCCGATCGCAGGACTATTCAACCAACTTCGATGTGAATTTATCCCCAATGATATGGAAGTTAAGGTCCACAGGTCGCGCCATAGTAGTAAGTAACTAGCTTCAGACATTTCAATGCAACTCAATACTTTGATAGGTACCCCTCTCTTCGAATTCTTCTCTGTTGACTTCTGCCGGTTCGACGACCCATCATTGAATCCTCCGGTACTAATTATCTCTGTAAGATGCTATACACCCCTAAAAGATACCGGTCATATTGACATACATGAACTGCAATTTTACTTTGAAGGAGTACTTATGTCAAATAAGTGATAGTAGTACACCTCCGGACTTTGTGTCAGATCTTCTAGATGAAGGATGGAAGATCAACCCGAAAGCGAAAATATTACTCACCGACCTTCAATCTTTGTTCGTCATCCACCCACAAGACGAGAACAATGATGTTTTGAAGTATGAATCAAGACAAATCAACCAGAGACTAGATGTTCTTCGCGTCTGCGTCGCTGCGTACCTATATGACTCGCTCCCCGAGTACATGTATCTGCGAATCCCTTGTGACCCGGACCATCTGAAAGAGGTCCTACCCTCGGGTGCACCAAACAACCTGTCTTTACCTCTCATTCCGGACGACGCCGTCTTTCGTACCTCGCACAGAAACTCCGACTTCGACTACTACTCTTTAACCACCAACAAGGACCGGGCTCTTCAGTTCTTCAGATGGAGATCTTATATCAAGGAAACCGTCAAACTCAAGCATGTGCCCTCCGGGGTCTCCATTGTAGGTGAGACAAACGGCTTCCAAAGGATGCACTGTGCCTACAACCCCGTGTACCCGGCGGAAGACCTTTCTGAGGATACCATGAGCTACATCAAGTCCAGAAAACGTCCTGCTCTTCGCCCGGAGGTTACCAAGGTGCTAAACGCGTCCAATTCGTTCCGAATCGTACTATTGGAGGATTTAACTCATACTTCTACCAAAGAGGCTCCGGAGTTTAAAATCTGCAGTACTTACAAGTGTCGAATAACGGAAATAGATGGCCATCCCATGGACATTCCTCACGAGCTGGTCGTTAAGCTCTTCGACGATCGTTTCTATCCAATGGATGAGCCAATGGAGTCTCCGCCTAGTGTAGCGTGGTGGTTCCTATCGTTCACAACTGCCGAAGACAACATCCGGCGCGAGATGTCGGCATACGAAAAGATGAAACTTGCTCAAGGTTCTGTGATTCCTCACTTCTACGGGGCGCACAAGGTGATTATCTTGTCTCACTTCGCAAACATTTTCTAACAAGCGTCTTTCAAGTTCACCCTACCTGATGGTCATGAACTATTCGGAATAGTGATAGAATATATACCAGGAAAATCGCTTTCCGCAGGTGGAGCAATTGCGCTCCCGAGGGAGAATCAGATCCAACTTGTAAGCGTCTTTCTTGTGGCTGTCAACTCGTTTGACAATGCCTATCTAGGTTAAAAGCATCCGAAACGCAGTGCGCGTGCTCCAATACTCTGATGTATCACAACTTGACTGGCATGGAGGTCAGATTCTCTGCATAACCGAACCAACGATCACACACTGCGTCCTCATTGACTTCGCATCCGCGTTTCAAACTTTGGATTCATTTTATCATCCTGGTAGAGATGACTATATGACGTGTCTGAAAATTCTCCTGGACCCAAAGCATGGAATGGATAAAGAAATAGTATGGACTCAATACGAAGAAAGAGAGACATGGGATTTTGGAGAGCTCTGTGTAAAGTTCAACGGAAAGGTTCACAATTTGGAAGCGCTGGATCCCTTCGCATTCATCGGTGACCTTCCGGAGTAGTGTTTCCTTGAAATACATCGAGTCGTACTCTACTTCTGAACAGAGAATTTATACGTAGAGCTCCACTCATACTCTCTTCCGGGTCCAACTTGAGTTACGCGACAATTATCAGACTGGAATACCTAAGAACTTGGACAAAGGAAGGCTAACTCACAGATCTGATTTACGCCCCATTGCGGATTGTTTATGGCATCAATAAAGCTTTCCTGCTCAATGACCACAGCCGACCATTTCGTATAGTTCTTCGATGGTCCTCCGTGGATCACCTTCCTAGGGATGTTCAGTCCATTTCCTGAATACACCTGAAAAGCGGGCTGATCTGTTGAGATGTCAAGGCTACGTAAAGTAAAAGAATAAGACACAATTAGATATCTCTTGTCAAGATGGACTACATACCGAATCCCGGACAGGGTGCTCCATAGAGCAATTTTAGACGAGTTTGGGTTGGTCTTTTTGTCAAATATCCAACAGGTGTCGTAACCGGTGCACCCTAGATGATACGACTAAGTTCAGACGCTATTGAGCATAATCCTTAATAGTAAATCTTACCGGCACCACAGAAGCCGACCGTATCATTTATCCTCGATCCAATAGTATGCGGAACCCTGAAGTCATACGGCGTTCCGGGAGTATCGATAAAATCGCCAGTGGGAATAAGGGTAGGATCCGTCGCTACGACTTGGAGGGAGTCCAGCTGCAGTACGTGGTCGAGGATGGTATCGCTCCCTTGGAAGGCGTCAAGGTTCCTGATCTGATGTGAGCACGGATCTCAACGGACGCAATCTGCTTACCAGTAAAGATGTTGCGCCAGCATGAGTGGTGTCAGCTCGGTGGCCGTCGCGTGCATGGTTGTATGAAGTGTTGCGCCATTAGAGACGGTGTATGTTACCTTACCATTGAAGTAAATTAGTCACTCAAATCGAGATACAAATGACTGTTAAATCAGAACACACAAATGCAGTCGCAGTACCGGGGAAGCCTTCATCTGCATGGTCGATGTGTTTAAAGGTGACGCTTGACGAAGTTCTTGCAGATATGGTCCAGTTACGTCTGTCCCATCCAACAGTCCCTCCGTGTAATGTATCCAATCCTACATCAGTCATCAGAAACGTCAACAGCCGGCAAGACAAGTGGCGAATGTAGGCCGTACCGTTTTCGTTCAGAGGAATATGAAACACACTTGGTCCATTGGCAGGTGTGTCGCGCGTTGGAGGGATAGAGAAAGTACCTGATCAAAAGATCATGGTTTCAGTTTCTCATTATGTGCATCGTAGATTCTTTCATTGTACGTACCATTCTTGATCCGATTGGCGTAGCTTTATAGAATTTGTAAGATGACAGGTCTTGAAAATGAAGGAAACGACTTACCGGCCAACAACGGGGCCGAAATAAGGATGAGCGGGATCCGTTAAGAGCTTGGTCTGCTCGAAATGATTAACTCATTACATGAAACAAAATCTTAATCTAACCACATACGTTGTCGTCGTATCCTAGAACGATATCCCTGAGGTTTCCAAACTTATCCTTCACCCACAGTTCAGTCATCGATGCTCCGACAGAAATGAACTTCACAGTTATTGACTTGTCGGGAGGGGTAAGCGTCGTGATGTCGAACGGCTGTTGATTATAATGATCAGTAACTAGGCAGCAGAATGTTAAGGTTTATCACCCACCCATCCCGGAGGATTGGGGATAGCGAGTCCGAATGGTAAGAAGAGGACTATCAAAGGAGCTAGTTGAAGCAGAAGCATTTTGTTCTTCGCCGGAGAGGTGCTCTGGGCGAGCAGAAGTCTCTTACCGCTCTTCTTAAGCACCGCCAGCACTTCCAGCGATCACGGGCGGAATTTATGGTGTGCTTCTTTGACCGTCATTTTGTTCAAACATTTCCACTTCGTATGAGAAAGAAATGCAAGAAAGCAGGAAAACAACCCCGTCGGTGCGGCCGGTCCAGTAGGCGAATGGTCACTTGATCGTATTGAACTAGGGTCGCAGCAAAGTAGCAGCAGCTATTGGAGCGCTGTAGGGACACTAGACGTCAATAGCACACGTGATGGAAAGTGCAACTCTTTCGTGCATGGTAAGCGGGCAGAAGGTCGATAAATATAGAATCGAAGCCGCTGCACCACAAGATCGGTATTCATTCCAATACAAATACCGGATCGACTCACAAGAATAAATTACTTCTAAAATTTCGGGCTAAAGCATCCTGAAGAACTTCTAATCATCTCCTTATTGAGAGTACTTATGCCAAGGTACTTAGCAGTTTGAAATTGAACAATGCAGCGTAAAAAAAACACCTACAGTACATCGCCAAAAGGAAATTTTGATCGCTTTTCCAATCTTCTCTTACTCTTCTTCTATAAGGGAAGTACGCACAGGCGGATTCGGAGGGTTCTGTTGGTCCTTTTCCGATAGTGACAGACTGTGCACTGCAGCCGTACAGCTGAGAGCAATAAGTCCTGCGTACACCACATTTCTGCCGAAAATAGGCAACGATGTCTTAATCGAAAACGCAAAAAGTGTCGTGGCAAATGCAGGAGCAAGAGACATAGACATCCATTGAAAGAGCTGTGAGATGCCCTACACGGCGTGTAAGCAGACGGCGAAGAAAGTGGATGAATATTCTTACTGTCACCATCGCTAAGTGTGATCGATGAGCCGGTGAGTCAGAGATAAGTATCTGAGAGCTCGCTGGGCAAAGTTAGGCGAGTCAGCAATTACGCGTGAAAGAAGAATTAAGCATTTACGCCATGTTAATCCTGCGACACTCCATGCGAACATCAAGACACCCAACGCGAATCGGAAGGATACCGATCCTACTACAGTCTCTCCGTTCTCACGAGCGATCGCGTTCATTGCCGGAAGAACAGCCACAGCAGCTGGCCAAGCAAACATACCGAGCTGGTAGGTACGTAAAGGGCCGAGCGCGTGTTGAATTGGTGCTGCGAGACACATTGACACGACACTGAGGCCCGAGCGCAGCGCCATGTGCGCCCCAATATGCGCAGGTGGAAGACCAAGCCCGCCTGAGTCAACAGGAGTATACGCGAATAAAGGATATCTGTAATACATGTTAGGATGTTGATTTTTGCTTGAGAAGCGTAAGACAAACAAGGAAAATATAGCCTCAGACGTAAAGACCATGAGCGTGAAGCTCTGGATTACCAGTCGAACATGTTTCGTAAGAACTTGAGATCTTTCAGGGCTGGGCTCAACGGTCGTCGGTGCCAACAATGGAGCCTCTTCACTGGGAGTCCCCGACGTTCCTTTTTCCTCCCGATAAGGAGAGGTCTGCAGGAGGTTTGAAACGCAATGATTGTAGAAACACGATGTCTCACCTCATGGAGAGTAAATATCCCGAGGATCCCGGTAAGAACAGAGAGTACACCTGAAACAAAGCACGGAAGAGCAAATGGGTAATACTTCCAAAACGGTGTATCAAACATGCGGCTTCGTTCTGCAGGATGAACTAAGAGACCACCGATACTATCTCCCATCATTTGCCCAGCGCGGAACGATATCTGGAGAAGATGAGAGACGAGCTTTGATATTAGGCATTGCACACAGACCTGACAAGCGGAAAAGGCAGTGATGCGGTGAGATTTGACAGGATAGAGCTCCGTCAACATGACCCTCATTGTCCTATATGAATGTCAGATACGCAGAGCCCAAATTAGTAAGTACGTACGTCCGAGTTCCCGAGAAGATACCGCCAACAGCCATGATTGACACCATAAGCCAATATGGCTTGCTCATGCCGAAGGACGCGATGCACACCGCTAATCCGAAGATGCCGCCAATCACTATGGGTTTACGGCCCAAGCGATCTGAGAGGAAGGACCATAGCATGACTGCATAGAAGGTTTATAGATCGTATAATAGCAGACGGAGAATACGTACCTGTGATAAGATTCATTGCAGCGAAAGTGGACTCGATGAAGCCGGCGTACGGACCAACTTCCTTTGCGTCTGAGACGATACCATTCTCTAGTACCATTTGATCTGTGTACTGTGAGATATGGATTCTCCTCTTAAGAAGAGGATAAAGTCTCACTTATGAAAGGTAACACCAGATCATAGCACATTGGCTTAACGATGTGCATGAGTAACATCGAGATAAGAGGTATCCATGCAAAGCGCTTTAGCTCATTGATAGCACCATGTTGGTCTTGACGTCGCGATGAAGGCGAACTTGAATGAGAGTCGGTATGAAGGGATCTAGTTGTAGGTTCCGCAGGCTCGTCCATGTGGGCACAAAAAACGAGATAAAATGCAACACGGCAGTACTCAGGATTAAGCGCAGTCTAGTAAAATGTGAAGAAATGAACTCCAGAAACTCTCAAGGGGGGAGCAGAACTTACTTCTTTACGAAAAGGAGTTCTAATATCAGGGGATGTACTTGAAGTTTCTCGTCGCCAACTTGAACTTCATGGCAGTGCTCACTGCTGAGTGCAGTGACGCGACTCGGACACTCCGAATCCAAAGCACTGGCACGTGCCAGCCTGACTCTGCCAGTGAGTGGCGGTGCTGGTATTGTGACTTAAAATCACCTGACCTAGGCTGAGAGTCTGAGAACTTGAAGTACTAAACGTGGCTTCGAAAACCGAGGCCGCACCCTGAGGCTTTGATACGACTGCGAATGCCCTTTACCGAAATTTCTCTCTGACTTCCAACTTTCTGATAGCTGTTCCACGTGTACGTATACAACATTCCATACAAATATCTTAGAAAGAGTTCAGAAATTTCAAGGAGTCGGCAATTTTCTCTTCCGGCCATTTGCGGACAACTTGAACACATACGGCATCACCGGTTATCATCTCCGAGTCACTCCATCTCTTTCGCAGTCGATATGTCCACGCCGAGTCTAAGCAAGTCGAACGAAACTACAGCTCTCTTAACATGTGAGGAAGACAGGGATGTAGAAGAGCTACCTGATTCAACCTTTATATTGCTGGCTTCTTCGAGTTGCCTTCCACCTGCTTCGTCTGACGATCCTTCTCTTCCGACATTCACATGGGCACCCTTCATCGCAATTCTGATCATGAGCTTGGTACAACCACTCTGCTTTGAGCTAATATTTCCTTTCATTAGTATGTTAAACAATCTTTTGTTATAACTCATGCGAATTACACTTATTTCCAGATCAGATGGTCTTGGAGAATGGTATTGCCGATGACCCAGAAGATGTAGGCTTCTACTCAGGGATTATCGAATCCACTTTCCAATTTATGAGCTTCATCACAAGTACAGTATAACTTCCATTTCTGATCGTTTAAACCTAACGCAACTGCCTATTTCCATAGTTATGCCATGCTCATTCATCTCCGATCATTTTGGCAGGAGACCTATCGTTCTGCTTGGGACTATTGGGATGTCCTTATCAATCGCCCTTTTTGGCCTTAGTAAATCCTACGGAATGATGATAGCAACCCGCTGCATTGGCGGAACGCTTGGCGGCACCTGGTCGTAAGTTTCCTATCCCTCATCACATAGATACCGTTCTGATCAAAGTTCAACGTATACAAGGGCGCTTAAGGTTATGATGGCAGAGATCTACACAGAAAAATCTCATCGCACCTTCGTATACTCTACTTTCCAGGTTCAAATTGATGTTACATCTGAATTTATGGTGTCTCACAGAACTACTTTTAGATTGCATTTCGTGTTGGCCAAATCTCGGGGTAGCCTTTAGGCGGACTTCTATCTCATCCGGAGAAGTCCTTCAAATTATTCGACAAGCCATTCTGGCACGAATATCCTTTCTCTCTTCCCTGTTTCGTGGCTGCTTTTATTGGTGCGCTGTCCGTTGTGCTAGCCTACTTTACGTTGACAGAGGTACGTGATTCTCAACTTCCATATTGTGCTACAATGGTAATCTCTAGGGCGATTCTAGACAAGACAATTTGAGTCAGGATCTTATGAAAGGACTAATGATTTGGGGCGTACATCGCGAAGATCTTCCTTGTATTCTGCCATGACACCACATGTGATCTCGGTCGTGTTGGGAATCTCTGCGATGGCCCTAGCAAGTGAAACTATCTTCGCAGTGTAAGCTAATCCAACCGATTTAGTCAGATAACTTACATAGTGTACGCAGTTATCCACTATTTGCATTTACTCCAATCGCTTCAGGGGGACTGGGGCTTTCAGCGCCTCAAATCGGTGGCCACATGGCCATTCGCTCTGCTCTCACTATCGGTGTCCTATTCTTCTATCAACCACTCAGTAGGCTCCTCGGATCTCTTCGCTTGTACCAGGTGTCAATGGCGTTGTGGCCTTTAAACGTCGTCCTCTTACCAGTTCTGAACCTTTTGGCAAGGACTGATGCAGCAGGAGTGGGGTCATGGCCCTTCAACTCTGTTCTCGTGGTGTTGTTTATCTCATGGGGTGTTGCGGGTCTTGTTTGGCGTAAGATTATCATAATGCCTTGACCTGCAGAGCCATGTACTAACTTCAGGCCAACGGCAATGTATCACACCTAGCGAGTTCACAGATCATTGTCGTGGAGGCACCTCCCACTCCGGAGGCTCTTGCTATAGTCAATGTGAGATTTACAAAGCACTGTATTATTCCTTGTGGAATTTAACAGACCTTGTGTGTTCAAGGGTGTTGCACAAACTTTCCAAGCCCTCATGATGGCCATTGCTCCAGCCCTCGTCACTTCGTTGTTTGCATTCTCGATACAGAGCCCAATTCTTGCAGGGAACATTGTTTATGCTGTTTTACTGATAATAACTGTTGCCGGTGCTGTACACTCGTTCTCACTTTCAGAAAAGACAGACTACCGCGATGAGCAGCGATAGACATAGTATTGCAGCATGTATGAGTACGCTACATGGTACCTAAAGTGGATTTAGCTGTACTTATAACAAATCCTGAAAAGACTTTCATTATTATCAATACAGTTCGAAATACATCAAGCTTGTCGAAACCCAACGAGATTTGTCTCTTATTTCACAAGCAGACAGAAGCGACATCCATCACGGTGATACGGAGAAGACGTAGACCGCTTCCCACTCATAGTCCTTCTCAGGCCCGTCTGCGGTGTCATAATGAAGGCAAATAAGTACTTTCGCTACCGGTCGAGAAAAAAGGCACATACAAATTTGGTCTACACCCCATTCCGGGTTATTGATAGCATCGACGTGGCTTTGAGGCTCAATCGCTACAGCAGACCATTTAGAATACCTCTTGGTCGGCCCTCCGTGGATGTGCTTTCTGGGAATGTCTAGGTAATCAGCAGTATAGATCACGACGGCTGGTTGATTAGTTCGGACGTCAAGTCTACTGATTAGTTGAGCTTGTCTGGCATCAAGGTGAAGAACATGCGTAAACCGACCGAATACCGGATGCAGGACTCCAAATAGAGAGTTTTGGTGTACTATCCGAGAACCCGGAGTCATTGAATATCCAACAATGGTTGTAACCGGTGTCATCTAAACCACGTCTTAGATGCATGGACTCCAAAAGTAATTGAGAAGTAAAGCCGCTCACCTAGTTCCGAGAATTGTGCTCCGATCGCCTGTGGGGCGTTGAAGTCAAAACGCGTTCTTTCGACGTTTGATAATCTGCCCGTCGGTAATGTCGTCGCTGTATCTGTTTCAATGATCGTTTCTCCGTTTATTCGGAGCACATGATTGAGTATGTCATCCCGACCCTGAAGTGCATCAAGGTTCCTGGTTAAGCTCATTAGCTTTCTAGACAAAGGGTCGAACGTCATGATGTACCAATACGTGTGCTGCGTTAATAAGATCGGTGTTAATTCCGTTGCAGTAGCCTTGATCGAGGCCTTCATTACCGACCCATTCTCTACCGAAAATGTAACCTAGAAGAAGATCTTTCATATCAGCTTAGTAGAATTCAGACCAGGAGCAGGAACGCACATAAGCTATCACGGTTCCGGGGAATCCTTCGTCAGAAGCATCCACGTGTTTGAATGTGACACTTGTTGTCGTCTTTGAAACGAGAGAAAAGTTTCGCTTGTCCCAGCCACGGCCTCCGTGGAGAGACATATTATCTTCACGCACCCTGAGTCGGATACTGTTAGAGATTGCGGATTGAATGGACCCACCATCATAAAGGGGAATTTTGAATACGTTCGGGTCATCCGGCCGAGGATCCTTCTTAATCGGAATGGTAAAGAGACCTTCAAAGGGAATTAGACTTTGACATCTTCTGCCATCCTCACGTGTAATTTATGCAGTACCTTTCTTGATCCGATTGGCGTAGCTGGATAGGACTCAGGTATCAGGTACGCATTACGAAGTCTCGCAGAGGGAAGACACGCACCGACCGACGATCGAGTTAAACACTGGATGATGTGGATCCGTCTGCAAATTTGACTTCAAAAGAAATTATTAAGGAAGCAAATCCTGTAAATGTATCACCCGGTACGTACGTTGTCATCGTATCCCAGTACAACATTACGAAGGTTCCCTTCCCTGTCGGGTACCCAGAGTTCGGTTAACGTAGCGCCAAAAGCCACGAATTTCGCTGTGATAGAATTATCTGGAGCAGTCAAGGTGATTTCATCGAATGGCTTCACAGATGTCAGTCAAGGATTGGAAAGTTCATTTAATTTGGAGACGTACCCCTTCTTTAAAATTCAACCCAAGGACGGATAATACGTAGTCCGAAAACCCTTGGATAAGGGCGTTTAGCATTGTCATACCTGCGAAGGAGGCTCTATCCTCGGGCTGGGTTTCGATGCTGGTTAACAGCCGCGGGGCAGCATCGGAGACATCGCTGATGGCCTTTTAAGCGGACGTAGGAAGATAGAATACCAGAATATGCACAGGCACACGGACTCGGAGAATTGTCGCTGAGAACTAATATCATATAACCTCATTGCCCAGACCTTCCTACCCCACATTGTGTTCAAACGAAAGATGGTCCAGGTGATCTGTACTCGAAAGCTCTTGTACCTCGCTAAAACCACGGAAGCTGCCCATGCACCTGGTTTATAAGACATTGTCTGCTGATGTAGTTTAATGACATATTTTAGCTCGATCGGCCATGTCATTAGAGAAGAGCGCCATTCTGAGGACACGCGGTAAGGGTTTTGTATTTGAGCTTGAAAATTCGATTCATATCTACCGTAATTATATTAGACTGATTCAACATACTCTGTCCCGAGATAGAATTAGCACAGCAGCGGGACCTGATAATATACTAATATACGCGCACTCACCTTAGACGTTATAATGACATTGCAAAGATGGAGAATAGAGAATCAGAGCGCAACAGTATTCCACAAAGGGTCTGAGACTGGATCGCTCCTTCGAACAGATAAGTAGGCTTGCCGATGTCTGCAAAAAAGCCCCATGATTCGATTCGGAATAGAAAAACAATCGAGGATGTCCGGTAGGGCGAAAGTTGCATTCGTTAAGAGTACTCGGCGCGAAGTAGATTGATTGTAAAAGGCAGCTACTAGACGGAAAATGTCTGCGACGGTCGCAGTCTTCGTTCTGACAGAACACGAAAATCCTGGTGTGACACACCTAAGCTGAATTATAGTCCTCAATGGGTCGGGCCGACCCCCATTGGCCCGGGGTCGGCCTTGACCCGACCCTGTGGGCCGGGTCAATACAGGGCCGGGTCGCGGAGAGGTCAAGGTGGGCCGGGTCAAGGGTCAGACAATGTAGAGAAACACCTGACCCTCTGTGACCCGGGTCGGCCCGACCCGACCCCCGACCCTTACTACTACCCATTTTGGTAGTCAATAGTAGCAAGTTGACTTAGTTTAAGTCAGTTAAGGCAGCTAAGTTGACTTTTAGTAATAGTAACTGTTCTTACTTACTTAAACCGCCTTGTAATGGTAACTTACCACCCAAAACAGTAGCAACGGTCTTTTAAGCACCGTGAGAAATCAGTGAAAGTAAAAGTCGGTGCTTCATATCTCTTCACAGACTGTATCTGATTAAGTATTATTAACATATACATATATTTAGTAGTTACAGTACTTAAAAGTCAGCTTAAGTTGGTGATATTCATACTTACTAGACTTTATAAGGCCGACCCGGGGCCGACCTTTGGTTGACCTTGACCCGACCCCCAATGACCCGACCCGGAGGATCAGAGAGGGTCAGGGTCAGGGTCGGGCACTTGCCTCAAAATGCTGACCCGGCCGGGTCGGGGGTCAGCCAAAAGATGCTCTGACCCGGCCCGACCCGACCTTTGAGGACTATAAGCTGAATACATCAGGGAATCTTCTTTTTCACTTAAGGTTACTTAAACGGTCTGAAATTTACTGAAGCCCTGGGAAGTGAAATTCTACTGATTTACTGATTTCAGGCATGTGGTTTCATTATTCAGGAAGGGGCCTGCTGAAATCAGTGCCGTCGACTTAAATCAGTGCTTCAGGCATTCAGTCTTCAGCATTCAAGCATATCAGAAGTTTTTTTCTGGCATTCGAATTGCAGTGCTCAAGTGTATAAGTTTGTAAGGGGTTCAAGTAGTTCATTCCATAAGTAATTCATCATTTAATCATATAAGCAGACTTTTTTGTCTGTCGGTTTGCAGTACTCAAGCATGTAAGTGCGTAAGAGGTTCCAGAATTACTTCATTTCCACAAGTAATTTAAGACAATAAGTAGAAATCAGTGCATCAGTGTCACGGTCCCTCAGTAGCTACACCACGGCATCCTGAACCAGATTGTATTTTGCCACTTCTGCCTCGCTGGCAGGCTGTTCCTCGGCATATTCAGAGAACGAATGCCACTGCAAGTTGATGGTAGTAAGAGCTTGAATACAGTGGCGGGGTGATGGGTCAAAGCCGAAGCTCACCAGAGATCGACCTGCTCTTAAAAGTCTGCGCCGTCCGTAGCCGAATCCCATAATGAACCCTTGTCCTCCTCGCGATCGCCCTCACCTTCCCAGTCCTCTCTGCCTGCGTCATTCTCCTCGCCCTCAAAACCTCCACTGCGTCCATAACCCACGCTGAAATTCTCGTCCGCATCCTTGTTCTCATCCTGATCCTGATCCTTGTCCTCCTCCTGATCCTTGTCCTCGACCTCGTCTCCCTCGCCAAGCACACTCTCGTCATCCATATCGTCTTCCCTATCCTTGAAATCCTCGACTTCTTCGCCGTCATTATCCTTATCCTCCTTGCACTTACTACTTCTAGTAGCGCCCTCGCCATATGTATACTCGCCGCTCGCATCCGCGTCTCCAACGTCAAGATACAGGGAGAAATCCCTGCCAGTGACACCCGATCCAAAAAGTTCGGTGTTCTTTCCCGCACTAAAATCTTCAATGGAATTGTAAGCTGCTAGGCGGGATCGGACCTTCTCCCAGTTTGATTCAGTAAAAAACAAGGAATTCGACAATAAGTTAACATAGTCGTCCGTATGAGGCTGCCACAGAGCACTGGTGAAGTACCACTCAGCGCCACCAAACTCTTCTTTGATCTTTTGCAACCGGGCCACTTGCTTGTCGATTGCAACCTTGACCTGTTCATGAGAAATTCAGCGAATAAAGCCACTATAAGAACTGAAGTAGATAGATACCGCGGTTGCCGCAAGAGCGAGGGCACCGATAGGCTTTCCTATTGTGTTTTTATCCAGTACTTTATGCCGACCCAGGGCCAAGACTAGGTGTACGGACAACACTGAGATTACAAGATCAGAGCAGAACAACCCTTGCTTCTGTACTTTCAGAGTCAATGCAGGGATACGAAGGGTGACATGGGGCAAATTTTTACATACCTTATCCATACTATGCCAGCTTTCCCAGAGGAATGGTTCAGCTTTCTTCTTGTCGACCATCGTCTGCAACATCTTCACAATTTCTTCGGTCTCCACTGACTTAGAACGCTCGTTGCCGACGAAACTCGAAATTGATTGTTCGGCTTTCTCGAACAATTTCTTGCGCCAACTATCAAAGCATCTCTGGGCTGCCTACAGGGCAGATCATACTTGATTCAAAATGGCCGATGAAAGACAATAAGGGATGACTCAACTAAAGAACAGATGTCGGCCAATTGCGTGTCGTAACTAAGTTTGACAGAGTCAAACACCTTCCCCCACAAGGCTCCGATGGACTTATTGTCCGGGTTTTGCCATGGAGTTGTGGACTTTCCAACTGCGCGATACAGCGAAGGCAGAAGAATGTGAGTCCAGCCTGCCTGAGTTCCGGGAGGGAGACACTGATTCGTTGCCCTTTTTTTGCCGGGAGCGCGGGATCCCTCCCTTCCGATACTATTTCTATCCTTGTCCTCAAGCCCTACAGATGTCTGCATTTCTGCAAGTTAGTGGATGTATATCATAGACATGATTTGATTAACGCACAGAGCTAGTAGTCCGAGAGACTTTGCGATGACCAAGATGAGCCTTGGTTGCGAGCACTTCGGGTTCAGGACTGATGGATACTGTCGTCATCGCAGGTGATTGTGCTCGTGGTGTTAGTGACACCTCACAACCACTTTCCTGTTAAAGGAGCCTTGAATTAGTACACGAATCAATTGCAGCAATTAGCTCACACTTGCAATATGTTGCGCATGAGCCGCCAGAGACCTCTTCAAATTGCGAATAGAAGTAGAAGATTTCATCTGTAGCAATTAGAGGAATTGTTACCAAGAAAAGCTCGAAGAGAATTGAATACCAG
Source organism: Trichaptum fuscoviolaceum (assembly GCA_910574455.1). NCBI lineage: Eukaryota > Fungi > Basidiomycota > Agaricomycetes > Hymenochaetales > Trichaptaceae > Trichaptum > Trichaptum fuscoviolaceum. Next base: position 2,435,223 of record CAJSYZ010000012.1, on the reverse strand, counting down.
TATATCAGCCTGAGAATGACTGTCTTGCAGTTTACTCTTGTTACTAGTAGTGAGGTTCAAATCCTTGTTGCTTAATCAGAAATGATATGAAATGGAGATTAGAAGGATTAACACTAACTGTCGAGGCAGCCTGTGATGACGGCTTCTTCATATACACATTCATGCTAGTCTGTTTTAGATAGTAAGGAAGTGATCTGAATATTGGGTGGAAATGCAAGAATTACCACGGCATGCGAGTTAGAGTCCGGCAGTGACTTCCTCTTCTTATTATTTGCGATCATGCTGTCCTACAATAAGCAAAGCTTAGTAGACGACCAGATCCTTGCCAAAGAAAGGGGTGCAGAAAGTTGTCCTATTGAGTGTCGATGCCTACACATACCTGCATCTGCAGATACAACGCCGGCGATTGCTCTCTATGTCCATCGACAGTAATACCCTCCTGACGAGATGACAGGTGAGTAGTGAGGGGGTAAAAGCAGAATAAACTTACCATTACATCAAGCTGGGAGTTGGCGATTCTCTGCATTTTCGCGCCCTATTCAGAGTACGGTTTGGTAAGTAATGAAGTAAAGATATTGTCAGGCCCGGACCCAAGCCTTGCCTAAGGGTGGTCGCGAGTTGAGAAAGCCGAGCGAGAACGGAAAGGCGACGGAAACGCGAAGACGAATAGCAAGAGACCAAGTAGTCGGGATCCGGGTTGAAGTTCCCGCGATCAGTGATCCGGGATTCTACGCGAGATCCTAGTCGGGTTTTCGGGAATTTAGAGTCTGAGAGCGAGAAGAGTGGGTAACGACGAGAGTAAGATCATAGAGTGAAGCAAGGATGGATCTCGAGAGCCTAGCTCGTAAAGTAGCCTAAAGACTTATGATATTCGAGTCGAGGGATACATGATGAGTTTCTACAAGTTTATATACGCGTAAGAGTCTGAGATAAGAAATGGGGAGTAAGATATGTTTTCGGGGCGTGGAGGTGAGTTGTGTAGCGACACGCGGGATTCGGAGAATAATCGTGGGGCGTGTAGCTTACACGAGGAACCGGGAATGTATGTTAGAACAAAGGGGAACGGGAATGTGATTAGAGTGATTTGAAAATGGTGATAAAGGATAATAGATAGATTTCGGGGTTTTACGGGAATGAAGTGGGAATGAATGGTAGTCTGGGGCGTGGTACTGTCAGAATGTCCGTAAGGCGTGTTCGTAAGGCGTGTTCGTAAGGCGTGTTCGTAAGGCGTGGCCGTGGAACGTGTTCGTGATGTTTGTCGTGTATTTGGAAATGTTTGGCCTGGGGTCCGGGTTGCGGGATCCGGGACCGGATGTCGGGATTGATGTCGGGATTAGTGATGGCGCGGGAAGGTTTGTTCGTAGGGTCTTAGGTGTCGTCGTGACAGTTGCCCCCCCTTAAAGGCCGAGCCCCGTCGAGGCTAGCGTCCGTGTCGACTAAAGGGGGGGGGTCGTTTGTGATGGGAATGGAAATGCGTCTGGAATTCCGAATGGAAAGGAAGCGAAGAAGTGTCGTGCGCGGGAAAAGTGATAAGTTTGCCCTAAGGTGAAAGTTCTGTCCGGTTAAAGTGTCGCGGAATGGGCGTAGTGGGTCTCTTTTCCGTTTTTTCACTTAACTTTTTTATCGCTATGTCGGTCGTGCACAAAACTATCGAGGAATTGACGAAGGAGTTGATGGAGTTCGACAGCCCGGGAGAGGGTGAGGTGGATGAGATGGAGTATCGGGTTTCGCGCGCGGTGTTTGCGAGAGATACGGTGAGTTCGGTTGTGGCTGGTATTGTTTTGCTTGCCATTGATTTTCTTTGTGGCAGCGGCATCATATTCAGGGTTTGGAAGAAGGATCTCGTGCGTATAGGTCTCTGGAGATGGCTTGGCGGGTGTTCGAGGTGGTGCAGGCGGAATGGGTCGAAAGGTTGCCCTCGCTGGGTGTGGTTGCGTGGCCGCCGTCCGCCGTGGGCGTGTTGGACGACCGTCTGTTGAAGGCGTATAGGCTGCACCGTGAAGCGGAGAAGAAAAAGACGTCCGGGTCGGCGGTGGGCTCGCGTGGGGTGCCCATGGATGTTGATCGGGCTGCGACTGGCGGGGAGTCCGTGTCGGAAGTGGAGCGATTGGTGGGCACCGGGACTGTGCGCGACGTGTCGGTGGTTTCCGCAGGACCCGCAGCAGCAACAGCAACAGCAACAGCAACAGCAACAACCCCGTCAGCGGCGTACGTCGAAGAGCGTCCCCTGTTTTTGTCCGACTTCTCGGATTCTGAGCCAGCAAAGGCCGTGCCGGCTGGTCGGAAGAAATCGCCGCAGAAGCGTGGGCGGGAAACGGTGGAAGTCGAGGATGAAGCTGGTGCGGGTTCCGCTGGTGATGAAGCCGTGACGAAGCGAGCGCGTGTCGAGAAGGAGAAGAAGGATATGAAGGGGAAGGGACGGGCACCTGGAGAGCGTCCGAAAAGTGTGAGTTGTGTTGTTTGTTATGGGTTAAGGATTGTGGGTCTTAGTCTGTGTCCTTTCGTAGTCTGCTCCTTCGGGTCCCGGGAGGTCGGTGAGGGAACTGGGGAAGTTCCACGTCTATTGGCAGGGCGAGGACATTTGCGAGTGGTGCCAGTCCATAGGGAAGGGCTCGCACTTTTATGACATGTGCGTGACGCCCGACGGATACCGGTCGGTGCCCTCGCGAAAAAAATTGGGCGCGTGTTTTGTCTGCTCGCGACAGTCCAAGGGTTGCAGCCGTGGCAAGCTTTTTTGTCATGAGGTGTCGGACACCGGGAAGCGTGTGTGGCTGGAGGACAACGGGATCGGCGGCGCCGTGGCGTATGTGGGCGAGGGTCCGCCGGGGGATGGGTCGCGGAAGCTTACCCCGCAACAACTGCGGGATTTGGAAAGCGCGGTCCTCCCGGAGTCGACTGGGAGCTCATCAATGGTGAACGACAACGTCAAGAATAAGATTCAAGACAAGACCGTCGAGATTGCGTCCCGGCTGCAAGCACACGTGCGCGAGGTAGAGGCGCTGGTTCGTGACAGGGAGCGGGAGTCTGGCGAGGTGTCGGATCTGGAAGATGATGGAGATGACTCGGGAGAGATAGAGATTGGGATCCGGGGAGACAAGATCCAGGACAAGGAATTTTTGGAGGTTCCTGGGCGGCGACCCACCATGCGCTTCAAGGCAACGTCTGCTGTGCGGCCGGCGGCGGGGCAGAACAAGATCCAGGACAAGAACCCGGAGAAGGAGAAGGAGAAGCGCGAGCGCGCAGACGCGAAGCGTAACCTGCGTGTTGGGAACGACGCGCTGGTGGCGTCTCTGGCTGAGTTGGAGGTGGCGTCGTCGGATGAGGACGAGGATTAGAGCATGACACGGGTGCACCTGCAGGTGTACCCGGATCCGCGAAGCGCAGGTACCTGCGCAAAAAAACTGATACCTGGATCCGACCCGGAACCGTGGGAAACGGATCCGGGTCTACCTGGACCTGTTACCTGCAGGTATTGCAGGTACCTGATACAACCCGCAGGTAGTTAACAGTAAGTAGTGTAGTAATAAGATAAAAACATAATGAATAACATACCATATGTCCTGGAGGTGGACAGCCTTGCATGGACCACGACCAGTCGAAAGGGCTGGCGGGGAGACGACTGCCTCGCCGCCAGAGGATTCAGGCTTGGTCGAATCTGAATGGGCTTGAAGAGGGCGAGGAGGCGGCGGAACTGGACGATGGCGGTGAGCGCCGAGGGTTTGCGATGGTGGAAGTTGGCCAACGATGCGTACCGCTTGTGGGGCGGCATCATGAGTACAGGCGAGGATGGGTGTTGCGGATGCTGGACGAGCGGCATGTCGAAGGCGACGAGCGGGATCAATGGCGAGATTAGTACGATGAAGGTAAGAAAAAAGAAGAAAAAAGACATACCAGAAGACCAGTTCAGCCTCTGCATTACGAGATTCTAGCTTGATCTTCGCCGCGGTCCCATTCTGTTTTGCGGTTGTCTGCGCACAGTTGGCGAGGAGGCGGCCATTGGGCGCGACGGGGCCGTCATCGTGGTAGGCGGCTTCGAGACTTAACTTCCATAGGGTGCTTCGAGAGTGGTTGCTGGGACTGTCTTGCACATGCGCGCTGCGTCAACGGCACCCTCCGTCTGTTGCATAGGCACACCGCGGCCATACAGCAAGATGTCGAGCTCATAGAGGTTGGGACATACGACGGCGAGCGAAGGAGTGGTGGGAGACCTGATCTGGATGGTTGTAATCGAGTGTGATGCGCAAGCGTGCAACGGAATCATCACGGTCGTGTTCTGTCTTGCGGTCGACCACGCGGGCGAAGGACTTGTAGGCAATCTCTGAATGGAGAGAAGCGCGACGGAAAAGCAGCCTCTGTGTTGAAGCCGACCTCGCCTGGCAGACAAACGCGCAGTTGGCGTGGAGGTTACAACGGGGCGGTTACAACGGTGGAAGTTGGCTGACGCCGTGTACCGCTTTTAGCGCGGCATCATGAGTGCCGATGACGGTGGGTGTTGTGGTTGCTGGGCGAGCAGCATGTCGAGGGCGACAAGCGGCTGCGGTCTCGCGGTCTCGCGCAGAGAGCGCGACGGGCGGAAGGCGCTGACAAGCGCACAGTTGGCGAGGAGGCGGTCATCGCGCATGTTGACGTCGTAGTAGGCGGCTTGGAGGATGACGAAAAAAATGGTACATATCGAGTAGAATGTAGGTGAAAGTAGTGGTACATCGTTGCGTTCGTCGCGCTCAAGGTGAGCGCACGTGATTGACCGGGTACCTGCAGGTACCCGGTCAGGTACCTGGGCCCAAAAAATCCAAACCTGGATCTGCAGGTAACCGTGGGAACCAGGTACCTGCGCACAGGTGCACCTGGAACCGCAGGTATTTGAGCGCAGGTACCTGCAGGTACCCACGGATGACCTGCACCCGTGTCATGCTCTAACGAGGATGATAAGGATGAGGATGAGGGTGAGGGTGGGGTTGATCCCGATGTCGATGTGTTGGTGGCGGACGGGATGGCGAAGATGCAGGAGTTCGTGCGGGGATACAAGGCAAAATTCCCGGGTGCACCGACTCCGGTGTTGTTGCCTTCGCCGGGGCCGGGGTTGTCGCCGATCGCGGGATTGGAGGGGGGGGGGTGGCGTATATGGCGAGGTTGAAGGCGTCTGGGGTGGGAAGTCGTTCGGCGGTCCACAAGCGGATGTGGATGGCGAAGCGGACGGAGTTCAATGAGGCCATGTTGGCCTACGGAAAGGCCATGGCGGAGTATGTGAGGTTGCAGGGGGAATTGGTGGCGTTGGAGGAGACGTGGAAGTGGTGGAAAAAGGTGGAGGATGGGTTGGCGGGCGCAGAAGGAGAGGCAACGAGGGATGAGGAGTAGGGGGTAATTTATCTGTATATATTTTTTTTGTGCTTTAATTTTTTGTCATGTTTGTTGCGAAGAATGAAATGGACATTCGTGTTTTTGTGTTCTTCTTGGTGTGAAAGAAAAAATGGACTGAGTGAAAATGAAGAGGGATTGACAAAGTGAATATTAGGGTGGTGTTACAAGAGCGAAAGAAAATATTTTCGGGATTTTTGTGTGTGTCGTGTTGGAGTCTATCGGGAAGAAAGGGTGTGTAAAAATGAGAAAATAGATAACAGATTGGACTTAAGAGAGGATTTTGTTAAGTGGTTGGTTTTGGTTTGTTGGGGTATCGTTTGTGGAAGATAGCAACGAGGTCGTGCGCGTTGGTGACGCTGGCTACGGATTGCCAGGAGGGATCGTCGTATCCGCGCCATTGGACGAGATATTCAAAGCGTTTGCGACGTTTGTTGTACCGGGAATCGAGGATTTCTTCGACTTCGTATTCAACGTCGTCGTTAATTTCGATGGGTGGTGGTGGCTCTTGGGTGCGGTTCGGGAAAGGGTTCGGGGAATGGGGTTCGAGAAGCAAAACATTGGAATACGTTGTGGAGGGCCTTGAGTTCGAGTGGGAGGCCTATACGTCGGGCGTGGCTGGAAACGATCTCGAGGATGGGGAAAGGTCCGATGCGTTTGTGGTCGAGTTTCTTCATGGGTCGACGGGTGCGGATGTTGCGAGTGTCAAGCCATACGAGGTCGCCGGGTTTGAAGTCGGGAATTGGAGATCGTCGATGCGTAGTGTTGTGCTGATATTGTTGTATGGTAACTTGCAATTGTTCCTTGAGGTAGGCGTGGACGTCTGCGATGTCGGATGCTGCGTCAGCTGCTGCGGCTGAAGGGACATCTGCAATGGAGATTGTCAGATTGGGGTGGTAACCTTTGTTCGCGAAAAATGGTGAGATCCCGGTGGCAGAGTGAGTCGTGTTGTTGTACGCGAATTCTGCAAGGGGTAGGAGGTCGGACCAATCGTCTTGTTGGTAGTTGACGTAGATGCGAAGGTATTGTTCGAGAATCTGATTGATGCGTTCGGTTTGCCCATCTGTCTCCGGGTGGTATGCTGTGGAGAGGTTAGATTTGATGTTGAGTAGTTTGCATAGGGAAGCCCAAAAACGGGACACAAAATGCTTTCCGCGGTCGGAAACGATGTCGTTGGGGACCCCGTGTTTGGAGAATACGTGACGGAGGAAAAGCTGAGCGAGGCCTGGAGTATTGAGGGTTTTAGTGGTGGGGATGAATAGCGCCATTTTCGTGAGTCGATCGACGATGACGAGGATAGAGTCGAAGTCGTTACTGGAGGGAAGGCCTTCGATGAAGTCCATGGAAATGGAACTCCATGGTCGATCGGGAATGTCGAGGAAGCGGAGTGGTCCGTAGGGTTTGTGTCGGGATGTTTTCGCGCGTTGGCATGCCGGGCAGGATTTGACAAATGACGTAACGAATTGTTCGAGTTTCGGCCAGTTGTATCGTCGTTTGATGAGCTGCATGGTTTTACGAATGCCGGGGTGTCCTGCCAGTGCGTGGTCGTGGTGTGTCTGGGTGATTAGGAGGCGAAGGTCCTTGTGGTCGGGAACGTATAGGCGTTGATCGTAGAGGAGTTGACCGTGGGAGTCCCGAGAGAATTTGTCGTTTGCGGGATTGTGGTTGAGTTCTGCGAGTTTGGATTGTGTGAAGCTGTCATTGCGTATGCCTTCGTCGAGTTGGGATTGGAGAACTGTGGAATCTAGGATGAGGGTTGCGAGAAGGTGGTGTGGCTGTAGGATTTGACGTTGGTTGAGGTCGTTGAGTGTTTCGCGTTCTTCGCCTCTGGGATACATGTCGCGGCGTCGTGTGAAGACGTCGGGTTTGGTGCCCAGTTTCCCGGAGCGGTGACGGATGTGGAAATCATAGTCTTCAAGTTGTTCTGACCATCGGGCTTGACGGCGATTGAGGCGTCGTTTCTCAGTGAAATGTTTGAGGTTTTCGTGATCAGAGAAGACTTCGATGCAGTGACGGGAGCCTTCAAGGTAGTGGCGCCAGTGGTCGAAGGAGTCGACGACAGCCAAGAGTTCTTTGTCGTGGATGTCGTAGTTCTGTTCTGCCGGTGTCATGGTGCGGGAGAAGAAGGCGATTGGGTGAAGGTCGTTGTCGGCGGCCTTGAGTTGAGAGAGGATAGCGCTGATGGCAAAGTCTGAGGCGTCGGTTTCTACGACTGAGGGGTTGTCGGGATTGAAGTGGGCGAGCACGGGTGCGGTCTGGAACGCGCGTTTGAGTTTGTCGAATGCTATCTGGGCTTTGTCTGACCACTTGAAAGGAATGTCTTTGCGGGTGAGTGAAGTGAGTGGTTTGACGATGTTGGAGTATTTGTCGATGAATCGTCGATAGAAATTGGCGAAGCCAAGGAAGGATTGAACTTCTCGCACGTTTCTAGGAATGGGCCATGATTCGATGACTTGCGTTTTGGCGGGGTCCATGGATACGCCGTCGGGGGAAACGATGAAACCAAGGTATTCGACGGAGGTTGTGTGAAATAGACATTTCTCCGTTTTTGCGTGCAAGTTGTGGGCGCGTAGCCGTTCCAGAACGAGGCGAACATGTTCTTTGTGTTTGGCGGGATCCTTACTGAAGATCAGGATATCGTCTAGATAAATGACAACGAAGTCGTCAGTCATGTCCTTGAAAATGTCATTCATAAAATGTTGGAATGTGGCCGGGGAGTTGGTCATCCCGAATGGCATGACAAGGTATTCGAAGGAGCCGTATCGCGTTCGGAATGCTGTCTTCCACTCGTGTCCCGCAGCAATGCGGACATTGTTGTATCCTGCGCGTAGGTCGATCTTGGTGAAGATTTTGGCTTTCTTCATGCGGTCGAGGAGGTCGTTGATGAGGGGTAGAGGGTATCGGTTTTTTCGGGTGATTTTGTTGAGTCCTCGGTAGTCGACGCAGAGGCGGAGTGACCCGTCTTTTTTCTTAGCGAATAATATTGGTGCTCCGGCTGGGGAGTTCGAAGGGCGTATGAAGCCTTTACGAAGATTGTCGTCCAGGTATTCGCGAAGTGCCTTGAGCTCGGTTTCGGAAAGGGAGTAGATTGGTCCGTACGGGGGATTTGTTTGAGGTTCGATGTCGATGGTGTGGTCGTAGGGGCGATGTGGTGGAATGTGATCTGCTTCGCCTTCTGAGAACACGTCAGCGTAGTCATGATAATCTGGTGGGACGATGCGCTCAAAGGTTTCTCGTTCTTCCGGTGACATGCGAATTGGTTTGGTTGATGCGGTCATTCCGTGTGCTGGGAGCTGGGTAGGTGGTTCGGGATCGGGAAATGCTTCCGGGAAAATTTCGCGAGTTGTCATTTTGAAGCATTTGGCCCCTTTGTCCCGTAAAAGTTGAAACGCGGCTGCGTTGATTAATTTGATGTCGGGTTTGACAAACTCGGGTTTTGTCGAGTCGGGTGGGAGTTGAATCCCGTGTGGGGAAGGGGAGGTTGGCGCTGTTGGAGCGCCGCAGACTGGTTCAGGATTGAGAGCAGCTGCGTTGTAGTCGGGATCATCGCGGCGGGCCTGTATGAAATCAAGGATTAGTTTGTCTTCTTTGGATATCTTACTCAAGATGGTCGGGATTTTCATGCAAAGTTTGCGCCAATCGATGCGGGGATTGTGTTCTTGGAGCCAGGGGAATCCCAGGACGATGGGTGCTGAGTGGTGAAGAGGTGTGAGGAGAAAATCGACTTCGTGGTTTTTGCCTGTTGGGAGTTGGATGGAGAGAGTGGTGTTGTGAGTGATGGATCCGGTTGTCGCGATGCTACCGTCGAATAGTTGTAGCGTGATGGGATTGGGTATAGGGTTGAGTGGTGTGGTTTCGGGAATGATAGCGGGATCGATGAAGTTATCACTCGCCCCGGAGTCGAGAAGAGCGCGTATTGGCGTGGCAGAGATGTTGGGAATAGATAGATCCAGAAAGAAAGCATTAGCGGGGCAGGTGGCGCGGACATAAGTTATGAGGGGATAGGTGGTTGCGCAGGTTGGGGATTGACGATCCTGGTTCTGCGCTGGTTCGTCCGGATCGTCTACTCGTTTTCCGGGGTGGTGTCTTCTTCATCTTCGTCTGGTGCTTCCTCTTCGTTTTCAGTGTCATCGTGTGGTTGGTCTTCCTCTTGGTCGATTTCGGGATCTGGCGTGTCTTGATAGGAGAAGGTGAGTCGGCCTTGGCGAGTGTTGCTGGGACAAGCGCGTGCAATGTGACCTGGTTTGCCGTAGTTAAGGCAGAGATTCTCTTCTCGACGTCGTGTTCGTTCCTTGTTGGTGAGTCGTCCGTCTGGACCTATTATTGATTTCTTTGTCGTGTCGGGGTTTTCGCGGGATTTGTTGGGAGTCGTACTGGTATTCGGGTTGGTGGAATTCGTTGGTCGGGATCGTGGGTTGTCGGTGCGAGGGGTAATACGCCTTGTAAAGCGCTTTTCGAACTCGCGTTCCCAGTAGCGATGATCGTATTCGATGGCTTTGAGTCGTAGTTGGTCGAATCGATCTGGTCGCCCATGAGTGGTGAATTGGTCTTTGATGCGTTCTGCGATATTGTCGTAGAATTGAGTGCATAACGCGGAGTTGTTCCAACCCGTGTCGTACGCGTACTTCATGAATTGAAGAATGTATTTGCTGACGCGCCCGTTTTCTGGCATGACAAGTTGTTTAATGAGGCGCGCGGCCGAGAAACTGATGTACGGGTCTCCAAACATGCCGTTTAGACCTTGAACGAAGAGGGACCAGTCAGCGCGCATGGGGTTATAGTCGTGTTCCGTGAGGACTGTTGTCCACCATTCTTGAGCGTCTCCCGTGAAGTTGGAAGCTGCGTAGGCTATTTGCGTGCGGTCGTCGGGAAAGGATTCGGGGTCTAGGTCGAATATTTGGTAGCATGCGGCGAGAAAAGTGCGCAGCTTGACGGCTCCTGAATTGCCCATTGCGAGTCCCGAGAATTTTTCTGGTGCTGTGTATTTTGGGACTTTGCAGCGTTGTGGTTGGCGAAACGGGTCGAAGGTGGCATTAGGATGGGGTTCGTTGTCATCGTAGTAGTGGGTGGTGTTTGGGTCGTCGTCTGGTGGCCCTCCTCCTCCTCCTCCCGGAAAGAATGGTCATCGTCCTGGTGGACCTCTTGCTGGTGGGCCTCCTCCTGGTGGTCCGCCTCCTGGGGTTCTACCGCCTGGTGGGCCTCCTCCTGGTGGTCCTCCTCCTGGTGGTCCTCCGTAATATCCTCCTCCTCCAGAATTTCCTCTGCCCGGGAATCTATCGTCGGGATATCCGTTTCCCGGGAATCCTCTATTGAAATTGCCGTCTTTCGGGAATCCATCACCGGGATTTCCGCCTGGGAATCCACCACCGGGGTTTCCGCCTGGGAACCCACCACCGGGATTTCTGTCTGGGAATCCGCCACTAGGGTTTCTGTTGGGGAATCCCCTATCTGGATTTCCACCTCCCGGGAATCCTCTACCGGGGTGCCTCCTGTTTGGGTGGTCATTTTCGGAATAGTGGTCGCTGGGCGAGTTAGGTGGATAGGTTTCTTGTCCCTGTAGTCGCGGCGTTTGCGGTTGTTGTTCTGAGTCGAACGCTGTGTTCCGTTGTCTAGCCATCCTGGCAGGGAGATGCGGTGCCGGGTCGCGTCGTGGATCGTGTCTGATAGGTGAGGAGGGGTGATTGTGCGGGTTTGGTACTTCGGGAATGTAGTCGGGAATTGGTTGAGGGGAGTAATAGGACGTTGGAGAGGAATGGGGAGGAGTAACTTCGTACGGTTGATTCCGTCGATTTCGTACGTCTTCTTCGTCCGTTACTGATTCGATAAATGCGTGGAGAGGTGGTGTTTGGATAGTGGGTTCTAAGAAGGAAGGGTTGATAACGGAGTAGAAGGGCGCCTGGGGGGGTGGAATAGGGAAGTACCCATGGGGGTTCGTGTGTTCTGGAAATCTCTCTCGAAACTCTGAAGGTGTAGTGGAGGGAGGGCGATTCGGGATGTGAGACGGTGCACTACGGCCGTCCCGTGCCGACGTAATGTGGGTTGCGCTACTGTGTGTACTTGGCAGTGGAATTTCCGCGGGGTTGGCGTCATAGATCGCTGAACGTGTTTCTTCCGGGATGGGTTGTAGGTGAGTGTTAGCAGATGAACCCGTTGGAAAACGAGCATGGGGATCGTATGAAGAATGTCGCGTAACTTTAGGGTGATGAGCCTCGACCGGTGTGGTCTGAGGTGTTGTACGCTCGGTGTATGTCGAGTATCCCGTAGGCCAAGGGTTAGTGGGTAATCGTTCGGGATGCTGGATGGGATTTTCACGGTTACGATCGGGAAACGGGCTGTTTGTAGTGCGACCGGGAACTTGTCTCTCGTACATGTTTTCGGGATTCTGTCCGGGAACTCCGCGCGTGGGAGTGTAACCGGGGAATGGGCTCTCGGGAGCGCGTTCATACCGCTGTTGGGTAGTTTTGTAATCTCGACCGGGATTCGTGTAGTCTTGAGCACGTCCGGGGAATGGGCTTTCGTAAGCGCGTTGGTAGTCGTGGTGGAAATTGGTTTCCCCAGGGGCGCGTTCGGGAATGCGTTCGGGAAAAGTGGTCGAATTCGCTTGGGGGCTGAATGTTTGCCGTGGAACTGTCTGGGGGGAATTGGGGTTATAAGGTTCAGTGCGTTGCAAATACGGGTCGGAGAAGAAATTCTGAAGAGGACTGGGCTGGCGAGCTCTCGGTGTAGAGCTGACCAGGGGGTTTTGATTCTGTGTTGGCCGTAGCGAAAAGATCGATTGCCTGGCTGGCGGTTCTTCAATGTGTCCCGAGGGCAGAATGGATCGGATAGCATCGAGGTTGCTTTGCGATCGTCGAGAGGTGACATTTCGGCTAGCTTGTGCGGGGAATGGTGGGGTTTCGAGATTGCGGGGTTGAAAGCGAGATGGCTGAGGGGTACTGGGGGGAATCAAAGGTTGTCTGATGTCAGGGGTCCTGGGAGTCGTATCCCGGAAAGTTGGCAGAATAGGAGTCGTAGGTTGCGATCTGCCCATACGAACTCGGTTGTTCGAAGACTGATTGACTGGTGTATCTGGGGAATCAAAAAGGCCTGCTACAGAGGCATTGGCAGCATCCGCCTCCGCAGAGAAGGGGTGCTCCGGGGAGAAGCGAGTGTTTTCGGCAAACATATAGGACATACTTCGGTCTCTGAGTAAGGACTCGAATATACTGTCAGGCCCGGACCCAAGCCTTGCCTAAGGGTGGTCGCGAGTTGAGAAAGCCGAGCGAGAACGGAAAGGCGAAGGAAACGCGAAGACGAATAGCAAGAGACCAAGTAGTCGGGATCCGGGTTGAAGTTCCCGCGATCAGTGATCCGGGATTCTACGCGAGATCCTAGTCGGGTTTTCGGGAATTTAGAGTCTGAGAGCGAGAAGAGTGGGTAACGACGAGAGTAAGATCATAGAGTGAAGCAAGGATGGATCTCGAGAGCCTAGCTCGTAAAGTAGCCTAAAGACTTATGATATTCGAGTCGAGGGATACATGATGAGTTTCTACAAGTTTATATACGCGTAAGAGTCTGAGATAAGAAATGGGGAGTAAGATATGTTTTCAGGGCGTGGAGGTGAGTCGTGTAGCGACACGCGGGATTCGGAGAATAATCGTGGGGCGTGTAGCTTACACGAGGAACCGGGAATGTATGTTAGAACAAAGGGGAACGGGAATGTGATCAGAGTGATTTGAAAATGGTGATAAAGGATAATAGATAGATTTCGGGGTTTTACGGGAATGAAGTGGGAATGAATAGTAGTCTGGGGCGTGGTACTGTCAGAATGTCCGTAAGGCGTGTTCGTAAGGCGTGTTCGTAAGGCGTGTTTGTAAGGCGTGTTCGTAAGGCGTGGCCGTGGAACGTGTTCGTGATGTTTGTCGTGTATTTGGAAATGTTTGGCCTGGGGTCCGGGTTGCGGGATCCGGGACCGGATGTCGGGATTGATGTCGGGATTAGTGATGGCGCGGGAAGGTTTGTTCGTAGGGTCTTAGGTGTTGTCGTGACAGATATGTTGACGCCGAAGGACACAAGAAAGTCCGGCACCAGATCCATGCTTTGATGTGAAACACTCACCTGAACGGCCGATTGTCTCCTGATATTCTTCTTCTCCAGCGCACAAAGAAGGAAGGATAAGTAGCGCGAACGAAGCAAGACATTATGATGCCACTTACCAACGTTGTAGGAGCCTGCAAGTCGGAGAGAGTGTCGCGGGATAGCTTCCTTTTCTTCGATTTATTGCTGGCTCCATCCTGATACGATACAGAAACATTGTTAATTAGCCATCGTTGTGCATGGGACTCCACCAATGCATAGTCTGTGAATCGAACGATTTCTTTGAACTTTAAGCGGCACTCACATTGGCTTGGGGCGGTATTGTAAGTCTCCTCGCGTCCTAATTAAACGCACAATCAAAATATTAAGATTTCATCTGCCAGTCTAATAAATGCTTTAACCAACTCACATTATCAGTGTCGGAGTCAACAAGATGTGCCGTCTGTCGCTCGCTCGCAAAGCTATTCTTTACACCTTGAAAACTCGTGAGGGTTACTGTCTCTCCTTCATCCTCCCAAGGACTAAAGTTTGCATCCTCTTGCACCGAGGCGGGGAGCCTAAATTTTCCTTGTGTCAGCCAGGCTCATAACTTGAAACAAAGATAAGGATGTGAGCATTATAAGTGAAGAAGCTGCAACGTTCGGGTTCATGATGATCTTGAAGAAGTGTGGCACGGCGGTGACCCGCCGGGCCGCCACGGTCGCTGCCACTGGCAGTGTCACTGGCGCACGCGTGGCACGCTCAAACTGCCACTGGCAGTGGCGGGCGCATTCAAGCTATCAGTACTAGTACTACTAGTAGTAGTAGTAAGTAGTACTACAATGATAAGCTTCAAGTAGCTGAGTTTAAATCAAGCTTCACACTTACTATCACTTGAATTTGTTTGAATTTGAAACTCATCTTTCGTACTATGATGCGAACGGTTGAGTAGTACGACTTCAAACTCACAAGTCAATATCTTCTACTATCTTCCCTGCGATCTCAGGATTTCTGCCCTCTCCGCCGAAGAAAGTGGATCCATCTGTGTTGCGAAGTACCCTGACAGGTCGCTTTGTCTTATCGTTCCGTTTTGACGTATTGGGCGAGTCTATCATGTCTGTATCCTCACCAGAAAGACTGCTGTCCTGTCCTGCAAGCGTACTATGATAGCCAGTGCCTCCTATGATACGACTTGAAGCCTTTGCGCCCTGCACACAAGTACGGAAAGGAAGTGCACCTCTGGTGTCCTTTTTCCTCGCCTTTTTTGCGCGCTCTCTATCTGGTCCATCGGAATTGGCTGCATCATAACGTGAGTCAATATATTCATCTTTCAAAACCTAAAGTCGTAAAGGTAATGCAACTTACGAACATAAAAGTTTGCATTGCCTTCAGCTTCACCAGTACCAGCAGCTCCAGTTTTACCAGAGCCACTAACTACTGCAAAGACGTGGAGTAATTTTACGCAGCAAATATTCCGTGAAATAACTTAGAGAAGCAATAATAAATAATTAAAAGTGAACGACAACGAGATTCGAACACACGACCCGCGTCAGAATAAGAAATACCATAAAGAGAAGCCGCGCTCAAGTCAACTAGACTACTGAGGCTTATACTACATTGCCTCACTTAGTAATTATATACTGTCCCAACGGGGCGCAGTCCCGCAAGGAGTTAGGGTTATTGTTAGGGTTATTGTTAGGGTTATTTAAGGGTTAGTGGGGGGTTTGGGGGGCTCTGCCCCCCATAGTTAGGAGTTAGGGTTTGGGTAAGGGTTAGGGTAGTTAGGTAGTTAGGGTTGTTAGGCTTAGTGTTGAGGATATATGTAATCCCTCTTAGTATAGTGGTTAATATGTCGTATTAGTTAGTTTCCGGTTTAGGCTTTTATAGAGTCGCAAGTTCGAATCACGTTTGTGTCGTTCACTTATATTTTGTATTTGTTACCACGCTATTTGGTATTACCACTTTGTATTACTTGGGTATTATTTCTACGTGGAATAATTACTGCTCTGATTTACCCCACGTCTTTGCAGTAGTTACTGGACTTGGTAATACTGGATTGGCTGGTACGCCTCTCAGCTTCACAAAAGCTGTCTTTTTCCTCGTTTGTTGAACCTGCAGTGCCAATATCTGGTAACTCGACTGTCGCTGTCTTGAAGATAAGGACTCACTAGCTTCAGGAGTGTCTTTCGGTTTTTTTAGCCCTCGTTTGTCAGTGCCAGCCAGCTTAGGTGCAGTTGAGCCCATCTGGGTGCGAATGTCAAGAGCCTTCGACAAATTCTTCTCAAGCTCCATCGTCTCCAGTATTGCTGTTTCCTGTTGCTCTGCTGCAGCTCTCTTTTTGCGTACCTTCTCAGATGCCTCTTGTTCTTTTGCTGCCCGTTTCTGTTCCGCATCAAGTTTTCTCTTCTCTCTCGCATCCGCGGCTTGTTGAGCCGCAGCTTCGCGCAGAGCTGCCCGTTCTTCCTTCTGTTTTTCCTTCTCCTCCTTTTCCCTCAATGCCTCACCACGCTTTGAGGCCTGCTCTTCTCTCCTTCTCTCCTTCTCTTCTTTCTCCCTCAATACCTCCTCTTTCGTTTGACGTGTTCTGAGTTTATTGACTATGGCTCCCGGGTGCTGATTGCTATTCTTAGCCCGCGTTTGTCTTCGAGTTGACATTCTTGTGCAGTGTTTCAAGTCGAGGCACGCTGACAGGTGCTATGAGTTTCGATGGTGAATCGAGTTGGCAAAGGTGAAGTTGTAGTTGAAGTTGGAGATGAGGGCGCCTATTCAAGGAAAATTTACGCCCACTTGCACTTGCTGGCACTGGCAGTGCCAGTGATTGGCAGCCTTCAAGTTAGGCTGACTCGGAATGAGCCTGACTCAGACTCGGACTTGGACACTCGGATACTCAGGCTAGCTCTATTACTAGTACTATCACAGTGCTACTGGTACTAGTACTACTCACTGGCACTTGCAGGCTCACTGGCAGGCTGGCGGCAGTGCCACTGAGTCACTGACAGCCTGAGGCTGTGGCTACTCAGGCTACCGGTACTACTACTAGTAGTACTACTAACTTCAAGTTGTTACTACGTGGGCGTCACCGCTGAGCGTGCCATTCAACTTTAAATTCAGCGTTCAAGTTACTGGAACTAATGCCGGTAACTCGGCGAAGGCCCAAACCCGTTCATCTTACAGATATCTTCCCCCCGACTATTCGATGCACCTTCTCCTTCTGCAGCAGGAGGTTCAAGAATCAATCCGCAAGGACAAGACATGAATATTCAGCTCACCCGTCATCATTTGCAACAAGACCTGCTGCTTGTGGTTACGACTTGGATTCCTCACCCAAGCGACCCGCACGACCTTCGACACCTCAAGCTCTTCCCGGCTCTCCTGAACTTCCAACAGACTTGGAGGGCCATCATGAAGATGAAAGTGGCTGCAACTCTTCAAGTTACGACTACGACATTTCTATACTCACACAGGATATCTCGATGCTTAGCATAGGCCGAGACGAGCTGCTTCAAGATTTAGACGGTCCTGATTGCCTGTCCCATGCTGACACTGGAGATGACGAACTTGAAGACCAAGACCTATCTTCTGCTGATCTGGACTCCGACATTGGAGATTATGAAGAGAACAATGATAACTTAAAGGTGTATCACAGATATTTAAATGATGCGCGCTAAGTATGATGTCCCCAGTTTACTTTAGCATTCTGACACCAAATATCGTGCAGCCACTCCATGCGATGAAGAAGGGAACTTCTTAGAAAAGGAAGAACCGCCCGTTTCACGGAACGAACCTGCGTCAAATGACTGGTTTCCCTATTCGTGCCGAGCAGATTTCGAGCTTGCAGATTTTCTCTATCGCGAAGAGCAAATGTCTGCTGGCAACATAACAAAGCTTCTTGGAATTATGAAGGCTTATCAACTAATTCAGTCCACGGAGAACGCAAAATCTATTAGATATCCCGAATTGGACGCGACAGATCCCAATGATGACTCAAGTCTGGATACAGCTGGTGCACTGCTCGATGGAGATGCACAAAATTTGTACAAGATCATTGACACTACAAAAGTCGGTGATGTATCTTGGAAATCCTTCAGTAACTTCTACACTAACGACAATGGCCAAAAAGCGACAAACGAGAACATCGAGTCATGGAAGAGGAAAGAATATGATGTATGGTATCGGGATCCTTTGGAAGTAATCCGAAATTTGGTGGATAACCCGGCTTTAGAAGGCGAATTTGACTTTGTCCCGTTTCGTGAATTTCAGACAAAGGAGGACACCAATAATATCAATGACAAAGAACGAGTTTTCAGAAATTACATGTCCGGGAATTTTGCTTGGGAACAGGCTGTAAGTCATGACTCATTAACTCGCACAGATACTTATTATCCTTGACTTAGAACAAGATCTACGCAGAAGATAAAGCAGTCCATGGATCTATGTTCGTCCCGGTCATTTTAGGGAGCGATAAGACAACGGTTTCTGTTGGAACTGGCAATAATGAATACTATCCTTTGTATTTCTCGATTGGGAATGTATCAAACAAGGCCCGGCGGTCCCAGAAACTGAATACAGTCCAGCTCATAGCATTTCTGGCAATACCAAAGAGTATGTGTTAATAGTGATCTATTCAATTGACTTCTGATGCTTTGCAGCTGAGCAGCAATACGAAAAGTCAGATGACTTCCGGCACTTTCGACATCAGATCTTTCATTCGTCTATATCGAGGATCTTAATCTCGCTGAAATCTGCAATGATCATGAACACTCAGAAAACCATTCTCCGGTGTCCTGATGGTCACTTGCGTAGGTCGGTTTTCGGACTCGGCTCATATATAGCCGATTATCCGGAACAGGTCAGCCTTTGCGCCATATGTACTGGATGGTGCTGCAAGTAAGTACTACCGCCCTCAGGCTTTCCTGAAATCAAGCTCTGTGGTGATGACTTACTTTCGACATTATAGATGCACAGCGCCTCACAAGGACCTCGATAATCCGGAATTTGTATCAATTCCTCGAACAAAAGAGCTGCACGAACGATTGATAGAGCAGGTAGACGCCAACAACATGAATAAAGCAACAATTCGGAAAGAGTACGGATTCCACCAGGACATTGTGGTACGTGCTTCAAATTATTCATTGGATGCGTATATTGCAACTGATACGTTGCTCCGTAGCCTTTCACCAATGACATTCTGCGCGCAGATATATGCAATCTCATATCTCCGGACCTGCTGCACCAAATCATCAAAGGCGTGTTCAAGGATCATCTTGTCGAGTGGATATGTCAGAGCTTGACCACGTCAGAGCTGGATATTGTGGATAAAAGGTGATTTTTTTCGCAAGTTGTTTAATGTAAATACCATTGCTAACATCCGCGTAGAATCAGAGTTGCTGCTCCTTTTCCTGGACTTCGCAGATTCCCCGAAGGCCGAGGCTTCACAAACACCTAATGGTGTATCTTCTGAATATAGCCCATATTATCGGGTGAATTATTCACTCACATGAATCATTCACATGAATCATTCAGCATTATATTGATAATAAATTACACCTTATGAAAAGATAGATGAATAAATCATGAATCATTCACAGACCAAAATGAATTATAATATTTGCTATTTAATGAACATAAACACATGTTAGTATATCCTGTCTGCGTCTCCGGCTCACTCGATGGCAATAAGGATACGCTGCATTACCACCATCTTGTCTGGATGCCAAGTTTGGAGAGACCCATTTTCCTCATGCGCATTCCGCGTACGCGTGTACAAAACAACTCTCAGTCGCAAGCATCACAAACGAGTCGTCGTCCAATTTCACCACGAAGTCCGGATGCACCCAATGCGCCTGGCGGCCCGTCATGTGCCATTCTGGTCGCACAGAGTACGGGTCATGCTTTGCAAGCGATACCACTTCACGTTCTGCTACTAGAATTCTGGCGGAGCGTGCTGTGTGTTGTTTGCGGGTAGAGGCGGCACCCACGCTTCCGTCAATGCGCAGTTGAAGAACGCATGTGTCTTGCCGTAGCTCATGTTCTCCGATATAGTGAAGATAACAAGTTAGCGAGAAATGTTGAGACGACCAAAGCAGTGAAAGGTGACGCACTCTCTGCCTCAAGATGAATTCGCTTCTCCCAGATGCTCGCAGGCTTACCGAGCACAGACCGCACAATCGTCTTACTTGTCCGTGTACCAACATCGCCTGCGACTGCGCTTGTGGCACGCCTAGGTGTTCCATACAAGCATGCGGCGTTCCAAGGCTGAGTCCATCGTAAACACACCAAGGGATATCCTAGCCGGAGAGTACTCATCTAGATGCACGGGAGGGAGACGTGTCGCTCGGGGAAGGCGGAGCCGTGGAGACTGAAGTATGTCAGTGCTCGCCATGGCAGAGGCTCCTTGTCAGGATTAAAAGCATAAATAAAGAAATGAATCAGTAAGATGGCGAAGATAGTGAGGATGAATGACTTACTTTGATGTTGATGGAGACATCAAAGTCCTCCAAATAGTAAGAAGGACGGAAAGGAAAGTCGATGAACGCGCCTTTGAAGTGGACCACTGTTGGCAGTGGCACGGGATCACGTGACCCTACCACGCCGCGGTGACCACTCTGCCAGTGCCTTTCAAGCCACTCCTTCGCACACGCAGTCGTCGTATGTCCCAACCTCTATAGCTCGACATCTCACTCTATGGCCGCGGTTCACCTGGGCAACAGACGAAGGCCGCTGTTGACGAAGCACGCGATACCTGCACCTTGGCCATATTGCGCTCAGGACCGCGGACTATAGTCGCTGAAGCTCGCCAATGGGACCGACAACGAGCATATGACACTTCGGTCGTCTTGCATCCACCATCTTCAAAGGCCTTCCCCCGAACATGAAGTTGGCTGATAATTCATTGTTGTCATTCAAGCCTAGTGTATCCGAGGTGAGGCTAAACTTCCAGGCTGCGATTGCTTCACTGACTGGCTGCTGCAAATCTCTACCCAGTTACAGCGCTCTTTGTTGAAACAGGCACCGGCGCCTTAGCTACTCAACCACCTCCTTTATCATTCTGGTTCGTTCTCTGAATCGTTGTCCATTCCGACATGCACGACGGCCGCGGGGCAAGTCCCATCCGCAATTGCTTACGAGCATTCAAGGCCGAAAATCCCTTACCGGCACCTCTCGCTTTCAATCAGCTGCTGACAGGCATCGAACACTTTGCCTTCTCTGCATGTAATGGTTTAGTTTTGGAATGAAGGCGAGAAGCACTCTATGTTACCAAGTTGGAGGATTGCTTGCGTAACGAGAGGAGTAGGACTGGACAGCGTTTCCGCGCAATGGTCGTGAGTTGAGCTCATGTTGTCGTTGACAGTCCTTTACTCATTGACTTGTATCATGGCGATTCTATCCCTATCACCGTGTCCCCTTGCTTCAAAGCTTTAAAGAGCCTGCGAACTTGCGCACTATACTTTACCTCGCTGTCAACGCAATCGACGCCTGTGGGGCAGATCGCCACATCCGCGCACAATCTGATGAGAACACAAACACAGATTGCGGAACCCTGGTTGTCCCGTAGATACTCAAGACGACCTTGCCTTCCTGGACAATGTGGCTTATTCGAAGTTCCGACCATACAGGACTCCTCAGAAACGCATATGGTACGTTGTATCATTTACTTCATCTTATTATCACATTACCTACTGATAAATACTTGTGAGCAATACCCGCAGATTACGAGTCCAGGTAGGACCGGATCAATTTCCCATGGTTCTGGGTCAGATCCAGGTATAAGATTATTAATAAAGGTATCTGTGATTCTGTGTCATGAATTACCTACTGGTGCACCCGTAACATGCTCTATTATATGGTCATCATATCTATTCACTCACTTTTGCTTGATTCATTCACTAAGATTGAATTATTCCGTAGACTTGATGTACATATGGTACTAGTTATTAAACTTAATACAAGTGAATGATTCTTTGCAAGATCTATATAAGAAATCATTCATGCAAAATCATTCATTTGACTGAATCATTAGAATCATTCATATGAATCATTCATCTGACTGAATCATTCACCCGATAATATGGGCTATTTTCAGAAGATGCACCATTAGGTGCCTGGGCTTCAAGCAATGGACAGGCAATGATTCTAAGGCACTTATGAAAGTATGTGACCTTTTTATCTTGTTCGAGGCAGTGGTTTGCTGATATTTGATGCAATTTGCTTAGGTGTATCTTCCGGCTATCGTGGGCATTGCACATGATGATATGATTCGCACATTAAGTGCATTTCTAGACTTCTGTTACCTTGTGCGTCGGTACACGATTACAGCCTCAACTCTTGATCAAATCAAAGCCTCTTTGGATCACTTTCACCGTTATCGGCAAATATTCATAGCTAAGGGCATCCGGGATAACTTTTCACTACCACGACAGCATGCTATGGTCCATTATCCAACATTGATCCCTCTGTTTGCTGCACCGAGCGGGCTGTGTTCATTGATTACAGAGAATAAACATATTTATGCGGTCAAAGAAACGTGGCGACGCTCGAACAGAAATGATCCCTTGGGCCAGATGATCACAGCAAACCAACGACTCAGCAAACTTATTGCATCGAGGTCAGACTTCAAACGGCGTGGAATGCTAGACAATACGCTATCCGAGGCTACGTGGAAAGTTTTGCGAGATGTTCTGCGGAAGAATATGTCAGAGCCGGAGAAGGATGATGCTGAGAGGATCCCGAATCAGAGGGAGCAGTTGCAGTGTATTGGTGTGGCAGGAGGAGCCAATGATACAGATGATTTCTTCGATGGCACTGTGGGTAATCAAGGGCACAACGAAATTGCTGACCTGGATGATTTCAGCACTTCATCAGTGGAAGGACTGCAAAGTAGTGTTGTTCTTCATGATGTGGAAAATACAGAACATCGGTTTTGCTTAGGTGGTAGAAGTGATCCTTCGAGCTTGATGTTAATGGCTTCGAAACAACGTCAGTAACACGAGCTTCAAATTGTGGCGCTGGATATCTGACTTATTCGTTGCTATCCTTACAGAGTCCAGTAAGCTGTACCCCAAACAGCTCAACGCTCTTGCGGCGATAAAAGGCCATCCGGAACTCCGACAGCTCCGACGACTCATCAAAATATACTTATTCTGCAAGTACGAAAGGTGCAACTTGAACGAATTAGGATACTATGACCTCGGAAGCGCTTCTGAAAGCCTGATAGCCAAACAACAGTTTGCACTGGACATGGGCAATGACATTGCCATCTTCCATTCAGCTACCGCGTATTTCGCCTACCGCGGCGAATCAATTCCTATAGAGCAAGCAATGAGGGAGGTGATCAGGTCCAATCCCTCTTGGCGCGGAAAACCACGACGTGATGTCGTTCTTGTCCAAGTTAGTTCTCGCAAAAAGGGGTTTGCAGGGATGCAAATTGCTCGGGTTATGCTTCTTTTCTCCTTCACCGCCAATGGAGAACGTCAGGAATGCGCCCTTGTCCAGTTTTTCAAGAACGTTGGAGACTCACCTGACAGAAAAACAAGAATGTGGATAGTCAAGCCAGAGTATGAGTCAGAGACCTCTACCGCGTGCCAGCGTAGTACTATTGGAAGTTGCCGTCAACCGCTGACTCGGACTCGCCGGAGTGACCTGAATGACACCTCCGACTCGGAGTCAGGCTACCCCCGTCACGGTGACTCAAAAACTCCAAAGTTATCCGTGATAGCTCTAGGGAGTATCTTCCGTTTAGCTCACCTCCTTGGGGTTCCAGAGGGTGATGAATGTCCTCCGAAGTCATTGACACCTGAGGAGTCCCTGGACTTTTACAATAGATTCTATGTTAACCGATTTGCTGACATGCACATGCATGAAACATTGTACGAAAGTAGGCAACAATAAAGATAAACCCTCATTTAGCTCACAAAGTACCTTGAAACTTATGAAGTAAGGATATAACATTTAAATGTTCAGTGACGGATTATGGTACTAGCTATACTAGAATTGTAGTGTTACTAGTCGGTGCATCTTAGACTTCAAGTTCAAGTTGGATCATGTCGGATGCCACTGTCAGTGGCAGTGGTCAAAATTTCCCACTGCTGCAGTGCACTGGCAGCCTCAGGCTGAGTACTACTACTACTGGTACTAGTACTAGTATGAACATAGAAAACTTCAAGTAAAAAGTGTACAATAACATGGAACTTGCCAACAACTGGAAATGAACCAATAACCTGCCTCAGGCTGCTACTACTACTAGTACTACTTCAAGTTCTAATTTAACCATCTTGAAGTTGAAGTTCAAGTTGAACACAGACTACTAGTAGTACTAGTCACGGTAGTACTATCAAGCATATGCTATGAATAAATAAATAATTTTTTTTGCAGTATATAGTAGTAATCAAGAAAACGATGTCACATAGTTGCTACTAGTACTAACTACCAATAGTGCAGCATAGTGCGAGAGGAGCTTTAAGTTAAACTTGAAAAGGGAGTAAGCACTGGCATAGAATGAGTAGTACTAGTACAATCCGAGTCCTTGACTTTTGTCATAAACATAGTAAAACAAAATAAAAATTTAACACGGCCACAACTTAAACTTGAATCGCGCGCTGGTGAACCCTAGAACACTTCGTGTCGGGGAATGGTCCAATATGCAACCGCCAGTTACATCGCCGAGCTCATATTGACATCCGAGTCGGTGTCCGTGATGGGATCCAATTTGTTGAGAAGAGCAAATAGGATTCCATAATCTGTTAAATAAAATGGACCATAATTACGAAGTAAATCGTCGACTGTCTTCAGGAGTAAAGAGTCAAAAATTTGCTCTGCCGGAATAAGGGCATGATCGATGTGTTCCATATCTTCGTGGAGAAATTCGGCGGCCCTGTCGAGTCTTTCCCTGTCTATATCTTTGCGATCAGCATCGTCAAATTGCCTAATGGCTCGAGTCACTTCGATAATGCCCAGCCTAGCAAAGTCCATCTCCCTGGAGAAGCGCTGCATTGCACCATCATTCATGAGCAACAGATCCAGAAGTGAATCATCACAGAGGATGATTAAACATTTCCTGATCCAGTTGAACCTGCGCAGAACAACCGAATAATTTCCGTATTCGCGCTGGATTTGTCGATTATTCTCCAATGAGGACGTTCCACCATCAGCCAAGTCGACGCCAAGAATATCCATTGACTTCTGAATGAGTCGATGAAAGTCAGCTAGAGCAGCTTCTCCACCGGCACGTTCAAGTTCACGTTTCCATCGATGCCGAGCCTCTCGTGCTGTTCCGGATTGAAAGACAGTCGGAGTCGCCTGAGTCGCAGAACAATTGACTTCTGCTTCTGAGAGTTGACCAACGGGCGACTTTGGCAATTGTTCCGCACGGCATTTGTCTAGGAAGACGATCCAATCCTTGCACTCGTTATATGACCAAATAAGTAGGGGGAGAAAGAACTTGAGCGCAAGCCTTGGGTTTCGGGGCCTGCTTGTAGAGCCTTTAAGATTCACACCCACGACTGGCGTAAAGTGCTTCAATTGAGCAGAGAGTTCACGACGAACATTTTCCTCGAGCTTTGTGCCTTTGATGTCGATCCTTATGGCAGAAAAGACAGATTTTGTCTGTATCAATCGATTGCCGGCCTCCTCATCCTCAAATTTACGTTGCCAACGCACGATTGCATGGTGTGAATGATATCGGGCGACTAAGCAAGACAAGAAATTATCCCAGATGACGTCCCCAGTGAAAACATTGATGAGTTTCCCTGACGGGAAAAAGCCGGGAAGAACAGATATGAACGCCGTGGCGACAGCAAGTCTTGATTCCTCCACACGCTTGCGGATAAGCAGCTCAAGTGGCTCCTCGGGCTATAGCGCATTACCATAAGAACAAGCGGTTAGAGACGTGCATTCAAGCTTTTGATTTAATTTGCAGCTTACCGTATAACGCATCAGGATAGCTAGTTCTTCACCTAGCTTGAAGATCATGTCCGTGTACTGGTATGTACTGATCCGAAACTGGTCTAGCATCACAGCTGTCTTCCTCTGCAGAGCCTGTGCTTCCCTAACCCGGTTACTGATATACTGATTTGACGTATCAAAGTACCTCCCCAGCCGATCAGCCAGAACAAGTGTTTCCTTGAAATCGTTCGACAAAAACCCGAAGCGATTTGCATGCTCTAGCTTGGACTCTAAGCTTTTGGTGATTGACTGGACCACCGTGCTATCGATATATGCTCCCGAGCAATAACCAAAGGGTAGGTCCTCTGACAAGTCATTGAAGATAAGCCAAACCACACACTGAAATATAGATAATATGTGGTCCTACCGAACTTAACCTCTACAGGATTTGTATACACTTTGTATTCGCTCTCGTCTTCGATGATCGCGGACTTTGAGCTGTGAGTGTTGAGACCAAAGCTGGATTCTGAACCGTCCTCGTCCTCGTCTGTGTCCAAGCAAGAGCTTGGAGTATCCCCGAGATCAGAACTTGACATTTTGGAGATTTGATAGTGACTGAACGAAGAGCCTGAGCTACTTCAAGATCAAGTTGGCAGTGCAGTGAGTACTACTACTAGGAATACTACTAGTAGTAGTATGCCTGAGAGGAAAGTAATGGCAAGGGTTATTCAAACGGTGAGTGAAGTTGGAATGAAGGTCAAGTGTCGCCACCGTGGCATGCCACCGGCA
This sequence comes from Trichaptum fuscoviolaceum, assembly GCA_910574455.1. Lineage (NCBI taxonomy): Eukaryota > Fungi > Basidiomycota > Agaricomycetes > Hymenochaetales > Trichaptaceae > Trichaptum > Trichaptum fuscoviolaceum. Next base: position 2,409,144 of record CAJSYZ010000012.1, on the reverse strand, counting down.
GCCTGAGTAGTACTAGTAGTAGTAGGCTATTACTAGTAGTAGCCTGAGTGAGCTACTGGCAGTGAGTGCCAGTGAGCCTGAGGGGCAACTTCAAGTTATTACTAATACTACAGTACTAGTAGAAAACGGGCCGAGCTTCGCCGGCAAGTCCCTTACTCCAAGTCCGAGTCCCCCATTTGTCAACTTGAAGACGTTTGCACGGGAGGCAGATTTCCCTGAGCGTTATCACGCAATTCCGGAACGCAGTGCCCTTCCTCCCAGAACTAGTAGCCTCACTGCCACTGGCACTGCAGTGGCAGCCTCAGGCTCAGGCTGAGCCTGAGTCACGGTATCACTGCCAGTGGCGCCACTGGATGAAGGATTTAGGACACCCGAAATTGAAACCCATAAGACCCCGCTTGGCACTCAGGCTGGCAAGCATTTAGGGAGGTTGAAGCCACCCGTCCACCGCCGGCCTTGAGCAGAAGTTCTGCCGGTCCATGGAGTCCCGCGGTATAACTTACCTTTGAACTTGAAGGTAAGGTATCAGGGTGTACTTATGATATCTTACCTGATACTACTACTAGTACGGTAAGCAAGGCAGGCATTTAGGACAACTGTCCTAGACACGGACCATCTGGCAGACCCTTCCCCTCTGCTAGATCCTGGAAATTTAGGGCCCGGGCAAGACGGAGAGTTTGGCTCCGAGCCGTGCCGTTTAGTACTAGTACTACATACTAGTAGGACGAAAAAGCCGTTCTAAATCCTTAGTACGGGAAGCATAGCCTGAGTATGGTGGCTTCCGACTCAGCCTGAGCCGCAGGCTGCGTCACTACTCTAGTACCATCATAATGATGATCACGGTGCCTCCGCATCATCATGCCGTGAAACACGAACAAGTATAGTACTACTATAGTACTATCCGGCGAGGACTCGGACTCCGAAGCGAACTGCGGCAGCCGAGCTGTCAAGTTGCTGAGATCATCAACTTCAAATTCGACTAGTAAGTACTAGTAGTAGTAGTAGTAGTACTAGTAGTTACGGTAGTAGTACTACTCGCGGCGGGTGCACTCATGCTGTGGCACTGCCAGTGCCAGTGAGGCTGGGAAGTCCTACTACTAGTAGTAGTAGTATCACTGGCATAGTAGTACTAGCCTGAGTACTTAAATTTACAGGCACCTCAGTTCATAGGGCGCCCCCAATTCTGTCAGGACAGCACACCGGATACAAGTCCCGATTTGGAAATGGTTCTCACGCTTAATTTGGGCACACAGATATTGGTTGGATTCAATATTCATATTATTATCAGATTTAAATACAAGTATCCGATTTAATTACAAGTATCCGATTTTATTACAGGTATCCAATTTAAGTACAAAGTAAGTGGTTGAATGAAGTACAAAAAAAGTGATAAATATTAAGTCAGTAAACTATAACTTAAGTTATACAGAAAAACATTACTTACTGTTGAGGGTCGAACCAATACAACTCATGCATCAAAAATAATCGAAAAAATAACTAGAATCTGATCATTAGTAGTTCGACATTACCAACTTTATACAGTAGACTTACAGATTTTGCATGTTGTCCTTGTAGTGCCGCCTATCAGCAGGAACACGTCTGCACGGGAATGTACGGACTCATAAAAAACATAAAAAACAACAGACATTATATATCATAAGCCTTTAGACGAGTTGCGGGAAACAATAAATACTTACTTTTCAGCCCGATATGAAGGAGTATGTCAACAAACAGAATAAAGGAAAAGTCCTCTTCAGCTTCTGAACGAACTGAGTGACAATGAAAACATACCTGGCGGTAATCATCTTGATGAGTGATCGACGATGATGCTGTGGATGACATGCATGTTGGAAAAGGGAGGGAGAAGACTAAGTCACTCGCAGAAATAAAAAGGACTGAAGGAGTACTGACCATAATTGAGAGCCTGAATTTGATTGGAAAGGAGGTTGCAGCGAGCGACGAGAGTCGTACGCGTACGGCCACAGGAGGGAAACCAAGTGTAGATCGTGGGTTGAGAAGGGTGGCGTTGGCGAATTCGAGAGCGCAAGGTTAAGGGACCGGAGGCAAGTGCAAAAAAGGAGAGTCAACAGAGAGATATTGAATTGCTGTATCGACTAACAGACTCACCAAAACCTCGGAGCACGCGCGTCTCAAGACATCCGCTTGACAAAGAGACTTGGCTGAGTTGGTTTGGGCGGGACGACAGGCCAAGAATAAGAAAAGTAAAAAGGCTAGAGATGCGGAAGGAGGTGTTCAGGAAAGGTGTGTGCCCACTTGGTGATTCTGCGACAGACGAGGACGACTCGCGAAGAGCAGTCCTGCTGTGCCATTGGGATACACGAAGCCCGAAGGCTGCTGTATCCAAATGTTGAGGGGCGAGAGGGGAAAAGGGAAGTCTTTAGTGCTTCTTTACGAAGCCTTAAGTGTTAATTTTTCGACCCATATTGCGGGCAGGCTTCGGTCTTGTCGGGATTGCCATATTCAGAAGCTTCAAGCCTACTACCCTAACCTGTACACATGATTGACACGTCGTTGTTTGGTCAGTCACAAGACCACGTTATTCTCACGATCCCTGACAAACGTCCGCGGTATGTATGCCATTCCGAAGAAATTAGAGGCATTCTGGGCACCATGGCAGATCCTAAGAAGGTGTGTATCATTATACTCGGACTTTATTTGATATCCACTAACATTCAGAACACACAGACGCATAATGGACAAGCGCCCCGGCCGACTGACAGTCTCTAAGACTTCGAGTGAGTTTGGTCACCGTCATCCAACTCGCGCATATCTATGGTCTCATCGACGTAGTCAAGAAGGGTGACTTGACCCAGAAGGTCGAGATACAAGTTGAAGGCAAGATGACCACTTTGAGGGAGACTGAACTCCTTGGTGGACCAATCGAGCACGTTTGCGAGCGAAGTTATGCGTGTCGCTTTGGAAGTCGGAACTCAAGGCATACTCGGTGGACAGGCTCGGGTTGAAGGCGTCCAAGGAACTTGGGCAGATGTGACGAGAAATGTTAATGTAAGTTCCAGTATACACTTGCTATTGGCTAAGACTTGCAACTAATCTGTTAACTTTCTGCAAAGAAAATGGCTTCAAATCTTTTGAACCAAGTGTACTCAATCTCGGAGGTCACGAAGGCCGTAGCAAGTGGAAATCTGAGCAAGTTTGTCGACGTCTATGTGCAGGGCGAGATGCTCGACTTGAAGATGACTATCAACTCCATGGTAGCACAATTCTCGACTTTGGCAAACGAAGTCATCAGGATGTCCATCGAGGTCGGCACGGACGGTAAGCTTGGTGGACGGCTGTCGTCGCAGATGTGCAGGGCATGTGGAAGGTGTGTATTTCTTTTGCCATTGACTTAATGCAGCGATGTATACGTACTGGATTGACATACTAACGGATTCTTCGCACTACAGATTCTGACTGACAATGTCAACTTGATGGCGATGAATCTGACGGACCAGGTGCGCTCGATCACTGTGGTGAGCAAGACTGTCGCGGGTGGTGAATTGACGAAGAAGATTACCGTCGATGTTCGTGGAGAGATTCTTGACCTCAAGGAAACTGTTAACGGCATGACTGAGTCTTTGTGTGTTCGCCGATGAAGTAACTCGATTGGCCCGTGAAGTCGGTACAGAAGGAAGACTTGGCGGCCAAGCAAGGGTGAATAATGTGGGTGGTACGTGGAAGGACCTCACAGATAACGTGAGTGCTATGGCTGCAAATGTGCGTATCTGTTGCTGGGAGTGTCTCTGAACAAGTGGTCTAACATTTTCCTTGTCACAGTTGACCTTACAAGTGCGCACGATCGCTGTTGTAACTACGGCTTTCGCTCGTGGTGACTTGATGCTGAAGATGACGGGCGTGTCTGTGCAGGGCGAGATACTGGACTTAGTGAGCACCATCAACGGCATGATTGACCAGCCTGCCCTTTTCGCTACGGTGTCCAAGGACGTGCGGGAAGTCGGGACGGAAGGCAAGCTGGGTGTTCAGGCAGAAGTCGGACATGTAGGGTCCATGGCAAGAAATCACGCATGTTAATCTGTTATATTATATTTTATGAGGATCAAATTTGCACCGATTAGAATGGCTGTGAACGCCATGGCCGGAAACTTGACAATTCAAGTGCGTGGTCTCACGCAGATCAGTGCTGCAACCAGGACGGCGTCTTCATGCGTTTCATCACCATCGAAGCTTCGCATGAAATGGATTCCCTTAAGATCCAAATCAATCAGATGGTGTACAATGTGCGCGACGCGCGCAGACATTCCTCGGCGTCTACCTACTCGGACGCGGGCATCCTCAGCGAGGACGGCGTGCGCGCCGAGACCGCGCGTTGATCCAGAAGAACACCGCCGCTCGCAAAGCTGTTGACCTTGAAGTCGGAGTTCCTGGCGAACATGTCTCACGAGATCCTAGCACCTATGAACGGTATCATTGGTATGCCTGAGTTGACTCTTGATAGTGAATTGAATAGAAGTCAGTGCAAGAGTCTCCTGCTGGTGCATAGTTTGACTCGGAGTCTGCTATTGATTATTGATGATATCTTGGATATCTCGAAGAGTAAGCTAATCTTTCCACGGTATTCTACTTTGGCATTTGTTGATATATTGATATTCGTCCAGTCGAAGCAGGCAGGATGACGATGGAGCAGGTCTCGTACTCATTGAGACATACGGTCTTCGGCATCGTGAAGACTCTTGTCGTACAAGCAAATAACCTCAACCCCACATACGATGTTGACCCAGACATTCCTAAGCAGCTCATCGGTGACTCGTTGCAGTTGCGCCAGGTTATCACGAACCTAGTCGGCAATGCCATCAAGTTCACTCCGAGCAAGGTCATGCGGAAGGGACATGTTGCGCTGTCATGCCGTCCTTGTCGGTATCGACGGTGAATTTGAAGTTCTGCGTCACAGATACGGGTATCAGTATTGCGAAAGACAAGCTAAACTTGATCTTCGATATGTTCGCGCAAGCGGATGGATCAACCACTCGAGTGTGCTCTTTTCGGTTGATTATCTTTTTCGGCCTGTAGTGGCTAACGTCTTTGAATTAAGGAATATGGTGGTACTGGTCTTGGTCTGTCTTTCTCAAAGCGTCTAGTGTCGCTGATGAATGACATGATGTGGGTCAAGAGCGAGCTGGGTAAGGGAAGCAAATTCTTCACGATCACCTCTCAGATAAGCCAGTCATCGATCAAAAGGGTGCTTTCAAATATGCATCCATTTGCAACACAGACAATACTCCTTGTCAATATGTTACAGGTGTAGTGATGTGCATCACGGAGCTTGGTCTCTGAAGCGCATTTTTTTTAAAATTCAAATGTAGCGAGCATACACATTATATAAACTAAGTGTACAACAAATTATAATGTCTGGATGGCTGAGTTGGTATAGTGTATCCAACTGATTATACTTTCGTGTAAGTGACGGGTTCGACTCTCGATAAGTGCATTTTTTGGTGTCCATATCTATGGGACGTGAGTGGTGCGGCGGTGATTGTATCCGATACAATCAAATATTTCCAAATCGGGACTTGTATCCGGTGTGCTGTCCTGACAGAATTGGGGGCACCCTATGACCTGTGGTGATCGAAATTTAAATATAGTACTACTCTTCACGGCACTCCGTCAGCCTGAGTCACGGTGTGGCCTGCTGGCAGCGGTAGTATCCGACTTCCATCAACTTCTTCAAGTTCACGTTCCGACGGTGAATAGCTTTTAGTTGCCACTGGCAGCTGACCCCATCATGATGCCCCCCACATCATCTTGAAGCCAGCAACTCAACGACTATCCCTTCAGAATGTCTGTTGTCCCTCACGCTAACATGCCAGTGCTACCTGTTAACACTGGCATCCCGGGCCAGCAAGCCACTGGCACTCAGCCTGAGCCTCCCGGGCCAATCGAAATCAGCCTGCTGCTGGGTCCAGATGATGCCAGACGAGCTGGTATGTAGTACATGTCTCAAAAACTAGTATTAGTAGTAATTTCAATTCTTTCACAAAAAGTCCAAACAGGACTAGTTTCTTTCGGCAAAAATGGAGCCCATCCGTGGCCCGGGCTTATAAAGACGCGGTCAGACATGGAGAAATGGATTGAATTTCTCAAGCAGATGGTACAGCGAGATGACAGTGGCAAATCAGCAATCAAGTAAGTGTCATTCATGTTGCCAGCCTTCAAAGTATGTGACCAGGACATTCTCTTGACAGCCTGCCAGTGAATGGGCCCGGTGTCTCCATGTCCGACTCGGAGTCTCTTGCAAGTGCAGGGCCCGGGTTGAGGTCACAATCGGAGTTTGAGGTCGGACTAGGAGTTGGCAGTGGCAATTTGACGTCTGCCACTGAGGCGGAACCAGACACATCCAATTTGGAATTGTGAGTAGTGTTGCCAGCCTGAGCTTAATTGCATCTTGATGACATTCCATTCTACTGTCAGCGAGGCCGCCAGTGCCGGTGCCACTGGCAGTGGGGTGGCAAAACCTGGGTCGGACGTGGACTCCAAGCCGTCAAACAGTGTCGAAGACTTGAAAACGAACCTGTGAGTGACATTGCCAGTCTGTGTAGATTGCTTCTTATCTCTTTCCTATACCCAACTAGCGACTTGTCAGTCACCATGCTCAATGGGATAGGGGGCGACTTGGACAAAGCGGGCAAGGAATGGACGGACATTGGAGGAAAGCTGGTCGAGACTGCCAAAGTTCTCAACCAGGTGATAACAAAACTCAAGGATGGAGCGGTAGCTCGGGCGGCTAATACTGATGAAAAAAAGAAAGTGGATGAACGGCTGCAACTGGCGATGCAGAATGTTGAGGGATATCAAGATTTTGACAAAAAAAAGGAAGATCTGAAAGCCACGAAAAAAAAGGCGGCCAAATCGGAGAACACGGATCTCAGTACGGTTGACTCGAAGACAATACAGCGCTTGGAGGACAAAGTCAAATCTCTCTCCAACGAGATACAACATATAAAGGACCAGGCAGCCCTGAATTACCCGATGCTTGCGAGGGCTGCAGCTGAGGAGGGCATCCATGCGCTACACTCCATCATGGCAGCTAATGTTAGCAAAAGGCTTGACAGTCAATTTGATATGATTCGAAGCACCACCGACAAGGTGCATCAAATGAACGAAAAGCTGGCTTGTATGGAGACATTGGATGCTGAACGGAAGGCGGACTGCTCCAAAGACGACCTTTTGACGCGGACTATAGCATCGTTCGCTGTCATGATACGCGAGCTTCAAATCATTGCCGTAGCAGCTGAATCGGTAAGTCATCTTGAAAGCTATTGCAAAACAAATTAAACTCATGAGTTCTCACATAGAGCGAAGCGGCAGCTTGTAGTATTAAACTACGACACGTCTTCGAGGACGCCAGGAACATTCTTTATATGGCTTTTGCCATTGTTTTCCCAAACAAATTCAAGATCGAATCGGTTGCCCCTTTTGACATTACTGGTGATGGCGGTGTCAAGACAGCGGGGCTCATCAGAGGTGTAAACGAGCTTTACGCTGAGTTCACTGCCCAACCAACCATGCGCCGGAACGGAACGGTTCCCATTGCAAGGCATCTGTTTGATGACCTGCTCACCGCTTTACCTCAAAGCCTCATATCCTCAGAGGAAGCACGCTACGAAGAGTGGTTAGCAGGGATTGAAGACAAGTTAGCAGACTTCCGCAAGGAGGATACGACATACAAGGACGCGGTTAAGGCGAAAAGCGAAGCAAAGGAGTTGGAGGAGACAACAAAGGACCCAAAGTATAGTGAGGAAAAGAGGGGCCGGGCCGTGAAGACGCTGAAGGAAGCCAAAAAGAAGCTGCAGAGCTTGGTAGAGGGCGCGAGAGCAGAGCTTAAATCCAAATACCCCTTCACAAACTCCTGGCAGCCGTCGCCTGACGCAAAACCCATCGAAAAGTTCCGTTTCTTTCTTGTGCGCTTCTATCTTATCTTCGAATTCCATCGAAGGTTGTATGTCATCCTCAATCGCAAGCTGAAGAAGTTGGATTCACAACAGCCAGCCACCACACTCGACGAGCAGGAGTCCACATGGGATGCCAGCATAGATGACTTTACGTGCAAACCGTTCCCAAATCTTGATCCATCAGAAGAGGGTGTCCTCGATCTGAAGGACCTGCCTAAGTTCTATTTCGAGGAATTCTTTGCAAAGATGGCCGAAGAGGGCAACATCGAATACTATGGCTCTGAGGACATACCCCATGCGTCGGCCAAAGGTTTTCCTCCAAAAGATCTCCCAGCTGATATACAGCGCAGTTATGAAGAAGTCTCAGCTTCTTTCGACCAATTATCCTTGAACACACTAGCGGAAGTTGTCAAGCAGGCGAATCTCACGGAAGTCCCGGTGCCAGTGCGAAAGTGGCCGGAAAATGACGAAGACCAAAAAAAATTATCGAAGATCCTGCATCTGGAGAAGCGGCGAAATACGCACAGGGAGAAAGCTGTTATCCTTTCCAACGCGATGCAGATGATTACGTCTTCTGAACATGTCGTTTTTGAGGTGATGAACGAGACTCCACTCAGGCAACATTTGAATAAACTTATCCACGACCGACATTATTATGGTGACGACGAATCTCTCTCCAAATTCATAGAAAACGCACCATCCGTACTGCACCTGACAGCGGGGGAACCACTCTTTACCTATGAACAGCAGGACGTGCTTAAAAGAATATGCAAGATAGTGGGGAACCATGGCCCTTATGGTCGGGCACCTCAGTCTTATGTGGCTCTGCGCATGGACTGGGCAAAGGAAGTGCGTGAGCAAACACGGAAGCCTCCTAGTTCCAAGGAAGGATTTGTGAATCCTTCCAATCCTCTTTACAAAGAGCCATTTGAGTTTCGGATTACCGGCGAAGGCGTATCTCGACTCAAATCTTTGACGCCCTTGTCCTAGTATACTACTACCCGTAGTATATGGTCACGGTATAAACTTCGTCGAGTCTATCTGTCTTCCTGATAAACAATGATGTTTCGACTTTGTCTTTCCGATAATAGTAAACAATGATGTGTCGTCTTTTTCTTGAATAAAACGCCTATGTCTTGCTTGATTGTGTGATGATATGACCTTCAACTTGAAGATATTCTGTAAATACTGATCACCACATCTCATACGATGCAGCGCATCCCCAGGCTGCCAGGAGTATCTACTAGTACTAGCCTACTACTAGTACTAGTAGTACCCGAAGGCTTGCCAGTGTTTGTGTTGTGCTTCTACTTTAACATTTCGGGGACATACACCGTGTTAAAGTTCCTCTGGCTCAAGTTGCCTTCAACATCACTACTTCATCCCTTCAATGTTCCGGGGAGCAAGATGAAGAGGACATGGACGGCAAATTCTTCTGCCAGTGATGTCTGAGTTGGAGTCACTCAGGCTCACTGGCACGCCACCGGTCACGGTGACTTCAAGTTTAACTTGAAGTTGTGGCACTCACCTGGCAGGCTGGCACTCAGTTGTCGACTTCAACTTCAAGTTGTTGCTACCACAGGCATAGTACTTGGTGGACATTGAAGATGCTCAACACTGGCCGTAGTCACCATGCCATACCATCGACTTGAAATGACAGCAACGTTGTTCAGACCGACCCTCCCTGCCCCCCCACTGGCAAGCTCCACAGCAGCGTTATACAGATCAAGCAGTGTATCACATACTAGGCTCGTCAACGCTCGTGTCAAACAGTATCAAGACATCCTTTGCCTTCTCACAACCTTTGCCGTCTCCGAGTTACGCTACGTGTACAGCAGAATGGGGCCGTCTCTAATTTGTCCCAATTCTAACCCATCGCTTAGCGACATTGTGAGGATGGGATGGGCAAGCGTGAAGGAGGATGCTTTCACTAGTTTGTTCAAGTTCTGGATTTGCAAGTGGATGGTTCTCACTGGCAAGGACTCGGAGCAGACATCAATTAACCTTCCACACAAACAACTTGAAGGTCCGCGACACTCCTATTTATTTCCTATTATTCAAACTAACGAGCATATGCATTAAAGGCTGCTCAACGACAAAGTCTCCTCAAACTAACAGATGTAGTGTCAAATATATCAAGCGTGTGCATACTAGTAGTACTACTACTACTGTAGTATGTAGCCGTGCTGTCTCGTTCTTAAAATGATGGACACGTGCGTTTACTTATCCTTCAGGAACGACGACAAATCTCATGCGTGCTAATGACTCCAACTCTGGTACTACCACACGTTGTTGACCAAGTCTACGATCACACTGCCCCGTGCTCCTCAGGCTGTTCTCGATGTTTTGAAATCTTACACAAATCTCCAGAAGCGCGATCAGGAGGTGCATCTCCGTCAAACTCGCTTTCTATATTTGATGGTCCTTCCCCGTCTGCTCCCCGATTAACGCAGGAACAGGTATAGCTGGCTCATCTTCTACAAATGGCGGGTTGGATGTTGCCCTCGGATGATTCGTCAAGACTGTGAATGGCAAGCCATCGATATCCACCGCCTTCGTAGCAGCTCGTGCCACGGGTTTCGTCATTTCTCAACATGCTAACACAACCTCTGCGGGGTCTCTCCCCACGCTTCCGCTTTTGCCAAATGCCTTGCAGGCCACTGCATGCCTCCTGCTCCGCCAGCACCTTAACGTCCTCTGCTGACCGCTGGGCGGACACCCGCTCCCAAGCCGCCTGCCTGTCCCTGAACTCAGCTCTGCTGTTTTGCGCGCACCCGTCAGAGCTCATGGGCCGGATCAAAATAATGTGCGCCCGCCGGGTCTTGACCAAGAACGACCCATAGCGATACGGAAAGACTCTCTGTTGACCCGTGATCAGGTCGAGCATCAGCGAGGCCAGCCATCCGAACCTACTGCCGTCCAAGCCTTCGCCTGCGACTTCTCAACCAGCCAGTCAATCCGTCGCAGGTTCAACCGGTGCTCTTGCTGGACCATCATCGGTTAAATCGCTGAAGCCTATGAATAAACTTTCGAAGGATAATGCTAATCAACAGCCGGCGATTGTGACTGTGACTTCGGCGGATGATGGCAGGGAGTTGCTGCAACCGCGGAGTTGGAGAAGGCGAGGGAGAAGGATTGGAGGATCAGCACCATGTCAGAGGCACAGATCATGGACAAGACGAGAAGTGTGGTCAGTCCCGACAATCCGAAGTTGCAATATAGCAAAACTAAGAAGGCTGGTCAAGGGTGAGTATAAAACTGATTCACTCTGAAATTATTATCTAAATGAGTTCTTCAGTGCATCTGGGCAGGTCTATGTTGCAAAACATCCTGTAAATGGCAAAAAAGTTGTGGTCAAGGAGATCGATCTCTCCCGCCAGCCGCGCATCGAGCTACTTTTCATCGAAATTCTCATTATGAAAATATCTTAGCACCCCAACATTACCGATTACCTTGAAACTTATCTCGTCAAAAAGAATGGTCGTTATGGAATTAGTGGAAGGTGGTGCTCGCATAGATATCATTGAGAATAATCAACCAGAAGAGGAACACATCTCTAGTATTTGCCTTGAGGTATGCATGCTTCATTATGTATCATTTTGAATCTGCTTTAACTATAGTCTGTCTAATTTCTAAGATGTGCAAGGGCTCTGTCATCTTCACGAACAGCATATTATTCATCGTGATAGCAAGTCGGTTACTTGCTTTTTAAATGCACACAGTTGTGTCAAAATCAGTGGGTTATCCCGTAATGATTATCTCCCAACTTGCTGAAGAGGGTACTTTGTTACTTGCAGCCGACTTTGGTTTCTGTGCCAAACTTACGGACCAGAAATCAGTGCGCATCAATGGTTGACACACCGTACTGGATGGGTCCGGAGGTTGCCAAACAAAAAAGGTTGACATCTAGTAGTCTCTCGGTATCATGGTTATCGAAATGATTGAGACTGAACCTCTATACCTGGACAAGGAATTGCTGAAGGTCTTGTACCTCATTGCTACAAATGGAACACCTTCTCTTAAGACACCCGATACTATTTGTAGGGAACTGAAAAGCTTTCTGAGTGTTTGCTTGTGTGTCAATGTTACAGTCAGGCCTTCGCAAACAAGCGATTGGACGTATGTGAATGCACATTTTTTTCATTGGTCTTGCTAATGTTCTCTGCGGTATAGCAAGAGTTCTTGAAGAAATACAGCAGGCGAAGGAGTTCAAGCGGTCGAACAACGTTCGGACATCAATCAGGACGCTTGAGAGGCAACTTATGGTCGCAAAGAAGAAACTCGAGAAGGAGGTGGAGGAGGGAGCATCTAGGCGACATGCTTTCTCACCATGCTTCGTGCGCAGACGCTTTCCGATGACATCAAAAGGTCAAGAGAAAGCGCTCGGTATACTAAACACCAGGTTGTTGAGTGGCAGCGCAAAGCCGAAGTTTGTAAGGAGACATTTGAGGAGGAGAGGGCAGTCATGATGCGGGAAAGACAGAGAACGGAATCAATGCAGTAGAAATTGGAAGATGCGCAGACCAGAATAGGCACACTCTCGAGGTAGAGTAGACGAAGGTTCGCAAGGTTGGGGCACTGCTTGAAGAGTCTAAATCGAAAACCTTTGGATCGGAATCGGTGCTCGAAAACAAGAGAGTGTTAGTCCGAGTTGGGAAAGAGAAGCACAGAGGAAATCCGGTGGTTTGTATGTTTGAAAGAAAAAGGTGAGCAGAATGATTGATACGCTCTTGATGACGAGACGAAGGTTTGTGAAGTTGAGGGTCTGGTCGGAGGGTCTCAGGCGAAAGCCTCTGGATTACAGTTGCCACATGCAAAGGCGAGTTGCAGGCCTGCTCCGTCAGCACATCATCGTTATATGCTGACCGCTTGGTGGCCCGCCCCTCGCGCTCCAAAGCCGCCTGTTCCTGAACATGCACTCAGATTGCCGAGTTGCGCGCACGGGTCAGAGCTCAAGGGGCGGATTGAAATAATGTGCGTCCGCCGGGTCTTGACAAGAGCAAACCGTATTCAAGTTGCTACGGAAAGACTCTCTGCGGACCCACGATCAGGACAAGCGACAGTGAGGCCAGCCGTCTGAACCTCCCGGCGTCCATGTCTTCACCCGCAACTTCTCAATCAACCAGTCGACCTGTAGCAGGTCCAGCTGGTGAGCTTTCCGGGTCAGATGGGCGTGTTGGTGTCGGGATCCCCCAGGACCCCAACATGTCTAAGGCAATCCCGAACAGAACCCGGTATACTGAAACCCGAAATCGCGACCTTGGCTAGATCCCGAAAGGATCCCCCGCTCTCTGATCCCAGAAGAACCTTTGCTTCGCCATGCATTCTCCTGCTAAGAGTTCCGCCCCGCTACGACCTCCTCGCCCCTGCTTGTCCGCGCCCACGTCTCCTCGTCAGTCCCCCGCCTCGTCCCTGTGTCTCGATCCATCCCTAGCCCGCCTCGTCGTTCCCCCGACTCTAGGATGATCCCCCGCTCGCTCCCCGCTCCCGTCATGCTCTGTTCCCCGCTACAGCAAACCCCGTACCTCGCCATAGTCCCGAAGTCACTCACCATAGCCACAGCCATAGCCATAGCCTGCCACAGCCATAGCCATAGCCATAGCTATCCCAGACCTCGTAGGTTCTCGACTATGCCCGGATACCAGATCCCGGCCTCGCGTCCACAGTCATGAAGTGCAGTTAGGAGATTGATCCACTGCGTCCAAAGCCGACCTCTGTCTGGCCTTGAGTAAGCCAACACGACAGCGGTCAAGGATTGCTGTCCCGCAATCCTGCCCGGTCACGAACCCTGCCCTGCGCTCGTCCTGCCACGGTGCCCTAGCTAACCCCTTCGACATCCTGTACCTCTCGACCTGCCCTTGTTCGTCCACAGCCTGCCCCGCCAGGAATCCCGCCTCGCCGCGAACGCTGTCAAGCGTCCTCTCTGACAATCCCGCAACCCACGCTCGTTCCCGGTTGGAGTCCCGTCAAGACTCCCCCACTCGTCCAGATTGGAATCCCGCTCCTTTCCCCCGCACGATCCCAGTCGAAAACCCGCTCGTTTCCCGCCTCGCGTCCCGTCTCGAATCCCTGCGCAAATCCCCCGCAGGATTCCCGCCTTCTATCCCGCCGCGACTCCCATCGCAACCCCAGCTAAGTTCCCGCTCTGATTCTCGAAAGATTCCCGCTACGATTCCCGGTCGAACCCTGTATCGATTCCCGGTCGAAACCCGAACTCGATTCCCAGTCGAAACCCGAACTCGAAACCCGGTCGAAACCCGAACTCGAAACCCGGTCGAAACCCGAACCAGATTCCCTGCAGGATCCCGTCGCGAATCGCGCGAGTTTCCCGTCGTCCAAGGGAAACCCCTTAGCTTCCCCGCTCCTCGATGCTAACCTCGTCTTGAGATAGCCCCAGGTGATTGGCCTGGCCACGCACGTGCCAGCCAACTAGTCTCGTTAGTAGCGTCCTGTCCCGGCTCGTAGACCAGATTCCCGCCACCCCGTGTGCGGGATTGATCTCATTGTCCGCGAGGACTCGAACCTCGTCCTTAGTCGCCCTGCCCTGCGCGCGCCTCGCGATTAGGCTTCGTTACGACATCGAAGCACCGGCTTCTTCGAAGTTGGTCCCTGTCGATCTCCCGCGACCCTGATCCACGCCAGAAGTTGCCTGCAACTTATCCCAAGACGATGTATGCATTACATCCGCCCCCCACGCTCGTTACCCCGCTGCCTGTGCGCCAGCTGGATACCTCGCGCACAATTACATTCCTTTAGTTCTCTTTGTTTCACTTGACCATGCTTCATGCTCGTTCCCTTAGATCTTGCCCAGATGTTCCCGCACCGAATCCCGAATCCCGGATTCACGTCACTGTATGCGCGGCCTTCGCCCGCAAGATTGTGTAACTAGTTAGTTGCGCGTTTGTGCATGCCCGTTCCCTGTAGATTCTGCCCAGTAGATAAATACCTGTCGCCACCGTAAGGAGCACTCACTTTTGTCCTCTTGTCGAGTGCTTCCTTAGGTGTGTTTCTGTCTTGTCTCTAGTGTAGTTTTACAATGCTGACTTGTCGAGTGCTTCCTTAGGGAACCTCCTCCTGATACAGAAGTGTTGCCTTGAGATCCCGGTTATCCTGAGCTCTCTGCTCCCGTCCTGAGCGCGCCTGCTCTCTGGCTCTCTTGTCTCTGTCTTGTCCCGGATCCCGCTCTGCGAAACCCGCTCTGAGTCCTGCCCAGAATCCCGCTCTGAGATTCCCGCCAGAATCCCGCTCTGCGATTCCCGCCAAAGTCCCGAACGATTCCCGCTCTGCGATCCCAGCACGAATCCAGATTCCCGCACGAATCCAGATTCCCGCGCGAATCCAGATTCCCGCCAGAATCCCGCGTTGCATTTCCCCGCGTCTCGACTCTGTCTCCCCGCGCCTCGACTCTGTCTCCCCGCGCCTCGACTCTGCCTTCCCAGCCTCGACTCTGACTCCGTCCCGTCCTCACCTTGAGCCCCCTTGCGTCTCGCCCCCGTAGCCCCGCTCCCCGCGCGACTCCATTGGCGTTGTAGCGTCCTTAACGGTTCCCCTTCGCCTTCTCCGCTGCCGCGCGCTCTCCCCGGCCTTGCCCCGGAAGCCGCTAACGCGCCCCGGCCCCCAGGTTCCCCCCAGGTCGTAACAGTTGGAGTGCATGGGCATTGATATCAAATTAATGTAGCTTGTTAAGATACACATGTAATGAGTGGTGGCTTTGACTTCTATACTGAATCTGCTGATGAACTTATCTTGTACTTGCCATTTTACTTGAACTGTGCACGCTCGTGCTTAAATCTCACTTGAGCCTGGCTTAGCGCCTGATGTGTAACTTTCCTCCTTATGCACTGATTTTGTCCTGAAACGCCGTGTTCTAAGGCCATCAGGCAGCCAGGCAACACTTCAACCCATTTACTACTAGTAAGGAACTTGAAGCTTCAGGACAGCCGCCGTACTAGTAAGCGATTCCTGATGTATTACACTTGAGCACTGAAATCCTGACTTGCATTCTGATGCACTGAGAGACGGCTTGCATCCTGAAACACTCCTTATTTTAGTGAGATAAGGCAATCAGTGTATTTTCAGACGAAGTAGCGACCCTTCAGACAGGTGCCAGCCAAATCAGGACGCGTCAGTCGCCGTAAGCAAAAGGAAGTTTCCCTGATGTAAGAGTCACATTTGTATCGTGACTTATGCTGTATCAGTGTCACAGGCATATCTCCACGTGCACTCCGGCTTCGCGTCGCGTCGCGTCTCTTACGTTATTGACCACAACAACACGGATGACTACTATCACCGGAACTGTTGACTGATCGCAAAGGACAGTTTCAGCTTAACTTCTAACTACTACGCATCATGGAACATATAGTCCCGATAAAACATTATTGAAGCGGAATAAATTCTTTAGTTCCCCATTCCATGCACCAGCCAACTATCGGAAGGTGATCACATTACATGGCGTTTGGTCCTGGTTGGACCGCTACTTTCGTATGTACTCTCCGTATTCTCACCATGAGTGTTGAGTTAAAGGGGCGTTCAGTTTGTAGGATGGATTGTCCAATCATCATAGAGGGATTGGAACACTCGGCATTTTGGCTGGTGCGCGACTCGAGTACTATATACAAATTTACACGGCTTGTCATCAATCGCTTTTAACCTCTCGACCCACCTCCAACTACACTTTAGTCGTCCACAGCAATAGGAGAGGTATTGCATTACGAAATGTCCAACATGCGTACAAGCGATTTCACTGAAAGCAAGTCGGACCCACTCCTTTCTCAAAGGGAGCCTGAAGTGTACAGGCGGTACGCCTTCACTTGGACGTCTAGCGCTATTTCGTTACGCTGAACTTCAAGTCACAGCTCACCTTCATTCGCATGGAGTCCTTTGATCGCTATGTTAGGGTTGGCCTTCATCAAACCGGTTTGCTTCGATGTTATTTTCCCATTCATAAGTGAGTTCACTTTATCCGCAGTTTCAGGTACTTCTCACGGGGCACAGACCAGATGATTCTTGAATGCGGAATTGTCAATTCACCTGAGGAAGTCGGATTCTACTCGGGGCTTATTGAATCCTTGTTTGCCATTCTTGGTCTTGTAACGGGTATGCTATGCTGCTATTCTCGCTGACACGCTTTCCAACCCCAGTGTCTAGTCTTGCCTTGGACGTACGCCTCTGACCGCTTTGGACGAAAGCCAGTCGTCCTGTATGGTGCTGTTGGGATGGCTATCTCTACTGCAGGCTTTGGATTCAGCAAAACATACGGAATGATGATCATTATTCGATGTTTAGGAGGTGCCTTTGCAGGTACTCGATTGTGCGTGTAGACCCTCTTCAATGTGACAATAGTAGAAACGTTTTTCCACAGGTCGACGAAGGTCATGCTAGCAGAGCTGTATCCAGACAAACAACATCGCATCTCCGTATTCTCAGCCTTCCAGGTTAGTGCACTCATTCTCCCTGCAATGCATCGCTCATTGTAATCTATGCAGGTGGCTGGTCGTATAGGCCAAGTGGGCGGTCAATCTCTCGGCGGCCTCCTTTCACACCCAGAAAGGATCATGAACTTGTTTGATTATCCATTGTGGAGAGATTACCCTTTCGCTTTACCTGGAATTGTGGCAGGTAGCTTTGGCATGATAATTTGGATGTACAGTGTATTCTCTCTAAAAGAGGTAAGGGATAAATCAACGTCTAGACTGCTCTTTTGTTGAATCGTACGTAGACTCTTCCTTCGCGGAAAGAAAAAGCATCCGACGATTCGGAAGGCTCCGTACTATGTGAGACTGGCACGACATGCAGCGAACCGTCTGCGTCCACAGTACCTGAGCACGTCTCATACCGTTCCTGCTTAACATCACATGTTCTTTCTGTCCTCACAAGCACCTTCTTCATGACACTCATGTCTGAGTCATTCTTCGCCCTGTATCCCTTGTACGCTTTCACACCTCCGGATTCCGGGGGTCTCGGGCTCTCTGAAGCCGAGATCGGCGCAGACATGGCACTCCGGGCAGTGCTCATCATCCTCTTGATCATCGTCAGTGCCCCCATTCAACGACGCTTTGGTGTGTTGAGGACATACCAGGTCGGGATGGTCATGTGGCCAGCGAGTATCGTGTTTCTGCCGATCTTGAACTGGATGGCCCGTACAGATAGTTACGGTTCGGGAACACTCGCATACCGGTTTGTGTTCGGCATTTTCTATATCATATGGGCGATTGGAGCACTCGTTTGGCGTAAGTCGTTTAAATGCCATGTATATCCACTGTCGTTGGCTCATTATTTTCATAGCGACCTCTCAGATACTGATCGTTGACTCATCTCCGGTGCCCGAGGCACTTGCCACCGTTTCTGTAAGCTTATTATATCTCGCGTATGATATTATGTTCTTGAACTGACCAGCGTCTCAGGGCATCGCGCTGATTGTGCAATCACTGGGGCAAGCTCTCGCTCCTGCATTCGTCACGAGCCTTTTCGCGTACTCCATCCAATCTCGCTTCCTCGGAGGAAATGTGGTGTACATGGTTCTGCTTCTTATAAGCGCTTTTGGGGCGTTCCAGAGTTTCAGGTTGAAGGAAGCGAGCGAAAAACCGTCACGCAGTCTCCCGAAGAATGGTCCGTCGGAGAGCACTTCTAATGGTGGAAGTGATGTATGACAGATTATTCGGAAGCCGATTAATGCCTTTTGCTCGTATTGTCCTCCGTCGTGGTAAAGTTCTTTTTCATGTTTTCTTTCTCCTGTTTATTGTTTTAATGTGGTTTATTTCGAACAGAAAAGAGATCTATTGGCTCAGCTTCATGTTGTGCATGGCGTTTATCTCAGGACTAATGCCAGTGGTATAGTGTATGGGACAGATTGTCTTGCTCTCTACTAGTATATCACTTAGTACTAGTAGTAAGTAAGTTCACACTCCGATGATCATCAGGGAAACTACTTTCTGCTGAAAGTGACTTAAGTGTTACTTAAACGTCCTGAGAGACTGAAGTCTTAAATAAGGCAAGCTTCACTTATTCATGCATGTCCTCCCATTATTCAGGACAAGTTGGCTGAAATAAGTGCGGGCTGGCTTAAATAAGGAAAGATGGCTGAATCAGTGCTCTAAGTGTTTCAGGCATTCAGCACCCCAGTGCTCCAGTGTATCATCCTTTAATTACAGCAGTACATAAGTGTTGTAAGACGAATTGCAGTGCTCAAGAGTCTAAGTGCATAAGAACGATCCAAGTATTTCATTGCATCAGAAATATATAAGACAACATTATGTAGCTATCAGTGCCTCAGCGTTCAAGTACATCAGTCATTTACGCAAGACTAAGCATAGCAGTCGCAATCATGGGATCCGCCACGACATTATCCCGAACCTCTGCCGTGACGGGCAGTGGCAGGCCACATTTCGCTGCCGTGCCTTCAATTCTGCATGTTCTTTGGCGTACCAGTAGAAACGAAGGCTGCTCTGCAAGTCGATGCTAATATAATATTGAGTGCACGGACAGAAACGAAAAGAAGAGGCTCACCAGTGATCGATTTGCCCTTAGAAGTCTACGCAGTCCGTAGCCGAATCCCATTTTGAAGCGTCGTCCTCCTCATGATCACCATCTCCACCTAAATCCTCGTCCTCGTCCTCGTCCTCGTCCTCGTCCTCGTCCTCGCCCTCGCCCTCGCCCTCGCCCTCGCCCTCGCCCTCGCCCTCGCCCTCGCCCTCGCCCTCGCCCTCGCCCTCAATCTTGTCAACACCCTCGTCCCCGCTCTCGCTCAGGTTGTCGTCACCCTCAGCATTAGCATGCTCGTCCTCTGCATCACCTTCCACCTCGCCTCTATACTCAGCCCCCTCACGCTCTTCGCCCTTATCGTCGGTTCCGTTGGTTCCGTCTTCCCAATTATCAGCGCCTTCGTCATACGCTTTCTCGCAGGTCGAATCTGCATCTACAACGTCAAAATACAAGGAAAAGTCCCTGCCAGTGATACCCGATCCAACAAGTTCGGTGTTCTTTCTCGTATCGATATCTGTACTGGCATCGTAAGCTTGGAGGCGGGATCGAACCTTTTCCCAGTTTGATTCAGTGAAGAAAGAGGGATTCGACAACAAGTTAACTGTCGAGATCCCGGGCTCCTTTTCTCATTTCCCGCACTTTCCCGCCAAGGATCCCGACATGAGCAGACAAACCCGCGGGGAGAATCCCGCCATTGGATTCCCCGCGCGAAACCTCATTCCCGAATCGCACGATCCCATGCTCACGTGACTTATCCCGCACCACCGTCCCGGCAACCATGCACGCATACACACACTCATTTACGACGACCCGCCACGGCACACGTACATTCACTTATCAACATACGCTCATTAATCCGTTAGTACCTCAAGGTGACGACCTGCAACAGTCTGGCATACCTAGTCTGGCTAGTCGCGGCCCCGGACCGGACGCTGACGTCCACGGGCAGGCCGTAGCCATCTGGAGAGACGGGATAGACATGCCTAGCAGTGCAGTCGTAGCATGTATCGTTTGTAGTAGATAGGTGCGCATTGCGCAAGGACACTTAGCGTAGATTAACTATACAGTCTTTACGAAGTAGATAAATAGCTGTAGGCATCGTAAGGAGCACCCCACTTTTGACCTCTTGTGGAGTGCTTCCTTAGGTGCGATCTCTCTCTTTTCTCCTGTGTAGTTAGTTGCGCAATACTTACTTGTGGAGTGCTTCCTTAGGGATCCGCTTACTTGACGTTCAAAGCAGTGAAGAGTCCTAGCTGGCCTTGAGAATCCCGCGACGCGCCTGGATAGAATCCCGCGCGTTTCCCGCCTGAATTCCCACGCTCGTTCCCAGTCGCGAATCCAGATTCCCGAACGCGGGTTCTTGTCGCGAATTCCAGTTTCCCGAAACTGTTTCCCGCTACAATTCCCGACGGTCGTAACATTAGGTCAAAAGTCCTGGCTCACCGCCGCTCGGACTCGACACCCTCACGCTCTTTACTTCTACCCCCGCACCCGTACCGCCGACCCGCGATGTCGTCCCACCAGGAATGGGGAGGACTCGCAGACACCTTCGCTTTCCCGTCCCCTAGCTCCTCGATGGAGGAAGACAAACTCCAGCCCATCCTTGATCGCCTCGACACCCTCGAAAAGCGCTACTCCAAGCTAGTCAACGAACACAATCAGGTCCAGAACACAGTCGCCCAGCTCAAGCACGCCAACCGGGCGTTAGAAGCCCAAATCGCGAGTCAGCCCGCCTCCCCGTCTGGGGGCGGAGCCGGGCTCAAGATGAAGCTTCCCGACACCTTCGAAGGCGAACGAGCCAAGCTGGAGAACTGGATTCACCAGATTAAGCTCTACCTGTTCGGACAACATCCGGGACTAGACGAAACCCGCAAGGTCGCATTTGCTCTGATGCTACTGCGGGGGCCGGCGCAAGACTGGGCACGACCCATTCTAGATCGACTCCAGGACATCCCGACTCCGCCAGAAGCCGCCAGCCTGGAGGCCCTGTTCGCCGCCCTTCGCGCCTCTTACGGGGAAATCGATGCAGACAAAGCCGCAGCCGACAAGCTGATGCGCCTACGCCAGACAGGAACGGTCGCCGAGTTTGCGTCGCAATTCCGTGCCCTCCAAGCCCTCACCGGGTGGCCCAAGGACGCAACGACGGATGTCATCTACCTCGACATGTTCCGGAAGGGACTCAAAGACCAGGTTCGCCAGCACATCGCCAGCACAGAGGCGAAGGATATGAAATTTGATGCCTACGTCAACTGGGTTTCCGAGACGGACGAGAAGCTAAGGCTCGCACACGCCTATGGACCAGTATCAAAGCCAGCGGCTACGCCCCGAAGCAATCCCGGCACCACTAGTTCAGCTCCGCGTACGATCCCGACTGCGGGCGCAAGCTCGACGAAGGATCCCAACGCAATGGAGATTGACAGGGTGCGCCGGGAGCGCAGGAGTAAGGGACTATGCTACTACTGCGGAGAGAAAGACCATTTGGTGAGCGATTGCCCAACGCGACCGCCATCCCGAAACCTAAAGGCGACGAAATCCACGTCCCCGTCGAGCCCATCACCCCCCGCGCTCCAGTCGTTCGAAGAAACGCTCAAACGTATGGCGGAACAGTACGTCCAGAATGTGCAGCAGTCCGTGCTACAGAACGCATTCGCCGCCATGACGCCCGCCGCCAAGAACGTTCACAATCCCGAAGCCCCGCCCCCAGCGGATTTTCAGTAGGGTCGTATTGCTCAGTCGCGCCCTATACGACCCAACCGCCCTTGTGGCCGAAGAACTCTCTTAATAATGGTCCCTTGTATTTAACCATCTCTACAATAGACCGTCGTCTTCGACGACATTTGAAGTTCCCGGTACAGGTTAGCGACGGAAAGACGGATGCCTTAGCCACAGTAATGTTAGACAGCGGTGCGTCGGGAACTTTCATAAATTCCCGCTACGTTTCGCGACACGGACTCCAGACCCGGGACTTGGTAATCCCGATACTTTTGCGAAACGCAGACAATTCCCCGAACGCGATTGGACGCATCACCAAGGAAGTAGTCCTCAATGTCGAGATGAAGGGACACTTAGAACAGTTGACCATGGCCGTCGCGGATATTGGCGACGACGATATTATCATGGGGATCGACTGGTTGCGGCACCATAACCCAACCATTGACTGGACCAACGATGTGGTCGATCTCAACCGCTGCCCGCCCCAGTGTGACAACCAGCAACGCCTGGTCCCGCTTCCCCGCCTCGCCATAGCAGAAGAAGTCGAGACCCCCTGGGGGCCCGACAGGACCCAGGCCGAATGGGAAGCTGTCCCACCGGGATTTCGGTACTCAGAAAAATATTGGGACCAGTACCACGACGCCGAATCCTACTTCGTCACGACGGACGACCATTTCGCGTACAAAATTGCCGCCTCGTACACCCACTCCCAGGCCATCGCTGAGAAGTCTGCGGTGAAGGAAGGCGAGAAAACCTTCGAAGAACTAGTTCCCCCCGAATTCCGTGAGTTTGCCGACGTTTTCTCGAAAGTTGAATCCGAAAGGCTTCCACTGCGCAAGCCGTATGACCACGCCATAGATTTAGAACCCGGGAAGGTTCCCCCGTACAGCAAAATCTATCCCTTGGCCCCAGCCGAACGCGATGCCCTTCGCGAATTCGTTGACGAAAACCTGCGCAAGGGGTACATACAACCTTCGAAATCCCCTGCAGCGGCTCCCGTCTTCTTTATCAAGAAAAAGGATGGAACCTTGCGCATGGTAGTCGATTACCGACGACTGAACGACATCACGGTCAAGAATCGATACCCGCTTCCCCTCACGATGGAACTCGTAGACGCGCTGCAAAAGGCGAAGGTTTTCACGACTCTAGATTTACGATGGGGCTACCACAATGTGCGACTGAAGCAAGGCGACGAGTGGAAGGCTGCATTTCGGACTCAGGCAGGACATTTCGAACCAACGGTGATGACATTCGGGCTCACGAATGCCCCAGCGACCTTCCAGCACATGATGAACGATATCTTCAAAGACCTCATTGGAGTATACGTGATCATCTATCTTGACGACTTGCTAATCTTTTCCGAAGATGAATCGCAGCACGATGAACACGTACGGGAAGTCCTTAAACGGCTACGCGAAAACGACTTGTTCTGCAAACCCGAAAAGTGCAAATTCAAACAGACTTCCGTCGAGTATCTCGGGATGATTATTTCGCAGGGAAAGGTGGCGATGGATCCCGCCAAGGTACAGGCGGTCCTCGACTGGCCTACCCCGAAAAAGGTGAAAGACATTCAAGCCTTCCTCGGGTTCGCGAATTTCTATCGACGCTTCATTTGGGATTTCTCGCACATCGTCAAACCGCTCACGACGCTGCTGAAGAAGGACGTTCGCTGGGCCTGGACAGAAAACCAGCAGTTCACTTTCGACTATCTCAAGCGCATGTTCACGACCGCCCCCGTCCTGATGATGCCAGACATGTCGCGACAATTCATCGTGGAATGCGACGCCTCTGATTTCGCGACCGGCGCGGTCTTGTCCCAGGAAGGCGACGACGGGCTGATACATCCGGTTGCCTTTTTCTCGAAATCCCTCAACGATGCGGAACGCAACTACGAGATTTATGACAAGGAGCTACTCGCGATTATTAGAGCTCTTGACGAGTGGCGACATTATCTCGAAGGTGCGAGTCATAAACTCGATATCGTGTCTGATCACAAGAATCTGCTATATTTCTCTGAATCCCGAACGCTGACGCGACGCCAAGCCCGGTGGAGTCTGTTCCTCACTCGCTTCGACTTTACGATTCGCCATCGCCCAGGGCGACTCGGGGGCAAACCCGACGCAATGTCACGACGCGTCGATCTTCAACCCGAAGGCGAAGACAACACGGGACGGACCCTCTTGACCCCCGAAATGTTTCGACTAAAAGCAATTCGTCGGGGAATGACACAGGTACACGGGGATCAGGCCCTCCTACGACGCATTCGTAAGTCAGATCAGTATGAAGACGAACTGGTGGACGCAATCGAGTTGGTCAAGTCCAAGGCGCCTCGAGTCCTGACCAAGGAACTTGAGGACTGGAGCACCGAGGAAGGCCTCATCCTGTACCAGGGTAAGGTTTACGTCCCGAAAGACGAGACCATTCGCCGGGATGTGGTGAAGACTTACCACGACAGTCTCCCTGCCGGACATCCTGGACGTTGGAAAACGTTTGAGATGGTAAGCCGCAACTACTGGTGGCCCGGGATGTCTAACTTCGTAGAACGATACGTTTCGGGATGCGATACCTGCGCACGCACGAAGAACCGATCCCAACGCCCGGTAGGATTCCTGCAACCGAACGAAATCCCGCAGGGCCCCTGGCAGGCGATTTCGTGCGATTTCATCACCCAGCTCCCCCGATCTGAGGATTACGACGCAATTTTCGTGGTGGTCGACCGTCTCACCAAGCAAGCGCATTTTATCCCGACCACGTCTGACATTGATGCACCGGAAACTGCGGAACTATTCCTGCAGCACGTCTGGAAGCTGCACGGAACCCCCCGCCAGATCATATCCGACCGAGGACCACAGTTTGTCACGCAGTTCATGAAAGCCCTTTTTTCCCGACTCGGTATCAAGGGTACCACGTCGACTGCGTATCACCCGCAGACGGATGGGCAAACCGAAAGGGTAAACCAAGAACTGGAACAATATTTACGGGCTTTCATAGATACACGACAAGAAAACTGGGCCGGATTACTCCCAATGGCAGAATTCGCGCACAACACGAAAGCGCACGCGGCAACACGACAATCCCCGTTCGCGCTTGTCTACGGCTACAATCCCGAATTCACGATTGCCCCGAGCGACGGCCTGTCCACGGTCCCCGCCGCGGACGCACGACTACAGGAGCTTCAGCAGGCACAGGAAGAGGCAAGAGCGGCTTTGGAGGTTGCGGCAGAGCGCATGAAGCAGCACTACGATCAGGCCAGGAACGAGGCCCCGCAGTACGCAGTCGGGGATAAAGTATGGCTTGAGGCGACGAACGTTCGGCGACCAGGAGCGCGCAAATTATTACCGAAACGACTAGGGCCGTATAAAGTGAAGGCAAAGCTAAGTGACCTCACCTACGAACTCGAACTCCCCGCGTCGCTGAAGATTCATCCCGTATTTCACGTATCGCTGCTCTCGCCATACCACGTAGACGACATTCCCGGTCGAACGCAACCCCCGCCGCCCCCAGTCGAAGTAGAAGGAGATCTGGAGTACGAGGTGGAAGAGGTTCTGGATGCTAGACGGTTTAGACGGAGATTTGAATATTTGGTACGATGGAAGGGATATTCGAGCGCGGAAGATACATGGATTCCCGCAAAGGATATGGGTAATGCAAAGGCTAAAATTCGCAGTTTCTATCGAAAACACCCGGACGCCCCTCGAGAAGTCAACGCTATCGAGCTCTGTGACCTGAGCAAGATTCAAGCTTGGCGCCCCGGAGTTGCGCCTTTGGAGGGGGGTAATGTCGAGATCCCGGGCTCCTTTTCTCATTTCCCGCACTTTCCCGCCAAGGATCCCGACATGAGCAGACAAACCCGCGGGGAGAATCCCGCCATTGGATTCCCCGCGCGAAACCTCATTCCCGAATCGCACGATCCCATGCTCACGTGACTTATCCCGCACCACCGTCCCGGCAACCATGCACGCATACACACACTCATTTACGACGACCCGCCACGGCACACGTACATTCACTTATCAACATACGCTCATTAATCCGTTAGTACCTCAAGGTGACGACCTGCAACAGTCTGGCATACCTAGTCTGGCTAGTCGCAGCCCCGGACCGGACGCTGACGTCCACGGGCAGGCCGTAGCCATCTGGAGAGACGGGATAGACATGCCTAGCAGTGCAGTCGTAGCATGTATCGTTTGTAGTAGATAGGTGCGCATTGCGCAAGGACACTTAGCGTAGATTAACTATACAGTCTTTACGAAGTAGATAAATAGCTGTAGGCATCGTAAGGAGCACCCCACTTTTGACCTCTTGTGGAGTGCTTCCTTAGGTGCGATCTCTCTCTTTTCTCCTGTGTAGTTAGTTGCGCAATACTTACTTGTGGAGTGCTTCCTTAGGGATCCGCTTACTTGACGTTCAAAGCAGTGAAGAGTCCTAGCTGGCCTTGAGAATCCCGCGACGCGCCTGGATAGAATCCCGCGCGTTTCCCGCCTGAATTCCCACGCTCGTTCCCAGTCGCGAATCCAGATTCCCGAACGCGGGTTCTTGTCGCGAATTCCAGTTTCCCGAAACTGTTTCCCGCTACAATTCCCGACGGTCGTAACATTAACATAGTCGTCCGTATGAGGCTGCCACAGAGCGCTAGTGAAATACCACTCAGCGCCGCCAAGTTCTTCTTTGATATTTTGCAACCGAGCCACCTGTTTATCAATGGCAACCTTGACCTATCCATGAGAAGATCAGCGAATAAGGACAATATAAGTACTGAAAAAAATAGATACCGCTGTTGCCGCAAGGGCGAGGGCACCGATAGGCTTTCCTATGGTGTTTCTGTCCAGTATTTTATGCCGACCCATGGCCAAGACAATGTGTACGGACAACACTGAGACCACAAGGTCAGAGCAGAACAGTCCTTGCTTCTGTACATTTAGGGTCAATGCATGGACACAAAATGTGACAATAAATACTCTTTTACTTACCCTCTCCATACTATACCAGCTTTCCCATAGAAACGGTTCGGCTTTCTTCTTGTCAACTAGCGTCTGCAACATCTTCACAATTGCTTCGTTTTGCATTGACTTTGATTGTTCGCCGCTGATAAAACTAGCAACTGATTGCTCAGCTTTCTCAAACAGCTTCTTGCGCCAGCTATCAGAGCATCTCTGGGCCGCCTGAAATATGAGGATTGCATCTCAATTTGGTAAAGGTGATTTGAGAATAAGTAAAAATGACTCAACTAGAGAACAGATATCGGCGAACTGAGTTTCGTAAATGAGTTCCACAGAGTCAAACACTTTCCCCCACAATGAGCTGATGAGCTTATTGTCCGGGGTTTGCCATGGTGTGACGGACTTTCCAACTGCGCGAAATAGTGAAGGTAATAGAATATGAGTCCATCCTGCCTGAGTACCGGGAGGGAGACACTGGTTCGTCGCCCTTTTCCTGCCTGGCACGCGAGATCCTTCCCTTCCTTCATTTCGATCCTTGTCCTCAAGTCCCACTGATGTCTGCATATACGTACATCAGCAAAATATGTCATAGAAATGAATTTGATTCGACAAACTGAGCTAGTAGTCCGAGAGACTTTGCGATGACCTTGATAAGCCCCAGTCACTATCACTTCGGGTCCGGGGGTGCGGGACGCTCTCGTCATTGCAAGCGACGGTGCTCGAGGTGCTAACGACATCTTTCGACCACCAGACTATTAAGAAAAGAAGGTGAATGCTCACGTTTAGAGTGTATCAATCGACTCTCACTTACTTCATTATCAGCCACCAGCAACTGCCTCTTGCGATTAAAGGTAGCGGATCCAATCTCCGGCTGCAACACGTCAGAAAGCTGTTATCCATGGCAAGTGAGCAGATCGAAAAGAAGCACTTACCGTCGTGTCGGCCTCAGGCCGATAAGGAATATCAGAGGGGTTCCTCTTCTTACTCAAGTCCTTTCCGCCTGATCAGATACGAACTTGAATGCCAATTACCATAGAATTGACACTTACTGTGGCACCGGCCTGTGTGTCCATGTCAATCAACAATGACTTATTGATCTTGACAGTCTTATTAGCCTATTGAGATGGTTTAAATTAAGTAAACATGAAATGAAGGAATTCATTGCACGTGAAGGTAGAAGAATTACCACATTAACCTGAGAGTCGGTGTCTGGTGGCGACTTCCTCTTTCCGTTCTTTGTGACTGTGATGTCCTATTCATATGCACACATTAGCGATCGACTCGAAGTGAAGAAGGAAACAAATAGTTGCTACAGGAGAGCACCGGAAGTGAGCCTACGGTGCATCGACGCTCACACATACCTGTACACGGGGTTCCAAAGCTAGTGATCGCACCTTACAACCATAAATAAGGGGGGGAACGAGAGAAGTTGAAATAAGATAGACTTACCGGTGCGCTAAGCTGCGAGTTAGCAGTCCTCTTGTTTGCATCCTATGCAAATACCAATTCAGCAATGAAGGATATAGAATGAAGATCACTGTGCTTCGCTGTCTGGCACTCACCTGTCCACCTGGTTTTATCTCGTTGTTCTTATCCTCGAGTACGGGAAGGGTTTGCTTAGTAGAATGAAAAATGAAAAATGATATGACATCTCTTACCGTTGAAACCTGCGACCCGGAAAGAGTGTCATGCAATAACTTCCTTTTCTTCGAGTTGAGGTTGCTGCTACCTCCATCCTGTTCATGACACGGCAGTTGGCAGATAAATAATAACGAAGGGATATGAACAAACGGTCATGGAGTAACTGACGTGAATCGAACAGAAATAAGTCGTACTCACACAAGCTTGAGCCGGCCTTGTTAGCCTCTTCGGATTGCTTCCGCCCTATAAACAAGTTATTCAGACTGCATTTGCCATTCTAATTCTCCGTCAACTCACAACATTTGATTCCGAATCGACAAGATGTGCCTTCTGTTGCACACTGATTGTGCTATTTTTTACACCATGATAGCTTGTAAGGGTGATTGTTTCTCCTTCATCCTCCCAGGGACTTAAGTTTTCATCATCTGGCAATGAGATGGTGTGTCTGGTGTAGCTTTGCGTCAGCAAGGCTCATAATACAGTGGTAACAAGGACAAGAGCGTCAATATTGCAGGTGAAGGACTTCCAAGTCGGGTCTTGGCCCGGGAGCGTCACGGTCAACTTGAACCGCTGGCACCGTGACCGCAGTGACACTGGCAGCCTGAGTGGCAGGCTCATTAGTAATCTAGTACTACTACTAGTAGTAGTCGGGATGATGTTTAATCGCACTCACCATTACATTGACTTGACAGTACAAGATACTGATTCAGACGCAATGCAAGATTCAAACTTCAAACTCACAAATTGATCCTTTCTGAGTCTATCCCTGCCACTGGCACCTCAAGACCTCCACCCTCTTCACCGATGAAAGTGGAATCATCTGTGTTGCGAAGCGCCCTGACAGGGCGTTTTGTCTTGTCGTTCCGCCTTGACGTAGCGGGCGAGTCTATTATGTCCGTTTCTTCACCAGAAAGACTCTCGTT
Source organism: Trichaptum fuscoviolaceum (assembly GCA_910574455.1). NCBI lineage: Eukaryota > Fungi > Basidiomycota > Agaricomycetes > Hymenochaetales > Trichaptaceae > Trichaptum > Trichaptum fuscoviolaceum. The sequence goes on along the minus strand of CAJSYZ010000012.1, from coordinate 2,379,519 downwards.
CGGTCCTGCAGGAGCGTGAAAGAATGCGTCGCTGGGAGTGGCGGCAGACCTGGACATCTTTGCGGTCTGCACACGTGTGCGAAATGGAAGTTCACCTTTGGAATCTTCTTTCCTAGCTTTTTTTGCAGGCTTCCTGTTTGGCTCATCCATACTCGCTGCTTCGCATTAACGTGAGTCACAGGGTTCAAACCTCCAAGCTTTGAGATTGTCTGAAAATGTATAGGCAATGTTACTCACGAATATCCAAGTCTTCGTTGTGTCCATCTTCACAATCCGATATGTCTTTAACATCGTTCTTCGAGTCTGTTTATGCCAGTTCAAATCTGTGTCATCACTGATCTAAAGTTGAAGACTTACAACTAGCTTCGCCTTTTGGCTTTCTACGTCCACGTTTGCCAGTGAGTTTGGGCACTGTTGAGCCCATCTGGGTGCGTGTCTCAAGAGCCTTTGACAAGTTGTTTTCAAGCTCTACGGTCTCTAGCATCACTGCTTCTTGGTTCTCTGCTGCAGTCACCTTCTTGCGAACCTTGTCAGCTGCCTCTTGTTCTTTTGCTGCCCGTTTTTGCTCCGCAGCGTGTTTTCTCCTCTCTTTCGCAACCGCGACTTGCTGGGCCGCAGCTCTGCGGAAAGCTGCCCGCTCTTCCTTCTGCTTTTCCTTCTCTTCCTTCTCCTTCAATGCCTCATCCCGCCTTTCTGCCTGCCGTACTTTCCTTTTCTCTTTTTCTTCCTTCTCCCGCAATATCTCCTCCTGTGTTCGTCTTGTTCTGAGTTGGTCAACGACTGCTCCGGGGTGCTTTTCCTTGTTCTTAGCCCTTGTCTGTCTTTGAGTTGACATTTTGTGCAGTGTTTTGAGACTTGTATGATGATAAGATGTGTCGAAGGTGCAAGTTCAAGATCAGGGAGGCGGGGGCGTCTATCTTAGACAAGTTGAAAATTTACGCCCACTACTACCGTGACTACTCTATGACTAATTTTAACTCAGGTTCAAGTTCACTGGCACTCCGAGTCCGAGTCACTGCCAGTGCTAGCAGCCTGCCAGTGCCAGTGAGGCTCAGCTGTGAGTCCCAATTGTCGACGTGTACTACTACTGAGGTTACATTCAAGTTGATGCCAGCGACACGGAAAAAGCACGATCCCTTTCATTTTCCACCAACTATTCGATGCACCTTGCCTGGCTGTAGTAGGACGTTCAAGAGTCAATCTGGAAGAGCAAGACATGAATATTCAGCTCATCCGACGTCATTCTTGGCAAGTTCTTCTGCTTGTGGTCATGAATATGAATCGTCACCTATTCGACCCATACGAGCTCCAAGTCCTCAACTTGAAGCTCTCCTGAGGTCGTCCGAACTTCCATCAGAGGGTCATCTTGAGAGCGGCTCTGACTCCTACGATTACGATATTTCCATGCTTACACAGGATATCTCGATGCTCAGTATAGGCCGAGACGAGCTGCTTCAAGATTTGGACAGACCTGATTCTCTGTCCCATTCTGTCACCGGAAGTGACAGTGGCCGTTCTGAAGACTTGGATTCCGACATTGGAGATTATGAGGAGAGCGAGGATAACTTGAAGGTGTATCACAGATACTTGAATGGTGTGCGCCAAATCAATTGTTCCCGGTTTACTGTAGCATTTTGACACCAAACATTGTGCAGCCACTCCATGCGATGCAGAAGGGAACTTCTTAGAAATACGAAGACTCACCCGCTCCGCGAAACGAATCTGCGTCAAATGACTGGTTTCCATATTCGTGCCGAGCAGATTTTGAGCTCGCAGATTTTCTCTATCGGGAAGAGCAAATGTCTGCTGGGAACATAACAAAGCTTCTGGGAATCATGAAGGCTTATCAGCTGATTCAGGAGGCGGAGAATGTAAAATCTTGCGGATGTTCCGAATTGGATGCGACATTGCCTGACGATGACTTGGATCTGGGTTCAACTAGTACGCTACTCGATGGAGATGCGCAAAAAATGTATAACGCCATTGATGCTACAAAAGTCGGTGATGTGTCTTGGAAATCCTTTAGTAACTTCTACACGGACGATCATAGCCAAAAGGCAACAAACGAGAACACCGAGTCATGGAAGAGGAAAGAATATGATGTATGGTATCGGGATCCTTTGGAAGTGATCCGGAATTTGGTGGACAATCCGGCGTTGGAAGGCGAATTCGACTATGTCCCGTTTCGTGAGTATCAGCCGAAAGAGGACTCTGATGACAACAAAGAACGAGTCTTCAGAAACTACATGTCCGGAAATTTTGCTTGGGAACAGGCTGTAAGTCATGAATCATGCAGCATTCGAAGTTGGAGGAAGTGTACTGATTATCCTTGACTTAGAACAAAATCTACGCCGAAGATAAAGCAGTTCATGGGTCCATGTTCGTTCCGGTAATTTTAGGGAGTGACAAGACAACAGTTTCCGTTGGAACTGGCAACAACGAATATTATCCGTTATATCTCTCAATAGGAAATGTATCTAACAAGGCCCGGCGGTCCCAAAAGTTGAATACAGTCCAGCTCGTAGCATTTCTAGCAATACCAAAGAGTGTGTGTCAAAAACTGAGCTATCCATTTGTGTTCTGATGCTTTGCAGCTGAACGGCAGTACGAAAAGTCGGATGAATTCCGCCGCTTTCGACATCAAGTCTTTCATTCATCTATATCGAGAATCTTGAGACCACTGAAGAGCGCAATGTCCATAAACAACGAACAAACCATTTTCCGGTGCCCTGATGGTCACTTGCGTAGGTCGATTCTCGGACTCGGCTCGTATATAGCCGATTATCCGGAACAGGTGAGTCTATGCGCAATATGCACTGGATGGTGCTGCAAGTAAGTATTGTCCTTTCCACAAATCACATCCGACTTGAGTTCGAGGAAATGACTTAATGCGGCTACTATATAGATGTACAGCACCTCACAAGAACCTAGATAATCCGGAATTTGTTACAAATCCTCGAACAAAAGAGCTGCACGAACGATTGATAGAACAGGTGGATGACAATAGCATAAGTAGAGCCACAATTCGTAAGGAGTATGGGTTCCACCAAGATATCGTCGTATGTGTTCCAACTTCAAGTTGTCCATTAGATGCACTTACCGCAACTTGAACTATGTCCCGTAGCCCTTCACCAATGATTTTCCGCGTGCAGATATATGCGATCTCATTTCTCCAGACTTACTGCACCAAATCATCAAAGGCGTGTTCAAGGATCATCTTGTCGAGTGGATTTGCCAGAGCATGACCACGACAGAGCTGGATATTGTGGATAAAAGGTACTATTCCCTTACAAGTCGTGTGAATACCACTGCTAACTTTCACGTAGAATCAGAGTTGCTGCTCCTTTTCCTGGACTTCGCAGATTTCCCGAAGGTCGAGGCTTCAAGCAATGGACAGGTAATGATTCAAAGGCACTTATGAAAGTATGTGGTATTTTCATCATGATCTTGTTTGAGGTGGTGGTTTGCTGATATCTGATGCAATCCGCTTACTAGGTGTATCTTCCGGCTATTGTGGGCATTGTACATGATGATATAGTTCACGCATTGAGTGCATTTCTGGACTTCTGTTACCTTGTGCGTCGGTACACGATTACAGCCTCAACTCTTGATCAGGTTAAAGCCTCCCTGGATCACTATCATCAATATCGCAAAATATTCATAGCTAAGGGCATCCGGGATAACTTCTCACTTCCACGACAGCATGCCATGATTCACTATCCTACAATGATCCCTCTCTTCGCTGCACCAAGCGGGCTGTGCTCATCAACACAGAGAATAAACACATTTACGCGGTCAAGGAAACGTGGCGACGCTCAAACAGAAATGATCCTTTAGGTCAGATGATCACAGCAAACCAACGTCTCAGTAAACTTATTGCATCGAGGGCAGACTTCAAGAGGCGTGGAATGCTGGAAAGTCCTCTGGCTGAGGCTTCATGGAGAGCTTTGCTAGATGTTCTGCGCAGGAATATGTCAGAGTCGGAGTCAGATGACGCTGAGAGGACCCAAATTCGGAAGGAGCAGATGCAGCATCAAGATACACCCGAAGCTGGTGCAGCTGATGATACAGAGGACTTCTTCGATGACATTGTGGGCAATAATGAACTCAACGAAATTGCAGACCTGGAAGATCCCGAACTTGAAAGCTTACTAGTAGTGCATGGGCCACAGCATCTTGCGGTTCAAGACATACAACATGCTGAACGCCAGATCCGCTTGGGTGGCAGAAATGACCCTTTGAGCTTGATGTTAATGGCTTCGAAGCAACGTGGGTATTACTTGGTAACCCATGCTTTTGGTGTTACACATCTGACTTCTTTGTTGTCATCCTTGCAGAGTCCAGTAAGGTGTATCCTAAACAGCTCAACACGCTTGCGGCGATAAAAGGTCATCCAGAGCTCCGACAGCTCCGACAGCTCATTAAAGAATACTTATTCAACAAGTACGAGAATCACACCTCCAACTCAAGGGGCTCCTCTGGTAGAGCCCAACCAGCAGTTGAATTGGACACGAGCAATGACTTTTCAATATTCCATTCAGCCACCGCTTTCTTTGCCTACCATGGCGAATCGATCCCTATAGAACAAGCAATGAGGGAGGTGATCAGGTCCAATCCCTCTTGGCGCGGAAAAGCAAGACGTGATGCAGTCCTTGTTCGAGTTAGCTCCTGCACAAAGGGGTTTGCGGGAATGAGAGTTGCCCGAGTTATGCTTCTTTTTTCCTTCACCGCTAAAGGGGAACGTCAGGACTGCGCTCTCGTCCAAATTTTCAAGCGTGTTGGAGATTCACCCGACCTGAAAACAAGAATGTGGATAGTCGAACCGGAGTATGAGTTAGAGAGCTCTACCACCTGTGTCGGATGCTGTACTGGAGTGAATGCCAGTGGCAGATGTCACTATCAGCGCAACTGCAAGGCTCCGAAGCTATCTGTGATAGATGTAGGGGACATCCTCCGTTTAGCCCACCTCCTGGGGGTTCCGAAGGGTGATGAATGTCCTCCAAAGTCATTGACACCTAAGGAGACCCTGGATTTTTATGATAGATTCTATGTTAACCGATTTGCTGACATGCACATGCACCAAACACTGTACGAAGCTAGACAATAATTACTAAGTTAAACTCTTCCGTTAGCACATTGCCACATAGTACTACAAAGTGTATTGAGACTTGTTGTACAGTTTACATTGCCAGAGCCAGCGGCGACGACATCATGGTATTCATTGTTCGAGGTAATATAATTATCAACAAATCTCAAAGCAACAAAAGGAGAAACTGGAGATGCAAGCATACTGTGTCCATTGTCAACCCACCACCTATGAGAGGGCTAATTCGGCTAGTAGTTGAGGCGACCTCGAGGACTTGAAGGCTTGGAGTCATCCTTTGACTCTATCGCCAATTCTAAATAATTGCGATACCCTAGAATTTGTTTAATATCAATATTCACCGCAATGCCTTTCGGGGGTTGTCTGTCGAATGACGCGCACACCGCCTCCGTCAGATACGTTTGGTATCTCTGCATGTCCGCATGCTCCAAGAAAGATTTTCCAGTCGTCTGGGTAGTCAAGGACACTGCTGACGTCGATGCTGCCGTGTCCTGTCTTTCCTTCCCCTTGCCCTTCAAGTTCGTATGATAGGCCTCCATTTCGTCCTTGTTATAGGCTGCTAACATATCAATAGAATCAAGGACATCATCAGTCGACTCCTGCCTTCGATGTACTATCTTGTTTAAGAGCTCTGATACGACATCGCCTTTCCCCTTCCGCATGACGACATCGAAAAGACCCTTTGTGGAGGCAATTTGCAACCATCTCTTGACAATCCTAAGCGCGCTTATCAATCTCCTCTGAAGATGACCCAATTCGCGGAAGTAATTATTAATCTCAACAGAAGGAATATCTGCCGGTGGTCCGACAGGCCCCTGCTTCGACTTTGCTTCCCTGGTAAACCTTCCTATGATGTCATGCAAACGCGCCTGAATAGATTCTGCCGTTGAGATAATCGCATAGTCATTGGAGGTGACCTCTAACACCTTCGTCCGATGGAAGAATGCATCGTGAATATTGCACAGCTTAATCGCCATTTCCCAAGATTTCTGCTCCGTGTCAAACTGCAGTAGCATTTCGTTGACCTCCTCTTTCTGGGGCTGAAAATGAAGCCGTTCAACCGCAGGCGTCATGTATTTCGATTGCAAACTCCCTGGTTCCGATATCGGATGATAGGGTAGATGCACTTTCAGTGGGGGGGGCCGAATACCGGAAAGATGACTGGAAGCCTGAGAATGAGCCTGGAAAAGTCTAGAGACCGTAACTGACATGCTTTGGAGACCGGCATCGATGATTGCGATGAGTTTGTAAGTTACGTCGTAGTAGGCCTGGAAGAACGGTATGAAGAATTGGAAAGCCTTAAGATCTTTGGCATCCGTATCGTATGAGTTCAATACTGCCATAAACTCTTCTGCCTTCTCTTCTCTATAAAGTCCATATTCAGATAACAGTTGTCTAAGACCTTCCGAGCCGTCGCAAGAATGAAGTTGGTAGTATTCATTCATGATTTTCTGAAACTTGAACTTGTTCAACTCGAAGTAGAGGGAACCGAAGGGATCATCAGTGCCTCGACTGTCAAGGCAAGTCCGTATCTCCTCTCTTGAGAACCCAAGGACAATTGCGGAGGATTCCATGAAGAAGAACCTTAGACTATCCAAGGTCTTCCTTACTCTAACAGCGTCGCCTGCTGCCCGTGACTAACAAGCGTAGGTTATTAGACGTTCTTTTTCGAAACATGATCATAATACTTACCCCAGCAATATTATCAGTCAAGAGAGCGACATCAGAATATATCTTGCGAAGAGTATCGTTCAACGTAGCAACCTGACCCTCCAAACTCGCAATCCTATCATCTGATGAAAGGCCTGGATGGCCTGAAGTCGAGCGAACCGACGCGCTGCCTTCTATGCCAGTGTGCGACATGGCACCTGGATGGCCTGAAGTCGAGTGAACCGACTCGTTGCCTTCTATGCCAGTGGACTGTGCATTTTGTGCCACAGCGTCAAGCAGTTTACCCATAGTACGTCCGGGAGATTTATTAGGTGGTTCGAGAACACCGCCAGGTCCCGGGACGCGATAATCGGCCAGTGATGGTGACCTTGATGGTGGTGGAACGGATGTCGGGAATGATTCCCCCCCTTCAAGTTCAAGTTTGGGCCTTTTCTGATTGGGCTCACTAGGACTCGGAGATTGACTTGCGCCTACTATCTGCGTGTACGCAGCAATCCAGTTTGGGTAGTGTGAGCTGCCGCCACCAGCGGGTGAGTTGCTGATCTGCCTGTGTGAGCTGCCGCCCCTGGGCTCCCTGCGTGAGCTGCCGCTACCACCTCTAGAATTTGATCCCGACATGTTAATTGTGTGAGACCCAAGCGTCACTGGCGTGGTGGGATAATATTCATCATTCCGACTCCTTTTACGATCTACAATTTAGTTATTGTCAGAACCAACAAGGGCGTTCAACTCAAACTCAGGCTCACTGGACATTTTGGATATTTTGAACAAAACTGTGACTTGAAGCCTGATAGGAGGTTGTTTCGCTTTCTCCAACAGCTTCAAAATGGAGTTAAAACTGGTGCAATAGTATAGTAGCTGTGAGCCTACCAACTCCGAGTCCGACTCCGAGTCGTCGGAACCGAATAGTAGTATCTTGAACTTCGGTTCAAATTTAGAGATCAAGTTGCCAATATACTAGTAGTAGTAGATAGTACTACTCAGGCTACAACTTGAAGTTTGAAGATCTCAGTCAGCGGATGAAGTTAAACTAGGAGACTGGTTGACTCACCGCCAGCCTGAGTACCGCCAGTGGCAGCCTCTGAACTAAAATTTAGGTGGCAGGGACTTCGACTTTAAGGTGAGAGGGCTTCAAGCTGTTGAAAAGAACAACCTTGAGTACTACTAGAGTACAGTACTACAGAGTATAGTAGACAAAGACACGATACGTCGATGCCACTGGCAGTGGGCATGGGGTAGTCAGGCTACTAAATGCGGAACTTGAATCTGAACTTGAAGCCAGACTTCTCAGGCTCACGCCACTCACTGCCAGTGGCAGCCACTGCAGAACCGTGCCAGTGACGTCTTTCCCACTGCATTCTTTCCCATTTCGTCCCAATAGTACTACCTATTCATCTTGAACTCGAAAGCACAACAGCAACGACTTCAACTTGAATCAGCATCATGCTGGCATCATCCAAGCCATCACGTAGAAATCCGATTCCGCGTGAGTCCTACAGCTTTCTACTACGTTCTCCTATACCGGCAGCAATGATTAATGAGGTGATATCCAGCTTCGCCAAGGGAAGGCTTTGATTTGATAGAATTGTCTCGGCAGATCACGGGCTTTCGCCCATCCAACGAGGAAAATAGTATTCGATCTGCAAGGCAGAGACTAGAAGGTGTCATCGATGGCATATGGCCAGGTGAGTCCTACTTTCTCCTTCGCCGGTAGTCCTGCTTTGTTGACTACTTCTACTCGTGGCAGAGAATCAGAGTCTGAGCGGATCAATAGTGCCTCGTAGAACCCCTCGGATGCCAACAAACACTCACACGGACTAACAAGCACCCCTATGCATCGGACTGGGCGTTGATCAGGATTTGTGACGACCGTCTCCCATCTGACATGACTACTCTCTGCAAGCAGCATGGGAAGGGGCAATTTTGGAATTATGCAGACTTGAGAAGGTATGAACCAAAGAGCATGTGTGGTTCAGCTGCTTTCGACGACATTCTGGAGTTCATGGGATGGAAGGAAGGCACTCAAGTACATGATGGTCTGGTGCATATCAAAGATTTCACGAAACCGCGCGACATCTACAGCCGTCTTTATCAAGAAGAAACGGACAAACAAGCGATTACAGATAAGCAGCTCCATAGAGCACTAGCGAATGATGGCACAAAGGTCGTATCCTCGAAGCTTGAAACAAGACGGGTATATAAGTTTGGTTGGACAACTGGCCACACAGTGGGCGTTTATAACAATCTCACTTCCTACTGGGTTGATCTTACACTAGAATATGATGTCACAGTCTCCGGTGAAGGCAAACGTCGCAAAACCTGTGGAATCAAAGAAGGTGTAAAGGGCGTCGAGAGTTGCTGGCAGGCGGTCCTGCAATTTCCACCCGGCAAGCACTTCGGTGGTCCTAGCCGTATATTTGGAGACCAAGGTGATTCCGGAAGCTTGGTCATCGACCAGGATGCCAACGCACTTGGTACAATCACCTTTGTTACGACTTCGACCGAATGGCAACACGATGGGTTCACTTACGGAGTCCCTATTTGGCAACAATTGTCGGAGATGCGCACCTCAGGCTTTGGTTACGGTGATATTTATTTCGGATTCGAATCACAAGAGGATGATGCAGTGATGTCGGAACTTGCGGAATATCATCCACAGATTAAGGTAACTAGGGCTAACAAGGGCTCGAGTACATGGAAAGCGTGGTTTAATGAGGAGCACCACAAGGTTGAGCGGGAACGAGCAGCATTGGGACCTTTTAATTCACTTAGACCGCAGACTCGGAGTCAGACGAAGTAGCCTGAGGACTCAGGCTTGTACTCAAACTATTTCTAACTGTTTTCTTTTCGTAGCATTACCTCATACCAGTGCATACCACTAGTATTCAAGTTGTGTCTTTGTATGTTTGTCTCCTGTTCTGTGTTCGTCGACCTTATACTTGTGTTTTCTGTGCATCGGTATTCAAGTTGTTGTATTCTGTATGTAAATAAAAAACGATATGAATTGTTTACTAACTATTCCGAGTCGGACTTGGACTCACTGGCACCAGTGATGCTCTAATTACTGCCCGATAAATTCACGACTGGCTCGAATCCGGGTCTACCAACCTGAAGACCGAACATCGTTACGGGTCATTGTTCGGCAACTTGAACTTTTGAGCTGAACTTGAAGTCCCACGACTCGGACTCGGTCTCAGGCTCTGACTCGGAAGTTCTTCCGACTGTCACGATGTGACATATCCCTCTTCCCCTTTGGGGCGCATCCCGGGGATTTCCCCGAATCCCGCCGGGATATCTTGCCCTCGGGAAATATCCCGGGGCATTCCCTTCGGGATCTCTCCCTTTCGGGATTCATCCCGGGTTCTTACCTTATGGACTTTCCCAAAGTCTCTTTCCTCTCATCCTCTTGTCTTTCCTCATGTTCCCCACCTGTTTTCCTCATTCCTCCTTCATTACTCCGATTTTCCAATGTTCTACACATGTTCTGTCACTCCTTTGTTATTCCTTTACATTTCCTGCCTTAGCTCTACATGTGCAAGGCCTCATTGTCTACCGCATTGCCCGCATCCCCGATTTTCCCACGCTTCCGGAATCCCGGTATCTCTGTCCTTTCTCTATATAAATCCATAGCATTTGTACATAGATACCTTGACTCGAATATCATAAGTCTTTGGGCCTAGCTAGTGGCCAGGCTTTCGAGATCCACCATGCCTTTGTCTTGTCTCCAAATCTAGCTTGCTTGTTGTCTAGTGCTCTAGACTCTCTTTTGTGTTTGACCCGGACGTCTCGAGCCTTGCGCGGGAGCACCCCGAAGTCCCCTCGTCGTCGGTCACCTTTGTCGGATGCCGGAAGCCCCGGATCCTGGTTATATTCGTTTCTTGTCTCTGTTCTCTTTGCTTTGCTCTTAGATTCGATCTCGCAGGACATCATGTCTCGATAGGCATGATCTCATTTGTTTACGATAGACAAGACACCACAAGGCATGCATCGGGTCCAAGCCTGACAGTATATTCGAGTCCTCCTACTGCGAGTTCGAATTGCTGACTCCCCGCGGGGGGCATACCTTCTAGATGGTTTATTTCTTTACTTTATCTTCACATTAATCTTCACTATTAATCCCTTATTCTAATCTCGAAGCTCCTGCGTGAATGCGCGCAGTTCATTTCATGTAGCGCATATGCGCTTTCACCCCATTCCAAATCCGGCCATCTCTTTCTCCTCACTCCCCCACCACCGATTTCAAGATCTCCCTTTTCCTCCCTTTTAACCCACCACAAAAACGTCTGAAAACCTCCTCTAACCCCTCCTCTTTTAACTTCTGAACTTTTCCCCCCGTGATTCTCAGTATTTCCCGCCCCGCAACACTCGCAAGACGACAACCCCACACTGGCACTCTTGACAACTCCCACCTCAAAATCCATGTCCTCCGTATCAACAATCCGCACAATTCGCTCGAATCATTCCTATTGGACTCCGGGTACTGCTGGAAATGGTTTCCGAGGATTGGAAGAACTACTTGATATCCAGGTCAAGAATTGACAATGTTGCATTCTCGTCGAGGACAGACGCATTGGAATCAACAGCCTCCGGGCTGTATGTGACCTTTGGCAATGACAGGACCGCTCTTCGCGAGTCGTCCTTGTCTGTCGCAGAATCATCTGTCAACGCAGAGTCGATTGCCCACCTCTGGCTTTCCGACCTGCGTGCTTGCGCACGCATCCCATCAACATCTGCGCCTTCGCCACTTCTTGAAGGCCCCGGATAAGAGGGGAGATAGTAAACCCCTATCTCTCACACTTGACATCCCGAAGATCATTCTCGCGACTTACTCTGGTTGCCGCCGTCTCCTGGTTGAAGTTCGCCGACTCGAGCAATGCCTGTGGCGGTATTGCTATCCCTGCTGGCCCGCACGGACGACTGGAGCAAACAATCTGCGGCGGGTCGTCTCCTTCGCCTCAGCCACGCTTGGCTCGGTCATGTATTGCCATCAAAGCGTCTGCGCTTGCGATCGACGGGTGCAAGCCCCATTCTCGTCGTTCTCGTCGTCCTGACACGTCGCACGGACGATTGGAGCAAACAATCGACGGCCACGACTGGTGTCGCCTACCTCGACCTCATCCACATCGTCCGGCCACCATGTATTGTCTTCAGAGCGTCTGCGCTTGCGACTGACGGCGCGCGCGCCGCGGACCTCACACCGACGGACGAATGGAGCAAACAATCTCTATTGCCATCGGCCGCCTTTACCTTACGGACCCCCCAGAAGGCGTACAACACGCTGTTCGCTCTCACTTTTCCCTTTCCCGCGCGGTTGACTGCAAGACAGAATGCGGCCGCCAGCTTGGTGATGCCTTGCACGTCTGCGCATCACACTCGACTATAACTGCCCGTTATCTCACCAACACTACTCATCCATCTCCTACAACAATATGGCTCGTCTTTGGGATCGCTTTCTATCCCAACTTGTGCAACCACCGCGGGAGTGATGCCTATACACACCTGTGACCGCTTACGGGAATTCAAGGTCGAAAATCTCATCAACATGTGTTGAGCCCAGCATGGCACTGCTGGATGAAGTTGCACCCAGTGTCATACAGGACCCCACACTTCCTGACGCTTTTCCGATACATCCACTGATCGGATTTCGATAAATCTTGGAGGATATGTTGTTGGGACTGCGTAGATTGGTTGGGCGAAGTTTCAGGGCTATCGGTGCAGTACTTGTCGCTCTACATCACTTTTAGTGCTCACCATCTTGGCATTGAGTCACCCCCTCATTCCTCAACATCCATCGATTCGTTCCCAATCTCCTTGCGTACACACGTTGTTCTACACTAGGACACACACCTCACGAAGTTTCGAATGTGTTGGAGACGATTTGGGGCTTTCAGACTGTTATCAGTGCCAGACCTCACCCTCACCATACATTTTCGCCTCTCTTCGACGATTGCGAAGCAACTACTGGGCCGATTTCTGCGCGCATACCACCATTCTCTTCTGCTCGACGCACCCTTTCCATACGTGCAACAATCGCACCGATCCGCGGAGTTTTGAGCTCACGGCGGTCTTGTTGGTTCGACATCACCACCACCACACCTTCCCCCTTTTGGCCGAAAACATCGCCCATAACTTGGGATCGATTCGCGCCTTCACAAAATCAAAACCACCCCCATCTGCGTCTGCTTCAGGGCTTTCCTATCGCCCAACTCCCGCCTGAATCGACGCAAAACTCATCAATCGCCGGCAACATCTTCGGGACAACATTCATGTCATTACCGGGCCACTGCTGTCGAAACCCTGAACCATAACTCGGGCTTGATTCAAGCCTTCACAAAACTAAGGGCACCTTCGTCTTCATCTTCTCGGGGGCTTCCCTATCGCCCAATGTTCACTCGAATCGGCGCAAAACTCGTCGATCGCTGGCAACAACTTCGAAACAGCCGGGTTAGCAGCAACATTTGATAGCTTGCCGCCTGTACACCCCATTCGGGCTGCACTTTCAACTGTTGTTGCTCACTCTGGCTCTTCCTTTGACTTGCCCATATCGTTTATCCACGGAGGATATTTGCTTGCGCATAGCAGAATTGCGCAATCTAAGAAAACACACCCTTTCCATGGTATCTATGGCCTTTCCTCTTGGACAACAACCAGCTCCGTCATATGTTGGGGAACATCCGACATATCTTCCCTCATCACAACATTGGTCCACAACGCTATACTCCCGTTGTCTTTGCACATGCGCAAACGGGACCTTGGCCTCGACGGGGCTCGGCCGTTAAGGGGGGGCAACTGTCACGATGTGACATATCCCTCTTCCCCTTTGGGGCGCATCCCGGGGATTTCCCCGAATCCCGCCGGGATATCTTGCCCTCGGGAAATATCCCGGGGCATTCCCTTCGGGATCTCTCCCTTTCGGGATTCATCCCGGGTTCTTACCTTATGGACTTTCCCAAAGTCTCTTTCCTCTCATCCTCTTGTCTTTCCTCATGTTCCCCACCTGTTTTCCTCATTCCTCCTTCATTACTCCGATTTTCCAATGTTCTACACATGTTCTGTCACTCCTTTGTTATTCCTTTACATTTCCTGCCTTAGCTCTACATGTGCAAGGCCTCATTGTCTACCGCATTGCCCGCATCCCCGATTTTCCCACGCTTCCGGAATCCCGGTATCTCTGTCCTTTCTCTATATAAATCCATAGCATTTGTACATAGATACCTTGACTCGAATATCATAAGTCTTTGGGCCTAGCTAGTGGCCAGGCTTTCGAGATCCACCATGCCTTTGTCTTGTCTCCAAATCTAGCTTGCTTGTTGTCTAGTGCTCTAGACTCTCTTTTGTGTTTGACCCGGACGTCTCGAGCCTTGCGCGGGAGCACCCCGAAGTCCCCTCGTCGTCGGTCACCTTTGTCGGATGCCGGAAGCCCCGGATCCTGGTTATATTCGTTTCTTGTCTCTGTTCTCTTTGCTTTGCTCTTAGATTCGATCTCGCAGGACATCATGTCTCGATAGGCATGATCTCATTTGTTTACGATAGACAAGACACCACAAGGCATGCATCGGGTCCAAGCCTGACACCGACTCGGAGGTCAGCTTGAAGTCGGAAACTACTAGTACTAGTAAACTAAGCCTGAGGGGCGAAGGTCGGTCCGGCTACTACTACAACTGCTCTGCTCGACAACTATTAGGTATAATAATTTTAATGGAATGACCGGTTGTTATTCTCGGGACGTTCTAGGTCAGAGGGAACTGGACGGCTTGACTTCAAGTTATGCTATTGCCTTCTGGCAGACGACGGAGGAGCTGGATCAAATGGGCTTTGCGACCAACCTTGATTCAAAGACAGACACGCAACTTGGTAGTATTGTTTTCCCGACTCCGAGTCAGCAAGAGCCCGACGTGGACATCGCCGCTCGCCTTTTCCCAGACTGAGCCCCTTCCTCAACTCCCCCACCATGCGCACAAACTCTCTCATCTCATCCTCTTGCACTACCTTGAGGCTTGTCATTTTCTTCAACCTTGGCGCTGTCTCCTTCACATATGACATCTTCCATGCGCTGCTCTCCTGCACTTTGTACTAAATTATGTCGTAACAGATCTGGGCGGAATGGGAGACAGAGGTCTGCACGAGCATGGCACAGGAGTTCAAGGCTGGTGAGTTTATTCTCCTTCTCAATCCTTTTACTTCACGTTATTTACATACCATTTGATACAGAATCCTAGCTCACACCGTTTACAGCGCACGCAAGATGGTGCAATTCTGGAACACCGCCAGACAGCACCACCACCATTGCCATTGCACTCCTGCTACTAGTAGTACCCAGCATCGACATGATGACTTCCCACGTGGGGTCTGACACTGGCATCACAGGCCCTCCGTCGTCCGCTACCACCACTGACAGCCATGGTCAGGTTGGAAACTAGAGACTTCCGGAGACACTTTCATTGTTGTGGGGACTGGTAAGTAGCCCTAGTAGTTATCCGCTATTGCAACAATAGCTCATGACCCGATGAACACAACTACATGACTGGCTGATGCTATGGTTGTTGAAGCGCTTAGAATGCCAGCACGCTTACGAGTTCGAGACGACAGCGCGCACCATCTTGCCTGGCAAGTCTTCTTTCAGAGACAAGTCATTAGGAGATGAGGAGCTCAAAGGCTTCCAGTTTGCCTCACCAGACGACCATCAAATTCATATCTATTTCGCTGATTCCATGGCTCATGGCGGGGATTTAAGAGATGCTCCTTGCCGACACAAGGGACTTCTTGCAATCAGAGAAGGTATGTACATAAAGTGCCACACATCGACTGAAATTTTAACCTCTCTTTCTGAATCAGTGGTGCGCTGACCGTGGTAACCGCTCTCGTCGCGACAATTTCCTCTATCGTGTCCCTGGCTTGGGCAGATCATCGTTGATCCATGCCCTTGCTGGCGCGCTCATGCTCGACATTCTCGCCATCTCACGTTCCGCCTTTTGGATGAACGATGTGGCGTTGTCGTCGCTTATGGGCCGTGTGCCTGCCCCGTGTATTGTCCTTCTCGAGGACCTTGATGCTGCATTCACTCGCTCAACTTCGCGCGACGGGTCCTCAACCTGTGTTCCTGGTGGTAAGAAGAAGAGCTCTTTGTTGTCCGACAACAAGGATAAGATGACGATGATGACGACAATGAAGAAATTGGCAAGAAGAAGAAAAGCAAGAAATATGACACTCTATCCGACGTGAACACGCTCTCTCTTTCTGGCCTTCTTAATGCACTTGATGGTGTCGCCGCTGCTGTTGGCCGCTTCCTCTTCTCGTCGCAGCGACGAACCATCTTGAGCGTTTCGACCCCGCGCTCTCGCGCCCCGGTGGCATGGATGTTTGGATCGAGTTCAAAAGCGCAAGCCCTAGGCAGGCTCAAGCGCTCTTCTGCGACTTCTTCCTGTACGCGGACGTCAAGAAGCCCGAGATCACCAAACGCGAAGGCGAGCTCGATGGGATCAGCCTCCCCACCACACCCCATCCTCTGGATCGATTTCGGAAATTCCGGTGTCGGTATTTGCGTCCGATGCCTCGAGTACCGCAACCTTGAGCTCGAGCTCATTGATGAGAGGTGCGTCAAACAGTCTACCTGACGTTGGCAAAGCAGCTCACGACGCAAATTGCGAATGCATCAAACGGGAAAAAGTATTACTTCATCTTAGATATCGTTCAAGTAGTCATGTCCTATTCCTCGACAAACACCCTCTGTGCCACCACCATTGCCGCCGAAACGGAGATCGCTCGGTTTCAATATGCAGAATAAGTCGATTATCGGCCGACAGCGCAATCCCCCCAGCTCTAAGGTCAAGAAACGTGCCTTCATTCAATCTACTTCTTTCAAAGCGGATTGGGGTGCATTGATCCCATTTCCCATATCCGGCATGGTTCCGGTTTCGAGTTGTGTCCAGGGATGACTGATTGTATGACGGCTTACTCGTGGCTTTGCCTTCTAGAGCTGATGGAACAGCTTCTTGTGCAGTGGGCTATGTCTTCCTGACTTCTTCGGAGTTAACCTGACTCACTTTCTTGTTTGTTTGTGCATAAAATGAAAAGAAGCCTCATAATCGAGTCATCTAGAAGAAATCCTTCTTATCTCCTGTCAGTTCAGCTTGAGGTTTATCCGAGCCATAGTACAATGCACTGATAGATTCCTCTCTTCTTTTCCCAGAAGAATAAGGCATCAGAAAAATGCGTGCAAGAGCTTTGTATAAATGTGAACTCAGAGTGGGTGTCGCCCCTCCCCGCCACCCACCCACCCACTCAACCCTTCGCCATGAACTTTTATCACATTCTGTTGGGGCTACACATGCTCCTATTGATTGACCATGCTGTGCTTCGAGTACGCATCGCGCGAAGACTTCCTTGGACACAAAGGAGGATATCTAGGATGCAAAAATTCGTGCTTACTTTCTATTTCCTCTCAAAATCACTGCACTGACTTTTTGCCAGCTTCACAAACAGATGCAACATCTCCTCGACTACCTGGGGGTTCCGCCAACGCCTCTTCTTCAACTTCGCAGTTATACACTCGGACCTCTTGTTCCTGAAGTATGTCTGACCACCGCGACGATGGAGAATGCCGTAGACGTCATCTATGCTTCCTTGCCGGATGCCCCGGAACGACGCTTCGTTGCCCTCGACATTGAATGGGCGAGTAACTCACCAGAGCTATATCGCGTGGACCTCATCCAACTCGCGGTTCAGCAACATGTGTTCCTCCTCCGGACTCATCTACTTAATGAACTTCCCGCGAGATTGACACAATTATTAGGTGATGAAGCTGTATGGAAAGTGTCAGCAGGAATCGCTGGTATGAGAGTCCCATTTCTTCTCTCATTATTTGGCATAACTGAACTAATTGGCAGGTGATGCAACTCGCATCAGGAATAAATTTGGCGTTCCCGTAACCTCCTGTGTCGATTTGACAGATTGGGCGCGCTTCGTTTACCCCGATTTCTGGCCAAGAACGCTAACTTGGCTCCAGCTGCTTCTGAACCCCCGTCTCTGGTTCAAGTTTCCGCAACCGTTTATAAAGCTGGAGGAGATGGCAGGCAGACTCCTGCAGGCAAACATTGAGAAGGATGCCACGGTCACGAGGAGCAATTGGGCCGAAGTTGAGCTGTCGGCTGCTCAAGTCCATTGTAAGTTATCCTTTTCAAGTTGTCACTCAGGCTGATCATCTTCTCACTTGCATCTGCTCTATTAGATGCGGCAATCGACGCGCACAGCACGTTTGCTGTTGCTTCCGTCTTGAATCAAGATGCCTTGGCCTTACCGGATGCAGAAATCCATCACTTCCCAATGCTCGATATTGAGTAGGCTGAGGCCCGTTTGAATAGTGCTAACGGTGTTATCTTGTTGAGTAAATTGTTGAGTGCATGCTCTTGTCTTCAAAAGTTGCCAGGAGCATCGTGATTGTATCTATTATTGAATTGCTTCTCGTTGAATGATCATTGTAGACTGAGGTTGTCAATGGTGTTTGCTGTCGCTTTCAAGATGTCATGAAGATGAAGGTAGCTTGAAATCTCAAAACAGAGGTTCAAGTTCACTTGAGTACAGTAGTGGTAGTAGTAGTAAATCTCACTTGAGTCTGACTTGCCACCTGATGTACAGCTTCCCTCCTTACGCACTGATTTTGTCCTGAAACGCCGTTTTAAGGCCATCAGGCAGCCAGGCAACACTTCAGGCAGGCATGACAACGCTTCAACCCATTTAAGGAAGCTCCAGGACGCGCCAGCCGCCGTTAGCAATCTCTGATGTATTACACTTGAGCACTGAAATCCTGACTTGCATTCTGATGCACTGAGAGACGGCTTGCATCCTGAAACACTCCTTATTTCAGTGAGATAAGGCAATCAGTGTATTTTCAGACGAAGTAGCGACCCTTCAGACAGGTGCCAGCCAAATCAGGACGCGTCAGGACGCGTCAGTCGCCGTAAGCAAAAGGAAGTTTCCCTGATGGATGGCGGTGGCTTTAAAGTTGTGATTACGATAAAAGCCTTGCTGCTCCTCTCACCGCCTTTTCGTACGACACTCGCATTGCTGACCGTTGCGTGATTGTATTGCTGACAATACCCTGCACTTTAGCTATTTTGGTGATTTCCGAGTGCATAAGGGTTATTGCAAAAGAGACATAACTCGCTCCCTAAGCGACACTCATTAACGGGCAACTAGATTTTAACATACAGATTACCGTGCTACCGCGCAGTACCGCGCAGTACCGCGGGAATTACCATGCAGTTCCGTCGATTTTACCGCGCACTTCAGCGCCATTACCGCGCAGTGTCTTCCACATTACCGCGCAGCTATCTTAGACTACTTTGTGGAAGTGAAGCATTAGATAGTGCAATCAAATGGTTTATAGCAAACAAAATACAATTGTGGTTATACTACTAGTAGTACAGTGACTCAAAATAGTGTTCCGATGTTTTAGACTTTTGTCTTGTTTTCTCCATAACTCAACAACTAACTGTCGCGTACAGAAGTTAAGAATATGCATGGAAAGATCTTGAATAGTAGTTTCTGTCTATATAAGTCTCAAGATTTAAAGCAGAGAATTGACAGAGTTATTGATGTCCGAACGTGGAAACTAACTGGAAGTTTGAGCACCAATAACTCCGTCAATTCTCTGTTTTAAATAATGAAGCTCATATCGACAGAAACTAATAATTTAGACCGTTCTATGTATGTATCTAACTCTTGTACACACCTGATATTTTATGAATAATGGAGAAAACAAAAAAAAGACTAAAACTCCGGAACACTTTGAGTATTGTCCTGTAAATGCAGGAGTTAATTAGAGACTGAATACAATGATATGGAGCTGCACAGTTTCTACATATCTACAGGTATCACTCAGGACTGTACAAAATTAACATGCAGTTCCGCGCCATTACCGCCGACTTTACCGCGCACTACCGTCGATTTTAACGCGCACTTCCGCGCCATTACCGTTGGTTTTACCATGCTACCGTTGGATTTACCATGCCTACCGTTGATTTTACCATGACTTCCGTGCTATTTCAAGAATTTTACCGCCGTTCCATTCAACTACCGCGGACATTTACCGCGCCTACCGTACAGATTACCGCGCTCCCTTTGAACTTCTTGTTTCTAACTGTATGCCTCTTTGACATGTTTGATTCCAATAAATTCGGAATATTACTGAGAAAAATATATCTTGTTGCATACACCCATGCCATGGAACCATGAACATATTTTTTTTCCTTTTTAAAAACTTACAATAACCCGTAGAGCCTTTCCGAAGATGAGGGGGAGACGTGGGAAAGTGGGAGGAACTGCGCGGAAGTACTCGCGGTAATGGGCGGTAAATCGATCGATTTACCACTGGCATTTACCGCGCGCGGAACCTGCATGTTAAAATCTGTAGGCCGCTCATTAACGGCGTAGCTTACGTTGCATTCTAACTATTTCCCGTCACTGTCGTTATGGATATTTCTGAAAGCCCTCCGCGCGAAATCGATCCTCTCCTTGCACCTTGTTCCAATGTCAAGCGAAAACAGTGAGTTGGGAACGCGAAAGCGAACCTCGGTCACTTCACTTCTCACCAGTATACTGTACAGGACGCCTCCGTTCAATTATTGGACACTCTTTGCGCTGCTCTCCGCGGGTCTTATTAAGAATCACTATTTGCAATTTTCGGGCTGCTATCGAGTGCGTTCATGCCAATTCACCTACGAGACAGACTAATCAAGTTTCGTGGTTAAAGGTCTGCCCTGGACATACGCTTCGGACTAATTCTGTAGAGAACCGATTGTTTTGTACGGAAAATTGGGTATGGGGTTATCCATGGTGCTGTTTGACATGAGTAAGACCTACTGGATGATGATCGTGACGAGATGTGTATGTGGCATCTTTGGAGGAACACAAGCGTGAGTTTGATCTATCGCGGAGAAAACAAACTCATATCCTTGCAGTACCGTAAAGGTAACCCGATAACATCTCAGCCTTTTCGGCGCTACAGGTGTGCTCTCTACGTTTTGTTACAAGTGCTCTACTCTAACCTCATGCTCAAGATTTCGATTCGAGTGGGTCAAGTTGCTGGCCAATCTATCGGTGGGTGGCTCTCACCCGGATCGCAATATGGCGATTTTCGATGCATCTTTCTGAAGAGAATATCCATAATCGCTCCCATGTTTCGTTGCCGGAACTATGGGATTGCTTTCTTGGCTGTATGGAACGGTCGCATTACGAGAGGTGAAGAAACTATAACGCGTAACAATGCAAATACTAATGCATTCAAAGACCTTAGCCTCAAGACAGGAACCAAGATTGTCGGATTGTGACTCGCGACTAGAATCATCCTACGCAAGGAAGGCAGGGTATGGGACGCTGAGGTCATCTCTGACCCCGCAAGTCAAATCCATGCTAACCAGCACCTTCATCATGACTTTCGTGTCGGAGACATTTTACGCACTGTAAGCTTCTCATAATATTGTCGATATCGATCCGATCCGATTTGAATGAGCGTCTTAGGTATCCATTATTCGCCTTTATCCCTCGCGATCTCGGTGGTTTAGGATTTTCCGAAGCTCAGATTGGCACACATATGGCCACCCGTGCCTTCGTGATTGTTTGCATTATCATGCTTAGTGCGCCGCTCTAACATCGACTATGAACTTTACGCACTTATCAGCTCGGAATGTCAACCTGGCCTTTGACCGTCGTTTCCTGCCCATTCTCAGTAAAATGGCAAACTCTGAGAACTACGGTTCAGGCCACCCTTGTTTCTGGCTGGTATTCTCCGCTTTCTATCTCAGTTGGGCTGTCGGAAGCCTCGTATGGCGTGAGTAAATATTCGATTTTAGTGATAGAATAACTCTGAAGTACTCGAAAGCTTGCATACAAATTTTGGCGGTGAATGCGTCGCCTACAGACGTGGAACTGGCAACTGTCTTCGTATCCTGTTATTTCTTGACTTGAGTTGACCTGAGACTTCTGCAGTCATGTCATGAGCAGCAATGACTGCGTAGTAGACTTTCATTCGTATATTCCATGCAGAAGACTGGTTCTATTAGTTTCTCAGTAGATCTAGGACCCGGATAACTCGAGCCTCTGTCGCTATCAGTCGAGTTGATTAATTCCAGTGTAATTCTGACGCATTCTCTAATCCCAATCTATCGGTAAAGTCATCTATTATATTTTACTTGCGAAAGATCCTAAGTCGTTTTTCCTGTCATAAAGTACACGAAATTGTCATTCACATCGGCAGGAAACCAAGTCTAAGCCTGAGTGACCAATTGCCGGACTGCGATTAGTAGTAATGATAATGATAAACATTCGGCATTTCGGCTGACTCAACCTCCCGAAAGCAAAAACTTCGCGAATGTCACTCCGAAAATAGCCTGAGGAGTCGACGGGATTTTCGCTATCTAATTTCAATCAAGGTCGTTCACTCTCCCCTGCGATCGACATCATAATCGGCGAGCGAAGTGTATCTCGCCTCCTCTGGCGAATTAGAGTTTGCCTCGTCTCTTAAAATCGGATTCCGGGACTGCTTAGACGGCGACCTGTCTTCTGTTTAACCCCATCATGGGTACAGGCAACTTATCTCACAGCGAGTCCGATCCACTTCTTCGACAAGATGAACATGAAGATTGCAGACCGTATGTGTTAATTTAATAATTATCTCCGATCTTCTTTGATCAGTATCACATAAAGGTTGCCTCAATTTGCATGGCGTCCACTAATTGCTATGCTGGGCTTAGGTTTCATCAAACCAGTTTGCTTCGACGTCATTTTCCCTTTCATTAGTAAGTGTCTCACTCACCGCTCAATGCTATTCTCATCATATCACAGACCAGATGATTCTTGAGTATGGAATTGTCGATTCACCCGAGCAAGTAGGATTTTACTCAGGGCTCATTGAATCCTTGTTCGCGGTTCTGGGCCTCGTTACAAGTACGAATTAACGCAGTAGTCAAACATCGCCCCGCTGATCAGAAGATCTAGTCGTGCCTTGGGCATATGCCTCCGACCGCTTTGGCCGTAAACCGGTCGTCATGTATGGGGCTATCGGCATGGCACTGGCAACTGCAAGCTTCGGGTTCAGCAAAACATATGGAATGATGATTATAATCCGATGCGTTGGAGGTGCGTTTGCAGGTACCCGTTCGTACGTGTGATTTCTTAAGATGGTAGAATGAAAGTCATTGATTCGTCTTCAGAACAACGAAAGTTATGCTGGCAGAGCTGTATCCCAGCAAACATCACCGAATTTCTGCATTTTCCGCCTTCCAGGTTAGTGTTCATGCGTCACTTCGAAGTAGAGCTCATTGTGTTCCAGGTAGCCATTCGTGTAGGCCAAGTTGGTGGACAATCCCTCGGCGGGCTGCTCTCACACCCGGAAAGGAATATGAAGCTATTCAATTCCCCGTTTTGGAGAGAGTACCCCTTCGCTCTCCCGGGCTTCGTGGCTGGCGCATTTGGAATGATGACATGGGTGTACGGAATGATTGCGTTAAGAGAGGTAAGAATCAGAAATCCTCTTAGCTCAAGTAATCACATCTCTAAAATGGAGCATCAGACACTACCTTCACGGAAAGAAAGAGAGCCAGAAAGCCCCGTGACAAGCGAAACGAGCACACTTTGCAACCAACCCACCGCATCCACAATACCTGTGCGCGTTTCATACCGCTCCTGCTTAACATCACATGTTCTTTCTGTCCTCACAAGCACCTTCTTCATGACACTCATGTCTGAGTCATTCTTCGCCCTGTATCCCTTGTACGCTTTTACACCTCCAGATTCCGGGGGTCTCGGGCTCTCTGAAGCCGAGATCGGCGCAGACATGGCACTCCGGGCAGTACTCATCATCCTATTGATCATCGTCAGTGCCCCCATTCAACGACGCTTTGGTGCGTTGAGGACATACCAGGTCGGGATGGTCATGTGGCCAGCGAGTATCGTGTTTTTGCCGATCTTGAACGGGATGGTCCGCACAGATAGTTACGGTTCGGGAACACTCGCATACCGGTTTGTGTTCGGCATTTTCTATATCTTATGGGCGATTGGGGCGCTCGTTTGGCGTGAGCTTCTTTTCAACATCTCATTTGACGTTCGTTGATAAGTTTGTCTTAGCAAGCTCGCAATTAATCATTGTCGACGCATCACCCGCACCTGAGGCACTTGCCACTGTCTCTGTGAGCTCCTTATGTCTTTCATATAGCATCTCGAGGACTGACTAGCAGGTCAGGGCATCGCGCAGATTGTACAATCACTCGGGCAGGCTCTCTCTCCTGCCTTCGTCACAAGTCTTTTCGCATACTCCATCCAGTCTCGGATCCTCGGAGGAAATATGGTGTACATAATTCTGCTTCTAATTAGCGCTTTCGGGGCGTTTCAAAGTTTCAGGTTGAAGGATTCGACCGAAAATTACACCTATAGCATTCCGAAAGACAGCTCATCCGAGAACATAGGCCAAGCGATAGGTAGCGCTTGATGGTAATCAGGAGCTGAATCGTGGCGTGTACTAGTAAATGCGTAACATCTTGATGTCTGGTAAACTCGGGACGCTTACATTGTTTCTCTTTCCGTCAAATGTTTAGTTCAACTGGCTGCAAATATGGATGATGTGTCTAGAGTATGTTGATGTTAGTAAGATGATCTGGATAGCGGATTCATGAAAGCTTCTGCGTAGCAACATATTTACTTGCCTTTGTCAACAGGTAGCGGTTTTGGCTTACTAGTTGAGAATTGTACGAAAAAACTGGTTCACAATGAAGGTCGGGAATGCACGATTTCACTTACTATAGTTGAAGTTGCGCAGGTGACCGACAATAGTTAATTCTCTCAGCCCAGAAATATATTCGAAATCAATTCCGCAAAGGAAAAGAAGAGTCAAGGTATGCGATTAGCACTGAGCAGGCGGGACGTCGTCGTCGGTGTGGGAACATCTTCAAGTTGCCTCTAACAGCAGTAGTACTAGTAAAGGCACTGCCTTCAAGTTCCGGTATCAATTCTTTGATAGCGGGTAGTCTTGTAACTAGACCAGTCCAGATGATCTACATTCAAAAATCAAGAATACTTTACACGGTCAGGATGAAAGATGGAGTTCCAACCTATCATAACATGTTTCGCAAATATTGCCCATCCGCCTAAAATCGCAATGACACTAGTGACGGATAAAAATATCCAAACAACCGATGGAAGTTCAGAGGTGAATGCCAGAGTCATTAGAGCAACAACAAAGGCGACTGTGCTGTGGTTTTAATGTAAAGTTATAAATTAGTCTATGTACACACTCAATGAGACTCTAGTACACTTACCTGTACATCAATAGGATATAGGGGATGCTGAACTTGAGAGCCGCAGCATACAGCCTGACATCAGGTGTACTCCAAAGCTTTATAAAATGGTACTGAAAATTTGACTAATTACCATACAATTTCGTAAGGACGTCAATAAGTAATACTCACAAGCTCATTTTCCGAATGAGCTCTGGCTGATCCGCTTTGCTTCAGAAGACTCAATCCGACAATCATGCTGGAAAGGCTGAGCATCATCGAGACTTGTGAAGCTATTACAATAATTGCTTGAACTTGATCGGATGTGCTAGCAGAACTGGCTGTTGAAGATGAAGGAGATGCCGTTGACTGCGTAGGCGCTGTAGACATCGATCCAGAACTTGTTTCAGGAATGGCAAGAAATGCAATGTTGGCGTTCAGCAGAACTGCCGCCTGGAATTTGAATTGATTAGGTGTATAGCGCCGCCTCCATGCAGAAACAAGGAAGAAAACATACATTGATAACGATTGCCGTCCAATCATCCTTTACACCGTCGAAGAATGGTTTCCATTCTTCCAATGTTATTAGGCCTTCGTGCGTTCTCTGCAACTCCCTGTAGTATACCTGTGGCGCAAAAAGCAGAACAGCCGATACTACAACATTTCTATAGTCATACCACTTTCGGCTCTTTTTGTTCTTGAAGTTCTGAAGGTGACTGACGCGTACATTGCCTTCTCCAAAACGATGGAATACTCTTTGCTTTGCTGTAAAGCGCTTGATATTATACTTTCAGGATCATAGCACCAAGACTCACTGAAGTAAATCATATATTGAGCTATGATGATGTTAGATATTTCGACTTGTAGAATAAAGGACTCCACTACTCACCAATAGCAGCAGAGATACAGTCGATGTTACTGATACTGGATCCAAACTTAATTCTTGAATTCCCTACGTCTTGAGGTCCCGTAATCATACTGTGGTCAATGATCATTGTGGTCAATTATCAAGGGATGGGACGATGTGTGGCATGATGTGAGACGTACAAGTCTTCGGCGCAATCGCCCCGCGACACCTTCCAATCTAATCAGCAATTCAATAGCAACATGCACAAAGTCTATATGACGTCAGACCTTGGACTCATCCTCCTTCCATGGCTCGAAAGCCTCTGTCTTCAAGTCTGAATCTGAACACACATGTATAAAGTGGAAAATGACCTACCTTTAATCTCTTTGAATACATCATTGAGATCCTTCATACTTGCTGAGTCAAAAGGATAGTTTGACTCTAAGGTCCCTTGTGTGTCTGTGAAGAATCAATCACTTAGCATAGAGAACGCATGCATGATTGCAAAGGTTTCGAACCACAGCATCCGTAAAGAAGTACACTTTGGAGATGATCACGTATCTCCTTAGACCTTACGGCATCTACTGATGGGAAATGTCTGACATGAATCCAGTAGTAGTAATCTATGGCTTGTTCTTCAAAGGTGGAAAGGTGAGACAAACTCCCGGACATCACGAAGTTTGGTACATACGTAGATGCTCTTCGGATTCGATCGTGGTGTTACAGAAATGGTAGTTGAGGATGGTCTCCCTAGTTAATTCCACGTCATCCATCCAAAAGACGCTACGCTTCTTGTGGTCAACCAGATAGTACACTGCATCCGCACTTATCTTATCCCGCTTGATGATCCCAATATAAGCATCGAAGTAGTTTCGCGGAAGACTGTCACGACAGCTATTGATCTTGGTGTACAAGAGCTCCACTGCCTTGTT
Source organism: Trichaptum fuscoviolaceum (assembly GCA_910574455.1). Lineage (NCBI taxonomy): Eukaryota > Fungi > Basidiomycota > Agaricomycetes > Hymenochaetales > Trichaptaceae > Trichaptum > Trichaptum fuscoviolaceum. Next base: position 2,352,699 of record CAJSYZ010000012.1, on the reverse strand, counting down.
TATGAGGTGCTCTGCATTCTTATCATGTAAATCGTCTTCAGTCAAAAGACAAATTCCTGACGGTGCTATTGGCGGCCACGTTTGTTTGAAGTATGTGTTGCCTTCGGGATGGAAACATGTTTCCCACTTTGATGGATGTCGAACGATGTCAGAGCTGAACAGCGAATTAGTAACACCTCCCGTATATTATACATTTCAGCTTACGGATTAATATGAGGACGAAAAGCCTGTATCCTGAAGCATGCATTGACCTTGTTCCATCGAGAATTCCGATCCTTTCCCGCAGGCGGGTCCCTCTTTTTAGGCCTGCAAAGATATCATATGCGGTTTGAACAAAGCATAGTCAACAAAATGAACTTGCACATGTTTCAAAGCATTAATTCTCTGTTTTTGAAGAATAAGGGGAGAGGTCGGAAATAACCCCTTCAGTTCCCGCAGCTTAAGTATAGATGTAATTTTTCAGATAGATAAGCATGCCGATACGAAGATGCGCACCTTTTTTCCGGGTTTCCGGGTTGCATCCCTAATGACACCGAACTCAAGGTCTTCTCCATCAGTCATAAGGCGTGTAAGTTTAGGTGTCTTCTGAAGCCAATATATGGAAGAGACAGTGAAGACGGAGTCTGAGTATGCGATACTCTGCAGCTTTATGTTGTGAGTTTAGCGCCAGGCTCAAACTGAAGTTTAACTACCGAGATAGCGCAGCCCCAATGGAAAACCCTCGGGATAGCCTGAGGGAGGCGTTGACATGAGAACGAATCCGGCACATGCTTCAGTTGGGTTGACAGACAGAATGCGTTTTACTCGTCTTCGGATGATTGGAGTCTCGTACAATTTTCCAATGATGTAATCGAATTCTATTTCCGTATCCAATTAACGGGCATGCTTTAATGAATGAAATTATACCTTGATGTCTTTTATGCGATCTCCAGCACTAAGTGCGATTGATGAGGAGACACTGCTATTTAGAGACCCGAGAACTTTGAGTTACATTAAAGCTTCCATGAAATTCAACTCCCCGTTACGAATAGGCAGCTGTAAGCCTCCTTATAAAGTGTGTCGGGATAAGAATCGGCGGTGGTTAATGACGAAGTCAACTCAACTTGTGGTTGGAAAGTAATGTAGATGCCTCATGGATGATCCGGTAAAGGCCGGATAGGAAATCGATTGGAAGCGGGGCTTTCGATTGTGCTGTCATTCGACGGGCGCTTGTGGATAGAGCATCTGATACTGTGAGATACGTTGAAGTCCTGCATGTTTCCTCTTTCATTCCCAGCGGCTGATCTGAATCAGGTGCTCAATAGCTCTACCTATTCGTCTAGGCCTAACCTTCTGGCATCTTGATCCTTATACAAAAGTACTATATGTACATTTAAGTTGGGCGATAAATCTCATCAAAGACCTGGCTCACCAATCAAAGCCCATTGTCTTATTCTTTTTAATGACATGGCAATTGGTCGTCGGTTGTCGTCGGAGGCGCCGTTTGAGCTCGATAGAGGGTTTAGAAATGCCTAGACAGCCTAAAGGACCATAAGGGAAGACTTCTTCAGTAATTCAAGGAGTATCTAAATGTGAAATTTATCGGGGCTCTCGTCTTAAACTCCCGATAAGAAGACTTAGGGTTTGTGAGTTCTTTGTTCCTTTGATTGCGGCGTCCAGTGAGAAGTCGGAGGGAGAGCGCCTATGGTTGTGATCTTCAAGTCAGTCTCGGACTGGAAAGACTTCGCGCGGTTGAAGCGGATCTAGCGCTTGCAACGTGTAGTGAACTAAAAAATAATATGTCCGCACCAAAGCCATGAATAGACAGATAGCATCCATCTCAGAGCTTGCACAACTTGCTATAGGCCGGTGAGCGACAGCACGAGAACAACAGCCATGCTAGTATGTACTTACCGATAGCATTTCCCTTGGAAGACTCGGAGTAACAGAGTCTTCCACCGTGCAATGGATAATGGAAAAACTTGGGCACGTTGCGGGGTTCACGGTCTTATGTCGTGCATCTATCCCCTTCCAGAGAGAATAGACCCCTTCCTTGTCGCTCCTGCACGCTGTCGAAGTGGTAGATGATCTGATAGAGTACCTCCGCATGATTTGAGACTTGTAACTGTCCGTGGCCTTTGTCAATGTGGTCGGTGTGGAAGAGACGCTCGGGGGCGTCTTTAAGCTGACGCGTCATGCGTCTGAGCTGAATTACAATTACAGCTCACTGACGTTCAAAGCACGAAGAACAGCGAGCAGTTAATTTACCCAAATTCTTCCTTCTTACACGGATTACGCATGATAGCGCTTGCTCTTCGTTCAAGTTCCCAAGCAGACCACAGGAATGAAAGCAATGACTACCGAATAGAGTGAACGCAGAAAAATAAATTATGAGAAAAATTGATACGAGATCCTTAAACTCTAACACTCACCATCTCAGATGCGCGTCGTTGATGTAGAAGGACGGAATAGAGCAATGGAGGTACCCCCGAGGGACGCGAGCGCGGCGCAAATCGAGTGACCGAGAGAAATGATTGAATACAATGGGTACGTCGCAAGCTGCGCCTGGACGGCGGAGTTCACGGTGACCACATCGCTATTGTACTCGGTGAAGAAGCCGTAGTACGCTTGAAGACCATCCAAGATAGAGTCTGAGACTCCCGGAGGCGTGCAGTTGGTAAACAGGAACTCATGATCTGTGATTCGTGAAGGGAATCATGGATATAATCATACGCTCGCGGATAGTCAAGGAGCTATGTACCTATCGTGAGATACTGAAGTTGATTCTGACCGCAATACTACACGTTGATTTCTTTTCGCGTACTCGTATCATCACGAGCGAGGTAGCCCTGTGGCTCTGGAAGACCGCCAGCTGAAGTAGATGATTCAAAGTTAACTACCAAGTAATCAAATGACAAGGACAAGAGAGCGAACCTGGGTATCAAGCTCCTGCTAATTCGACACTGGGAAGAACAGTTGCTATGCACCTGACGCGTTCTTGACATACCACTCGAAATCATCTATTAGAGATTTGAGAAATAGATTGCTTCTCGAAATCATAGACACCCGTCATCGGCGGAGAAACTGAGGATGCAGCATGCAAAGTAATGACGATAAGGGAGGCCGCAAATGAAGATAATGCAGGAAGAGCCATCATGGAGCTTCAGTATTAAGCAGAGTCCTCGAGTACGAGTTCTTGGAAAGAATGTCAAGTGAGTACTGACGCTGAAAAGAGACCTGCAGAGAGTCTTGTCGTATTCATGCATCAAAGTAGCCAATAGGACAAGCCATTCACCTTAGTCGTACCAATGTTAGAAGGCTATTCGGAATTAAAGGATTTCTCTCAGAAGCAAGGAAAAGAGAAAAGAAAAAATAGCTTGCAAGGCCACGCGGCACCATAGATCTACCTCGGTACCGAGTCCGTGGGAATACTAGTAGTATCATTGTGCTTCAAGTTGTCATGGTGCCAGTGCCAGTACGTAACAGCCAACAGACTCAACACTTCACTTCAAGTTCCCGCAGACAGCGACGAAGAGGTGTGGCGCTATCAGAACATACACACTCTTTCCCAAAATTCCGTAACCTGATGTTTGCGCTGGCTCCGTCTTTTGAACTCACTCTGTCCCAACGGAGCCTTCACTGTCAGGAGCGACTATTAGTAGCTCGTTGACGTATCGGTGAACGGGCAAACACGACAGGTCGATGAGCGGAATAGACTAAGTTTTTTTTCTGGTTAGAGAACGTAAGCTGACGTCTTCGGGCAGGAAAGAATAAGGATGGTCTACGTACGCATCTGTTCATCTTTTCGAAAACCATCCTCTCACAACCGATGACTTACTTTTCTCGTTCTGTGAAGTAGTACTTTTCCTTGGAGAAGAAGGACCTTATCGTAGCATGGGATGATGATCACAGCTTCGTTCACTTGTTCGGATTTTGCAGAACATTAACTGCAGCTGCAATTTTCACCTCCGGGTTCGTTTGAGGCGGTTGTGGCAATCGAATCTGAACTTAAAGCGCAATCAAAGAAGGAAATGGATTACATATCTGGAGACGCAGTCCATCGAGATGTATGTACTTGAGTATTTTGGTGACGAGCGCTGTGGTATGATTCCTTCCATTGTCCATCTCGCACTGCCACAAACTTATTGCACCCAAGTAGTATTACTTGAGGCATGAATACTGCATTTGCTTTTTGAGAGATGCCAGTGCTTTTAAGGAGAATCCCAGGCAACTTAGTTGGACATGAAATCTCTTTGGGAAACGACGAAGGTACGAGCTTATACTTCATCTTTCCTTCTTTAGTCATCTAACATCCCCGCATGCCAGCAACCACTTCCGCCTCTTGCACCACAGGCCAGAAGAACACATCAAGTTTGCTGGAAGTTTGGTACGTAGTACTACAATCTTTGAGCTTGCGCCAATTCGCTGAAGGGAGTTTCAGTCTTACTGTACGGTGGCGCTTCCAGCAGGAACCCCATACGCTTGGTTCAAACCAAAGACAGAAATTCTGCAAATTTTGGTAGCGTCTATATCAACTCCGTAGGTGTAATAATCAACGTCGCTATTGCCAACTGTGTCCAAAGGTGGAATCACGAAGTATCTGATCACCGTGAGTAGCTATACTTGTGACGAGGTCGTGCTTGCACGTAACCCCTACTGACTATCCTTCTAGGAAAAAGCCCTGTACAGCTCCCGTGCCTGGAATACAGCACTGATTCCTCAAACGTTGTATGGGTCAAGCTTGATAATGAACCTAGGATCTTCAGTACGTTTTTCATAAGTAGCTCCAGGCAAACGTGTTTTATCCGCTTCAATGAAGAGATGCAAAGCAAGCACAATATGCTCCGTGGTCTCGGAGGCAATGGGATGAGTATGGAACGTCTTCACCCACTGCGACTTCCCATTTGCATCTCGAGAAACGGGACCTTCATTTGCCTAGTGAACCCGGGCTTCCGGAACGCCGTCATCGACAGTGTCATTGGCTTCGCGGTGTCTTCTTCATTTTGTCAGGGAATCAATTCTCCTGAAAGTTCAGAAGCCTTGCCAGTGGAAGTGATCACTGATAAAATTCTGTTAATGTGATCAAGTTTGCTGAATAGAAGTAGTCAGACTATGACATGGGCCTAAGTTAATAACGGTACCAGTGTGCCTGCTTCGTATGCACAGGGAGGGCTCGAAGCTGCGGTCTATCTTAGCGTTGGAGTTGCCAGCAACGTGCTGCTCTCGAAGGTGACAGTGTGAAATGACATAAACTGATACAGACACACACTCATGTAGCTTCTCATGGGAGGATTCACTCACTCAATTTCTTAAGGACAAAAACCTAGACTGAAGATTCGAAATTTGGTTGTACATATCTTTGGCTTGATGATGCAATGTATTCTTACGGATGTTTGCTTTCTTGAGCACTGGTTTCCATGATTCAAGACAAGCCAAGTTACCTATTACGCGCGTGAGTGCGTAAATAAAACTGGCTTAAAATCGGTGTCAAATGCCCCGGAAAAAGATTTGAACTTACTTTTCATTGGCATTATTCGAGTTTCTGTAACCGTTGAGGTGCTGTGGTGATTGCTGTGGTCTACACATACATATGTATGCCAAATGACTGCTCTCTAGAGGTGACAGGATAGAGAAAATATTGACACTGAGTTGGATGCGAAAACGCAAACGCCTGTCGTAAATAAGTCATAATGGACGGAATACTAGTTAAGAAGCCATTTACATTGCTATGATCCAGCTAGATTAAAGCTATCGATTTCAAAGGACACGCCGCTTCTTACACACCCGCTTCAGACTATATTGCCATTGTATTTCTCGAATCGAATCCATGTTATTAGCAGTTACAGTAAGCTGCAGCACAAAACAATATGTTTGAAGGTAGCTACTTCCATAGAGCGAAAGCACATTAGGGGGGAAGGATAAAAATGTTTGGAGATAGGGGAAATATAGTGATACAGTATTTTGTCAACGTGCAAATAATCAGAGTCATAAGTAAATGCGAATGTAACAATTAAACAATGATGAAGTAAGAAAGTCATGAGTGGTCGTAAGGTGAAAATAGCCCATCAAGAGCTTAACACTGGCTACAATATCACTGTCGTTTCAGCATCACTGACGGCGAGACCTTGTCCGGGATCCAGTCGGGGTAGCAACCAACTGCCCGACATCGCGCAACTCTTTTCTAAGAGAAGCCCTTGTAAGCAGCCGCGAGTACATGGCACATCTTGACCCCCTGGCCTTTCTGGTGTCGGGTGACTTCGCTTTGTCTTTTGAACGTATGGCCGCAGTGAAGGCAAGGCACACGAGGTGCGTTTTTGAAGTGCTTTGTGTAAAGATGGCGCGCCCATGATCTGGGATCAGACTGCGCGTCCTCGTAACCCAGCTTCGTTTCGCAAGGGCTTTCCCCCTCAAGTACCGGGAAAGGGCATTCCCCTGGGTTGCGCAACAGTTCATCACGCCTAGCGTGCCATAGCATATGCGACACTACTTTTTTCATGTCAAACGGAAGGGAGTGACCACATTCGTAGGGAGTAATAGGGTTTCGGTTGGGATCGGCTAGTATCTTAAAGCAGCATGGAAGATCCTCTACTGCGGTTTCGGGGTCTCCATGAACTCGCGATCCACTCGTCCGGCCTTCTTGGACAGACGTCGCCGGAAGGAAAGGGTGCTGTTGCAAAGGAACTGACACCTGCCCTTGGTGTTCCTCAGAGGTGAATCGAAAAACGTCCGAGTTTGTTTCCGAAGGGTTGACTGGTGAAATACGGCTACCGCGTGAGTTCCCGGAGCTGGGAAGACCTCTTGTTGCCCTTGACACTGCCCCCACTTGTGGAAGAAGATAGGACGCAGGATTGAGCAAGTTGAGTGTTTTGAACTCTTTGGCATCAGGCGCCGGTAGTGTTCGGAGAAGAGAGATAACCTCCTTCAGTTTTCTTGGTAACGTCTTATCCTGCGTACCAAAACGAACATCATTGTGCAGAAAGCACAAGTATGGGGCAAGCGATTCATTGCTTTAAAAGAAGAATTAGCGGACTCTTTGACAGTGATGCGCAAGATGGAATAACGCACTCGTGCAACGGTTGATTCATCCCAGTATCGTCACCATACGCTTCCTGATGGGAGGGGAAGTTGTTTGTTGTCCCTGGTGGGGACGGCATTAGAGCACCACGAGTCTTATGATAGAGGGAGTCCGTTGAGCTAGAGCTAGTTATCGGAAGTTTAAGTAAAAGAGACAAGGAACATAATAATGAGTTCCACGTACTCGGAAGTGCATGCACTTGAATCAAAGGCCTTCTTGAACGCGTTCTCGAGAGTGGGATCGATCGTCATTTGCACGCGTGTAGTTTGTAAACTAGCGTGAGTATGTTTAATGGCGTACGCAAGGAAAGGGGGAGGGGTAGGAAGGGAGAGAAAGAGAACAGGGTGACGGTGGGCGTTGAAAACAGACTTGGTCAACCATGGTTCGCATGTGCTATTAGTAGCGCGGTAAACCACAACCTGTCCAAAAGCGTCCTTCAAAGCAGAGTGGTTAAGGTGGACTGACAATGGGAAACCAAACAATAGCACTACGGATTTTGAAAGAAAGGTTCGGTTGTCAAGCTGGTGCAAGTGGACCCCTGGGAACGCTTGTGGGAGTTGTGGTTACACAACCAGCTTCGTTCTTTGTTGCACACCTCCACGAAAGGCAGTGCTCCTAGAGGTATAGCATCTTTATTGTGACGCAATCAGTTCTGTGAGTGAGCCGAGATTGAGCTCGAACGCAAAGGTGATCAAATCCGATGACTCCATACATACTGTAGGTCTGATCCAGCTCTGGGACTCAATTATTCGAATCGCCTCGTTAACTACGAGGATCTTGTGGTAACAGCTAGGCACTTGTAAAGAGCTGTGCACAATCACTGTCAGTAGCTCTTGAAGATTGGATAAACCCCACGTTGCAAGTTTGAAGACGCGCTTGGAAACTTCCCGAAAACATAGAGCAGGACACTCCCGAAGGTGTCAATATCTCCGATCCCCTTCTCTGTCTCCCCTTGGACATACCCACAGATGCAGGAGAAAGATAAAGTGCATCTGCGATTCGGTTCCTGCATTGCGTGTATGGGCGAGGTAACGTCCTTACGTTCGCATCAGCAATCGCCCGGACTATGAAGTGTCCCGTCTCGCTCACTCCGCCACGACGTGCATCTTCCACATGGTCCAGAACAGGTGAAGCATCATTGCTCAACGAACGAAATGATGGAGGCCGAGATCGCATAGGTCCACTCCGAAAAAGAATTGAACGACGAAAGCGAGGGAAACAGAGGCACGTAGACAGGTTGGAGGGCGCATCGTCGTAATGTCCGCAATGGTGATCGGTTCCAACAACTGCAGGCCCTTGTATACCACCACGTACAGCACGGTCACCACTGTGATCATGCTGGCGACGTGCGTAATTGCAAAGACGATGCGGCGAATGTGGTAGAAGCACAACATGACAAGGTAGCTCATCACGTTTGAGGTCACGTCTGCGATCTCTGTGATGACGGGCTCCGCGAAGGCAATGATGAGACTTTGCGCAGCCTACTCCAGATGAGCACAGGAAGAGTGTGACCGACTTGAATACTCGAAATAGACGATGGTTGTGGAACTCAGATATTACAACACAAAGTAGGAGTATGTTGACAAGGTGTCGAGGGAGCAAATGTGAAGATGGGTTCATGTATGAACATTCATGCCTATGAGTAGAGTCCAAAAAAGAAAAAGTAAGCAACTTGAAGGCTAAGACCTAAGAAGTTCGTACTGTAGGCGGAAGGCAGTGGGGTTGGTTGGCGGAGACTACCGTCGACGATTGACTGAATGAGAGCAAGTATTTTTTGCTGAGGCGAAGATGAGAAAGCAGCATTATATGAAATTACGAGAGTCAGGAGATTTCGTAGCTCGTCGTCGTCCAGCAGCATCCGTGGTCGTCGTCAGGCTGCCTAGCCAGATTGAAGCGCCACTCGAATCGCGTCTTCGCCTTCCCTAAAGTTGACGCGAACTTGAAGAGTGTACTAACTACTATATATGTCCAGCGAAATGAACTCACTAAAATTGTGCTTTCAAGATTCTTCCCGATCAACTAAAAAGCCTTGTTCATTTAGACCGTCAAATCAGGTGTAGTATGTCGCAGAGGACTCGCAATCAATGAGTAACATGTCAGTACTAGCAGACATGTACAGTGAACGACTAGAATGCAGCTTTCCACGGAATGAAGAAATACAAGCAAAGATGACGAGAACAAAGAATTGCAGGGGAAATATATACAGTAAACAAAGAATATAAGCATTAGGAATAACGAATAGCTTGTTTGCGGTAAAGATACAATGTTGAGAAAAAACAGAAGAAAGTCACAATAAGTGGAAAAATAATGGCGCGTCACCCGTGGGCTGACAAGAAGACTTGATGCCGGTAACAATACACATAAACCGAATAAACCAAATCAAATATTCCATGCGGAAAAACGGAAGGCTGGGTTATGAGAACATAATTTGGGATTTGAAAGTGCATAGATTAGGATAAGGGGGAAATGCAGATGGAAGTGAAAGGGAGAAGACATCAAGTTACCCAGCGCGACGGACAAGTCACTTTCACATCCTCTTCTTTCTAGCACCAGAGTGCGCCATCTAGACCAGAGGTTCCTCACATTTGTGTCGTTTGAGAGACCATCCTCGCGTGTAAGGCTGCAAGCAATCGGGGCATTGTGCTTTGGCCCTTTCCGGGAAGTGAAGCTCGATGGCATGCCTCAGATAAGATGATTTGCGCATCTCCGAAGTGCCCACGCATGGTCCCTTTCCCTCAAGTACCGGGAAAGGACAAGCAGACAGACACTTTGGGAGGTCAGCATTCGAGTGCACGTATCTGAAGTGTTCGCGTAAGATATCGTCTGTGAGGGGTGCTCCGCAATCTTTTCCCCCGATCTTCAATGGGCACGGAATTGTGCTCGGAGACGGAGAAGCCGACTCATCTGGCTGCTGATCCGACTGTATGTCCAGCGCAGGAGAGGCTTGAGGATTGTATTCCGAGGAATTTGGTCCTTCATGAACGTGCGTGGATGCGCCGACGTCTTTAGTAGAGTAGGTGTATGTCTCGCTCGGATGTTCTTGGGCATAGAGAGAGCCGGGAGAAGTAAGCGATGAGTCGCTGGACAGGACAGACAAGCGTGACGGCTCCGTCGATTGAGGCAAAATGCTGGAAGGATCATCAACGCGTCGGCGAGTTCGCCTAGTAGTAATATAGGCAGACGCTTCATTATTCCTCCTTCGCTTCTTCGCAGCACGTTCACTTGGTCCTACGACAGGCAACTTGGATGGGGATGGCACTCCCATCAAGTTCGTAGCGGAGGAAGTGAGCAATCTAGGTTCTATAGTTGCGTTAAAGCCCCGGGATTGTGAATGCGAGGCGGCAGAGCCATAATGCGGTAAATTTGGATTTGGCCCGAAGGGTGAAGGTGGGAAAGATGACGACGGGGTGTCAGGAGAAGAGAACAAACTTGACCTGAGCAGAGGTCAATTACGGGTAAGGAGATGAATCTGATCATGAACTCACGTAGATGAATAGAAGGGCGATAAAGCAGATGATGTCGTAGGCGATCGGAACGGGAAGTCGGAGGTTTGCTGCGCGATCAGGCGGAACAATTCGACATTGTGCCTTTCAAGGAAGAAAGGATTGCCGACAGGATGACGTCCAAAATATAGACGTTCATCACTCTCGCTGTCAAAAGCAAGGTCATCGACATTGCTGATAATGGGGATCGACTGTGACTGTGACTGATCGACGATCAGTCCCAAGGAGTTGGATGGAATGCTTAAGTGCAGGGTGCTCGCCGGGCCAGCGGAGAGGCTCTCGATAGACACCTCAGAAGGTGCCTCAAGTTCGTGTTGTCTGCGCAGATACATCCACACTTCACGTTCGATAGATTCGACTGTAGTCATCGCCGAAAACGAAGGAATCCACCCTTATTAGAGCAGATGGGACAGGTTGTTGGGAATCAACAGGGGAACGGGTTGAGAGGGGGAGACTCCTCGACTCAAGGACAGCAGGGTTTAAGTACTAAAAACGATGACCCCAGTTTAGTTCCGATAAAATTCGATTCACAATCGACGGCGAGCTTACCTCGTGTAGCTTGCTTTGTTTTTCAGCACCGCGGGAAACCAGCAAATGGCAACCGTTTCGAACACGCTCTCCTTTGATCGCCAAAAAAGGATGCAATTGGGTTGATCGATAGCCAGGCGTTGGAAAATAGCCGAAGGGAGAGCGGAGGAACGACTCGAATGCTGGACACATATTTGGTGAAGATGTGGTTGTACCACCGAACACCTTATGCGACGGCGAACCACTTTCTAAAAACCACTCCTTCATTTTCTCCCCTCCCATAGGCTGATCTCGTGCAGCAGAGGCGGGTGGTATAAGGCTCATAAGGATTGGAGGAGTCCCGTACATCGAGCGCCGAGACCAGAAGCAAAAGAGATCAATCGCGGCCCAAGAGGAGGACCTTCCACCTTTTGTAAGCCATACTTGCTAGTACCCAAGATACGCATTGAAGCTGGATGAATAGCTGAGATCCAAGTGCACTTGGGTTCGTCAATGACAAACTGCCAAAGCTCGGCAAGCTAGATACATCATGGGCAGTTGCTGTGGCAGGGCGGTCATACTCTGGTCATTCATGCGAAAGAGTAGAGGTCCAGATACTGCCAAAAACGACGAACAAGGACGCAAGACACCTAGCTAGCGCAAGTTTGCCCTTTCCGATCGAAGCACACTGTCTTATGCGATGGAGACAGAATGCCTTTCAACACCCCGTGACTGCAACCTTGCCCGACGAGGGGCTACTTGACGCCTTGCAAGCCATCCGTAAAAAAACTTTGACACAAAGTCCTGCCGTCATGCTTTGAAGGGTCTGGAGGTCGATGGGTACGTCGTAGGATCGGCGATGGTTGGAAGCTGCTGAGGCTTGCGTGAGGGGGGGGGGGGGGGGGGGTTCGATAGCCAGTGAGTGGTGAAGCTTCAGTTTGGTCCTTGTCGTGTCGTTGATTTGGAGGTATATCGCTTCTTCAATAGGTTGACGAGGTTGCGGCGCTACGTCCCTGCGCCGAAGACTGGGAAAGCCTCGAACAGCAGCAATTTCATACTTGCAGTGAAGTGTCTGGTGTCTCGTCTGCTGTGGAGGTTCATTCAGGCGACCTGTCGAGGGCGATCGGGCCTTCTTCAGATGAAGTGAAGATCGAGCCTGTAAGACATTCTGCAGTAGATGTCTCTTGGTTTCAATCGAGCAACCTGTTGTATGACGGTTCTTCTGTCAGTCTCAGACAATCGGGTCAAGGACGAGGACATACCTGAAGAACACCAGCATTATGAGTGATGAGGACAAACGCTAAGGCATCCCAGACTGCTCCCGTCATCAATCAAAGCAGAGCTTCGCAAGGACGCAGCTCGAGAATACCAGAGATTCTAGCGTAGCCTTCTCTACATCTGCCGTGACACGGGCACACCCGAGAGAATCCTCGCGTTTCGGCGACGTACACGCCTCTCCATCACACCCGGTCGCGTATACGCTTCGTCACGCAACCATCGAAGGTCGACGGTGCGAAGGAGATGAATACTACTTCGCTACTGCATTCTTAGCAATTAATGCCGCAATCGATACCGACTCCTGCGAAGCAATACGAGGTCGCGAAATAAAAGGAGTTCTGGTGACTTTGGTCCTTCCTCACTCAAACCCACAGTCTCGTCCACGATTTTCGCCTGGAGTAAATCGGGGCTCACTTTACGGCTGTCGGGCGTAGAATTCCTTTGGAGCTGGGCTTTGTACCAGTAAGTCTGTTTCAGAGTGACGAAACCTCGAGAGATGGCCAAAGTCCAGATCCTGATGGAATCATCCTGTTCATCCATGCCACTCGACGGCAAAACCATTCCATAGCAATGTGCGACTTCGATATACATCTCGACTGGATGTGATACCATTCGTAACGAATTCGATTGCAAAGTAGACGAAGACCGCGTATTCGTCTCCTATGGCCACGGCCCACGACCAAAGAGACAGCCCATCGCAGCGATCGCGCGACACGGGGTCGACGTCTGCGTTGACGATGTCATTGCGTCTCAGACCTTATGGCTTCGACAGTCGAGTGAGGGTTCGATGTAACAAGAATGCCAAAGGACTCTTTTTACCAGATGGCATAGGCTTCTCCATAGTGTTCGTGCCCCTGTTTGGCTGCACGAATAGCGGAGGACGAGATGTCAGAGACTTCCCGACCGACCAAAGAATACTCCTTCAGCTTACCGAGAGCTGCAAACCCTTATTTCCAGTACGAAGGAGTGCGACATAGACGACTGCGAGAGTTCTTACCCTGTCGAGAGGGACGGTATCTTTCTGGACGCCAACAAAGTTCGTCCTATCGACTAGGGCGTTCATCCGTCAAAAAACTCTGCAATCACCGAACGCTGAGGATCAAGCTCACCATGTATACCCACTGAAGCACATCCTGCTCTACTCCGCCCACCAGACTGCTTCGAATCACCCTTCACCAGCAACCATACGCGACTCGTCCTTGCTGTATCCTGCGGTTGCTTCAGAAACTAGAAGTTTAGGGGATTGCGGAATGCATGAGTCCGGAATGAGCCCTTTCCGCACATCCTTTCCCTACAAATCGTCGGGTCGAGGGCGACAGTTTTGAAGAGCTTCTAAAGTGGATGGCAGGCTCTGAAGGACTTGATGGACGACGCTCAAGTTTTCAAGTCGTTGAATAGGATGCAAGCTACGAAGAATTTGAAGAAGAATTCGTTGCGTTGCCCCAGATTGAGCTGAATCGGCCTCATCAAGACTCGAACGAACGAAGGGCTCGGAAGCTGCCAGTGTGGAAGTGGACATGATCGTTATGATCGTTTACGTAAATATACCATTTTCTCAAATTTTTATTCAGGCTGCCTTTCCTTCGTGCCACCATCGTCTAAATCCCTGATTTAACCTTCTCCCTAGCAGCTATTCGAAGAATACGCTTCAGCCCCTATAAAGCGCGGAAGACTACGAGGGGCGTAGTGAACTCATCTCGGATTCCATGCTTCTCTCCTCAGCCAAACCGACACCGTGACAGACCACCAGAACTTGAGGTAGACAAACATAATCACTGGCAAGGCTATCCTGGTCATAAAACATGTGCGTATATCTATAAATTAAAGCTATGTGTATGTTCTCATATTAGTTTCTATTTGAAGCTATGGCTTGAACACCCATTCGTGACAAATCTAACAATCATCATGATGAATGCGGAGAGTTGAGTTAGATTATCTGATAGCAGTGCTACACTGGCATATACGGCCTAGACTGCGGCCAATTGAGGCCGTTAACAGTGATTTTCACAACTGAAGCTGCTGCGGAGTCCGGGTCCGATAATAGCAGAGCCGAAAGCTGTGCAGCACTGCAAGGTCCATATAATGGCGAGGAAGATCATTGCGCAGCGCGTTCTTTACTCCGAGTCTGCGCAGCTCTCTCGCAAAGACCCCGCAAGGTATCCGTAGCAGCTTGTCTCAGGCCTTCATACTTTTTTCTTTCCCAAGTCTTTATCATTCGCTAAAAAGAGGATGATCGTGGACGTCAAACCCGCAGCAGAGGAGGTTCAAAATTCGAACGTGTTCCAAGGGGAACTGCTAAATTCAGGTGTGTGGAATAAGCCTTAAGCTGAGGACCGACGTTCATCGAAGCAAAACTAGCCAACCCATTATGGAGTCAGTCAGGGCCCAGTCACCCGAGCTTTGTTCAACCTTCGGCGCCATTGCGCGCACCGGAGTTGTCTCCCCCGGAATACGACTACCCAGCTACTCAGAACTGCATCCCAACGATCACCCCGGTACCTGCATCGTATACTCGAAGCCCTCCATCTCCTATCACACCTCTCGGGCAGGACTGTGAGGCTACGCTCCGTGACCTACAGCGCAACCTCAGCGACCTCGACGCTGCCCGTCAGAGTCGTGGACGTCGTTCTCACAACCTCATCGCGCGCCTCATCCACGTCCTCTTCTCTACATCCTCATTTCTCGATGCCGACTCGGGGCTCGGTCGAGAAGCAGACCTGGAGTGGCAGGAAAGCGCGAATCGCGTGCGCGTCCAGGAGGAGCTCGTGCTGTTGGGTATGCGTAAGCTATCGCGCGTGCACCCAAGCAAGACGGAGCGCCGGCTATGGCTCGCCCGGGCAGACAAGATCGAGCGGACGATGAAGACAAGTGCTGAGGTGCAGACTTCGTGGACGAATATGCCCGTTGTCATAATGTCGGAAAGGCTGGGCGTATTAGGGAGGCGACAAGAGTCATCGCTGGAAGGATTGATAAAAGGATTCCTTATCCTTTTCCTTGCACCATTCGCGGGCCTATATGGTTGTCTTTACCTTATAGGAGCGCTGCTCTTTGCAATAAGGCGAATTCTTTTCGGTTTTGTACATGTATTCACATTTGGGAGGTTCATGTGAATGGCATATTCGTTTTTCTCCGTTATATTCGATTGTCTTCTTATTACCTTAACATATGTGACACTTTCCTTCTCGATGCAAGTTCTGTAGCCTATACCTGTCCATATATTTTTACATATTCGAATGCACCACTGCAGTACCCGTTCCGAGTTACTTCAATTGAAGTCAAGTTTACTAATGTGTGACACTTACTACTAGTAGTAATAGTATTGTGCTACCAGTGTCACACAACTTCAAGTTGAACGTCTTCGACACTAATGACCTTCTTTCTCCAAGTCTTTCTCAACAAATGGCATCCCAAACTTTTCAGATGCTCGCCTCATATGGCTGATTCTACATATCTGGGAATGTATGGAATTACCTTCTATATAGAAAGCTCAGAGAAGGATGACGCCGCACCACTTGTTTGCCATTCTTTCCTGAACTTGCCGCTGTGCTACTGTACAGATGAAGACAGAACTGCTTGCTGTGAGTATTACTTTATGCCTCCACTTGACGAAGAGCTCTGAAATCTCACTGTAGGAATACTTCTCTGGCAAAGCTAGCTGTACGCGTATGAGTCCAACAGCATCACCGTCACGTCAACCCTTTCCACTAAATCCTGCCCCAAGGCTCAGACAACCATCTAGCTAACCACTTCTTCATTTGTCGAAAGAACGTCACAATAAGGAGTTACTTCTTACAACTTCTTTCCTTGGAAAAGGGCCACTGACTCTCTATGAAGAGGAAACTCGTCATATTTTGCGAGACTACAGTACGTGTTCCATATGTGTATTTGTTATATATCTGGTTTGATACCATATTTATCAGCAGTCAAAGCACCCGCGATAGCGACAGCTCGACTTGCGGTCTGTCGTGGCGGGTACTTCCCAGTGGCATCATGGTACATCAGCTTCTCAGAAGTATCCAACGGCCACGAACTGCCCAGCGAATCGAACGCTGCGGTCATGGCGCGCTTGTACGCCTCTCCCGGCTGTGCGCCCCCGCCAGCCAAGGCTGCGTCCATCTCCTTTGTCATCGCCTCAATCGCAATGTCCAAGACCCGCTTCATCGTATCGGGGTGCTCGACCTCCGGGCTCATGGGTGATATAGTAGTGATCAGGTTTATCAACGTCGCCGACTCCGTGAACACCGTGCCGTTGGGTACTTCTGGATCATCTTGTCCGCGACCTTCCACATGAAGATGTCGGGCCACTAAACCCAGTCCTTCATCATGACCGCCTCGTGCTGGTTCGATAGAAATATGACGAACTGCTTATGACTTGCCCATCTTGGAAAAACCTGCGCATGGAATTGAGCTCCGTGTGGCTGAGGCCTTGGTACCGGATCGTGTCCACTCCTCCGAGCTTGCTCAGGTTGCGCGCGTTCTCGACAAAGCTCCCCATCACGAAACGCCCTCGGTCGAGTCTCGTGACGTCCGCGTCTGGTAAATAGAGCATCAAGAGTGGGACAGCTGCGGAGGCCGCTTTGAGGCATTTGGGCCCTTTCGCAGAAAGTGTCTTCTGCAAGAACTCAATCGGCTTCTGCGCCTCGGCGATCGTCGCGAACACGTGGTTCTCAGGAATGGAGAGCTTGGATGAAGCCTCTCTTGCTATCCCAATATCTTGTTCTTCATGCTCACGTCATTGAACTGCGTCTGCAGCATGTTGACGCCCAGTTGACTAGGAATATTGGGACCCGGATCACCAGTACCGATGAACTTGGCGACTCCTTGAGCTTCGCATCGTCACGACCCCGAGTTAGCATAGCTTTGGTTTACTGTCGTTTAAATCAACGTACACATGGTTTTGGAAGCTTTCTCTCGCTAATCTATGGTTCCTTAGAAAATGGACACTTGTACAGGGATACACATCTGAGGCGCTCGTGTTATATTCTGAACGTCGATTAATGGTTTGATCAATGGGCCATCACTGTGACTGCGTGTATCCGGAGTCAAACGTGGAGGCCTTGTCTTTCACCCATCATCGGATATAGGCTTGCAGCCTGAGTAAGGTTACCTGGCCCTGATAGGCATCGTTATGATCTCCGACGTTCTCGAACTCCAGAAGTCGTTCTGGCCCTTTGGAAAATTATACATTCTCTTTTCCTCGGACTATAAAATTGGAGAGGATTTGATATTTGGCAGATACACCGACGCCAAAAGAGATCGACCCCAGCAGACCTTTCAATATATCCCTTAATAACCGTCGATGATCCTGAAATACTACAACAACTAAGACAGCAAGATCCTCCTGGCATTTGCTGAAATGAAGAAATGAAACAAAACTGTGCATGGTCTCACAACTCTATAGTGCGGAAGCAGACGATGGAGATTACATATTAATTTATAGTACGGACAAGCACCTTAATTTTCAGTTATGTGGAAACCTGGATGCTTAGGAGCCCTTCCATTGACAACACTTGTGAAGATGACAGCAGAGAAATAACAATTCCATATATTATCCAGATTACATCACTACGGCTGAAGCTGGGTAGAATACGAGGATCTAGGAGTGTACATAGCCCTAAGGTCTATGAAAGCAATAGAGGCATACCAAGTTGATTCGGAGTCGCAATTATTTTTACTCCGTTTTAAGTATTATAAGTATAATTAGCCAACCAATGAGGTGTCGTTACTAACCATAGAGTATAAAGGAGGACATTCGGTGTAAAATCCCCCCCTTCCTGCTCTCTTCTCATCCACCACCTACCTTGTCACCGCGTAGCACACTAATACCTACAGCCTTGTAATCACGACGCTCTCCTATAGCATATAACATGAAGACGATGGTATTAAAGAACTTTGAGGCTCCGAATCAATCACCGGCAGCCATTTTTGCCGAAGGTCAAGCTTCCTTATTTCTTTGTGCTTCCCCGGAGCGCGACATCAGCACTCCCTACGCTATTTCGTTGTCTTCTGATCGCGAATTCACCAAGCATTCAATGTTCCGTTCCGCGTGAATTGTCATCGTTCGGGGGAATACAGTAGGACTCGGGACAACACGTGGGAGCGTTGGCTATATGCGTCACGTCGGCGATATCGATGATGTCGGTCTCGAACCTGCCCCAACAGCTTTTAAAAGCCAACCGCCAACTCCTTCACCTTCTCAACAAAAGTTACCATGTCTTTATCTAACAAACTCTCGATTTCTGACCTCGACTTGAAGGGCAAGCGTGTCCTCATTCGCGTTGACTTCAATGTGCCGATGCAGGGTGGAAAGATCACTAACCCTGCGGTGAGCATGATCGATGAAATTTGCAGACACATTCGTGTTCAATGGTTTGAATCTTAGCGTATAGTAGCAGCCTTGCCGACAATCAAGTATGCGCTTGAGAACGGCGCCCACGCTGTCATCTTGATGTCGCATCTCGGTCGTCCGGACGGCAAAGTGGTGGCAAAGTATTCTCTGGAGCCGGTATCTCACGAACTCTCTACCCAACTCTCCAAGCCCGTGCAGTTCCTCCCAGACTGCGTCGGTGAGCAGGTCGAGGCGGCCGTTGCAGCCGCTTCGCCTGGATCGGTGTTCCTGTTGGAAAACCTGCGGTTCCACATCGAGGAGGAGGGCTCCGTGAAGGACAAGGAGGGCAACAAGACCAAGGCGGACCCGGCGGCGGTGGAGAAGTTCCGTGAGGGCCTCACGAAGCTCGGGGATGTGTACGTGAACGACGCGTTCGGCACTGCGCACCGTGCCCACTCGAGTATGGTTGGTGTGAAGCTGCCACAGCGGGCGGCTGGGTTTTTGGTGAAGAAGGAGCTGGAGTTCTTCGCGAAGGCGCTGGAGCACCCGGACAGGCCGTTCTTGGCGATCCTGGGTGGTGCGAAGGTGTCAGACAAGATTCAGCTGATTGATAACATGCTTGACAAGGTGCGTCGCAGCGGGCATTGTGATTTTTGAGTGCGAACTGATCTTTCGGTTAGGTCAACTCCTTGATTATTTGCGGAGGTATGGCCTTCACGTTCAAGAAGACGCTCGAGAATGTTTCTGTATGCTCTTTCACTTTGCTTCTCCTTTTCTTGTATTCACGAATGCTCCACAGATTGGCCAGTCCCTCTTCGACAAAAACGGTTCGGAAAAGGTCGCGGGGCTTGTCGAGAAAGCCAAGAAGAACAACGTCGAGCTCGTCTTTCCCGTCGATTACATCACCGCGGATAAATTCGATAAGGATGCAAACGTGCGCATATGAGCTATTCATAACTAAACAAAAAAAATCTCTGACGGAACCTTTCTATCGCAGACCGGTACGGCGACCGATGAGGAGGGAATCCCTGATGGCTGGCAGGGTCTAGACGCGGGTCCGAAGAGCCGAGAGCTCTTTAAGAAGACCGTTCTCGCCTCGAAGACTATCCTCTGGAATGGCCCCCCTGGTGTCTTCGAATTCCCGAAGTTCGCAGGAGGCTCGACCTCGCTACTGGATGCAGCGATCGAGGCTGCGAAGAACGGCTCCACGGTCATCGTTGGTGGTGGAGACACAGCGACGGTCGTTGCGCAGCATGGTGCGGAGGACAAGCTGAGCCATGTGTCGACGGGTGGCGGTGCAAGTCTGGAGTTGTTGGAGGGAAAGGTACGTTGATTTTATTTGTTATTAACTTGATTGGGTTTTGATGTTCGCGTTAGACCCTCCCCGGTGTCGCTGCTCTCAGCGATAAGTAGACTCGCGACTTTTCGAGCATGAACACTGTGAAGCTTGTCATAGTTTGCGGAAATCAAAGCAAATGTACAATAATTTCTTATGGTTCGGCTTGGTGAATATAGAGATGCCCCCATAACGTGGTCTCATCCGCGGTGTGCTCTTTCGATCTCAAGCTCATAATCACCTTCATCAAATCTGCGTGATTGCGTGATTTCTCTCGTTATATCCTTTCAAGTTTCCTGTCCGCGCAAGCTGGCATTCCATTGTATCAACATAACCAGATACATCATAATTTGTGATAGAGGCTCCCTATACTTATCCTGTTAGTCTCTACCGAGATTATGAGAAAGAAGGGGCAGCCTTTGCACAGGCTACAGCTCTGTCTGTTTGGAAAATTAGAGAGTTGAGTATCAACCCATTCGATGCTTTTGTGTTGCGCAAGTAGACTAAAATTCAGGGCCATATTGAAGGAACCGCGTCGTGTCATCCAATTTAGCCGACGCGTTATTTGGGGTTGTTGACGCGATAGAACTTGAAGGTTCAAGTGACAGCGCCACCGCTCCAACTCAGGAAACCGTAGCTCTCCATCTGAGACTCCACTCCTTCTTTTCCCTCTTGCAGCTCTGTATTCTCAAAGGCACCAAAGGCACAATCATATGCTTTCAATTCATACGTACAACAATGGGTGACTTCTGCTGCGCGACCAAGATAACGAGGCTGAACCAATGTCGGCTCCTAACTTTCCTGTTTTATTGCTGGTATGAACGTCATGTCGCACATTGCAGGCGCACTTCTGCTGTGACGTCGTTATGTGCGTAAGACATGCTATGAAACTGTAATCCCGTCCGTAAGCTTGACCTGTTTGAACTTGCAATTACTGACATCTAATGTCGAGTTTTAGATGCAGAAAAATGCGGAAAAAAGGATGCGAGCCATTTGGAGACGTGCAGGGAGCTGGGTGGTGTTCCGTAACAAGTTCGACGGCGACACCGCAATTCTTAATTTAGTTGAGGGAACGTCGATCGCAGGGGTGACGTCAGAGTGTCCTGCAGATGTCCACCAAACCCCTTGGTACAATCGGTTCAAGGAGACGACATGACGCGAAGATGACGTCGGTCCAAAGCAAAACCCAATATATTGCAAGCTGGCTAACTTTCGAATGCCCCTCACATTTCAGACTATAACCACCATGTCCCTTCCCACTGCACCCAGAGACATCAGAGAACACCCCAGGGCCGGCGCCGTCACCGACCCCGTAAACAAGCAGCAGAAAGATGCTGATGTTGACAGAAAGGTTTGTAGAGTGATTTTAGTCTTGGGTGCCGGCTCTGACTTGTGTTCGTTTTCGGTGGCATAATATCAACACCTACAGCTTCGCTTCTATGGCGTTATTGAAGCTTTCCGTAATGGACGCATGCCCGACAACCAACAAATTGACGAGACATTGAAATACGTCCGCGACAACTCTTTCGTTGATATCGACAAACTATCGCCAGAGGGTCAACGCTTGATCCAAGATACCCGCGATATCATCGAGACCGCACGCCAAATGGTAGCCGAGAAGAACGCCGACGAGCTTTTCCAGAATTTCATTTGGCACACCCGCCGCGTTGACGTGGATCGCGCGAAGCAAGACCCATCTAACTTGGCGCCTGTTGACAAAACGAAGGTTCAGCAAGACGGCAACCAGGCTATCCAGCACCTTCGCACCCTGCTTACGCTTGTTCTTACCAACTCTGAGGCACGCAAACTCCTCGCCGATTTCGCTTACATTGGCCGTGACTTGTTCGCGCATGGCGCTGCGAAGGCTGCCGAGGCCGCCCGACCGCCGCAGGAGCGCATGGACCGAGTGGACGAACCTGCTCCAAAGGACCAGTTCGTGACTGAGGGCGGACGCACTACACACGGTCAATCAGGCGAGACTCCAGTATTGGAGGCAAACATTCCAAATCCTATGCCTGGCCGCGATGACGGATGGGCTGTGAAACAGCATCCGGCCAATGAGTTCGGTACTGGTGCGGAGATCCATGGCCCAGGTCCCGATGGGCGTTCTGTGCGCACCTATGGTGAAGCGAAGGAGCACGCTGCTAATCAGGGCGCGGATATGGCTCAACAAGGCATTGATCGCGCTCAGAACGAGGCTAATCGTGTACAACGAGAGGCTGACCAGACTGACGATCCTGATGAGAAGAAAGAGGTTGCGAAGGGGAATCTTCGTGAACGCTTCAATGGAATGAAGGTTCGTCAATAAGTCTTAATTTGCTTTTCTGTACTCACAATTCCATGATAGGACAATCTTCTGAACCGCGTGCCTCAGGAGCACAAGGACAAGGCGAATGACCACTTCGAACGTGGAAAGAACTTCCTCAGCGAAGAGTACTTCCCGGAGGAGCGTCGTGATCAGTTTATTTACCGCGCGAAGAAGGTGAGTAAACAAGTTTACTTTGAATTTGTGCAATTGACTAATATCTATTTCTCTTAGGTTATTGTAGAGTGTCAACGTCACGATGATTACCAGGAATCAGTTAAATGGCTCCTCGGATTCCTAGAGGAATATACTGGGCACGCCAAGACAGCTACTTCGCAAGGCGCACAATCGCATGACGCTGTTCGCAGCGACCCTTCACTTCAGCAGGCTCTTTCGGAGATACGCACTCTCCTCGAACGTTTTGCAAACGGGAAGAGCTTCAACGGTATTACCGATCGCGTCAACGCTCTATACGACGATGCCAACAATGACCCGGAGCTTCGTGGCTGGTTCAGACAAGTAGACGCCTGGGCTCGCAAATCTCTACTTGAGCCGGGATATGTTCTCAATGACGAATGCGGGCGTGAAGGTAACCGCTTGCGCGATTCGGGCCGTCAATTCTATGACGGCAAGTATAAGGACCACTTCGACGGCGTTTTCAATGCTATTGGCGATTTCTTTACTGCTATGGGCAATGATCCACTCAACGCTCGCTTCGGTCAAGATTGGGCCCGTCTCACTAGGGATTTATTGTTCGACTCCGAGGGTAATATGCAGTTCAAACCCGAGCTTTGGAACGATATTAGGAAAGTCATACTTCCTTCCGCCATCGACCGCGTCGGGTACATCCCCATTCCTCGCGTCGAGTATACAGACGATCAGCTCGATCTCGTCATCGAGAATCTCACCCTTTCCGGACGTAACCTGTTCCCGAACCTGGTCACAATGGAGGCGCATAACTTCGTCAAGTTCTCGCCGTACAACAACATTTCGGACGAACACCACCACGAGTTTACGCTTCACTTCGGTCAAGTGCAGGCGGACATGCGCGATGTTGCGTTCTACTTCAACAAAAAGTCCGGATTCCCTAAGATCAAGGATTCAGGTCTTGCCGACGTTATTCTTGGTGGGAATGGTTTAGCGGTGAGCTCATTGGTTCCCTCCAGTCCTTTGAATGTTGCTGACGACATCATAGGTCACTGTCCACCTTACATCTGCGGAGAAGGACAAGTCGTCCGTCTTCAAGGTCAAAGACGTTAATGTGAAGGTCGATACGCTCAAGTTCAGCATTCGCGACAGCAAGCATGATACTTTATACAACACGCTTCGCCCGCTCGCAACCGGTCTCGTCAAGAAGCAGATTCAGAAGGCTTTCCGCGACGCAATCACGACAGGCCTCGAGTATGTCGATGGACAGCTAGTTGGCGTACGCGATCGTATGAATGAGGCGAAGGCCAGTGACGAGACGACTCGAACGAAGGCTCTCCAGGACATGTTCCAGCGCAAGAAGGATGAGGCCGCTTCGATGAAGAGCAGCAACACGAACTCACAGTTCAAGATCGTCGCGAAGCGCGACTCCGTATTACTACCCAACCAGGGCCATCCGGATGGATGGGTGAATCGCCAGCAAGAGCGTGCGGAGACAGCGAAAGAGGGTAGCGAGTGGCGGTCGAATGCGTTTTCGATTGTGTAAAGTGCTTGAGGTATGCTTGGATGTGATGAATGAATATGATCAGGAAGGAAGAAGAAAGTTTCTATTGGCAGATTGATAAAGTACCTTAGTGTAATATGCGAATTATTGTACCAATATACCTAGCGACATCACATATACAACCTGTTGATACATTACATTTACTGTATAGCTGAGACCTTCGTCTACGTATGAACCTTAAGCTGGAAGGAATTGAGAAATAAATGCCACGACTAGTGTCAAGCGGGAGCATGCGTCAAGTTGCGTCGCGTCATCGCCCATAATAACAAGGACGACTTCGAGCCTCAAGCAAGCGTCAACTCACGATGAAGACCGCGAATACTTTGCAGCTCTAGAGCAAGTTCCTTTTCAGCGGGCGTCTCTCCTATAAGAACCTGTCAGCCCAAAATTTCGCTACGACTTCCTTCAAGGAAGCCTTTCTTTCTAGATTGTTAACAACGGACGACAGAATGCCGCATTTTAATCATATTACGGTAGACAGATGAGGTATATCACTTCTCTCATCGCCTCCTCTTACATGAACCGTATTCAAGTACAACAAGTCGGAATAGACGAAAATGAGGAATTCTTTCACTCGAAACGATATGGTGAATGATGTATGTGTCGTAATGAGTAACCATGAGATGGTGTTGGAAGAATAAAAACGGTGGATATGAAGGACGAAGGGCGTCCACCGCGTATTATAAGTTAGGACCATAAATCTGCCGAACGCATGTCGTTTAGTCGATGTGCAGCCGAGAAATGTAGCAAAGACGCGGAAACTCACATGTCATCAATGATGGTGCGTCATTACACGTATAGTCAATCCTCCTCCCAGCAGCTCTGAATAACTTTGAGTTTAGGCGATAACGCAGTACGTGTTACTCGACCCGCCCGTCTCGTAGGTGACTGGAACACCTTCGTCGTTCTCCCTGTCGTGGGTAGGTGGGAGACG
This sequence comes from Trichaptum fuscoviolaceum, assembly GCA_910574455.1. NCBI lineage: Eukaryota > Fungi > Basidiomycota > Agaricomycetes > Hymenochaetales > Trichaptaceae > Trichaptum > Trichaptum fuscoviolaceum. Next base: position 2,327,743 of record CAJSYZ010000012.1, on the reverse strand, counting down.
GGAGATGACGCAGTAGGTGTTGCTGGAGCCGCCGGTCTCGTATGTGATGGGGACTGAGCTCGAGGAAGACCGGTTCTCGGAGGTAGAGGTGGAGGAGGAGGAAATGATGAACGTCGAGAAGGAGTCCATTGGTGTCTCTGTTTGGGATGGAAGAGTTTTGAGAAGGACGAGGAGAGTGACAGACTGAGGGCGAGGGAAGTTGTTCAAGGCGGTGAGACAGCACGTCCTTGGGGAGATCTCGAGCTCGTCAAGAGTTTCTTATAAACACCTTCCTCGACACAAGGTTTTCCTTGCATTCCAGTCCATTCCTCCGCCGTCCAGCCTCATTGCAGCTGTAATATACGCAGCGGCTCGGAGATATGCAGAACGCTAAGGGCAGAGAGGAAAGAGATAATAAGCAACGCATAGACATTGACAGGATGAAGTCACACCTGCGTGGTCCCGGCTTCCTGAACACAAGATCAGGAATGCAAGACCGGGAGAAGGAGGCAAATCGAACGCGCTCTCGTTATTGTTTGGATCGGGTTTCGACGTCCGGTGATATCGATCATTGCGGGTCTGTGTTGGCAGATAGTGTCATTGGAAAGATGGACAATAAGGACTCGTGGCAGTGACATTCGGCCATGGCAAGCAGCAAGTAACAAAAAGAGGCATCCAGGACTCGAGGGTGTCAATGTGCCTTGCTGATCATTGCTCGGCGACTTTGACCGACGGGCGCAGATGATTGTTCTAGTCAAAAAGGACTCAGATTCTTCCGTAGAACGTGCGATGACTAGCCCGCGTGCAACCCTGCAAATCTCTTGGACGATCATCCAGGCAGTGTCTTTGTGGTTGTTCATTTCATTCTATTTTCTCCAACTTGTCCTCGCTGAATGGGTGATGATGTTCATAATGCTCCCACTGACATCACCTGTATGGGCAAAAAAGGAAGAAATAAGTGCACTGAGCACGGATGGCGCTTCAAGCATGTAATTAAAGAGCAGCCATGAGATTGTGGTGGTTATTGTATTCGATGAAAGTGTCAACAACAGCCGAAGAAAATGGAGACAAGAAGACAATAGGAGAGTTTCTCACGATGCAGATTACTATTGATTTATCTGTAATAGCCTGATTACGTAAGTATTACTACATTAAGACATAATTAAGTCAATTAGTCACTAGCATGAGCGGAACTTGAAATGCCCGCGAACTTCAAGTTTGATTCCAAGTTGTTAAACTCTCACTCGAACGAACTTGACAGTGTCTGTGATAAGGATTGTTTTTGTGCATTGGATAAGTGAGTACTAATGCGCTTTCTTTATTCAAGATGTGTGTGTCTAAATCAAGCTTCAAGTTGTAGCAACCATACTAAAATCAACTATCGATATCTAGCACAACTCGACCTACAATTTCTCCTTTTTCCATTTCATCGTATACCCTGTCGCGCGCAACATATTATTTGGACGCTATCCAAGACTCGATAAATGGAAGGAATACGTACTGATTCAGCTCGGAGAGTCCCCGAAGGGTAAACCGACATCGTACTTTCCCAGTTGCTGCAAGCTTCACAGCCTCGACTGCCTCCTGTCGATTCCTGAATTCGCATACATTTTAAGGTGAACCTTAAGTTTGTGTGCAATCCAATACCATTATCACTTACCCGAAGGACACACCACGGATGGTAAGTCCCTTTGCAGCGACCAGGATAATTGGGATAGACAACATCGCGTTCGGAGGTAAACCGACGACCATGAGATATCCCTTTGGTCGTAGGTAGGTTGCCGCGATATCGTACGCTGCGGAACCTCCGGCTGTCACAAGCGCTGCATGGGCACCCCCTTCCGTAACCGAGTTAATGTCAGCGGCCAGGTCAACTGTCTCCCGAAAGTCAACCCATCTTTCGGCCCCAAGTCCAAGGCACAGGTCTTTCTTATCTTCTCCCGAGTCAACTGCAATAACGCGCAGGCCCATACTTACGGCATACTGAATCGCTATATGGAGTTGATTGAACGGCTGAACACAGAGTGGATATCGGATCTTTCGCACCGAGATGTCCAAGTCCTCCACCCGCACCGGGGATCACAATCCAATCACCAATGTGAGTACCACTCTGCAGAAGCGCGTTGTAAACGGTGATACCCTATCCGAGTAGCCACTATTAGCTTTGGGTCACCCCAACGGATAGGACAAGTGCACATACGGCGCACATGATAGCAGCCGCCTCTGCGCTGTCCAGACTATCGGGAATGGGGGTCACGTAGTCCGTGAACGCTACCGCGTATTCACAGAACGTACCATCAACGGTGGCTCCAGACATTGTCGTGCTCTGACAGTCTTCTGGGATGTCAGACTACTTCTTTGGCACGAGTTGCGAGAAAGTATGGCTTACGGCCTTCATAGCCCTTCAAGCACATCTCGCAACTGAGGCACGTTGTAGCAGCGAATTTAATCCCAACACGGTCACCAATCTTGACCGGACTATGCCGCGTATGTTGGCCTATGGCGACGACAGTGCCAATTCCTTCATGCCCGCCGATCAGGTCAGGCTTAGGATCTATTGGTGCCTTTCCCTGCTTGATTATTCTGTGTGGCTCGTTAGATAAAGTAGTTCATGAGAGTTACTGTTCGTACAGGTCCGTATGGCAAACACCTGAGTGTGAAAGTTTGACGAGACATTGCCCGGGTAGTAGCTGTGATGAAGGAACGACTGGATGATTGGCGACGAGCTCGACGTTAGAGCCTACTCGGCGGAGAACGCACGCGCGTTGCGTTAGTGGAATTGAGGCGCTCGACATTTCCTCAGGTTGTCGGGACAGGTGCTCCGATTTTTAGAATACTCTCGTCTTTTATAAACGGCCGGCGCTTCAAAATATCAGAAACTACATGTATGATGCGATATCCAACATTGTAAGTGGTTTAAGGCCTTCACTGCCTCGATTACGTAGTGCGCTCCGTCTCGGAGCCGTTTACTAGACTTACAAGAAGGTATATTACATGGTAAATGGATGAAGGAAGTGTATGACTTGATCCGTCCTTGGTCGCAAAGATACATGCTACTTTCGGCGAATACTCTAATTAGCGGAGAAGAAAAACATAAGACATCGTATGGAAGCTCCTTCTATCGATGAGTTTGATGGATTCACGAATGTACTTATTGAAACATCCATCTAGTTTTTGGACTGAGAATGATCAAATCCATGAGCATGATATATGATTTTTTATTCGAGCTCCGACATAATTTTCGGTCACTGGCATGGGCTTACGCGCGTCTCCACACTGTTTTTCTCTTCAACCCCTCCACGACAACTTGAAAAGGAGTCAGCGAGCACCGTTGCGAAATCTCCTATGCAATTACGGTGAGCACGGAATCACTGATCATTCCCTTTATGAAAAATCCTACCTATCGAATCTCAATTATTGTGGAACAGAGTGAATTCGACGACGGTGAGTCTCTAAAGCTCAATTTTGTTTTCAATTTTCACCTAGGTAAATCTAGTACTTGGTATCTAAGAAGGTATCTAAGAAAACTATCTCGGATTTCGTCTACACCTTTCCGGTTACAACTAACTTTGGGTCCCAGGCATCGACAAACTCCTCGCCTTCCAAGTTTCCCATCTTTTTCCCTACAGCTTCAGCGACAGCAGGCTGCTTTGTTTTCAGTTGCTCCGTAGTCGTCCGGAATCCGCGGAAGACCTGACGGAATGCACTAACATACGTCGGTATCGACTTCGGCAGAGGCTTCGTTACCGACTTCGGTTCGATAGGCTCCAGGTGCTTGAAGAGGTCGTCGATTGGCTTCGCCTTTGCGGCATGTTGCTCAGCCTTCAAGTTGTTAGGATCCTTCGGCACGGTTTCTGTCGCGCCCGTCGGGACTTCTTTCTTTCCTCCTGCTCCGACGTTCGGGCCTAAAGGCGTTGTTCCGTGCCAATAAATCTCGCTTTCAGAACCTCGAGCATTGATATACGATAAACCGTACTGCACTGGATTCAATCCTAGCTTTTCCGGGTTGTCTTAGGCATATCCTCTTTGGTGATACTTTTGAAGAAGTCCAAGCACTGTGTCGTATCTTCCAGCAGATCACCTTTGAAGTTAATGATGTTCGAAGTTTCCAGCTGCTTGCGAACTCTGGAGGCCACCGATCTCAGCCTCGCTTCGATGCCTCCTTGATCACTCCCACGACGGAAGCCGGCTTGCTTGTCGTCCATCTGGAGCCGGAGCTTGTTCTCGGTCCACTCCTTTAGAGCAAGTTTGTTTGCTGCGTAGGCTCGCTTTGGCCCGAAAGCAGGCGGAATTGAAGGATGATCCGGCGCAGTGAACACCCCGAGAATACCTTGCGCGGCTGTCAGCGCTACCGCTGCCCTGCCTCCTGTCAACATGAGCTGAAGCGCGGCTCCTATCTCTGCAGCAGGCGGAATAACAAAGCAAACAGTAATGAGAGTCGAGACAGCAGCGTTGAGAACGTACACAATAGTTTCTCCAGTCTTGTCTGGTGGAGGAGCAGGAGGAGGAACTAGGTAAGTCCACGATTCTGCAGGAGGAATGTGCACCGTAACCATTGAATTTGGATCCTTGTCCAGATCATAGACGATGAGATCCATGCGCAATCCCTTCGGCACCGGGTTGCTTTCTGTCGAATTGAGATCGTACGGTCCTATGTCGACCCAAATGCCCTTCTCCGGATATAGGTCCGGCCCCGTCATGTCGACGAACAGCTGCAATATCGTGTTGTCTGTCCCTTCGTACTGCACGAATATCCACAAGGGACTGTCGAGGTATGTCACGCTGTCCATAATCCCAACACTCAGAGATTTACCCGACTTAATTCGCGTCCCGGCATTTGGAGGCGTGGTCTTCCAGTAGCTTGGTACGCATTCGTTTCTCCCTCGTTGGCGAGACTTGTATGAACAAGCACGACGCTCTGATCGCTGTCATCTTGAATGATTGTTTCGGCAGGTCACATGACGTTTGGTGTGCTGGTGCACGGGAAGCGTTCGGAAAGGCCAAAGAGGTCGGGGGCACGTATTTCTGAGGATATTCTACATGCGACAAATCCCAATCCTAATATACCTCCCCGATACGTGCTAGGCCCACTCCTCAAAGGTCGAGACTATAATTCTCGCCGGTTGCTCGTCAGGACCGCGCCGGTGCAGTTTTGGATCCACCTAGTTTGGAATCAATTTAATCAGATAAAATCATTGGTTAAGAACAGCCAAGAAGGTCTACATTTAACTTCGAAGCAATGAATGATATCCTCTGTTGTCCCTTGAACGGATCACGGGTCACTCAAGCATAATGTCCTCCGCAAGTCCATTCGTAGATCGTAACTCAAGGAACAGGGCAAGGCACGCAACTTGAAAAGTCAGGCCAGAGTCCAGACCAGTGCCTACGTACTACTGCAGCAGTAGAAACACCGTCACGGTACCTATCTCATGGTCGTTTGCTAAACAGAGCCCAATTAAGTTACAAGCACCTCGAGGTTATATAAATACAGAGGAGACATCGTACTGGTGAAATGGCGAAAAGTGCGTTTGCTTCGATGCCATGCTTCGACTGCCCAAGAACTTTAAATGTGGACTATGCATTCTTGCCCCGAGTAGTTGCGTATGATGAGATGTTAGTCTATTCAAATTCTGGGAATCAACAAATTTGCAGCTGCACATGAGACTATTTAAGCAAACCTCCTCAAAGGAGAGGATGTATCAACTGAAAGTCTTGACCCAGGCCTATTTGCATGGCAAAAATAGAATTCGACCTGGTCACAAAGCTACAATTCCTACCTCCGTAATTGGCAGGGGTGAAAGTGGAACGCGAAGGTCTGCGACTAAAGTCATCATTGCATCCTCAATTCTTTCCATTCTCATCGTTTCCCAAATGTCGGACGAGACTTTCTCCGAGATGAATTTTGAGTAGTCGGTAAATATATTGAATGCAAGCTCGCTACGTGCACCTTTGTCGTCGTAAGGGCAAGCGGAGTACCATTGTCGAGGTTGGCCATCCATGTATCCCCCTACCGGCTTAAATTTACGATCTCCCATATACGAATCTGCATCTTTAACGATATTCGAGCCCCATGTGGCAGTTTGACACCCACTGTCTGACACATAGAGTGTTTCTAAGTTGTCCTTCCATGCAGAACCATACACGATGAGGCCAAGTCTATGGAAAGTCGTAGAGTCCCTCAATGCTGAGACCCTGTCCTTGACCAGCCTCATCTGTGATTGGAATGTACTTTCAGAGTAAGGATAAGCTGAGAACAAGGTTGATTTCGTACCGTTCTGCCTAAACAGTCATACACACTATCAGCGTCAAATTCGTTGAGTTTCAGTTCGTCCTCCATTTCGTCCGCATTACGTGCCCTCCGAATAAAGGATCGCAAAGCATATCCATTCAGAAATGCGTCAAGAGTCATATGAAGTCCCTTGGAAATAAGCTCCAGACTGACTTTCTGTAGCGCTGTTGTTGATGCGTCTGTCAGCTCATCCAAGCACGAGATGAAGGCTCTCCGAAAAGCGGAATTTTCTTCCGTAATGCTCCTAAGGAACGTCAGACATTGCTTTGTGTCCTGCAATAAGTTGCGGTGAAAATCTGCAGTGTTCGTGGATTCGAGCTGGTCCTGAACATTCGAAGCGATGGACCTCAGCCTGTTGCATATTCCGCCACGATGAAGAAATCCAGCTTCCTTCTCGTCAATCTGCAGCCGAAGTTTGTTTCCCGTACTCTCCTTCCCGGTCCTTTTGTTCTCTACGTCCGCATGCATCTGTCTGAAGCAATGATGAAAGAATGCATCCAAGCCACTTTGTGCGATATCCAATAACGCAGACAATTTACTCGCAAAAGATGGTGTCACGGTAAGCTTAGTGGTGGCTGATTCCGGTTCAAACCAACCAGATGTGTCCTGTGTGACATAAGAAGGAGCAGGTATGCGGATGGTATTGATCAATTCCAACAATTCACTGAGGAACAATTGAGAATTTTCCATGCCTTTCTTGGGTAAAGTAGCAGGCGAAGGAATTAGATAGGCCCAAGATTCTATAGGTGGGATATGCACCGTAACCAAGCAGTTAGGTTTCTCGGACAGCGTGTAAGCGATTAACTCCATCCGCTTTCCGTGTGGCATCGGGTTACTCTCTGTCGATTGGGGATCGTACGGTCCTATGTCAGCCCATATTCCGGAGCCCCTGGATGAAAAAAATCCTGATGCCTTCATGGCTACGAACACCTGCAGTATTGTTTTTGATCCTTGGTATTGTACGAATATCCACGACGAGTTATCGCAGAGCATCACGCTGTCCATCGTCCCAGCTTTCGAAGACTTTCCGGGAGTGATACACAATCCGGAATTCGGCGGCGGTGTCTTCCAGCAGCTCGGTGTCCCACGATACGCACTTGTTTTTCCAGCATTCGCGAGACTCGTATGAGTAAGCCTGACCTCCTGCTTGCTATCATTTTGAAGAACAATGTCTGCGGGTCGCATCGCTGAGCTTAAGCTTAAGGTTCATTCACGTTAGCTGATCTGTTCAGTGAGGCGAGGAAAGTATGGGTTAAGATAATAGTGCGTACGATGGGGGTTCCGAGAAGATTGCCGCTACGGTGCCTCCTCGATGCATGATAGGGTGTTTAAGTACTTCTCGTCACATGGCCTTGCAAAAATAGGGCTCATATCGATATTGGCATAGGCAGGGAGCTTCGGACGATTGAGTTCCTACTGGCAGCGGTTGCTAAAGGCTGGCATTTTCATCTCTGAGAAGAACAGGGTGCAGATGAACATCGAAATCCATCAGCAGACCTTGTGTAGGGACTTCGGCGGATGTGAATTACTGTTTTTGTTCACAAAGTTAAGCTCGAGAAGCGGCATGTTCGTGAGGGGTTACCCTTCGATTGATGGATGGTCGACACGTTTCTTCAATCTCCGAGGTGTACTACAAATGGGTTCACAAGGGTTGCGACCAACTGTCGAAGATCAGCATAAGGTAATAAGAGATATCGAATGGGTAAGCCAAGAATCGACAGGTCCGTTGTAACGTCGTCAGAATCGAAGGTAGGAGGCATGTCTTTGTTTTCAAAGTTTTACAACCTTAATCCACGTTTCCCACGATCATTGACTTAACTTGCTATGAATCAGATCACCCTCTTGAGAACTTTGATCATACAGCGCATGTAAGGCTTCAATAACTTGCAGAGGTCAAACTCAAGCTCTACTCTGTATCCATTAAGGAATAGCAATAGCCCTATTCCATTGAAGACCGATACATACGCAGACTCTTTACCGCGTCAACACATACGTTCAACCCGACCTCACTTTCACCACCTCGTCTACCACCCATTCTCCAGAACATCATCTCAGCTCCTTGATATCGGCGATATACATATATCCCTGTACGCAGGTAAGGAATTGAATACAGAGTAGTAAGATCAAATCACTTACAAGGCGACCACTAGTTTCGCGGTATCGTATTCTCCATGGCTTTGATCCTATCAACGGTGAGGGCGGCGGCATCGATGTCAATATAGGTGCCCGGCTGGAAATGTCCAACAATTGCCTTGATAGTCGTCGCTCCCATCGCCGCCGCGAACGCAGCACGATGTGCCCCATCGTCTATCACGAGGATGGTGCTATTTGGGTTGGAGCTCACTTGAATCGGATAGTCGGGGTTACCGTTGGCGTTCTGCTTCCAAGTTTGAATATTCGCCGCAAAAATAGCCTCGCTATGCATCGGATTCTGGGGTCTGCCCATGCAATACGCCTCCCATCGCGCGTACCGCCCATAGCCAGTCCCCTGTGGAAGGTTCTGCACTGGGTTAGCCACAGCAAGTGCTGCAACAGCAAATCGATAGTGCGGAGTGGCCTTAATAGGCACGATCAACTTGGAAACCTCTCCCGGACGCAGCCAGTACGCGAAGTAGACATTGTCGATAGAGATATCATCAGTCATTGGGTGATCGGCCATTGCGTAGAAGACGATGTAGCTGTAGGTATGCTGAAATCCTTCGGGCGTCTTGATGATCGTTATATACTAGTTCTGTAACGGTCAGGAGCGACCGCAGGTGGAACAGTACCTTGTCTTGGAGATCCGACTAGGACGGCCAGCCATTCGAGATGATATTTGTTATATGCTCGACGGTCAGTAACGACCTGCAGAAAGAATGGACAATGGTGCCTTATTTTGGGGATCCGACATGTCTCTAATACGCAGGTGAAGAGCAACGTATATTCTTTTTACTGATAAAGCATGAATGAATGTTAGTTATGTCAAGGATAGGGTAAACGAAGAAGAAAATATTCGCAGAAATGTTGCGAAGAACAAATCACGTAGAACGAAATCGTCTGTCATAAAGAGTTCTTATCAATGAGCTGATTGCAACATTGAAATTGTCCGATAAGAAAGGAAAAGTTCGCAAGCCAATGCAATTCGGGCTGTGAGGCTTTACATGAGCCCGGTGTCTGGATTTTCGTTGTTGTACCGCGGACAGAGAGTGTCCCATTGCTCTGTCGTAAACGATTAGCAGTATGGTCAAAGAGTCAAAGAATAACGTACGGTTGACGGTTCTACTCTTTTGTGATTCAACCCGTCCTGCGTCTTCGGCAAACACGACTGCAAGGCCACTACAACAGATGTTAGCACTCAGCAGCCTTTGTATGTCCAATACGCACGCTTCAAGATGCCAGTCAATGTGGCAATGAAGGAACCATGGGCCAGGATTATTCGTCTCGAACCGGAACGTCATGTTGTCCGAGTCTGCACCAATACTGACCGTGTCTCGTCTGATCGGATTGACGTAATTATACGAGGTACTGCCCGCGACGCGCACGACATCGAATGTGTGGCCGTGCAGATGGAACGGATGCTTTTAAGATACGAAGTCATTTCAATGTACCAGCGTCCCTGGATGGGAGAGTGCTCACATTTCCTCCGCCTGGTATCGAGATCTCGATGACCTTGTTTGGCGGGAAGGCGTAGACCGATCCACTCGGAAGGAGATCAGTCGCCGCAGTCTTTCCGCTGAGGATTTGCAGAAGCACTGGCATACTCGGAGGAACGAATGCCACGCCGCCCAAGGTGAAGTTCTGGCTCACTGGGTCCTGTCCAAGGCGTAAATACAAAGGAATGATGCTTACGGAACACGGCTCACTTTTCCGATGTGAAGAACCATGTTGATGTCAGCACCTCCCGGCTCAGGTTTCCCGGGCTACATGACATTCGTCAACTTTGAGATTCAAGTAGCGGAAGTTAGCCATTCACCGCCCCAGGATTCACAAACGGCTAGATGAGAGGCGATTAAGAGCCTAGTGCAGGAAAGGAAAAGATGATACTCACTACAACATTCGCTTCATTCAGCTTGACCGGGTTTTCAGTAGACGTCGAAGTGGGTTCGATAGCCGGAGCCCCAGCATAGCGAAGAATAGCAGAGTTTACTCCTCCATCGGTAGAGTTGTACCCTGCACTAGGGATTGCTCGAATCCCTTCAAAGAGAACTTTAGTCACTTTCGTTGTCTTCAATACAATGGACACTTACAATAGTTTGCGACAGGCTGATTAGCAGTGACCTACAACAGGTCGGTTAGATTTTGAACATTCCCGCGACCACTGACGTACAACAACGGAGTAACGTTGGGCTTAGAAGGTAATGAGCTTCTTCATAATTTTCTTCTGCGATCAAGGCCTACCTGCAAAAATCTCAAGCGAGTCAACGGTGTACGGCTGTGTCGAAATGCCGTCGACTTCGATGAATGTCATACTGTGCTGATCGATGGAAAATACATAACTATTGCAGTTGAGTTAGCATCGCTGGCCGAAGTCGGACATGAGAGACTTTGGCTTACGATGGAAGGCAACTTGTGTTAATAATGCGATAGCGAAGTCTCTTTCTGGGTGTGGCATGCACCACAGCTAGATGCGTTGCCTCGCCAGTGTGCTCACTCCATCGTCCGAGACCGTTGATCGTTGTCGTGTCAGGGACGCTTTACTGTGGAATAAGGAAAGACAGACAATTTCGTTCAATTCTTGTAACTCACGGAGCTTCTTTGTTTGGATTGGGAAATAGTGCAGTAGAGAGGCCGTGGTACCAGTCCGCTAGAGTGATGACGGTTGAGGCTGGTGTGCGAGCATGAGCCACAGCTAAGGTTGACTTGAGTGTAAGCTTACCATCATCGATGTCATATAGGTACTTTAGTGGATCGTTGTCGTCTACATGTGTGATAAATTCATCGGTTCGGCGGAGAACAACTGTGACCAACCATAGATAACCATTGGACCCCTGGGCTAGTTGTCAATTCGGGTCACAAAAGACTCAGGTCGTTCTCACCGAAGCCCGTCGCAATATTGAGTAGACAGATGCGAATGGTACCAGTATGTCCCAGCTTGGTCTGGAACCTCGAAATTGTACCTACATATTTCAGGAGAAGAAAGAGTTTCATGTTATTAGATAACATTGTTAACTCACGTAAACGATTCTCCCGGAACAAGAGGACATTGAGATACAAACGACGGTCCGTCCATTTCTTGCGTGTTGGCTTGGGTCATCCCGTGCCAATGCTGACATGATGATATGTTGCATTTTAGAATAAGCTAACAGCAGTGATATATAACAACTTACAATCGAGGTGGCACGGCGCATGCTCGCATCAGTGAGCTTGTCAACAACATCGATCTTGGAGAGGTTCAATTATCCTTAACTCTGAGCACTGATGAAAGTGAAAAAGTACCACAAAGCGACCACCTTTCACGCCAGTGATGAGAGGTCCGGGGAATTGACCTTCGGCAGTCACTGCACTGTCAACGGTGAATAATGTTAAACGAGCAGGCCCCGAAGGAGTAACAGGGTGGCGACTTACGAGCGTTTGAAGCCATCGGGAGAGACAATCTTGTTCACGATTGTCAAGCTTCTCTGAGAGACGAAAGGTCGAGCGTAGACTTCTTGAGTAACACACGCGATGACAATGGCTAAGGTCGGAAAGGAGTACATGACGAAGCGAACAAAAATAAAATGAAATGAAAGAAAGCAAAAAACAGAAAGGACTGTGGTGAGCAAAGCCAAGGGAGCTCGAGGGGCGAATTGTGTTGCGCACCTCTATATATAACGAGTGAAAATTCCGGTCATTTTTGCAACAGATCGGTTAAGCTACAAACGTGGAGACGCCGAGTGTCCTTATGTGGACTTTCAATGAACAAATAGTTTCGGAATACGATCTAGAGGATAAACCTTATGTCAATCATGTTGGAAGTAAGGCACCGGTGAGCATTCCGTCGTGATTAGCACACGTCGAAGAAAAGAAGCCAGAACCAGCCCTCTGAGCTGAAGTAAACAATCTGGCGCAGCGCGGACAAATCTACTCCAAGATTTCATCATCTCTTCCATGTGCCTCTGAAGGGTTGACTTATAATCAATCGAACCGAGAGCGCAAGCGAATAACATCATAACATGAAGCAATCGGATATCCTGCCGTCTGTGAAGTTTTCCGGTGTCAACGGGAAAGCAAAGTTATAACATGCCCGGAATGATTAAAGTATAGAACACGTACCGGAAAAGTTGATATTGTAAAGTCGATAGCTGAAAGAGACAATCATATTGCCTAGTTTCAATGAGCTCACTGAGCCGATTGACAGCCACTGCAGTCAGTCACTACCCGTGAATCTCGGGTCAGTCAGAAGCCTCCAGAGTTCTGTAACATTAGACTTCGTTATCAATTTCGAAGAGTAATGTATGGCAATTGCTTGCCTCGCGCCATTCTTAGCGTGCGTCCTCTTGTACTAAAAGGCGAAGGGGCCATGGATGTTGTACATATATTCATTGCAAGGAAATGAGATGTATCCACAAAAAGCATAGGATGAGTCTGCCTTGCTCGATTAGTAGGTGGTCTAGAGAGTGTTGCATTTTCACGTTGGTTATGACTCTGGTGAGTGACGGTCGTCTTGAAAACTCGGAACTTGAACTTGAACTTCAAGTTGAAGATTAGATAAGCAATCCTGAGCTAACAACTTGAACTCACTGGCAGTTACCGATCCACTGGCACGTGCTTACGACGCGTCGCGACGCGTTAATCTATTACTTCAAATCCAAAAGTTGAGACTCGGATTTCAAGGTTGTTCGTGGAGTCTAGACACATAGCTCTACCGCAACAGTGACGACCATCAAGTCACGTCCCGCCAGCGAATTCACTCTTGAGGATTCCATTGCTCAGAAAACCCGCCTTCTGATAAAACCTTTCCAACAACCGGATACTCCCACATTGCACTCGTGATTGCAGTCAGCCTTGGGCAGTGATGCCGTATCCATTCAAACCTATGATGTGATTAGCTTGCTTTATCTTAATGCATTATATTCTCTGACCTTTTCCGAGGCGACCATTGCACGATGACGGCGATATATACATCGAGAATGGTTGGCTCCTTCGTACCCGCAGCGTACAAACTACCGTCTGCTGCTTCGCCCACGATGATACGCTCGAGATTATTGAATTGTACCTCGCGATTCTCAATTGCCATTTCCTCCACCCATCCGACAGCAGCTTCTTTGTTGATGCCTTTTGCTGAAGTAGGAACGACTATGAATCTCTCCGGAAACTTGAGCCACGCAAAGTATTAATGAGTTCGCTTTTGAAGACTATCGCAGAGATGGATACTTACATCGATCATGGTAATCACCGGATAGATATTCGCTGGAATGAATACCATAAGACGATAAAACAGCGCTAGCTGCGATGGCGTTAGGCTCGAAGTTGACCATGGTGTACCTTGGGCATGTCTATCGTTGAGATCTACAAGTAGTGAGTCAGTAGGACTTCCTCGCTAATTCATAATTACTCAACAAAACGCTATGGCAGCTGTCTCGGTCATCACCGTTCCCTCCGGAGTTATCATGGTCGGGAACTGAGCTAATGGGTTCGCAGCCAACAACCTCTGATATTCCGGAGTGTCTTCCTTCCTCGTCACCGACTCGAAATCCATTTCAATGATATCATGGGAAACGTCCAAAGCAGCGAGTAAAGCTAGGGCGTATACTGACCCAGTTCCTGGACTATGGAAGACTGTGTACCTCTTGTTGTCACTGGAAACAATAGTGTTGGTTGGCATGCTTGACGAATGATGAGCTTGCCCGTGGATGAAATCTGGTAGGAACCAACGGGTTCAAGCCATGGTTAGTACGCAAAGACGATATGATCATCTAGATGACGCCACTTTTAACTCCAGGTACTCTGCGGCTTTCCAACCTTGTCTTGCCGGAATGCCGATCAGCGCCGTCGGCAAGTTCAACTTCTAGTAAATGCCGAAACCTTAACAAAATAAGGTTCTCGGACAGATCAAAACTGCAACACCTTCCACTGTATTTCTTCTACTTACCTTCACCCATATGTTCTCTCTAGCATGTTTCTCCACGACTATAATCCAACAAATATCTCATAATCCTCGTTTGTCACAAACGTCGATGAAGATCTGCTCTCGATCAGAATTTTCCTTGAGACTCATGGTCCTGAACAACCTCTCGCTCGTGGAAACTCTGGTATTTCGACACCTGCTGCGCATATCACTCTTCGATTATGAAAGGCAGACTCAACCGGACAGATCGTTCAAGTAAGTTTGAATATATACAATCTAAAAAAGACAATTTGATGACTTGAGAGAAACACGAAATTAGCGCCCATTCCCAACCATCGACAATGCCGTATGCCGTCATCATGAAATCGACCTACTACTCTGGACGATTCATTCACCTGGGCTCTCTATTGTTCTTCTGTTGCGGGGAACTGTCAGATATAATACCCTTCCGCTGATATCTGCTGGTGAAATATGTTAATCAAAATTAAATCTAGCCTTTTCAGACTACCTCTATTAGGGATGCTACTCATCTTAGGTATCTCAGAATCTCGGTTAAACGTGGAGGGCTTGGTGGGCATCGAATACAACAGATCCTGGTCGATGACTCAACCTGGGGCCTGGACATCGATCTCCGCCGCCTCTCGACATTGCTGCCAGTGTGCACGCTGTGCGAGATAATGGTTACTGTTGCCATGGGCCACAAGCCAATTTGGTATTTAATTACCTGTTTCGTCACGTCTCCTCGGCCTCGCGCAACGAAACCAACCAATCTTTGCACAAATACGACACAACACCTCGCCAAAGTTCTCTACTCGTATGCTATGTCCGGTGGTCCACTATACGACATGACACGTTCCCGCACATTTGTCTTGCGCCGTCTGTTCTCCGACTTGTGGATTTCTGCTCTTTCATTGTATTTTATCCACATTTATCGATGTCTATTATTCTCAAGCGCGACCTATTCTTCCTCTCCGCTGTCGTGATATTCCTGATAACATCTATGAACTTTCCCAGTGGCTCTCTTGAACATGTCGAAAATATAAATTCCAACGAGCACCTATGCCCAACGAATCCCTCTCATATTTCCCTCACTCAATTTACCAAACAATACTAATTCATCTAACTATGCAGTCTTCAGCCAACGAGTTTCAACCTGCCTACACGGGCCCTACTCTTGAGAATGGGTAAGGCGTCGTTTTACTTCACTTCCTCATCGCTTCTGACAACTGCCAAACAGCCTGAACATATATCCATTCACTCTACTCCCTAGTATGAGAGCTGACCAGAATAATACCACCGTCACCCGTCCACAGTCGACACCATTTGTCAAAGCGTAGGTAACACTTGCCTTTGAGCTATTCATACCACTCAGCTATTTCATACAGGCTGGTCACGGATAGACCACAGAGCGCGTCAACTGCAGAGCAGGCCCTCTCGCGGCTCCCTCCTACTCAAAGAGACGGTCAAAGCGCGGACAGTGGTCTTCCACATGAGGAGACGATCGCATTCATAACTCAGTTTCTGGTTGACACGCACTACGCCAATAAACGGGCACGGCTTACGCCTCCTGAGGCGGCAGCAGAGGTTCAAGAGCACCCGATGCATGGAGCAGGCATGAGGCCCGGTCATTGCACGTAAGTGGTATCTTGCTACTTGCCTCTGACGTTCTGATGACATCTCGACTACAGGACACAGTCTGTTCAACATATGAATCCAGTTCCATATAGCCATTCCTCCTCAGGATCGACCAGTCCATCTCCCACTCCACCTCCCACTCCAGCTCACACCCAGACATTCCCTTCCCTTTCTGTTTTCAACCCTTCTCTGAACGCAAGCACGACGGCAGCGGTGCCGGCACAGAGGCCCGCACAAGGGTACAAAGGCGCTCTGCGGATGCCGCCTTCAGTTCTACGTGTCCCTCCCCCCGTTCTCCCGGCTGCGCCAAAGAAACGAAAGCGATCAGCGTCGAGCAGAGACGACACGAGTCTAATGCCTCATAGCGCGAGGACGATTGGTTGCCCGTTCATGAGAACTGACGGTACAGCGTGCAAACACAAGCTGGTGGATAACAAGCTTCGCATAACTGAACATTGCCGAGATCATTTCTACGAGGAGGGAAATCTGAAAAAGCTTCCGAGAAACATAGCCGACTGTCCATTGTGCACTGAGCCAGACAGGCGCAGCGACGGCGAGTCAGTCGTCACTTCCTGGGGTCGTCACGTATTCAACGCACACTTCGGAGAGGAGAGAGGGGAACAATGTAAACATTGTGGGAAGGTGTTGTCGAGGGATGACTCGTTGAAGCGGCATGAGGAAAAGCTCCATCCGGAAAAAAGGGCATGAGGAAGTGAGCAAAGTGTTTTCAATTTGTATTATTCTTGATCTTCAAGTGCTTTATGTTTTTATGATTCTTCGTTCTTATAACTCCATGTACACATTTGTTCGGTCTGTTGTTTCATTTATATTTATCCATGCTGCTACTGTTGTATGTTCTGCATAATTGTATCCTTCTCCCCCACTATGTATCTGTTTAAGTTACTTGTAGCCCGTAGTTTTCAAGTGGAAGATAATTTCAAGTTGTTGTATCAGAACGGCTTAATGTTTGCGCTAAGCTCACGAAGTTTTCTTGAATAATGAAGCGTGCAAGTATTATATGTTGCTAGTTATCTGCTTCGGATTCTCCTATTCATTCTAAGCTACGTGACAGAGGGATATCACCAATACAGTTTTATTGCTTTCAGGCAAGCAATGTGTCATCAACGACTAACGGTCTTATTCTGCTTCTATTATTATAAAAAAGAAGATTCTCGTGTTACGGAGAGTCGAAACTAAGTTGCTCCGCCTGAATTGAATGTAATCACACCAGTTTCCCGAGAAGGATTGCATTGCATTTTTTGAACGTCATATGCATTTCAAGTTGCTGAAAATCGGCCAAATGGTACAATTCGGTGATGATGAGACGGTGTAATCAGCATTCAAGCATTCATATGAGCTCTCAATATGTCCTGCAGTTGGAAAATTCCTTAGGTTATCTTTTGGCTCAAATACATGTATATGAACGAGATGGCTAAATCCAAACAATTCAATGGACCATGCACATGGTCCTGAAGCTATGAAAAGTCTCCAGCTTACAGCCGAAGAGGTGTCCTAGAACTTGTAGACTCATTCAATAAATGCCAAGATGAACGGTGTACAGTGTACACTGCCATCTGAGGACTTTGCAGGATCGATTTCAAGTTGTGCCAGAAGCCGACTCGAAGCCGAGAAGCCGGCTTTGAGTTATACTATGTAGTACTAATACCAGTGTCATCACGTGCAGCCTGCAAGTGAGTAGTACCAGTGGCAGTGTAGTAACTCGGACGCGCGACGCGTAGTACTGCAAAACTCTCTACCTCTCACCAACTCCACCACCACCAACATCGTGCTTATGACGCTCTGAGCTCTCTTATACATAGTCAGGAATCAAAATCGAATATGAGGAGAGGAATAGAGGTTCACCGACCAAGTTTGTTCATATGCCCATTGTACGACATGGAGATTGACGCATTTGTGTCAGGCGGACGTAACGTTGGAATAGGTGAGGAATAATATCGAGAAATTTCGAGAAAGCTTCTGTGGAGTATCAAAGTTAGTACTCTACGCGTCTCAGCGGTGAAATACTGACTATATGCTACGTAGGACATCTTGGCTTGAGACGATTCATACTCCGTTGGGACGCTGTTAGACCCAGAGTCACATGAGAGTCTCTTGACTCATCGTGTTGGTGAGAAGTACCCTGATCTTAATGTTGAAGGGTAGAACCTCTATCGCATACTAGTACGACTGACACTTCTTTTCTATGATTGTATAGTAATCATTAATCTTATTATTGAACTGCTCACAAGGCGTCTCAAGCTGCCTCCGTAACTCGCCTAATTCAGATAATGTCAAGCGAACTTCGCAACATAGCCATTGTTATTCCAAAGAGGGTTGCATGCGTATCGCTATAATGTCGACTTTGAACCTCTTATCTGAGTAAGTCCGTTTTTTTACTCGTATTTCTGAGCTACTCGTTTACACTCTGAGCTTCTAGGTCGTTCAAGAAACTCTACGCATGAAGGAGAAATGTAAATAGTCGGCTTCAAGTTATGTTCAAGTTTTGAACATACCTTCAAGTTGTTTCAACAGCAAGCTTCCATTTTAGGACAGGTTTTAGGTAAGTAATACAAGTACTATTCGTCCTTTTACACGTTATTCAGTCTCTTTCTCTCTCTCTAACCATGGTACGTATCTTCGAAAGCACATTCTGGATGAGCTAATTCTACTTCTCAGTACGCAGACCTAGATGAGCTTGTGTTATCAGGAAGACTATTCAACGGTGGATCGCGGTCGACATCGCCTGTACGTTCTCGAGACAGTTCACCACACCCAACGGCTCACTGGCCAGAGCTTGATGAAGAGCTGAATGAGAAGGGCCTTGACTATGACTCGGACAAGGAAAGATCCAAGCAGATCGAGAAAATACTGTCGTCCCAGTCTGCAGATGCACCCGACGAAGCTATCGGGATGGGCCCAGGGCGAACTGGCGTAAAGGGTGTCCTCCGAGACCGTGCAGAAGCCCAAAGTCGAGCTAGGGCGAAACGTTCGCGCGAGATAGATGAGCTCAACAGGAAGATGGAGAAGACAGCGCTGGTGGGAAGCCGAACTGTGCTAGACGATGACCGTGAGGCAGAATGGGAACGATTGATGCTAGAGGGTTTGGAACCGGATGTCAGCGCAGCGAGAGGTGACGCAACTGCGAAGGGAAAGACCTTAGGACGGTTTGGACATCTGCGAGAAGTCGGCGCAGCAGGCTTCGTGGATTCCGTAGAGAAAGAGGCGAAGGGAGTTTGGGTAGTTGTGCATATTTACGACCCGGTACGAGCTTATATCGTCTAGTTTGGGTGTCTTTGCTGAGCTTCAATACGCAATAGTCATTAGACCGATGCTTCTCTCTGGACTCCACGCTCTCAAAGCTCGCACGTCTGAACCCAGACGCAAAGTTCTTGCGGACGAGAGCGGCCGCGTTGGGCTTTGCAAGCCTCTCGTCGTCATCCTCCTCTCGAGGCAACCCTTCTCGACTGAGAGCCATCAATAGAACTATGGGTCACCATCTAAAGCGCGTGACCGAAGACGATGACGATGAAGACGAAGATCAGGCGGACGACGACGAAGACGACGATGTTGACCTCGATGTTCTCCCTACATTACTTGTCTATCGGGATGGCGAGCTCGTGTACAACTGGGTGCGTGTCGACTGGGAGGCCGGCCGGCAAGGAGTAGAAGAGCTACTTTTCAAGTACGTTGTTACATATTCCTTTCCTTCCCATCGTTTACTAACTCCACTTCTGTTGACCCAGGCATCGAGTACTCAGCGGCTCTTCCGTCGGGTTTGGAAACTGCGGTCTACCCTCGGACGATGAAGACTTGTTTCTATCAGATCCGGATGATGCTTCGTGATGTCTTGCGCCTCGTTCCTTTCGCCTTTGTTGTACGTTATTCTGCAATTGAGCATGAGTTTCTTGAAATACCGAATGCACATGTGGTCTTCGCCATAGCTGAGGTTCGATGATGATCTGCATGTTTCTGGCCATCAAGATCAAGAACACGTCGAATATGCTTCATCAACGATGGGAAGCTGCCTTCATAACTTGATGTTCCTGTTTGCCAACAGCAATTGAAACACTCACACCACCGTAAAGTGGGTGTAATTTAGAACTTGCTCAGCGCTACGTATAGCTCTAATCTTCAGTTTCTTGTGTTGTTCTCAACAGACAGTATTGTTGTTAGTTAAAATTGATTCTTCCTATTTGTGACGTTTTCACAGGTCATTACATTTAACATCCGTACAAAAAATGATGCGATGATGCGGCGCATGGGATATGCGTGACAAAAACAGTGGATATCTCTGAAATTGATGTCGGCTGATTTCGAAGAAGTGCGAATGGAGTGATTTCGGTGGCATGCTGTGATGAAAGATGCTAGGGATTGTGATGCAGGGTATATATAGGTGCGAACGGTGTTCAATCAGGAAAGCGAGTGAGGGAGATGGACTGAGGTCGCTGAGGATCGGGACGGAATGATGTTGTTTGTGGTAAAAGACCCAATAAATAGCAAGATCCAAACCTGAGAACAAGCAAGAGACACGAAAGCAATAAACATATTTTGTCCGTTCTTAAAGGCGCCGTGAGACATCCACGCTTGCACGCTTCAGCGCTCGGTTTGTGATGTTCACGCCATGGAGGTCCTCCAGCCATACGCTCTGCTCTTGACAGTTTTTGAGTAGCCTGGACCAAAAGTTGATCACGCGAATCGACGGGCGCTGAGTCCGCATCGCGTGACTCTCTGGAGAAAGATCGCGGATAAATCGGAGACTTGGGAAGGCGGCGCGTTGAAGTGAGGATAGCTGCTCGAGGAGCATAAATGTGTCGTCGATGCCTGTGGTGTCTGATCCATGTAAATTCGTGTCGACGTCTGCGAGGCGCTTGTCAATTCCACGAATACCAATAAATTCGATCTTCGGATGTGTCGGAAGTAAGACGTGCGGTGGGATCCAGTCGGGAGTCTGCCAGTGCCATTCAGCCTCCGCGCTGCAGATGAATTCGCGGAGGTTTGGGCACCATTGAACAAGTTGGACATTCAGTTGATGAGGAACTTGGGATTCGATGAGGGAGGATGAGTGCCCTAATTCGAGCTGAGTCAGGGAAGCACCATGCTTCTGGAAGAAAGACGTAAAGCCCAGCCCGCCGTAGTTGAATTCGCACGAAACCACGGAGAGGGCAGTCAGCTTGGGAAGGTTCCAGGCGGCAAGAATACTGAACGTAAAGTCATCAAGCTCGACTTTGAGAGCTCGCAGCGCCGGAAGTTCGATGGCGGGGAAGTTTAATACGCCGGATTTAGAGTTCATGTTGAAGGCGGCACTTGCGTAATCAGGAGAACAAGATGTGATTTCGAGATACTCGATGGCGCTAGGTCGATTGGTATGGAAGAGGGGGGTCATGTGTATGTGAAGAGGTTGCTCATCGTAGTTCTTCCAAGATAGTCGACGAAGGTCCTTGCTCGACTGGGAAAGGAGCGAAAGGAGCATCTCAGGTGAGCATCGTGGGTCCGCGGGCGCAAACATGTTCTGTTTCACTGAGTGCTTGTCCGTAAAGACGACCAGCTGGCTCGCATAATCGAGAATGTTCCGAATGTCAATTGGTGCACACCTGTCCAACGTCGAAGTCTCGATGTGTAGTCGCCGAATATACCATCCACTCGACACTGGTGCACCCCGCAGGTCCTCCAAGAGCAAAGTGTGTGCCAGGGCCTTCGCCTGCGTCCCATGGCTGATCCAGACGAACTCGTACACATACTCCCGCATGAGAGCGTGCCACCGGCGGGAGACAAGTGTGAGGTTAAGTTTGTCGCGGATGTTGGTCTTGTACGCTTCGAGCTCGCATTTCGGTGAAGGCTCGCGCTCGAGGAAAGAAAGACCCGTCTGTGTGCTGTCGAAGGGATCGGGAGTCATCCGAGTGGCCTCACGGAGAATCTGCAGCCACAGCTCGGGAGGTAATCGCGACTCATCAATGACAGGTCGAGGGGCGCCTCCGCGTTGCACCGGCGTTGTGGTTTTGTATGATCGTCCTTTGCTTTTACTGTGGAGGTTTGCTTCCGTTGGCAATGGCGTGGTAACGCAAAAGGAGGAAACGTACCTCAAAGACCGTGCCAGCACACGGATTCCTACTCCTAGCTTCGCCGTCAGTTTTGTGAGCTTGAGGCATCGCGGAACGAGTTGCGCGGGTTTTTGTAATGATTGTGGACGCATTCGCTGCGAGAGAGATGTTACGATGAAAGGTGGGAGAAGAAAGAAAGAGGGAGCGCTCGTTGTGGTGGTAGTCGGGAACAAGGAAAAGGCAATAAAGTCCAAACAGGCACGGCTGCTCGGTGGACTCGGCGGCCATCAAATTCACACTCCTATTGGCCCAGGCTATCCAGGGTCTTCCGTCGTCTTGATTAGAATATATTCGAATTTCCAAAAGACGTTCAGCTCAAACAAGGACAAGAATAAATGGTGAAATTCAGCCGTCGTTTCTCCACAGATAGCGCATCAGAATATGCTTTTCGATGTCACAAAATGTCTCACTATAATAGAAAAGCCTTAGTGCACGTAATCAAGTGAATTGTTCGCTACTTCACTTAACGCAAATTCAATAGCATTTTGCACATTGAAGTTGTTTCAATATACCGGCAGTCTTGGGTGCGGGTGCATTCAAATCAATAAAAGGCCAGCGTAGAAAGAGGAGATCAGAAGTCTTGCGGAAAAACGAGAAAGAAAGTAGTAAATTCCCGTTGCGAGCGCGTTTTTCCCGCTCCCTAAAACATGGTGAATCCGGCCGATTAACTTCGTACAACGTTCTGACTGTGGTAGGAAAAATACGGACGAAGCGATGCTTTATTCCTGGGAAGTAAAGGATCAGGGAATGCACCATGAGCGACAATCTCAAGTATGGAGAGCCGCACTCGTTTCAGGTCGTTTCATGAGGCACTTCCTCCAAGTAAAGTAGAGGTCGGGACTGGGACAGTGCAAGCGATACTTGAGAAGAATTGAGCAGTCTGAACTAGGAACTTAGAGAAGTAGATAAAGGAGGATTTACTTAGCTATGTATGAGGTTCCGGTACGATAATGATTATACCGTTTCACATCCGCATATAGCCCTCCTTGAAACGAAGGCGGTTACGTACTAACGTTCACATTACAATAGCTGAGGATGGTGAGGACCGGAACAACCTGAAAGGACTGGCGCGCAAGTCAGTAATCAAGTTGATGTTTACAATCATAGAACAGAAAAGTTAGACGTACTTATGCGATAGAGGTTAGCCTCCTGCGCCAAGTTACATCGAGGTAGTGCTCACCAGTAGGATGTTCCAAGGGACTCTAATACGGCCATAAGACTAACATCGTCCCAACAGAGTACGCGTCGTCTCTAGCCAACATTCCTATGTAGCATATAGTCAGTTTTTCACCACTGCCACTGAGGCTCGTAGAGTACTCACCTCGATCATCCGCATACGTTTTCCTGTCCCTTGTAGATCTTCTTCCTTACTGATTTCAACTTTACGACTGCCCGACACAAATGCGTCAAATCCATGTCGTACAATGGGCATATCAGCATACCTGGACGGTGAACCTCTTTTCCTCTCCTCATATTCGATTTTGATTCCTGACTATGTATAAGAGAGCTCAGAGCGTCATAAGCACGATGTTGGTGGTGGTGGAGTAGGTGAGAGGTAGAGAGGTTTGTAGTACTACGCGTCGCGCGTCCGAGTTACTACACTGCCACTGGTACTACTCACTTGCAGGCTGCACGTGATGACACTGGTATTAGTACTACATAGTAGTATAACTCAAAGCCGGCTTCTCGGCTTCGAGTCGGCTTCTGGCACAACTTGAAATCGATCCTGCAAAGTCCTCAGATGGCAGTGTACACTGTACACCGTTCATCTTGGCATTTATTGAATGAGTCTACAAGTTCTAGGACACCTCTTCGGCTGTAAGCTGGAGACTTTTCATAGCTTCAGGACCATGTGCATGGTCCATTGAATTGTTTGGATTTAGCCATCTCGTTCATATACATGTATTTGAGCCAAAAGATAACCTAAGGAATTTTCCAACTGCAGGACATATTGAGAGCTCATATGAATGCTTGAATGCTGATTACACCGTCTCATCATCACCGAATTGTACCATTTGGCCGATTTTCAGCAACTTGAAATGCATATGACGTTCAAAAAATGCAATGCAATCCTTCTCGGGAAACTGGTGTGATTACATTCAATTCAGGCGGAGCAACTTAGTTTCGACTCTCCGTAACACGAGAATCTTCTTTTTTATAATAATAGAAGCAGAATAAGACCGTTAGTCGTTGATGACACATTGCTTGCCTGAAAGCAATAAAACTGTATTGGTGATATCCCTCTGTCACGTAGCTTAGAATGAATAGGAGAATCCGAAGCAGATAACTAGCAACATATAATACTTGCACGCTTCATTATTCAAGAAAACTTCGTGAGCTTAGCGCAAACATTAAGCCGTTCTGATACAACAACTTGAAATTATCTTCCACTTGAAAACTACGGGCTACAAGTAACTTAAACAGATACATAGTGGGGAGAAGGATACAATTATGCAGAACATACAACAGTAGCAGCATGGATAAATATAAATGAAACAACAGACCGAACAAATGTGTACATGGAGTTATAAGAACGAAGAATCATAAAAACATAAAGCACTTGAAGATCAAGAATAATACAAATTGAAAACACTTTGCTCACTTCCTCATGCCATTTTTTCCGGATGGAGCTTTTCCACATGCTGCTTCAACGCGTCACCCCTCGATACCACCTTCCCGCAATGTTTACATTGGTGCCCTCTCTTGCCGAAGTGTTTGTTGAAAATGTGCCGACCATAGGAAGTGACGGCCGACTCGCCCTTCTTGCGCTTGATAGGCTTAGTGCACAAAGGGCAATTCGCTATGTTTTCCGGAAGCTTCTTCAGATTTCCCATCTTGTGGTAATGATCTCGGCAATGGTCAGTTATGAGAAGTTCGTTGTCCTTGAATTCGTGATTGCAAGCTGTACCGTCGTTTTTCATGAACGGGCAATCAATCTCTGTCGCGCTATGAGGCGTTCGACTCGTGTCGTCTCCGCTCGACGCTGATCGCTTTCGTTTCTTTGGCGCAGCCGGGGGGACG
The DNA here is from genome assembly GCA_910574455.1 of Trichaptum fuscoviolaceum. Lineage (NCBI taxonomy): Eukaryota > Fungi > Basidiomycota > Agaricomycetes > Hymenochaetales > Trichaptaceae > Trichaptum > Trichaptum fuscoviolaceum. The sequence goes on along the minus strand of CAJSYZ010000012.1, from coordinate 2,302,695 downwards.
GGGGGAGGGAGACGTAGAACTGAAGGAGGCATCCGAAGAGCGCCTTTGTACCCTTGTGCGGGCCTCAGTGCCGGCACCGCTGCCGTCGTGCTTGCGTTCAGAGAAGGGTTGAAAACAGATACGGAAGGGAATGGGTGGGTGTGAGCTGGTGTGGGAGGTGGACTGGGAGATGGACTGGTCAATCCTGAGGAGGAATGGCTAGATGGAACTGCATGTATATGTTGAGCACACTGTGTCCTGTAGTCGGGATGTCATCAGAACGTCAGAGCAAGTACACAGCTATTACTTACGTGCAATGACCGGGCTGCATGCCTGCCCCATGCATCGGGTGCTCGTGAACCTCTGCTGCCGCCTCAGGAGGCGTAAGCCGTGCCCGTTTATTGGCGTAGTGCGTGCCAACCAGTATCTGAGCTATGAGTGCGATCGTCTCTTCACGAGGAAGACCACTGTCCGCGCTTTCACTGTTTCTTTGAGTAGGAGGGAGCTGCGAGAGGACCTGCTCTGAAGTTGACGCGCTCTGTGGATTACCCGTGACCGGCCTGTATGAAATAGCTGAGTGGTATGAATAGCTCAAAGGCAAGTGGAACCTACGCTTGGACTAATGGTGTCGACTGTGGACGGGTGACGGTGGTATTATTATGGTCAGCTCTCATACCAGGGAGTAGAGTGAATGAATATATGTGCAGGCTGTTTGACAGTTGTCAGAAGCGATGAGGAAGTGAAGTAAACCGACGCCTAACCCATTCTCAAGAGTAGGCCCGGTGTAGGCAGGCTGGAACCCGTTGGCCAAAGACTGCATAGTTAGATGAAGTAGTATCGTTTGGTAAATTGAGAGTGAGGGAGATATGAGAGGGACTCGTTGGGCATAGTTGCTCGTTGGAATTTATATTTTCGACATGTTCAAGAGAGCCACTGGGAAAGTTCATAGATGTTATCAAGAATATCACAACAGCCGAGAGGAAGAATAGGTCGCGCTTGAGAATAATAGACATCGATAAATGTGGATAAAATACAATGAAAGAGCAGAAATCCACAATTTGGAGAACGACAAATGTGCGGGAACGTGTCATGTCGTATAGTGGACCACCGCACATGGCATACGAGTAGAGAACTCTGGCGAGGTGTTGTGCCGTATTTGTGCAAAGATTGGTTGGTTTCGCTGCGCGAGGCCGAGGAGACGTGACGAAACAGGTAATTAGATAGCAAATTGGCTTGTGGCCCATGGCAACAGTAACCATTATCTCGCACAGTGTGCGCAGCAATTTCGAGAGTCGGCAATGGGCAGGAGGAGATCGATGTCTAGCCCCAGGTTGAGTCATCGACCAGGATCTGTTGTGTATTCGATGCCCACCAAGCCCTCCACGTTTAACCGAGATTCTGAGATACCTAAGATGAGTAGCATCCCTAATAGAGGTATTCTGAAAAGGCTAGATTTAATTTTGATTAACATATTTCACCAGCAGATATCGGCGGAAGGGTATTATATCTGACAGTTCCCCGCAACAGAAGCGAAGAACAATAGAGAGCCCAGGTGAATAAATCGTCCAGAGTAGTAGGTCGATTTCATGATGACGGCATACGGCATTGTTGATGGTTAGGAATGGGCGCTAATTTCGAGTTTCTCTCAAGTCATCAAATTGATTTCTTTAGATTGTATTTATTCAAACTTACTTGAACGATCTGTCCGGTTGAGTCTGCCTTTCATAATCGAAGAGTGATATGCGCAGCAGGTGTCGAAATACCAGAGTTTCCACGAGCGAGAGGTTGTTCAGGACCGTGAGTCTCAAGGAAAATTCTGAACAAGAGCGGATCTTTATCGACGTTTGTGACAAACGAGGATTATGAGATATGTGTTGGACTATAATCGTGGAGAAACATGATAGAGAGAAAATATGGGTGAAGGTGAGTAGAAGAAATACAGTGGAAGGTGTTGCAGTTTTGATCTGTCGTGCACGATCGAGAACCTTATTTTATTAAAGTTTCGGCAATTACTGCCGACGGCGTTGACATGCCAGTGTCGGCATTCCGGCAAGACAGGGTTGGAGAGCCGCAGAGTACCCGGAGTTAAAAGTGGCGTCATGATCATATCGACCTAACCATGGCTTGAACCCGTTGGAGTTTGTTTCTGCCAGATTTTATCCACGGGCAAGCTCATCATTCATCAAGCATGTCTACCAACACTACCGCCTCCAGTGACAACAAGAGGTACACAGTCTTCCATAGTCCAGGAACTGGGTCAGTATACGCCCTAGCTTTACTCGCTGCTTTGGACGTTTCCCATGATATCATTGAAATGGATTTCGAGTCGGTGACGAGGAAGGAAGACACTCCGGAATATCAGAGGTTGTTGGCTGCGAACCCATTAGCTCAGTTCCCGACCATGATAACTCCGGAGGGAACGGTGATGACCGAGACAGCTGCCATAGCGTTTTGTTGAGTAATTATGAATTAGCGAGGAAGTCCTACTGACTCACTACTTGTAGATCTCAACGATAGACATGCCCAAGGTACACCATGGTCAACTTCGAGCCTAACGCCATCGCAGCTAGCGCTGTTTTATCGTCTTATGGTATTCATTCCAGCGAATATCTATCCGGTGATTACCATGATCGATGTAAGTATCCATCTCTGCGATAGTCTTCAAAAGCGAACTCATTAATACTTTGCGTGGCTCAAGTTTCCGGAGAGATTCATAGTCGTTCCCACTTCAGCAAAAGGCATCAACAAAGAAGCTGCTGTCGGATGGGTGGAGGAAATGGCAATTGAGAATCGCGAGGTACAATTCAATAATCTCGAGCGTATCATCGTGGGCGAAGCAGCAGACGGTAGTTTGTACGCTGCGGGTACGAAGGAGCCAACCATTCTCGATGTATATATCGCCGTCATCGTGCAATGGTCGCCTCGGAAAAGGTCAGAGAATATAGTGCATTAAGATAAAGCAAGCTAATCACATCATATGTTTGAATGGATACGGCATCACTGCCCGAGGCTAACTGCAATCACGAGTGCAATGTGGGAGTATCCGGTTGTTGGAAAAGTTTTATCCGAAGGCGGGTTTTCTGAGCAATGGAATCCTCAAGAGTGAAGCCACTGGCGGGAATGTACATCACTGTTGCGGTAGAGCTATGTGTCTAGACACCACGAACAACCTTGAAATCCGAGTCTCAACTTTTGGATTTGAAGTAATAGATTAACGCGTCGCGACGCGTCGTAAGCACGTGCCAGTGCCAGTGGATCGGTAACTGCCACTAGTAGCTCAGTCTTGCTTATGTAATCTTCAACTTGAAGCTCAAGTTCGAGTTCCGAGTTTTCAAGACGACCGTCACTCACCAGAGTCATAACCAACGTGAAAATGCAACACTCTCTATGGTACAGTTCACTTAGAGGCTGCTACTTTTGTGCACCAAATTTGGTCCATGGAAAAAAAAGATATTAGAAAACCCTTTAGTGGAAATGCTCCTTTTCACGAAAGGAGCAATCCCTCTAAAGGAATTAATATTTGGAGCAAAATTGAAGGAGTTATTTTTAATGGCCTTGATCCAATTTGGCGATGCCTTACAAATATACCATTTGTGGTAACTATAATGACTAAACAGCTATTTTAAGCCTTCTATTTCCTCTACCCGACCTTCTCATTTTCCTCCGCTTCTTCTAGACCACTTTTTATTGCAGTTTTGGGCTATTCTGAGCAAACGGGATTGCCTCAAATATTTTCGGATTTGAATTTATTTTAAGGTTGGCCAAAATTGAATTTGGCGTCTGCCCCAAAGTAGCGGCCTCTAAGTGAACTGTACCATAGACCACCTACTAATCGAGCAAGGCAGACTCATCCTATGCTTTTTTGTGGATACATCTCATTTCCTTGCAATGAATATATGTACAACATCCATGGACCATGGCCCCTTCGCCTTTTAGTACAAAAGGACGCACGCTAAGAATGGCGCGAGGCAAGCAATTGCCATACATTACTCTTCGAAATTGATAACGAAGTCTAATGTTACAGAACTCTGGAGGCTTCTGACTGACCCGAGATTCACGGGTAGTGACTGACTGCAGTGGCTGTCAATCGGCTCAGTGAGCTCATTGAAACTAGGCAATATGATTGTCTCTTTCAGCTATCGACTTTACAATATCAACTTTTCCGGTACGTGTTCTATACTTTAATCATTCCGGGCATGTTATAACTTTGCTTTCCCGTTGACACCGGAAAACTTCTCAGACGGCAGGATAGTAACCGATTGCTTCATGCTATGTTATTCGCTTCAAGTTGCGCTCTCGGTTCGTTTACCTATGAGCCATACTTTCGGAGGCACATCGAAGAGCTTGAATCTCGGAGTAGGCTTGTCCACGCTGCGCCAAATTCTTTGCTTCAACTCAGCTGGTTGATTTGCGACATCACGACGAAATGTTCACCTGTGCCTTGCTTTGAACATGATTGACATGCAGATTATCCTCCACATCGTATTCCAAATTAACTTGTTCATTGCATGTCCACAAAAGGACACTCGGCGCCTCCATGTTTGTAGCTTAACCGATCTGTTGCAAAAACGACCGGATTTTTCATTCGTTATATATAGAAGTGCGCAACACAATTCGCCCCTCGAGCTCCCTTGGCTTTGCTCACCACTGTCCTTTCTGTCTTTCGCTTCGTTCCTTTCATTTTCTTTTGTCCACAATGCCATGTTCTCCTTTTCGACCTTAGTCATCGTCATCGCGTATGTCACTCAGAAAGTCTATGCTCGACCTCTCGTCTCTCAGAGAAGCTTGACAATTGTGAACAAAATTGTCTCTCCCGACGGCTTCAAACGCTCGTAAGTCAGCACCTGTTACTCTTTCGGAGCCATCTCGGCTAACATATTGCCGTTGACAGTGCTGTGACTGCCGAAGGTCAATTCCCCGGACCTCTCATCACTGGCGTGAAAGGTGGACGCTTTGTGGTACTTTTTCACTTTCATCAGTGCTCAGAGTTAATGATAATTGAACCTCTCTAAGATCGTTGTCGTTGACAAGCTCACTGATGCGAGCATGCGCCGTGCCACCTCGATTGTAAGTTGTTATATGTTACTGCTGTTAGTTTATTTTAAAATGTAACATATCATCATGTCAGCATTGGCACGGGATGACCCAAGCCAATACGCAAGAAATGGACGGACCATCGTTCGTATCTCAATGTCCTCTTGTTCCGGGAGAATCTTTTACGTGAGTTAACACTGTTATCTTAAAACATGAAACTCTAACTTCTCCTGAAATATGTAGGTACAATTTCGAGGTTCCAGACCAAGCTGGGACATACTGGTACCATTCGCATCTGTCCACTCAATATTGCGACGGGCTTCGGTGAGAACGACCTGAGTCTTTTGTGACCCGAATTGACAATTATCACAGAGGTCCAATGGTTATCTATGGTCGGTCACAGTTGTTCTCCGCCGAACCGATGAATTTATCACACATGTAGACGACAACGATCCACTAAAGTACCTATATGACATCGATGATGGTAAGCTTACACTCAAGTCAACCTTAGCTGTGGCTCATGCTCGCACACCAGCCTCAACCGTCATCACTCTAGCGGACTGGTACCACGGCCTCTCTACTGCACTATTTCCCAATCCAAACAAAGAAGCTCCGTGAGTTACAAGAATTGAACGAAATTGTCTGTCTTTCCTTATTCCACAGTAAAGCGTCCCTGACACGACAACGATCAACGGTCTCGGACGATGGAGTGAGCACACTGGCGAGGCAACGCATCTAGCTGTGGTGCATGCCACACCCAGAAAGAGACTTCGCTATCGCATTATTAACACAAGTTGCCTTCCATCGTAAGCCAAAGTCTCTCATGTCCGACATCGGCCAGCGATGCTAACTCAACTGCAATAGTTATGTATTTTCCATCGATCAGCACAGTATGACAGTCATCGAAGTCGACGGCATTTCGACACAGCCGTACACCGTTGACTCGCTTGAGATTTTTGCAGGTAGGCCTTGATCGCAGAAGAAAATGATAAAGAAGCTCATTAGTTTCTAAGCCCAACGTTACTCCGTTGTTGTACGTCAGTGGTCGCGGGAATGTTCAAAATCTAACCGACCTGTTGTAGGTCACTGCTAATCAGCCTGTCGCAAACTATTGTAAGCATCCGACGGGGTGAAGACAACGAAAGTGGCTGAAGTTTCCTTTCAAGGGATCCGAGCAATCCCTAGTGCAGGGTACAACTCTACCGATGGAGGAGTAAACTCTGCTATTCTTCGCTATGCTGGGGCTCCGGCTATTGAACCCACTTCGACGTCTACTGAAAACCCGGTCAAGCTGAATGAAGCGAATGTTGTAGTGAGTACCATCCGTTCTCTTCCTGCACGAGGCTCTTACTCGTCTGTCATCTAGCCGTTTGTGAATCCTGGGGCGGTGAATGGGTAACTTCCGCTACTTGAATCTCAAAGTTGACGAATGTCATGTAGCCCGGGAAACCTGAGCCGGGAGGTGCTGACATCAACATGGTTCTTCACATCGGAAAAGTGAGCCGTGTTCCGTAAGCATCATTCCTTTGTATTTACGCCTTGGACAGGACCCAGTGAGCCAGAACTTCACCTTGGGCGGCGTGGCATTCGTTCCTCCGAGTATGCCAGTGCTTCTGCAAATCCTCAGCGGAAAGACTGCGGCGACTGATCTCCTTCCGAGTGGATCGGTCTACACCTTCCCGCCAAACAAGGTCATCGAGATCTCGATACCAGGCGGAGGAAATGTGAGCACTCTCCCATCCAGGGACGCTGGTACATTGAAATGACTTCGTATCTTAAAAGCATCCGTTCCATTTGCACGGCCACACATTCGATGTGGTCCGCGTCGCGGGCAGTACCTCGTACAATTACGTTAATCCGATCAGACGAGACACAGTTAGCATTGGTGCGGACTCGGACAACATGACGTTCCGGTTCGAGACGAATAATCCTGGCCCATGGTTCCTTCATTGCCACATTGACTGGCATCTTGAAGCGTGCGTGTCGGACATTCATTCAAAGGCTGATGAGTGCTAACGTCTATTATAGTGGACTTGCAGTCGTGTTTGCCGAAGACGCAGAACGGGTTGAATCACAGAAGAGTAGAACCGTCAACCGTACGTTATTCTTTGACTCTTTGACCATACTGCTAATCGTTTACGACAGAGCAATGGGACACTCTCTGTCCGCGGTACAACAACGAAAATCCAGACACCGGGCTCATGTAAAGCTTCACAGCCTGGAGTGAATTGACTTATGAACTCTTCCTTTCTTATCGGACATTCCCAATGTCGCCATCGGCTCATTGATGGGAACACGTTATGAGAAACGCTTTCGTTCTACTAGATTTGTTCTTCGCAGTGCTTCTGCGAATGTTTTCGTCTTCGTTCACCCTATTTTTAATATAACTAATCGCCGAGTTTTCGCAGTACAAAAATACACAACTTGCTCTGCAATTCGTATCCTCAGGATAAGGCACCTTGATTCATTCTTTCTGCGGGTCGTTACTGACCGTCGAGCATACTGTATAACAACATCGCCAATGCCTGGCTGTTTCAGTCGGATCTTGAGGACAAGGAACCATTCCACCTGCGGCTGCTCCTGACCGTTAGAAATCTAGTATATAACGATCATCAAGACGCCCGAAGAATTTCAGCATACCTACAGCTACATCGTCTCCTACGCAATGGCCGATCACCCAATGACAGACGATATTTCTCTCGACAATGTCTACTTCTCGTACTGGCTGCGTCCCGGAGAGGTTTCCAAGTCGGTTGTGCCTATTAAGGACACTCCGCACTATCGATTCGCTGTTGCAGCACTTACTGTGGCTAATCCGGTGCAGAACCTCCCACAGGGGACTGGTTACGGTGGGTACGCGCGATGGGAGGCGTATTGCATGGGCAGACCCCAGAATCCTATGCATAGCGAGGTCACGTTTGCGGAGCGTATTCAAACATGGAGGCAGAACTACAACGGGAACCCAGACTATCCGATTCAAGTGAGCTCCGACCCAAGTGGCAACATCATCGTGATAGACGATGGGGCACATCGTGCTGCGTTCGCTGCGGCAATGAGAGCGACGACTATCAAGGCTATTGTTGGACATCTCCAGCCGGGTACCTATACTGGCGTCGATACTGCCGCCCTCACCGTTGACAGGATCACGGCCATGGAGAATACGATACCGCGAAACTAGTGGTTGCGTTGTGAGTGATTTGATGTTACTACTTAGTATTTAACTCCTTACCTGCGTTTAGGGATATCGCCGATATCAAGGAATTGAAGATAATCTGGAGTCTGGCCAATGGGTGGTAGACGAGGTGGTGAAAGTGAGGTCGGGTTGAATGTATGTGTTGACGCGGTATTAGTGAAGTCTGCGTATGTATTGGTGTCCAATGCAACAGGGCTATTGCTTTTCTCTTTGAACTTGGAACGGAAGAGATTCAGATCGATCTCCGCGATGCCTTGAAGCCTCACAAGCGGTTTAAATTTAGCAAGAGGGTGCCGGTCCGCTCAATTTTTTTTCTTTGCTCCTGTTGCTTGGTGTGATGCCGCAAGGGTCCTTTCCGCGGCACAAGCAGACCCTTATGGTGCAGTGCACTTATAGGCAGCCACTTTTGTGCAGAAGCCAAATTGGATCTCAAAAGATCTGAAAATAAATTTAATTCCAGAAAAATTCTGCCGTTGCCCATATAGCTCTAAATCTCTCAAAAGAGCATAGAAAGGGCTAATTAAAATACACAGAAGTTCATAAAGGGGAACTTATGGTTTACTAATGTGGATTTAGTCACTATTTATTACTACATTGGGAAGGTATACCCACAAACATAAGAGGCTGCGCCAATTTGGGGCAGCCTATATTAAAAAACTTCTTCAGTTTTAACTTTGAGATAAAATCCTCTTGGGAAATTGTTCCTTTTGCCAAAAGGAGCATTTCTACAAGAGGGAATTTAAATATCCTTTTTTCTTGATTTACTATTTTGGTTGCACAAAAGTGGCTGTCTATAAGTGCACTGCACCATAGAAACAGTAGCATAAGCAGCATAACACGAAGAAGTCACAATTTAGGGCAGGCCCTGGGACATTCGGCTGGCTCGCAAGTTTTGCAGCCCCGCTCGCTTATAACTCCTTTTTGCGTCATCTCTCTGAATTTGGACGAGAATTTGCTCAACGTTAAGCGAGCGTGACAAGCTTGAACAGGCAGGAGACCCTGTTCTCACTCCACCTTATGAATCCTCCGGCTCTTTGCGTGCCTGGAACAGTCTCCTACACAGACCCTTCCACGGTTTGGAAGAGGCCAAAGCCTCAGGGTCCATGTAAAGTTGAGGGGGACCCTTTCCTCCCGTTAGGGAGGGTCTGGCATAAAACATTCTGCCGAAGCCCCGAACATCGTCAGGGTTTACCTCCGCCCGACCCTTCCTGACGGGAGGAAAGGGTCCCCCTCAACTTTACATGGACCCTGAGGCTTCGGCCTCTTCCGAACCGTGGGAGGGTCTGTGTAGGAGACTGTGCCTAGAAATAACTTGAACGAAGGAGTTCATCATGATCTACTTCAAGTTTGAGTGTGGGAAATGTGAATTACTAATCTGGACCAGCCTAGTACTGGCATATGTTATCTTTTTTCTCTCTTATGCTACAGTCAAGAATCGATTTGTAGTATACCTGCGCACCTCGGAGCTTAGAGGAACACATTCATCAGCCGACTCGGAGCATTAAAGGGCAACGGTGCTTTATGATGTTCAATGATTGTAGGACTTGGAGCCTCTCACTCTTGCATGTCACAGACATTAATACAACTACATAGAAAGATTAGCTCTGAATAAGGTTTTCTCCTGCAGATTTTCGGTTTTGGACAAACTCTTGCTCATGGAGATCTCTATTATCTCTTTACGTGCTGCACATATTATTTTTTAGAAAGGCAGACTCTACCGGAAAAGTTATTCAAGTAAGTTCGTATACGTACAATTTTAGAAGACAATCTTATAACTCGAGAAACTAGATCTTCATGGCAATGCCATGGGCATATCACTATAATTCCGACTTACAACCCTGCAGGATTCAATATTCTTTTCTGTATATTCTTCTTTGTTCTTCGCTTCTGTTGCAGGGTACATAATACCCATCCGCCGAAATCTGCTGGTGAAATATCGTAATCAAAATCAAACCTAGCCTTTTCAGACTTCGAGGCTACTATTCCAACATCCCGGGACAATGTGGAGGGCTTGGCGGCCCTCGAATACAACAGATCCTGATCGATGACTCAAACTGCGGCCTAGACATCAATCTCCTCCTGCCCATTGCCAACTCTCGAAATTGCTGTGCACACTGTGCGAGATATTGGTTACTGTTGCCATAGGCCACAAGTCAAATTGCGGTTCAGTTGCCTGTTTCGTCACGTCTCCTCGGCCTCGCGCAATGAACCCAACCAATCTTTGCACAAATACGGCACAACACCTAGCCAGAGTTCTCTACTCGTATGCCATGTGCGGTGGTCCATTCTACGACATGACACGTTCCCGCACATTTGTCTTGCGCCGGATGTTCTCCGACTTGTGGATTTCTGCTCTTTCATTGTATTTTATCCACATTTATCGATGTCTATTATTCTCAAGCGCGACCTATTCTTCCTCTCCGCTGTCGTGATATTCCTGATAGCATCTATGAACTTTCCCAGTGGCTCTCTTGAACATGTCAAAAATATAAATTCCAACGAGCACCTATGCCCAACGAATCCCTCTCATATTTCCCTCACTCAATTTACCAAACAATACTAATTCATCTAACTATGCAGTCTTCAGCCAACAAGTTTCAACCTGCCTACACGGGCCCTACTCTTGAGAATGGGTAAGGCGTCGTTTTACTTCACTTCCTCATCGCTTCTGACAACTGCCAAACAGCCTGAACATATATCCATTCACTCTACTCCCTAGTATGAGAGCTGACCAGAATAATACCACCGTCACCCGTCCACAGTCGACACCATTTGTCCAAGCGTAGGTTCCACTTGCCTTTGAGCTATTCATACCACTCAGCTATTTCATACAGGCCGGTCATGGGTAGGCCACAGAGCGCGTCAACTTCAGAGCAGGTCCTCTCGCAGCTCCCTCCTACTCAAAGAAACTGTCAAAGCGCGGACAGTGGTCTTCCTCATGACGAGACGATCTGTTACGACCTAGAGTGGTTCCTTCGCTTTCGAGACCCTGAATCGGACACAGACGACAATCGGACGCAATGAGCGGTGGTTCTCACTCTGAGAAGCACTTTACAAGTCAATTAAGCTATTCTACACATCAGAGCTAAAGATAAACACATCACCTGAGAAGCACTTTACAAGAGGCCAAAAGTGGAGTGCTTCGCAGGGGGATCCGCGGTTTTGATGAACAAAGGCAAAAACTATACAGTACCAAGCCACTGGACCCTGATCCGACTAGGTCCGACCTATACCGCTGACGTAAGTCGGAGTTCGGGGTCCCGCTCTAGTCGGGGTCCCGCATCGGTAGAGCGGAGGTTCGAGTCGGAGTGGCGGAAGAAAGAAAGAAAAGAGAATTGCTTGCAGGGCACTTGTCCTAGCGGCCTGCAAACATACAGGCAAGTAACCTACGCAAAAAGGAAGAGAATCGGAGTCAAAGAAAGTCCGGTTTCGGACCGGACATGTCGGGGATCCGACTCGGAGTGTGATCGTAAAAGAAAATAAAAGAAAATAAAAGAAATAAAATAACCTGAGGCGGATTCCTGACATTATCCCCCTCCAAGGGCGCTCCTAAAGAGCGCGCGCGTTCGTTAGCGAATGGCGTCGGGGTACCGACAATAGAACTTTCGAATAACGGCGGGGGCATGCTCCATGTTCGCGGCATCGATCCATTGGTCTTCCTCGGGTCCATAGCCTTTCCAGCGAACCAAATACTGCAGAGTCCGACCTCGACCGCTTCGGCGCGAATTAAGGACTTCGGATACTTCGTATTCGATGTCGCCGTCGACGTTTACGGGCTCTGGCGGTGTCTGGACGCGACCAGGAATAGTGTCCGGTGTATACTTCGTGAGAAGCGACACATGGAACACTGGGTGAATCCGCATAGTCGGGGGCAGCTGAAGCTCGTAATTCAAGAGTCCGATCTTCCGCAAAACCATGTAGGGTCTGAGTCTCCGCGGATTCAGCTTGCGCGTGCCCGGTATTGCGATATTCCGTGCGTCGAGCCATACCTTGTCTCCTGGTCGGATGTCCGGCGTGTCTGCATGTCCCTGGTCGTAGTACCGCTTCATCCGCTCCGCTGCGACTTCGAGGGCCGCGCGAGCGTCCTCCTGAGCCTTCTGAAGCAGGTCGAGTCGGTCATCCGCAGCTGGAACCGTCGAAAGTCCGGCACTCGGTACAATAGTGAACTCGGGGTCGTATCCATAGAGCAGTGCGAAGGGAGACACCTTGGTAGCGGAGTGCGCTCGAGTGTTGTGCGCAAACTCCGCCATGGGCAGTAACTCCGACCAATTTTCCTGTCGGACGTCCGTGAACGCGTGGAGATACTGTTCCAACTCCTGGTTCACCCGCTCGGTCTGACCGTCCGTTTGCGGGTGGAAGGATGTCGATGTCGCGCCCTCGATCCCAAGTCGATGGAGTACCGCCTTCATAAACCGGGACACAAACTGCGTACCCCGGTCTGAAATGACTTTGCGCGGCGTGCCATGGTGTTTCCAGACTTCGGACACAAACAAGTCGGCCGTCCGCGCGGAGTCAATATCCGAGGTCGTCGGTATGAAATGGGCCTGCTTGGTGAGTCGGTCTACAACCACAAAGATGGCGTCGTATTCGCCGGACTGTGGCAGCTGTGTAATGAAGTCGCACGAAATGACCTGCCACGGTCCGTCTGGTACTTCGTTGGGCTGAAGCGGACCAACCGGACGTTGCGGGATGTTCTTCGTCCGCATACAAGTGTCACAGCCCGACATGTACCGCTCGACGAAGGTAGACATACCAGGCCACCAGTAGTTCCGACTCACCAGCTCGTAGGTCTTCCAACGACCCGGATGTCCGACCGGAAGGGAATCGTGGTGTAACTTGACGATATCGCGGCGGATCTCCTTGTCCTTCGGCACATAGACCTTACCCTGGTACAGCAGCAGCCCATCCTCCGTGTTCCACTCCTCCAAATCGTTCGCCAGCGCGCGCGGAGCCCCTTCCTTCACCTTCTCAATCGCCTCGACCAATTCCTCATCAAACTTCTTGGACTCCCGAATCCTTCGCAACAACTCCGTATCCCCCTCTGCCCGGACCATCCCTCGTCGCATCGCCAACGTGTAGAAGCAGTTCGTGTCCAGAAGGACCTTGTTCGTATTGTCCGGTCCGTCAGGACGAAGATCTTCACGCCTGGACAAAGCATCCGGCTTTCCACCGAGTCGTCCGGGGCGGTGACGGATCAGGAAGTCAAAACGGCTAAGGAACAAGCTCCAGCGGGCCTGGCGTCTCGTAAGGTTTCGGGCTTCAGCAAAGAAGAGCAGGTTTCGGTGGTCCGACACAATATCGATTTTGTGCGGACTTCCTTCGAGATAGTGCCGCCACTCGTCCAAGGCTCGGACGATGGCTAGAAGCTCCTTGTCATGGATCTCATAGTTCCTCTCCGCATCGCCCAGGGACTTCGAATAGTAGGCCACTGGGTGAATGTCACCGTCTGTTCCGATCTGCGAAAGTACCGCTCCGGTCGCGAAGTCCGAAGCATCGCATTCGAGGATGAAGGGTTTCTCAAGGTCGGGCATCGCGAGGACCGGTGCCTCAGCAAACTTCTTCTTCAGACCATCGAAGGACTCTTGCTGGCGGGTAGTCCAGCGCCACTGGACATCCTTCCGCAACAATTCGGTCATGGGAACCGCCAGCTTCGAGAAGTCCTTGATAAAACGTCGGTAGAAGTTTGCGAACCCCAAGAAAGCCTGAATGTCCTTCACCTTCGCCGGAGTCGGCCAGTCGGCCACCGCTTCGACCTTCTTCGGATCCATCGAGATAATCCCAGAGCCAATGATCATACCCAAGTACTCGATGGAGTCCTTGTGGAACTTGCACTTTTCGGGCTTACAGAACAGGTCATACTTTTCCAAATGTCGGAGTACCTCCTTAACGTGTTCCTCGTGCTCCGACTCGTTCTCCGAAAATATGCAGATGTCATCGAGGTAGATAATGACAATAACATCCAGCATGTCCTTGAAGAGCTCGTTCATCATCCGCTGGAACGTAGCGGGTGCGTTCGTAAGTCCGAAAGTCATAACGGTCGGTTCGAAGTGGCCCTCCTGAGTCCGAAAAGCGGCCTTCCACTCGTCGCCTTCCTTGATGCGGATATTGTTGTATCCGGCCTGCAAGTCAAGCTTGGTGAAAACGCGGGCCTTCTTCAAGGAATCGATGAGTTCGGTGGTCAGCGGGAGCGGGTACCGATTTTTGACGGTGATCTCATTGAGTTTTTGGTAGTCGACGACCATCCGAAGCGATCCGTCCTTCTTCTTGATGAAGAAGACCGGAGCAGCGGCGGGGGACTTCGACGGACGGATGTAGCCCTTGCGGAGGTTCTCCTCAATGAACTCCTTCAAGGCTGCACGTTCCGCCGGTGCCATCGGATAGATCTTGCTGTACGAAGGGGTCGATCCGGGCTCCAGGTCGATCGCATGGTCAAACGGCTTCCTTTCGGGCAACCGTTCGGCCTCTGACTTAGAAAACACCTTCGCAAACTCGCGGTACTGCGGGGGGACCATCTCCTCGAAGGACTTGTCACCCTCCTTCACTGCCGACTTCTCCGCGATCGCCTGCGACCAGGTATACGAGGCCGCAACTTTATGCACAAAGTCTGGATCATCCGCCACATAGAACTGCTCCGCGTCATGGTAGATGTCCATGTACTTTTCGGAGTACCGAAATCCGGGGGGAATCTTCGCAAGGTCGTCAGACTCACTGTCCGACTCATCTGAATCATCACCGACTTCCGCAACGCAGACTCTCGCATGGGGCTGCGGTCGCGGTCGCATCTGTCAACTGTTCTTGCACTGCGCGGTCCGCAACTTGCGAACGGCGCGGGGTAGCGGTTGTCCGACTTCTACGACTCTTGCCGCTTCGACAGGGCGGCATTCGTTTGGACATCGCGTGAAGCTGATGGTCTCGTCGTTCCAATCAATCTCGGGGTTATGGTGGTGTAGCCAATCTATCCCAATAATCAACGGATAGTCTCCAATGTTTGCCACTGTGGCATCGACTTCTTCTTTGTGTCCACCGATCTCCAGAGTAAGTCGGACTTGGTCTGTAATCGGACCACTCTGGTTCAGC
Source organism: Trichaptum fuscoviolaceum (assembly GCA_910574455.1). Lineage (NCBI taxonomy): Eukaryota > Fungi > Basidiomycota > Agaricomycetes > Hymenochaetales > Trichaptaceae > Trichaptum > Trichaptum fuscoviolaceum. Next base: position 2,287,412 of record CAJSYZ010000012.1, on the reverse strand, counting down.
GAATCGTTGGCGTTGTACACCTTGATCGGTCGGTCGAGAGGACGAGTACGTAGTCCGAACTTCCGCACCAACTTCTGGTTGATAATCACCGAAAATGCACCGCAGTCTAGCAGCGCTCTCATGCTCAAAATCTTTCGGCCGTCACTTATTCTCACTGGGACATGGATGAATCGACGCAAACTCTTGTGTATTAGCGAGGTACGATTGTACACAGAGGGATCGGACACATCATCATCTAACAGCGAAAATCGGTTCGGGGTCTTTGGCGGAACGACCGCGCGCCTAGACCCACTCAAAAACCCTGACTCTTGAGAGCAGCAGCGACCGCTTTGGCGATCTCGTCAACGGTCGGAGTGCGAGCGGCGTTCACGGTCGGAGTCTCGTCGCGGACTTCCTCAAGGGTCGCAGTCGGTGTCTTGGAAGCGGCGGCGGGCGCAGAGGCGGCGGGCGGAGCGGTGGACGACGAGGCGGCGATCTGTGAAGCCACCTTCGATCGGACATTTGATTTCTTGCTCCGCTGTGGACAGTCTCGAGCCAGATGTCCATGCTCACCACACTGGAAGCAAAGTCTGCGGCGCATCATCTCTTCAGTGCTCAAGCGATCGATGTCCATTGCGTCGGGGTCCCGAGTCGGTCCGCGCAAAGCGGAGTGGTGTGTCTGTGAGCGGGAGCCCCAGTTCGGACTCCAGTTGTTCTGCTTTAAGCCAGTCCGACGTGCACGCAAGTCCTCATCGTATTCACAAAGCAGTCGGACCCACTGGTCGAAGCTCTTCGTCTCCGGGATCTCCTTGCTCGCCAGATCGTAGCGGAACTGGCTGCTGAGTCCGGTCTCGAACACCAGCATCTTCCCATCCATCCCCCAGTCCACCTCCGACTCCACCAGCAACGCACGAAACTTCGCCGCATACTCCAACACCGTGTCCTTGCCCTGGCGCAGTTTCATAAGCTCCTGTCCGGCGTGGCACTTGATGTTCGGACGTCCGAACGCGGACTGGAGGGACGCCAGGAAGAGTTCCAAGTCGGTCATGAGAGCAGGGACTTCGGTGCCCTCGAGGGCGGCGGTCGTGTGCGGACAAGCCCATTGTTCAGCGGGCCCGCGGAGTAGTGAAGCGGCCCATAGACAGGCCATCGTTGGACTGCCTACAAACTCCTGGGGGCGCATCCGGACATAAAGTCGGACCTTCTGCGACCACTCCTCAAAGCTGATACTCTCTGCCTCCTTATCTTTCGGCGTACGCCCATAGAACGCGGGTGGGGCACCAACCTTTGGACCCTTGGGAGTGCGGGTCGCGCCTTCCTGCGCATTTCGGACAAACAGGTTCATGAAGTCGTGGAGGCGCTGGTTTTCGGCGGTCACCTCCTGCAGGTGTGACTGGAGAGGTCGGGTGGCATCATTGATAGCCTGGAGGACATCTGGGGGGAGATCTCCGCCCTGCTGGGGCGGTGGTGCGGTCTGGGCGGGAGCAGCGCCCGGAGTCGGAGTCGGAGCAGCGCCTGGCGCGGGCGCTGCTGGCGCGGGGTTGATCGGGTCGGTCATATCTTCGTCGGAGTCTTCTTGTCCGAATCTTCCCATTCAGAGGGATCAAAAATCGGTCGGTGCAATCGCAGGGCGTCGAAAGAACAAACTTTTGGCCTAATGTTACGACCTAGAGTGGTTCCTTTGCTTTCGAGACCCTGAATCGGACACAGACGACAATCGGACGCAATGAGCGGTGGTTCTCACTCTGAGAAGCACTTTACAAGTCAATTAAGCTATTCTACACATCAGAGCTAAAGATAAACACATCACCTGAGAAGCACTTTACAAGAGGCCAAAAGTGGAGTGCTTCGCAGGGGGATCCGCGGTTTTGATGAACAAAGGTAAAAACTATACAGTACCAAGCCACTGGACCCTGATCTGACTAGGTCCAACCTGTACCGCTCACGTAAGTCGGAGTTCAGGGTCCCGCATCGGTAGAGCGGAGGTTCGAGTCGGAGTGGTGGAAGAAAGAAAGAAAAGGGAATTGCTTGCAGGGCGCTTGTCCTAGCGGCCTGCAAACATACAGACAAGTAATCTACGCAAAAAGGAATAGAATCGGAGTTAAAGATAGTCCGCTTTCGGAGCGGACATGTCGGGGATCCGACTCGGAGTGTGATCGGAAAAGAAAATAAAAGAAAAATAAAAGAAATAAAATAACCTGAGGCGGATTCCTGACACTGTCCATTGTGCACTGAGCCAGACAGGCGCAGCAACGTCGTGTCAGCCGTCACTACCTGGGGTCGTCACGTATTCAACGCGCACTTTGGCGAGGAGAGAGGGGAACAATGTAAACATTGCAAGAAGGTGGTGTCTGTTGGAAATTTAGAGAGTGTGCCACAGACAGTGGCAGTCAAGAGCAGAGAACCATCCCCTGTATAGTAATGTGCTACGAGAAATATGTACATGCATGGCAAGTCAGCCCGTATCTAAACCCAAATCGGGTAGTGTGCCCGCCGCCATAAACATAGGCCTCAACACTCCCCCTCGGCGAGCACACTCTGACAAGAAATTACAGGAAAAAATAACATAGAAATGTGAGAGTAACAGCAGACAAAAAATCCAGCAATACCCGGCATGCACCAGCAGACAAACAGACAGACAGACAGGCAGTGTGACAGCCAAGCTCCCCCTAAATGTGACATCAGAGAGCGAATTTAATATTGGCAAGTGAGGCCGAGGCAGGATCCGGGGCTTGGAACGCCAGAGAAGCAGTTTCCTGCGCAGTCGGGTTATTACTGTTGTTGTTGTTGTTGTTGTTGTTGTTGTCTTTGTTTGGTGGTATTGCCTTGCAGAAGTTGCGAGTATGTCCAGTCTCGCCACAGCGCCAGCATGCGAAATCCGGCTTGCGAGGGGAACTGCCGGCGGAGCGGAAACGAGAGTGGTTGCCAGTGGACTTGGTCGTGAGAGCAACTTCGGTGGTGGCATCATAACTTGACTTGCGGTGATCACCATAAGTGGAACGACGAGCCTCTTCGTTAATTAGCCAGGCAATAATAAAGTCCAGGGTCATCACTTCCGGTGGTGTACCATCAAGGGAAATAACAAAAGATTCGTATGAAGAGTCCAGACCCATCGTGAGAGCCAAAATAAGGTCTTCATCATCAATTCGGACACCAATTTGCTCGAGGTCCCAACAAATTGATTTGACCCTGCTGATCCAGCCAGACATTGGTTCCGTTTCTCGCTTCTTAGCCGAAAGGAAAGTTCTACGAAGAGTCAGTCTTGTAGCCAGACCCTGAGCTTTATGAGTTGCCTTGACAGCCTGCCAAATGACGAGAGGGTCTTTATCTTGCATGTGGACCAATTGAGACTTGTCGGCGCGCTCAATAAGCATAGCGCGCGCTTGCGCCATCTTTGATGCCGACTGCTTCTTTAGGGCCTTGTCAAAGGCTTCTTGAATTTCATCCGGAGTCTTTCCTTCTATATCCACAATAGGCTCAATCATGGTCCATAAGTCCTTCCGAACTAAGGCGGCCTCCGTGCGCATGGTCCATTCCGAGTAATTCTTGTCGTGCAGGCGAAGAGGTCCGGTGGCAACAGGCACCTTGTCAGACTCGCTTCCAGATTCAGACATACTGGCTTCCAAATAGAGATATGCAGGCTTCAACAGACAGACAGACAGACAGAGAAGTTGTAGATGTATGCAGCAGATAGTTAGAGCGAGGGGCTCATAACCTGTTGGAAATTTAGAGAGTGTGCCACAGATGGTGGCAGTCAAGAGCAGAGAACCATCCTCTGTATAGTAATGTGCTACGAGAAATATGTACATGCATGGCAAGTCAGCCCGTATCTAAACCCAAATCGGGTAGTGTGCCCGCCGCCATAAACATAGGCCTCAACAGTGTCGAGGGATGACTTGTTGAATTGTTGAAGCGACATGAGGAAGAGTATTGCCCGGTTCTCCATCCGAAAAAAAGGGCGCGAAGAAGCGTCGCCAACAGCGAAGAAGAAGCGCGAGGAAGTGAGCAAGGTGTTTTCAATTTATATTATTTTTGATCTTCAAGTACTAGATGTTTTTACGATTCTTCGTTCTTATAACTCCATGTACACATTTGTTCGGTCTCTTATATTTATCCATGCTGCTATTGTTGTATGTTCTACATAATTGTAACCTTCTCCCCCCTATGTATCTATTCAAGTTACTTGTAGCCCGTAGTTTTCAAGTGGAAGATAAGTTCAAGCTGTTGTATCAGAACGGCTTAATGTTTGCGCTTAAGCTCACCATGTTTTCTCATATGACGAAGTGTGCGAGCAATATATGTAGCTAGTTATCTGCTTCGGATCCTCCTATTCATTCTAGGCAGAGGGGTATCGCCAATACAGTTTTATAGCCTTCAGGCAAGCAATGTGGCATCAACGGCTAGCTGCCTTGTTCTGCTACTATTAATGTTAAGTAGGAGTCTCTCGAGTTCCGGAGAGTCGAAATTAACGTGCTCCGCGTGAGTTTAATGCAATTATTCCATGGATCTTATTACAATAGTCTATTGTCTGTGTTGTTGTACTCGTTCGTTGAATACTACTGTATCGCGCCAGTTAATCCACGCGAATTTACTTCCGGCATCTCGGCAATTTATATGAACGTTGGGACTACTGACATAAAGCAACTAAAATCTTCTCTTTAGTGATCCCGTATGTAGCTCTTTCGGCTTAACCACTTCCATCAGGATTTTTATTGAGTATAGGACTTATTGAGGCATACGTATCTCTGTGACCATGTGGAAGTTGATGCTGTTGAACGTTAGTGAGCGCATTGAATTTCGTCCGATGATCACCATTAAAATCTTCAGATTAATGCGTAACTATTGCTCGAAGATACTAGCGCGAGAAATCTCTTCAATATAAATGTGTAGCCATCCCAGACTCGGAGGTGTACAAGCTCGAACTGAGGACAATGACCGTAGCAATAATGTGCATCTGCCATATATTGTACATTTAGAGTTTATCACTTACGATGGTTTGGGCCCGACATTGCGTGGGAACTATAGTGATACGGGTATCTTCAAGCTTTACGGAAGTAATGCGTCCATCAATCATTACTATGTGTCTCACCGAAATTACGATCCTGGATGGAATTGGTTATTATTGGTATTGTTCCGTCTACATTTACACATTTACCCAGTCAAACCAAAAAATGCTAACCGAAGTTTTGATATTTACCTTTCACTTATGATTGACAAGATGATTCCGGCTCCGAGGCATCTTCGCCATCTAGCCCACTCTACATACACTTTTGATTTTCATCTGAATCCGAGTCTAGACACAGGCACACGACGTGCTACTATGTATGTAGTATAAAGGCACTTACGATTCTCACGGTAAGCGAGCCTGCCAGCCTGACATCAGGGAAACTTCCTTTTGCTTACGGCGACTGACGCGTCCTGATTTGGCTGGCACCTGTCTGAAGGGTCGCTACTTCATCTGAAAATACACTGATTGCCTTATCTCACTGAAATAAGGAGTGTTTCAGGATGCAAGCCGTCTCTCAGTGCATCAGAATGCAAGTCAGGATTTCAGTGCTCAAGTGTAATACATCAGAGATTGCTAACGGCGGCTGGCGCGTCCTGGAGCTTCCTTAAATGGGTTGAAGCGTTGTCATGCCTGCCTGAAGTGTTGCCTGGCTGCCTGATGGCCTTAAAACGGCGTTTCAGGACAAAATCAGTGCGTAAGGAGGGAAGCTATACATCAGGTGGCAAGTCAGACTCAAGTGAGATTTACTACTACTACCACTACTGTACTCAAGTGAACTTGAACCTCTGTTTTGAGATTTCAAGCTACCTTCATCTTCATGACATCTTGAAAGCAACAGCAAACACCATTGACAACCTCAGTCTACAATGATCATTCAACGAGAAGCAATTCAATAATAGATACAATCACGATGCTCCTGGCAACTTTTGAAGACAAGAGCATGCACTCAACAATTTACTCAACAAGATAACACCGTTAGCACTATTCAAACGGGCCTCAGCCTACTCAATATCGAGCATTGGGAAGTGATGGATTTCTGCATCCGGTAAGGCCAAGGCATCTTGATTCAAGACGGAAGCAACAGCAAACGTGCTGTGCGCGTCGATTGCCGCATCTAATAGAGCAGATGCAAGTGAGAAGATGATCAGCCTGAGTGACAACTTGAAAAGGATAACTTACAATGGACTTGAGCAGCCGACAGCTCAACTTCGGCCCAATTGCTCCTCGTGACCGTGGCATCCTTCTCAATGTTTGCCTGCAGGAGTCTGCCTGCCATCTCCTCCAGCTTTATAAACGGTTGCGGAAACTTGAACCAGAGACGGGGGTTCAGAAGCAGCTGGAGCCAAGTTAGCGTTCTTGGCCAGAAATCGGGGTAAACGAAGCGCGCCCAATCTGTCAAATCGACACAGGAGGTTACGGGAACGCCAAATTTATTCCTGATGCGAGTTGCATCACCTGCCAATTAGTTCAGTTATGCCAAATAATGAGAGAAGAAATGGGACTCTCATACCAGCGATTCCTGCTGACACTTTCCATACAGCTTCATCACCTAATAATTGTGTCAATCTCGCGGGAAGTTCATTAAGTAGATGAGTCCGGAGGAGGAACACATGTTGCTGAACCGCGAGTTGGATGAGGTCCACGCGATATAGCTCTGGTGAGTTACTCGCCCATTCAATGTCGAGGGCAACGAAGCGTCGTTCCGGGGCATCCGGCAAGGAAGCATAGATGACGTCTACGGCATTCTCCATCGTCGCGGTGGTCAGACATACTTCAGGAACAAGAGGTCCGAGTGTATAACTGCGAAGTTGAAGAAGAGGCGTTGGCGGAACCCCCAGGTAGTCGAGGAGATGTTGCATCTGTTTGTGAAGCTGGCAAAAAGTCAGTGCAGTGATTTTGAGAGGAAATAGAAAGTAAGCACGATTTTTTGCATCCTAGATATCCTCCTTTGTGTCCAAGGAAGTCTTCGCGCGATGCGTACTCGAAGCACAGCATGGTCAATCAATAGGAGCATGTGTAGCCCCAACAGAATGTGATAAAAGTTCATGGCGAAGGGTTGAGTGGGTGGGTGGGTGGCGGGGAGGGGCGACACCCACTCCGAGTTCACATTTATACAAAGCTCTTGCACGCATTTTTCTGATGCCTTATTCTTCTGGGAAAAGAAGAGAGGAATCTATCAGTGCATTGTACTATGGCTCGGATAAACCTCAAGCTGAACTGACAGGAGATAAGAAGGATTTCTTCTAGATGACTCGATTATGAGGCTTCTTTTCATTTTATGCACAAACAAACAAGAAAGTGAGTCAGGTTAACTCCGAAGAAGTCAGGAAGACATAGCCCACTGCACAAGAAGCTGTTCCATCAGCTCTAGAAGGCAAAGCCACGAGTAAGCCGTCATACAATCAGTCATCCCTGGACACAACTCGAAACCGGAACCATGCCGATATGGGAAATGGGATCAATGCACCCCAATCCGCTTTGAAAGAAGTAGATTGAATGAAGGCACGTTTCTTGACCTTAGAGCTGGGGGGATTGCGCTGTCGGCCGATAATCGACTTATTCTGCATATTGAAACCGAGCGATCTCCGTTTCGGCGGCAATGGTGGTGGCACAGAGGTGTTTGTCGAGGAATAGGACATGACTACTTGAACGATATCTAAGATGAAGTAATACTTTTTCCCGTTTGATGCATTCGCAATTTGCGTCGTGAGCTGCTTTGCCAACGTCAGGTAGACTGTTTGACGCACCTCTCATCAATGAGCTCGAGCTCAAGGTTGCGGTACTCGAGGCATCGGACGCAAATACCGACACCGGAATTTCCGAAATCGATCCAGAGGATGGGGTGTGGTGGGGAGGCTGATCCCATCGAGCTCGCCTTCGCGTTTGGTGATCTCGGGCTTCTTGACGTCCGCGTACAGGAAGAAGTCGCAGAAGAGCGCTTGAGCCTGCCTAGGGCTTGCGCTTTTGAACTCGATCCAAACATCCATGCCACCGGGGCGCGAGAGCGCGGGGTCGAAACGCTCAAGATGGTTCGTCGCTGCGACGAGAAGAGGAAGCGGCCAACAGCAGCGGCGACACCATCAAGTGCATTAAGAAGGCCAGAAAGAGAGAGCGTGTTCACGTCGGATAGAGTGTCATATTTCTTGCTTTTCTTCTTCTTGCCAATTTCTTCATTGTCGTCATCATCGTCATCTTATCCTTGTTGTCGGACAACAAAGAGCTCTTCTTCTTACCACCAGGAACACAGGTTGAGGACCCGTCGCGCGAAGTTGAGCGAGTGAATGCAGCATCAAGGTCCTCGAGAAGGACAATACACGGGGCAGGCACACGGCCCATAAGCGACGACAATGCCACATCGTTCATCCAAAAGGCGGAACGTGAGATGGCGAGAATGTCGAGCATGAGCGCGCCAGCAAGGGCATGGATCAACAATGATCTGCCCAAGCCAGGGACACGATAGAGGAAATTGTCGTGACGAGAGCGGTTACCACGGTCAGCGCACCACTGATTCAGAAAGAGAGGTTAAACTTTCAGTCGATGTGTGGCACTTTATGTACATACCTTCTCTGATTGCAAGAAGTCCCTTGTGTCGGCAAGGAGCATCTCTTAAATCCCCGCCATGAGCCATGGAATCAGCGAAATAGATATGAATTTGATGGTCGTCTGGTGAGGCAAACTGGAAGCCTTTGAGCTCCTCATCTCCGAATGACTTGTCTCTGAAAGAAGACTTGCCCGGCAAGATGGTGCGCGCTGTCGTCTCGAACTCGTAAGCGTGCTGGCATTCTAAGCGCTTCAACAACCATAGCATCAGCCAGTCATGTAGTTGTGTTCATCGGGTCATGAGCTATTGTTGCAATAGCGGATAACTACTAGGGCTACTTACCAGTCCCCACAACAATGAAAGTGTCTCCGGAAGTCTCTAGTTTCCAACCTGACCATGGCTGTCAGTGGTGGTAGCGGACGACGGAGGGCCTGTGATGCCAGTGTCAGACCCCACATGGGAAGTCATCATGTCGATGCTGGGTACTACTAGTAGCAGGAGTGCGATGGCAATGGTGGTGGTGCTGTCTGGCGGTGTTCCAGAATTGCACCATCTTGCGTGCGCTGTAAACGGTGTGAGCTAGGATTCTGTATCAAATGGTATGTAAATAACGTGAAGTAAAAGGATTGAGAAGGAGAATAAACTCACCAGCCTTGAACTCCTGTGCCATGCTCGTGCAGACCTCTGTCTCCCATTCCGCCCAGATCTGTTACGACATAATTTAGTACAAAGTGCAGGAGAGCAGCGCATGGAAGATGTCATATGTGAAGGAGACAGCGCCAAGGTTGAAGAAAATGACAAGCCTCAAGGTAGTGCAAGAGGATGAGATGAGAGAGTTTGTGCGCATGGTGGGGGAGTTGAGGAAGGGGCTCAGTCTGGGAAAAGGCGAGCGGCGATGTCCACGTCGGGCTCTTGCTGACTCGGAGTCGGGAAAACAATACTACCAAGTTGCGTGTCTGTCTTTGAATCAAGGTTGGTCGCAAAGCCCATTTGATCCAGCTCCTCCGTCGTCTGCCAGAAGGCAATAGCATAAGTCAAGCCGTCCAGTTCCCTCTGACCTAGAACGTCCCGAGAATAACAACCGGTCATTCCATTAAAATTATTATACCTAACAGTTGTCGAGCAGAGCAGTTGTAGTAGTAGCCGGACCGACCTTCGCCCCTCAGGCTTAGTTTACTAGTACTAGTAGTTTCCGACTTCAAGCTGACCTCCGAGTCGGAAGAACTTCCGAGTCAGAGCCTGAGACCGAGTCCGAGTCGTGGGACTTCAAGTTCAGCTCAAAAGTTCAAGTTGCCGAACAATGACCCGTAACGATGTTCGGTCTTCAGGTTGGTAGACCCGGATTCGAGCCAGTCGTGAATTTATCGGGCAGTAATTAGAGCATCACTGGTGCCAGTGAGTCCAAGTCCGACTCGGAATAGTTAGTAAACAATTCATATCGTTTTTTATTTACATACAGAATACAACAACTTGAATACCGATGCACAGAAAAACACAAGTATAAGGTCGACGAACACAGAACAGGAGACAAACATACAAAGACACAACTTGAATACTAGTGGTATGCACTGGTATGAGGTAATGCTACGAAAAGAAAACAGTTAGAAATAGTTTGAGTACAAGCCTGAGTCCTCAGGCTACTTCGTCTGACTCCGAGTCTGCGGTCTAAGTGAATTAAAAGGTCCCAATGCTGCTCGTTCCCGCTCAACCTTGTGGTGCTCCTCATTAAACCACGCTTTCCATGTACTCGAGCCCTTGTTAGCCCTAGTTACCTTAATCTGTGGATGATATTCCGCAAGTTCCGACATCACTGCATCATCCTCTTGTGATTCGAATCCGAAATGAATATCACCGTAACCGAAGCCTGAGGTGCGCATCTCCGACAATTGTTGCCAAATAGGGACTCCGTAAGTGAACCCATCGTGTTGCCATTCGGTCGAAGTCGTAACAAAGGTGATTGTACCAAGTGCGTTGGCATCCTGGTCGATGACCAAGCTTCCGGAATCACCTTGGTCTCCAAATATACGGCTAGGACCACCGAAGTGCTTGCCGGGTGGAAATTGCAGGACCGCCTGCCAGCAACTCTCGACGCCCTTTACACCTTCTTTGATTCCACAGGTTTTGCGACATTTGCCTTCACCGGAGACTGTGACATCATATTCTAGTGTAAGATCGACCCAGTAGGAAGTGAGATTGTTATAAACGCCCACTGTGTGGCCAGTTGTCCAACCAAACTTATATACCCGTCTTGTTTCAAGCTTCGAGGATACGACCTTTGTGCCATCATTCGCTAGTGCTCTATGGAGCTGCTTATCTGTAATCGCTTGTTTGTCCGTTTCTTCTTGATAAAGACGGCTGTAGATGTCGCGCGGTTTCGTGAAATCTTTGATATGCACCAGACCATCATGTACTTGAGTGCCTTCCTTCCATCCCATGAACTCCAGAATGTCGTCGAAAGCAGCTGAACCACACATGCTCTTTGGTTCATACCTTCTCAAGTCTGCATAATTCCAAAATTGCCCCTTCCCATGCTGCTTGCAGAGAGTAGTCATGTCAGATGGGAGACGGTCGTCACAAATCCTGATCAACGCCCAGTCCGATGCATAGGGGTGCTTGTTAGTCCGTGTGAGTGTTTGTTGGCATCCGAGGGGTTCTACGAGGCACTATTGATCCGCTCAGACTCTGATTCTCTGCCACGAGAGAAGTAGTCAACAAAGCAGGACTACCGGCGAAGGAGAAAGTAGGACTCACCTGGCCATATGCCATCGATGACACCTTCTAGTCTCTGCCTTGCAGATCGAATACTATTTTCCTCGTTGGATGGGCGAAAGCCCGTGATCTGCCGAGACAATTCTATCAAATCAAAGCCTTCCCTTGGCGAAGCTGGATATCACCTCATTAATCATTGCTGCCGGTATAGGAGAACGTAGTAGAAAGCTGTAGGACTCACGCGGAATCGGATTTCTACGTGATGGCTTGGATGATGCCAGCATGATGCTGATTCAAGTTGAAGTCGTTGCTGTTGTGCTTTCGAGTTCAAGATGAATAGGTAGTACTATTGGGACGAAATGGGAAAGAATGCAGTGGGAAAGACGTCACTGGCACGGTTCTGCAGTGGCTGCCACTGGCAGTGAGTGGCGTGAGCCTGAGAAGTCTGGCTTCAAGTTCAGATTCAAGTTCCGCATTTAGTAGCCTGACTACCCCATGCCCACTGCCAGTGGCATCGACGTATCGTGTCTTTGTCTACTATACTCTGTAGTACTGTACTCTAGTAGTACTCAAGGTTGTTCTTTTCAACAGCTTGAAGCCCTCTCACCTTAAAGTCGAAGTCCCTGCCACCTAAATTTTAGTTCAGAGGCTGCCACTGGCGGTACTCAGGCTGGCGGTGAGTCAACCAGTCTCCTAGTTTAACTTCATCCGCTGACTGAGATCTTCAAACTTCAAGTTGTAGCCTGAGTAGTACTATCTACTACTACTAGTATATTGGCAACTTGATCTCTAAATTTGAACCGAAGTTCAAGATACTACTATTCGGTTCCGACGACTCGGAGTCGGACTCGGAGTTGGTAGGCTCACAGCTACTATACTATTGCACCAGTTTTAACTCTATTTTGAAGCTGTTGGAGAAAGCGAAACAACCTCCTATCAGGCTTCAAGTCACAGTTTTGTTCAAAATGTCCAAAATGTCCAGTGAGCCTGAGTTTGAGTCGAACCCCCTTGTTGGTTCTGACAATAGCTAAATTGTAGATAAAAGGAAACGGTACGATCATGACTCGGAGACAGTTGAGAGACACACATCTGCCCTGCGGGTGAAATCAAATCATGGAGGTCGAGGCAACGGGCAGCACCACTGGCAATCGCGCGACTGGTCGCAATTTCCAGACCGGAGTATAACGTACGCACATACATCTTCGAACAACCCTTCAGCTGGGAGTCATGGCTCTCTTCAAAAACGCATTTTCCCCAGCCCTGCAAGTCCGAGTCCTAATAGCCGACCTCTTGAAGATCGCATTTCTGCCGGCCCTTCAAATCTGAGTCATGGTAGCCAACGTCTTCAAGATCGCATTTCAACTCGGAGTCCTAGTAGCCACCATCACAATGAACCTGAAGGTACTCCTGCCAGTGACAGCAAAAGGCGTAAAGTTGAGAAGGAGGACGGAACGCTGAGTCATCGGGCACCGTTCCCGGTATCTGTTCCACCACCATCAAGGCCACCATCATCACTGACCGATAATGTGAGCCTGCCAGTGAGTCGCATCACGGGACCTGGCAGTTTTGTCCAAACACCTACTGGCGGAGATTGCGGAGATACTATAGGTGAACTGCTTAAAAATATGGCACAAAGTGCTTCGCACACTGGCATAGAAGGCAACGAGTCGGTTCGCTCGACTTCAGGCCATCCAGGCCTTTCATCGGATGATAGGATTGCGAGTTTGGAGGGTCAGGTTGATACAATGAACAAAACTCTTCGCAAGATATATTCTGATGTCGCTCTCTTGACTGATAATATTGCTGGGGTAAGTATTATGATCATGTTTCGAAAAAGAACGTCTAATAACCTACGCTTGTTAGTCACGGGCAGCAGGCGACGCTGTTAGAGTAAGGAAGACCTTGGATAGTCTAAGGTTCTTCTTCATGGAATCCTCCGCAATTGTCCTTGGGTTCTCAAGAGAGGAGATACGGACTTGCCTTGACAGTCGAGGCACTGATGATCCCTTCGGTTCCCTCTACTTCGAGTTGAGCAAGTTCAAGTTTCAGAAAATCATGAATGAATACTACCAACTTCATTCTCGCGACGGCTCGGAAGGTCTTAGACAACTGTTATCTGAATATGGACTTTATAGAGAAGAGAAGGCAGAAGATTTTATGGCAGTATTGAACTCATACGATACGGATGCCAAAGATCTTAAGGCTTTCCAATTCTTCATACCGTTCTTCCAGGCCTACTACGACGTAACTTACAAACTCATTGCAATCATCGATGCCGGTCTCCAAAGCATGTCAGTTACGGTCTCTAGACTTTTCCAGGCTCATTCTCAGGCTTCCAGTCATCTTTCCGGTATTCGGCCCCCCCCACTGAAAGTGCATCTACCCTATCATCCGATATCGGAACCAGGGAGTTTGCAATCGAAATACATGACGCCTGCGGTTGAACGGCTTCATTTTCAGCCCCAGAAAGAGGAGGTCAACGAAATGCTACTGCAGTTTGACACGGAGCAGAAATCTTGGGAAATGGCGATTAAGCTGTGCAATATTCACGATGCATTCTTCCATCGGACGAAGGTGTTAGAGGTCACCTCCAATGACTATGCGATTATCTCAACGGCAGAATCTATTCAGGCGCGTTTGCATGACATCATAGGAAGGTTTACCAGGGAAGCAAAGTCGAAGCAGGGGCCTGTCGGACCACCGGCAGATATTCCTTCTGTTGAGATTAATAATTACTTCCGCGAATTGGGTCATCTTCAGAGGAGATTGATAAGCGCGCTTAGGATTGTCAAGAGATGGTTGCAAATTGCCTCCACAAAGGGTCTTTTCGATGTCGTCATGCGGAAGGGGAAAGGCGATGTCGTATCAGAGCTCTTAAACAAGATAGTACATCGAAGGCAGGAGTCGACTGATGATGTCCTTGATTCTATTGATATGTTAGCAGCCTATAACAAGGACGAAATGGAGGCCTATCATACGAACTTGAAGGGCAAGGGGAAGGAAAGACAGGACACGGCAGCATCGACGTCAGCAGCGTCCTTGACTACCCAGACGACTGGAAAATCTTTCTTGGAGCATGCGGACATGCAGAGATACATAACGTATCTGACGGAGGCGGTGTGCGCGTCATTCGACAGACAACCCCCGAAAGGCATCGCGGTGAATATTGATATTAAACAAATTCTAGGGTATCGCAATTATTTAGAATTGGCGATAGAGTCAAAGGATGACTCCAAGCCTTCAAGTCCTCGAGGTCGCCTCAACTACTAGCCGAATTAGCCCTCTCGTAGGTGGTGGGTTGACAATGGACACAGTATGCTTGCATCTCCAGTTTCTCCTTTTGTTGCTTTGAGATTTGTTGATAATTATATTACCTCGAACAATGAATACCATGATGTCGTCGCCGCTGGCTCTGGCAATGTAAACTGTACAACAAGTCTCAATACACTTTGTAGTACTATGTGGCAATGTGCTAACGGAAGAGTTTAACTTAGTAATTATTGTCTAGCTTCGTACAGTGTTTGGTGCATGTGCATGTCAGCAAATCGGTTAACATAGAATCTATCATAAAAATCCAGGGTCTCCTCAGGTGTCAATGACTTTGGAGGACATTCATCACCCTTCGGAACCCCCAGGAGGTGGGCTAAATGGAGGATGTCCCCTACATCTATCACAGATAGCTTCGGAGCCTTGCAGTTGCGCTGATAGTGACATCTGCCACTGGCATTCACTCCAGTACAGCATCCGACACAGGTGGTAGAGCTCTCTAACTCATACTCCGGTTCGACTATCCACATTCTTGTTTTCAGGTCGGGTGAATCTCCAACACGCTTGAAAATCTGGACGAGAGCGCAGTCCTGACGTTCCCCTTTAGCGGTGAAGGAAAAAAGAAGCATAACTCGGGCAACTCTCATTCCCGCAAACCCCTTTGTGCAGGAGCTAACTCGAACAAGGACTGCATCACGTCTTGCTTTTCCGCGCCAAGAGGGATTGGACCTGATCACCTCCCTCATTGCTTGTTCTATAGGGATCGATTCGCCATGGTAGGCAAAGAAAGCGGTGGCTGAATGGAATATTGAAAAGTCATTGCTCGTGTCCAATTCAACTGCTGGTTGGGCTCTACCAGAGGAGCCCCTTGAGTTGGAGGTGTGATTCTCGTACTTGTTGAATAAGTATTCTTTAATGAGCTGTCGGAGCTGTCGGAGCTCTGGATGACCTTTTATCGCCGCAAGCGTGTTGAGCTGTTTAGGATACACCTTACTGGACTCTGCAAGGATGACAACAAAGAAGTCAGATGTGTAACACCAAAAGCATGGGTTACCAAGTAATACCCATGTTGCTTCGAAGCCATTAACATCAAGCTCAAAGGGTCATTTCTGCCACCCAAGCGGATCTGGCGTTCAGCATGTTGTATGTCTTGAACCGCAAGATGCTGTGGCCCATGCACTACTAGTAAGCTTTCAAGTTCGGGATCTTCCAGGTCTGCAATTTCGTTGAGTTCATTATTGCCCACAATGTCATCGAAGAAGTCCTCTGTATCATCAGCTGCACCAGCTTCGGGTGTATCTTGATGCTGCATCTGCTCCTTCCGAATTTGGGTCCTCTCAGCGTCATCTGACTCCGACTCTGACATATTCCTGCGCAGAACATCTAGCAAAGCTCTCCATGAAGCCTCAGCCAGAGGACTTTCCAGCATTCCACGCCTCTTGAAGTCTGCCCTCGATGCAATAAGTTTACTGAGACGTTGGTTTGCTGTGATCATCTGACCTAAAGGATCATTTCTGTTTGAGCGTCGCCACGTTTCCTTGACCGCGTAAATGTGTTTATTCTCTGTGATTGATGAGCACAGCCCGCTTGGTGCAGCGAAGAGAGGGATCATTGTAGGATAGTGAATCATGGCATGCTGTCGTGGAAGTGAGAAGTTATCCCGGATGCCCTTAGCTATGAATATTTTGCGATATTGATGATAGTGATCCAGGGAGGCTTTAACCTGATCAAGAGTTGAGGCTGTAATCGTGTACCGACGCACAAGGTAACAGAAGTCCAGAAATGCACTCAATGCGTGAACTATATCATCATGTACAATGCCCACAATAGCCGGAAGATACACCTAGTAAGCGGATTGCATCAGATATCAGCAAACCACCACCTCAAACAAGATCATGATGAAAATACCACATACTTTCATAAGTGCCTTTGAATCATTACCTGTCCATTGCTTGAAGCCTCGACCTTCGGGAAATCTGCGAAGTCCAGGAAAAGGAGCAGCAACTCTGATTCTACGTGAAAGTTAGCAGTGGTATTCACACGACTTGTAAGGGAATAGTACCTTTTATCCACAATATCCAGCTCTGTCGTGGTCATGCTCTGGCAAATCCACTCGACAAGATGATCCTTGAACACGCCTTTGATGATTTGGTGCAGTAAGTCTGGAGAAATGAGATCGCATATATCTGCACGCGGAAAACATTGGTGAAGGGCTACGGGACATAGTTCAAGTTGCGGTAAGTGCATCTAATGGACAACTTGAAGTTGGAACACATACGACGATATCTTGGTGGAACCCATACTCCTTACGAATTGTGGCTCTACTTATGCTATTGTCATCCACCTGTTCTATCAATCGTTCGTGCAGCTCTTTTGTTCGAGGATTTGTAACAAATTCCGGATTATCTAGGTTCTTGTGAGGTGCTGTACATCTATATAGTAGCCGCATTAAGCCATTTCCTCGAACTCAAGTCGGATGTGATTTGTGGAAAGGACAATACTTACTTGCAGCACCATCCAGTGCATATTGCGCATAGACTCACCTGTTCCGGATAATCGGCTATATACGAGCCGAGTCCGAGAATCGACCTACGCAAGTGACCATCAGGGCACCGGAAAATGGTTTGTTCATTGTTTATGGACATTGCGCTCTTCAGTGGTCTCAAGATTCTCGATATAGATGAATGAAAGACTTGATGTCAAAAGCGGCGGAATTCATCCGACTTTTCGTACTGCCGTTCAGCTGCAAAGCATCAGAACACAAATGGATAGCTCAGTTTTTGACACACACTCTTTGGTATTGCTAGAAATGCTACGAGCTGGACTGTATTCAACTTTTGGGACCGCCGGGCCTTGTTAGATACATTTCCTATTGAGAGATATAACGGATAATATTCGTTGTTGCCAGTTCCAACGGAAACTGTTGTCTTGTCACTCCCTAAAATTACCGGAACGAACATGGACCCATGAACTGCTTTATCTTCGGCGTAGATTTTGTTCTAAGTCAAGGATAATCAGTACACTTCCTCCAACTTCGAATGCTGCATGATTCATGACTTACAGCCTGTTCCCAAGCAAAATTTCCGGACATGTAGTTTCTGAAGACTCGTTCTTTGTTGTCATCAGAGTCCTCTTTCGGCTGATACTCACGAAACGGGACATAGTCGAATTCGCCTTCCAACGCCGGATTGTCCACCAAATTCCGGATCACTTCCAAAGGATCCCGATACCATACATCATATTCTTTCCTCTTCCATGACTCGGTGTTCTCGTTTGTTGCCTTTTGGCTATGATCGTCTGTGTAGAAGTTACTAAAGGATTTCCAAGACACATCACCGACTTTCGTAGCATCAATGGCGTTATACATTTTTTGCGCATCTCCATCGAGTAGCGTACTAGTTGAACCCAGATCCAAGTCATCGTCAGGCAATGTCGCATCCAATTCGGAACATCCGCAAGATTTTACATTCTCCGCCTCCTGAATCAGCTGATAAGCCTTCATGATTCCCAGAAGCTTTGTTATGTTCCCAGCAGACATTTGCTCTTCCCGATAGAGAAAATCTGCGAGCTCAAAATCTGCTCGGCACGAATATGGAAACCAGTCATTTGACGCAGATTCGTTTCGCGGAGCGGGTGAGTCTTCGTATTCTAAGAAGTTCCCTTCTGCATTGCATGGAGTGGCTGCACAATGTTTGGTGTCAAAATGCTACAGTAAACCGGGAACAATTGATTTGGCGCGCACCATTCAAGTATCTGTGATACACCTTCAAGTTATCCTCGCTCTCCTCATAATCTCCAATGTCGGAATCCAAGTCTTCAGAACGGCCACTGTCACTTCCGGTGACAGAATGGGACAGAGAATCAGGTCTGTCCAAATCTTGAAGCAGCTCGTCTCGGCCTATACTGAGCATCGAGATATCCTGTGTAAGCATGGAAATATCATAATCGTAGGAGTCAGAGCCGCTCTCAAGATGACCCTCTGATGGAAGTTCGGACGACCTCAGGAGAGCTTCAAGTTGAGGACTTGGAGCTCGTATGGGTCGAATAGGTGACGATTCATATTCATGACCACAAGCAGAAGAACTTGCCAAGAATGACGTCGGATGAGCTGAATATTCATGTCTTGCTCTTCCAGATTGACTCTTGAACGTCCTACTACAGCCAGGCAAGGTGCATCGAATAGTTGGTGGAAAATGAAAGGGATCGTGCTTTTTCCGTTTCGCTGGCATCAACTTGAATGTAACCTCAGTAGTAGTACACGTCGACAATTGGGACTCACAGCTGAGCCTCACTGGCACTGGCAGGCTGCTAGCACTGGCAGTGACTCGGACTCGGAGTGCCAGTGAACTTGAACCTGAGTTAAAATTAGTCATAGAGTAGTCACGGTAGTAGTGGGCGTAAATTTTCAACTTGTCTAAGATAGACGCCCCCGCCTCCCTGATCTTGAACTTGCACCTTCGACACATCTTATCATCATACAAGTCTCAAAACACTGCACAAAATGTCAACTCAAAGACAGACAAGGGCTAAGAACAAGGAAAAGCACCCCGGAGCAGTCGTTGACCAACTCAGAACAAGACGAACACAGGAGGAGATATTGCGGGAGAAGGAAGAAAAAGAGAAAAGGAAAGTACGGCAGGCAGAAAGGCGGGATGAGGCATTGAAGGAGAAGGAAGAGAAGGAAAAGCAGAAGGAAGAGCGGGCAGCTTTCCGCAGAGCTGCGGCCCAGCAAGTCGCGGTTGCGAAAGAGAGGAGAAAACACGCTGCGTAGCAAAAACGGGCAGCAAAAGAACAAGAGGCAGCTGACAAGGTTCGCAAGAAGGTGACTGCAGCAGAGAACCAAGAAGCAGCGATGCTAGAGACCGTAGAGCTTGAAAACAACTTGTCGAAGGCTCTTGAGACACGCACCCAGATGGGCTCAACAGTGCCCAAACTCACTGACAAACGTGGACGTAGAAAGCCAAAAGGCGAAGCTAGTTGTAAGTCTTCAACTTTAGATCAGTGATGACACAGATTTGAACTGGCATAAACAGACTCGAAGAACGATGTTAAAGACATATCGGATTGTGAAGATGGACACAACGAAGACTTGGATATTCGTGAGTAACATTGCCTATACATTTTCAGACGATCTCAAAGCTTGGAGGTTGAACCCTGTGACTCACGTTAATGCGAAGCAGCGAGTATGGATGAGCCAAACAGGAAGCCTGCAAAAAAAGCTAGGAAAGAAGATTCCAAAGGTGAACTTCCATTTCGCACACGTGTGCAGACCGCAAAGATGTCCAGGTCTGCCGCCACTCCCAGCGACGCATTCTTTCACGCTCCTGCAGGACCGAACGAGAGTCTTTCTGGTGAAGAAACGGACATAATAGACTCGCCCGCTACGTCAAGGCGGAACGACAAGACAAAACGCCCTGTCAGGGCGCTTCGCAACACAGATGATTCCACTTTCATCGGTGAAGAGGGTGGAGGTCTTGAGGTGCCAGTGGCAGGGATAGACTCAGAAAGGATCAATTTGTGAGTTTGAAGTTTGAATCTTGCATTGCGTCTGAATCAGTATCTTGTACTGTCAAGTCAATGTAATGGTGAGTGCGATTAAACATCATCCCGACTACTACTAGTAGTAGTACTAGATTACTAATGAGCCTGCCACTCAGGCTGCCAGTGTCACTGCGGTCACGGTGCCAGCGGTTCAAGTTGACCGTGACGCTCCCGGGCCAAGACCCGACTTGGAAGTCCTTCACCTGCAATATTGACGCTCTTGTCCTTGTTACCACTGTATTATGAGCCTTGCTGACGCAAAGCTACACCAGACACACCATCTCATTGCCAGATGATGAAAACTTAAGTCCCTGGGAGGATGAAGGAGAAACAATCACCCTTACAAGCTATCATGGTGTAAAAAATAGCACAATCAGTGTGCAACAGAAGGCACATCTTGTCGATTCGGAATCAAATGTTGTGAGTTGACGGAGAATTAGAATGGCAAATGCAGTCTGAATAACTTGTTTATAGGGCGGAAGCAATCCGAAGAGGCTAACAAGGCCGGCTCAAGCTTGTGTGAGTACGACTTATTTCTGTTCGATTCACGTCAGTTACTCCATGACCGTTTGTTCATATCCCTTCGTTATTATTTATCTGCCAACTGCCGTGTCATGAACAGGATGGAGGTAGCAGCAACCTCAACTCGAAGAAAAGGAAGTTATTGCATGACACTCTTTCCGGGTCGCAGGTTTCAACGGTAAGCGATGTCATATCATTTTTCATTTTTCATTCTACTAAGCAATCCCTTCCCGTACTCGAGGATAAGAACAACGAGATAAAACCAGGTGGACAGGTGAGTGCCAGACAGCGAAGCACAGTGATCTTCATTCTATATCCTTCATTGCTGAATTGGTATTTGCATAGGATGCAAACAAGAGGACTGCTAACTCGCAGCTTAGCGCACCGGTAAGTCTATCTTATTTCAACTTCTCTCGTTCCCCCCCTTATTTATGGTTGTAAGGTGCGATCACTAGCTTTGGAACCCCGTGTACAGGTATGTGTGAGCGTCGATGCACCGTAGGCTCACTTCCGGTGCTCTCCTGTAGCAACTATTCGTTTCCTTCTTCACTTCGAGTCGATCGCTAATGTGTGCATATGAATAGGACATCACAGTCACAAAGAACGGAAAAAGGAAGTCGCCACCAGACACCGACTCTCAGGTTAATGTGGTAATTCTTCTACCTTCACGTGCAATGAATTCCTTCATTTCATGTTTACTTAATTTAAACCATCTCAATAGGCTAATAAGACTGTCAAGATCAATAAGTCATTGTTGATTGACATGGACACACAGGCCGGTGCCACAGTAAGTGTCAATTCTATGGTAATTGGCATTCAAGTTCGTATCTGATCAGGCGGAAAGGACTTGAGTAAGAAGAGGAACCCCTCTGATATTCCTTATCGGCCTGAGGCCGACACGACGGTAAGTGCTTCTTTTCGATCTGCTCACTTGCCATGGATAACAGCTTTCTGACGTGTTGCAGCCGGAGATTGGATCCGCTACCTTTAATCGCAAGAGGCAGTTGCTGGTGGCTGATAATGAAGTAAGTGAGAGTCGATTGATACACTCTAAACGTGAGCATTCACCTTCTTTTCTTAATAGTCTGGTGGTCGAAAGATGTTGTTACGCATCAAGCTGCTTACCCTTGTTTACACATTGTTTATGTTCCCCCTCATCTTTTTCTCTCACCCTTTCTACCTGCATGTGCGTACACACATTGCATCATTCTTTCATCATCGACTCCACACTCCGATGGCTCCACTCGCTCCACCTTCACTCCGAGAGCCCCAGGACCTTCCACTCCGATGATACATCATTCTACTCCACTCTACTCCACCTATGTTCCGATCTGACATCATCCTCCATTAATTAGAGCCACTATGACGGACTCACTCCACTTCTGACCCGCGATGATGTAGTTTCATTTCTTGCTCCACTCTATTGTTCTCTGTAGTATATAAGGCCATGTACATAGCGCCCCAGGATGACACTTAAGTCAATCCTCCTATAGTCTTTTACAATCACGTACCAAAGACTCTGTTCACCCACGACTTCCGGTATAGAGACCCTCACAAAGCGGACCCTCTATACTGTACTTGCTACTTCACCCAACAACGCTTTGGTCACTTATCATTTCCGTGATAAGTCCATCGAAGCCGTGAACGTAACAATTAGGATTGACTTCTTTCTCATCTGAGATTGATCTCAACTCCGAAACAAACCCCCTCTACGCTCTACCACATTCTACAGCAGAATAAATCGGTACACCCTACGCATTCCAATCTGGAATACTGACGGTTAAGTATTACAACTGGCCCTTGTCTACTAACTATCATCTAGGAACGAAAGGAATACGAACGACAGTACGATCGAATACACCAAGCATACAGTGCTATACTTGGAAGGAAGCAAGCAGACAAGTAATTGCAGAAATTAAGCAGGTTCACGACAGAATTTACGGTCCTTGTTACGCGTTTGGTTGGTGATAGCGTGAAGCAGAGGATCGCGACCCATTCAAGCAGCTTAGCCACGTCCAACGTAACTTGAAGAGAAGAAGGAAGCAGGGGAAAGGTCTCATCCACCACAGAAACTGCCACAGCCGGAAGACAAGCATACCCTCACTTGCAGACGACAGCAATACACGGTGAACATCGAAGCAGATTATCCAGCGAACCTAGGAAGACAGAAAGGACAAGGTATCCGAAGACGTTAATATCACTCACGCATACTCTTGTAGCTCAAAGGGTTGATAACCCGAGGAAGTGCCCAACCTGAGGATTACTATACTACTCGCCGATCACACGGAACTACCGTTGGCAGGCGTACTAAGGATCAACATCCTTAACCCCGTCTCCATCTACGACTTACAACCCACTTCATACCAATCCGACACACCCCCTCATAACCCCTCCGAACTTGATGAAAGCAGGACAGACCCACAGGACTATTCCGAGTACGAACATCGAACACAAGAAGATAACGAAAGCCTCTACGATCAACTTGTACCCCCTCGATTAGAACCCACCGTTACTCAGGAAACCTACGCATACTCCGCCGAGGAAGGAACAGATTTTGAGAACCCAACCCACCATTGGAACGAAGTATCTGAGCACAACAGATTACTACCTCCCGTGACTCCGAATCACTCCAACCCTCCAATCACTACACCCCCAAGCGTAGAACAAGCCCTACGTCCCTTCCCTCAACTTCGAACGTCCGAACGAACTCCCACACCCGCTCCAGGACCTTCCAGAACTTTAGGAAACCTCAGACAAACTTTCCAAAGGACAGGAAGACGACTCAGGAATACATTACAACAACCGATTAATCAATCTGGCGAATCAAGCTCCCGCTCCCGCCCCCAACTTCGACCAACTAATTGAAGACAACTATCAGCACCTTGTCAATAGTGCATTAGTTCATCCGATCCAACAGAACTCCAAATACGACCTACAATACCTCCAACTCCGTCTACACTCTATACGACACGACCCCATTAATTGGATCTACCGACACGGCATCTTTTGGTTCGAAGGAAAGCCATACATTCCCGATTGTTACCTTCGCAAAGGCCTTATTGGAATCTGCCACACCAAAGTTGACAACGCCATTGATCATTTCTCCGAAAGAGAAACCCTCTTGAACCTCACATCAATCGTTTATTGGCCCGGACAACCCCAGGACGTTGCAACCGAAATACGGAAGTGTATTTGTTACCTACTACACTCTGAACCACCCACCCGAGTTGCCAGCCCACCTCTCGAAGCATCCATCCGATCCATTACTCCACCCCCTGTTGAACCCGAAGAAGGAAGCCGAACCGTTACTCCGACTCCCCCAGCAAACGAAGACACCAACTGAATTAAAATTCAGTAACTCGTTAAACTGGCGCCAAAAGACGGACCACCAGTCCCAGGAAAATACGTACCCATAGCAGCACAAGTACCCGTTGGAGTTACCCGCCCAGAAAACGCTGAATTTGACCCAGTAAACCGAGCCTGGTACAGACTTGACAAATCCAGAAGAAAAGTCTACCTTCATTTTCACTCAGGACACGACACTTGGAGAGCAATCTCGCATACCATCAAGAACCCGCCCACATACTACAAACAGGTTAATACTTGGTACGCAGGAATCGAACCCAGTCAGGAAGAAATCGACCAGATACTTGCAAGAACATCGAGAATAGGCAGTCGACTTAACTCACCCAGAGTTGTTTCTTCTCAACTTGCATCACCCGCTCCTTCACAACACTCACCATTAATCACTACTCAACCAGAAGCACTACCAGCTAAAACCGAAGCACCACCCGCTGAATCAACAGCACCACCCTCATTATCCTACGCAGCAGCAGCAGCACCTAAAGCTGAACAAACCTCCCCACTCCTCACATTCACCCAACCGAAGGCTGAAACACCCGCACCTGTTTCTGTACTCAAATCCGAAGAACCAGAACTTGTAGGACAATTTGAAGGACTTCGCATTGACACCAGATTTGAAGAAGGCGCAACTTGGATACCCACTTGGACTCCGCTCCCCAAGAACTACGTTTCGCAGGAGACACAAACTATCCTCACTCTCGAGCAACTAGAGAAAGAGGAAGCTGAACTCAGAAGACGCAGACGAGAATCTGAAGCAGAAACTTCAGACGAATCAGAAGAAGACTCAGAAGCCGAGGACACGGCACACACCGCCGAAGGATCTACACACTCAGCCGCAGGATCTACATCGGTTAACGCCAACAATAGTAACCGAAGTTCACCTGTACCCATTCTGGAAAACAACGAACACCCCGATCAGGAAAACCTTCCACAGCCACCCCCACCCCCACCATCACCTACACCCCCAGGAACCCCAGCGATAGTCGAAATGGCCGATCAAGCAGACCATCAACCGCGAGGCACCGGAGCAAACAAACCTTTTAACTTTACCGGCAAACGAAGCGAAGCTAGCCGATGGCTTAGCCTAGTTGAAAACTACTTGGCACTTAACGATTTGGACTATGCAACCGATCAACGCAAAATACGATTTGCACTCTCCTTTTGCACTGAAGGACCCGCTGCAATCTTTGCAAAGAATGTTAAAGACGAACAGGACAATGCACAATGGGTTATGACTTGGCAACAATTTGTGGACAAATTCAAGTCACATTTCATCTCAACCGATTACATCGCCGACGCATTCAAGGAACTCTCTAGCCTTAAGCAAGCACCTACGGACAAAATCGACGATTACATTCATAACTTCCAGCGACTCGCACGTGAAGCAAACATCACCGACTTCACAGTACTCTTTTCCATGTTCAAGAATGGATTACTGCGACACACGCGAACCGCACTACTTCAGAAGGACATACCAGTTCCAGATAATGGAATAAAGATAATGGCACCTTACTACGAAGCAGCCAGGAAGATAGGGAAGTCATATGAAGAAATTTATCAGGACAACCGCCCGTTCAATCGACTCCGCAACCGTTATGGACAATCATCATATAATCGACCTCGATTCAACAAATTTCGCAGACGACGACTCAACGAGATGGACATAGATTCTGAACCCGAATCAGACCAACCCGAGGAACCGGAAAATTTGGAAGAATCATTCAAGCTCTATGCAATGTACTTCAACAAGCTTACGCCCGAGGAAAAGAAGAAAGCGCAAGCAGATGGACTCTGTTTCTACTGCAAGAAGGCAGGACATTTTGCAAACAAATGCCCTTCGCGTCCCGCACGCACCTCGAAGTTCCGAAGCTCAGGAAAATCACCAAGGAAATTCCAGAACAATTTTAGACGAAACAATGGACGATTCAAGAAGCGAAACATCAACTCGATGGAACTTGACGAAGAACCCGACGACCCGGACGATTTGATTGCTGAACGCGCAATCCAGATCCATGAAATGATGACAGACCTCAATGGACAGGAACAGGAAGCATTGTTCAACATGCTAGACGAAATGCCAGATCCCAATGATGACAACGACGATTTTGACGATGATGATGGAAATTTTTGATCAACTCCGAGTTGGTTAATCCGATTCAACTCAACACCATCACTATCAACGGAAACACTCGCTCTTTTCGCATACCCATCACGGTACTCATTAACGGACAACCTCACACACTCTCAGCTCTACTTGACACCGGAGCACAACTCAATTTCATCAACTCGAAACTAGCCAACAAACTCAAACTAAAAACGCAGAAAATAAACAAACCCATACTAGTCAGTAACGCCTGTCGAGATCCCGGGCTCCTTTTCTCATTTCCCGCACTTTCCCGCCAAGGATCCCGACATGAGCAGACAAACCCGCGGGGAGAATCCCGCCATTGGATTCCCCGCGCGAAACCTCATTCCCGAATCGCACGATCCCATGCTCACGTGACTTATCCCGCACCACCGTCCCGGCAACCACGCACGCATACACACACTCATTTACGACGACCCGCCACGGCACACGTACATTCACTTATCAACATACGCTCATTAATCCGTTAGTACCTCAAGGTGACGACCTGCAACAGTCTGGCATACCTAGTCTGGCTAGTCGCGGCCCCGGACCGGACGCTGACGTCCACGGACAGGCCGTAGCCATCTGGAGAGACGGGATAGACATGCCTAGCAGTGCGGTCGTAGCAGGTATCGTTTGTAGTAGATAGGTGCGCATTGCGCAAGGACACTTAGCGTAGATTAACTATACAGTCTTTACGAAGTAGATAAATAGCTGTAGGCATCGTAAGGAGCACCCCACTTTTGACCTCTTGTGGAGTGCTTCCTTAGGTGCGATCTCTCTCTTTTCTCCTGTGTAGTTAGTTGCGCAATACTTACTTGTGGAGTGCTTCCTTAGGGATCCGCTTACTTGACGTTCAAAGCAGTGAAGAGTCCTAGCTGGCCTTGAGAATCCCGCGACGCGCCTGGATAGAATCCCGCGCGTTTCCCGCCTGAATTCCCACGCTCGTTCCCAGTCGCGAATCCAGATTCCCGAACGCGGGTTCTTGTCGCGAATTCCAGTTTCCCGAAATGTTTCCCGCTACAATTCCCGACGGTCGTAACATTAGGTCAAAAGTCCTGGCTCACCGCCGCTCGGACTCGACACCCTCACGCTCTTTACTTCTACCCCCGCACCCGTACCGCCGACCCGCGATGTCGTCCCACCAGGAATGGGGAGGACTCGCAGACACCTTCGCTTTCCCGTCCCCTAGCTCCTCGATGGAGGAAGACAAACTCCAGCCCATCCTTGATCGCCTCGACACCCTCGAAAAGCGCTACTCCAAGCTAGTCAGCGAACACAATCAGGTCCAGAACACAGTCGCCCAGCTCAAGCACGCCAACCGGGCGTTAGAAGCCCAAATCGCGAGTCAGCCCGCCTCCCCGTCTGGGGGCGGAGCAGGGCTCAAGATGAAGCTTCCCGACACCTTCGAAGGCGAACGAGCCAAGCTGGAGAACTGGATTCACCAGATTAAGCTCTACCTGTTCGGACAACATCCGGGACTAGACGAAACCCGCAAGGTCGCATTTGCTCTGATGCTACTGCGGGGGCCGGCGCAAGACTGGGCACGACCCATTCTAGATCGACTCCAGGACATCCCGACACCGCCAGAAGCCGCCAGCCTGGAGGCCCTGTTCACCGCCCTTCGCGCCTCTTACGGGGAAATCGATGCAGACAAAGCCGCAGCCGACAAGCTGATGCGCCTACGCCAGACAGGAACGGTCGCCGAGTTTGCGTCGCAATTCCGTGCCCTCCAAGCCCTCACCGGGTGGCCCAAGGACGCAACGACGGATGTCATCTACCTCGACATGTTCCGGAAGGGACTCAAAGACCAGGTTCGCCAGCACATCGCCAGCACAGAGGCGAAGGATATGAAATTCGATGCCTACGTCAACTGGGTTTCCGAGACGGACGAGAAGCTAAGGCTCGCACACGCCTATGGACCAGTATCAAAGCCAGCGGCTACGCCCCGAAGCAATCCCGGCACCACTAGTTCAGCTCCGCGTACGATCCCGACTGCGGGCGCAAGCTCGACGAAGGATCCCAACGCAATGGAGATCGACAGGGTGCGCCGGGAGCGCAGGAGTAAGGGACTATGCTACTACTGCGGAGAGAAAGACCATTTGGTGAGCGATTGCCCAACGCGACCGCCATCCCGAAACCTAAAGGCTATGAAATCCACGTCCCCGTCGAGCCCATCGCCCCCCGCGCTCCAGTCGTTCGAAGAAACACTCAAACGTATGGCGGAACAGTACGTCCAGAATGTGCAGCAGTCCATACTACAGAACGCATTTGCCGCCATGACGCCCGCCGCCAAGAACGTTCACAATCCCGAAGCCCCGCCCCCAGCGGATTTTCAGTAGGGTCGTATTGCTCAGTCGCGCCCTATACGACCCAACCGCCCTTGTGGCCGAAGAACTCTCTTAATAATGGTCCCTTGTATTTAACCATCTCTACAATAGACCGTCGTCTTCGACGACATTTGAAGTTCCCGGTACAGGTTAGCGACGGAAAGACGGATGCCTTAGCCACAGTAATGTTAGACAGCGGTGCGTCGGGAACTTTCATAAATTCCCGCTACGTTTCGCGACACGGACTCCAGACCCGGGACTTGGTAATCCCGATACTTTTGCGAAACGCGGACAATTCCCCGAACGCGATTGGACGCATCACCAAGGAAGTAGTCCTCAACGTCGAGATGAAGGGACACTTAGAACAGTTGACCATGGCCGTCGCGGATATTGGCGACGACGATATTATCATGGGGATCGACTGGTTGCGGCATCATAACCCAACCATTGACTGGACCAACGATGTGGTCGATCTCAACCGCTGCCCGCCCCAGTGTGACAACCAGCAACGCCTGGTCCCGCTTCCCCGCCTCGCCATAGCAGAAGAAGTCGAGACCCCCTGGGGGCCCGACAGGACCCAGGCCGAATGGGAAGCTGTCCCACCGGGATTTCGGTACTCAGAAAAATATTGGGACCAGTACCACGACGCCGAATCCTACTTCGTCACGACGGACGACCATTTCGCGTACAAAATTGCCGCCTCGTACACCCACTCCCAGGCCATCGCTGAGAAGTCTGCGGTGAAGGAAGGCGAGAAAACCTTCGAAGAACTAGTTCCCCCCGAATTCCGTGAGTTTGCCGACGTTTTCTCGAAAGTTGAATCCGAAAGGCTTCCACTGCGCAAGCCGTATGACCACGCCATAGATCTAGAACCCGGGAAGGTTCCCCCGTACAGCAAAATCTATCCCTTGGCCCCAGCCGAACGCGATGCCCTTCGTGAATTCGTTGACGAAAACCTGCGCAAGGGGTACATACGACCTTCGAAATCCCCTGCAGCGGCTCCCGTCTTCTTTATCAAGAAAAAGGATGGAACCTTACGCATGGTAGTCGATTACCGACGACTGAACGACATCACGGTCAAGAATCGATACCCGCTTCCCCTCACGATGGAACTCGTAGACGCGCTGCAAAAGGCGAAGGTTTTCACGACTCTAGATTTACGATGGGGCTACCACAATGTGCGACTGAAGCAAGGCGACGAGTGGAAGGCTGCATTTCGGACTCAGGCAGGACATTTCGAACCAACGGTGATGACCTTCGGGCTCACGAATGCCCCGGCGACCTTCCAGCACATGATGAACGATATCTTCAAAGACCTCATTGGAGTATACATGATCATCTATCTTGACGACTTGCTAATCTTTTCCGAAGATGAATCGCAGCACGATGAACACGTACGGGAAGTCCTTAAACGGCTACGCGAAAACGACTTGTTCTGCAAACCCGAAAAGTGCAAATTCAAACAGACTTCCGTCGAGTATCTCGGGATGATTATTTCGCAGGGAAAGGTGGCGATGGATCCCGCCAAGGTACAGGCGGTCCTCGACTGGCCTACCCCGAAAAAGGTGAAAGACATTCAAGCCTTCCTCGGGTTCGCGAATTTCTATCGACGCTTCATTCGGGATTTCTCGCACATCGTCAAACCGCTCACGACGCTGCTGAAGAAGGACGTTCGCTGGGCCTGGACAGAAAACCAGCAGTTCGCTTTCGACTATCTCAAGCGCATGTTCACGACCGCCCCCGTCCTGATGATGCCAGACATGTCGCGACAATTCATCGTGGAATGCGACGCCTCTGATTTCGCGACCGGCGCGGTCTTGTCCCAGGAAGGCGACAACGGGCTGATACATCCGGTCGCCTTTTTCTCGAAATCCCTCAACGATGCGGAATGCAACTACGAGATTTATGACAAGGAGCTACTCGCGATTATTAGAGCTCTTGACGAGTGGCGACATTATCTCGAAGGTGCGAGTCATAAACTCGATATCGTGTCTGACCACAAGAATCTGCTATATTTCTCTGAATCCCGAACGCTGACGCGATGCCAAGCCCGGTGGAGTCTGTTCCTCACTCGCTTCGACTTTACGATTCGCCATCGCCCAGGGCGACTCGGGGGCAAACCCGACGCCATGTCACGACGCGTCGATCTTCAACCCGAAGGCGAAGACAACACGGGGCGGACCCTCTTGACCCCCGAAATGTTTCAACTAAAAGCAATGCGTCGGGGAATGACACAGGTACACGGGGATCAGGCCCTCCTACGATGCATTCGTAAGTCAGATCAGTATGAAGACGAACTGGTGGACGCAATCGAGTTGGTCAAGTCCAAGGCGCCCCGAGTCCTGACCAAGGAACTTGAGGACTGGAGCACCGAAGAAGGCCTCATCCTGTACCAGGGTAAGGTTTACGTCCCGAAAGACGAGACCATTCGCCGGGACGTGGTGAAAACCTACCACGATAGTCTCCCCGCCGGACATCCTGGACGTTGGAAAACGTTTGAGATGGTAAGCCGCAACTACTGGTGGCCCGGGATGTCTAACTTCGTAGAACGATACGTTTCGGGATGCGATACTTGCGCACGCACGAAGAACCGATCCCAACGCCCGGTAGGGACTCCTGCAACCGAACGAAATCCCGCAGGGCCCCTGGCAGGCGATTTCGTGCGATTTCATCACCCAGCTCCCCCGATCCGAGGATTACGACGCAATTTTCGTGGTGGTCGACCGTCTCACCAAGCAAGCACATTTTATCCCGACCACGTCTGACGTCGATGGCACCGGAAACTGCAGAACTCTTCCTGCAACACGTCTGGAAGTTGCACGGAACCCCCCGCCAGATTATATCCGACCGAGGACCGCAGTTTGTCGCACAGTTCATGAAAGCCCTTTTTTCCCGACTCGGTATCAAGGGTACCACGTCGACTGCGTATCACCCGCAGACGGACGGGCAAACCGAAAGGGTAAACCAAGAGCTGGAACAATATTTACGGGCTTTCATAGATACACGACAAGAAAACTGGGCCGGGTTACTCCCGATGGCAGAGTTCGCGCACAACACGAAAGCGCACGCGGCAACACGACAATCCCCGTTCGCGCTGGTCTACGGCTACAATCCCGAATTCACGATTGCCCCGAGCGACGGCCTGTCCACGGTCCCCCGCCGCGGACGCACGACTACAGGAGCTTCAGCAGGCACAGGAAGAGGCAAGAGCGGCTTTGGAGGTTGCGGCAGAGCGCATGAAGCAGCACTACGATCAGGCCAGGAACGAGGCCCCGCAGTACGCAGTCGGGGATAGAGTATGGCTCGAGGCGACGAACGTTCGGCGACCGGGAGCGCGCAAATTATTACCGAAACGACTAGGGCCGTATAAAGTGAAGGCAAAGCTAAGTGACCTCACCTACGAACTCGAACTCCCCGCGTCGCTGAAGATTCATCCCGTATTTCACGTATCGCTGCTCTCGCCATACCACGAAGACGACATTCCCGGTCGAACGCAACCCCCGCCGCCCCCAGTCGAAGTAGAAGGAGATCTGGAGTACGAGGTGGAAGAGGTTCTGGATGCTAGACGGTTTAGACGGAGATTTGAATATTTGGTACGATGGAAGGGATATTCGAGCGCGGAAGATACATGGATTCCCGCAAAGGATATGGGTAATGCAAAGGCTAAAATTCGCAGTTTCTATCGAAAACACCCGGACGCCCCTCGAGAAGTCAACGCTATCGAGCTCTGTGACCTGAGCAAGATTCAAGCTTGGCGCCCCGGAGTTGCGCCTTTGGAGGGGGGTAATGTCGAGATCCCGGGCTCCTTTTCTCATTTCCCGCACTTTCCCGCCAAGGATCCCGACATGAGCAGACAAACCCGCGGGGAGAATCCCGCCATTGGATTCCCCGCGCGAAACCTCATTCCCGAATCGCACGATCCCATGCTCACGTGACTTATCCCGCACCACCGTCCCGGCAACCACGCACGCATACACACACTCATTTACGACGACCCGCCACGGCACACGTACATTCACTTATCAACATACGCTCATTAATCCGTTAGTACCTCAAGGTGACGACCTGCAACAGTCTGGCATACCTAGTCTGGCTAGTCGCGGCCCCGGACCGGACGCTGACGTCCACGGACAGGCCGTAGCCATCTGGAGAGACGGGATAGACATGCCTAGCAGTGCGGTCGTAGCATGTATCGTTTGTAGTAGATAGGTGCGCATTGCGCAAGGACACTTAGCGTAGATTAACTATACAGTCTTTACGAAGTAGATAAATAGCTGTAGGCATCGTAAGGAGCACCCCACTTTTGACCTCTTGTGGAGTGCTTCCTTAGGTGCGATCTCTCTCTTTTCTCCTGTGTAGTTAGTTGCGCAATACTTACTTGTGGAGTGCTTCCTTAGGGATCCGCTTACTTGACGTTCAAAGCAGTGAAGAGTCCTAGCTGGCCTTGAGAATCCCGCGACGCGCCTGGATAGAATCCCGCGCGTTTCCCGCCTGAATTCCCACGCTCGTTCCCAGTCGCGAATCCAGATTCCCGAACGCGGGTTCTTGTCGCGAATTCCAGTTTCCCGAAACTGTTTCCCGCTACAATTCCCGACGGTCGTAACAACGCCGATGGTACACTCAACACAGAAGGCAGTGTCACCAAACGAACGCGAATCCACATCACACACCCCCACACTCTTTCACCACATTTCTATCTCACTCATGTCCCAAAGGACGACGTTATACTAGGTCTACCTTGGTTTAAACAAGCTAAACCAAAGATAGACTGGGGAAACGATGCAATCACCATAAACAAGATTACGATTTCAACCCAAATGGAACAAGAAAAACAACAGAAACTACCACCACCAGAAAAACTCGACATCCCAAAGGAATATATGCCCTATGCCAACATCTTCTCCGAAAAAGAAATTCAAACATATCCACCAGCACGACCTTACGATCATGAAATCAAGACGAAACCCTCATTCATACCGAAAATCTTCAAAACCTACAATACTCCGTACCACCAAAGACCCATACTCCGTGACCTTATTAATGACCTACTCAAGAAAGGATTCATTAAACCCTCCGCATCACCAATGGCCTCACCATTATTCTTCATCAGCAAGAAAGATGGAACCCTCCGACCGATTCAGGATTATCGATATCTAAACGAGCATACAATCCGCGATGGATTTCCGATACCGAACACCCAGACACTATTGAATCAACTCCAAGGATCCAAATACTTCACCACCCTCGATATTCGACAAGGATACCACAACATTCGAATCAAGGAAGAAGACCAATGGAAAGCCGCATTCAACTGCGAAGAAGGACACTTTCAACCAACAGTAATGTTCTTTGGCCTATGCAATTCACCCGCCACCTTTCAACGTTTCATGAATGATATACTTGCAAAGCAAATCCGCGAAAACAAGTGTATTGTTTACATGGACGACATTATGATCCATGCCGCCACTATGCAACAACTTATCTCAAATACCCTCGAAGTTTTCGACGTCCTCAAGCAACACAAGCTATATCTCAAACCCGCCAAATGCCGATTCCACCAGACCGAAGTCCCATTCCTAGGATACATTATCTCCGAGTCACAGATCAAGACTGACCCGACGAAGATACAAGGAATAGTTGACTGGCCAACACCAAAGAATCTACGAGACATACAATCATTCACAGGATTTACAAACTTCTACAGGCGATTCATTCCCCATTATGCCACCATATGCTGACCCCTCGATCAACTAAAACGCAAAAACATACCATTCGTTTGGACCGACCGACAACAACATGCTTTTCAAACACTCAAGGACTTATTCTCGAAACAACCACTCCTTATGCAACCCGACCCGAACAAGCCATTCTACCTCGAAACCGACGCTTCAGCCGTAGCTACTGGTGCAGTACTACGACAACTCGACAAGGATAATCAATTACGACCAATTGGATACATCTCCCAAGCACTTAATCCAACACAACGAAACTGGCAAATATACGACAGGGAACTATTTGCTATCATCCGCGCATTACAGACATGGCGACACTATCTATTAGGCAGCCCACATGTTATCACAGTACATTGTGATCACAAGAACCTAACCTATTGGCGACAACCACAACGATTAACCCCTCGACAAGCCCGATGGCAGAACGAACTTTCACGTTACCCCCTCCAAATCCAAGCAGTTCCCGGAAAACACATGATTCAATCCGATGCCCTTTCCCGGAGACCCGACCAATTTAAAACGGAAGGAGAACTCAACAACGAAGTTACACTTCTACCAGAAAAGGTTTTCATTCAAGAGATGGAAATACTCGAAGCCGAAATAGAAGAACAGGACAATGATGATCGAAACACCATTGACATTGACGAACTTCATGACAAGATTCGACTCGAAACAGGCGACATTCAGAAAGCAATGACACTCATTCAGAAAGAACTCCCCCTCACGAAACCAAAGATGAACGACTTCTCAATCAAGGATAACCTTGTACACTTTAGGAACAAGATCTATGTTCCGAAGAACAAGGAAATCATGAGAAACATCTTACGACTTCATCATGACCTCCCTACGCGAAACCACCCAGGAATAGCAAACACGATGGAACAGATTCGACGCACCTACTACTGGCCCCGCATGCAGCAGTTCATTTCGAAATATGTGCAAGGATGCGCAATTTGCCAACAGATGAAGATAAATCACCATCCACTCGTACCTCCGCTCAGCCCGATCATCGCAGACAAAGACACATACCCCTTTGCTACAGTCAATATTGATTTCATTACCGACCTACCGGAATCAAATGGCTACAACAGCATATGTGTTATTGTGGACCATGATTGCACCAAGGCAATAGTACTCACCCCATGCAACAAGACAATCACCGCACTCGATACCGCACAACTCTACATCGACAATGTCTACAAACAATTTGGATTACCCAGGAAAATAATCTCAGATCGTGGACCCCAATTCGCATCGACACTATTCAGACAGCTATGCCGCTTACTGCACATCAAGCAGGCTATGTCTACAGCATATCACCCACAAACTGATGGACAAGCAGAACGAACGAACCAGGAGATCGAAGCATACTTCCGAATTTACGCAGCAAACCACCCCCAACATTGGTCACGATACATACCAATGATGGAATTCACTCACAACAATCGCAAGCATTCCACCACAGAGCAGACCCCTTTCCGATTACTCATGGGATACGACCCAACATCATTTCCTACGGAAAAATCCGAGATCGACAGTAACATCCCCACACTCCAAACTCGCTTAATCAAGATATTGGAACTCCGAACCGAAGCCGAAGCAGCTCTAACTCTCGCACAAGAATTCCAGCGTGAGACACAGGAATCATACTTCCAGCCCTTGGAAGAAGGACAAAGTGTATGGTTAGAAGCCAGGAACCTCAGACGCACCGGAATACCCTCGAAATTCCAATCTAAACGAGAAGGACCCTTTACGATCATCAAGAAGCTCAGGGACAATGTCTATCGACTTAATCTTCCAGAGCATTGGAAAATACACCCAGTATTTCATGCTTCTCTTCTCACTCCACACAAGGAAACGGACGAACATGGACCATCTTACACACGACCACCACCTGACCTTATTGAAGGAGAAGAAGAATTTGAAGTTGAAGCGATACTCAATCACCGAGGACCACCTGTCGAGATCCCGGGCTCCTTTTCTCATTTCCCGCACTTTCCCGCCAAGGATCCCGACATGAGCAGACAAACCCGCGGGGAGAATCCCGCCATTGGATTCCCCGCGCGAAACCTCATTCCCGAATCGCACGATCCCATGCTCACGTGACTTATCCCGCACCACCGTCCCGGCAACCATGCACGCATACACACATTCATTTACGACGACCCGCCACGGCACACGTACATTCACTTATCAACATACGCTCATTAATCCGTTAGTACCTCAAGGTGACGACCTGCAACAGTCTGGCATACCTAGTCGGGCTAGTCGCGGCCCCGGACCGGACGCTGACGTCCACGGACAGGCCGTAGCCATCTGGAGAGACGGGATAGACATGCCTAGCAGTGCGGTCGTAGCAGGTATCGTTTGTAGTAGATAGGTGCGCATTGCGCAAGGACACTTAGCGTAGATTAACTATACAGTCTTTACGAAGTAGATAAATAGCTGTAGGCATCGTAAGGAGCACCTCACTTTTGACCTCTTGTGGAGTGCTTCCTTAGGTGCGATCTCTCTCTTTTCTCCTGTGTAGTTAGTTGCGCAATACTTACTTGTGGAGTGCTTCCTTAGGGATCCGCTTACTTGACGTTCAAAGCAGTGAAGAGTCCTAGCTGGCCTTGAGAATCCCGCGACGCGCCTGGATAGAATCCCGCGCGTTTCCCGCCTGAATTCCCACGCTCGTTCCCAGTCGCGAATCCAGATTCCCGAACGCGGGTTCTTGTCGCGAATTCCAGTTTCCCGAAACTGTTTCCCGCTACAATTCCCGACGGTCGTAACATTAGGTCAAAAGTCCTGGCTCACCGCCGCTCGGACTCGACACCCTCACGCTCTTTACTTCTACCCCCGCACCCGTACCGCCGACCCGCGATGTCGTCCCACCAGGAATGGGGAGGACTCGCAGACACCTTCGCTTTCCCGTCCCCTAGCTCCTCGATGGAGGAAGACAAACTCCAGCCCATCCTTGATCGCCTCGACACCCTCGAAAAGCGCTACTCCAAGCTAGTCAACGAACACAATCAGGTCCAGAACACAGTCGCCCAGCTCAAGCACGCCAACCGGGCGTTAGAAGCCCAAATCGCGAGTCAGCCCGCCTCCCCGTCTGGGGGCGGAGCCGGGCTCAAGATGAAGCTTCCCGACACCTTCGAAGGCGAACGAGCCAAGCTGGAGAACTGGATTCACCAGATTAAGCTCTACCTGTTCGGACAACATCCGGGACTAGACGAAACCCGCAAGGTCGCATTTGCTCTGATGCTACTGCGGGGGCCGGCGCAAGACTGGGCACGACCCATTCTAGATCGACTCCAGGACATCCCGACACCGCCAGAAGCCGCCAGCCTGGAGGCCCTGTTCGCCGCCCTTCGCGCCTCTTACGGGGAAATCGATGCAGACAAAGCCGCAGCCGACAAGCTGATGCGCCTACGCCAGACAGGAACGGTCGCCGAGTTTGCGTCGCAATTCCGTGCCCTCCAAGCCCTCACCGGGTGGCCCAAGGACGCAACGACGGATGTCATCTACCTCGACATGTTCCGGAAGGGACTCAAAGACCAGGTTCGCCAGCACATCGCCAGCACAGAGGCGAAGGATATGAAATTCGATGCCTACGTCAACTGGGTTTCCGAGACGGACGAGAAGCTAAGGCTCGCACACGCCTATGGACCAGTATCAAAGCCAGCGGCTACGCCCCGAAGCAATCCCGGCACCACTAGTTCAGCTCCGCGTACGATCCCGACTGCGGGCGCAAGCTCGACGAAGGATCCCAACGCAATGGAGATTGACAGGGTGCGCCGGGAGCGCAGGAGTAAGGGACTATGCTACTACTGCGGAGAGAAAGACCATTTGGTGAGCGATTGCCCAACGCGACCGCCATCCCGAAACCTAAAGGCGACGAAATCCACGTCCCCGTCGAGCCCATCGCCCCCCGCGCTCCAGTCGTTCGAAGAAACGCTCAAACGTATGGCGGAACAGTACGTCCAGAATGTGCAGCAGTCCGTGCTACAGAACGCATTCGCCGCCATGACGCCCGCCGCCAAGAACGTTCACAATCCCGAAGCCCCGCCCCCAGCGGATTTTCAGTAGGGTCGTATTGCTCAGTCGCGCCCTATACGACCCAACCGCCCTTGTGGCCGAAGAACTCTCTTAATAATGGTCCCTTGTATTTAACCATCTCTACAATAGACCGTCGTCTTCGACGACATTTGAAGTTCCCGGTACAGGTTAGCGACGGAAAGACGGATGCCTTAGCCACAGTAATGTTAGACAGCGGTGCGTCGGGAACTTTCATAAATTCCCGCTACGTTTCGCGACACGGACTCCAGACCCAGGACTTGGTAATCCCGATACTTTTGCGAAACGCAGACAATTCCCCGAACGCGATTGGACGCATCACCAAGGAAGTAGTCCTCAACGTCGAGATGAAGGGACACTTAGAACAGTTGACCATGGCCGTCGCGGATATTGGCGACGACGATATTATCATGGGGATCGACTGGTTGCGGCACCATAACCCAACCATTGACTGGACCAACGATGTGGTCGATCTCAACCGCTGCCCGCCCCAGTGTGACAACCAGCAACGCCTGGTCCCGCTTCCCCGCCTCGCCATAGCAGAAGAAGTCGAGACCCCCTGGGGGCCCGACAGGACCCAGGCCGAATGGGAAGCTGTCCCACCGGGATTTCGGTACTCAGAAAAATATTGGGACCAGTACCACGACGCCGAATCCTACTTCGTCACGACGGACGACCATTTCGCGTACAAAATTGCCGCCTCGTACACCCACTCCCAGGCCATCGCTGAGAAGTCTGCGGTGAAGGAAGGCGAGAAAACCTTCGAAGAACTAGTTCCCCCCGAATTCCGTGAGTTTGCCGACGTTTTCTCGAAAGTTGAATCCGAAAGGCTTCCACTGCGCAAGCCGTATGACCACGCCATAGATTTAGAACCCGGGAAGGTTCCCCCGTACAGCAAAATCTATCCCTTGGCCCCAGCCGAACGCGACGCCCTTCGCGAATTCGTTGACGAAAACCTGCGCAAGGGGTACATACGACCTTCGAAATCCCCTGCAGCGGCTCCCGTCTTCTTTATCAAGAAAAAGGATGGAACCTTACGCATGGTAGTCGATTACCGACGACTGAACGACATCACGGTCAAGAATCGATACCCGCTTCCCCTCACGATGGAACTCGTAGACGCGCTGCAAAAGGCGAAGGTTTTCACGACTCTAGATTTACGATGGGGCTACCACAATGTGCGACTGAAGCAAGGCGACGAGTGGAAGGCTGCATTTCGGACTCAGGCAGGACATTTCGAACCAACGGTGATGACATTCGGGCTCACGAATGCCCCAGCAACCTTCCAGCACATGATGAACGATATCTTCAAAGACCTCATTGGAGTATACGTGATCATCTATCTTGACGACTTGCTAATCTTTTCCGAAGATGAATCGCAGCACGATGAACACGTACGGGAAGTCCTTAAACGGCTACGCGAAAACGACTTGTTCTGCAAACCCGAAAAGTGCAAATTCAAACAGACTTCCGTCGAGTATCTCGGGATGATTATTTCGCAGGGAAAGGTGGCGATGGATCCCGCCAAGGTACAGGCGGTCCTCGACTGGCCTACCCCGAAAAAGATGAAAGACATTCAAGCCTTCCTCGGGTTCGCGAATTTCTATCGACGCTTCATTCGGGATTTCTCGCACATCGTCAAACCGCTCACGACGCTGCTGAAGAAGGACGTTCGCTGGGCCTGGACAGAAAACCAGCAGTTCGCTTTCGACTATCTCAAGCGCATGTTCACGACCGCCCCCGTCCTGATGATGCCAGACATGTCGCGACAATTCATCGTGGAATGCGACGCCTCTGATTTCGCGACCGGCGCGG
Organism: Trichaptum fuscoviolaceum; assembly: GCA_910574455.1. Taxonomy (NCBI): domain Eukaryota; kingdom Fungi; phylum Basidiomycota; class Agaricomycetes; order Hymenochaetales; family Trichaptaceae; genus Trichaptum; species Trichaptum fuscoviolaceum. The sequence continues at coordinate 2,247,415 of CAJSYZ010000012.1, read as the reverse complement.
TCTTGTCCCAGGAAGGCGACAACGGGCTGATACATCCGGTCGCCTTTTTCTCGAAATCCCTCAACGATGCGGAACGCAACTACGAGATTTATGACAAGGAGCTACTCGCGATTATTAGAGCTCTTGACGAGTGGCGACATTATCTCGAAGGTGCGAGTCATAAACTCGATATCGTGTCTGACCACAAGAATCTGCTATATTTCTCTGAATCCCGAACGCTGACGCGACGCCAAGCCCGGTGGAGTCTGTTCCTCACTCGCTTCGACTTTACGATTCGCCATCGCCCAGGGCGACTCGGGGGCAAACCCGACGCCATGTCACGACGCGTCGATCTCCAACCCGAAGGCGAAGACAACACGGGACGGACCCTCTTGACCCCCGAAATGTTTCGACTAAAAGCAATTCGTCGGGGAATGACACAGGTACACGGGGATCAGGCCCTCCTACGACGCATTCGTAAGTCAGATCAGTATGAAGACGAACTGGTGGACGCAATCGAGTTGGTCAAGTCCAAGGCGCCTCGAGTCCTGACCAAGGAACTTGAGGACTGGAGCACCGAAGAAGGCCTCATCCTGTACCAGGGTAAGGTTTACGTCCCGAAAGACGAGACCATTCGCCGGGATGTGGTGAAGACTTACCACGACAGTCTCCCTGCCGGACATCCTGGACGTTGGAAAACGTTTGAGATGGTAAGCCGCAACTACTGGTGGCCCGGGATGTCTAACTTCGTAGAACGATACGTTTCGGGATGCGATACCTGCGCACGCACGAAGAACCGATCCCAACGCCCGGTAGGACTCCTGCAACCGAACGAAATCCCGCAGGGCCCCTGGCAGGCGATTTCGTGCGATTTCATCACCCAGCTCCCCCGATCCGAGGATTACGACACAATTTTCGTGGTGGTCGACCGTCTCACCAAGCAAGCACATTTTATCCCGACCACGTCTGACGTCGATGCACCGGAAACTGCAGAACTCTTCCTGCAACACGTCTGGAAGTTGCACGGAACCCCCCGCCAGATTATATCCGACCGAGGACCGCAGTTTGTCGCACAGTTCATGAAAGCCCTTTTTTCCCGACTCGGTATCAAGGGTACCACGTCGACTGCGTATCACCCGCAGACGGACGGGCAAACCGAAAGGGTAAACCAAGAGCTGGAACAATATTTACGGGCTTTCATAGATACACGACAAGAAAACTGGGCCGGGTTACTCCCGATGGCAGAGTTCGCGCACAACACGAAAGCGCACGCGGCAACACGACAATCCCCGTTCGCGCTGGTCTACGGCTACAATCCCGAATTCACGATTGCCCCGAGCGACGGCCTGTCCACGGTCCCCGCCGCGGACGCACGACTACAGGAGCTTCAGCAGGCACAGGAAGAGGCAAGAGCGGCTTTGGAGGTTGCGGCAGAGCGCATGAAGCAGCACTACGATCAGGCCAGGAACGAGGCCCCGCAGTACGCAGTCGGGGATAGAGTATGGCTCGAGGCGACGAACGTTCGGCGACCAGGAGCGCGCAAATTATTACCGAAACGACTAGGGCCGTATAAAGTGAAGGCAAAGCTAAGTGACCTCACCTACGAACTCGAACTCCCCGCGTCGCTGAAGATTCATCCCGTATTTCACGTATCACTGCTCTCGCCAACCACGAAGACGACATTCCCGGTCGAACGCAACCCCCGCCGCCCCCAGTCGAAGTAGAAGGAGATCTGGAGTACGAGGTGGAAGAGGTTCTGGATGCTAGACGGTTTAGACGGAGATTTGAATATTTGGTACGATGGAAGGGATATTCGAGCGCGGAAGATACATGGATTCCCGCAAAGGATATGGGTAATGCAAAGGCTAAAATTCGCAGTTTCTATCGAAAACACCCGGACGCCCCTCGAGAAGTCAACGCTATCGAGCTCTGTGACCTGAGCAAGATTCAAGCTTGGCGCCCCGGAGTTGCGCCTTTGGAGGGGGGTAATGTCGAGATCCCGGGCTCCTTTTCTCATTTCCCGCACTTTCCCGCCAAGGATCCCGACATGAGCAGACAAACCCGCGGGGAGAATCCCGCCATTGGATTCCCCGCGCGAAACCTCATTCCCGAATCGCACGATCCCATGCTCACGTGACTTATCCCGCACCACCGTCCCGGCAACCACGCACGCATACACACACTCATTTACGACGACCCGCCACGGCACACGTACATTCACTTATCAACATACGCTCATTAATCCGTTAGTACCTCAAGGTGACGACCTGCAACAGTCTGGCATACCTAGTCTGGCTAGTCGCGGCCCCGGACCGGACGCTGACGTCCACGGACAGGCCGTAGCCATCTGGAGAGACGGGATAGACATGCCTAGCAGTGCGGTCGTAGCAGGTATCGTTTGTAGTAGATAGGTGCGCATTGCGCAAGGACACTTAGCGTAGATTAACTATACAGTCTTTACGAAGTAGATAAATAGCTGTAGGCATCGTAAGGAGCACCTCACTTTTGACCTCTTGTGGAGTGCTTCCTTAGGTGCGATCTCTCTCTTTTCTCCTGTGTAGTTAGTTGCGCAATACTTACTTGTGGAGTGCTTCCTTAGGGATCCGCTTACTTGACGTTCAAAGCAGTGAAGAGTCCTAGCTGGCCTTGAGAATCCCGCGACGCGCCTGGATAGAATCCCGCGCGTTTCCCGCCTGAATTCCCACGCTCGTTCCCAGTCGCGAATCCAGATTCCCGAACGCGGGTTCTTGTCGCGAATTCCAGTTTCCCGAAACTGTTTCCCGCTACAATTCCCGACGGTCGTAACACCACCAAGGAAACGCGAATATCTCGTCAAATGGCTAGGATACCCGACATCAGAGAACCAATGGATATCGGAACAATCACTGGAGAATACTCAGGAACTTCTATTGGAATACAAGAAGGCACACCGGATCAAATGACCTCCCGGTCATCTGTCCAATTACCCCATCCGGAACAAGTACACTACGCCATCTGTCAAAATCCTCCGAAACTCCGAGTGTAATCTCAACTACCACCCGGAATCTAGACAACCCCAGAAGTATTTCATCGAACCCAGAAGCTCCCCTACCCACCAGGCCATGATCAAACCAGCTGATCTCGCTAACGTTTGTGCATACATCCTCTCACTCGACATCCGCCCTGAAGTCAAGGATCTTGCGGAACTACTCCTTATCGAAGCATTCAAACGCATTGACCAAGGCCCAGGACCCTATCAGCCTTTCAACCAACGCTTTGTGTTCTCACACGCATATCGAAGAGACACCCCGGAAATTTCAGTACGATATGGGCCGCACAATCAGTTCATTATCACATCAACGCTGCAATATCAACCACCGCCGCCCTACTCCGATACCATCTCCACGACCCCTTCGTAATGACCCTCCCCCTCCCACAGAAATAAGCAAAGAACAAATTCTTAACGACCTTCGCACACTAGCAGCAGAAACTCCGACCAACCGTCAACCCACACTCATTTTCCACCTATTCAATTTCATTCATCAACAAGAAGAACCCAACACTCCACCGCTCAATCACCTCATCAATTTCATCAATACTCTTCTTACCCATGCGACTCCATTACACCAGGCACACCTTTCGATAGGACTTTATATACTAATTCAAATGGTCAAGTCAAACGACCTCGAAGGATCAGTACAACTTCCAAATGGATTTAGATTCATTCACAGGCAACCGGCACCCGCTCGAACTTCTAGCTCCAACAGTTCCACACCCCCTCCGCCCTTGGAACCCTTTTCTCCTGCATATAGCCCGACCACCTCCACGGAATCCCTGACCAGTCACACCACAGACAACCCCGATTCTGACAAAGAGAATATCCCTACTCGACATGCCATTCAACTTCGACACCCCCGATCCGACATTCGAAGTCCCTCCCTTTGACGCCGAGGAACACCTCGCCGCCACTGACCCCGGACCCTTACTACCTGTTGAGGATATTGATCCCCTCTGGGTAACAGGCTGGGGCAATCACGCAAACGACTGGCACAATGGCGTATGGCACCCGCAACTGACACCCGTCCACCCCGAGAACAAATACCCCTCTCCCCCTCCCTCTCCTACCCTTCCCCCTTTGAGTCCTCTCGACCTTGTCCGAGAGTATATCTTCGACCCGGCCCACACTGATCTTGTCAACATCCGCCGTCTCAAGACTCTCAACCCCCACCCCCAACTCACCACTCTAGTCCTCCGCCGCACCTTCTTCACCCCCGAATACGCCGTCCCGATTCTACAAGCCCTCCACATCCTCCTCGAGCTCCCTTACGTCCCCTGGATAGGCCGCCGCATCCGCCACGCAGGAACAGCGCAGCAACACTTTGTGGCGTACGACGAAGACCCGATCTGCATATGCAAGTGTTGCAGGTACTGCCCGGTTCACTAGAACTAGTCCCCATGCCCGTTACTCGCAACACCCGGCACGGACTCTCTGGTCGCCTCTATTACACTTCGACACAGAAACGAGTGCACCCAAACCGACAGAGGTACAGAGAAGGTCAACTCCTCCCCCCTCTATGCGACCAACTCCTCCCCGGACTCCCCTTCATCCAGACCTCGCAGACCCGTCGACAGTGTGCAGCCGCTCTTCTCCACAACGGCAAACTTCGCGACCTCACCAAGAACACCAGCATCAGTCCACTCCCGCACATCGTCTACACTACGCAACAGATGTATGGCCATTTGTGCAAAATGCTTGATATCTTGGAGAACAACCGACTCAGGAAGCAGAAGATTGATTCTTATGAGTATCAGGAGCTAGTACGTCGCATGAATCAAGTTCTTATTACTCAACTCGAGAACCAGTTCACCGAGTACGAATTCGAGCGCCTCCTCTCATCGGAAATCAAAGATGGACAGGTACACTTACCGGACGACCCGGAACCACAGCCTATGACAACTCCCTCCCCTCTCGAGCTACCCCCACTGGCTGCGCCCGATGCATACCAGGAGCAAGCGCATGTGCCGATCTTCGACCTCGATCAACTCAGCAATTTCGAATCTGCTCCGCCACTGCCCAGCCCTCGTCAACAGCTTCACTTACCGACAGAGGAAGAACTTCAGGCGATCAATCAGCAAGCCCAGGACGTTCCCCTTCCTGAACTACCTCACATGACTCCGCCCAACGTCGTTATCCAACCAGCCTCGCCAGTTTATGTGGTCAACACTCCCCGACCCGAGGACTTCACTTCGCCCGAGACATATGCCCCCATCGACTGGACTAATCCACAGTCTGTTTCTTTATATCATACCTTCCTTAATAACTTTAATTTTTCACAGACGATTTCATCCAATGTACCCAGCGCTTGAACTCTTATTGGTCTTAACTTGACCCTATAGCGACTGATATTTTATCTCTCTTTTACGCTTTTACTTATTGATCTTAACTTGATCCTATAGTGTTGTACCTTTCTTTGAAATTCTCGCATTCGCATTTCTATGCTACTACGGAATTTCAATCTTAGTGACAGGGTATTGTTACGCATCAAGCTGCTTACCCTTGTTTACACATTGTTTATGTTCCCCCTCATCTTTTTCTCTCACCCTTTCTACCTGCATGTGCGTACACACATTGCATCATTCTTTCTCATCGACTCCACACTCCGATGGCTCCACTCGCTCCACCTTCACTCCGAGAGCCCCAGGACCTTCCACTCCGATGATACATCATTCTACTCCACTCTACTCCACCTATGTTCCGATCTGACATCATCCTCCATTAATTAGAGCCACTATGACGGACTCACTCCACTTCTGACCCGCGATGATGTAGTTTCATTTCTTGCTCCACTCTATTGTTCTCTGTAGTATATAAGGCCATGTACATAGCGCCCCAGGATGACACTTAAGTCAATCCTCCTATAGTCTTTTACAATCACGTACCAAAGACTCTGTTCACCCACGGCTTCCGGTATAGAGACCCTCACAAAGCGGACCCTCTATACTGTACTTGCTACTTCACCCAACAACGCTTTGGTCACTTATCATTTCCGTGATAAGTCCATCGAAGCCGTGAACGTAACAGATGTCGTTAGCACCTCGAGCACCGTCGCTTGCAATGACGAGAGCGTCCCGCACCCCCGGACCCGAAGTGATAGTGACTGGGGCTTATCAAGGTCATCGCAAAGTCTCTCGGACTACTAGCTCAGTTTGTCGAATCAAATTCATTTCTATGACATATTTTGCTGATGTACGTATATGCAGACATCAGTGGGACTTGAGGACAAGGATCGAAATGAAGGAAGGGAAGGATCTCGCGTGCCAGGCAGGAAAAGGGCGACGAACCAGTGTCTCCCTCCCGGTACTCAGGCAGGATGGACTCATATTCTATTACCTTCACTATTTCGCGCAGTTGGAAAGTCCGTCACACCATGGCAAACCCCGGACAATAAGCTCATCAGCTCATTGTGGGGGAAAGTGTTTGATTCTGTGGAACTCATTTACGAAACTCAGTTCGCCGATATCTGTTCTCTAGTTGAGTCATTTTTACTTATTCTCAAATCACCTTTACCAAATTGAGATGCAATCCTCGTATTTCAGGCGGCCCAGAGATGCTCTGATAGCTGGCGCAAGAAGCTGTTTGAGAAAGCTGAGCAATCAGTTGCTAGTTTTATCAGCGGCGAACAATCAAAGTCAATGCAAAACGAAGCAATTGTGAAGATGTTGCAGACGCTAGTTGACAAGAAGAAAGCCGAACCGTTTCTATGGGAAAGCTGGTATAGTATGGAGAGGGTAAGTAAAAGAGTATTTATTGTCACATTTTGTGTCCATGCATTGACCCTAAATGTACAGAAGCAAGGACTGTTCTGCTCTGACCTTGTGGTCTCAGTGTTGTCCGTACACATTGTCTTGGCCATGGGTCGGCATAAAATACTGGACAGAAACACCATAGGAAAGCCTATCGGTGCCCTCGCCCTTGCGGCAACAGCGGTATCTATTTTTTTCAGTACTTATATTGTCCTTATTCGCTGATCTTCTCATGGATAGGTCAAGGTTGCCATTGATAAACAGGTGGCTCGGTTGCAAAATATCAAAGAAGAACTTGGCGGCGCTGAGTGGTATTTCACTAGCGCTCTGTGGCAGCCTCATACGGACGACTATGTTAACTTGTTGTCGAATCCCTCTTTCTTCACTGAATCAAACTGGGAAAAGGTTCGATCCCGCCTCCTAGCTTACGATGCCAGTACAGATATCGATACGAGAAAGAACACCGAACTTGTTGGATCGGGTATCACTGGCAGGGACTTTTCCTTGTATTTTGACGTTGTAGATGCAGATTCGACCTGCGAGAAAGCGTATGACGAAGGCGCTGATAATTGGGAAGACGGAACCGACGGAACCGACGATAAGGGCGAAGAGCGTGAGGGGGCTGAGTATAGAGGCGAGGTGGAAGGTGATGCAGAGGACGAGCATGCTAATGCTGAGGGTGACGACAACCTGAGCGAGAGCGGGGACAAGGGTGTTGACAAGATTGAGGGCGAGGGCGAGGGCGAGGGCGAGGGCGAGGGCGAGGGCGAGGGCGAGGGCGAGGACGAGGACGAGGACGAGGATTTAGGTGGAGATGGTGATCATGAGGAGGACGACGCTTCAAAATGGGATTCGGCTACGGACTGCGTAGACTTCTAAGGGCAAATCGATCACTGGTGAGCCTCTTCTTTTCGTTTCTGTCCGTGCGCTCAATATTATATTAGCATCGACTTGCAGAGCAGCCTTCGTTTCTACTGGTACGCCAAAGAACATGCAGAATTGAAGGCACGGCAGCGAAATGTGGCCTGCCACTGCCCGTCACGGCAGAGGTTCGGGATAATGTCGTGGCGGATCCCATGATTGCGACTGCTATGCTTAGTCTTGCGTAAATGACTGATGTACTTGAACGCTGAGGCACTGATAGCTACATAATGTTGTCTTATATATTTCTGATGCAATGAAATACTTGGATCGTTCTTATGCACTTAGACTCTTGAGCACTGCAATTCGTCTTACAACACTTATGTACTGCTGTAATTAAAGGATGTTACACTGGAGCACTGGGGTGCTGAATGCCTGAAACACTTAGAGCACTGATTCAGCCATCTTTCCTTATTTAAGCCAGCCCGCACTTATTTCAGCCAACTTGTCCTGAATAATGGGAGGACATGCATGAATAAGTGAAGCTTGCCTTATTTAAGACTTCAGTCTCTCAGGACGTTTAAGTAACACTTAAGTCACTTTCAGCAGAAAGTAGTTTCCCTGATGGAGTGGGATTCGAGGCGACGTCACGGTGACTCGGAATCGGAATCTCGGATAACCAAGTCTGAGTGATGTCTCGCGTCATCTCAGGCTTGAACGTGAACCACTTTGCCGCAATGACAACTTCAACACGATGAAGACTCTACGCTTTCGCATCGCAGCCAACTCCTATCAATGTCTGCCATATACATTAAAGGGCTTCTTCTATGTCTGGGTACGCTCTGATGATGCGCTTAATTTTCTTTTTTTTTGCGACCTCGGCTGCCAACGTCGCTCTAACAAAGCTTTACAACGGCTTCTCTCTGGCTTGTCAGCTCACAATTAGACATTTTTAACGCTAGGGCATTTCCTTGTGCGTTGTCAACGACAGGTAGCACTATTCTGTAGCAAAATACAAGTCCGACTAGTGCGTCAATGGCATGATCGTTCTAGTCGTGTTTGCCAGGCGAAGCTTCACTCTTTGTTATTTGTAGTCTAACTAACCGTATCCATGCTACATAGTTTGTGATACTATTCTCTCTTTATTTATTAAAGACGCCGATGGTTTCTCAAAGATACAGAAGAAATTAATTCTTGTATCGACTCGGAGCACCGTTTGCGACCCTCGATTACGGTGATAGCGATACGATTTTCGAACCTGGTATGACAACCTCCGAAAATTAGCATGACTAGAACTCACTAGGACATGTCACATGCCTTTACAGAACTTGAAGAGTACTACACACGCTGGTCAAAATTTGTTTGTTCCTCAGGCTTGCTACCAACTTCCGGGGGTGGAACATTTGTGACGATAAACTATTGCTTCAACGCCCGTGAAGCACTCACTCAATCGACCTCGCCACTGCCAGTATCCACATAAGGTCGTTATCCGGCTGTCCTCTTGCGCTCTACATTCGCCATCAGAATCATCCTTCGGGCATTTGTCGAGAAAGGTAATCTCCGGGACCACCCTCAGCCCGCCACCTCGAGCGCTACCGAGAATCTCCTTGTGCGCTTCCGCCCTCTTGGTTCCTCGGGCGTTAACAAGACTGGATGACAGGTTCATTCGATCCCGCCCAGGACCATCAAAATTCCTTCATATTCTCTCCCAAACTAGTCTCGAATGCAATGCCTAGCCCTTGTCACTTTCTCATGCAAGGCGATGAAAGAGCGTCTTTCGCCGTAAATGAACCTGGAAGCTACCCAATACAGTGCGCAAACCCGAGATGAAGAGCGTGCAAACAGCATCTTAGGCGTCAAAGATCTGATCACGAAAAACTCGACGACAGATGATCAGCGATACCGCCGATATATAACCTCACAGTGAAACTGTCGCTTCATTCCCTCGGGCCCTTTGTCCTTCCGTCCTTTCCTTCATTTCTCTCATCAGCTCTCCCTTTGCTTCGAGGATGCACTCATTTTCCTCTGTAGCTACGTTTATCGCCGTAACACTTTGTGGCGTTGTGGATGCACAAATATCTCAACGAACCCTCCGCATAGTCAACAAAAACATCTCACCTGATGGTTTCATTCGTCCGTGAGTGTCCACTGAATGACAGACATACGCCTTTCTCACTTCCAAGTTCCAATAGGGCTGTTACTGCTGAAGGAGTCTTTCCTGCTCCTCTGATCACAGGTCGAAAAGGTGATCGTTTCCTGGTATGGTCACTTGATAGCGCACAGGGACAGAGATTCACGGATCCTCTCTTGCGATTAGCTCAACGTCATCGACCAGCTCAACGATACAAGTATGCGCCGTGCTACTTCTATCGTACGTGTACCTCGCTATATCGTAACTCCCTCTTCATATTGATCTTGAATAAACATCCGAAGCACTGGCATGGCCTCTTTCAAGCTCATACCCCTGAGATGGACGGACCGTCCTTTGTCACTCAATGTCCTCTAGTGCCCGGGGAATCATTCCTGTGAGGTACTACACTCTAATACCAATACATTCCACTAAACCTGTTCTTAGTTATAACTTCCAGGTGCCAAATCAGGCGGGGACGTACTGGTATCACTCTCATCTTTCTACACAATATTGCGATGGCCTGCGGTATGTCAATCAACTTCATTCTCATAAGTACAATTAATCAACCTTCTTCTGCATCAGTGGCCCTCTCGTCATATACGGTGAAGCACTTCTGATTTTTTGATTCTGTCTTCCGCCTTTCTCACAGTAATCAGATCCCCATGACCCCTTGGCTCATCTTTACGATATCGATGATGGTACGGCATCCCTACTTCTTCTCATTTCACTCGTTTAAACTGAAGTCGCTAGCATCAACTGTCATCACACTTGCGGACTGGTATCATGGTCTTTCGACAGTTCTTTTTCCTAATCCCAATAAAGCTGCGCCGTGAGTTATTAGCCTTTTTCTATGCTTCGTGAGCAGCTGAAGGATTCTATAGAACACCTGACACGACAACTATCAATGGCCTTGGCCGATGGTCGGGAAACACTGGGTCTCCCACTGCTTTGGCTGTCATAAATGCTCATCCGGGGAAACGGTAGGTGTTTAGCCGCCTTTGGATTATTGATGCACAATTTTACCGATAGAATGTAGTCATCGATACCGTATCGTCAGCACTAGTTGTTTTCCAGCGTACGTTGCCTCTTTCTGATCGCAGACATGATCTGACCTCCGTTGTACGCATAATAGATATACGTTCTCTATCGATCAACACAAGATGACTGTCATCGAGACGGATGGTGTAGAGACTCAGCCTTTGACAGTTGATTCGCTCCAAATTCATGCTGGTGAGCCTAAGACCCACTCGTATAATAGATGATAGCTAACGCCCCCGCTCGGCAGGTCAACGATATTCGGTTATTGTACGCTATAGTACTACTGCGTGTAAAAGACATTAACTAATCGCCCCAAGGTCGAGGCCACCCAGCCTGTCGGAAATTATTGTAAGAAATCGTTCTCATAATGATATGATCCTAACAAGCGTCCGCTTACTATAGGGATCCGCGCTATCCCCAGTGTTGGGAATACAACTACTGATGGCGGAGTTAATTCTGCCATTCTTCGCTATACGGGCGCCCCCATTGCGGAGCCGATTTCCACTCCTGTCGCGAATGGAACTCTTTTGAATGAGGCGAACGTCGTGGTAAGTGCTACTTTTAAATGTTGACAGCAAGCGCCTCCTGTTCCTCATTTACTCTCAACAGCCATTCAATAATCCCGGTGCTGTAAGTTGTCTGCTTCATTCCAAATGGGATGACGAACTGATGGTCCCTTACCTTCTCTTAGCCTGGGGCTCCCATTCAGGGAGGTGCAGACGTCAATCTTGTCCTCAAGATTGGAAAGGTGAGAAAGTTTCGTGTTTGAGATGATGTTTACTCAGAGCCCCTTAATGCAGGACGCTGTTAGCAAGAACTTTACCATCAATGGTGCCGCCTTTGTCCCTCCTAATGTTCCTGTCCTTCTTCAAATACTCAGTGGCAAGACGGCAGCCACAAGCCTGCTTCCCAATGGTTCAGTCTACACCCTCCCCGCAAACAAAGTAATCGAGGTATCAATTCCAGGAGGTGGAAATGTAAGTTATTGAGTACACTCATATCAGCTACTAAGACCAAGTGATTTACACTCCGCAGCATCCCTTCCATCTTCATGGACACACTTTCGATGTTGTGAGGGTTGCGGGAAGCGCCACATACAACTACGTAAATCCAATTCGCCGAGACGTTGTGAGCATTGGCGCTGGTACTGACAACGTCACATTTCGATTTGAGACAAACAATCCTGGTCCTTGGTTCTTGCATTGTCATATTGACTGGCATTTGGATGCGTGAGTCCCAATGGTTAAGACTTAAGTTAAGAAGTAGTGACAACGTCTCACCAGGGGCCTCGCTGTTGTTTTCGCTGAAGATGCATCGGACGTCAGAAAGACAGATCCACCAGGTCGTGCGTACATTCATTAAACATAGCTCTTGTACATCAGCTTACTTCTCTCGTTTATAGTCCAATGGGATCTACTTTGCCCTCTGTACAACGCATTTAACCCCGACAAGACATTTCAGTGAACGCATGGTCTGTTGTGTGTTACTCGTACCTTCAAATAATTTGATTTTCCTCAAGGACTTTTTCTCGGACTTGATATTCTTTGTCGCTCTCTTTCCCCCTGTCATCATGACTGTCGTGAGACACTACCTCCTGTCGTTACCGTTAATCTTATCCTCTTGTAACCGTCTGTAGCGCAATGTCATTGGTTGTAGGCTTTTCGCCTGATTTCACACGCCTCCGAGTCGGCATCATGTCTCGGCATGTTCAGATGATATTTTACTCTTCGTACTCCCACCACCACCAACCAGTTTACTACGCGGATGTTCTGGACGACCTGGAAGTCTTCTTCGTTCATGTGTCCTCCTTATTCAAACAGTAATAACATCTGACAACCATGCCGAAGACATAGCTTGAACATTCTCAGGAATTGCAATACGTGAGTAAATAGGGGCCATTGGGCCTCTTTGGCTCTGTTATAAGTCTTTGTGTCTCGCGAATTCAACTAGGATGTACTCGTGACCTCGTCATGGGATAGTACGGCCAATGAGCGGCTGGTGTCTCCGGAACACTATAAGTATGTACTCAAGTAACCGACTGTTTACCTCACTTTCTTCCTCGCACTGACACAATGGAACGAATTCCAGTCGAATTGTTGTCGAACATATTCTACTGGGCAACATTGGATCCAAATCGGAACACTTGTTCTGCAGTTACTCCTCGTCCATTTGAATCGATTTCCATCGCGGACGCAGATTCGTCCAGTCTTCTGATATTGTTCATCAAGCGCACTCTGGCACTGGTGTGCTGGCGTTGGAATGCCCTATCTCTACCATTTCTATACGAAGAGATCTGGATTCGTCACGGCGCAGCAGGGCTGGCCGACGTTCTTGAAGAGTCACACAGGAAATGTGCGACGTCCAGCACAAGGTCGCTGGGATACTACGTTTCTCGGGTTTTTCTCCCGGTCGAATGCAACGGACGATTTGAGGAAAGTCCGATAGGAAAACAAGCCCAGCGTATCTTCCGATGCTGCCCAAACATTCTCATCATCATCCGGAGCCGCGAGTTTATCGTCCGGTCGGATCCTAACGAATGCGATCAATGCTCACTCTCGCCAACACCGGACGACGACGTAGAGATGAAGAATCTCGTGCGGGTGGATTGGGGTAGACGATTAGAATGCTGGGAGCCTGGCCAGCTGACGCTACCACCCAAATTCTGCTTCCAATCGTCTTCCCTCCAAGTCCTCGCCATCGGACCAAGCAACGGAGCCTGGTCGTCTCTCTTCGGAAAACCCGGAGGGAGTTCGCCATCGATACTTCTTCCAAACGTACATACGCTGCATCTCCTTTCCGCCTGGACCTCAGCCGAAGACCTCATATTTCGTGCTGTCGAGCTTCCTTCCTTGCGCCGTTTGATCACTGAAACGCCTCTGTACAATTTCGATAACCTTCTGGCACTGAACGCCCACCGTATTCAATCGATAGAGTTCGGAAAATCATCCGAGTTCTTGCGCACTCGATGCATTGCCCGCGTACTTGAGCTATGCGAGAATATCGAAGAACTCTTCCTTCCTGCTTTCTTCACCAACTACACAGCGTTACAGTACGCCAATCGCTTCAATCGGTGCATTAGGCGCGTTGGTATCCACTCATCTCCCAACGAGGCGATGAATGTCATAGATTGTGGACGGGGACATTGGGAATCCAATTGGATTTGGTGGCACCTTAGTCGCGTATTTTCGGTCTTCTTAGACTCTCCAGTAACTTCGAAGCTCGAATGCATAGCACTGTACGGAACGGAGTGGCGCGACAATGTGAGCAACCCTCGGTTCGTCAAACTTCTTGGGCAGATTAGGGATAAGAAGATACGATTAGATTTTGAGGACTCTTCAGTTAGGGATTCTATTTCCCCATTACTCTCCAGCTTAGCGTAGTGCTCTGGGTAAGATATATATGGTTTTGTGTTGTTTCTTTTACTTAGCATTTTCGTCTGCTACTTTTCTCTTATTGGTGTTGAAACAATATGCAATCGAAATTCAAATTACATTTGTGCAGTATTGGCATGTCGGATATTTTACTTCAATTGAACAGTGAGTACATGAGTGATAGGCAGTAATATATTGAGCGCAAGACTTCGCATTTCTTGTATTATATATACTACATTACTGTGGCGGTAAAATACACAAGAATTGCTTGAACAAACAGAAGCTCCAGTTTTAGCCCAATATCTTGAACCAGAGCTCTCAATAGTGAGGGTTTACGTTCTTGTCCCAAACTAATCAGGTATACTTCCTTGCCAGAGTGAGTCCAAGCAACACGCGTGCGCGTCTCAGCACTTGAATGCCATCACGTGCACCTTCCAAATTTGGCTTCTGGTAAAATGTACCAATGTCAGGAGCAGAGGAGTCAGTTGTTATCTTCATTTCTTTTCACTTGCTACTCGTCCTTCATCTTTGATCTCATTTTCTAGCTTCTGGGCCGGGAAACCTAAAGCTTCTCTTCTCTGTACTCTTACGAATAGCTAGCTCATTAAATGGCCGCACCACCGCCTACTACTTTCACTGGCCCGCCTCTTGCTTTGAACATTCCTCCTCCGTTACCACCTGGTTGGACAGAACACCTTGGTGAGCCCAAGAACTCGTGCAACAAGCTACATACTTATCATCTGTAGCCCCTGGAGGTCAACCATACTACTACAATGCGTTAACAAAAGAATCAACCTATGTCCGACCGCTGCCTGCTGCGCCGTTTGCACCTGGTATGGCCATAACTCCACAGGCTGCATTTGCAGCAGCAAAGGCAGCGGCGCAACAACCCGAAAAGAGGGCGAAGGAGAAGCCCAAGACGAAGACTCCGATCCCAGGTACAGCATGGCTACGTGTGGTCACTACCGCAGGAAACGTGTTCTTCACGAACAAGGAGAAGAAGGAAAGCGTCTGGACTGTTCCAGAGGAGATAAAGGAGGCCGTAGCGAAGCTCGAAGACGAGGAGAAAGAAAAGGAAGAAGAGAAGAAAAGACGAACTGCAGAGGAGGAGGATAAGAAACGGATTGCGAGAGAGGCGGAAGTTGAACGAGTAAAGCGCGACTTGAAAGAAGGCAAGCAGCCTAAGCGAAAAACAATGGATGACGTTCAACCAGTTGATGAGCTGGAAGTCTCAATAAAGAAGGCGCGCGTTGACGAGGAGGAAGACGAAGGTAGCGAAGAGGACTCTGATGACGAAATGGAAGAATGGCAACGGGAGGCAGCTGCTCAACTCGTTGCGGAGGCTGAAGAAGAGGAGCGCATTCGAAGGGAAGAGGAAGAAAGGCGGAAGGAGGAGGAGGAAGAAGAGCTGCGAAGGAAGGAAAAAGAGAAAGGCATGCCGTCTCTCAATATGCCAGCGCGAGTAGAATTGAGTTTGGACGAGGCCAAGGCATTGTTCAAGGTCTATACAATTTTCTTCACTCTTGAATCAAATCTGACTTGTAAATACAGACGCTGCTGCGTGAAAAGCAAATCAACCCTCTTTTACCCTGGGACACTGCGTTGCCTCAATTTATTTCCGATCCTCGCTACGTCCTTCTACCAAGTGTAGCTGCACGACGTGATGCGTTCGATGAGTACTGTCGAGAACGTGTTCGTGAAATCCGGGCTGAAAAGGTGAAGGCCGAGAAGGCAGGATCACCCACGCCTGCTGGTGACACAGCTCAGGTAGGTGAAGATATGTACAATCTTATCTTCTTGCCTCTCTAATTTATTCTTTATAGGATGAGAAGAAAAAGGCGAAGGAAGAATTTGATCAGCTACTGCGGTCTGAGGTCAAGAGCACTCGCACGAGCTGGAGCGATTGGAGGCGATCGTGGAAGAAGGACCGACGATTTTGGGGCTGGGGCCGTGACGATCGCGAACGCGAGAAGCGGTTCAGAGAGTATCTTCGTGAACTAGGCGAAGGTACGTAGATTATCCCATTTTTAAAACATTTGAGCTAATTGCAGGTTAGAAAAACGCAAGGCGGCTCAAAAGGCAGAGACAGAATTCTTCGGGCTCCTACGCGAAAAAGCTATCGACAAAATTAAACCTGATGTCAGTTGGAAAGATGTAAGGACGTTTGAACTTTTTACGACTCAGTATATTGAATGCATGTTGAAGGTCAAGAGAGGGTTGGACAAAGACCCGCGGTATGATGCCGTCGGTTCATCCTCTCTCCGGGAAGAACTCTTCAACACATTTGTCAAGACTCTTACCACCTCGGAATCATCAGTTGATCCGAAGATGGATAAACTCGAGACATCGCACGAGGACAGCGAGACGGAGCGCAAGCGGAAGGATAAAGAGCGAAAGGAACGGGCAGTCCGTGAGCGAGAGGAACAGGTGAAACGAGATCGGAGACGCGTGGAGGCGGAGCTGGCGCGAACTCGAAATGCATTGGACCGTGAACAAGGCGAATCGGAGTTCCTGTGCGCCTTCTATCTGTACGTAAGGCTTTGAGGCGCTGATGGTTTTTTGTTGTTGCGTAGGACACTTCTGACAGACGCTATTCGGGAACCACTGGTACGGATCTTGCTTGTCAAAGAGTTCTTACTGATATTCAGTTGTACAGGCTACTTGGGACTCGTGTCAAGCTCAATTAGCAAGCGACCCACGGTTTACAACCTCACCTCTATCGTTCGGAGTTCGACGGTCATTGTTCGATAAACATATTACAAATCTCCGGCAGAAGCACACCGCAAACTTGCAAGCGCTTTTCGAGTCACATGCGCCATCTCTTTCCACATCCAAGCTCTCCCAATTGTCTTCGTCATCCCTCACTTCTATTCAGACGTCTCTGCCAGCGCAAAAACTCCATCTCGACGAGGATCACGATCCCGATGCGCGTCGGTTAGAAATCGAGTTCCGGCGATGGCACGCCGAACGGGTACAGCGTGCGGAACGTGAGTTCCAGGAGATGCTCAACGAGAACTCCTTCGTAGAGTTCTGGGGACGCATGCGGAAGATTCAAGAAGAAGAGAAGGGCAGCGAAGGTATGAATGTTGAAGTTGGTGCAGAAGATTTAGCTGGAGAAGAGAATGCTGGAGAAGATGTGCAGCGGGCCGATTTGAAGGCATTGGCGAAGAGTATTGATGTAAGGGAAATCGAAAGGGTATTAAAGGTGAGAAGTGTTCGTTATTTGATTCTGCTTCATAGTTGCTTCTCTATGCGTATTACGCTACGTTAGCCAAGCCAGTGATTTGGATTTCAGGCACCTACAGTTGTTCGCGTGGAACAGTGGGCATCTCGGCCTGTGGACACCCGCGGACAATCCGTGATCCGTGATCTTTCTTCACGGTGCCTTGACCTTATGTGCACATTTTCCGTTAAACTTCACACATTCCGATTCTTGTGGGCACGGAAAGTGAGAATGTTACGAAACATAGAGGGGTGTTACTTGAGAACACACCGTGGTGATTATCCGCTATTTCATTTACACCTACTTTCGTTTATTGTTTCCCTTGGACTGCCTCATTTTTTACTTCCGATTGACAATCGTACTGATCCTCTTACGTAGAACGACAAGAGATACACTATGTTTGATCACATTCCTGACCAGCGAGAAACATGGATCAGGGTGCGTTGTTTGCCAATTCACATGAACATACCATATAACCTTCAATTGATTATACAGGGACATATCGAGAAGCTTGCGGCTCCGAAATTATCCTTTCATATCCCGGATCATGGCTCCTAAATCAATGAAAACTCTCCTTGTCCAGGGCCAACCTTGTTTTCTTTATCCATTTACGCCAAAGTCACCAAGTATCCAGTATGAATTCTCAGTGAGTTTGTAAGTTATCGCGGGATCGCCAATTCATCGATTTCCCACCCGCCAGATTCTTTCGCTTGTACGCCTGCTACGTGATATTCTGCGTTATCCTCATGGTTTATTGTGCCTGGTTCCTGGTCGGGACAGAAAAGACAAAATATTCTCATACGGTTGATCATCATGACGCAAGGTGGCCTGACGATCCCGTGGAACTGAACGCGAAGATCATTAAGAAATGAGCTATAAACATCAATCGTGCTCTTGGTTGGCTGTAACATAAGGGACGACTACGGGGACGAACCGGATAGGTGAAATTTTGGTGCCTGCAGATCCCCCTTTCTTGCCTTGGGTGGGCTTGCCTTGCGGGTGAACTCGACGAAATCTTACAAACACGAGCTTTGCAATTTTCATTCGAATGTCATTCATGGCAGCTATTTTGCATCTGAAATATACAGCCCAGGACCGTGTTCTTGGAATGCCTGTGAGTTGTAGTGAATCACCAGCTGGTGCCGCGGAGCAATGCTATTCTAGGTTATCAGCGCTTCTCAGAAACTATTTGCTTGTTCTGCCCTGTCTGGTCATCACCAATACTCCACTCCCTAGCTCAAGACGCTCTGATCTGAAGGAAACGCGGACAGTAAGCGGGTGCTAAAGGTGGAGTTTCTTTGTCTTCCATAACTAAAGTCGCAGCTGACTCTTAATCGATGTGAAAATAGTCCGATAAAGTGCTTTCAATAATCAGCCCCCCCCCTCCAACTGTATGACTACTTTCGCAATTCCAGGGCACCACAATGTTAGGCATCTGCCAGCTTGGAGGGCTTGATTGCTGTTGCTATACTAATCTCGAGATCATTACGGTCGTCTGGGCTAGAGATCGTAAGAATGGATGACACGCAATCCACCTATGTCAGGAAATGCTGCATACACAAGGCAGCGACCGGCTGTAAGTCAATTCATTCGCTACTCCAATGAGGGGTTAGCAGACTACACGGATCTCCTTCATGTCTATTTCCAGAAGCTCCATATCACCAATTGAATGTGCGATAACTATCGTGACGTAGCGGACTGGACCAATTGCGAGCAGGCATTGCCGCTCTGTAGTTGTATCAATATGTAGTAAAGGGCTGCGTCCGTAATAACGGGCTTGCATGTCCTAGACAACCCGCAACAGCAAGGCTGGACCTCGATACAACTATCCGCTCATACCGGAAGCGAGCGATCAGTGCGACCCTTTATAATCCTCGTCCTCATATCATGGTGCGATACGTTTCATTGGTAGATTGACACGCACTGACCACCATTCTGTTCAGCGATCTCCCGATGTCGCATTGCGTTTAAGAAGTGCGGTGCGACTGTCGGTCACTACCGTACCATCGGGTTTTGCTTCATTTCCGCGAAGGGACTAAGAAATGCTGTTGAAGAGTCCACAACAGCTCGATCTGTCATCCACTATTCTGTGGAAGGACACGCCAAGTGACCTCCATCCCTGCAAACAGCTTCGCTCGTCATTCTGGGATCGAGTAACGCCATAATGGTATGCGTCCCACAGTAAGTCTGTTATACATTGCTACAATTTGTTAAAAAAAGGCTTGACGCAATAGACTCCACTTTCTTCCTTCTTTGTTTCTTAAAGAGTGTAAGTCCGCTGAAGAAGGGAACGGAAAACGGTCTTTGACCATAGAGCTGGGTTCGTGTATCTCTTGTTCTCCATTATGGACACTGTGCTAAGTCTTGATTCAATAAAACTTCCGAAGATAACTTGATAAGGTTTTGTGGTAAACTCTGTTTGCTTCGAGTTCCGCCGCCGAGCGTATCGAATCGGTGATATCCATCCATGATCAAGCGTGGGTCCCATTTTCAAGATAACACATGCCTTATCTATTCTCGGTAGCTAAAATATTCCACATATACCATCGGCGGCCTATAAAGCAAGCTGTCTCCATTGATCCTTGTCTCCGTCCAGCACTCCGCGCTCCCTCGACATAGGGTGTCAACTTCCTTGCTACGCTGTGGTCTCCTGGCAAGTGCTCTACTTCGTCCTCGTCTCCATGCTGCCCCCTTCCTGTCGACCTGAACGATGCTTGTTGCGTTGCCAGGTTCGAGATACTTTTGTCTACTGTCGGCTGAGACAACTCGACGGTTGTCCTTGCTCGTCCAACTCAGACGCGTTTAGTGAGGTCGGATACTTTTTATGCATCCGGCTCACCACCTGTGTAGTGGCGGCCGCAAGGATTACTGTCGACAAGCTCGCTGAAGGCAGTAGATGAGGAAGGCGCACATTTGCTTATTTCCCGTTGTCCTTTCACCCTGAGTCGAAACTCCAAGTTTTGCGATTTCGATTTCCGTCCACCCTAATGGATAAACTCAACGATCACAAGTTGATTTCTACATTATCTTTCCTTTTCATTCAATGACTGCTTTCTTTACTCCGGGTGTCGTGCTTCTACGCCGCACCCATGAGGGTTTGCGTTGGCCCTCGGAGTCAGACCGGGAAATTCATAGCATATGGCCTTATCAGCGTCGTGGTTAATCTCTTAACGACCAGAAACTTATTATGTATTAGACCAGCTGATGGTATATCCTGTACGTATGCATTTTTCTTCTTCAAGTTGATAAGCCGGATATCCCAGTTACTGTCAATTACAGAAGAAGAAATCTCGTGACAAATCTTTTGCGGTGCAGCATTCTCAATACAAGTAGTTCGACGAATCTGGCATTTTCTCACTGAAGCAAGTCTCTGCCTTCTGGCTTCCCACTTCTTAGCAATTTTATGATGGGTAAGAAGCGATCTCACTTCTGTCTTCTGTGTCTCAAATGCATGTGTCGCATCGCTCTCGCGTGTATAGACTCAATCCCGAATAAGGTTTATGGCATTGTGTGAAATATAAAGGCACAACGCCCTGTCATTCGCTGACAAAAATGGACTTCGGCCGGTTCATACCAGTTGTACACGTTCATTAGGATATGCCCGCACAAGACACGTTACTAAGTTACCAATGTTACATGCGCGAATAACAGAAAAGACTCAAAATCCGCCTTGATCTGACTAAGCGCGATTCCTAGCAAGATCAAAATTCGAGAAGATTCAAGACAGTGACGTTGCTTTGAAATCGTTTAGCGCCATCTGCTACCAAGTTCTTCTTCCCCTTGTCATGAAATTGGGTCTCATTGTATTGTTTCCGGTGCTGCGAAGAATGTCACGCAATTTTAGTAAGTCATGCATCTTAGAGACTTCTATTTCAACATCACACTTGCTAAGCAGGCTGTGAAGGTCGTCATATGGTCGTAGGGGACGCCGCGGCTCTGAGAACGAGCTTAACATTGCGAGCTTCAGCTTCGAGATCACCGGCATCCCAAGTAAATGGTATAATGCTTAGAACCTTACCGACAACAGCCTCGGCGCGATGAGATGAGCGAACAACACATCATCAGCAATGATCTCTTCCGCTTCTATTTTCTACGAACCTACCCCTTCGTCAGCGAATCAGCAAGAGGCCAAGGAGACCATACGAATAAGATGCTCACGGATACACAGACGACTAGCTTCCAACGTCGCTTACTGGCTCGAGCGAGCGTCTTAGGTTCCTTCTCTTTCGAAAAGACGTTGATGAGTGAGAAAAGATGTGGAATCGAGTAGTGATTGGCTCACATGACGTAGGGGATGAAGGTATTTTAACATCAAATACAGCTCCCGCGGATGTCTTCTCCGTTACTGAAGTTAAAGGATCGCGTCAGACGTTTAATTATCTGTGAGCATGTTTGTGCACGGACCTCTTTTCTCTGCTATGTCTTGTGGGTTCTCAGAAGCGACAAAATACGCCTTCGATCCTCCGACTGCTCTATTCAATAACAAAGGCGCCGAATCCACGTCCGAGAAGAGTACTGTGTGACTCTTTCTGCTATCGGCGTCGTAGAAGGACACGTATGAGTCGCGCACGGACCCGTTCGTGCAGCTAGAAGTATCCTTAGGAGAGACGCAATAGCTCTCCGTCTCATCGCCGATGTATTGGAAGAGGGCCTTGCCTTTGATTGGTTGGTCGAAACAAGGCCCGGGGCTAGAGCAACCAACCAAATCATCTTCTTTATTGCCGACGGTAAGGTGATCATCTATTTCTGATTCGGAGTCGTATAGGCTTTCGACCTCGATGATCAACTTCTGATTCTCGCTCCTCGACCAAGCTTCTGAATTTTCTCGGACTAGACGGCCCGGTTTCACCTCGATAATCTGTGCTTTTCTTACTGACGCTAGCAGCTCTAGTACAGGCCTGCTGACATCGTATCCGGACCCAACTAATACGCGTCGCAAGCCTGGCAAAAGAGGAGTCATGCGATCAGTGTATTCCCACGAAGAGGCCAGGAGAAGTACAAGGCTCTCCTGGACGTTATGTAACATTAATATCGCCAGCCTTTCTAGCCTGTTCATTAAACGCCAATAGGATTGCTTTGAAGCAGAAAGGTAGTTTACGCGCAGATACCGGATGCCTCGAGGTGATTCGCCGATAGTCGGGGATTCCATACCGAGGAGATTCGATGAGAGGTAGTCTAAAATAGGCGATGAGTCTTGCGAAAAGTTGAGTTCGAGGCTGTTCGAGACATCTTCGAGTTCAAGTGTGTGAAGCTCCGGCATTCTCCAAGAAAAGAGTTCGCAAAGTTTCAGCATGTGCCGAACGTTAACCCATCCAATGATAAGGTGACGGAGTCGGGGCAGCACAATGGACTGCTCCTGTCGTGATGGAGGCGAATTCTCCTCAACAGACCGTACTCCCCAGCCGACGATAGCCAAGCGCTCCAGATTCGGAGACGCTTTGAGGATATCCACGAATTCAGGAAGCGAAGGTAGCACCTCCTTAGCATGGTAACAAAGCTCCAGTGCCGAAAGATTACGGAAAAGCACACTGGTCCATGAGACATGGACACCGGATAGCGAGACATCGTGGAGCAATGGGGCGACGTTGTGGAAGAGAGAAATGGGTTCTTCTCGGTCCAAAGGCAAGAACCGTTTTCCTTCGAGCGAAAGATAGGCATTGCACCTGTGAAGAGACAATCTACGCAGCATGGACGCCTCTATCGTGTGTTCGTTCGGCATCCCACTTATCGAATCCAGCTGACATCTCTGCATGAAGATGTAGAGAGGCTTCCATGTGTCGCTAAGAACCTCGATATCTTCCCAACGGGACAAGTGCGGAAGGAGAAGGTCGAGGAGTTGGGACATATATGACGGGTGGAAGGGATGTGAGAGTTCGGATGTGTCAAAAGACCACGAAGGATCACGCAAGTCGAGGTAGATGATCAGTGGCACGGGCCAGGAGCGTCGGAGATATGTGTGTATCCGGTCGAGTTGTCTTCGCCATATCATTGGGCAAGTAATCGATGAGTTGTCGGGGGTGAACGATGATCCGGTCGGATATGATTGAAACAGAGGAGGAAATGGTCCACTTGCAAAGATAGTCCTCCATAGTCGAGGCGTTGAGAGTGCGAGTTCACGCCAATAGCTCGAGACGTGCGAAATAAGTACGGCGAATGTGGACGCGTCTCGAAAGGATAGCGGATTCTTCGGTTCGATCAGTGTTCCCATCGAGAAGATGTGCGCGAGGGTCTCGGAAGCTAGTGTCGTCATTTCTAGTCAGCCCTGTTACTGTGGTATGATTGAGTGGTTGGGAGTGAAAGGTGCTGGTGTCGTTCAGCAAGGAAAGCTGTGACCTGGAGGCCGCCCTTCGAAGTCAAGGAGAAGAAAACTCCGCTCGCAGATATCGAATACTCCGGCGCCTTTGGGCAACTTTTGAAAATGAAACATTTCGATGTGATCTTGCATCGTGGAATTACAGGGGGGCGCTAATGATCTTGAAATGGTTAAGCGCTTGTATAGGGTCTCCTCATAATTGCCTCTGTAAGGAGTTCAGGTCCTATAGGTTGGTGTCAAATTGTCGGAGTACCTTTTGATCGAGACGAGAGCCTGCCGGTAGCTCGCCAAGGTTAAGCGTTCGCGTATATCTGGTGGTTTTTAGACTTACTTACATCCCTGTCATGATTGATTCAATCAATCAGTCTTAACATCTTCGTCCAAATTTTCCATACCATGCTTGACTAAATCAGCTTTCCGAATGAAGGCATTGGATAGTGCAGGTACACTTGCACGTACTGATTAATCCTACAAGGTCCAAACTCCGTCGATGCCTCGAGGCTTCTGTGTACTTAGTGACTGGGTGTAGCGACGGGAACTAAAAGTAGTTCGGTGAACTCGGAGTGTAGCCTACGTCGCTTAGTCCTGCATATTCGCAAAGTGTTTATAGTGAGTTCTTCTTCATTGAATGTCTTAATCAAAGAGAAAGTGCTTCAGTTAGTAGTACAAGTCCTCTGCCATATCGCAACTTGAAGGTTGAACAAAGGTTCGGGGGAAAAATCAAAAATGAAAGGGCACATTACCTATACATCCGTTTCAAAGCCCCTTGTCGCTTGATGCACAATCTTAGAGTAGGGACATACTGAAGTCCATGAAGCAAATCGCGGAGATTAGCGAGATGTGCAGAATTTGAGACGCGCATGGGTGAAGACCGAATGAAGAGGAGAAAGACAAGGTTGACCAGGAAAGGTATGCCGACCTTGCCGAGCGGCGACTCGAAGTCTCGAACTCCAAGCGTGTGACAGCATTACAACTTTCAATACATTTCTTGAACACTACGTCAGTGTCCTCAAAACCCACTCTTTCTTCAATCCGCCATCATGCCACTCTTAGATCCTCTTTCGTCTGTTATCGAGGCTTTAAAGAAAGACAACATAATACCCGATGTGCATAAAAGAAACAGTTGTTTAATATGCTTTGTTCATGTAGCTCATTCTTGACTCGTTAGGTCATACCAGAAGACTTTACGCCGACAATCCTTTTCTCAGTATCATGGGGAGACAAGGATGCGATGCTCGGCAATGAGTTGACAAAGTCAGACACTGAGAGTGTCCCAAATGTGCAAATTACGCCAGTCGGTGCCGTAGACGGCGAAAGCACGGATGCAAACACGTCGTATACGCTCGTTATGCTTGATCCAGATGCACCATCACGAGCAGATCCGAAGTATGGGCCATTTCGCCATTGGGTGGTAAGTGAAAGAGATAATCAATCCTTTCATACTTCACTGTAGTTTTAATTGGTGATCTATTAGATGCCGGGGTTAGAAGCTCCCACACCTGGCGAGATCATTGCCGCTGCCTCTATTGAGAGAGACTTACTGGCACCTTCACCCGTACCACTGTCTGCTTCATCTTCGAAAGCGCCAATCACACCTTACCGGCCTCCTGGCCCCGGCCCAGGCACTGGTGTGCACAGATACAGTGAGAAGTGCACCGTTTAAATTACCTATTTATTCCTTACTGTGTATTCCAGTCTTTTTGCTCTTCCAGGAGCCCGCTGATGGGTACACTGTCCACGCAGATGCCCCTGAGTACGGGACGGAACTTGAGGCACGGCGGCGTTGGTCAGCGCTTGATTTCGCGAAGAAGTACAAACTAACACTTGTGGGTGCTAATTACTTCAAGTTGAAGTCAGAATAGATGCTATCGCTTCATTATGAACGTGATGGCTAATTATCTGTTTGCTTTCGAGCCCTCATCGGATCGATTCCCTCTGATTCGAAGACAAATCGGCAAGCCTTGCTTGTCCACTTCAAGACCAGACATGTCCTTCGTCCTCACGGAAGGTGAGAGTATCTGAGATAAATTCCACACGATTTCGCTTTCTGTTGCTTTGAATTCGAAAGTTGAGATGAGAGTACAAAGGATGATTTCTGCGAGCAAATTAGATTAGTTTCGGAAAATTAAATGAGCAATAGTGACTTTGAATCAGGACACCTACTCATTTCTGTCAACGCGAACCTGTATCCGCTAACAAAGTATCAAGAATCAGCGAGAGGCTTTCAAAATCTAGGAAAGCTGGCACTCACATGCAAGATCGGCCACCACCGAAGAAGGTCAGCCTACAAATAATAACAAAAATCAGATGAAGAGCACTTTGGAGAGCAGGTAGCACGTACATTCCAGAATAGATTCCCGGGAGCCTTGTTTTCCCCACATCTACTCTATCTAAGCATTCGAACTTTGAGTTGTCTTCCATATCGCCATGTAGCCAACGTTCAGGTCTCCATTCCGCAGCGTCCTTCCCCCAAATGTCTCTGCAACGATTGGCACCAGCAATGGAAACCCATACAGTTGTTCCACCCGGAACATGGATCTCAGACACAGTTGTGTATCCGTCATCGAGTGTGAGAGGCCTACTGAGTGAAAGAACTGCGTCGCGGCGGGAACTAGAAATGTTCTATCAATATGTATGAAAGGCGATGAAGCAGAATCTCACATCCGGCGAACAAACGGAACTGGTGGATACCTTTAGAGTGGACGTTAATTTCATGTACAAATAGGAGCGATGAAATTCTAACTCACAGCCTCAGAGTTTCCTTGACTATAGCGTCAAGAAAAGGTAAATTGGAGAGCACATCATAATCGAGCTCGATGTCCTCGTCTTCAGCTTGAGCGTGAAGTATTTCTTCTCGGAGCCGGTCTTGAATATGTAAGTTTTCCGAGCGCGACAGAAGGTACAGAATCCGAGACAAAGCCGAAGATGTCGTGTCTTGAGCTCCAAAAATCAACACACTGCAATCGTTACGTCAGACAATATCCCATTGGAGCAACTTGAACTTGAGGTCCGACGGTAACCAATCAACACCGTCGTAGTATCCGAAACAGCCAATGAAGATCGAAGAAAGCTTACTCACTTCATCTGCCCAAGCAGTTCTGCTTCGCTTAATCTATCAGCTTCGCTTGCTATCTCGTTTGCTCGGACTATGTAAAAGGGGAAAGCGTAGCGCCGGGAGATAGTTTGCCAGAGTTTGTTCTAAAATTAGCATCATAGTCAGGAAGTTTACTTTGACACGTACGTAGAAGACTCATGATATCTTTCCCATCCCCTATCTCATTAAGCTCGATACTTTCTCGCTTTTGGCGAAGTATATCTTTGCACGTATTCTCCATGACGTCCGACATCTCTTTGAGCTTCTGAACAGCACGGATGGGTACAAAGTTCAAGAGGAAACGTCGGAACGATGGAGAGCCGATACGGGTGACAAACGGAGTTAGGAGTCGCAAGAGTGCAATCTGGAACATGAGGGGTCTTGACCAGTAAACACGTTTTACGGAGGAAAAAGTGTGATATGTCAGAGCCGGAGTTAACGGGAAATAACGATATGCCTACATAAGTGACCGAATAGCTTGCGTGTACGGATTAGTTGATGGGGAGTTGAGTGGGTCAAAAGAGTAACCGAGTCCTGCTACTCCGATACTTTCAAGGGTCGCGCGAGAGAGCCACTCCGACATGTCAATACCAGCAGACGGCAGCAAATCGTTTCCGGATTCTTCAAAAGAGAATGATCTGAAAGTCTCTTTCTCTACGACTGCTTTCAGTGCCCCCCGTAGCTGTGAGCAGTGAGTTGAAGACAAGAAACTGGCTGACGGATGTCAACTCACTCGATTAGCGACATCGTAGATTGCCGGGACCATAGCCCGTATGCGCGGCACCGAGAATGCCGGAGTTACAAGTTTTCGCTGTCTCTTGTGATGCTCGCCTGGACAAAAGTTATGTTTAACTGCATTCACAATGATATTGAGGTTCTGGCCTCACCAGTTGTAGCGACAAGTCCTTCACCGAAAATTATCTTGTTATTTCTGGAGTTTAATTAGGATGAAAGTAATGCATAAAAAGTTTCACACTTTGCATACTCGATGAAGACTCTAGTTTCCTCATAGACCTCTTGTTCTTTCACAACGATCGATTGCAAGGCAAGGGGATCGGATACGTAAAGTTGCTTGTCCTGTTTGTGCGATTAGCTCACTTCTATCTTAAAAAACGAGCGAACAAACCCCTAGGAAACCTTCGACTTTGGCAATTCTGTCAAATTTTTCGACAAGATCGTTATGAAATTGAGGACCATGCTTCTGGTCAAACAACTCGGGCATGTGTCCTACAGATCCACGTTAGCTATTTAACTTTACGGGTGGACGATACTAAGTTTAAATAGTTACCTTTTAGCCATGAAGATGATGTAGGACCTCTGATTCTTGATAGACGTGTTCTACATCTCAAGGTATACAGCACGGTCCTCATAGCGCGAACTACCAGGTATGTGCATACTAGCAAGAGGGGGACCTGGTAAAAGTTATACATGGTCAAGTTCGAATAGTGCGTCAGAATCATACTTGAGTCTGGATGTATATATGATGAAATCGAGTCACTAAAGATGCGGCAGCCCTTGATATATATCATCGGAAAGAAGTCAGTTCCAAATACGATCATGATAGGAAACATGATCTGAAAGTAGATGAGAATGGTACGACCACACAATGGGCATGCTGAGGCCGAGAACAAGGCCGGCCATGTCTCAGGTGCTCTGCCTGCGATCATCTGGGATTTAATGCACTTGATGTAGTTGCAGGGGCATCGGTCCGACGGGCAAACGGGCAGGTCTTCGTGATACCAGAAAAAAAAACTGGACATAGCATTTGTCCTCCGCAGTCTCTCTCCAGCGCAGAGATCCCTTTTTCGTAAAGAATAGCGTTTCGCTGTGTTACACGTTCCGAAACCAGAAACCAGAAATCCTGATAATCGGCAAACAAGTAGTGAGCGCAGCAGTAAAGTCGGAATGCTAAAGCAAGCCTATCAGTCTGCGGCTATTGCGTTGTAGCCCGAAATTACCTTACTACCCGGTTGGCGTGGACATTGTAAGGGCCGTTCCTCGGATTGCATTTGAGTAGGAGAGCTTCTCGCATACTGTAGATCAAGAGGGAAAAAGCGCAGTACCTCAAATCGATTAATAGTCGCAGTTTCAATGTCGTTGCTTTCGGATTCACTTGCTTCCTATATTCCAAACATCAGGTCATGAAACATATGCGAGTAGGTCAAGACAGATCTGCAATGGAAAAAAAGGGAAGTTGTCAGTGAAGACGGAATTTTAGACAACGGTTTGTAAGACACGGACAACTAAGTATAGACTGTTTCAATCTGTGACGTATATACGGCCTTCATATCCGTGAAGTAAAATCAAGCTACCCGGCTTTATCTCCGTCTCGGCGTTAGCATTCGAATAGTTGCTGATTAAGAGCGAACAAGTTTTCGGAGCTAGACGGTCTTCAAGGTCAGCGCTCAACGGCAAGCGGAATTCAACAGTTTTGACGGTAAAGTTCAATATGATTACGGCCGTGGATCCCTCGTGAGAGCGCCTGAAGGCGAAGACCTCTTCGTTTGGCTGATCGATCAATTCGAAATCACCGTATACCTGTTAAAACCATCAACAATCGTTGTGTTCGTCTTATCAGCGTGCATCTCACCAGTAGATCGTTCTCTTTCCTTGTTTTGAGTAGTCTCTTCCAGAAGTTTAATACACTTTCAGGATCGTCCTGCTGTGCTGCGGCGTTCCATTCTCTAAAATCATCGTTCACACGCATCCATGGGGTGCCGGAGCTAAACCCCGCGTTCTGACTTGAGTTCCACTGTAGTCATGTCAGACTGGTTACAACATAAGAGGTGGTTGATATTAAAATTTACCTGCATCGGCGTTCGTGCATGATCCCGAGCCTTTTTTGCAATGCCGTCCATTACATCCGACATGTCCGGATTTTCACCCTTACCCTCCCTTTGTCTCTGCGATAGAATGCTACCAATAGACCATCAGAGCTTAGCCCTTTTGGATGTGTTTCAGAGCGTACCGCTTGTAGTAATTGCGTGTGGCAACATCCTTGTACTCCTTGATTCCCCAGCTCCGTGGAACATTTGCCATCGCGATTTCTTCTCCTTGATACACGTACAATGTGCCAGTTTGCGCGACCTCCAAGATAGCGAGCATCTTGGCCGATAATGCGCGCCATTCAATGGAGTCATTGCCAAAACGCGATACGCAGCGCGCTTGGTCGTGGTTCTGAATGTATACGCTGCCGAAAGACGATGAGTCCGATGAGTATTCTGTGACTCAGCTCGAACGTCTTCCATCCCTACCTATTCCAAAATCCGTCTTCTCGGAGGAAGGTTTGCCACCGATTTATGACTTCCTTGAACTCCGTAAGCTTCCAACTTCTATGTTTGAGCGGTTCCTCCCTCGTTTGTCCAGAGGAATCAACATCCATCAACTCAAACTGAAAGACCATATTCAGCTCATGGTTGTCTGGCAGGACATATTTGGCGAGCGCGTGCATGTCGTGAGTAAACGGCGCTTCCCCGACGGTAATCAAACCAGAATATTCTGCGTAATGGTGGCTCACGCCTGAGCATAAAGTCTCTTAGATGGCACAGGAAAATAGAAAACTAACTTGAGAGAGCCTCGCGGTTCATTTCCTTCAAGAATTCATGAACGCGTGGCCTGATAATAGTCAGTTCTCCACCGACGAAAATACTTACGACAATCTCACCCATTGACATAATACATCGGAGCTGCTTGGTATTCCTCGTCTGGGTTCGAAACTGGTGCATCCGGTAGACCAGGGACCTTTGAAATCATATTGATGACATCCATCTTAAATTGTTCAATATCAACGCCGTCAGTGAGGTAGGACGAAAATCGTGAGATTTTTGCTTACCCGAAAGCCGTCTACACCGCGATCAAGCCAGAATCGCATAAGATCCCAAACAGCGTTTCGCAAATCGGGATTCTCCCAATTTAGATCTGGTTGTCCGGCGTCATAAAGGTGGAGATAATACTCCTGTCTCTCATCCACCCATTCCCATGCTGAGCCTGCCCAGTCAAGATTGCGCGATCATTTGTCTAGTTCCGAAAGAATTCGCACATACTGACCTTGGAAGACTGATTTCCAGTTGTTCGGAGGATGACGTTCTCCGCCATCGGTCACCTTCGCTGGACGCCAAATGTACCAGTCACTCTTCGTATTTTCCTTGCTTTGTCGCGATTCTTTGAACCATTCATGCTGTAAAGATAAGTTAACAGGTCTAGTTATCAACTGAATGGGGCCGAATAGAATTGACCTGATCGGAAGTATGATTTACAACCAGATCCATCCTAGTGACAAGTTAGTTTACCGAGATCATACGAAAAGACAGGACCGGAAGCTGGCTTACATTATCTTTAAGCCCTTATCATGCAATGCTTTGACTAACTTATCCCAGTCCTCAAGAGTACCATATCGTGGATCTATATCCTTATAATCTGATCTAGTTGGTGTCAAATAGATCGGTTGGTGTGGGTGTACAGCATAGCGTGTAGAATAACTCAACATATCATAGCCCATATCTTTCTGCGGACTCTTGTAGATCGGACTAAGCCAGATGACGTCTACCCCCAATTCTTTCAAGTAGTCGACTTTGGAGTGTATACCTGCGAGGTCACCGATACCATCGCCGTTCGCATCGCAAAATGACGACGGGTAAATTTGGTAAACGATCGCCTCCTTCCACCATGCTCTTTTCAAGGGCTGACGCAGCGCACTATCTTCACCGAAAGTTGCTGCTGTCGTCATCTTTAGATTTGAGCTCTTGGTGCTATGTACCAGAGCACCAGAAAATGCGAAGGATGACTCGGAAACCCAACGAAGATAGCGCTTAAGTAAGGCTGCAGCGTGTAAGGTGGTAGCCGCGGCCGGATGTTGCGGATGTATTTAATGTCCGAAGTCAGGTGTTGCGGAAGAGCGAAGTTCTCTAATAAAATTCATCCTTTCATAAGTGAAGGAAAACAGGATATGAAACTCGTGCAGTACTTTCCAAGTCATCACAATACGCGTGTCCCCCGAATAAAATACATTTAGTGTTCTGTACTAAGGTCCTCATAGGTATAGGTAACTTGCTACTGTAGCTCATCAGAAAATACGAAAGAGACGACTAAAAGACACTACGCACGCTAATTGTTCCCAACGGATCCAGCGGTGGCAATTTGAAGGCAGCGCCTAGAGACCCGGAGGATTCCCGATCCAAATGCACAAGCTTGCATGAACAAGCATTTTACTAATGTGTGTTTCCAACATATATATGTCCGCTAATTCAACCGCCTGTCAGGAATTCGACTAGATGAACCACAATCCTCAAGTTCGAACTTCGTAAGGTCTGCATATGAAAGTTCTGGTTCAAAGACGTAGAGAGTGGACAGAACTCCCAAATTCTAAGCCGGGAACAATTGATTAGGGCTGATGTGCTTGGGCTGAGAGTGCAATGGGGCGACCAAAGGTTACGAAAATTCACGCGAATATGGGTGAAAAAAGTAACGAAAGTGAATAAAATTCGGTAGATATCGGAACAGGCACTGCATGAGTTCGGGTCCGAGTCGTGGTCCGTGCGCGGGATCGAACTTCCGGCGGGCGTAATTGTGGGAAATTTATGTCAAACAGTCGTTTTTTTTTCAAGGCCTTTTTCTTGTGTCTTCCTGCTTTTTGAAACATCGATTTCACTCTGACTTGAAGGAAGCTCAGCGAGCGTAAAATTCTGACAACGAACTATTCGACCAGTAACTCAATCTGAAATATACAATATGCGCTGTAACCTTATCTGTGAGAAGAGAAGAAAATGAGTAGCTCCCGGATCCATCAGTACTTCTCAGTGAATTAGACTGCTTCACCGTTTTATGACCAGACGAGCATGGTGACCTTAGCTATACAGTGTAATACATATATATCGGATATGTCGGATTGCAGATGCACCAACAAATCATAGGCTGATGTACTGTAAGTTTACACCAATTACGAGCATTTGCCTCGCTGATATACAGCCATTCGAATCACATATAGACCTAAAAAAACAATTGCATCGCTGCACTATTGTTTCACACTTACCCAGCCCAGGAAGTCGACGCTAACGCACTTCAAAAACTCGACCACGAAACAATACTCAATACGAGCTGCTCGGCAAGACCGTGTGCGATAACGATAAAGGGAGTTCTGTGACATGAGCAAAAAAAGAGCAAATCTTCGATCAATCAGTATCTCTCAATGAAATAGACTGCTCCTCCGTTCTAAGAGATAAACGTGACAATCTTAGCTATGCGAAGCAACACAGATAACGGAAATACAGGATTGCAGAGGTACGTTCTCCCCTTACGATCGCTTCTTTCTCTGATACTCAATCATACCAATCAAAAAGACTGAAAAGTTAATTGCGTGGCTGCATTGTTGCCTTCGCACTCACCTCGGACGTCGGAAGTCGGAAGTCGACCGTTTATGCACTTCGTATTTTCTTTGCATATCTCATGCTGACCTTTGATCGTCTCCGCAAGCTACTCTCCAGCCTCTCTCTTGGCTTACTCAAGCCCACGGACATCTATGGCGGCCTGGGACATTCTGCATGTAATGAAATGGGGTGTCAAAATGAGACTGACTGCTGGAAGTCTTGCCTCGTGCGCCGATACAGATACTGAGAGGTCAAGTCATCCACGCCGTCCCCCGCTCCCCCCTCTCCATTTCATAGTCAGCATCTAGACGATGTCATTGTGCTTGAACTCCGCCAGCTATCGTCAACACTGAATCTGCGCCTTGCACCGCCCGAATATCGTATCAGCCAATGAAATTCTTTTCCAGGGA
This sequence comes from Trichaptum fuscoviolaceum, assembly GCA_910574455.1. NCBI lineage: Eukaryota > Fungi > Basidiomycota > Agaricomycetes > Hymenochaetales > Trichaptaceae > Trichaptum > Trichaptum fuscoviolaceum. The sequence goes on along the minus strand of CAJSYZ010000012.1, from coordinate 2,213,850 downwards.
GCTTTGGTGCTGGTTACCGACGACTCGCGGCGCAATCAAACCACGCTCTGGACGGTGGCCGCTCTCTTTGTCTGCACAACCACAAACATCCACTTCTATTATTCTGTCACGTGCAACGCTGGTAGCACAACCAGAGGCGCGCTGGATATGTGGCCCAGGGATGCGCATATAAATCCTCGCGCCCGTCGGACAACTGTTTACCACTTTCTACTTCTTACTTCTCTCTAAACCTCACACCGTTCTAAATCCTTCATCAACGATTCACTGCCTTCAACAATGATGAGCTTCTACGAAGACATGGACGCGCTGGCCGCTGAAGCCAGAGGGAAGCAACGAGCGTCGATAATGGAGAGCAGGTGAGACGCGTCTTTGAGCGCGACCTCGATGATTCTGACACAAGATACAGCGGGTTTGGGACGGTGCCATTATTCGATGACATGATGGGGCCCGGAGTTCCATTCGAGACAGCGTGAGTGATAGTCTCCCCTTTGATTGATACAATATACTGACCAAGATGTCCAGGCCAGTCGCTGTTTTCTTTGATCAAGATGACCTATACCCTCCTTCAACAGTAGCTGGGGGACAGGGATCGCTGCAAGGCTTCGAAGACGATGGCTTGACTCGTTTGGATGAAGCTTACCTACGATCTGTACCCGGTTATGACAGGTTCAACCAAAGCAGGGATACTGAGGTCGCTGCTCCAGAGACAGGAGCTTCAGTGGACGGAGGACAGCAAAACCATGGCCATTTCGATGACTCCTGGTACGTCTTACAGCCGTATTCTCTGTAACAGACACTAACGCGTCAACTTTTTAGGAGAGTAACGGACCAGCTCGACCGTCCACCTTCCCCTGCCACTCCTAGTCTGGTATCGGCAGGGGCGTCCTCAAGTGGCTCGTCGGAACAGAGCCACTCCATTCCTGTGACTCCTGCACCTGGACTCTTAGGGGTGTCTGCCTTTGGAGACTATCCGGATACGGACAGCGTCATGGACTGCGAGGAAGAAGAGGATGATGGTGTGCTTCCTCCCGTGGCAGGCCCCTCTACGACCCGCACTGGGCACTCTTCAGAGCTAGAACAACCTGCTGATTTGGATGAGTTGGATGAGTTGGATGACTCGGATGACTCGGACGACTCGGACGACGAAGGCACGACAAGCAACCCGCTATTGAAGGTTCTCAGTTCTGCGAAGTACCAATGTCCGTTCAAAAGGAACGGGAGACGCTGTGAGAAAATGTTGGTCCACAACGAAAAGCTTATAAAGAGGCACATGAAGAAGCACAGGAATGCCGGGGAGTTGCCGAAGAAAGTAAAACCCTGCCTCCTCTGCGACTTGTTCCCTGAACATGCGAAAGCCCCAGGAAGGAGAAAGCAAACGAAGGACAGGAAATCAAAGAAGGATTCGACCCTTCAAAGTATTGTGCGGCACATCTTCAACATCCACTTTGGTGGAGGTCCGCCGGTTGTGTGTCACCACTGCGGCAAGACGTTCTCGAGAAAGGACGCGGTAGATCGACACTTGAAGAAAGTGCGCAAGGGGTCTGATTCGTCGAGCAAGGACAGTTGATACTGCAGGACAAGTATCGCCATTATGTTCAGTCTTCTTATCTTTTGTCTATCGCATATGCCCATTAATTCTATATGCACCTCTATGCCTTCCATCACATATGTTTGCCTTTCCGTACAGTAGATAGTATTTGTTGTATGGCTTCAGGACCCTCAGATGTATCGACTTCGTGAGGGAAATGCTAGCTTTTCCAGTTTGTACGTATAGTTTGTAGCACTTCCTTGCAATATATAAGTAGTTTATGGACGTTATCGCTGTCGGGGCTCCGAGACGAATGAGAAAGTGCTCGGATTCGGTAAAGACGGATATAGACATGATGGCCCCGCCGATTCTAAATTGGGCTCCCGCCGTGGCCCGTGCGCAGACTTCGGGACCGGCTCCTGCTTTCTGAAATATCGCTTTCACTCTGTCATGAAACTCGGCGGGCCTAAAATACTGGCAGCTATCAATGCGACATGTAATGCAGAATATGCGATATCTGTAGAGCATTATACCCCTATCTGCTGCAAGAGAGATAAAAACATGTCCATCAGTGTCTCAGAATGTCTCCTCACTTGTTTACGAAGAGATGAGCGTCTCGATCTTGGCTACTGAGTATAAAATATACACATGCACCGATAAATCATGGGCTGAAGCGCTGTGAGTTCTCTCCAGTTACGAGCGTCTACTTCGCTGATAGTCAACTGCACGGATCACAAACAGACTTAAGAACCAGCTACATCGCTGCACTATTGCTTCACACTCAGCCCATAAAACCGAATGTATATGCTCTGCGAAAACTAGACGGGTAAGTAAGACTGGTTACGAGCTACTCGATAAGACTGTGTCTGATCCCGCTCTGTGCATGAGCAAAAAAGAGTAAATGTCGGGCTTAACAGTATCTATCAATTATGTCAACTTCTTCTGTGTCTTCCGAAGATAATCCGTGGCAGCGCTTTGGAGAGTGAAATAAATAATGGAACCAACAATCATGGCTGATGCACGGTACGTTTCTTCCCTTGCGAACATTTCTTTCGCTGACACTCAATCATGCTAGTCGCATAGACTGGAAGGTCGATATTACCTCGCACTTCCACGTTTCTTTGCATATCTCAATCTGACCTTGGATCGTCAATCTCCGCAAGCGACTCTCCAGCCTCTCTCTTGGTTTACTCAAACCCGCGGTCATCTATGGCGTTCTGCGACGTTCTACATTGAAAGAGATGGGGTGTCAATTGATACTGACTGCTGGAAGTCTTGCCTCGAGGCCCGATACAGTTACCCGAGTGGCCAAGTCATCCACGCCGTCCCCCCGCCGCACAACATCTCCCCGTTTCGGACATCAACACAGTCTTCATCTAGCCACTCCCATTGTCCTTGAACTCCGCCAGCTATCGTCAACACTGAATGTGCGCCTTGCACAGCCCGCACAATGTTTCAGCCAATGAAATTTTCGGGGAGCTTTGGTGCTGGTTACCGACGACCCTCGGCACTATGAAACCACGCTCTGGACGGTGGCCGCTTTCTTTGTCTGCACAACCACAAACGTCCACTCCTATTATTCTGCCTCGTGTAACGCTGGTCGCACAACCAAATACCAAAGGCGCGCTGGGTAATGTGACCTGGGGATGCTCATATAAATCCTCGCGCCCGCCGGACAGCTCTTCACCACTTTCTACTTTTTACTTCACTAAAATTGACACCGTTCTGTAGAACATACACCTACGATTCAATATCTACAACAATGATGAGTTTCTACGAAGACCTGGACGCACTGGCCGCTGAAGCCAGAGGGAAGGATCGAGCTCCGACGATGGAAAGCAGGTAAGACGCGTCTTTCAGCGCGTCCTAGATGATTCTAACACAACATACAGCGGATATGGGATGGCAGTGCCTTCCTACTTACCTCCAGACATGGTGGGGCCTGGAGTCCCACTCAACACAGCGTGGGTGCTAGTCTGTCCTTCGATTGACCGATCACCACACATTATACTGACCAAATCGGTTAGGCCGGTCGCTGATGGTTTAAACGAGCAACTCGACGATCCTTCGTCAGGAAACGAAGTGCAGGGCTCGCAAGCTAGCTATGATTACAGTGCTTGGATTCCTGAGAATTTCGATGAGATTCTGGCTGCAATTCAAGCCAAATTTGATATGGGGGTCAAAGAGCCTGAGGTACTCGACGACAGCTGGTGCGTCTTCTACTCCTATCCCATGTTTCTCACACTAACGCGCCGCGTAGGCTAACTAGTGAAAATACGAACGTCTTTAATTCTTTCCAGCCTGCTTGTCCTAGCTTGGTATCGGCGGGCGAGTCCTCACGTACCTCGTCCGAGTGGTCGCAGAGCCACTCGTATCCTGCTATGCCCTCCCTTTCTCCGGTACCGGAGTTCCTAGAGGTCCCAGACTTTGGAGCTTACCAGCTCATGGATAGCGCAATGGACTTCGAGGAAGAGAATGATATGCTTCCACCCGTAGCAGGTCCCTCCACGGTGCGAGACGAGCATTCTCCGGAACCGGATCAACAGGTACTCATGGTCGAGCCGAATGACGAAGGCACGGCTGGCAATCCACAATGCGAGGCTCCGAGTCCTTTGACGTTCCGATGTCCGTTAAGGAGGAAGAGAAGGCGCTGCGGACATATGCTCGTCAACGACGAGGATCTTATACTGGAGCACGTGCGGGAGCATAAGAATGCCGGAGAACTGCTGAGAAATATAAAATCCTGCCGCCTCTGCAAGGAATTCCCTGAGCATGCGCACGCCCCAGGAAGGAGGGCACAAGCCAAGCAGGACAAAGGGAATGAGCCGTCCCTTCAATCGGTTGCACGGCACATCTTCACCATCCACTTTGGTGGACTTCCATTTATGTGTCAGCATTGCGGCAAGACCTACTCGAGAAAGGACGCGCTAGTTCGACATTTGAAGAAAATCGGAGAACAGGAGTAGTGGGTTTACGGGTGCGTAAGAGATCTGATTCGGCGAGCGAGGACAATTGATACTTCAGGTCAAGTATCGCATTTATGATATCCTTATTATCTGTTGTTCGATCTTCTTTTTTCTACTCATGTATTCTATGCCCATTATCTTACTTTCGATCTTTATGCTTTCCGTTCCTACATGTATATGTTCTCAATTTCTTTCAACAGATAGTACCAGGCCTGTGGCTTCAGGATCCTCCGATGTTCCATCTGAGGTGAATGGCAACTTTCCTGCCTTGTACGTGCATAGTGTGTAACTTGCAATAAATAAGTACTATATGGACGCTCTTTCTGTCGGAGTCCCGTGACAAGGGTTGAGGGGCACGCAGTCGCGTCGCGCTCCTCCACCACTGGCACAACTGTGACCACATCAACGACTTTGAGCCTCAAGAGTCAAGACAGTGCGAATACAACACCTACATAATTCTTGCAACCCAAACGAAGGCTATTACATTGAGATCTCTAATACAGTGCTTCTAATCATGACATTTCGTAAATTTGCGAAGGCGGATCCGATCGAGACCAACCAATTCGGATTTAGTAACACACATGGATGTGTGGTTTGAATCAAAATCGATCATATATGTTTAACGTTTACAAAGCGCAATTAGTCATTTGATCGACTCAGTTATATAATTGCTATTCGAACCGATCATATAACATCGACCGTTTATAATGATTCGTTTGATTGATTTCTAATACATGTTCTTGTACATTATTATTCTCGAGTGGGACAATCGTGGGAACGTTTTTGAACCCTTTTCGTTCTGTAAGGATTTAGAGAAGTATGCACTGTGAACTTTCGGCTTGATTCCAGATTTATCGTTTTCCCATAGCTTTGCTACTTTTATCACGCCGGAGTCCATGCAACGACTTGAGTGCGGAACGGAGCGGACCTGCATAGGCCCGGTGCCTCTCGAAAGTAAGTAACGATACAGCACGTTCGCAACGCAAGCCGGGTGCAGCACCCAGAACGTGATATCGATGCGAGTTAGATATACCATACATGACTATCTCTGCGAAGGACGCGTAGGGTGGATTGTGCGCGGCCGACACATGGAGGCAAATCTGGGCTCATCTCCGAAGAAAAAGCATGCTGTTCGGAGACACTCGACAAGGTATTAAAACAGGTGGACCAGTGCACTTTCAAGTTCTTGTTCTCAATCTTCTTCTTCTTCATCGACGTACTCGTCGCTCAATAGCAACCTCGACGCCCCGCTGTTGTTCTACACTAACATTGGTTACTGTGACTGTGACCGGACCCTACTCGCTTAAATTTGTGTTACCCGTTACAGCCACTCTCCTTTCTACTGTTGGACGAGTGACGCCACGCCCAGATTATAGTTTGTACTCGAGCGGCCGCTACTTTCCATTACATTTCGCTCGAGTATAGAATCCCCACTTAAAAGCCACTTGGGAACTTTGGGTACGTCCTCCTCCCCCACATCTGCTTTATATCTCGCCACCCGCCATGGCCTACCCAAAGCGCGCCATTTGATCTTGCCTGGCAACGCCCAGAACGAGCGCAGGCCTCAAGGCAGCGACGAGGCCACTGCATACAGCACAGCTTGTGGCTAACGGTTGCGTGCGCTAAAAGACAATGGCGGGGGCTCCCTCAAAAGTATTTAAAGCCGCTCGCGCACTCACCCGCAATGCCTCCCACTTCAATACAGGTGCATCTGCTATGGCGACGACAGCTTCTCTCCCGCAACAACTGAGTCGGAGGCCTTCCAACCCCTCTGCATTCCGCAAACCGCTCCTTCGACCGATCACGAACACGTTATGTCCCAAACCCATCGCGAACTCGTACTGGCCGACGCCGATGCTCGTCGCATGCGAGTACCCGTGGGCGCCGTCGTCGACCCGGCCGAAGCTAGACGCCCTGCTGCGCGCGGGCGTGCGCACATTCATCGACCTCACCGAGTCTGGCGAGCTGCTGCAGTATCAAACTCTGCTCCCAGGCCGCGCGACTGCCTGTGGGCTCACGGACGCCGACGTGCACGCCATCGAGTACTACCGCTTCCCGATTCCGGATCGGAAGGTCCCGGAATCCATGGACTTCATTGCACGCATCATGGACGTGCTGCACGACTGCGAGCGGCGCGGGCGCAAGGCGGCGGTGCACTGCCGTGGCGGCATCGGACGGACTGGCACGGTCGTCGGGTGCTGGCTCGTCGAGAGCGGGGTGGCGAAAGACGGCGAGGAGGCGCTGAAGATCATTGCGGCGGAGTGGAAAACCGTCGACAAGTGCCGGCGCTTCCCGTGCAGCCCAGAAACAGGCCCCCAATTTGAGTTTGTGCGCAACTTCAAGAAGCTGCCTTCGCGCAAGGAGGATGGTTCGGTCGAGGCGCAGTGGTGAGCCCGTTGGGGAATCTCGTGCTTTGCTCTTTTCGGTGTTTTCGTGCAATTTGCTTTGGTACGTCGCATTGGAAATCTTCTACGCTAGCTGATCCCCAACATACTTCATCACAGGTCTCATCATCCCGCTGTATCAATCAACTCGCTCTTCTTCCGTCGGCTCCCCAGGCTGACCCACGGACGTTTCCCCAACGCTATCAGAATAGATCTCTCGGTCTTTTTTTCTCTTTCTATCGTATTTCTCGCACCAGCACAACCATATTTCTTACCGTGCCCCCAGACTCATACTTGTGTCTTGCCTCTTGACGTTCCATTTCATGCTTTTCGTGGCGCACCATGCTCTTTTCATCGCCGGCCTTGCGGCGTTGGGCTGGCTAGGCCATGTGTTTTTGATTGGTCTCGGAAATGCGGAATCAAATGGGCGTCAATGAAGCTAAAGCTGTACAGTATTTATTTCAAGACTTCAATTCATTGTACATATTCACATGCATACGAATAGAGATCAATAATGCGTCAGTGTCCTCTGCAGCAAGTTGTACTAACAGTAAGTCTCGGAAGATTGAAGCCTCGGAAATTCGGACTTGTACTGACAGTGTCGGAACACGCACCCGAATTGCCGACAAGACTATACGAAAAACATACATACAATAAAACCTGCAAGGCTACCACTCTCTTCAGATGATTAGACGCATCATGAGATCATCTGAGGCGGCCAGAGCCTTGGCCCTCATCTACGACGACAAAGGTATACATACATATATGAAAGACAATGGCATAGGTGGCTCACCATCACCATTGACATACTTAAAAGACCAGGTATAGCGAACATTGCATAGAAATGTCTCCGAAGGCTGATACCTCCAGGAAACTAGGTACCGACGGGGGAGAGAGTGGCATGAAATGCGTGCAATTGTGCGATGACCCAGACGCCGGCGAGGACTGCACTGCGGATATCAAGCTAGGAGCGGTAGCTTGAGGTGGTTGGCCCAAAATGTCCGTCATTTTCCTAGAGAGCTAACGAGTTAGTTCGGGGGATGGACGAAGCATATAAAACGTACAATATCTCGTCCGAAAGATTAGTGTATTGCATGGCCTCGTCCGCGTCCACTGCTGCCCCTCTGTCCTCCATACGGTCCTCGTTCAAGTCGCTTCCGACGGACAAGTTCTGTGAGACAGCGGAGGTCTCCTTATCCAAACGCGGCAAACCATCGACCTCATAGCTAAGTAGTGGGCCCTGCACTTCGCATACTGTCGAAGAACAATACGGTTATAGTAGTGAACCATCATCGACTAGCCTACTCAACTCGGTCAGCACTACTAGTAGTGAAATGTATCAAGCGAAGAGCGCTAAGTCAGCTAACACCCACACTGGATTGCATTGGGCGCAAGGCTTCGTCATCTCTGAAGGGAAGATGGAAGGCAGTATGCCCGGGCCATACCCGCTGTTTGCAGTGTCAGAAACATTGAGGTCGCATTTCAGGAAGCGTCTCACCCAGGCCCAGTGCTCTCTATCCTTATTGACGCGCTTTTTTTTTCTCTTTCCTTCCGTCTAATTTCAGCTGCAAGTGAGCTTAGATCGAAACAGTTGTTGTCTGGCATGATCTGAGCGATTGCGATTACAGCGGTGACTCGGAGTCGGCCGATCAAAGGATGGAAGTGAAAGTGAAGTCGAAAGTGTTAGACTTAGGGTATCGTCGACTCGTCGGCGAGGACCAGGAATACATACAGTATATATACTATGTGCATCCATGAACCACAACCATTTCGGTTCTGGGTCATGAATCGTTCAGCGTTGCACGTGTCAGGATAACAGGAACTCAACGGATGGTTTATAGTTGTGGTTCATTGTATTAGCACAGCTAAGCAACACCAAATCAAAGCGCGCCGGGCCCGGAAAGCATTAGTTGGGAGTCCGACTATAGTGCAAAGTAAAGACTCGGAACTGTAGTCAAGATAGCTGGTGCTTCATAGACAGTATCATTGCTTAGATGTGAAAGGTCGGACCGGGAAACGGAGAGGGCGCGCGGCGGGAGGTGTGGATGACTTGACCTCCCGGTAATCGCATTAAATTGTTGTCGCACTTTAGAAGGCCTCCCGGGCCAAGAAGATCCAATCCTTCGAGTTTGGAGCACAGACTCCGGATCAGTGGGGACGGGATGGTGGTTTACGCCGCCTTTGGTCTCCGGGCAAGTGGCCGTACGAGAGAATATGTACCGTAGCTTGCAAACACCAGCGTCACCAGAACGACCGACTGGCTACTGGTGTCAGAGAAGAACCGTCGGCACTAATGCGGCAAGCCATTTTGGCAGATCAGGTCTGTAGATAATTATGATTCAGTTGACTACATAATCTTCAGAGAGATGAACTGCTCCGAGTGAGGGGAGAAGACTTACAGTATAGTACAATATGTACGTCACCCAATTTAAGACATGAGTCATGATCAGCCTGTTCACAATTTGATGCATCTAAAATAAACACGCTGTATAGAAAAGCGCACTCCGTTTAGACTTTGATGAAGTAGTGTATCGCATAGGAGATAGTGTTGATGGGTCCGGGGAGGGGGCTTCCCGGATTGACTTGGACCCGGATTGCTCGTCTCGCAGAGCTCCCGCCGGCGTTGAACTGCTATTTGTGCACCCTGATCTAAGAGTCTTGTCGAAGCATCTCGTACTCAGGGATCTCGACTCGCCGAGCTACATTTCACAGAAAACAGTGTTGGAAATTTAGAGAGTGTGCCACAGACGGTGGCAGTCAAGAGCAGAGAACCATCCCCTGTATAGTAATGTGCTACGAGAAATATATACATGCATGGCAAGTCAGCCCGTATCTAAACCCAAATCGGGTAGTGTGCCCGCCGCCATAAACATAGGCCTCAACACTCCCCCTCGGCGAGCACACTGACAAGAAATTACAGGAAAAAATAACATAGAAATGTGAGAGTAACAGCAGACACAAAATCCAGCAATACCCGGCATGCACCAGCAGACAAACAGACAGACAGACAGGCAGTGTGACAGCCAAGCTCCCCCTAAATGTGACATTAGAGAGCGAATTTAATATCGGCAAGTGAGGCCGAGGCGGGATCCGGGGCTTGGAACGCCAGAGAAGCAGTTTCCTGCGCAGTCGGGTTATTACTGTTGTTGTTGTTGTTGTTGTTGTTGTTGTTGTCTTTGTTTGGTGGTATTGCCTTGCAGAAGTCGCGAGTATGTCCAGTCTCGCCACAGCGCCAGCATGCGAAATCCGGCTTGCGAGGGGAACTGCCGGCGGAGCGGAAACGAGAGTGGTTGCCAGTGGACTTGGTCGTGAGAGCAACTTCGGTGGTGGCATCATAATTTGACTTGCGGTGATCACCATAAGTGGAACGACGAGCCTCTTCGTTAATTAGCCGGGCAATAATAAAGTCCAGGGTCATCACTTCCGGTGGTGTACCATCAAGGGAAATAACGAAAGATTCGTATGAAGAGTCCAGACCCATCGTGAGAGCCAAAATAAGGTCTTCATCATCAATTCGGACACCAATTTGCTCGAGGTCCCAACGAATTGATTTGACCCTGCTGATCCAGCCAGACATTGGTTCCGTTTCTCGCTTCTTAGCCGAAAGGAAAGTTCTACGAAGAGTCAGTCTTGTAGCCAGACCCTGAGCTTTATGAGTTGCCTTGACAGCCTGCCAAATGACGAGAGGGTCTTTATCTTGCATGTGGACCAATTGAGACTTGTCGGCGCGCTCAATAAGCATAGCGCGCGCTTGCGCCATCTTTGATGCCGACCGCTTCTTTAGGGCCTTGTCAAAGGCTTCTTGAATTTCATCCGGAGTCTTTCCTTCTATATCCACAATAGGCTCAATCATGGTCCATAAGTCCTTCCGAACTAAGGCGGCCTCCGTGCGCATGGTCCATTCCGAGTAATTCTTGTCGTGCAGGCGAAGAGGTCCGGTGGCAACAGGCACCTTGTCAGACTCGCTTCCAGATTCAGACATACTGGCTTCCAAATAGAGATATGCAGGCTTCAACAGACAGACAGACAGACAGACAGAGAAGTTGTAGATGTATGCGGCAGATAGTTAGAGCGAGGGGCTCATAACCTGTTGGAAATTTAGAGAGTGTGCCACAGACGGTGGCAGTCAAGAGCAGAGAACCATCCCCTGTATAGTAATGTGCTACGAGAAATATATACATGCATGGCAAGTCAGCCCGTATCTAAACCCAAATCGGGTAGTGTGCCCGCCGCCATAAACATAGGCCTCAACAAACAGAAGCTTTAAGTTCAGAAGAAGGGTCTTTGAGAAAAAAAAACGCTCTGAACTTCAAGTTGAAGAGATTTTCCCACAGCCTGAGCCCCGTCACCGGCCGGCGAGTACTCCGGCCTCCGGCGACTCCGAGTCGTCCACGCCGCACTGCGGATCAGAACTCGGACGCGATCTTCTGTATCTACTAACTTTAACTCGCTCCCTATTCTCTTCAAGTCAAATCTGTAGAAAACATTGTACTCTCAGCTCAAAAAACTCATCCACATTCTAATAAGACGAGATATACAACTACAGCAGATACTATACCCAGGGCCCCGGAGCCGGGGCCCATAGTCAAATCGTTGTATGAACTTAAAAAAACAACGCTTAGAGTAAACACAGTCAGAGTATGCATCCGAAATCAAGCCGGCTTCTCAATACACTGCTCATTCGAAACTTACTTTATTCATGCAACGGAAGGGACTCGGTGTAGTACCATCCCAGTACTCTATGTTCCATACGTAGAAGAACATATATCAGGAAATCAATTGATCGAATCGACACAGACGGGTCGTTCTTGGATGATCGCTCCAAGGAGCCATTATATACAGTCGCTCGATCGAATGACTAATTGAGATTTGTAAACGTTCGATATACATATATCGATTTTGATTCAAACCACACATCCATGAGTTAGTACTAAATCCGAATCGGTCTCCATCGAATCCGCCTTCGCAGATTTTCAAAATGTCACGAATTGAAAGCACTGTATTAGATATCTCAAGGGAAGAGCCTTCGTTTCGGTGGTGAGACGGATGGGTGTGTTGCCATGTCCACACTGTCTATAGAGGCTTGAAATTGTTGTTGCGATCACAGCCTTGATCGACTCATGCATGCCCCTCAGTCCCTTGTCACACAGCGATAACATCCATAAACTTCCTATTTATTGCAATGAAGTCACTACCACAAACTACATTCACCTCAGGTAATTAATACATTTGAGGATCCTGAAACCCACGGGCCTAATACTATCTACTGTAAGGAAATGCAAACATATATCAATGGAAAGCATAAGGGTACATAATTAATGGGCATAAAATATAGAAATAAAGAAAAAAGAAGATCGAACAACAGATAATAAGGATATCATGTATGCGATACTTGACCTGAAGTATCAACTGTCCTGGATTTCAGAACCGGATCAACCGCGCCTCTTTCTAGTTCTGCGTCCATGTTTCTTCTTGGCTTCGCGCTTCACCTTCTCTGCCAGCTTCCTTTCCGCTTTGCACCTCTTTTTGTCCAACCTCTCCAAGCACTTCTCCTCATGTCGATCTCTCGCGTCCTTTCGTCCGGAGGAGTATTTACAATGCTTGCATGAGAAAGGGACCGGGGGAAAGTGGATGAAGTAGATGTGTTCCGCGAACTTCTGGGCGGACGTCGTCGCCGTACCAGCCACCACGCCGCCCCTCCTTCCTAAGGCCGCTTTATCACGCTGAGCCGACGTGCAGAGGGGGCACTCTATCGTGTTCTTGAACAGCTCACCGGCTTTCTCATGTATTTTCACGTGCTCTCGAATGAGCCTCTCGTTGTGCACAAGTATATGTGTGCAGGGCTTGCCATTCCTTTTGAATGGGCACACCCGCGTAGAATCACTTTTAATCATCAAGGACTCGTCTACCTCCGCCGTGTCTTCATCGTCTGATGGCTCGTCTGCCTCCGAATATACTTCGGTGCGGAGCGTGGAGGGGCCTGCCACGGGAGAAAGAGCGTCACTCTCCTCATACTGCATGTCGCTCGCATGTGGATGGTCCTCTCCAAGAGGCACCAGAGCGGGAGAAGGTGTCTGGGGTTGCGAGTGGCTAGGCTGTGACCACTCAGACGACGCAGCAGAAGATTCCTCCGACCATATTAGTCTAGGAGAAACATACTTCCTACAAAGAAAACGCGGCGCGTTAATATGGGTGACATGGAAGACGACTAGAAGACGCACGGGCTGTCGTCCAAGATCCTATGCCCCTGCATCTAACGTATGCTCTCAAGATAGCGCCTGAAGCCTGAACTGGCGTCAACAGCATCAAAATTCTCATCCAGAGTCGGATCGATGCCAGGGTAGGCTTCGTTTCCTATCAAATAGTTGTTGACTTGTTGGTGTAAAGCATCAGCGTCCGGCCTAGACGTCTCAGTCAGTGTAATGTTTCAATCGAATGACAGACTAACACCCACGCCGTGTTGAACTGCACCCCAGGCCCCCTCATGTTTGGAGGTCGTTCCAATGCTCGCATTTCAGCGGCCAGTTTGTCCAAGTCGTTCTGAATGTAGGGCATTGTTGTATTGCTGTAGGTTTTGTAGAAAGGTATCAAAATTCTAGTGAGAAGTAGAAAGTAGAAAGTGGGGAAGAGATGTCGGCGGACGCGAGGATTTATATGAGCATCCCAGGCCACATTATCCAGCGCGTCTTGTGCGAGCAGCGTTGCACGTGACAGAATAATAGAGGTAGATGCTTGTGGTTTTGCAGACAATGAAAGCGGCCACCGTCCAGAGCGTGGTTTGATAGTGCCGAGGGTCGTCGGCAACCAGCACCAAAGCTCCCTGGAAAAGAATTTCATTGGCTGATACGATATTTGGGCTGTGCATGGCGCAGACTCAGTGTTGACGATAGCTGGCGGAGTTCAAGGACAATGGGATTGTCTAGACGAAGACTGTCGATGTCCGAAACAGGGAGGGGTGTGCGGCGGGAGGACGGCGTGGATGACTTGGCCACTCGGTGACTGTATCGGGCCTCGAGGCAAAACTTCCAGCAGTCAGTATCATTTGACACCCCATCTCTTTCAATGTAGAAAGTCCCAGAACGCCATAGATGTCCGCGGGTTTGAGTAAACCAAGAGAGGGACTGGAGAGTCGCTTGCGTAGATTGACGATCCAAGGTCAGATTGAGATATGCAAAGAAACGTGGAAGTGCGAGGTAATATCGACCTTCCAGTCTATGCGACTAGCATGATTGAGTGTCAGCGAAAGAAATGCTCGCAAGGGAAGAAACGTACCGTGCATCAGCCATGATTGTTGGTTCCATTATTTATTTCACTCTGCATAGCGCTGCCACGTTTTACCTTCGGAAGACACAGAAGAAGTCGACATAATTGATAGATACTGTTAAGCCCGACATTTACTCTTTTTTGCTCATGCACAGAGCGGGATCAGACACAGTCTTATCGAGAAGCTCGTAACCAGTCTTACTTACCCGTCTAGTTTTCGCAGAGCATATACATTCGGTTTTATGGGCTGAGTGTGAAGCAGTAGTGCAGCGATGTAGCTGGTTTTCAAGTCTGGTTGTGATCCACGCAGTTGATTATCAGCGAAACAGACGCTCGTAAATCAAAGAGAACTCACAGCGCTTCAGCCCATGATTTATCGGTGTGTTTTGCTTTTTTTCGCCTTAGTAGCCAAGATCGAGACGCTCATCTCTTCGTAAACAAGTGAGGAGACAATCTGAGACACTGATGGACATGTTTTTATCTCTCTTGTCAGATAGGGGTATAGTGCTCTACAGATATCGCATATTCTGCATTACATATCGCATTGATAGCTGCCAGTATTTTAGGCCCGCCGAGTTTCATGACAGAGTGAAATCGATATTTCAGAAAGCAGGAAGATAAAAGATAAAGATCCTGAAGAAAAAAAACGACGTCGCGTACGCCGGTTCCGAACTCCAGTGCGCACGGGCCATGGCGGGCGCCCCGATTTGGAATCGGCGGGGCCGTCATGTTTATATCCGTCTTTACCGAATTCGAGCACTTTTTCATTCGTCTCGGAGCCCCGACAGCAGTAATGTCCGTAAACTACTTATATATTGCAAGGAAGTGCTACAAGCTTTACTTACAAATCAGAAAAGCTAGCATTCCCCTCAGGCAATAGATACATCTGAGGGTCCTGAAGCCACACAACAAAGGCTATCTACTGTAAGGAAAGGAAAACATATGTGATGGAAAGCATATAAGCATAAAAAGAAGAGAAGACTGATCGATGAAGAAAAAAGCTAGCATAATTGCAATACTTGACCTAAAGTATCAACTGTCCTTGTTCGACGATTTAGACCCCTTGCGCACCAGCAGCAAACCCACTGCTATGTATGGTTCTTTTTTTGCATGACCGCTCATGACGTTGTTTCGAGTCCTCTCGAGAGAGTCTCTTGCCACAGTACCGACACACAGACGGTTGTCCACCAAAGTGGGTGTTAAAGATGTGCCGCGCATTAGTTTGAACGGATGATGTTGTCCCTGTGTCCGGCCTGTTTTGTGGCCTCCTTTCCGGGGCAGACGCATGGTCAGGGAATTGCTCGCAGAGGAGGCAGGATCTTATATTTTCCGGCACCTCCCTGGCATACCAATGCACCCAAACGTGATCCCGTATGAGCTTCTCGTTGTGGACAAGCATGTGTGTGCAACGCGATCCTCCACTGCCAAACGGGCATTGGTACGTCGAAGAACTCAGAACCTTCGGACCTGAATCGCCTGCTGTGCCTTCGTTGTCCGGCTCACCCATATCAGCAGGTTGTTCCGGCTCTGAATGGTGCTCAGCGCGGATTGTGGAGGGGCCTGCCACGGGAGGAAGAACAGGTGCAGGTGGAAGAGTCGGTGTCACAGGAGACGAGTTACTTTCGTTGGATGATAACTCCCCAGCCGATTCCAGCCCAGGAGTCGGAGGGCAGAGCCCATGGTCATCCTGGTCCGTTACTCTCCTACAAATCTCACGCGTTAGTGTGTGTTATACGGAATACGACTGTCAGACGCACCGGTAGAAGGGATCATACTGCACATGGCTTTGCATTCCTCCATCCGCTGCTGCTAGCACCGAAGCAGCCGTCTCAGAGTCCCCGCTCTGGTCGAACCCGTCGTCACCGGGTATAAAGGGTAGCTGATATTTACTCATTTGATATACTGTCGAAGGGGGGTATAACTCATCCTCCTCGAAATAAACGAGTGGCCTGGGTATTCCGCTCAGAATATTGTATCAATCAAAGGCAAGACTAGGACTCACGCGTCGTAAGGGACTCCAGGCCCCATATCGTCATTGGTTGGAAGAGATGGCACCGTCCCAAACCCGCTGCATGTTGTGTCAGAAGCATCAAGACCGCGCTCAAAGAAGCGTCTTACCTGCTCTCCAATGTCCACGCACGCCTCTCTTCGGCGGCCAGCGCGTCCAGGTTGTCGTAGTAGCTCGACATTGTTGCAGAGAGTGCAGAGAGTGAAGTAGGTTCTGTAGAACGGTGTGAAGAAAGAAGTGAAGTGAAAAGTAGAAAGTGGTAAAGAGCTGTCGGAGGGCATGGCGATTTATACGTGCATCCCTGGACCGCATATCCAGCGCGTCTCTGGTTCTACGAACAGCGTCTCACGTGCCAGAATAATAGAGAGGATTTTGTGGTTCCGCAGACAAAGAAAGTGACCACCTCGCTTATACACTCCGCGCCTATGTGGAAGACAGTCCCAAAGCGCGCGAAAACGTTTTAATGTGTGGACCATTGTTTGAAAGGCGCAAGGCAGAGATCTGGTGTTCGGCATGGTGTGGTTTGCAGCCACTGTCGTGGTTACTAGTCAGGGTGTATAGATGGTGAGGGGTAAAGGACGGGGGTGGATGATTTGTCTACCAGATGCGTGTATTGTTGTACAAGTCAGGCCATGTGAGTGGACTAGTAGGAGCCTAGCTCAGTGGAGGTGAAGTTCTGCCACAGACCGCAGTACTTCCTTGCGTAATTGAGTGCCCCGAGAGAGCTTGCTGGTCGCTAGTATCCAGCAAGGAAATAGGACTCTATCGGATGTCCGAATAGACACCTTATAATCGGGTCGACCTTCGCGATGAGACTGAAGAAAAGAGATAAACCAGCGAGATTCTTAGAGTGTTTGAGTATCAGCGATGCACCTCTCATAATCGAAGAGAACTCAGCGCTAGTGGGAGTCAAGAGATACGTTTGAGAGTAGTTGGTGACAATGATTTTCGGTTTCCTTGTCGTATAAAGAATATCGTATAGGGGAGAGGATCTGCATTTGGAGTTTAAGAGCAATGTATAGCGGCTAACGTAACAAATAAAAACTCTGATTTTTGTTCATATTATATATAATCAGCGACGCAGACACTTGAAGTTAGGGGGGAATAACTTACTAAAGATATTAAACTGGCGGCATATCAGTGCATTTGACGATATATCTTCAAGCCATGCGTACGTCTTATGAATTGGCAACGAAGATATATACTCTGCACAGCGGGAGAAGGAGTCTTCATAATCAAATTTTCCCCTATGTCGTCAATGATGAAGTTGCAGAGACTGTGTTCTCTGTCGCCATCTACCTATTATCCAGAGAGCTTTGTCAAACAGTTCGCCAGCAGACATTTCAGTCCTCCAGAGCTTCCTCTCAAAGTAAGAACACTTTTCCAAGTAACAGTAAGATGAGATGGAAATTGGGGCAACAAAGTTTAATCTCACGACTTCAATCAAGTGAGCGCACGGACCACTGGCACTGGCAGGTGCTGGCAGTGAGTCCCGGTCCAATCCGATTTTTTGTCCTTCATTGCCTTCGCACTCTGTTTCCACCGCCTATTATTTTCAGATAAGAGAACATATATTCACCTTCCATCGAGCCAGCTGATGCACCTTTCCTCTTACATTTGCCATCGTACCTGGGAGGGACTGTACTGCCAGTGGGGTCCCGGCCGGGTCAGGTACAGAAACTCCGAGCCTGAGATTTTTCGACACTATCGGCCGGGTCTACGGCGCGGTCAGTGATTCGGAGAAAGATACATAAATTAAGCGACGAGTATAGTGGTAATTGGTAGCTACCGTTTGTTGCATCGCGAGGAACGACATATGTGAGTGTCCTCCGACCCGGACAGAGCGCCGCCCGGATCCTCCTACGTACTTAGGTTAAAGCTGGTTCTCTGTTTGTTTTCCTTTATCTTCATATCCGAGTTGCGCGTATTTTGCTTCCTGAGGAAAGTCCCTCTCGCTTCTACGATACTTAAGTTAGTTCTGGGTCAATGTTTCGGGCTGCCCGACCGGGATTGAGGGCAAGTCGCGTCGGTAAAGCATATACTACAAGCAGTACTTGCCGTATAGCTCTTGGATCTTGGCCGGTCGGAGTTGTCGGGTCGAAATCGGAGTCCTATTCCATACAAACGTGATGCAAATAGAAACGCATGCGCAGTACCCAGCAAAGAATGTTTGAAAGGACTGAAAAGTTGTGAGATGATAACTTCGGAATTTCAACTGAATACGTTGTTCGCTCAGGTATGCATGCATTTTAGCCAAATCTTCAATGCATGATACGTGGAAAAAATGCAAAAAATATGGATAAATACAAGTGCAAAGCGTCTGTGCGAAAACGAGAGAGAGAACCAAATCACTTTATACACAATTTCGATCCTTCTGTGTTCTGAGAAGTGTGGGAAGTGGACTCGGTGTTGATGGATCGAAATGTATTATAGCATTGAATACTGGCTTGTAGGAGAAGTTGTGTGGCAATAAAAAATAGTATACTTATAGTCTACATTTACCCTGCAAGAAGCTCTCAACACCTTGTGTCTCGCTCTCGCAAACTAAACAGATGGTACATGTGCTCTTTTACATCATGCTTCAGAGTGTCCAGCTACAGATAAACTTTCCCGTATTTTCATCGAGCGCAGCGGGGCAATGATGTGCCTCGCTATACGATGACGTTTTAGATTGCCCGGTCTTGAATATACTTTACCGCAGAGAGGACAAGTGACCACCTTTGGCGAATGCAGCAATCCAAAATGTGTGTAGATCAAGTGAGTCGAGAACGCTCGTACGGTCTTCATACCCATCCCGCACTTCTTGCCGTTGATGTGGAAAGGACATTCCTGCCATCCCATGTGTCCCTTGAATAGCTCTCCCGCCGAGGAGTGTGTCTTCAGATGTTTGGCAATCACATTTCTGTCGTTTGGGATTGTGAAACCGCAGAGACTGGACCCTTTTAGTATTTCGCAATCGATATAGTCCAGCGCTGCCTCAACGTATTTGTCGTCCTTGTCTTCCGTATTTACGTCTTCTTTGTCTTCTTCCTTCTTCACTTCGGGGCGCAGAGGGAATGGATAGCTTGGTGAGGGGAGAGACTTCGAAACGGGAGAGATAAATCTTGTGATTGGGAGATGAAGGCTGGATGGCATTGTCGTATTTGTGAGAAAAGCAGATTACAGGCTGCGACTCAAGTGTTTCCTCACCTTTTTTCCCTTCCACATTCTCCTGGACTCTTAGTCTGATCACATTCAATCTCTTCGGGGTTTAATTCACCCGTAAAGAGATAATCACTCCCATATACTCCATCTAGCAAGTCGATCATACGAACAACCCCTTCGCAACTGTTTGGAGATATATCACCTAATTCGTTGATGTCCTCTGGAGTAGTGTGGGGTGGATCAGTATCTTTCGGCGGAGGCGACTTATGGGAGAGAGCTCCACGAGCACGGGGAGGCCATGTAGGCCAAGGAGGCCAGTCGTCTTCCTCGGAAGTTTTCTTTTGGCTGCGCGCTCTTTCATGTCCTTCAAGCGGATAGCCGAAGGCGCATCTCCGGATTGACGATTGTATCGTCTCGTCACAGACAGAGCCTCTAGAATTCCTTTGAAGCTCCGGGATGCCCATCTACGAAACAGTCAGTGACGTACAAACACACAAACGATACTCGGATTTGAGCTCACTGAGAATCAGATATGGTTCGAAGTTCGAAGTGCTTTAATATCGAAGCGCTAGTCGATGGATGGACTTTCAAGGGCGGTGATGGTAGTGGCTAATACGCTCATATTTTGTCAAGAGCTGCTTATTTGTAGTACGAGGGTCGTGTTGTGGTTCACCGACTTCAACCACAAAGAGCAAACGTCTATGATGGAGTATGTGGTTCACGAGCTGCACGTTTTTCTCTCTTACCCGACATCCTCTGGGAGCACACCGTTTCTGACTTCTGAGTTCCTGACCCATCAACTGACGAGAAACCGAAGGCTGAACGGAAAGGCATCGGAGGCTGCGTTGATGCGAACGTTGAGGTTAAGCAAAGTCGCTTGAATCAAATCGGACTTTGAGTCTCCGTGCCATTGAGTGGTAAGGAAGTATCTATCGAAAGTGTGGTACCATCGATAAGTGTATCTCACTTATTTGGGTTCCTAGGATTTGGACGCTAAACGAAGCATGTATCGGTGAGTCGAGTTGGACTCGGAGCGGGCTGAGTGAGAGAAATCCGGGTGCCAATTGTCCGAGTCACACTGTGACCACTGGCAGTAGCAGGGCTGAAATCACGGGGCCGGAAACTTGAAGTCACGCGTCATGGTTAAAAGATGCGTGCCAACTTTGCGCCCTTGAACATCGTCTGACTCTCTTCAACCACGATGACCACGGCTAAGGCTACAAGACATCAACTTGAAGAGTCTTACGGTCTTATATCTCTGGGGTAATTCCCTCTATATATTGCCCTCTCATTCGGGGTTTATAATAGTGGTTGTGCCACTCTATATACGTTTATACTCTGTTATGCTTGGCCTACGTCTTGCCACTATACTTTGACCGCCTTCGATCAGGCCTTATACTCCGGCTTTGCTATGCCGTCTATACTCTATAGGGCCTTTGCTTTGCCCCTCATTATATGGCCTTACCTTGCCACCCTTGGACGTTATTTCGTCATGGATTTGTTCCAATACTTACATACTAGTCTCCGTCAAGCCCGAGGTTCGATTACTTGTCAAGGTATGTTGTATTGAGGCCACATACATTATCTGGAAGGTAGGCTCTGTAGGTGCACCTTTTGATAGCTTGCCGTTGCTGCGCATCGTCAGCGGCTGCGCCTTCTTCGCGTCGGGACTCCCAATACCCTGTCGATCCAACTTTTCACTGCAGCTTCCTTCGCGGAAGGATAGCTATGTATTCGGACAACTGCTACGACAGCATGCAGGAGCGGCAAGGATGGCGTCGGGAGGTCTCAGGTAAGTTGTCAAAATGCATGCCACCCGACCAAAGTCTTCTCGCCATCAACCACGATGATCACGTCTACGGGAGCAGCAATGTTGCAAGGCATCAAGATTCTTTACGGCCCTCCCACCCACACCTCATATGAAGGCCAGCTTTTTTTTTGGTTTGGTCATTCTGCGCTCGCCTTTGTGCGGCAGCTTTGTGTGGCCGGCGGGGCATGGCTACCTTGGGTGTGCGCTTGCCGCCCCCTCGGCAGCCTCAAGTCACTCCAGGGAGTTCATACTTGTGGGGCATCGATCTGGAGTGGCTTTACCCATGCCCCTCAGGCTGTCGGTCCAATTTTTCACTACAGCCTCCCTCGCGGAAGCATTTTTATTACGACAACTACTACGATGGCGTGCGGGAGCCCGGAGGACCTGGTGTGCGCGGCGTAAGAGTACAGGGAGGCTGTGGATAACTTGGAGGAGATGGCTAGCATCGATGGGCTGGGTGTCAGGGTACCATTCATTGGGTGAGTCGCAATACTTGTTTACTAGACTCTTAATCTAACTTTGACCTCATTCCCTGGAATTCATTTTAATCTCGCACTATCAATCGTTTCATTTAGAAGTCCTGAACACGAGGACGCGATATCGAAAGTGCTCGAAGTAGCGCACAAACATGGGAAGAAGGCCGCTCTTTTGTGTACGCAATCAATCTGTTCAAGCTATGGTTTCTATGGTCTTCTGACACCGAAGCTTCTCTTGAAGGCACGAACTTGATTGGAGAACAGGCAAAGGCTCGGAAGCTGTGGAGACTGGAGAACTTGGAGGAGTTTGCTGGCGTTGACGGACTGGATGCACTGTTCATTGGGTGAGTTTTTATACCTAGATATAATCTGTCTCTAACCACGATTCCTGCATGTCCATTCGATCTCTTACAATCACTGGGCGTTCAGTTCGGTAGCCCTTAGCACTAGAGCGCGACTTCCGAGGTGCTCGAGGTTGCGCACAAATATGGAAGAAGGCGGATTACTACTGTACGCAAATCACTTGTTCAAGCTATAGCCTTCACTTTTTGAAGGCACGAATGGAGAGCGGGAAAAGGCTCGCGCTGTCCAAGGATCTGACATGATCAGTATTGCGTCCGATGCGGACATGCTCGTGTTGGGATTCGCTGTGCACATGGCAGTATAGGAGGTTTCGGAGGTGGATATTCGAGGTGAAAAGAAAAATTAGATGGAATGCAAGATAGTGTAAAATATGTATGAAGGTTTATCGTCAATGTGAAACTGTTCGACTTAGCCTGAGTGGATAACCTGAAGGCCGTGTGCTTAAGTGGTCTTTTAATTTTTTTCCTTCCAGCACTCAACAGGGTATCTGCACCAGAAGAATACAAGCTATAACGTTTGCTTAATGCAGCACGATCTGCAGTCCCTTCACCCACTGCCATCCGTCGCTGATAGAAGCGCAGCCCCTATGTACTTCAAGGGACCCTCATAAACCTATGATGCCGCACTGCCTCGGCCCCTTGATGTTTAGCACGAATTCTTTATCGACTGTAACCATGTTTGATCGTACACGTGTGGACGAAAGATGGGCCTTAGCTTTGAGCTTCCCCTACTGCATGGGCCTCCTTTGTGGCTCTGGGATGGAGGCATCGAAGCGTCGTCATTAGGCACCCTCAGACCTGTGCGCCTTCTTTCATCCTTGATGGACGAGTTCTTAGGTCCTTCTGCTGTGCGCTTTACGGCGCCTTCATGGATTCTAGTGAACTGTACACCGGATGCTGACTTGTAAGAATAGCAATGAGATACTAGGGAAGGCAATATGTGTTGAAATTGAATATGTTACACTTTTACTCTACATGAAGTCCTCAGCTCCTTGCCATCTCGCTCTCCCAGACTAGACAGATGATCCATGTGCTTTTTCACGTTGAAAATTCAGAGCGCCCGCCGTACGAGCAAGCTTTCCCGTGCATTTCCCGAGCTCCGGCGCGGAACGTGGTCGTGCTGTTCTAGTCGATGGCGCTTCATATTGCCCGGCACCGAAAACATTTTACCGCAGAGAGGACAAGTCACCTTGAGCGAGTTCAGCAGCCCAAAATGTGTATAAAACAGGTGGATTGATAGCGCTTTTACGGTCCGCACAACTTCTGTGCACACCCTGCCATCGACGAGGAAAGGACATAGCTGATAGTGCATATCTGCTGTGAATAGCTCACCAGCCGAGACGTGTGCCATCAAATGATTGGCAATCCTTTTTTTGTCGCATGGGATCGTGAAACCGCAGGCACTGGCAGTAGACCCTGTTACTATGTCGCATTCGATATAGGTCAGCGATTCCGCTTCCACTGTGTTTTTCTCGTCCTCCGCTGCCACATTCGCATTTTCTTCTCTGCCTTCTTCATTCTTCACTTCGGGATGCTGAGGGACTGGATAGCTTGGTGAGGGGAGAGACTGCGGAACGGGAGAGATAAATCTTGTGATTGGGAGATGAAGGCTGAATGGCAATGTATTATTTGTGAGAAAAGCAAATTACAGGCTGCGACTCAAGTGTTTCCTCACCTTTTTTCCCTTCCACATTCTCCTGGACTCTTATTCATATCACATTCGTTCTCTTCAGGGTTCAATTCACCCGTAAAGAGATAATCACTCCCATATACTCCATCCAGCAAGTCGATCATACGAACAACCCCTTCGCAACTGTTTGGAGATATATCACCTAATTCGTTGATGACCTCTGGAGTAGTGTGGGGTGGATCAGGATCTTTCGGTGGGGGCGTCTTATGAGAGAGATCCTCGCGAGCATGGGGAGGCCATGTAGGCCAAGGAGGCCAGTCGTCCTCCTCCTCGGAAGTTTTCTTTTGACTGCGCGTGCTTTCACGCCCTTCAAGCGGATAGCCGAAGGCGCATCTCCGGATTGACAATTTTGCTGCCTTGTCACAGACGGGGGCGGGGCCTCTTGAGTTACTTTCAAGAACCGGGATGCCCATCTGCGAGACAGTCAGTGACACACAAACCCACGAACGATACTCGGATTTGAGCTCACTCTAAAGTAGCCAGGGCTTGACGTTCGATGTCACTGTGTACCGATAGCCAAGTGTCGGTTGGTGAAGCAGGAGCGCTCAGGTCGATATAGGAGCGACCGATGGATTTTCAAGGTGGGTGGTGATGGTGGAGGTTTGTTCGTAATACCGCTGTCCTTAGAGAGCTGGAGAGCTGGTCATTTTTATGAGGATTGTGTGGTGGTCCAACCGTACAGAGGGAGCGACGACGGTCAAGCATAAGACCTGTGGTACACGTCCTGCGCGTTCTTCTTCCTTGCCCGGGATTCTCTTGTGAATGTCGATTTGAATGCTGAATGGCCATTAATTGCCGAGAGACAGAAGGCTGAACGGAGACGCAGCGAGGATACGAACATTGATGTTGAGTAGAGTCACCTTGAAACAAAGACTCGGACTCTGAGTGCCTTTGAGACGGACACGGACGACTGCGAGCCACTCAGCTCAGGCTTCGCATAAGTAGGAATGTGAGGTACCAACGGTGTTGATAATTTGGTTTCTAGATGGTGTAAGAGTGAGAGATATAGTACTGTAAGGCCATTCGGACTCACTTTCCACTGGCACGCCGCTCCCACGCCGGCGGCTTTGAGGGACCTCTCCCTGGTCAGGCTCAGGCTCATCTCTCTCGCCCAGCATCTGACATTTCCTCTTTTCTCGACGATGAAGTCTGCTATCTTATTTCCGAAGTTGTATGAAGAAAGACCATGCTGTATTCTTGTGAGAGCTCAGCACGAACACGTTAATGAAAACTGAGGTTGACGCAACCGTGACATAGACTCGTAAACCAGACGCTTGCACCGACACACCATGCCTTCGTGACGGATACGGTACACCAGGTTTGAACGGCGCAGGAGTATGGGGAGGGTGCGGATAACGTGTTTGTGGAGGTGCAGATAGAGAATAGGGATGCTGTGGAAAAGACTCGGAGCGTGGAGGAGATTGCTAGCATCGATGGACTGGGTGTGCTGTTCATTGAGTGAGTTGCAAATGCTTGTTGACCAGGAACGTACTACAGTATGACCTCATTACCTAGAAGTCTATTCGATCCCAGTACTTCTGGGGGCTCATCTCGGTATTCCTGAGCACGAGAGCGCGATTTCCAAGGTGCTCGAGGTTGCGCACAAATATGGAAAGAAGGCGGCGTTTTATTGTACGCAAATCATCTGTGTAAGCTATAGCCTTTCTGACACCCTTCGGAAGGCACTTCTTCAGTTGAAGGCACGAATGGAGAACAGGCAAAGGCCCGTGCTGCTGAAGGATGTGACAGGATCAACATTACGATTGATGTGGACGTGCTCTCGCTGGGATTCGCAGCGCACACGGCAAGTGCAACAGGCACCAGTATAGGAGGTCCCAGAAGTGGTTATTCGACATGAAAAGCTGTTGGATGGAATATAAGAAAGTGTAAACTATCTATGAAGATTTACCGCTGATGTAATGCTGGTTGGTCGTCCAACTCTACGCAGCTGTGACAGTGTGGGTGTAAACCCTGAAGTTCGTGGACTTCAGTGGCTTCTCCTATTCTACTTGGTCAAGCCATCAACGCTCTATAGTTTGTTGAAGAAGATTGTGGCTGTACGGATTGCCTTCAAGACTCGAGACACGGGGCAGGCGGCTTTACCACCTTGTTCTCGAATTGAACCACTGGCTTGTTCGAGTACTGCTGTGAAAATGTTGTACTAGCAAGAGAAATCCGAGTGCTGCGGTCTTTTTTCCACTGCTATGATCTATCCGCCGCTGATAGGAGGGCAAGGTGCGCAGCCCCGGGCTATATGTACTCACTTCAATTCCGAATCACCCTCAAAAAGCTATTATTGACCTATTGTGCCGCACTGGCGCACTGCCTCCGAGTCGGTCCCTTGATAATGATGAATGGTGCCCCACGAACTCTTCATCACTTGTAACTATGTTTGGCCTTACACGGGGCTTAGCGATGAGCTTCCGAGCTTCCATTGTCTGGGCTGGTACAGCGCAGCGCCATCAGGCACCTTCAGACCTGTACTTGCCTTTACCGTCATCACTGATGGACGAGCTCTTAGCTCCCCACCGGCCTTCTGCTGTGCACTCCGCAGTACCTCGATATACGCTCAGTCCATATGAAGGCAATCGATCACAACGAAACGTCTTGCCGGGTCTGGCAAGCACCTGGATGTGGGTCGAGACTGTATGTATTTGAGTGTGATCTGGCCTCAGCTCCTTTCGAAGCTTTTTTTTCGTACCCGGACTTCGATTGTATCACAGCAG
Organism: Trichaptum fuscoviolaceum; assembly: GCA_910574455.1. Classification (NCBI taxonomy): domain Eukaryota; kingdom Fungi; phylum Basidiomycota; class Agaricomycetes; order Hymenochaetales; family Trichaptaceae; genus Trichaptum; species Trichaptum fuscoviolaceum. The sequence goes on along the minus strand of CAJSYZ010000012.1, from coordinate 2,187,493 downwards.
GATCAAATCATCCCTGTAACCGGACATTCTAGCGGTAAGGAATGACGGAGTGGGTTCGTCCCGATGAAGATCCGAGAGGTCCGACCGCAAACACCGCCCCCCGCCCGACTACAGCTTCAATCTTATCAAAAGCCATCACTACCCGAAGCCCGCGTAACACAATCTCCGAGGAGACGCTGCTTGAAACTGATTTCGCTTCCCTCATATGTGAGTAATATGTGAGGTAGTCCTAGTCCACAGGCACATTAGTAGTGAAATCTTCAAGTTGGTTGCTCTATGCCTATCTATTGCAGATAGACTCCCCAATTGCGAAATTATTCTGCTTGTTATGTAGCACGTACATCGACACAACAGTTTTTTTAAAATACTGTTTACGCAAAAAAGTATTAGCATGCATTAAAGAACTCATAACTTGAAGGTGTCCCACGAGTCGCGACAACTTGGCACGCATGTCACGCGTCAAGTCGCGTCGCGTCTCTTCATCATCGACCACAACAACGAGGACGCCTTTGAGCCTCAAGACATCGTCGACACAACAAATTATCAGGTTTCCCCCGCAAGGGTTTCCCCCGCAAGAACTAACTAGCTGGTTGCGCTTGCTCATAACACGCTGTTATATTACCATTGCTGCTGTCATTACTTGTGGTCGACACTCGTGCCACCCGAATTATTGCAACAGGTGGCGGACGAGACCAACATCTGCCACCCGAAAAGCGATCGCGCAAGCTTTCAAAGCTGTCCTGTAGCATGCACATTTCTCGTTCGGAGGACAGATGGAGGACAGGTACATACAGAAGCACATTGTTGCATGATTCGTTTGCTCGGGTGGCCAGTACATTGGGTGACCTCAGACGATGAAGCCTTCTTTGCGGGTTTGTCGAGGTCGCTCCTCGTCAAAGGCAACGCCTTCCTCGGTTGTGGGTCTCCCTTGTCGCCCCCTCAGTAGCCTAGAGTCATTCTGGAGTATGGTCCTTTTCAGCGAGCTCATGGATGGCTTCTGGAGCTTGCTGGCCTAATTCTTTACTGCACCTTCCTTCGCTGGAACCTTTCTTTCTTGCTTACTCAACAAAAAGCGCCAGCCTGCGGGAGCTTGACAACTTGGGAGGACTTAGAAGGAATACGCATCAAGACGCAACACAATCTCAAGATTTTCTCACAACCTACCCACCGTCTCCTTACTCAAAGAAAATCTTATCTCGAAGAGGTCTCAAGATGTCTGTGTCTGGCACTAGTGGGCTTGAAGTCTTATCTACCCCAGAGACTTAGAAGACTATCTGTCGCCGCGCTACAACCAGTTTCGGCAGGCGCCCTGAAGTTCTCGTGGCTCTCTACCGGACGACAGTGACCAAACAGTTTTCATCGCACTACCGCCCTCTACACCGCAGACACTGTGTTTCTGCATACCGAGCATATGACTGAATCGACAGCAACGCCGTCGCCAAGCGCCTAAATTGTGTTTGAGAGCACCGCTTCGCTGGAGACTGTTACACTGCTACGGCGTGTTTCTGGATTACTGCTCTGTCGCTGGGCATGCGCATGCGTCGCCGTTGAAAATGCGAGTAAATGCGCTTGGAAGTGTCGCAGTCGGTGGTAGAGCTACCACAGCGTAGTGGGCAAGGCGCGAACAGCCTGAGGGTGTTGTGTCTTATTTGGACACTGGCACGTTGCGTGTCGGTTGTGGCAGCGCTTGTATTTTCCTCGACGACACGACGGCGCGCCCACGTCTTTATTGTTATTCTCAACCCATCCTCCTTGCACAAACACTTCCTTAGATAGGAGTATGCACCTACTGCGCGGCACAAAGAACAATGGCGCACCGGCGAAAGCACAAACAGGTCCAAAGGGAAATCTGGCTGGAATCGCGTCATTCTGATTAGATTTGGCACAGTGAGTCGACATGGGACTTTCTTGTACTATTCTAGAGGAATGAACGTCTTCTGGATTCATTTCCGGTAGCACAGCGCCGTACAGGTGTGGGAGTGGTATGCGGTACGGCCGCGCTTCTGCCGAGCCGCCAATGGGGAAGGGATGCAAACGCAATAGCCCTTTTAATTATGAAGGGATAACACTCGGTGAGGTGAGTCTCAGACAACTTGAACTCTGCGGCATGTTTGGCATGGTGCTAACTGTTTAAATAGGAGGAGACGACGTGCAAAGGGAGGACAATCCGCGCGGCGCCTTGACTCCCGTCTCGCTCTTTTGGGTTTCATCGCCTTGTGTATTAGAGTTTGGCCACGGACTATTGATCGACCCGCTTATTGTCAGTGGCTTCCTCCCGTAAGTACATAAACATCCCGCCCTCCCCCTCGATCCTCCCACACCGTCGATCGCTTTCGACACCCACATCGTTTCCCCTCCTCCCTTCTCTCGACGATCACTTTTTTGTTTTTCTTCTTCTAACTTCCCTCTGTGCCTCTAGACGAAGTGCAGCTTCTGAGTATCTCATCTAGCAATCTACTCGAAGTAGACCAATCGTCATGTCGACTACAACTTTCACGACTGTTCACCCGCCGCCGACGTTCAACACACTCGACTCCTTTCAGCGTGCCCGTCTCATTCGCTCGACCCGCAAGCTGGGCAAAGTGCTGGGCACCACGCCCATGCTCCTAGAGCCGACAGAGACCTGCGACCTCCGCGAGCTTCTCCCCATCGGGCCCAAGTCCTACCCAGGCTCTCGTTCAAACTCGCCTTCGCCTTCGCTGCAAAAGTCTGTGATGTACAAGCAATCGCGTCGTCACGGTTCTTTGTTCAACATTCCCCTGGGCTCGAACTTCTCGACCACGTCGCTCGCGTCGCAACTGTCGATAAACTCGGTGGACTCGGCCACCTCCCTCCGCGAGACGAAGGGCTTCTCTTCTCGCCGTACTCGCCGAGCGGGTACGCCACCGCCGCTTATTCTGCAAGTCAACACAGTGCCCGTTGCCGCTAGCGACCCTCGCTTGCCTCCGTCTAAACTCGCGTCCCCGTCCAAGACTCAGGCACCACGCACACCGCTCTCCGCTTCGTCGGCGAATGTGACACCCCTTCGACACAGGAGCAGCTCTGGGGCGTCGTCAATTGCGACCCCGACCCCCCTGACGCCGTCGTTCCGATTCCGCGCGAACGCGATGCCGGAGATGCGCCGCAAGAAGATGGCGAAGGTCATGCAGCAGCTGGGGGAGAACGTGCCCCCGGAGCTGGTTTTCGCGATGCATAAGGCGGATAAGGACGATGTTCCAGTTATCCCAGCTGTTGAGCCGCGCCGCGCGCCTACGCCGCTACCGCCACCGTCCAGGCCGGTGGACAGCACGGAGACTGCACAGCTGCGGGCTTCGAGTCTGGATGCCGTCCGCAGCCCTGTCGAAGCGTCTACAAAAGAAGTCCGTCAGCGGAGGCGGCGCAGCATGTCGGTCGGGCACCCGATCGCTGTGCAACTGCCGTCGGCGAAGAGCAGTCATCGCTGGGAGGCCCCGGCGGAGTGGACCTTGGGCCCGGTTCCGAAGGGTGCGAAGAAAAACCAGAAGGACGAGGAGGATGAAGAGTGGAGTGCGGAACACTATGTGGACGTCATGAAGCAGTTGAGGGCACTGCGTACGCGCAAGTGAACGTGTGTCGTACGAGTTTTGTCGCGTATGTCTCTGCTTCTGCTTCACTCTCCCTTTCCGCGCCGTCTACCTCTTCCCATTCATCCTCCATCCCATCTTCTCTGCCTATCATCAGACCCATCGTCTCATGCACATAACGACGCTACCAGTGGCATTTACGACCGTTCATATCTCCTTTTTTCAATTGTTTCATATTATTCAAGCGATATTTCATTCTTCAACATCCTCGCTCAGTATCTGGTTTCCTCTCTGTCTCTCTGTACATTATCGTGTCCTTGACTCATACCATCACGGACTCGGTCTTCCCTTTCCTCTTTATCTGTAACCACTTTATCTTATTGCATTCCTCGACACGTACTCCCTCACACTATATTATTATTAATAGAGTAGGCGATAGATTGTAGTAATTGGGCATTCTAGCGATATAACTTAAGAAGTAAGAAGTAATATAATCGATTGATTCAGTTCAAGTCGTTCGAATGTGTTCTCCTTTGCCTTGTCCGAGCCCCTTTTGTCGATGCGTACGATCGGACGGCGAGTAGATCTTCCGTTACGATGCACTTTGGGGGATGAGAAGTGATGCTGCATCAATCGAAGGAATTGTCTTCTGTTGTCGGCGGGTCCGGCGGGCTTCTTGATGCATGTACTCGCTCGCTTAGCAGGATTGATGCGAGGGTCAGAACTTGAACTCAATATCAAAGTCTACTCATACAATTATACCCATTCGCCGATATGTATCGCAACAGTACGTCGCGCTCGGCCATCACTGGTACGTCCGGCTGATACATCTACAGTACATCTAGCATACGCGTGCCAGTGCGTTCGCGTTCGCGTTCGGTCCTCGACTTCTCATGTCAAGAAGACCGGCTCTCTCAACTTGTTGACAGTTTTGATCGTGAGTGAGAGTGGTAGGCTTTTTTAGAGAACTGCGCGCTTCGGGGTTGATGACTGATGTGTCAGAGATACATATATTGATAGACAGTACAGAGTATCATAAGAGTATCGCACGACACGCCGTATGTGTACGTCGTAGGAATCTGGTATCGAGACTATGATCGACTTTCGCGTGTTGATGGATATCGATCATGGATGTCACAAACTGGCTTGAGTTGACGTCTGCAAACTGCCAGTGCCATTTGGACTTCGACAGATCGTGGGCGGATTAGGTGGGGATGTGGTATGTACAAAATTTGGGGGTGGATGAGTACTGTATGTGGATGGGCCTTGGATCGGATCAGAGGATGTACTGGAAGTTTAGTACATATAATGCATAGTCACACATACATATGTACTATATGGTGTGCCGATGTTCGCTAAACCGAAAGGACCCACTATTATACATATGTATGTATGTACATCGCTCAAGTTCATGTATGCTTTTCCGTGTCATTTCGGCCGGCCGCTTCGGTCGACCTCGGAGTTTCTGCAACTCGACTGACCCGGCCGGACGACAGTCATGGTTGCAGTGAGAGCATGAGAGGTAGAGGGGGTGATCTCAAGCTTGGCCGCTGGGCTGTCCCGGCAAGCAACGCCTGCTACGGAAACTGCATTGAAGAAAAAGCGAGACAAGTCACAGGAGGAAAAAATCGGCAAACGACTCAGATAAAGAGCGCCTTGGTTCGGATCAGAGGATGGAATGTACTGAATGTCAAAGTTCTCACATACACACACATATATCTATCTGACCTTTTCCATCGCCTACAGTAGCTTTCTCCTGTGTGTCTCTCTGAGTTCAAGTCTCTTCGAAGATATCGGGATCGTTTTTGCATCTAACTCGGCCGGTTGCGCCCAAGTACTGTCCCGGGTACAGTAGACGCGAGCAGGGGAATCTGAGCTGGATCGATGGAAAGCATCTTTCTTTTTCGAAGATGAAAGACAGCGGAAAGGAGCAGAAAAAGGAAGGAAGAACTCGGATTAGCCCGGACTCGGTCTTAAGTACCTCAGCGCGGCTGATCCGTGCGCTCCCGGGCCCGGGCCCTTGCCAGTGATCGAAGTCGTGAGATTAGACTCTATTTACCCCCAGCCCATTTCCACCTCCTCGAACACCCCTCGTGCTCTTCCCGCTCTATAGGAAAGTATTCTTACTTTGAGACAAAGCTCTGGAACCTGGCTACAAACTGTTCAACAAAGCGTCTTGAATTTTCGGTTGGTGACGACAACTTGAAGAGCACACAGGCTCTGCAACTTTATCGGCGACGTGAGGGAAAAACAATCTGCACACTCCCCGTTAACTCTTCTCCTGCGGTGCAGAGTATCTTTTTCTGCTAAATTTATAAGATGTATCTGTGACGGCTGAATGACCAACAGTATATTCAATTGCACCGACATGCAACGAGTTTAATATCTTTAGTAAGTTATCCCCCCTAAGTACACGTTTCTGCTTTGCTGATTATATACAATATGGATAAAAATCAGATTATCAATTTGACAAGTTAACTGCTATATATTGCTCCTAAACTCCAAGTGCAGATCTCTTTCCAAAAACGATATTCTTTATACGACAAGGAAACCGAAAATCAATGTCACCAACTACTCTCAAATGTGTCTCTTGATTCCCTCTGTCGCTGGGCATTCCTTCTCCGATATTCAGACGACTGTCAAATCGCTTCCATAGCGAGACCTAGAAACTCGCTGAATAATCTCTACTCCTCAATCTCGTCGCGAAGATCTACAGGATTGATAAAGAATCGCTTCGGGCCTCGGGAAAAAGTTCTATGTATTTCCTTGCAGATACTGGTGACCCGCAAGCTCTCTCGTGGCTCTTAACTACACAATGAACTACTGCGGTCTGGGGCAGAACTTCACCCCCAATGAGCTAGGCTCCTATAAGTGCATGACTGGTCTACTCACATGTCCTGACTTGTACAACAATACACGCATCTGGTAGACAAATCATCCACCCCCGCCCCAGCCCCCTCACCATCTATACACCCTGACTAATAACCACGACAGTGGCTGCAAACCACACCATGCCGAGCACTAGATCTCTGCCTTGCGCCTTTCAAACAACTGTCCACACATTAAAACGTGTTCGCGCGCTTTGGGACTGTCTTCCACATTGGCGCGGAGTGTATAAGCGAGGTGGTCACTTTCTTTGTCTGCGGAACCACAAATTCATCCCTATTATTCTGGCACGTGAGACGCTGTTCGTAGAACCAGAGACGCGCTGGATATACGGACCAGGGATGCACGTATAAATCCCCATGCCCTCCGACAGCTCTTTACCACTTTCTACCTTTCACTTCACGTTTTTCTTCGCACCGTTCTACGGAACCTACTTCACTCTCTGCACTCTCTGCAACAATGTCGAGCTACCTCGACAACCTGGATGCGCTGGCCGCCGAAGAGAGACGTGCGTGGACCATGGAGAGCAGGTAAGACGCGTCTTTGAGCGCGGTCTCGATGCTTCTGACACAACATGCAGCAGGTTTGGGACGGTGCCATCTCTTTCAACCGATGCCGATATGGGGCCTGGAGTCCCTTACGACGCGTGAGTTCTAGTCTTGCCTTTGATTGATACAATATTCTGAGCGGGATACCCAGGCCACTCGTTTATTTCGACGACGATGAGTTATACCCCCCTTCGACAGTATATCGAGTGGATAGATATCAGCATCCATTTGTACCCGGTGACGACGGGTTAGACCAAAGCGGGGACTCTGAGATCGCTGCTTCGGTGCTAGCAGCAGCAGCGGATGGAGGAATGCAAAGCCATGTGCAGTATGATCCCTTCTGGCGGTGCGTCTGATAGTCGTATTCCGTATAACACACACTAACGCGTGAGCTTTGTAGGAGAGTAACGGACCAGGATGACCATGGACTCTACCCTCCGACTCCTGGGCTAGTATCGACTGGAGAGTTATCATCCAACGAAAGTAACTCGTCTCCTGTGACACCGACTCCTCCACCTGCACCTGTTCTTCCGCCCATGGCAGGCCCCTCCACAATCCCCGCCGAGCACCGTTCAGAGCCAGAACAGCCTGCTGATATGGGTGGGCCGGACAACGAAGGCACAGCAGGCGTTCCAGGTTCGGGGGTTCCGAGTTCTACGACGTACCGATGTCCCTTCAAGAAGAAAGGGAAACGCTGCAAGGAATTCTTGGTCCGCGACGAACATTCTATCAAAACACACTTGAAGGAGCACAAGAATTCCGGGGAGCTGCCGAAGAATGTAAAGCCCTGTCTCCTCTGCGCGTTGTTCCCTGAACACGCGAAAGCCCGAGGAAGAAGGCAAAAGAAGAAGAGAGGTGCAGAGAAGGAGTCGTCCCTTCAGAGTTTTGTGCGGCACTTCTTCTACATCCACTTTGGTGGCCCGGTATGCCCGTTTGTGTGTAGGTACTGCGGCGACCATTTGTCGAGAAGGGACTCACTACTTCGTCACGAGGAGACATGCGGAAAAAACAAACAGAGCAGTGGGATTGCGGGTGAGCAAGGGGTCTAATTCGTCGATCAAGGACAGTTGATATTTCAGGACAAGTATCGGCAATTATGCTAGCTTTCTTCTTTATTGTTCAGTCTTCTCTTCTTTTTATGCCTATATGCTTTCCATCATATATGTTTTCCTTTCCTTACAGTAGATAGCCTTTGTTGTGTGGCTTCAGGACCCTCAGATGTATCGACTTCGTGAGGGAAATGCTAGCTTTTCTCGTTTGTACGTATAGTTTGTAGCACTTCCTTGCAATATATAAGTAGTTTACGGACATTACTGCTGTCGGGGCTCCGAGACGAATGAAAAAGTGCACGGATTCGGTAAAGACGGATATAAACATGACGGCCCCGCCGATTCCAAATCGGGGCGCCCGCCATGGCCCGTGCGCACTGGAGTTCGGAACCGGCGTACGCGTCGTCGTTTTTTTCCTTCAGGATCTTTACCTTTTATCTTCCTGCTTTTGAAATATCGCTTTCACTCTGTCATGAAACTCGGTGGGTCTAAAATACTGGCAGCTATCAATGCGACATGTAATGCAGAATATGCGATATCTGTAGAGCACTATACCCCTATCTGACAAGAGAGATAAAAACATGTCCATCAGTGTCTCAGATTGTCTCCTCACTTGTTTACGAAGAGATGAGCGTCTCGATCCTGGCTACTGAGTAAAAAATATACAAATGCACAGATGAATCATGGGCTGAAGCGCTGTGAGTTCTCTCCAGTTACGAGCGTCTATTTCGCTGATAGTCACCTGCACGGATCACAAACAGACAGCCACATCGCTGTACTATTGCTTCACATTCAGTCCAGAAAACCGAATGCATAGGCTCTACGAAAACTAGACGGCTAAGTAAGACTGGTTACGAGCTACTCGATAAGACTGTGTATGATCCCGCTCTGTGCATGAGCAAAACAGAGTAAATGTCGGGCTTAACAGTATCTTTCAATTATGTCGACTTTCTTCTGCGTCTTTGGAAGGTACAAACATGGGAGCCTTAGATGCAGAGTGAAATAAAGAATGATGAATCCCATTCCTAACGCTCCGACAATCATGGCTGATGTACGGTACGTTTCTTCTCTTACGAGCGTTTCTTTCGCTGACGCTCACTCATGCTAATCGCATAGACTGGAAGGTCAATACACTTGCACCCACCTCGGAAGTTGACTGCTTACGCACTTCCACATTTCTTTGTATATCTCAATCTGACCTTTAATCGTCAATCCCCGCAAGCGACTCTCCAGTCTCTCTCTTGGTTTACTCAAACCCGCGGACATCTATGGTGTTCTGCGACGTTCTACATTGAAAGAGATGGGGTGTCAAATGATACTGACTGCTGGAAGTCTTGCCTCGAGGCCCGATACAGTCACCGGGTGGCCAAGTCATCCACGCCGTCCTCCCGCCGCACACCCCCTCCCCGTTTCGGACATCAACAGCCCTCGTCTAGACAATCCCATTGTCCTTGGACTCCGCCAGCTATCTTCAACACTGAATCTTCGCCTTGCACAGCCCGAACATCGTATTAGCCGATGAAATTTTCTTCCAGGGAGCTTTGGTGCTGGTTGCCGACGACCCTCGGTACTATCAAACCACGCTCTGGACGGTGGCCGCTTTCATTGTCTGCAAAACCACAAGCATCCACCTCTATTATTCTGTCACGTGCAACGCTGCTCGCACAAGACGCGCTGGATAATGTGGCCTGGGATGCTCATATAAATCCTCGCGTCCGCCGACATCTCTTCCCCACTTTCTACTTTCTACTTCTCACTAGAATTTTGACACCTTTCTACAAAACCTACAGCAATACAACAATGCCCTACATTCAGAACGACCTAGACAAACTAGCCGCTGAAATGCGAGCATTGGAACGACCTCCAGACATGAGGGGGCCTTGGGCCGAAGCGTGGGTGTTGACCTGCCATTCGATTGAGACAGTATACTGAATGAGATGTCTAGGCCGGACGCTGATGCCTTACACCAACAAGTCAACAACTATTTGATAGGAAACGAAGCCTACCCTGGCATCGATCCGACTCTGGATGAGAATCTGGATGCTGTTGACGCCAGTTCAGGCTTCAGGCGCTATCTTGAGAGCATACGTTGGATGCAGGAGCGTAGGATTTTGGAAGATAGCCCGTGCGTCTTCTAGTCGTCTTCCATGTCACCCATACTAACACGCCGCGTCTTCTTTGTAGAAAATATGTTTCTCCTAGACTAATATGGTCGGATACATCCTCAACTGCGTCGTCTGAGTGGTCACAGCCTAGCCACTCGCAACCCCAGACACCTTCTCCCACTCTGGAGCCTTTCGGAAAGGACCATGCGTGCGACATGCGGTATGAGGAGAGTAACGCTCTTCCTCCCGTGGCAGGCCCCTCCTCGCTCCGCGCCGAGCTGTCTCCGGAGCCAGATGAGCTGTCTGACGACGAAGACACGGCGGAGACAGACAACTCGTTGGACGTAAAGAGTACTTTCACTCACGCGTGCCCGTTCGCGAGGAATGGCAAACCCTGTACACATACACTTGTGCACAACGAGAGGCTCATTCGAGAGCACTTGAAAATACACAGGGACGCCGGTGAGCTGCCCATGAGCTGGATACGGTGCCCTCTCTGCTCAGAGCAACAGCGTGCCGCAGCCGCCAACGGAAGGAGGGGTGGCAAAGTACCCGGCACAGTGAAGACGACCCTCCAGAAGTTCGCGGGGCACATACATGGCAAGCACTTTCCCGAGTTACCGTTCCCGTGTAAGCATTGCGGCTACATATTACGAGGAGAGTACGGGAGAAATCGACATCAGAAGAAGTGCTTGGAGAGGTTGGACAAAAAGAGGTGCAGAGCGGAAAAGAAGCTGGCAGAGAAGGTGAAGCGCGAAGCCAAGAAGGGGCTCAGACGCTCAAACAAAAGGAGACGCGGTTGATCGGGTTCTGACATCTAATACTTCAGATCAAGAATCGCATTTATGATATCCTTATTATCTGTTGTTCTATCTCCTCTTTATTCTCATATGCTATGCCCATTATTTTGCTTACGCATTTTTATGCTTTCCGTTCATATATGTTTTCATTTCCTTGCAGTTGATAGTATTAGGCCTGTGATTTCAGGATCCTCAAGTGTTTTAATCACCTGAGGTGATGTAGTTTGTGATACTTCTTAGTTCATGGATGTTATCGCTGTCGGTCCCTAGCGCGTGCTACTTGCGCATGGTGTGAAATATGTCGGACATCTGACTACAGCAATGGTGATATGTAGATGCTCATCCCGTCCGTCGCGTTCTAGTATGAAAAGCTTCGCGGTCTTGAGTCCCGGCCAGACCTGAATCTCCGAGTCATACAGTATATTTTCTTGGTCCAAGTATTTTTGTCTACAGTACGAAGCATTTTATACCACCGCGTCTGTCAATGGAGGATATACATACATACATAAACTGTTTGAATGAGACATGAAGAGTTCTTTTTAGGGGCCCAAGAATCACTGGTTATTTTTCGCATGGTTACAAGCCCGTCTTGAATTAACGCACAGTCAATTACAGACACTAGCAGACATATCAGCCGCGAGAGTTCGATGAGGCTGGCCAGGTTTGTTGTCGTTGTTGTGGTTGTGGTAACAGACATAAAAGAGGCGCTCGCTACCGTGACTATCAATGGTATGTTCCTTCGTCAAGGAATCTAGTCAGTCTGATATCATCGAGCAACACAAGGCGTTACCCGTCCGGACCCACTTCATTGAGCCACAGCGCCAAACCAGCATACACACACAAAACGGTTATATTGCAGAACATACAAATGTTAGAGAAACAGGTGTATGGCGTATGAGTGAGATTGCTTGAGCAAAGAGAACCGAAGAAAGTCATAAACCCCAATCTTAATGTTTCTGTGGTCTCTGAGATGATGATGGTGAAGTGATACAGGATGAAAGTGCGTTAGCGCTTGATGTCGTCCTGAAGGGAAACTGTGAGCCACTAAGATGAAGTACGTTCACCTTGCACCCTATACTGGACTTCGCCCGTCGTTTCCCTCTCTTATGTCAGCCAGTTCAGAGTCCGTGTGTATCAGTACGATGACGCTTGAGAGCGTCCGGCCTCGAATACTCTTTCCCGCAGTGGCATACGTACTTTCGCGAGTTCAGCTTCCCAAAATGCACGAAGAACAAGTGTCGCGAAAGCGTTCGGAAGTCGGTTGCCTTTTTCATGCATCTCTTGCCATTGAGGTAAAAAGGACATGTTGTGAACGGCTGTCCAGCCAAATGGTGCTCTTTCATGTGTTTCGTTATTTCTTGTAAGTTTTCTGGGAGCATGAAACCACATGCATTGGGCCCTTTCTTTAGTTCGCATTCGATGAAGTCCACCGTCCCATTTTCCATGTGTTCGCCATCGCCATCGTCATCCGAAGACGTTAGTGATGATAGACTCGACAGATCACTTTATATCTTCGTCAGGAAATGGAATGCAAGTTGCGATGTGATTCCTCACCTTCCGTCCCATGCACATTCATCTGAGTCTTTATGCCGATCATGATCATTGACGACATGGCCCCATTCACCCACAAATGCAAGGAGATCATCACTCTCCTGTTTAATGATCATACAGTCCACATCTTTGGATAGATAAGTAAGTAAACTAGCAGTGTAGATTGATTAGAGACAACTCACCTGATTTGTCGACGTCACTCGGAGAGGTGTCGGGTGGGCCAGGGTCGTTCAACGGGGACAAATCACGGAAGGGATCTACGCGAGGAAGACGAGTCCAAGGTGGAGAAGGGGGCCAATTGTTGTTTGTCGAAGAAGTATCTCTAGTGCTCGTGTCCAAGGGATAGCCAAAGGAACATCTTCGAGGGGATGTTTGTGTTGCCCTGTCATAATAAGAGCCCGCGCGAACACTGTCACGATCTGACATAGACATCTATGTATAATAGAGTTAGCGACGCACAAACACACTAATGGTCTTTGGATTGGGGCTCACCGCGAATTAGCTACGGCTGATGCTCACGTTTTGGATTCAATAAAGCACTGGTTGCGATACGAATGTGCTCAGATTAATTAATGAGTGCCCGCCGATCAGTAAAGTGGATTTTCAAGGTTTGTGTGGTGATGGTAGCGGTTATCGAAGATTAGGGCTTTCTCGAAATCTGAACATTTTTATGAGGGTTGGGTGGTGGTACAACGATTCCAACCACAAATTGCGCAGGTGACTGATGTAAGATGAGAAATTGTGGTTAGCAACTACACGTTTTGCATACGAGTACTAACCAACCTCCTTCGGACACTTTGAGTAGAAAATACTCATCAGTCCTTGAGCGAGAGAGCGCCACATGATGGCAGATGCGGCGAGGCCACGAACATCGAGGTTTGGTAGAGTCGCTTGATGCAATCATACAAAGACTTGGAGTTTCTTTCAGATGGACGAATTGGGTCGCGACTGCGAGCCACTCGTCTGATTCCCGGAGTACCAATGCTGTTGCATCTGGGTTCGAATGAGACATAAGACTACTATTGATCTAGCTGGATCGGTGAGAAGGAGAACGAGGAACTTCAACTTGTAATGCAGAAATTCAAGTTGTGCCAAATGTTGGTCCCACGGTTTCGCTGGCACGGCGCACTGGCAAGCATCTCTTCTCTCTCCATACTCCAACCTGGCGATTAACATATCCTCTTCTCCGTAATATGGTTGTTTCGGCGCTTGATGCAACTTTTTTTGATTCTTCTTTGTGAGGTAAGAGCTTAACCTTGAATCAAGTTTGCGTTCGCGCTCCGAGTCGTTGACGAATACAGTAGATTGACACGCCAATCAGACTCAAATAGGGCTCGTGATGCACTTCTCATGGTCGACGCTTTCTATTGACCTCGTCTAAGTATAACGGGAAGACCAGGATATGGAAGGCCGCCTTGAGCCGTTTCCGCTGCTATTGCCAGTGTCCAACTGTTATAACCGTGCACAGTGCACACTACATATACCGACGAGTAACGGCCAGCCTGGAGAAGTCGTACTGCAAAAATGCCGATGATCACACCTCTGCGCGCTGCTCTGCAGTCTGGTAGGACTGCCTTTGGGGTATGGAACACCCTGCCCGGTGCAGCGGCTGTGCGGACGATGGCAGCCACTCCTGGTATTAGCGTGCGTTACCCATACTATCTATCCAAAATTATTGAGAACTGACGATTCTTAAGCCAGTGGGTGCTCATTGACGCGGAACACGGTCAAATCAATGTGAGCATAGTAGTTCTGGACACCTCATTTCGATCTGATAGCATCTGTAGGACTCGCACATCTTCACCCATGCCACGCTTGTCGCTGCTGCTCATCGCTCGCCCATCGTGCGTATCCCAGTCGCAGCCGACTGGTGGATTAAGCGTGCGCTCGACTCCGGAGCTCATGGTATCATGGTGCCTCTGTTGAAGACCGCAGCAGAGGTGCGCGCTGTTGTTTCCGCTTCACGCTATCCACCCAAAGGCACGCGCGGGTTTGGGCCGATGTACACACACCACGCCTTTGGGACGGGTCCGGAACACCAGGTGTGCACGGCGCAGGAGTACAGGGAGGGTGCGGACGACGTGCTTGTGGTGGTGCAGATTGAGAACAGGGAGGCTGTAGAGAACTTAGAGGAGATTGCTGGCATCGACGGACTGGATGTGCTTTTCATTGGGTGAGTTTCCCTAACCAGATAAGATCTATCTCTAACCACAAGCCCCTGCAAGTCCATTCGATCTCTCGCTCTCGCTGGGCGTTCAGTTCGGTAGTCCTGAGCACGAGAGCGCGATTTCCAAGGTGCTCGAGGTTGCGCACAAATATGGAAAGAAGGCGGCTTTTTATTGTGCGCAAATCATTCTATTAAGCAATAGCCTTTCTGACGTTTCTCTTGAAGGCACGAATGGAGAACAGGCGAAGGCCCGTGCGGCTCAAGGTTTTGACATGATCAGCATTGCAACCGATGTGGACGTGCTCTCGCTGGGATTCGCTGCGCACATGGCAAGTGCGACAGGCACCAATATAGGAGGTTCCGGAAGTGGATACTCAACTTGAACATGATCGGGTGGAAAGCAACAATGTGTACAATATGTATGAAGATCTGTCGTCAATGCCAAGCTGGTCGATCCGCATCTGTGAGGGTTCTACCTGAGAGAATACCCTGAACTTCGCTTTAGTGGCTTTTCCTATTTTACGTGATCAAAGCATCAACGCTCTACAGGCTGTTGAAAAAAATTGAGACTACATGGATCGCTTTCAAGAACCGAAGCCCGGGGACGCCTTTACCGCCTTGTTCTCAAATTGAACCGCTTGTTCGAACCCCGCTATGAGAAGGTCATCCATGCAAAAGGAATACGAGTGTTGCAGCTCCCTCACTAATCGAAGAGCACAAGCGCTGTCCCTAGGTACTTCAAGTACCTACTATGCCGCACCACCATGGAGCCTTGATCTTCGGTGCCCCATGATTCGTCCAAGATTGGATTCAAACGCATTTTCGTGGAGAAGAGCTCAACTGTGAGCTTCTTTCGAATCGTGGCGCTGTTGACAATGAAGTGGTGACATTACACACACTTTTGCGCCGGATACTGTGGATCTCACTTTCGAACTGGATAACTCGTCAGCGAGCGGGTATCGGGATCTGTGCGATCACTTACTCTAAGTGCCGCTTGTCGCCAATCTCGTGAGCGATAAGAACTCAAATGTATACTATACGTTTTTGACCGAGATGCGTTGAGACGGCACCCAGAATCCCAGATACTGGGATCCGAACGACCAATACTTATAACACACTCATGCAAGGCATTGAACTTTGCACTGGTGGCCGAGTCGTTTCTCCGTCCTTCTAGTTTATCACTGTGCCTTCAGCTCTCTCAGACGATGCACAGAGGACTGGAGCTTTCCAAACCCGATGATGTCCTCCGATACCTATCGGAAACGCCTTTCGCTAGTTCCCAAGTAGAGCCGTTGTTTGGAGGGACCATAAACTACGTGTTTCGACTATACTTACGGAACCCCTACGATGGTATGCGCACACTAATCATGAAACATGGAAAAGGGCGACCTTCCGGTCACGAAACTTACAGTTTCTCTGTAGAACGACAGGTAGGTAGACGTTCTTCCTGCCTTTTCGAGGCTCATAATTTATCCACCGAAGTGACTGATTGCGCGACAGACCTTCGAAGCGAAGGCCCTCGAAATTGTGAATACGGTGATTCCTGACGATTCACTGGTGAAAGTCCCTCGATTGTACCATTACGACAAGGAGGAACATGTTCTCATCGTGGAGGACTGCGGCGCGGACACGCAGACTCTCAAACAGTTGCTGAAAGACGGGTCGCTTGATCTCCAGGCGTGCCGAACCATAGGTCGTGCGCTCGGTACCTTCCTCGCGACCGTTCATAGGGAATGTTCGAAGGACCAGAAGCTACTGCAGTATTTTCACAATAGTACGAAGATGAAGGGCTCTTGTGCGCCGTTAACTCGTGTAGTCAGCACATTGACAGGAGAAAGGAAGACAAGAACGGGCGAAGCAGTCGTGGATCCGCCACTACAGAATTCGCTACCAGAGGGAACCATACAGAAGGTGGAGAGAATCGTACAGGAGATGACACAAGAAATCGGAGGCACGACCGTAAAGAGATTCTTCACGATGGGCGACTTCCAGACACAAAATGTCATAATAAAGACAAGCAGTGGCGCGACCGGAACTCCGAGAGTCGAGCGCGTTTTTGTCATCGACTGGGAGGACACAAAACCCGGTCAGCCATACATGGACTTCGGTCACTTCGTTGCGGAGATGCACTCTTTGCGCCGGTTTCACGAAGGCACCGCCAAGGAGACCGTGGATGAGACACTCAAAGAGTACTTTACTGCGTATAAGAAAGGCTATCAGGTCGATGAGGTGTTCTTAAGGGGAGCGATAGCTCAGGTCGGCGCACATTTGATTGAATCGACTCCGGTGATGGGATGGGAACCGAAGGAGAAAGTCAGGGCGGTGGTTGCAGAGGGAGTCGAGTATATGGTCATGAGCAGACAAAGGAAGCCAGATTTCTTCAAAAGAGCAGCGATAATCGATCTTGTTGGAGAGAATGAGGAAGTAAGTATGTGATGCAGAGGCTCGGCGTTGATGATACTTGAAGGTGTTTTGCGGTAGGCTTGCGTGGACGCTAATGCTAGTGGGTTTTGTGTTGAATTGTAGATAGGGAAGTTCAGAGTCATGGTAAGTCGGGAACCTTCTCCTCAACCTGACATGGGACTACAAAATATTGGGGGAGTGTGTATATCCCCGGATCCGCCTTAACCGAGGGAATATGTACATTCCGGCGAGCGACTCAATGATTGCATGGCCAATGTCAATGGGATCATAGCGTAGGAGTACGGAGGTAAATGCTGCGTGAGTAAAAGATGGAGTTCCTGTATCTTTTCTATGAGGGGAGGCAATCTGAGCCTGTCGAAGTCTTCGTAAATTGTAGTACTAGGCTTTGAAAAAAAATAACAATTATTTTCTGGTTTATTTTTCTAGAGCATCGTTTTGCATATTTTCGTCTCCAGGAGAGAAAGCCAAGTTCATATTACCAAAAGGCTTATATGTTGATTCCTCATGCACACAAATTCTCTCAGCTGCCCACCATGTCCAATTAGTATGGAAACCTCAGAAGCTGTATAATGCGAATCCGGAGAATGCCGGGATGATGATTCATAGTTCTCGGCGCGTCGATATCGTTTCACTGCTCCTTGTCCCTTCCGATCAGAAGCATCACGCGATCGTCAATGCGGAACATCATCCAAAGTGAAATACATAGTCATGTACGTACAGTGTGTCTACATAATATTTTTCGAAGTCCACGATTAATACGTAGGTTGTCGCCAACCATCATCTAGTTGAGTTTCGGAGGGAAACTGTGGATAGAAAAGGCCGTATAGCGGCTTTTACTTGTGCATCTGATACTTTTTGAAGTCCGTTTGACCGGTCGCCAAGCGCAAGAAGCACCTTATGGATCAGGTCGCGGCTCTTGTGTTCTCGTGTGGTCAAACAAGTCAGACGCAGGTGACTCGCGCGGAGAGGGTATGCGAGCCCGTCGTGTTCGAGACGAGCTCGGGCCTTGACAGAGGCCCAGAGGCGCACAAATGCGCACATGCATATGCAGATCAGCCAAGCGCACTTAGGCAGGGTCGAAAAGCTTGGGTCTGATTGATCTGATCTGCTGAATGACGAAGGGGCGGGAGAGATCGCTGCATGGTGCCACAGCGTACGTCCTGACTTCAGTGCAACTGTGTACGAGACAACTTGACATATGTATGTCCGTAAGCGGCTCTTTAGTGTAATGGGTAGCAGACGAAGCACTGTTACATAGGTCTTCCCAGCCTTGACTACATATTCGATGTCATGTGCAAGTCAATCATGAAATCTATCCCGGCTCCGGAGGTATTTAATCTGCATAATGCGGGTTCGTAAACACCATAAGAAGGGATTAAAGCGACGGTCAATCCCGCGCCGATCTTTAGCGCGTCCGGATATGTCTAGCCTGCCGATGCTTGGCATGTTTTAGCCCCGTAATTTGCAAACCACCCAGCCCAGTCCCCGACCGTATAAAAGACCGAAGGCGCGTTCCCCATTTCTCCAGGTCTCCGCTTCTTCTCATCCGCCTCCATCCTTCTACACGACTCCGCCTCCGTGCGTGCCATTCCCTACCCCCTACCCCACACGTACAAGACCGTACACCCGACACGACCGCCAATCAGCACCATGTTCGCCCGCTTGAGCACTTTTGTTTTTGCGCTGACTGCTGCGCGCATCGCGGTGGCACACCCGCTCGCCCACCCCGAGCCTCACCCGGAACCCGAGATGGATCTTGTTGAGCGCGCTGGCCTAGCCGCCGTATACTCCAGCTGCACTACGGTGAGCAACCCTGGTTCAGGCAGCTGTTTACCCTTACTTACTGCTTTCTTCTCAATAGCCGAACACGGTACGGGAGAATTTTTTTGCTTGGAAATCACGCCCTGACATCCGATGCTATTAGGTTGCTTTGACATTTGATGATGGCCCGTATATCTACGAGACTGGTGAGCTCGATCGCTTGTGCCACCCAATATGTCTCTAAAAGTTGTTCAGAAATCTCGGATCTTCTTACCCAAAATGGGATCAAGGGAACATTCTTCGTTAACGGAAATAACTGTACGGCGAACGTTTCAAAGCTGGGAACACACCTGACCTCAATTTCTTAGACGACTGCATTTATGACGATCGCCAAATCAACTCCCTCAAGCACGCCTATAACGCCGGCCATCTCATTGCCAGCCACACCTGGGCGCACCTGGACCTCTCCCAACAGTCTTGGGACAAGAGTACGTGCTGCTATCATCCTTCAGACTAGTTTTCTAACAATGCCCTGCAGTCCACGATGAGATGTGGAAGGTTGAGCTCGCCTTGACGCGGATCTTGGGCGTCAAGCCCGCTTGGATGCGCCCTCCGTACGGCAACTACAACGACCTCGTGCGCCAGGCCTCGCTCATCCGCAACCAGTCCCTCGTCATCTGGGACTTCGACGACGGCGACTCTGTTGGCGCCACAGTGGCGCAGAGCGAGCAGGACTACACAGACCTCGCGAACCGCCACCCGAACAACGTGCTCGCTCTCAACCACGAGACATACAAGACCACTGCGTACGTTCTGCCTGACCTGATCGGATTACTGAATCTGCATCCGTTAACGTCTTTCCGGAATATAGTGAGCAGGTGCTTCCGTTCGCGATCCAGAAGCTCAAGGCAAAGGGCTATACGTTCAAGACTGTTGCTGAGTGCCTCGGAAAGCCTGCTTATGCTTCGGTTGGTACTCCTGGAACCAAGGACGTGAGAAGCAATTCACTTTTAGTATATTAATCTCTTGGTTTGCTAATATCGTCTCTTTCAGAGCTCCTGGACGTGCTAATTAACTTTCTCGTCGGACTTTCTTACGGACTTCACGAATTCTGCTTTGTCGCTCCTCACTCTAAACACTGTCGGACAACACCATATTCATTCATGTCTTGCACTCTATTCTCCAAGGCTCTCACGAACAATAACATACGCAACTTAGTACTTTTATTTGACTATTCGACGACTCGTAGCTCCTTCGTACATTCGTTTTTTTTCGCCCCCGAACTCCTCATTGAGAATTTATCGGACCTTTACCTCTCAAGGGACTTTGCTTTTGTAAAGAGTACCTTAATCTTCTTGTTATTGATATGTTTAAAGCTGTTTGCAAAATTAACGACACTTAAAAGTTGTCAAGATGAAGAGGGAACTAATACCAAAAAACATTTCTTCCATTTCAAGTTATGGCGCATTCGATTTGATGCCGGCAGAGAAGCATGATCAGTGTCCTGTTCCGGTCGATAATCGAGCTGGCTGTCCCGGCTTTTATCACAACTTCAATGCAAAGAGTTCTAATGTATTGCAACTGGTCTCGTTACGATTCTTCAAAATTTGCAAGATAACAATTGCCAGCGGCCAAAATTTGAATCACACAGTTGTCAATCGTCTAAACCGGGACAGTCTTCGCTCGTCTGATTCACGAGGACCTGATTCTGCACTGTCCATATTATGTTGAAGCTGAAAATAGACTATTGTATCAGTCGATGAAACCTGGAAGCAAATGTGGTGAGATACTGACGCGTCGTCTGGATAGTCTGGTGCTTTCTTCACTCCGAGCGCGGAGGCAATGTCGGTGAGAGCGTCATGTTCCCAGCAGATGAGGACGTTGAGGCTGGAGTCAGAAGCAAAGTCGGCTACGGCGTCCGCGACGCAAGAGGAGTCATCTCGGTCGCTGTTCGAAAATAGTTTGTGGATACACTCCACGTCAGATCGGGTAGCCTAGACGAAGATGTGGAGCGAGCGAACGGACCAGCTGGTGTCGACGGTCAGGCCCAGCTCTTCTGCGAGCGGGGTGACTGTCATGAGAGGCCTTGTGCGGTCGCCGTTAGACTTTGGCTGCTCAGCCATGATCTTGCCGATCGCGAAGTCAGATGAAGGGCCGAAGACCTATACGCAATGAAATCAGCCTTTTGATATACAAAGATAGGAAAAGAGATGGCGTACGTTCGTCAGGCATTGCGCGCGCTCCTCGCCCTGCGCGGTCAGACCTTGGCCGCCGTCGGCGGGTTTCTCGCCATGTCGGATCAGGTAGACGGTGTTGGAGATCTTGGGCGCTTTTTTGGCGGACGCAGCGGCAAAGAGGGCGGAGATAGAGAGGGCGAGGGCGAGCTTGACCGTGGTGACGGAGTTCCCGAACAGCTTCATGATGTCAGGAATCAAACCGATAGAAGAGGGCGTAGGCGTACTTATAGAGAAAAGGTGCTCTTAGTCTTTATATACTGATACTGAGATAGCGAGGCACCCAAGGAAGCCGAGTGGGTGTAGTGTTGATATTAGAGTCCGAGTAATTGACAGGCTGTCCGAATACCACTTCATTTTCCATGTGGTGCAGATGCGTGAACCCGGCCGAAGTACGGAGATTTGTGTCTTGTAAGTCCGATGGCAAG
Organism: Trichaptum fuscoviolaceum; assembly: GCA_910574455.1. NCBI lineage: Eukaryota > Fungi > Basidiomycota > Agaricomycetes > Hymenochaetales > Trichaptaceae > Trichaptum > Trichaptum fuscoviolaceum. The sequence goes on along the minus strand of CAJSYZ010000012.1, from coordinate 2,165,998 downwards.
TTAAAAACAAGCAAGCGAGCACCTTCGTGAATCACAGTAGACCGAGGACAAACGTGTGTGTGCGGGGAAGAGGTCTAGCTCGGAGAGACATGTGGGTCGAACCTGTGGCAATTTAGGAGATGACATTCAGCTAAGCGATGGGATGAAGAAGCGTCTGGAATTTGTCACGGTGGGCTCCATTAGTCCAATTATGAACCTGAGCAAGTTCGGGACCTGAGATGGTTTACTAGCTAGCTTGCCAGTGGCGCTTGGGTGAATTTCCCAATCCTCAGCAGATTCAGTGATGAACTGAAAATGAAGGGTCTCTTCTACTTATTCAAGTTGAAGACGAAGGCATTCTCTCGATAGATGTTTTTAAATCTGTAAGCATCACCCGACCGATAAGCCTCTCCAAGACCTCATGTCTTGTCTGACAGTCGATTGCCAACTGACTCAGAATTGCATCACGAATATAATCGATATTGTAATCTATGTGCATCAAGACTTGGTGTCCGAGTACTAGTTCATGTTGGCTGTCAACAGCCTGGTTAACGCCTGAAAAATAAATCGCACTAACGCACCGCTTATCATCTCTGCAGTCTATTCGTACATATTTGCCGCAATCTCGTTGTATTGATTATCGGCTCACAGACTTGTTAGTAGGAAAGAGGCTGGTCAGAATTCAATCGTCAGATTTCTGACTGGCTGACAAACATATTTTTGTATATAATCAGAACAGATTACATTCTGCAGCATGGTCTTTCTTGCTTCCTACGTCCATCTCATCCCACTGTCGATTCTTAAAGCATTCTGAAATGATGAAGAATTCGTTGAAGCCCCGAAGGTTATGGGAGAGGAATAGAAAGTTGAAGTTGCTGGGTGCGCCGGCTGCGTCGGTTATTTGAAAGAGCCGGCCTGAGCCTCATTTACAAGTTCAACACTTGAACCTCCTTCAAAGCAAACTCATATTTTCTCAACTGCTTTTTCCTTTCTATCATAGACGGCTCTATAATTTATATCCTGCGTTCTGTCTGAGAGCGTTATGCTTGCTGTTCGTCGGTTATCACCCCTTCCTCGCCTTCGGGCATCCCCAACGCAAGTGCACGCACGTCTCCAGCGCTCGTACTCGACGGCGCAAGCCTCTAAAGGCGGCATCAAAACATCCCATGCAGTCGCCACCGCGCTGAGTGCGTCCTTCATTGCGTACACGCTTGGTGCCTTCTATCCACCAGAGCTCATTCAGCTCATATCACCCCGGCCAGCGCCCCCTCCACCCGACCCCAGCTTACCATCGTCCATCGCGTACACAGAGGCCCTCGAGAAGCAGCTGCAGGCGTTACCGGCTCTGAAGAAGCTCAGAGAAGCACAAGACGCGAAGGATTGGTATGAGACGCGGCCGTACTTGCATATCCCAGAGGAACGGAGGGTGAACACGTTGACAGCGGGTGCGCTGCGTGGACCTGGCAAACTCGCTCTACCGCCGCTTTTGCGCGTGAAGGAGGACGAGAGCGAGACGGTTGGGATTCTGCACTTCGGCCGTGGGTTGTGTGGGCATGATGGCATTGTGCACGGCGGGCTGATCGCCACTGTGTTTGATGAGTCTTTGGGCAGACTGGTGCGTTTTAATATCATGTTCTTTCGAAGACGGAACGATGTAATACCCCTTGCAGTCAATAATGAATGTGCCGGAGAAGGTTGCTGTCACAGCAACTCTGACAGTCGACTACAAAGCTCCTACTCGGGCTGATCAGGTACACCGCCATCCAGAATAGTCACTACGAGCTATCTACTAACATCAAGAACAGTTTGTCATTTTTCGCTGCAAGCTAGTGGAACTAAAGGGGCGCAAGGCGTACGTGGAGGGGACTGCGGAAGACGAGCATGGGAACATACTCGCAACTGCCAGGTGCGAACTTCCCTAGTTATTTAATGCGTAGTTCATTTCTCATGTTCGTGACTCAGAGGTCTTTTTGTGCAACCGAAGTATGCGCACCTCCTGAATACGACGCACATCCGGAGCTCGCTGGGCGAACGGCCTGCGAATGCAGCTGCGGAGTTCCAGGGCGGGGATCCTGTGCCTATACCAGATGAGACGGAAGACGGGAAGCAGTGACTGATTTATGTGGATGATCGGGAGCTTATAACAAGTCGGTTCTAGTAGTCGTCGAGTTCAGAGCAGTCCTAACACAGCTTGTCAAAGAACATCCCAATTACTGCGATGCTTGAATCTTCGAGATCAACTTTTGTAATATCTGGCCACTGGGCTGCGTTCGAATCCCCGACAATTCTCACCCTCTCTTCCATCAAAGCTTCTTGATGTTCATGCTGCTCTGTCATAGCTCGTAGCATCCGCAGTCGTGCAAAGTCATGGCGCCTAAGCATGGGTTGGGATGGCTGTGCGGCCCCGTATATCAGGGTTCGGCGGAGGTACTTGCACCATCCATGAAAAAAACTTCGCACCAGAAGAGTCGGCTATGCTGTGCTATGGTGGTTCTCTATGAACGCTCCCTGCTTCTTCCACATATAACGTCAAATCAAAAAGACAAAGCAAGGCGTCTTCTCTTTTGTAGGTCTTATCGATACTAGGACTAGGACATCGCCTCCTCATACGGCGAACTTCACATTCTCTTGCACTGTTCACAATGCGTAGTGCGATACGTTAAAAACGATGCTCTAGTCTTCAACCCTCTGTGGGTTTCACCGTTTCCTCCCTCAACACATTTGAGATGCCTCCTCGTCGTCAATCCCGTTCGCAGGTATATGACACACATCTTTCCCCTCTTACCCACCCATCTAAATTGCAATCAATTTGGAATATTTGAAGGACTTTTCGAGTCGTGCATCGGGCGAGCTGCAATTTCACTTTGAGACTGGAAAGAGGGTACGAGACACGCTTCTATTAGTACTTGTTCCCGGAAACCAAGCACTGACACCCTTGGCCAACCCAGTATCGTCCGTACATATCTATCCAGCGCATCAGATCCTCCGACATAAAAAAGCAGAACAACAACGATCCGCGACTGTACTATTCTGCGAAACAGGTCCCGCTCGACCAGCTCTCGGTGTTCTCCCTCCATGGCGTGCGTGTTTGATCGCCGATTCTCTGGGTGAGATCGAAGCTGCTAACGTACATGCACATTTGTTTTTTCTTAGGGCGAGATGCAGTCTGCATCCCTTCCAGCGCCTGGTTTAGGCAGTGCAGTGCCCGTCCCTGGAGGATCTCATTCACCATGCGACGCTGCTGGACTCTTGATTGACTACGATACAGACTCGGATGGATCAAACGAGCTAAAATACAGCGCACCCTCTGAAGAGCATACGTCGGGTTCGTACCCTTACGCAGTGCTCCCGCTGGACACGCACATGCCAGTGTCAACTGGTCCATCGGGGTATATCTCTGGTGCAGATGTACCAAGCTGCTCGGTTGAGGACACCACCGGCGGACTAGTAGAGGCCTCCCTAGTGAAGCCGGATCCGGACATCTACACTCTCCCCGATAATCCTTGCACCATTATGTCGGGCGGAGAATATCTCAACACGGTGATCCAAACACGTCCCGTCTACAAACCAGTACAGAATCCTTATGTGTTTGCGGTAGCGTCTGCCTACCGCAAACCGTCAACAGGTTTTGTCGACGCCCAGTGTCACTGGCAGGGCCAGGGCTCTGCTGCCGTGATCCAGTCTCTTGATACTCGCTATCAGCCAAATTCAATGGCGGATACGATCCAGGAGTATTTTGACCTTCGTGGTTATCCAAATGTAGACTTTGCCCCTGTGCAAACTTCGTTTCCTGTTGCTTATCGTGATAGCACCTTCGTGGATGGGCATTGGTCACCATATGGAGTGAGCTCGTGGTTGACTTAGCTCTCTGGAGACCAGTCTCTGACTTTTGCAATTCCGTTCATGCTAGGCACTCTGATTAGGTGCAGTGTAGCTACTGTAGACAACAAGTTTACTGTAGGATGGCTGCAAGCCAATCAATGCATGTGAAAAAGTTGGCTTGTAGTATTAGTCCAATATATTGTACACATTGGTCAACCTTGTTACATCAAGCTCACAAATATTATTCTATACAAGGATATGAGTGGAGGTTTGTTACAATTACAATATGATACAACTTCTATCATAACAGCTTTAAAGATAGCAAGAACGAACAACAGCCAGAGCTAAAACGGCCCAGTACCACTGCCAGAGCCCGCGAATCGCGGGTCTTCCAATATGGAGTGCCACGCCTGAGCGATCGTTGAGTCGGAGAATTGCAGCTCCAGTTGAGACTTCGTCGCTGGATCCGAAAACGAGCTCATCCCGGCGCCAACGTCAAAATCGAAGTTCATGTTCAGGTCGTCGATGGCCATAGGGAGGTCGGTTGGGGCCAAGAAATTGGGAAATTCAGCGTTGAAATCGATCGCATTCAAGAATGAGTTGGTTGATGCTGGATCGGCCGGCGTGAATCCGGGTGTTGTGTAAGAGGTATTGGCTGAAGGGACACCGGACGCCACGAAAGGCGACTGTGAACTGTCGCTTGACGACACCCATGCCGCAGGCTCGCTATTCGATAAGAAAGGCGCACCACCACGCTCATGCTGGTGCCCCTCCTGTGCTACCTGTCGTTGTAAGAACTGACTTAAAGTTTCTGAATTCATGTTCAAGCTTTCGCTTTCAAGTTCGTGGGCGCCGAACGTAGAGACAGGGTTCCCGGAGCTTGAGGACATCTCGCCGTCAAACAACGCTGGAGAAGATATCGAAGGGGTAGGAAGCAACGCATCCTTGCTTAATGGCGACGATTTACCAGCGCTCGTCGCGGGTGAAGGTGTACCCAACTCAGGTGAACCGCGGAGGTGTCGAACTTTCCTAACGAAGCGAGTCGCGCCGCCAATGATCGACAGCGCTTCGTCAATTTCCTCGTTCTTCCCCCCGGTAGCAGAATTTGAGCCCTGCGGGTTAGTTCCCTCGGCCAAATTGCGCGCTTTTTCTCGGATACGAAGTAGTATCGGCTAAAGCAAGACGTTAGGTGATGTAAGTGAGGTGGAGACATTTGTAACGGTTCAAGGACGCACAAGACCATTCCCAACGACTGGATGGCCTGTCATAAGGTCAAAGAGAGCAATGGCATGCTCCAACTCTTTGAGAGCCGCACGAGATAATTCGGATGGTGCATCTTTAGCAGCAACAGTACCAACGATGACCTAAGATGCGAGAACAAGTCAAACGCGCGCTTCCTCAGTCAATGCAGATCTAACATACCGCAGCCGCGAGAGCATGCGCCCATAGTGGCCACTGGCGCCGCAAGAGTGGGTTTGATCCCTTCGCGCTCTCCTGGCGCAAGGTTCTCAATATTGTGATAGAGCTGGCATATGCAGAGAGAAATGATGGAGCAAAGCGGCTCCGAACAGGGTTCGTTGGATTCTCTTGCATAGCTCTTGCGAAGAAGTTCCTGTGGATGAAAAGGAGAGCTAAAATGTGTAAGAGTTACACGTCCAGACAGAAGTTTGAAGCGAGTCATTTCACTCACTAATCTCTCTGTAAATTAAGGTCATAGGAACATCAATGACGGTCTGAGGGTCGTTTCCCGGAATCGGAGATCTGTAATTTGTTATCTTAAATTCCCGAACCTTCCTGTCCAGCTCAAGAATCTCTGAGTATTTTGTCGGTCGTACTGTGCACATCCGGTCAGCGACAGCGGCAATTATGTTTCGACCAAAGTCGTGCTTCCAGGCCCAGACTAGGTTCAACAAATGAGCATGGTGGTTAGCAGAGGCAAATCTTGAGAAAACAGTTACATCCGGGTATCGTCTTGCCATCTGGTCCGACTTCTGCGTCAGTATCTTCCGGATAATGGCAGTCAATTTCGTGCATATGGAAAACGGCAGGCCTGCCTGATCCGAGAGACTGATAGTCATCAGAATTCTGATAGGGACAAGACATGAACGGTCGAAGGCGCTTACCTTCCAACTATCAAAAGAAGAGAGCTCCCAGAAAACACTTCTCCGCCTTTGGATTTGCTTCGCATCAAGGTTCCAGCTCGTCGGATCCCAGTCTGACATAACTCAAATGAGCTACACAATTATAAATGATTATTAGAGAGTCTCACGAAGTCCGATCTATGAGTTTAGTCATTAGCTACGTTTGCCGCAAACAAGCAAATGTATGCTAATAAACGTACACTTGATGCTAGACAAAGCGCCATAGACACTAGCTTCCAAGCGGTATCGAGCGTCTGTGTGTTACAGCTGAAGAAGTCGTAAACGGCGATCAACGAGAGAGCTTGCACTGTCACGAGTGATGTACCCTCGAATATAGAGTGTAGACCGAGCGCTGCCCTCCCTAGCTGACGATACAGTTCGCCTTCTGCGCTATATGGCTCCATCGTCATATCCCCGGCCGAACCAGCTGCAAATACGCCAAACAAAAGTGCCAACTGATGTGCCTCCAGTCCCGTTTCAAACTCAAACGGAGCTACTGACGTCTTTCGCTTGTAGAAAGTTGGAATGAGCTCTTCCATAATTTGGTCGCGCTCGACCGGCCGGAAGAACCATGAAAGATGTTGCAAGTAAGCCTCAACAAGAGCAGTTGCACGCTCATAAGAAGGTAAACGCTCTTTGATCATCGACAATACTTGCTCTTTTGGAAAATAAACAGGCGTAAAGGGAAACGTCTCGGTGAGATAAGCGATGTCTGAAGGCAGTTTAGGCTTCAATTGATCCCGGAGCTCAGGCTCGTCTCCTTCAACTGCCTTAAAATGAATGTCAGGGATATGCAGCGTCGCAGTGCCTTACATTTTGCTTACCGCCATTAAAGCCTATAAAACGATATTGCTTGTCAGCAACAGGTAGTTGAGGGACAAAATCACAGACCTCCGAGCTCGAACGGCCCACGAAACGCGTCTCTCCTCGATCCGATATCGATAGAGTCCCAAACGAGGTGTAGATATCCCACTCAGGGTTACTCAATTCCTTTTGCAGATCATCAGGAGCATCTACACCGTGTTTAATAGATAGTAAGTCCTCCGCAAGGAGTGGATGTATCGAGGATGACAGTGAAGCTTGGGCAATCTGCAAAGCATCCTCGAGTTGACGAACCCGTCTGCTCATCTCCAGAAGCTTTGTGTGCAGCTTTTCAGTATCTGCCAGCACATATCTGCCAAAAGCGAGATAAATGACATTCTGGGCAACTTTAATCAGTGAACAACTTACTTGTTACCTTGCTTAGTCGCAATCGTACCTAACAGGTTTCAGCACATACATTCCATAATCACAATCATACTGCTTCACTCACCATTTGGACACACAGTCGGACAACCTCTGCGCACACAGGTGGAGCAGGGAAGCTAAATACCCATATTCTGTCACAATGCCACTGGACGGACCAATTTGCGACCCACCTTCTTGTCACACTTTAGTTTTAACCTAAGCATTGTTTATTTATGAGTTGTGTCTGAGACTTTCTCGTATTGCTAGATAATGACTTACCGGCGACACTCTGCGCACGAAGCCTCCCCTCGGGCTCTTTTGCGTTCGATTTCTCGGTCTTTTCCTAAGCGACTGCCAGTGCCAGCAGCATCGGTATTGCCAGGTTGTTCTGATACAAAGCTATCCATTGCGCAGACAGCTTTACAGGTATTGGCGGAATGACAGCGATGGGGATATTGAATCAATCGTCAGCCGTAGGTTTATCTGTCTTTCAATTAGCCGATGTGTTCGGGTTGCGAGTCACTTCGGCACCGGTGCTAGTGAAAGTAGCTCTTGTGCTTCCTGCTAACTTATGAAGTTGATATTTCTCCGTTTCGAGAAGCTGACCTGCAGAAGTGGCTGGGCAGTATACTGGCTGTGATGTTAAGTCCATGCAGTAGTAAATGGTATTGAAACAGAGGTGCCAGTGGAAGGGCAACCCGGTATTGTAGTAAGTTACTTAACCCTAATACTCAGGCTACCGGCACCGGTCCATTTCCCGCTTACATCCGAAACTCTTTATTCTGGCATCACAGGTTTCAATCGCAAAAGAATTCATCTTGTTTGTCGTGAGTCGTGAAATGCAGAAACCAATACCTCGTACAAAGATCTCAGAACTAGTCATAAACAGTGCTCCAAAGTGGAGAGTACGAAAGGATAAGAAAAAAAGGAAGATAAAAGCCTATCGATGAATGATACAGTATCCACTTCAATTGACCAAACCTGCATCATGCGTCTGAACTCTTCTCATCAACATACTTCTCCCCGGATTGATGCTTGACATCCTCGAGGGTCTTCTTCCCCACGTTCGAGTCAATCTGCCATGCGGTGAAGACATGGCCCTGGGCGAAGACCTCCTCGATCTCCTCAAGGGTACGGCCCTTCGTCTCAGGGAAGCAGAAGAATATGTGAATGAAGGCAGCGAAGTTGAAGGTACCGAAAATGAAGTACGTCTTGTACGCGATATTTGACAGACCAGGAGGGACGGCCCAAGCGAGTGCGAAGTTGAATGCCCAGTTCGCCGCGGTAGAGACAGAGACTGCCTTCGCGCGAACGCGCATCGGGAAGATCTCAGCCGGGTACGTCCAGGAGACCGGACCCATAGTAATGGCAAACGAGCAGACGAAGAGGTACGAGCAGACAATAATGCCGCGTGTTGCCGCAGGCTGGTTGACGATAACCCAGACAGCTGAGCCATCGACGACGCCCCACTCTCCGAAACGACCCTGAAGGCCACCAACCATCATGAGGAAGAAGCCCATAAGTGCGGTACCAATGAGAAGCATCGGACGACGTCCCCACTTGTCAATATAGATGATTGCAGGGACTAAGCAAATATTTCAACGTTAAGCGGTGTTTGAAAAGCAGAGCAGGTGAGTATTACCTGTGAAGAGGACGTTCAAAACGTATTGGATAGAATCCGCAATCAAGTTGCCGCGACGGCCTGTCAAACCAGCACCGTTGAAGACGTAGATGATGTAGTACATCATAATATTCATCCCGGAAAGCTTTGATAATCCATGAGCCTTTGATAGTTATCGATAAAATAAAATAAATGAGACACACCTGACTCCACATTTGCAAGCTCGCTCCAAGTCCAACACGACGGACGACACCAGGTTTGAGCAGATCGAGATAGCTCTTCGCACCCTCGGTCTTCTCAAAGTTGACCTGCTGCCTGATTTCCTCGAACTCGAGCTGTACAAGCTCGTTGTCCTTGTCTCCCTTGCCATGCAGATCCGCGAGGATTTCTAGAGCTTCGTCTTCACGTCCATGGTCCACCAGCCAACGTGGTGACTCGGGGAACCAAAGCATGCCGACAGAGAGGAGGATAGCAGGGATCATCTGGAGCGCCCAGGGGATACGGAAAGATGCAGTTCCATTAATGTACGAGCACCCGAACTCGATGAAATACTGGATGAGAATACCCCATGTGATAGACCATTGCTGAAGGGAGATGTAGCGACCACGAACAGCCGGAGCAGTGATCTCGGCTTGGTAAAGTGGGACCGTAGACGAAGCAAGACCAACAGCGATACCTGAGATGATGCGCCCAACCACAAGCATACCACGGTTCTTAACATCTTATCTTAGCTCAAAGTGGTCGACACAAGAAGATCGAGCATTTACCTGTGCAGCTGCCTGTAAGATACTACCAATCACCCAGACAATACCAGACAAGATGATTGTCTTTTTGCGACCCATCCAGTCAGCAAGTTTCGTCACCGCAAGAGCGCCGACAAAGGAGCCGGCAGGCATGGACGCTACTATTGCGCCTTGAGGATTTGACGTGGGCTGAAATAGAATATCATTAATTAAAAGCGTGAAAAGGAGTAATGTCATTCAACAGACGTACGTGATTGAACACACGAAAGTAGGCCTCATTCTGTATGTATGATCCGTCAAAAATCAATCAAAACCGTAAAGAAACAAAACCACGTACGCTCAAAACTCCGGACATGGACGAGATGTCCAGACCGAATAGTCCACCGCCGATACATGCGAACGAACCCACAATAACCTACAACACCATTTGTTTAGCTATCACACTTCAATGTCTCTGCTACAATGACCACGTACGGGGTTCGACGCGATAGCGGAGCTGTACTGTTGGAATGATACATTATGAGATGCCAGAGCATACCAGTGACGCAAGGAAGTACTTACACCTTTACCCATGTTACTTTAGGATGTCTCCTCGGCGCTTCTGAGGTTTGTTTTACGCTGGACGGGGGCTCACTGGCACCTAGAGTCCAAGCGGGGAAAAGAGAAGTTTGCAATGCGCTGGTTTATATCTCAAAGCGTCTTCTCAATTTATCCCACTGGGCCAGAGTTCCGGTGTCTGAGTCCTTCGATCAGTGGGTCCCCCCCCTGCCTGTTGTACCCGATTGTTAGTGACGTGCTTCGCGGTCCGGTCAAAGTATAATGATAAGTATACGCACCACCTCTTTGCGATATACCCAATGAAGCTGATGAATTGAAGGAAGGCGAACATGTTGCCAAATTTATGTTCGGAACCTCTGCCCCACGGCACCCTCGCGATCCGAGAATGATGCCCTGCGTATGCCTTTTCCAAAAACAATACCCGCTGAAGGTCACGAGAGACGCTCTGGGTCGCATAGCCGTCGAGTACCTAGAAGAAGCGTCGCGGTGGCTGAGGCTTGATGTAAACTCAGTTGCATGCAGGTGGAGCTTCTCATTGCATTCCCACTGCAGAAACACATGACTGTATTGATTTGATATGTGGGTAGACCTTCCATGTGTATCCATGTCATACGCGAGATTGAGAAGCCCGCTTCGACCGAATCAGCCGCTTCTGTCGTCGAATCTTCGGACACTTCCAGTAATTGTATGTTGAAGCGTCACAAATCAGAACTTTAAAGAATGTATCTGAACAAACAGTGGTGTTGTAGGTTATGGACGGTTGTGCCTGATCGAGTGCTAGGTTGAAAGCACTAAGAGAGTGTCAAAAGTTGGTTTACAGAACTCAACATATGATATACGTACGTACCGTAGTGGCCAACATTATGAAATAGTTGAGCAGGCGAAAAGAGGAGCAATTTCACCGAAGGTGAGCCATAGCAGGTTCTTGAAGATGAGAATAGGACTTTTGCGTATCCCGAGGATAGTGAAAATAAAGAGAGGACTGTCTTCAAGTTGATGATCCGGAAGTGACCACGATCGTGCGACATTTCTTCCATACTAGTACTAGTAATGTACCACTGGCAAATGAGAATACGATTGAGACGAGCATATAGTAGTACGGTGCGCACATACCGATGTATGTAGTACTACCGTCCTGTCTAAAATTCTGACAAGAATACTGAACCCTTCTTTTATATAAGAATACACCATTGAAAAAGTACGAGAAGCACCTGCCGAAAGCTTCAATTTATGAAGAAGCACTATGATAGAGTTCTCTGTTTCTCAACTCTGTTTGCAAGAAGTCTTCTGAGCTTCCTGGTAACCGAAGGAGAGGCCGCTAGTAATTACATGTAACTGCGAGTATCCGAGAGAGCGAGGTATTGTGCCGTAGAAGATACTCAACCTGATGAAAGGGAAATCGGAATGCAATTGAATTCTCTAGGCTCAAGGAACAGTACTCACAACACAAAGTTAAAGTATTGTCCCCTCTTTGACTGACAAATACTCCGATATGACCGGTGCCGACTCGAGCATGGTCGAAGCTTGTTGCAAACTTCAGAGCTTGTCCAGTTACCCGGGCCGATAAAGAGCGTAAAATGTACACTGGATGTGAAGCATAACGCAGATCGGCATCAGTACGGGCGAACGAGGAATAAGATGCCTTGAACATTACGGAGTAAGTTCTATGTGTTTACGGTCTCATCAAAAACCAGGGCCTGGTACTACTAATCGCAACGCGTTGTTTAGGTGTGTTGACGCGTCTTGATCACGAGTTTCTATTCATGAACCTATGCCCAGTTTTGCTCGAAAACAGGTCACTGACTCACTGAATTGAGAGAAAAATCAATGAAGACCGAGAAACTAAAAGGGAGGATTCTTGCCTGCTTGTGCGAGAGAAGTCCGTTTGCAAACGAACGAAATGGTGAAACCATAGTAAGTCCATATTAACCTGTACTTAGTGAGTTTAAGCTAATTAATCTAATGCGGTTCCAACGTATTCAAAAACAGCCAAAGTCGTTGGACATATCTCAGAGTTAGACGCGATGGGTGAGATATGGTGATGGTGAGAGTGACAGACAGACAGCAAGAGCGTTGTCTCGACGTCGCTCTTTTATGGTATTTCTAAGGCCAGTGAAAGCGAAGGAAGTGCGGATCCCAAAACGTGATTACAACATCAGGGAAACTACTTTCTGCTGAAAGTGACTTAAGTGTTACTTAAACGTCCTGAGAGACTGAAGTCTTAAATAAGGCAAGCTTCACTTATTCATGCATGTCCTCCCATTATTCAGGACAAGTTGGCTGAAATAAGTGCGGGCTGGCTTAAATAAGGAAAGATGGCTGAATCAGTGCTCTAAGTGTTTCAGGCATTCAGCACCCCAGTGCTCCAGTGTATCATCCTTTAATTACAGCAGTACATAAGTGTTGTAAGATGAATTGCAGTGCTCAAGAGTCTAAGTGCATAAGAACGATCCAAGTATTTCATTGCATCAGAAATATATAAGACAACATTATGTAGCTATCAGTGCCTCAGCGTTCAAGTACATCAGTCATTTACGCAAGACTAAGCATAGCAGTCGCAATCATGGGATCCGCCACGACATTATCCCGAACCTCTGCCGTGACGGGCAGTGGCAGGCCACATTTCGCTGCCGTGCCTTCAATTCTGCATGTTCTTTGGCGTACCAGTAGAAACGAAGGCTGCTCTGCAAGTCGATGCTAATATAATATTGAGCGCACGGACAGAAACGAAAAGAAGAGGCTCACCAGTGATCGATTTGCCCTTAGAAGTCTACGCAGTCCGTAGCCGAATCCCATTTTGAAGCGTCATCCTCCTCATGATCACCATCTCCACCTAAATCCTCGTCCTCGTCCTCGTCCTCGCCCTCGCCCTCGCCCTCGCCCTCGCCCTCGCCCTCAATCTTGTCAACACCCTCGTCCCCGCTCTCGCTCAGGTTGTTGTCACCCTCAGCATTAGCATGCTCGTCCTCTGCATCACCTTCCACCCTGCCTCTATACTCAGCCCCCTCACGCTCTTCGCCCTTATCGTCGGTTCCGTCGGTTCCGTCTTCCCAATTATCAGCGCCTTCGTCATACGCTTTCTCGCAGGTCGAATCTGCATCTACAACGTCAAAATACAAGGAAAAGTCCCTGCCAGTGATACCCGATCCAACAAGTTTGGTGTTCTTTCTCGTATCGATATCTGTACTGGCATCGTAAGCTAGGAGGCGGGATCGAACCTTTTCCCAGTTTGATTCAGTGAAGAAAGAGGGATTCGACAACAAGTTAACATAGTCGTCCGTATGAGGCTGCCACAGAGCGCTAGTGAAATACCACTCAGCGCCGCCAAGTTCTTCTTTGATATTTTGCAACCGAGCCACCTGTTTATCAATGGCAACCTTGACCTATCCATGAGAAGATCAGCGAATAAGGACAATATAAGTACTGAAAAAAATAGATACCGCTGTTGCCGCAAGGGCGAGGGCACCGATAGGCTTTCCTATGGTGTTTCTGTCCAGTATTTTATGCCGACCCATGGCCAAGACAATGTGTACGGACAACACTGAGACCACAAGGTCAGAGCAGAACAGTCCTTGCTTCTGTACATTTAGGGTCAATGCATGGACACAAAATGTGACAATAAATACTCTTTTACTTACCCTCTCCATACTATACCAGCTTTCCCATAGAAACGGTTCGGCTTTCTTCTTGTCAACTAGCGTCTGCAACATCTTCACAATTGCTTCGTTTTGCATTGACTTTGATTGTTCGCCGCTGATAAAACTAGCAACTGATTGCTCAGCTTTCTCAAACAGCTTCTTGCGCCAGCTATCAGAGCATCTCTGGGCCGCCTGAAATACGAGGATTGCATCTCAATTTGGTAAAGGTGATTTGAGAATAAGTAAAAATGACTCAACTAGAGAACAGATATCGGCGAACTGAGTTTCGTAAATGAGTTCCACAGAATCAAACACTTTCCCCCACAATGAGCTGATGAGCTTATTGTCCGGGGTTTGCCATGGTGTGACGGACTTTCCAACTGCGCGAAATAGTGAAGGTAATAGAATATGAGTCCATCCTGCCTGAGTACCGGGAGGGAGACACTGGTTCGTCGCCCTTTTCCTGCCTGGCACGCGAGATCCTTCCCTTCCTTCATTTCGATCCTTGTCCTCAAGTCCCACTGATGTCTGCATATACGTACATCAGCAAAATATGTCATAGAAATGAATTTGATTCGACAAACTGAGCTAGTAGTCCGAGAGACTTTGCGATGACCTTGATAAGCCCCAGTCACTATCACTTCGGGTCCGGGGGTGCGGGACGCTCTTGTCATTGCAAGCGACGGTGCTCGAGGTGCTAACGACATCTTTCGACCACCAGACTATTAAGAAAAGAAGGTGAATGCTCACGTTTAGAGTGTATCAATCGACTCTCACTTACTTCATTATCAGCCACCAGCAACTGCCTCTTGTGATTAAAGGTAGCGGATCCAATCTCCGGCTGCAACACGTCAGAAAGCTGTTATCCATGGCAAGTGAGCAGATCGAAAAGAAGCACTTACCGTCGTGTCGGCCTCAGGCCGATAAGGAATATCAGAGGGGTTCCTCTTCTTACTCAAGTCCTTTCCGCCTGATCAGATACGAACTTGAATGCCAATTACCATAGAATTGACACTTACTGTGGCACCGGCCTGTGTTACGACCTAGAGTGGTTCCTTCGCTTTCGAGACCCTGAATCGGACACAGACGACGATCGGACGCAATGAGCGGTGGTTCTCACTCTGAGAAGCACTTTACAAGTCAATTAAGCTATTCTACACATCAGAGCTAAAGATAAACACATCACCTGAGAAGCACTTTACAAGAGGCCAAAAGTGGAGTGCTTCGCAGGGGGATCCGCGGTTTTGATGAACAAAGGTAAAAACTATACAGTACCAAGCCACTGGACCCTGATCCGACTAGGTCCGACCTATACCGCTGACGTAAGTCGGAGTTCGGGGTCCCGCTCTAGTCGGGGTCCCGCATCGGTAGAGCGGAGGTTCGAGTCGGAGTGGCGGAAGAAAGAAAGAAAAGAGAATTGCTTGCAGGGCGCTTGTCCTAGCGGCCTGCAAACATACAGGCAAGTAATCTACGCAAAAAGGAAGAGAATCGGAGTTAAAGAAAGTCCGGTTTCGGACCGGACATGTCGGGGATCCGACTCGGAGTATGATCGTAAGAGAAAATAAAGGAAAAATAAAAGAAATAAAATAACCTGAGGCGGATTCCTGACATTATCCCCCTCCAAGGGCGCTCCTAAAGAGCGCGCGCGTTCGTTAGCGAATGGCGTCGGGGTACCGACGATAGAACTTTCGGATAACGGCGGGGGCATGCTCCATGTTCGCGGCATCGATCCATTGGTCTTCCTCGGGTCCATAGCCTTTCCAGCGAACCAAATACTGCAGCGTCCGACCTCGACCGCTTCGGCGCGAATTAAGGACTTCGGATACTTCGTATTCGATGTCGCCGTCGACGTTTACGGGCTCTGGCGGTGTCTGGACGCGACCAGGAATAGTGTCCGGTGTATACTTCGTGAGAAGCGACACATGGAACACTGGGTGAATCCGCATAGTCGCAGGCAGCTGAAGCTCGTAATTCAAGAGTCCGATCTTCCGCAAAACCGTGTAGGGTCCGAGTCTCCGCGGATTCAGCTTGCGCGTGCCCGGTATTGCGATATTCCGTGCGTCGAGCCATACCTTGTCTCCTGGTCGAATGTCCGGCGTGTCTGCATGTCCCTGGTCGTAATACCGCTTCATCCGCTCCGCTGCGACTTCGAGAGCCGCGCGAGCGTCCTCCTGAGCCTTCTGAAGCAGGTCGAGTCGGTCATCCGCTGCGGGTACCGTCGAAAGTCCGGCACTCGGTACGATGGTGAACTCGGGGTCGTATCCATACAACAGCGCGAAGGGAGACACCTTGGTAGCGGAGTGCGCTCGAGTGTTGTGCGCAAACTCCGCCATGGGCAGTAACTCCGACCAATTTTCCTGTCGGACGTCGGTGAACGCGCGGAGATATTGTTCCAACTCCTGGTTCACCCGCTCGGTCTGACCGTCCGTTTGCGGGTGGAAGGATGTCGATGTCGCGCCCTCGATCCCGAGTCGATGGAGTACCGCTTTCATAAACCGGGAGACAAACTGTGTACCCCGGTCCGAAATGACCTTGCGCGGCGTGCCATGGTGTTTCCAGACTTCGGACACAAACAAGTCGGCCGTCCGCGCGGAGTCAATATCCGAGGTCGTTGGTATGAAATGGGCCTGCTTGGTGAGTCGGTCTACAACCACAAAGATGGCGTCGTATTCACCGGACTGTGGCAGCTGTGTAATGAAGTCGCACGAAATGACCTGCCACGGTCCGTCTGGTACTTCGTTGGGCTGAAGCGGACCAACTGGACGTTGCGGGATATTCTTCGTCCGCATGCAAGTGTCACAGCCCGACACGTACCGCTCGACGAAGGTAGACATACCAGGCCACCAGTAGTTCCGACTCACCAGCTCGTAGGTCTTCCAACGACCCGGATGTCCGACCGGAAGCGAATCGTGGTGTAACTTGACAATATCGCGGCGGATCTCCTCGTCCTTCGGCACATAGACCTTACCCCGGTACAGCAGCAGCCCATCCTCCGTGTTCCACTCCTCCAGATCGTTCACCAGCGCGCGCGGAGCCCCTTCCTTCACCTTCTCAATTGCCTCGACCAATTCCTCGTCAAACCTCTCAGACTCCCGAATCCTCCGCAACAACTCCGTATCCCCCTCTGCCCGGACCATCCCTCGTCGCATCGCCAACGTATAGAAGCGGTTCGTGTCCAGCAGGACCTTGTTCGTATTGTCCGGTCCGTCAGGACGAAGATCTTCGCGCCTGGATAAGGCATCCGGCTTTCCACCGAGTCGTCCGGGACGGTGACGGATCAGAAAGTCAAAACGGCTAAGGAACAAGCTCCAGCGGGCCTGGCGTCTCGTAAGGTTTCGGGCTTCCGCGAAGAAGAGCAGGTTTCGGTGGTCCGACACAATATCAATTTTGTGCGGACTTCCTTCGAGATAGTGCCGCCACTCGTCCAAGGCTCGGACGATGGCTAGAAGCTCCTTGTCGTGGATCTCATAGTTCCTCTCCGCATCGCCCAAGGACTTCGAATAGTAGGCCACTGGGTGAATGTCACCGTCTGGTCCGATCTGCGAAAGTACCGCTCCGGTCGCGAAGTCCGAAGCATCGCATTCGAGGATGAAGGGTTTCTCGAGGTCGGGCATCGCGAGGACCGGTGCCTCCGCAAACTTCTTCTTCAGACCATCGAAGGACTCTTGCTGGCGGGTAGTCCAGCGCCACTGGACATCCTTCCGCAACAATTCGGTCATGGGAACCGCCAGCTTCGAGAAGTCCTTGATAAAACGTCGGTAGAAGTTGGCGAACCCCAAGAAAGCCTGAATGTCCTTCACCTTCGCCGGAGTCGGCCAGTCGGCCACCGCTTCGACCTTCTTCGGATCCATCGAGATAATTCCAGAGCCAATGATCATACCCAGGTACTCAATGGAGTCCTTGTGGAACTCGCACTTTTCGGGCTTACAGAACAGGTCGTACTTTTCCAAACGTCGGAGTACCTCCTTAACGTGTTCCTCGTGCTCCGACTCGTTCTCCGAAAAAATGCAGATGTCATCGAGGTAGATAATGACAATAACATCCAGCATATCCTTGAAGAGCTCGTTCATCATCCGCTGAAACGTAGCAGGTGCGTTCGTAAGTCCGAAAGTCATAACGGTCGGTTCGAAGTGTCCTTCCTGAGTCCGAAAAGCGGCCTTCCACTCGTCGCCTTCCTTGATGCGGATATTGTTGTATCCGGCCCGCAAGTCGAGCTTCGTGAAAACGCGGGCCTTCTTCAAGGAGTCGATGAGTTCAGTGGTCAGGGGAAGCGGGTACCGATTTTTGACGGTGATCTCGTTGAGTTTTCGGTAGTCGACGACCATCCGAAGCGATCCGTCCTTCTTTTTGATGAAGAAGACCGGAGCAGCGGCGGGGGACTTCGACGGACGGATGTAGCCCTTGCGGAGGTTCTCCTCAATGAACTCCTTCAAGGCTGCACGTTCCGCCGGTGCCATCGGATAGATCTTGCTGTATGAAGGGGTCGATCCGGGCTCCAGGTCGATCGCATGGTCAAACGGCTTCCTTTCGGGCAACCGTTCGGCCTCTGACTTAGAAAACACCTTCGCAAACTCGCGGTACTGCGGGGGGACCATCTCCTCGAAGGACTTGTCGCCCTCCTTCACTGCCGACTTCTCCGCAATCGCCTGCGACCAGGTATACGAGGCCGCAACTTTATGCACAAAGTCCGGATCGTCCGCCACATAGAACTGCTCCGCGTCATGGTAGATGTCCATGTACTTTTCGGAGTACCGAAATCCGGGGGGAATCTTCGCAAGGTCGTCAGACTCACTGTCCGACTCGTCTGAATCATCACCGACTTCCGCAACGCAGACTCTCGCATGGGGCTGCGGTCGCGGTCGCATCTGTCGACTGTTCTTGCATCGCGCGGCCCGCAACTTGCGAACGGCGCGGGGTAGCGGTTGTCCGGCTTCTACGACTCTTGCCGCTTCGACAGGGCGGCATTCGTTCGGACATCGCGTAAAGCTGATGGTCTCGTCGTTCCAATCAATCTCCGGGTTATGGTGGTGTAGCCAATCTATCCCAATGATCAACGGATAGTCTCCGATGTTTGCCACTGTGGCATCGACTTCTTCTTTGTGTCCACCGATCTCCAGAGTAAGTCGGACTTGGTCTGTAATCGGACCACTCTGGTTCAGCGAATCGTCGGCGTTGTACACCTTGATCGGTCGGTCCAGAGGACGAGTACGTAGTCCGAACTTCCGCACCAACTTCTGGTTGATAATCACCGAAAATGCACCGCAGTCTAGCAGCGCTCTCATGCTCAAAATCTTTCGGCCGTCACTTATTCTCACTGGGACATGGATGAATCGACGCAAACTCTTGTGTATTAGCGAAGTACGATTGTACACAGAGGGATCGGACACATCATCATCTAACAGCGAAAATCGGTTCGGGGTCTTTGGCGGAACGACCGCGCGCCTAGACCCACTCAAAAACCCTGACTCTTGAGAGCAGCAGCAACCGCTTTGGCGATCTCGTCAACGGTCGGAGTGCGAGCGGCATTCACAGTCGGAGTCTCGTCGCGGACTTCCTCGAGGGTCGCAGTCGGTGTCTTGGAAGCGGCGGCGGGTGCAGAGGCGGCGGGCGGAGCGGTGGACGACGAGGCGGCGGTCTGTGAAGCCACCTTCGATCGGCCATTCGATCTCTTGCTCCGCTGCGGACAGTCTCGAGCCAGGTGTCCATGCTCACCGCACTGGAAGCAGAGTCCGCGGCGCATCATCTCTTCGGTGCTCAAGCGGTCGATGTCCATCGCGTCGGGGTCCCGAGTCGGTCCGCGCGAAGCGGAGTGGTGTGTCTGTGAGCGGGAGCCCCAGTTCGGACTCCAGTTGTTCTGCTTGAAGCCAGTCCGACGTGCACGCAAGTCCTCATCGTATTCGCAAAGCAGTCGGACCCACTGGTCGAAGCTCTTCGTCTCCCGGATCTCCTTGCTCGCCAGATCGTAGCGGAACTGGCTGCTGAGTCCGGTCTCAAACACCAGCATCTTCCCCTCCATCCCCCAGTCCACCTCCGACTCCACCAGCAACGCACGAAACTTCGCCGCATACTCCGACACTGTGTCCTTGCCCTGGCGCAGTTTCATAAGCTCCTGTCCGGCGTGGCGCTTGATGTTCGGACGTCCGAACGCGGACTGGAGGGACGCCAGGAAGAGTTCCAAGTCGGTCATGAGAGCGGGGACTTCGGTGCCCTCGAGGGCGGCGGTCGTGTGCGGACGAGCCCATTGTTCAGCGGGCCCGCGGAGTAGCGAAGCAGCCCATAGACAGGCCATCGTCGGACTGCCTACAAACTCCTGGGGGCGCATCCGGACATAAAGTCGGACCTTCTGCGACCACTCCTCAAAGCTGATACTCTCCGTCTCCTTATCTTTCGGAGTACGCCCATAGAACGCGGGCGGGGCACCGACCTTCGGACCCTTGGGAGTGCGGGTCGCGCCTTCCTGCGATTTCGGACAAACAGGTTCATGAAGTCGTGGAGGCGCTGGTTTTCGGCGGTCACCTCCTGCAGGTGTGACTGGAGAGGTCGGGTGGCATCATTGATAGCCTGGAGGACGTCTGGGGGGAGGTCTCCGCCCTGCTGGGGCGGTGGTGCGGTCTGGGCGGGAGCAGCACCCGGAGTCGGAGTCGGAGCAGCGCCTGGCGCGGGCGCTGCTTGTGCGGGGTTGATCGGGTCGGTCATATCTTCGTCGGAGTCTTCTTGTCCGAATCTTCCCATTCAGAGGGATCAAAAATCGGTCGGTGCAATCGCAGGGCGTCGAAAGAACAAACTTTTGGCCTAATGTTACGACCTAGAGTGGTTCCTTCGCTTTCGAGACCCTGAATCGGACACAGACGACGATCGGACGCAATGAGCGGTGGTTCTCACTCTGAGAAGCACTTTACAAGTCAATTAAGCTATTCTACACATCAGAGCTAAAGATAAACACATCACCTGAGAAGCACTTTACAAGAGGCCAAAAGTGGAGTGCTTCGCAGGGGGATCCGCGGTTTTGATGAACAAAGGTAAAAATATACAGTACCAAGCCACTGGACCCTGATCCGACTAGGTCCGACCTATACCGCTGACGTAAGTCGGAGTTCGGGGTCCCGCTCTAGTCGGGGTCCCGCATCGGTAGAGCGGAGGTTCGAGTCGGAGTGGCGGAAGAAAGAAAGAAAAGAGAATTGCTTGCAGGGCGCTTGTCCTAGCGGCCTGCAAACATACAGGCAAGTAATCTACGCAAAAAGGAAGAGAATCGGAGTTAAAGAAAGTCCGGTTTCGGACCGGACATGTCGGGGATCCGACTCGGAGTATGATCGTAAGAGAAAATAAAGGAAAAATAAAAGAAATAAAATAACCTGAGGCGGATTCCTGACAGCCTGTGTGTCCATGTCAATCAACAATGACTTATTGATCTTGACAGTCTTATTAGCCTATTGAGATGGTTTAAATTAAGTAAACATGAAATGAAGGAATTCATTGCACGTGAAGGTAGAAGAATTACCACATTAACCTGAGAGTCGGTGTCTGGTGGCGACTTCCTCTTTCCGTTCTTTGTGACTGTGATGTCCTATTCATATGCACACATTAGCGATCGACTCGAAGTGAAGAAGGAAACGAATAGTTGCTACAGGAGAGCACCGGAAGTGAGCCTACGGTGCATCGACGCTCACACATACCTGTACACGGGGTTCCAAAGCTAGTGATCGCACCTTACAACCATAAATAAGGGGGGGAACGAGAGAAGTTGAAATAAGATAGACTTACCGGTGCGCTAAGCTGCGAGTTAGCAGTCCTCTTGTTTGCATCCTATGCAAATACCAATTCAGCAATGAAGGATATAGAATGAAGATCACTGTGCTTCGCTGTCTGGCACTCACCTGTCCACCTGGTTTTATCTCGTTGTTCTTATCCTCGAGTACGGGAAGGGATTGCTTAGTAGAATGAAAAATGAAAAATGATATGACATCGCTTACCATTGAAACCTGTTACGTCTCAACTTACGGTCTCGTATAGTTGGGGAACGCAACGTTAAGTTGCTCAGTAGGTAGCGGAGCTAGGGCTCGACACTAAGTGTTGTATGGACAAAGGCCTACGATGTGGAGTAGAGATAAACAGATGTATAGCAGAGACTAGAGACGGGGGGTTTGACAAAGGAGATCGAACTTAGAGTTCGATCATGCTAAGTACAGGGGTTTATATACTGTAGCTGCGGAGCAAGGGTACATCGGAAGATGAGTAAGAAGAGAACAATAAGAAAGTAGACGATAGGCTACTAATAATAGTGTGAGAGCGGTGGGCAGAGGGTTAGGGCAAAGGGTACATGTGTAACATCGGGATTGGCTGAGGGTTGAGGGTTACATCGGAGGATGACTGAGCAAGACAAGAATAGAAACAAGTAGGGCAAAGGGTTCGGAGTAATGGGGGCCGCTGACATAGTAAGAAAACGTAACATTACCCCGTTCTTAAATTGAAACGTAGTGGAAATCAGTAAGGAAAAATGGCCGTTATAGGGACAAATTAAGTCCAATAGACAATAAGGAAAAACATGCCATATAAGCGAAGTTAACGCCAATAGGGTATCCGGGTTAGCAACAGGTACTTTAGTTGCTTGCAGGTGGGTTTCTCTTCGTTACGCGTTGTTGAGCAATTCGATTGGATGCGCATTCATCGTCATGACCATCGTGTTGTCCACATGAGGGGCACGTATACTTGGGGCAGCCAATGATGGTGTGTCCAGGTGCACGTATGTCGCAGTATGAACATGTATAAAATTCGCAGGTGGACGCGGCCAGGTTGTAGTGGTGGTCGTCAGCAGAGTGTTGTGTGCATTCCTTGGGGTCCAAGGACATAGACGTAAAAGGATTGTTGTCGACTTGCGGGCTGTATGTGGGTGAGGGTGGGGCTGTGTTGACACGATACTCTTGGTCTTCTTGTAACTGTATTGGCGATTGTAGACGAATGGGCTCGGACAGGCGATTGATGAGTTCTTTGCGTTCTGGGACTTGAGTGCCGACGGAGTGAAGGGGTGGGTGAGGTACTTGGTCAGCAAGGTCTTTAGTGAGGTCAATGATGTCGTCATCAGTGGTGAGGTCGATGACCAATGGGGCAAATAACTCTTGAGGCGCTGTTTCAAGGAGTTCCGTGAGGGCAAATCGTCGCATGTCTTGGAATGACTCTTGAGTCCGTCGCAGGAGATGGAGAGCTCCTTCGATAATGGCAATGGAGGGTTCGAGAATCTCTTGGTTTCGGGTAACAATGTCATAACATTGGGTCCAGTTGGCAAGAAGAGGAGTGTCATCATATGTTGATTGACTTAGGCGTTGGTGGAAGGTGCGAGTTGAGAATAATTCCAGGATCCGGCGAGATTGCAAGGGGTTGTGGGTATCAAGGCGTAAGGCTGGTGGTTGGAGAGATGATGTGTATGAACGAAATAAGGGGTTGTGACGAGATGGGTTGCGTTGGGAACGGGCGGGTGGCATGACTTAGAGGGAATGAGTCGGACAGTCGTAGTGACAACAACTGCAGGTGCAATAAGGGTCAGAGCGGCGAGGTTCAAAGTGGCTGAAGTGATGACGATGTCGGACAATGGGTCGAGTGATTGTGAGTGGGGGTTGAACACGAGCAGATTTGTTGAAAATAGTCAATGAGTCGGTGGGCGTAATCAGGGTTGTTAAAGAAGGTGTGGATGAGAAATACCGAGATGGTTGGAATGTGAAGTCCGAGTCCGGTGGGGGGTTTGAAGTACTTGTACTCCCAGTCTGGGTCGTAGTGGTCTTTGGACCAAGCTCCGGAATATACAGGTCGGACAGCGTCCAGGTAATGGGGGCGAGTTGGAATCGAGGTAGTCGGTAATGCGACAGTATGGGGTTCAGGTGTGGGTGGCTGTTTGGAGGGCGTATCGTCGTTTATGATGTTAGATGAGTGGGGATATGAGAAGTGAACGAGTTTTTTGGATGGGGGCATTCAAGTGAGATGATGGAGTTTTTTATAGGCTTTGAGGATGGTCTGTGCGTTCCGAAGATGTGACTCGGGTTCCCATGAGTTTCCAGAAGTGGGGTAACCTTTCCATTTTATAAGATATTGTCGCCTGGTGCCATTCCCATGGTGGGCTCGGATGGCTTCTACTTCGAATTGTTCTTGTCCTTCGATTAGATCAGGTGGAGGGTTACTGTGGGGTGGTCCATATGCTTCCGTCTCAGTGTATCTCACGAGAAGCGCGGCGTGGAATACTGGGTGTATCTTCCATTTAGTCCGTGAGAGATCCAATTCATAGACGAGTGGAGATAAGACTTTCTTGATCTTGAAGGGACCATCGCGTTTTTCCTTGAATTTTTGCGATAGACCGGGAATTCGAAGGTTCTTTGAGTCTAGCCAAACTTTGTCTCCTTTGTTGAATGGTTTGAAGTTTCGGAAGGTGCGTTCTTTCATTACCATAGCAGCGACTGAATGAGCTGCTAAGGCTTCTGATCGATGTACTGTGAGGTTGGCAAGTCGTTGTGATACGGATGGGACATTTGATTTCGGATATTTCAGGGGTAGTGGAATGGGGTCGTATCCCATGAGAAGCGAGAAAGGGGTTCTCTTGGTGACAGCGTGGGCACGGTTGTTATGGGCGAATTCAATGTTGGGAATGTGTCTAGACCAGTTCTCAGGTTCCGCATACAATAGATCCGGAGATATACTTCAATCTCTTGATTGGTCCGTTCGGCTTGTCCATCGGTTTGAGGGTGGTAAGCGGTGGACATAGATGACTTGATTCCTATGATCTTGCAGAGTTCTTGGAATGCTTTAGAAGCAAATTGGGGTCCTCTGTCGGATATAATGCGTATCGGAAGTCCAAATCGTCGATATACATTGTCGAAGTATAGTTGTCCGTTTCGATTGCGTCTACTGTCTTTTCGCATGGAATGAGGACAATGGCCTTGGAGCAATCGTGATCAATGACTAATAGAAGTGTGTCATAGCCATGTGACATAGGTAAGTCGGTGATGAAGTCCATATTGACGTGGGAGAATGGAAACGAGTGTTTGTCGGCGGCGATAGGCATTAGTGGTGGAGCGGTTGGATGGTGATTGACTTTCATTTGTTGACATAGTGCGCATCCATGGACATAATCGGACACAAACTTCTGCATCCTGGGCCAGTAATACGTCCTTCGGACCTGTTCCAGGGTGTTGAATATGCCAGGGTGCGCTCGAACTGGTATATCATGGTGAAGTCGGAGAATAGTGCGCTTTAATTCGAGGTTGTCCGGGATATAGATGCGATTTTTGAAGTAAAGGATGCCATCATCATCGAAAAACCAGTCTTTGAGGGCGGTTCGGGCAGGTGGTAGTTTCTTCTTTAGCTGGGCAATGGTGTTTGTGAGGAATTCATCTTTCTTCATCAATTCTTTGATGGATTTTGTGAGGCTATCTGTGTCTGGGAGGTCGTCATCGGATTCGTAGTCTTCTTCTTCTTTGTCTTCAGAATTTTCTTGATCCTTCTGTTCCTGAAGAGTGGAAATGAAT
This sequence comes from Trichaptum fuscoviolaceum, assembly GCA_910574455.1. Lineage (NCBI taxonomy): Eukaryota > Fungi > Basidiomycota > Agaricomycetes > Hymenochaetales > Trichaptaceae > Trichaptum > Trichaptum fuscoviolaceum. The sequence continues at coordinate 2,140,762 of CAJSYZ010000012.1, read as the reverse complement.
AGGTCCTTCGGAAGCATAATCGATGATTCGTTGAGATTCTCCCCCTGTTTAACATGGTCCGCCCGGCGGGATAGAAGATCGGATTGAATCATTTGTTTGCCGGGGACATGTGTGATATGAAGGTCGAATTGTGATAGCAATAGATGCCATCGTGCTTGACGGGGTGAGAGTCGTCGGGCCTCTCGCCAGTAGGTAAGGTTGCGATGATCACACCAAAGTGTAACAGGGTGTGGGGATCCAAGGAGATAGTGTTTCCAAGTGATGAGGGCACGGATAATTGCCAATAGTTCGCGATCATAGATCTCGTAGTTCCGTTCAGCAGAGTTTAGTGATTGCGAAATATAACCGATTGGCTTGAGAACACCGTTGTCATCATGTTGACGAAGGACTGCTCCGGTTGCAACTTTGGAAGCATCAGTTTCAAGGAAGAAGGGATTGTGCGGGTTGGGCATGAGAAGTAACGGATGTTGAGTGAACGCGGCCTTGAGATCATCGAATGATTTTTGTTCTACTTCAGTCCATTTGAAAGGTTGATCTTTGCGTTTGAGGTTGTCCAAGGGTTTGGTGATTTCGGCGTAGTGTGGAATAAAACGGCGGTAGAAGTTGGTGAATCCAGTGAATGAACGGATATCTTTGACGTTAGTCGGAGTGGGCCATTTAGTGATTCCTTCGATTTTTGTTGGGTCGGTTTGGATGTGATTAGGTGTAATAATGAGTCCAAGATAGGGTAGTTTCTGCGTATGAAAGAAGCATTTGGTGGGCTTGAAGTAGAGGTCGTTCTTTTCAAGGATAGTGAAGGCACGTCGTGCTCGAGATATGAGTTCCGGTAAGGTTGGGGCATGTATGAGGATGTCGTCCATGTAAACCAAGAGATGGTTTAGAAGGATTTCTTCGCCAAGAATATCATTCATAAAGTGTTGAAAGGTAGCAGGTGAGTTGCATAGGCCGAAAAACATAACTGTTGGTTCGAAAAGTCCTCGTTGAGTGGTAAATGCGGCTTTCCATTGATCTCCATCCTTGATGCGGATGTTGTTGTATCCCCATCGGATGTCTAGGGCGATGAAGTAGTGAGATCCATGTAACTTGTCTAATAGATCCTGGACAAGTGGTAATGGGTACGCATTCTTGATGGTTCCATTGTTGAGGTAACGGTAATCTTGAACGGGTCGTAAGGTACCGTCTTTCTTGTCAACGAAAAAGAGAGGGGATGCCATAGGTGACTTCGAAGGTCTGATATATCCATTCTTGAGGTTCTCATCGATGAAGGCATCGAGAGCAGCTTGTTGCGGAAGTGAGAGTGGATAAGGTGAATGTCGTTTAGGAATAAAGTCGGGTTTGAGATCAATTGCATGGTCATATGGGCGACTTGGAGGAAAGCGATGTGCTTTTTCTTCGTCAAAAAGGGATAGGAATTGGTGGTATTGATGGGGTACCAAGGCAGTAAGTGGTTTAGCGGGTTGGAGTCCTTTTCGAGCTTGTTGCGCAAGTTGTGTTGAGATATTAACGCGATTGAGCTGTATTGATCCAGTTTCCCAGTCAATTTTGGGTTGGTATTTCTTGAACCATGGTAGTCCGAAAATGAAGTTCTCTTTTCCAAGGGTGGTAACATAGAATCGCATAGCATAGTGGGCATTTCCGAGATTGACACGAAGGGGGGCATAGGATGTGATGTGTCCGGCATTGTTGAATGTTCCGTCAACATTGCGTGGTCGAAGTGATTGTCGTAATTTGATAGTTTTGATCTGGAGATTTTCTACAAGTGTTTTGTCAATGAATAGACCTTCTGCTCCGGTATCGAGTAAGGCAGTGGCTTTGTGGGTTTTCTGGTTATATAGGAACGTGATTGGGATTCGTAAGGCGTGATTGTCGTTAATTGAATTGATGAGCAGCCTGATGTTCAACGAGAGAGAGGGCTGCGGAAGCTCTTCGTTGTTCAAAAATTTCCTTCTTCAACTCGATCGAAGACCTGGTTGACTGCGTCATCATCAAGGCCAATAAGGAGTTGTTGAATCTGTGCGGCGCGATCTTCGGCTGAGAGTTCGCCTTGATCTTGGTCTTCGTTCTCGGGTTCCGAGTATTCGTTTTGATCATCAGCTGAAGTCAATTGGCGCATATTTTTGGACCTTGGTGTTCGTGAGTTGGGCCATCGAGTCTTTGAGGTACGTTTGGGATGAGGTTTGGGACACTTGGCGGTGCGATGTCCGGGTTGATGACAATTGAAGCAAAGGTTTTCCTTCATATGACGTTGGAATTCTTCAGTCGAAAGTCGTGATATAAAGAAGCTGTAGATGGCTAGGTCGACCAATTCTTCTATATCATCGTTGTCATTGGAAGGCAATGTTTCATTTGTGTCATTTGCGTCGTTTGAGATGGCTCGAATCTGACGATTGTATTGTCGCATAGGTCGTCGTTTGAAGCGGTTCTCTCCGGAATAGGATTGGTGGGGTTGGGATTCCATTGATCGAGCTATCTTGTAATTGGTGTCCAGTCGAGTGGCAAGCGAAAACCAATCTTCCATGTTGGTAGGCTGTGGACTACATGCAAGTAGTTTCATTCGAAGGTTGTCATTGAGTCCCATCCAGAAGGCATTGCGTTGGGAAAGGTACTCTGTGATACGAGCCTGCATGATGAGTGTTTTGAATTTGAGAATGTAGTCTTCAATAGATCCTCGCTGTTTGAGCTTGGCGAGTTCCATGGTAGCCTTGATTGTGAGTTCGGATGTGATGAAAGTGCGGTGGAATTCCGCAAGGAATTCTTCAAATGTGTCGGTTTCAAAACGTCCGCTGGCCATGTATTGCATTGCAAAGGGTCGAGATCCGCGAAGACTGCAATGAGCAAGCACAAATTCGATGCATAGCTCATCTGTGTCATAGATGTGTCGGTTGGCTCGTAGGTGGATTTGGACTTGGAGTAAAAAGCGATCAGCATCTTCTTGGGTTCCATCGAAAGGTTGGATTTTAGCCATGGTTATGGGCCGATCGTGTGCAGGTCCATCTCCTTGATTGTTATTGTCTGCTGCTCCTCCACCTCCAGCTCCTCCGCCTCCTCCTCCTCCTCCTCCTTCATCGTCTCCTCCTCCTCCGTTGTTGTTTCCTCCGGGTGGTCCTTCTCCTCCTCCTCCTCCTTCATCTCCTGCGGGTGGTTCACCAAATTCCCATCCTCTCCATGCAGGATTTTGTCGGCCTCCTCTGCCTCCTCTACCTCCTCTGCCTCGACCTTGGAGATGTCTTAAGTGGAAAAAGGTACTGATACTTTCTTCTCCAAGTGGGGGTCGGAACATTGAGCGGGTATTTTCCGTGACAGTTTGGGTAGCCATAGTACTAATAGATAGAGGTTCGATGTGAGGGCGGGTGTAAGAGAGAGATGGTTTCGATGGGATAGGGGGAAGTAGGGGTGTTCGGCGTGAGGGAGTAGGAGTTTCTGGAGCGACGGAGCTGCCTGATTGAGAGGATCGTCTGAAGAGGTTTCGATCAAGAAGTCCGTGAGTGGGTGAGTTTGAACGAGATCGATGGTAGTCGCTGGGTTGAGGATCGGAAGTGGAAGTTGGTTCGGGTTCTTGTGGCGGTTGTGGTAGTAGATCGGGGTGTCGGCGATAATACTCTTCTTTAAGCTCTTTCCAGTTTGGAGTGTGACCTTCGTATATTTCTCGTAGTTCTGGACCAAGTGTATGAGCTACTACCCAGGAATCAGCAGTCGGGTTGTAGATCCAAGGGGTTTCGGTAGGTTCTCCGTTGGCGTCAGGAAGATGGAAGTATTGTGTTACTTCGTTGAAGATAAGAGTGGCTGGGAACGGTGGTAGTGGGGGTTGGATGTGTTTGAACTCTCCTGCTAGACTTCGACGAGCAAGGTCTTCCCAGTTGGGGGTATGAGTGATGAAGTTTTGTCGAGCTTCTTCAGCAGAGTTGGCTTCGATTGGGGTCCACCGTTGTAGTAGTTGATTGTATGACCACGATCGATAAGTTTTGTTACCAATCCTATAGTAGAAGAAGTTCTTTTCGGTGTCAAAGAAGAGTCGATTGTGTGGTGGTGGAGCGTCTGGATACTGAGGAACAGTAGTCTGTGTAGGTATTGGTTCTTCAGTGGTTTTCGAAGTGGTTTCTTTGTTGGTTTTGCCTGTTGTAGTAGATGAGGCTGTGTTTCGAGCCGTCTGTTTGCCTTTGTTCGCCGTGGTGATTAATCGGTTCCGGATTGATATCCGTAACTGTCTGAATCGTAGTTTGTAAGGGTGTAGTCCGTAACACTAGCAATGTGGGGTGAATCTTCCGGGGGGTCAATCGGTGGTGCAAGATAGTTGTGAACTATGTTTTGCGGAGTGGGTTGGTGGTGTTGACAACTACACTGATAGATGTAGTGGTTGACGTCTTCGCTGATACTATTCCAACAGAAGTGTCGGTTTACAAAGCGAGCAGTTTCAGCTTCAGTGCGATGAAGTTGTTCTCCGTGGTTGTCAAAGTGGACGTAGTTTATAAAGAATCGGCGTAGGTGAGTTTCTCGAGGGATGAATAATCGGGTATGGTTCCAGAGGAGTCCGTATTTGAAGATCCAAGGTTGGTGGTTGTCGCGTGAGTACTGCAGGTATCCAACTGTTTGGGTGTAATTGTAATACCGGTCGTCGAGTATAGTTCTGATTTGGTTTAGGATGTCGTCGAACTCTTCGGCAAAGGCGAGGAATCGGTTTCGGATGAGGTCTCTGGTTGAGTAGATGGGATCGTCAAGGGCTGGAAGTGATAGGGTGTCCGCCACGATTGTGGTAGTGTGTAGTGTATGCGTAGAAGTCGGCAATCGTCTCCACAGATATGGACTAGTCGGATTCGATCGGGAAGAAACTCTTCTAGATAGAAGAATGCGTTGGGGTTGGTGTGGTAGATGAAGAAGATAGAGTCGGGTTGAACGATTAGACTGGCAGTTTTTTGTGATGGACCAAACTGTATCGTCACAGTACTTGGTGAAACTGTATGTGTCGAATTGATAACAGTTGGCTACAGAGTATTGGACTTGGTATATGTGTCTTCCTGCGTTGTCGAGGTGGTTGGTGTCGGTGTGGGTAAGGAGCAAAGCGTTTTGTGGGATAGAGGGTGCCGTGATGGATAGATGTTATGACGTAAAGTGAAGTGGTTTTCTGTTTGACCTTTGTTTAGTCTTGAGGGTCGTCAAGCGATAACGTTATAAGATGATCGACGGTGGGGCAGTGTTTGTGATGCTTTGTTCAATGTTAACAGATGAACTGTTCTTCGATTTCTGGATCGGTCTCCCTTCGATTTCTGGATCAGTCTCCCTTCGCTATTACCAAGCGGCACGTCTGCGAGTTATGCTCGTTGTCCAATAGGCGTTCCAAAGACTAGGCTAGCAGCTTTATGCCTTCTTTGCAGGTACTGAGTCCTCTTCCTGTGTGCACAGCTACGGTCCCGTTTGGTATGACAGAAGTCGTTTCCTTTGTAACGCTACTGTCCGGGGTTTAATCAACCAATGAGCTGGAGCGGTTTTCTTAATCTTCGGATCGCGACTCTCGAAGTTTTCCTTGGCCTCCCTCTTGCAATCGATGAGCACCTTGCTACACTGAAGGGATTACCTCGAGCGGATGTTCTTCTGGACTAGATGGGTTTACAACTGGTTAGTAGTAAGTGGAGCTATGGCTCAACACCTTAGTCGTAAAGACGGATGTCTTCGACGGTAGATAAGTTCGATCTAATTGTTACGTCTCAACTTACGGTCTCGTATAGTTGGGGAACGCAACGTTAAGTTGCTCAGTAGGTAGCGGAGCTAGGGCTCGACACTAAGTGTTGTATGGACAAAGGCCTACGATGTGGAGTAGAGATAAACAGATGTATAGCAGAGACTAGAGACGGGGGGTTTGACAAAGGAGATCGAACTTAGAGTTCGATCATGCTAAGTACAGGGGTTTATATACTGTAGCTGCGGAGCAAGGGTACATCGGAAGATGAGTAAGAAGAGAACAATAAGAAAGTAGACGATAGGCTACTAATAATAGTGTGAGAGCGGTGGGCAGAGGGTTAGGGCAAAGGGTACATGTGTAACATCGGGATTGGCTGAGGGTTGAGGGTTACATCGGAGGATGACTGAGCAAGACAAGAATAGAAACAAGTAGGGCAAAGGGTTCGGAGTAATGGGGGCCGCTGACATAGTAAGAAAACGTAACAAAACCTGCGACCCGGAAAGAGTGTCAAGCAATAACTTCCTTTTCTTCGAGTTGAGGTTGCTGCTACCTCCATCCTGTTCATGACACGGCAGTTGGCAGATAAATAATAACGAAGGGATATGAACAAACGGTCATGGAGTAACTGACGTGAATCGAACAGAAATAAGTCGTACTCACACAAGCTTGAGCCGGCCTTGTTAGCCTCTTCGGATTGCTTCCGCCCTATAAACAAGTTATTCAGACTGCATTTGCCATTCTAATTCTCCGTCAACTCACAACATTTGATTCCGAACGACAAGATGTGCCTTCTGTTGCACACTGATTGTGCTATTTTTTACACCATGATAGCTTGTAAGGGTGATTGTTTCTCCTTCATCCTCCCAGGGACTTAAGTTTTCATCATCTGGCAATGAGATGGTGTGTCTGGTGTAGCTTTGCGTCAGCAAGGCTCATAATACAGTGGTAACAAGGACAAGAGCGTCAATATTGCAGGTGAAGGACTTCCAAGTCGGGTCTTGGCCCGGGAGCGTCACGGTCAACTTGAACCGCTGGCACCGTGACCGCAGTGACACTGGCAGCCTGAGTGGCAGGCTCATTAGTAATCTAGTACTACTACTAGTAGTCGGGATGATGTTTAATCGCACTCACCATTACATTGACTTGACAGTACAAGATACTGATTCAGACGCAATGCAAGATTCAAACTTCAAACTCACAAATTGATCCTTTCTGAGTCTATCCCTGCCACTGGCACCTCAAGACCTCCACCCTCTTCACCGATGAAAGTGGAATCATCTGTGTTGCGAAGCGCCCTGACAGGGCGTTTTGTCTTGTCGTTCCGCCTTGACGTAGCGGGCGAGTCTATTATGTCCGTTTCTTCACCAGAAAGACTCTCGTTCGGTCCTGCAGGAGCGTGAAAGAATGCGTCGCTGGGAGTGGCGGCAGACCTGGACATCTTTGCGGTCTGCACACGTGTGCGAAATGGAAGTTCACCTTTGGAATCTTCTTTCCTAGCTTTTTTTGCAGGCTTCCTGTTTGGCTCATCCATACTCGCTGCTTCGCATTAACGTGAGTCACAGGGTTCAACCTCCAAGCTTTGAGATCGTCTGAAAATGTATAGGCAATGTTACTCACGAATATCCAAGTCTTCGTTGTGTCCATCTTCACAATCCGATATGTCTTTAACATCGTTCTTCAAGTCTGTTTATGCCAGTTCAAATCTGTGTCATCACTGATCTAAAGTTGAAGACTTACAACTAGCTTCGCCTTTTGGCTTTCTACGTCCACGTTTGCCAGTGAGTTTGGGCACTGTTGAGCCCATCTGGGTGCGTGTCTCAAGAGCCTTCGACAAGTTGTTTTCAAGCTCTACGGTCTCTAGCATCGCTGCTTCTTGGTTCTCTGCTGCAGTCACCTTCTTGCGAACCTTGTCAGCTGCCTCTTGTTCTTTTGCTGCCCGTTTTTGCTCCGCAGCGTGTTTTCTCCTCTCTTTCGCAACCGCGACTTGCTGGGCCGCAGCTCTGCGGAAAGCTGCCCGCTCTTCCTTCTGCTTTTCCTTCTCTTCCTTCTCCTTCAATGCCTCATCCCGCCTTTCTGCCTGCCGTACTTTCCTTTTCTCTTTTTCTTCCTTCTCCCGCAATATCTCCTCCTGTGTTCGTCTTGTTCTGAGTTGGTCAACGACTGCTCCGGGGTGCTTTTCCTTGTTCTTAGCCCTTGTCTGTCTTTGAGTTGACATTTTGTGCAGTGTTTTGAGACTTGTATGATGATAAGATGTGTCGAAGGTGCAAGTTCAAGATCAGGGAGGCGGGGGCGTCTATCTTAGACAAGTTGAAAATTTACGCCCACTACTACCGTGACTACTCTATGACTAATTTTAATCAGGTTCAAGTTCACTGGCACTCCGAGTCCGAGTCACTGCCAGTGCTAGCAGCCTGCCAGTGCCAGTGAGGCTCAGCTGTGAGTCCCAATTGTCGACGTGTACTACTACTGAGGTTACATTCAAGTTGATGCCAGCGACACGGAAAAAGCACGATCCCTTTCATTTTCCACCAACTATTCGATGCACCTTGCCTGGCTGTAGTAGGACGTTCAAGAGTCAATCTGGAAGAGCAAGACATGAATATTCAGCTCATCCAACGTCATTCTTGGCAAGTTCTTCTGCTTGTGGTCATGAATATGAATCGTCACCTATTCGACCCATACGAGCTCCAAGTCCTCAACTTGAAGCTCTCCTGAGGTCGTCCGAATTTCCATCAGAGGGTCATCTTGAGAGCGGCTCTGACTCCTACGATTACGATATTTCCATGCTTACACAGGATATCTCGATGCTCAGTATAGGCCGAGACGAGCTGCTTCAAGATTTGGACAGACCTGATTCTCTGTCCCATTCTGTCACCGGAAGTGACAGTGGCCGTTCTGAAGACTTGGATTCCGACATTGGAGATTATGAGGAGAGCGAGGATAACTTGAAGGTGTATCACAGATACTTGAATGGTGCGCGCCAAATCAATTGTTCCCGGTTTACTGTAGCATTTTGACACCAAACATTGTGCAGCCACTCCATGCGATGCAGAAGGGAACTTCTTAGAATACGAAGACTCACCCGCTCCGCGAAACGAATCTGCGTCAAATGACTGGTTTCCATATTCGTGCCGAGCAGATTTTGAGCTCGCAGATTTTCTCTATCGGGAAGAGCAAATGTCTGCTGGGAACATAACAAAGCTTCTGGGAATCATGAAGGCTTATCAGCTGATTCAGGAGGCGGAGAATGTAAAATCTTGCGGATGTTCCGAATTGGATGCGACATTGCCTGACGATGACTTGGATCTGGGTTCAACTAGTACGCTACTCGATGGAGATGCGCAAAAAATGTATAACGCCATTGATGCTACAAAAGTCGGTGATGTGTCTTGGAAATCCTTTAGTAACTTCTACACGGACGATCATAGCCAAAAGGCAACAAACGAGAACACCGAGTCATGGAAGAGGAAAGAATATGATGTATGGTATCGGGATCCTTTGGAAGTGATCCGGAATTTGGTGGACAATCCGGCGTTGGAAGGCGAATTCGACTATGTCCCGTTTCGTGAGTATCAGCCGAAAGAGGACTCTGATGACAACAAAGAACGAGTCTTCAGAAACTACATGTCCGGAAATTTTGCTTGGGAACAGGCTGTAAGTCATGAATCATGCAGCATTCGAAGTTGGAGGAAGTGTACTGATTATCCTTGACTTAGAACAAAATCTACGCCGAAGATAAAGCAGTTCATGGGTCCATGTTCGTTCCGGTAATTTTAGGGAGTGACAAGACAACAGTTTCCGTTGGAACTGGCAACAACGAATATTATCCGTTATATCTCTCAATAGGAAATGTATCTAACAAGGCCCGGCGGTCCCAAAAGTTGAATACAGTCCAGCTCGTAGCATTTCTAGCAATACCAAAGAGTGTGTGTCAAAAACTGAGCTATCCATTTGTGTTCTGATGCTTTGCAGCTGAACGGCAGTACGAAAAGTCGGATGAATTCCGCCGCTTTCGACATCAAGTCTTTCATTCATCTATATCGAGAATCTTGAGACCACTGAAGAGCGCAATGTCCATAAACAACGAACAAACCATTTTCCGGTGCCCTGATGGTCACTTGCGTAGGTCGATTCTCGGACTCGGCTCGTATATAGCCGATTATCCGGAACAGGTGAGTCTATGCGCAATATGCACTGGATGGTGCTGCAAGTAAGTATTGTCCTTTCCACAAATCACATCCGACTTGAGTTCGAGGAAATGGCTTAATGCGGCTACTATATAGATGTACAGCACCTCACAAGAACCTAGATAATCCGGAATTTGTTACAAATCCTCGAACAAAAGAGCTGCACGAACGATTGATAGAACAGGTGGATGACAATAGCATAAGTAGAGCCACAATTCGTAAGGAGTATGGGTTCCACCAAGATATCGTCGTATGTGTTCCAACTTCAAGTTGTCCATTAGATGCACTTACCGCAACTTGAACTATGTCCCGTAGCCCTTCACCAATGATTTTCCGCGTGCAGATATATGCGATCTCATTTCTCCAGACTTACTGCACCAAATCATCAAAGGCGTGTTCAAGGATCATCTTGTCGAGTGGATTTGCCAGAGCATGACCACGACAGAGCTGGATATTGTGGATAAAAGGTACTATTCCCTTACAAGTTGTGTGAATACCACTGCTAACTTTCACGTAGAATCAGAGTTGCTGCTCCTTTTCCTGGACTTCGCAGATTTCCCGAAGGTCGAGGCTTCAAGCAATGGACAGGTAATGATTCAAAGGCACTTATGAAAGTATGTGGTATTTTCATCATGATCTTGTTTGAGGTGGTGGTTTGCTGATATCTGATGCAATCCGCTTACTAGGTGTATCTTCCGGCTATTGTGGGCATTGTACATGATGATATAGTTCACGCATTGAGTGCATTTCTGGACTTCTGTTACCTTGTGCGTCGGTACACGATTACAGCCTCAACTCTTGATCAGGTTAAAGCCTCCCTGGATCACTATCATCAATATCGCAAAATATTCATAGCTAAGGGCATCCGGGATAACTTCTCACTTCCACGACAGCATGCCATGATTCACTATCCTACAATGATCCCTCTCTTCGCTGCACCAAGCGGGCTGTGCTCATCAATCACAGAGAATAAACACATTTACGCGGTCAAGGAAACGTGGCGACGCTCAAACAGAAATGATCCTTTAGGTCAGATGATCACAGCAAACCAACGTCTCAGTAAACTTATTGCATCGAGGGCAGACTTCAAGAGGCGTGGAATGCTGGAAAGTCCTCTGGCTGAGGCTTCATGGAGAGCTTTGCTAGATGTTCTGCGCAGGAATATGTCAGAGTCGGAGTCAGATGACGCTGAGAGGACCCAAATTCGGAAGGAGCAGATGCAGCATCAAGATACACCCGAAGCTGGTGCAGCTGATGATACAGAGGACTTCTTCGATGACATTGTGGGCAATAATGAACTCAACGAAATTGCAGACCTGGAAGATCCCGAACTTGAAAGCTTACTAGTAGTGCATGGGCCACAGCATCTTGCGGTTCAAGACATACAACATGCTGAACGCCAGATCCGCTTGGGTGGCAGAAATGACCCTTTGAGCTTGATGTTAATGGCTTCGAAGCAACGTGGGTATTACTTGGTAACCCATGCTTTTGGTGTTACACATCTGACTTCTTTGTTGTCATCCTTGCAGAGTCCAGTAAGGTGTATCCTAAACAGCTCAACACGCTTGCGGCGATAAAAGGTCATCCAGAGCTCCGACAGCTCCGACAGCTCATTAAAGAATACTTATTCAACAAGTACGAGAATCACACCTCCAACTCAAGGGGCTCCTCTGGTAGAGCCCAACCAGCAGTTGAATTGGACACGAGCAATGACTTTTCAATATTCCATTCAGCCACCGCTTTCTTTGCCTACCATGGCGAATCGATCCCTATAGAACAAGCAATGAGGGAGGTGATCAGGTCCAATCCCTCTTGGCGCGGAAAAGCAAGACGTGATGCAGTCCTTGTTCGAGTTAGCTCCTGCACAAAGGGGTTTGCGGGAATGAGAGTTGCCCGAGTTATGCTTCTTTTTTCCTTCACCGCTAAAGGGGAACGTCAGGACTGCGCTCTCGTCCAAATTTTCAAGCGTGTTGGAGATTCACCCGACCTGAAAACAAGAATGTGGATAGTCGAACCGGAGTATGAGTTAGAGAGCTCTACCACCTGTGTCGGATGCTGTACTGGAGTGAATGCCAGTGGCAGATGTCACTATCAGCGCAACTGCAAGGCTCCGAAGCTATCTGTGATAGATGTAGGGGACATCCTCCGTTTGCCCACCTCCTGGGGGTTCCGAAGGGTGATGAATGTCCTCCAAAGTCATTGACACCTGAGGAGACCCTGGATTTTTATGATAGATTCTATGTTAACCGATTTGCTGACATGCACATGCACCAAACACTGTACGAAGCTAGACAATAATTACTAAGTTAAACTCTTCCGTTAGCACATTGCCACATAGTACTACAAAGTGTATTGAGACTTGTTGTACAGTTTACATTGCCAGAGCCAGCGGCGACGACATCATGGTATTCATTGTTCGAGGTAATATAATTATCAACAAATCTCAAAGCAACAAAAGGAGAAACTGGAGATGCAAGCATACTGTGTCCATTGTCAACCCACCACCTACGAGAGGGCTAATTCGGCTAGTATTTGAGGCGACCTTGAGGACTTGAAGGCTTGGAGTCATCCTTTGACTCTATTGCCAATTCTAAATAATTGCGATACCCTAGAATTTGTTTAATATCAATATTCACCGCAATGCCTTTCGGGGGTTGTCTGTCGAATGACGCGCACACCGCCTCCGTCAGATACGTTTGGTATCTCTGCATGTCCGCATGCTCCAAGAAAGATTTTCCAGTCGTCTGGGTAGTCAAGGACGCTGCTGACGTCGATGCTGCCGTGTCCTGTCTTTCCTTCCCCTTGCCCTTCAAGTTCGTATGATAGGCCTCCATTTCGTCCTTGTTATAGGCTGCTAACATATCAATAGAATCAAGGACATCATCAGTCGACTCCTGCCTTCGATGTACTATCTTGTTTAAGAGCTCTGATACGACATCGCCTTTCCCCTTCCGCATGACGACATCGAAAAGACCCTTTGTGGAGGCAATTTGCAACCATCTCTTGACAATCCTAAGCGCGCTTATCAATCTCCTCTGAAGATGACCCAATTCGCGGAAGTAATTATTAATCTCAACAGAAGGAATATCTGCCGGTGGTCCGACAGGCCCCTGCTTCGACTTTGCTTCCCTGGTAAACCTTCCTATGATGTCATGCAACGCGCCTGAATAGATTCTGCCGTTGAGATAATCGCATAGTCATTGGAGGTGACCTCTAACACCTTCGTCCGATGGAAGAATGCATCGTGAATATTGCACAGCTTAATCGCCATTTCCCAAGATTTCTGCTCCGTGTCAAACTGCAGTAGCATTTCGTTGACCTCCTCTTTCTGGGGCTGAAAATGAAGCCGTTCAACCGCAGGCGTCATGTATTTCGATTGCAAACTCCCTGGTTCCGATATCGGATGATAGGGTAGATGCACTTTCAGTGGGGGGGGCCGAATACCGGAAAGATGACTGGAAGCCTGAGAATGAGCCTGGAAAAGTCTAGAGACCGTAACTGACATGCTTTGGAGACCGGCATCGATGATTGCGATGAGTTTGTAAGTTACGTTGTAGTAGGCCTGGAAGAACGGTATGAAGAATTGGAAAGCCTTAAGATCTTTGGCATCCGTATCGTATGAGTTCAATACTGCCATAAACTCTTCTGCCTTCTCTTCTCTATAAAGTCCATATTCAGATAACAGTTGTCTAAGACCTTCCGAGCCGTCGCGAGAATGAAGTTGGTAGTATTCATTCATGATTTTCTGAAACTTGGACTTGTTCAACTCGAAGTAGAGGGAACCGAAGGGATCATCAGTGCCTCGACTGTCAAGGCAATTCCGTATCTCCTCTCTTGAGAACCCAAGGACAATTGCGGAGGATTCCATGAAGAAGAACCTTAGACTATCCAAGGTCTTTCTTACTCTAACAGCGTCGCCTGCTGCCCATGACTAACAAGTGTAGGTTATTAGACGTTCTTTTTCGAAACATGATCATAATACTTACCCCAGCAATATTATCAGTCAAGAGAGCGACATCAGAATATATCTTGCGAAGAGTATCGTTCAACGTAGCAACCTGACCCTCCAAACTCGCAATCCTATCATCTGATGAAAGGCCTGGATGGCCTGAAGTCGAGCGAACCGACTTGTTGCCTTCTATGCCAGTGTGCGACATGGCACCTGGATGGCCTGAAGTCGAGCGAACCGACTCGTTGCCTTCTATGCCAGTGAGCTGTGCATTTTGTGCCACAGTGTCAAGCAGTTTACCCATAGTACGTCCGGGAGATTTTTTAGGTGATTTGAGAACACCGCCAGGTCCCGGGACGTGATAATCGGCCAGTGATGGTGACCTTGATGGTGGTGGAACGGATGTCGGGAATGATTTCCCCCCTTCAAGTTTGGGCCTTTTCTGTTCGGGCTCATCGACACTAGGACTCGGAGATGAAGGGCCGCGTTTGTTCTCGGCAGAAGATATGCGACTACTAAAATCTTGACTTGCGCCTATCCGCCCGTACGCAGCAATCCAGTTTGCGTAGTGTGAGCTGTCGCCACCAGCGGGTGAGTTGCTGAGCTGCCTGCCAGTGTGTGAGCTGCCGCCCCTGGGCTCCCTGCGTGAGCTGCCGCTACCACCTCTAGAATTTGATCCCGACATGTTAATTGTGTGAGACCCAAGCGTCACTGGCGTGGTGGGATACCCATCATTCCGACTCCTTTTATGATCTACAATTTAGTTATTGTCAGAACCAACAAGGGCGTTCGACTCAAACTCAGGCTCACTGGACATTTTGGATATTTTGAACAAAACTGTGACTTGAAGCCTGATAGGAGGTTGTTTCGCTTTCTCCAACAGCTTCAAAATGGAGTTAAAACTGGTGCAATAGTATAGTAGCTGTGAGCCTACCAACTCCGAGTCCGAGTCCGAGTCGTCGGAACCGAATAGTAGTATCTTGAATTTCGGTTCAAATTTAGAGATCAAGTTGCCAATATACTAGTAGTAGTAGATAGTACTACTCAGGCTACAACTTGAAGTTTGAAGATCTCAGTCAGCGGATGAAGTTAAACTAGGAGACTGGTTGACTCACCGCCAGCCTGAGTACCGCCAGTGGCAGCCTCTGAACTAAAATTTAGGTGGCAGGGACTTCGACTTTAAGGTGAGAGGGCTTCAAGCTGTTGAAAAGAACAACCTTGAGTACTACTAGAGTACAGTACTACAGAGTATAGTAGACAAAGACACGATACGTCGATGCCACTGGCAGTGGGCATGGGGTAGTCAGGCTACTAAATGCGGAACTTGAATCTGAACTTGAAGCCAGACTTCTCAGGCTCACGCCACTCACTGCCAGTGGCAGCCACTGCAGAACCGTGCCAGTGACGTCTTTCCCACTGCATTCTTTCCCATTTCGTCCCAATAGTACTACCTATTCATCTTGAACTCGAAAGCACAACAGCAACGACTTCAACTTGAATCAGCATCATGCTGGCATCATCCAAGCCATCACGTAGAAATCCGATTCCGCGTGAGTCCTACAGCTTTCTACTACGTTCTCCTATACCGGCAGCAATGATTAATGAGGTGATATCCAGCTTCGCCAAGGGAAGGCTTTGATTTGATAGAATTGTCTCGGCAGATCACGGGCTTTCGCCCATCCAACGAGGAAAATAGTATTCGATCTGCAAGGCAGAGACTAGAAGGTGTCATCGATGGCATATGGCCAGGTGAGTCCTACTTTCTCCTTCGCCGGTAGTCCTGCTTTGTTGACTACTTCTACTCGTGGCAGAGAATCAGAGTCTGAGCGGATCAATAGTGCCTCGTAGAACCCCTCGGATGCCAACAAACACTCACACGGACTAACAAGCACCCCTATGCATCGGACTGGGCGTTGATCAGGATTTGTGACGACCGTCTCCCATCTGACATGAATATTCTCTGCAAGCAGCATCGGAAGGGGCAATTTTGGAATTATGCAGACTTGAGAAGGTATGAACCAAAGAGCTTGTGTGGTTCAGCTGCTTTCGACGACATTCTGGAGTTCATGGGATGGAAGGAAGGCACTCAAGTACATGATGGTCTGGTGCATATCAAAGATTTCACGAAACCGGGCGACATCTACAGCCGTGTTTATCAAGAAGAAACGGACAAACAAGCGATTACAGATAAGCAGCTCCATAGAGCACTAGCGAATGATGGCACAAAGGTCGTATCCTCAAAGCTTGAAACAAGACGGGTATATAAGTTTGGTTGGACAACTGGCCACACAGTGGGCGTTTATAACAATCTCACTTCCTACTGGGTCGATCTTACACTAGAATATGATGTCACAGTCTCCGGTGAAGGCAAATGTCGCAAAACCTGTGGAATCAAAGAAGGTGTAAAGGGCGTCGAGAGTTGCTGGCAGGCGGTCCTGCAATTTCCACCCGGCAAGCACTTCGGTGGTCCTAGCCGTATATTTGGAGACCAAGGTGATTCCGGAAGCTTGGTCATCGACCAGGATGCCAACGCACTTGGTACAATCACCTTTGTTATGACTTCGACCGAATGGCAACACGATGGGTTCACTTACGGAGTCCCTATTTGGCAACAATTGTCGGAGATGCGCACCTCAGGCTTCGGTTACGGTGATATTCATTTCGGATTCGAATCACAAGAGGATGATGCAGTGATGTCGGAACTTGCGGAATATCATCCACAGATTAAGGTAACTAGGGCTAACAAGGGCTCGAGTACATGGAAAGCGTGGTTTAATGAGGAGCACCACAAGGTTGAGCGGGAACGAGCAGCATTGGGACCTTTTAATTCACTTAGACCGCAGACTCGGAGTCAGACGAAGTAGCCTGAGGACTCAGGCTTGTACTCAAACTATTTCTAACTGTTTTCTTTTCGTAGCATTACCTCATACCAGTGCATACCACTAGTATTCAAGTTGTGTCTTTGTATGTTTGTCTCCTGTTCTGTGTTCGTCGACCTTATACTTGTGTTTTCTGTGCATCGGTATTCAAGTTGTTGTATTCTGTATGTAAATAAAAAACGATATGAATTGTTTACTAACTATTCCGAGTCGGACTTGGACTCACTGGCACCAGTGATGCTCTAATTACTGCCCGATAAATTCACGACTGGCTCGAATCCGGGTCTACCAACCTGAAGACCGAACATCGTTACGGGTCATTGTTCGGCAACTTGAACTTTTGAGCTGAACTTGAAGTCCCACGACTCGGACTCGGTCTCAGGCTCTGACTCGGAAGTTCTTCCGACTCGGAGGTCAGCTTGAAGTCGGAAACTACTAGTACTAGTAAACTAAGCCTGAGGGGCGAAGGTCGGTCCGGCTACTACTACAACTGCTCTGCTCGACAACTATTAGGTATAATAATTTTAATGGAATGACCGGTTGTTATTCTCGGGATGTTCTAGGTCAGAGGGAACTGGACGGCTTGACTTATGCTATTGCCTTCTGGCAGACGACGGAGGAGCTGGATCAAATGGGCTTTGCGACCAACCTTGATTCAAAGACAGACACGCAACTTGGTAGTATTGTTTTCCCGACTCCGAGTCAGCAAGAGCCCGACGTGGACATCGCCGCTCGCCTTTTCCCAGACTGAGCCCCTTCCTCAACTCCCCCACCATGCGCACAAACTCTCTCATCTCATCCTCTTGCACTACCTTGAGGCTTGTCATTTTCTTCAGCCTTGGCGCTGTCTCCTTCACATATGACATCTTCCATGCGCTGCTCTCCTGCACTTTGTACTAAATTATGTCGTAACAGATCTGGGCGGAATGGGAGACAGAGGTCTGCACGAGCATGGCACAGGAGTTCAAGGCTGGTGAGTTTATTCTCCTTCTCAATCCTTTTACTTCACGTTATTTACATACCATTTGATACAGAATCCTAGCTCACACCGTTTACAGCGCACGCAAGATGGTGCAATTCTGGAACACCACCAGACAGCACCACCACCATTGCCATCGCACTCCTGCTACTAGTAGTACCCAGCATCGACATGATGACTTCCCACGTGGGGTCTGACACTGGCATCACAGGCCCTCCGTCGTCCGCTACCACCACTGACAGCCATGGTCAGGTTGGAAACCAGAGACTTCCGGAGACACTTTCATTGTTGTGGGGACTGGTAAGTAGCCCTAGTAGTTATCCGCTATTGCAACAATAGCTCATGACCCAATGAACACAACTACATGACTGGCTGATGCTATGGTTGTTGAAGCGCTTAGAATGCCAGCACGCTTACGAGTTCGAGACAACAGCGCGCACCATCTTGCCGGGCAAGTCTTCTTTCAGAGACAAGTCATTCGGAGATGAGGAGCTCAAAGGCTTCCAGTTTGCCTCACCAGACGACCATCAAATTCATATCTATTTTGCTGATTCCATGGCTCATGGCGGGGATTTAAGAGATGCTCCTTGCCGACACAAGGGACTTCTTGCAATCAGAGAAGGTATGTACATAAAGTGCCACACATCGACTGAAAGTTTAACCTCTCTTTCTGAATCAGTGGTGCGCTGACCGTGGTAACCGCTCTCGTCGCGACAATTTCCTCTATCGTGTCCCTGGCTTGGGCAGATCATCGTTGATCCATGCCCTTGCTGGCGCGCTCATGCTCGACATTCTCGCCATCTCACGTTCCGCCTTTTGGATGAACGATGTGGCGTTGTCGTCGCTTATGGGCCGTGTGCCTGCCCCGTGTATTGTCCTTCTCGAGGACCTTGATGCTGCATTCACTCGCTCAACTTCGCGCGACGGGTCCTCAACCTGTGTTCCTGGTGGTAAGAAGAAGAGCTCTTTGTTGTCCAACAACAAGGATAAGATGACGATGATGACGACAATGAAGAAATTGGCAAGAAGAAGAAAAGCAAGAAATATGACACTCTATCCAACGTGAACACGCTCTCTCTTTCTGGCCTTCTTAATGCACTTGATGGTGTCGCCACTGCTGTTGGCCGCTTCCTCTTCTCGTCGCAGCGACGAACCATCTTGAGCGTTTCGACCCCGCGCTCTCGCGCCCCGGTGGCATGGATGTTTGGATCGAGTTCAAAAGCGCAAGCCCTAGGCAGGCTCAAGCGCTCTTCTGCGACTTCTTCCTGTACGCGGACGTCAAGAAGCCCGAGATCACCAAACGCGAAGGCGAGCTCGATGGGATCAGCCTCCCCACCACACCCCATCCTCTGGATCGATTTCGGAAATTCCGGTGTCGGTATTTGCGTCCGATGCCTCGAGTACCGCAACCTTGAGCTCGAGCTCATTGATGAGAGGTGCGTCAAACAGTCTACCTGACGTTGGCAAAGCAGCTCACGACGCAAATTGCGAATGCATCAAACGGGAAAAAGTATTACTTCATCTTAGATATCGTTCAAGTAGTCATGTCCTATTCCTCGACAAACACCTCTGTGCCACCACCATTGCCGCCGAAACGGAGATCGCTCGGTTTCAATATGCAGAATAAGTCGATTATCGGCCGACAGCGCAATCCCCCCAGCTCTAAGGTCAAGAAACGTGCCTTCATTCAATCTACTTCTTTCAAAGCGGATTGGGGTGCATTGATCCCATTTCCCATATCGGCATGGTTCCGGTTTCGAGTTGTGTCCAGGGATGACTGATTGTATGATGGCTTACTCGTGGCTTTGCCTTCTAGAGCTGATGGAACAGCTTCTTGTGCAGTGGGCTATGTCTTCCTGACTTCTTCGGAGTTAACCTGACTCACTTTCTTGTTTGTTTGTGCATAAAATGAAAAGAAGCCTCATAATCGAGTCATCTAGAAGAAATCCTTCTTATCTCCTGTCAGTTCAGCTTGAGGTTTATCCGAGCCATAGTACAATGCACTGATAGATTCCTCTCTTCTTTTCCCAGAAGAATAAGGCATCAGAAAAATGCGTGCAAGAGCTTTGTATAAATGTGAACTCGGAGTGGGTGTCGCCCCTCCCCGCCACCCACCCACCCACTCAACCCTTCGCCATGAACTTTTATCACATTCTGTTGGGGCTACACATGCTCCTATTGATTGACCATGCTGTGCTTCGAGTACGCATCGCGCGAAGACTTCCTTGGACACAAAGGAGGATATCTAGGATGCAAAAATTCGTGCTTACTTTCTATTTCCTCTCAAAATCACTGCACTGACTTTTTGCCAGCTTCACAAACAGATGCAACATCTCCTCGACTACCTGGGGGTTCCGCCAACGCCTCTTCTTCAACTTCGCAGTTATACACTCGGACCTCTTGTTCCTGAAGTATGTCTGACCACCGCGACGATGGAGAATGCCGTAGACATCATCTATGCTTCCTTGCCGGATGCCCCGGAACAACGCTTCGTTGCCCTCGACATTGAATGGGCGAGTAACTCACCAGAGCTATATCGCGTGGACCTCATCCAACTCGCGGTTCAGCAACATGTGTTCCTCCTCCGGACTCATCTACTTAATGAACTTCCCACGAGATTGACACAATTATTAGGTGATGAAGCTGTATGGAAAGTGTCAGCAGGAATCGCTGGTATGAGAGTCCCATTTCTTCTCTCATTATTCGGCATAACTGAACTAATTGGCAGGTGATGCAACTCGCATCAGGAATAAATTTGGCGTTCCCGTAACCTCCTGTGTCGATTTGACAGATTGGGCGCACTTCGTTTACCCCGATTTCTGGCCAAGAACGCTAACTTGGCTCCAGCTGCTTCTGAACCCCCGTCTCTGGTTCAAGTTTCTGCAACCGTTTATAAAGCTGGAGGAGATGGCAGGCAGACTCCTGCAGGCAAACATTGAGAAGGATGCCACGGTCACGAGGAGCAATTGGGCCGAAGTTGAGCTGTCGGCTGCTCAAGTCCATTGTAAGTTATCCTTTTCAAGTTGTCACTCAGGCTGATCATCTTCTCACTTGCATCTGCTCTATTAGATGCGGCAATCGACGCGCACAGCACGTTTGCTGTTGCTTCCGTCTTGAATCAAGATGCCTTGGCCTTACCGGATGCAGAAATCCATCACTTCCCAATGCTCGATATTGAGTAGGCTGAGGCCCGTTTGAATAGTGCTAACGGTGTTATCTTGTTGAGTAAATTGTTGAGTGCATGCTCTTGTCTTCAAAAGTTGCCAGGAGCATCGTGATTGTATCTATTATTGAATTGCTTCTCGTTGAATGATCATTGTAGACTGAGGTTGTCAATGGTGTTTGCTGTCGCTTTCAAGATGTCATGAAGATGAAGGTAGCTTGAAATCTCAAAACAGAGGTTCAAGTTCACTTGAGTACAGTAGTGGTAGTAGTAGTAAATCTCACTTGAGTCTGACTTGCCACCTGATGTACAGCTTCCCTCCTTACGCACTGATTTTGTCCTGAAACGCCGTTTTAAGGCCATCAGGCAGCCAGGCAACACTTCAGGCAGGCATGACAACGCTTCAACCCATTTAAGGAAGCTCCAGGACGCGCCAGCCGCCGTTAGCAATCTCTGATGTATTACACTTGAGCACTGAAATCCTGACTTGCATTCTGATGCACTGAGAGACGGCTTGCATCCTGAAACACTCCTTATTTCAGTGAGATAAGGCAATCAGTGTATTTTCAGACGAAGTAGCGACCCTTCAGACAGGTGCCAGCCAAATCAGGACGCGTCAGGACGCGTCAGTCGCCGTAAGCAAAAGGAAGTTTCCCTGATGAAGAGAGAATTTAGTATTAGTAAACATGCATTAACGTACTAGTCTACACTGACATGTCATGAATCGTTATAAACAGCACTATGTACTATAGAGTTTGAGACAACTAAACGTTCACTATCTCTCTATACAAGAACTACGGTGTGAAGGGCTGGAATGTTGCAGTGACTCTACCTGCGACCACTAAGTCAGAGTTCAGCAACTCCCCGATATCTTCCCATCTTCTGCGCGGCTCTCGGTGGACTTGTAGTCGGGTTCTGATATGGACCGAAAATCTTGATAGGAGTTGGACTATATGGAAAGGTGGATGGATCCTCCGGGTCCTGGGTGAGCATAAAATAGTGTTAGATCAAGGTAACTTGAAATAAAGAAATGTGAACGTACGTATGGCTTTCGCAAAGGACTTGCGTTCAAGTCCAATGGTGTCATGCGACCAGCCAAAATGTCGTAATTGCTCCCGTCCCATTTCTCTGGATCAAAGCCACTTTGTCGCGACGATCTAGTATTTCTGCCGTTCCTTTTCCTGTAGCGCATGAAGAGAAAGGCGAACAGCCCTAGGAGGCACACAGCGCCCATCGCAACACCGATGATAACTCCTACACCAACGACCCGAGTCGCACCAGTTCCCGAATCCGAGTTTGAACTAGAAGATGCAGTCGCGCTCGTCTCTGCGCTCGTGCTCGTGCTTGTGCTGGCGCTTTTGCTAGTATTCCCGGCCGAAGTAGTAGCGACGACCGATGCCGTACTACTGGTGCCTCCCGCCGAAGACGAAGACGAAGCAGGCGGAGCCAAAGTCGCGGAGGATTCGGGCGCTGACAACAATTTGATTTAAATGATGCATTTAAGATAAAGAAGTAAAGCGACTTACAAGTATCAGACAGCGCTTTTTGTGGGTTAAACTCATCTAGGGTAGTCACGTCCTCGTATGCCCATCCGGGGACGGATGTGCCAGACAGGATGTTTACAGGATAGCTGAAAAAAGTAACCGTCAGGGAGAGCCGATACATCCAAATATAAAGCAGTTCGGCTTACGTTGAGAGCGAAGTACTGTTGCAATTCTTACTCCATACGCTCCATCTACTATTCGTCAGCAAATCGCAACTATTGGACGCGCGTTTGTCACTTACTGCGTGAAGTTCGCGCCCTGGCACATGCTACATGCTGACATCATTGAGTATGCCACAGTACTGCATTGGCAAGGCGTAGGAGAGCTAGGTGCGGTGTAGATGAATCCAGAGGGAAGCGGGCCCACAGTGAAGACTGAACAGAGTTGTGCATCAGTCAACAAGCCCACCATTTTTTTCAGAGCGCAAGTTCACTTACTTCCAGTTGTACATGCCCCTCCAAGATATGCATAAACAGTACAAGGATCCTGTCCTCTCGAATTGTTAAACTAGAAATTGGAGATCGTTCAGTCAGGCTCAACATGTTTTTGCATCTCATGAAGCACAACATACGTTAGGAGCATCTGCTGAGCAAGTCGCGCTTGAAGTGATCTGACCAGATGCAGACTGCAAGAGCGTGAAGAACAGAGTAATGAGTGGAAGGAGAAAGAATGTACCAGCCATGACACTCGAGAAGAAAGGAAGGAGCAGAGAACTTGAAGAGGGGCGATTTCTCTCTTCACCGTTCCTCCGGACAAGTGACTGATAAAGCGGACGAAGAGGCGAATTGAGTGAGCGTTGTTGTACTTCAGCGTGGCTCATGGGTCCACGGAAAATAAGTTAGAAGGCCCTAACAAGCAGTGTCACTGCGTAATACGGCAGTATGTGTACCTGTATTGAAAGAGTTGTTTCCAGGCACAACATCTACTCAATGGTAGATAGATACGTAATCTGGAATAAAAGGCGGAAACAAAGCTATTGTCGGGAGTGTTGTGTGCGGAGGCCCCGAGGGCGAATAGGGAGACGCCGCGATAGTCGTTGACAATCGCAAGAGACAATTATCTTCGCACGCGCATTGCAAGACACGATTGTACGTATACTATCATGTTGTTGAGTCCGAGGCTGCCTTTTGATGGGAACACGCTACGATCCGATGCGGCCTTCGAAGTCGTACGCAGGCTACAGTCGTTGAATCTGCCGTTGTCGTAGTCAACGCAACCGGTCTCAAGACCGTAGCCTTCTTCGCGACTGAGGCACTTAATCACAGGTAATGATTTGCTGGAAGAACTTGAAGTCCCGGCCTCGCATCGACAAATGTTCAGAAGGTACCATCAGATTTGCATACCGGAAAAGCACGCTGGTCCGAAGCCTAAAAAGGGAATTGTTGTGTCTGCGACACCCACAAAAGCAAACAGGCGCGCGTATGAGTTACAGGGAACCGAACTGCGATGCTTTATTATACAAAGGACACGCACGAGGCAATGTGATAAACGACATTACAATTCGGCTTCGTTCCACCAGGGAGAGCCCATCGTTGTAGGCGTCAAAGTAGTACTAGAAGATCTGGACAATGTGCTTCGTCGCGATGAAAGGACAGAATCGATAGAAGGAAGAATAACAGTGGTATCAGGGATGTGGAAGACATTGATTTTCTGAAGATCAGGGCCGGAGGGCTGAGAAGTGTGTTCGGTAGAAACCGTCGTCCCAGCCGTCAGTTTCTGAACCACTATATCCATACTCGGTCGACTTTGCGGATAGTGATCCCAGCAGCTTACAATGAGCTTCCAAAGCCGATCCGAGAGTCCAAGTTTTCCAGCATGGTCGGGTGGTCGAGGAGGCCTCTCCTTGCTGCGGATGACACGCAACACAACATCACCATCACGCATTCCGGAGTACGGCACGTCCAATGTGAAGATCTGTAGTTCATGCAAATAAGACTTTTTGTGGTGAAGAGAAATACTAAGTTATTCACCTCCCAGCACAAAATAGCGAACGCATAGACATCACTGTAGGTTGTGACTTGACAGGAATTGTTGGTTCCATTAAAGCTATTCGATGCGAGAAGTTCAGGCGCTTGCCACCTTAGTGTCCCTCCGCCACGAAAAGACGGTCCGGCACAACTAGCCTGGGAGTCGAAGAACTGAGCAAGGCCAAAGTCAGCCAATCTTGGTTGACCTTGGTCATCAATCAAAACATTAGCCTGGACTGAGGCATCAGTATGAAGTTTCGAACTAAATTGGTAAAAAGGCGCCGTACCCCGCGAAGATCCCCATGGACGACTAAAGGCTTTAATGCATGTAGATATCGCAGTCCCATCGCGATTCCTGTGATCTTACGCAGAACGTTGAAGTCAGTCGATTGAAGAATGATTAAGGCGTCAGGAGCTTACCATATGTCTCCGATCTACGGAGGTATGTTCTTTCAAATATGTTGTTACGCAGCCATTTTCTAACCAAGGCGAAACCATCGCCAGCTGCGGCGCAAACGCATCCACAGCTACGCCATAGAAGGGCAGAACGTTGCGATGCTTGAGCTGCCTCCATAACATGGATTCGGTACAGTAATCCTTTAACAAATTGTCAATCAGCCTGCTAGACATGAAGAATAATTCGCGTTTACCATTTGTATTCGATTTCTCTCCTTATCCGTTAAGTTGAATAACCGAAGAACTTTCATGGCGACGAGAGTACTTCGCAGACTGCCTTTCCATACGTCAGAGAAGCCACCACCTCCGACGGGATTCGTGCCCAGCCTTTCGACGTCACTGATAACGAGATATTCTGGAAGTTCACCGCTTCGTCTTACAAGTTTTTGCAGAAACTTTTCACAGAACCTATGGTTCGTTACTTGCAGGTCGATGAGCTATACCCGAGGACACGTAAGAGACACATAAGTATCACAAGAGTCAAATCAATGGACATTATAGCTCACCGATTGTAGAACGTTCATAAGGGTATTTCGTTCCTCGCGCTTGAGTCGCATTGCATGATCGATATCTTTGTCCCCGAGCACCAATATCGCATCTACGACCTGCTTCATATCATCATGATCGTATGCCAGACACTCTCGGAGTAGTTGCGACCAGACGCGAGCCAGTGGTATCTCGCTTGCGTATGCTACGAGCATTTCGACGTGGCTGAGTACCTCGATCAGGGACGATTTGATTTGGTCGTGCCTTGCAACAGCTTCCAGCACTGTCCAAGCCTCCCAGTCACTCGTACGTCTCAAGAAAGACTCGTGATCTCTACACCATGGTCAACCAATAACTTCGTTCAGAGGTAGGTGTAACTTACATCCCATTGATAGTTCTCGTGATGTAATGGAGTGGGAGGGTCACCGTTGCTAAGAATTCAAGAGCTTGGATAGCGTAGTGAACTGTAAACTAAAAGCGAGCGTAAGGATGGAAACTAACATAGTTTTTGGTGTGCCCTTACTGGATATATCTTCATGCTGTGCTGCAGTGCCATCCAGCGATGCTTACGGCGCCGTGGTAAACACTCGAAGAACAATTCCTCCACTGCGCGGAAAACAATACTTCTTCTTGACCCTCCTGGGGCGTAGAGGTCACGATACGAGGAGTGTGTTTGCGCGTCTGGGATGAAGGGATTATCCGGGACAGTATGGAGGGAAATGAGTGGTTCGATATTGGTATCGTGCTCGAGACAGGGTATATTATATGAAGTAGGGTTTGCGTTGAGATTCTCGGTGCTGAATCCATCATGTAGGAATGTTGCATGTGACGCGGTCGGTACCGGGACGTAAAGGTGGTTGGTTGTAGCTAAGGTTTTTGAACCCGGGTGCTCCAAGACATGCGTGCTTTCTGTAGCGTCAGAAGCGTCGAAATCGAAATCTGCATGAACAAGTATCAAAAGCTAATCCAAATAGTGTACCTAATGTACATACCTGAATCGGAGAACGGTTCTTTGGGGGAGTCACACTCATGGGGAGGT
The DNA here is from genome assembly GCA_910574455.1 of Trichaptum fuscoviolaceum. Taxonomy (NCBI): domain Eukaryota; kingdom Fungi; phylum Basidiomycota; class Agaricomycetes; order Hymenochaetales; family Trichaptaceae; genus Trichaptum; species Trichaptum fuscoviolaceum. The sequence goes on along the minus strand of CAJSYZ010000012.1, from coordinate 2,114,439 downwards.
AACGAAGGCGAAGCACGGACTTGCTCTTCCGGGGCTGGCGTGTATATTATCTTGCGATCCCTGTTAAGCCATGCCTTCAATTGATCGAAATCAGCTTCCTCGGGTTCATAGTCGGACTCGATAACAATTTGCTTTCGATTAATGAAAGATCCGGTTCCTTGTCTGATGAGTAGGCGTTCCTGAGTTGGAGTCAAGGACCTCATCGCGCATTGCCCGTAATTTTCGTCATTGTGCAAGCTTGATTTGGTGACAAGTCCTGCCGGTGCAGCATTATGGGTAGCTTCGTTAGACTCGAGAAGACAGAGGTTCCCCTGGTGGGTGAGATCTCTACTTCCAGAAGCACGGGGTTTCTCCGGATAAGGAGCTCTGCTCGCATTGCCTACGAGAACGAGATCGTCACCCCTATCTAGAACATCTCGTTGGACATGGAAGATGTGGGGTGTACATGGGCCGTTGTAACGTCCATCTATCATAGCCGGCTCCAAGCGCAATGAACCAGCATGGCTCATTATCGGGACCTGTTGGTGACGAGTGTCGACATGCTTGCACATATTAAATTAGTTAAGTTTGCTTTACAGATATTATCTGGAAACTCACGGAGGCTGCATCACCGTCCATGCAAATGAAGTACGACGACCATCAAAGCCACAACACCTCGAAAACCCTGACGAAGGGCTAACCTTCATCCTCCTCATGTCACAACCTAAACGCTTTTATCGAGGAAGGCGATTGATGCAACGTGTTGCGCGTGAGGATACCGCAAGGTCGAATCGATGTAGGTGAGGCGGCGCTTCTCGATAGCTGTGCTGATTGGCACTGACCAATGCATTCTCGCGTCGTCAACTTGAAGCGAAGCTGCCATACACAGGTTGAATAGTTCTCTGTATGGATAACACAGTCAAAGTGAAGCCTGATGGTTGCTAATGCGGTGCAACATACTGTATATATGGGCTCCTCCTCGACGACGGCCGGGACCATACGTAGTGCCAGGTCCTATACTATCATGCTAATACGGGAAGAAAAGACTTCAGATATGCATTAAGTGCATTTGGATGCGTGTCGCTGAGTCGCTCACCATTATATATATATGTAAAGCGAGACTGTTGCACACGCCTATGCAAGACGAACGTGCTCATATGAGCTACGATGTCCTGAGTGATAGATCAGTAGAGTAAATAGCATAATGAATCAGAGAGTAAGTCAAAAGGCAAGTTGAGTTTTACATGCCCCCAGCCCAGTACTACTAGTAGTACGCGTTGTTTACATCTGTTTGAACATCGACTTTAAGTTGAAGCAAAACTTGAAGCACGTGCACTGCGTGCTCTTATCCTCACCCGTAAAAAAAGTATACAAGGAGGTTCATGGCCTGAACTTTTCACCTTAGGCAACGGATTTCAGGGTCCAATAGGGCCTCTTAGGGGTAGTTCTTTTTGCAAAAGAATAGACCTAACCATATGAAAGCTCACGATGTTCGTTCCCCTGTAATCCTGAAGAAGATCGTGGGACGCACTGAAGTCGTGCGACTTCGGCCTGGAGGTCACCGAACTTCGTCGATCTGCCGATGTTCGTTTCGTTGTTACCCGGAAGAACATCGTGGGACCCACTGAAGTCGTGAGACTTCGGCGTGGAGGTCACCGAACTTCGTCGATCTGCCGATGTTCGTCCCCCTGTTACCCTGAAGAATATCGTGCGACCTACCGAAGTCGTGGGACTTTGGCATGGAAGTCGCCGAACATCGTCGCCGACGCGCGCGTCGATCACGATATTCGGCATTGACCAGATTTGGAAATAACCCGCCTTCCAGATGTTCGTGTTCGATATCTGGTCTGTAAATATATTATATTAATTCGTAAAATTGCACAATAAATCAGAATAATTCACAGTAGGTGTATGTTGATGATGGCATTGCTATCCGGACGTATCTTATATAGAAAACGTAGGTAGTGATGTTTCCAGTGAATGAAAGAATAGAAGAAGTTAGAATAAGATAAAACGTTGCGAATAAATAGCTAATAAATCATCATTAGCAAAATAAATTATCGGATTTGTTTTTAAGCATAGACTATATCATAGATAATCATTACCAGGTGTATATGAGCTGATAGAGGTACCGGTATATGTGTTATATTCATCAAATATAAATGGGTCTAAATTGTAATTGAAATTATTCACATGAATGATTCGAAGTAAGTACAGACGTGATCGGATTTTTTTAAAGCATTTAACGAACAGTAAAATGACTCTTGGCAAGTACAGACACAATCGGAGTTTTTTTGGGGTTTTTTTGAAAGATTTCAGAGAACTAAACATAAATGTCGAACGAAGCACTTTTTTATGGGGGGGGGAGGGGGTGGAATGAAACAAAATAGAAGGGAGAGACTACTCGTCTACACTCGGGGGTTGAGCGAAGCTCTCAATGAGATCCGAACGAGCTGGAACGGAAATTCCGGACGGATTTGGGATTAAAAAGTTGATAAGAGCTTCGGAAGCACTTTCGAAGCTCTTAACCCATCCAGCATCCGCCCAATCCTGGTATAACTCGCGAACTGAGACTTTGCCGACTTTACTATACCAGGTCCTAACCATCCGATCAAAGGTCACCGTGTGGAATCTACGCTCGTCGTAATCTTCATAAAGCCAGGAAGGCAGGAATTCCTCGATTTCTGCGAACGTGTAACGGGAAACCATAGCTGCGGCCGGAATCACAATAGGGATGATTCGCTCCTCGTTTACAATAGCTTGCGCGCGTCGATGAAGGTATGTACTCGTTAAGACTTGATTAACGGGGTTGTTGCCGCGCCGGTGAAGCGGAATAGCGTCAAAAATTGCCTTCGGATTGATCGGAGGCCCGGGAAGAAGGTCTCGGTCGATGACGGACAGAGTTACGTCTTCTCCGGAGACGCCGTTTTGCTTCGCGAGCGCGTATATCAAGATCGCCCGGTATAGGTTTTGAGTTGTCGAGATAAACTCGGTCGGCATGTTCGTACCCCGCATATGCTGAATAAAGCGATGGCCTTCGAAAAGAGCGTCCGGGACCGGCATTTCTACCGGAATAGTGTGCGGGTCTTGGCCGATGTTATAGGCTCGTTTCGAGCGTCCGGAGAGAATTCCATGGGCCGGGACGTAGAGACTGTCGGACGACAACTGCTCAACGCGGAAGAGGAAGCGCTTGTCCATTGATCTGAAGGGTGTAGAGATTGTTTAGAATACGAAGACGAGGATGAAGATAAATATGAAGATGAATTAAAGATTAGAATACATACATTTTAAAGGTGTTAACGGACGGACGTGTAGTCGGATTGCAAAGTGGTAGGATATTCGGGTTGTCGGGAATGCGAAATAATAGAGCGAGAGGACGATGGTTCAGGATAGTTGGAAATCGTATAGCGAGGATGAGTGGTGCAATCAAAATATGATAGGATATCGGGTTTATTGGGGAGGACGACGGTTGAGGATATTCGGAGAAGCGTAGTTTATTGACGGTGGTATAGCACAGCAGCGCAGCAAGAGAGGATTACGGAGATGTATTAGATTTTGGAGGGCGTATAGATATTGATGAGAAACATACCAATGAATGGAATGGAATAGTATTCGAATATGAAGACGTTCCGTAGGAGACGATGTAGTCGCGGATGAGTTTGAATGTTGAGTAGTAATCAATAGTATTAGGTTATGATGAATGAGATGTTTTGTAATTGAAGACGTATAGTTAAGAGGCGATGAAGGTTATGCAAGATATACAGCAGAGTAGAACAATTATCAGTATGACGAATACTAATAGAGAAAGCGAGAATGATGCGTACCGGGATATTGTACGGCAATTATGCTTACGGGGTAGCTAGCTAAAGTGTTATGCGGAATTCAAGGATAGCGTAATGATACAGGTAGAGGGGGTGGAACAGAAGAGGAAAGTAATTGGGTAGTGAGTAGAATTGTAACCAAGAATAACGAGAGAGTAAATACCTCAATTATGTTATCAGATAGTAAGCGTAAGTAGTCTTACGCTTATCTGTTAAATACTCAAGTAGACCTATACATTGTCTTTACAGCCACGATGAAGGGGATACGATTGTTAGAAAATAACGCTTTATCGGAATATATGATGGCTTACTTCATGTAATAGGAGATTCGCCAACAGCAGCCTCTTTAGGGTGATAGATGGTTATCATTATATGTTATGGCCATAAGCAGCCATAAAACATATTGAGCTACATCATCTGGCTTTATTAGGTTTATAACGCTATGAAGAAGATGGGGATGAGCAATGAGCATTCAGATGCTTGGTATGTAAACAACTGACATACCTAATATGGACGGTCGATCATTTGTTTCGGGAGTTTCCGAGAGTGCACGATATTCGTGATAACTTCGAGATGCAGCTGATATTTGAAATAAAGTGATGCATTATAATCGCTTGTAATAGGAGAGTAAATGCTACTCTGCTTTAAAGTGCATCTGATGTAAAGTGTGTGAGGAGATGTTATGATTTACTGCGAAATATTAGTTGGTTCTTATCTGTAAGATGTTCGTGGTAATTGAGATCTCTGATAGATAATTAGGCAGAGATATGTTGAGTTAACGGCTTTGTTGAGAATGAAAGCATGGATTGTACTGAATCTGAAAGTTCAGTGAAGGTAGATATAAGAAGAAAGAATCGTCTGTCTTAGAATGTTATCAAAGTGGTATTGAAGTGATTAGTAATAGTAGTACCCGATATGGAATGTTAAGTCTATGTCGTATCACTCTTTGATGATCTTGATCTTGCTTCATCTCCATATTCTGATTTGCTCTTTGGTCAATTGGCCTACTGATGATCTCGCTATATATCCTTAAGGAACATCTGCATAAATTGAGAAGATACTATGCACAAGATTTCAAGAAAACTCGCAATATAGTATTCGGAGACTACGTTAAAGCTAAAGTAATAATACATCGAGGATGGAAGATGCACATGAAAAGTGCGCAAGAAGGCATAATGTTCAAGACAAGTGGAACAAGAAGGTATGTTTTACGACTTTTTATTTGAAGAAAAGAAACGAAAAGCGAAGTGTCTGTCACTGAAGAAGAATATAAAGAGCTTCTTTATCTTTTTACCTTCTTTCCGGCTTTAGAAGTATGTTGACGTGTTTTAACTGTTGGTTGAAGAGATGGTAGAAGATAGCTAGGTAAGTAGGTACAGTATCTGAAAGAGGAGGCTGGCTTACTTTGGGGAAGCTTAGATGTAGAAGGATTATTGAGGTCCTGTTCATTATGAGTCGCTGGCATTGGTTTGGCTTGAACGGTTTTCGGCTGATCCTTCTTTTTTTCCAGCTTTTCGCGATCATCTGGTACAGAAGGCGATTTCTCAAGATTATCATCAGAGCTCACGGGAATATAACTCTCTCGATTTCGCTTGCGTGGATTCGGGTAAGCCTCGTTATCATCAGCTCTCTTGACCTATAATGTGGTGAGTAAGATATGCTACGTCTTAGAAAAGAAGGTCGATACTTACACGAAAATTTCCTTTAGAAGAAGCAGGAGTATCCTGTATTTGATATCGAGTTTAGATGTGGTATGAAGGATAGAATGCTAATATGTTACCTCTTTATTGCCAGTGATCTTCGCTTTCGAAACATCTGTATCGCTGGAATTTGAATCGGAAGGCTCGTCGAGTTCATTCTTGGGGCGTATTGATGCAACACAAATACGGGTATTTTCATCTTTAACGTGCCATATGCTCTTCTTGTTATCGAGCTCGTAATAGCTCCCATCAGCAGTAGGAGTGGTCCGAATAATAATGGGCAAAGGCGATTTACGATTTGCTAATAAAAGGTTAATTGATGATCATTTTCAAGCAATTGAACACTAACCTTTTGTCCATTTTATTACTTCTAGCTGGTTCTTGTGCAAGGCGATGGCAAATTGATATTGTTCTTGCTTTTCAAGACCGGAAAAGCTCTGTTTTTTTAGACTTCCATCGCCAAGGAGGCGAACGTTGCATGGCCAGCCAATAATCATGATCTGCAGATCATAGAGATTCTTTACGAGGTCCATCCAAGGAAAGGTACTGTATATTGCTCCGGCTTTCCCGCGAAATGGGATATGATTTTGAACTACAATGATTGTGAGTTCTGATTCATGTGATGTGATTATTGTGGAACTCACCAAGAAATAAACCCATTTTGTGCGTTGCCCATTTCCTCATATCTTTCGCACATAAGGCGTTAATGTTAAAGTTGGAAGGCAGGTCTACAATCAGTTCGTTGTTATCTGTGTAGCAAGTCGTGACTGGTTCCAACAGAGGGGCTGCTATTTCGAATCTTGTGGACGACTCTGCGTTGTCTTTGACTTTTGAATCCTCATTTCTGTCGGCGTTCACTTGATTGATTTCTTCGTCAGAAATCACTTGACTATGAGATTATTTGGTGAGTTTCCGATCAAGTTTATTACTGATGAACTCACGAAATATGGACTCGTAGATAATGCAACATATCCTCATCTGGTATGTGTAGCTTCTTCGGAAAGAACTAGATCATATTGATTTAGTACGTGATGAAACATCGGATATGAAACCAGACATTTACCCCTTTAGTTGCAGTTGACTCAATCAATCTTGTTGTACTGTCATGAGTATCAACTCGTATATTGTCAGCAGCAAACAAAATAACCGATTGAAATCCGTAGGCTGTCTCAAACGTCTTGACCTTATACATAAGACGTGAGGATGCTGTAGTTAAAGGTTGAAAAGATGATACTTACAGTCTTTTGTAGATAAACAGCCGAAGATTCGAACGCATGCTTTCTGCCCGTCAAGGTTGTCTTCCCTTCAACAGCGCATTCGGCTGCATGCATATTGTCTACGGCTTCTTTCCATTCCTCGTCATTGGCTTTCAATTCGTTATACTGTTCACGTATGTCTTCTTGAGCTATCGGTCCGTTCATTGATGTTATCGCATATTGGAACTTGTTGAAGTAGTTGTCTCCTCGCCTTCTCGACGGCACTATGGCGTCCTTGACAAGGTCGAAAACTTGTGTAAAGTTTAAGCCAGTTTCTTTTGCTCTGCTGCTGATAAGGTTAGAGATCTCTTCAGACAGATCCTTGATGATCGCATTTGTTGCCGACGACCGACGACCCTTTCGCGCAGGACCGTCGAAACCAACAGCAAGATTGGTGTCAACTTTTTCACCCTGATCTTCGTCGGATGCCACGTTCTCTGTGGACTAGATAGTCAGTATCTAATTATCTCTGATTTATCTTTACTGACCAGCTTTGTTCTTTCCTTTTCCATCCTCATTAGGTCTTTTCCCTTCTTGAAGTTCTTCGAAGTTCTTGACGTCGACATTCTTGCTGGCGACTTCCTTGCTATCTTTGACAGATTGGATGCGAACAAACATTTGTCGGACAACTTTTGCTGCATTGATTTGACGAGGGGCTGGTGTAGGTGACGTTAGACTTGGTCTGTCTTCCTTCGTAGCTCCTTCTTCATCACTGGAACCTGACAACGGAGACGACCCAGGAAGAGGTCCTTCGACGGATACGCGACGATTATAGACGATTTCGCGTGTATTAGGGTCCGGAGTAATGTATGTCCTCTCACTTTCGTCTCCCCCTCCATATTGTATGCTGGGAGTGAGAATGACTTGTTCGTGAAGTACATCGGGCTGATTTTGGCTCGAATAGTCTACATATGGCATAAGACCATTGTAGTGAGTGTGCCCCAACGAAGGATTGATTCCGTCTTCGGACCCAGGTTCATTTGAAATAAATGGTGGAAATAAATCATAATGAGTAATACCAGAATTCTGTTCGTTCTGTGGTGTTACTGAAATTGATTGAGGGTCGTCTAGGGTTTGACTCCATAAAGGAGGGTCCGACCGACCGTCGTTTCGTGATGTACTAGGGGTCTCGCAGTACTGCGATGAAGAGCTGTAGTCCGGCGTAGATGATCTAATGTAAGCTATTTAATAAGTAATTCTTGTTACGATAACATTGAGATGTATACTGACATAAAAGCTTGCCCTTTGTTGCCAACACCTTGAAGGTGTTGTTCCGGGACTTGAAACCTCCTAGGTGGCATCCTCTTTCCGATAACTGTGACTAGAGTGCTTTTAATTACGTCTAAAATTTCAAAGGATAAAAAACATATACTTACATTTTGAAACTTAATATAAAGCAAGATTACTTCACTCTGAAAGAGCCAGTCAACGTACGAGAGAGAAGGAATGACTGAATTTTTTCACGATTGACGACTTCGCGAACGAGGCAACGCCACGAAGATCCTCCACTATTACCATTCCTGAAGTTCTGAACATCTGCAGAACTTCTTCTGAACATCTGCAGAACTTCTTCAGAACTTCTTCAGAACTTCTGCAGAACTTCTTCAGAACTTCTTCAGAACTTCTTCAGAACTTCTTCAGAACTTCTGCAGAACTTATGCAGAACTTATGCAAAACACCTGCATGAATCAAGTTTTTCGGGGACACCTATACGAAGGTATGTGCGTTTAAACTGTAAGATAAATTTATTCTAGCCAATTGGAGTGTTTATAGTTGTCCTGCAGAACGTCTGCAGAATATCCGCAGAACATCTGCAAAACATCGTCATGATCGCAGATGTTCGGTAACACCTGTACGAAGTTCTTTACGTTTAAATTTTAAGTTTAGCACATTCTAGCCAATCAGAATGCTTATAAGTGTATACCGTCTATGAACCTGCCCTTTCGTTAATGTACCACATATATTCTTCACCGTACTATCTAACTTTCACTCTCTTACGATCTTCATAGTTCAACACAGTCAAGTAAGTAATGTACTGTTTAGTATGTAATGTCAATGATAATAACTCTTTGAAGTTTGAAATGGGTAGAAAAGCAATACATCTTACGAGTCAAGATAAGAAAGTTGCAAGACTGAAGTCATTAACTAAGTACCGTAAATCAGATAGGTATAGAAACTTAAGTTTCTGTACAAGAGAAGAATCTCTAATATATAACCAGGGGCAAGAATTATCGTCAAACCGAATATAAGAGACGATCTGAGAATGCACGAAAGAGCAAGATACACACGGAACAGAATTTGAAAATACCTATGATGCTTTGGGACAATTCGTTATTGTCGGAATGGAGACGATATGATGCAATTAAGAGGGAAAAAGAGGCAGCTAGAGTGCAGTACTGGCTTTCCATGTTTGATCAAATGTTCCAGCACCTTAATTTCGAAGAGATCATTATAGATAATTTGATTAGATCATAAGAAGGCTTATTTAGATACATTCAAGATACATTATGAAGCGGAAGTGCGTTGCATTGCGTGAACAAAAATGCTCTGAATCGCGATATATCTCTTTCTCTCACATTGACAACATCAAATCCACGAAGTGTTGCAAGGATCTGAGCTAAGATCCATACACCACAGTCATAACCATTCGATTGAAGCTTTGTTTTCTGTAAATATGAATTAGATGGAAAATCGTAAGATATGTTGTACATAGCACATACAACAATGTTCAGAACTTTCCAATTAGTGTGATTGGTATCAAGTGAGATACAAACATCTTTTGAAGCTGATATGCGGAGAAGTCGAAACATTATATCAAAGACAATCTGCAGATGTAATATTTAGATATTATTTCACTATGAAAGTAGGCGACGACTCACTGTACGAATTTTGTGCTCATTACCCTTATTTGAGAGGCTGTCAAATACATGTAATGTTTTTGAGCCAATATAAGCAGTTGCAAGTGTCCAGTGACATTCGTCTGGAAGATGTACCGGAAAAATCCAAACATCAGTATCCCAAAAACGAGTACCTTTTGCCATGCGCCACAGTTGTTCGTCGTTTGTCGAAGAGGTAAGGAAGGTGGAGAAAATTGAGATTGGTCGATCATCGTAGTATTCATGAAGAAGCGAACTGCAGTTTATGATGCAGTCACTAGTAAGAAGAGACTTTCGAGAACCTAAGCTTTTGAACAAGTTGACATCAAATAAAAGACCTGGCCAATTTTGCTGCTTTGTCTTGTATCGGTTTCGATATGGTCCACGAGGCACAATCTTCATTGAATATGATTTAAGCTGGAGGTCGTCGAAGTCATCTATTTTTAATGCCTAGATTTATAATTTCAGTTCGCTGTATTTAAGACTATTCAAAGATTAAACTTACATGGAGGTTCTTCTCTTCGTCGATCAGCGAAACTGACTGTAGCTCAGTTGATAACTGTTCATCATCTGAAGTCGATGTGGAATCGGAATCGCTTGAGTTTTCGCGATGATCTTCGTCGTTAAACGCTTCTGCAAGAAGTTCGGCAGATATTTTCAGACTATCTTGCGATTCCAATCCTTCTTGGTCTTCAGTTTCCGTTCCCTCCCCAATGTTGTCATTAGCTACGTAGTCGCGGAACGGAACAAACAGGAATTCATAGGCAGTCGGGTTGTTGGTATATGAATTTGCAAAACGTACTGCTTCCTTTTGGTGCGAGTCCCACCGAAAGGAAGAGGTAAGAGAAGTTGACCATCTGAATCGTAATAGACGAACATCTTCACACTTTTGACGCAAGATAGCAATCATTGATAGTTCTACATATCATCAGAAACACAAGATCTTAATTCAACAATGAATTCATACCTTTAGCAGATCGTAGTGCGATTTCGAGTACACGAAGTTCGCGAGAATAGAATCGCAGAAGATTTTCAGCTTCTCGACCCAACCTGCGATGTTCTTCGGTACTTCTATCGATGTCGTGAATAAAACGAATTCCTTCGCGAACCTTCGGATCAATAAGCCAGGCTTGATTATTGGTGTTGATCGTGTTTGAGTCCACCCAGACATCAAACATCAATGTTTCGTCATTTCGAAGCTCGGAAAAATCAGTCGGGAGTGGCGAAGGGATGGGGAAGTTTGGAGAAGGAAGTTCAAATGAACGTAAGGTCTCGCAGTAATCATTGAACTTTTTAATAGCTCGTAAAAGTGCTGGCTTCCGTTTCTGTATATTTTTCCGTGCCTGCTGGTGAAGTCGGGTTCCTTTTGAATTCGTTTAAAATATCATAATTCAAAGATATGACGGAGACATACCAAGAGCTTCTTCCCTTCCTCCTACAGCTTGATCTAATCTATCGAACTCAAAGAAGGCAGCGACAGCTCGCATTTGAATATTCCGTTTTAAATCCCGTGCAAGAACAAGCGTCTGAACAAATTGCATTGGGAACCCCCTAAGGTCAGGGAATCCTTCACCAATATTCAGAGATTCGAATAGGCCTTCAATGTTTTGAAGTAGAGTTGCCTGCATTGCATCCATGACATTAAGATAATCACCGGACAAAACCATTGCAGTTCCACTCCCAATCAATTGCCGTGTAGTCTGAATAGCTTGAACGACAGTCTCAATATCTTCTCGGAGTGAAATTATGGAGTTAAGACCTTCTTTAAGTTTTGAAGGTACATCTTAATGATAAAATTAGCTTTCTATTAGACAAAAGTTACATGGCTTCCAACTTACGAGCTCGAACTGACAGTTGAGCCTCTTTTTGTAATCTCCATTGCTCCTTAAGTTCTGCAATGGAATATTGTAGCTGTGAGAGCCCCTTCTGAGCATCTGCTCCTCTGTCTTTAGTGGCCGCCAAACGTCGGCGGATCCATGACCCTAGATCATTCCTTAGTACTCGCGTTATAAATTCAGCTTGTCGGTCAATTATCCAAATCCGTTTCTTGCGCTATTTCATGAAATCAACGCACGTTTAATAAATAATATGTTAAATAAACGACGTACCCCAGATGTTCTGGTCACACCAATAAGCTTGCGCAAACGAGACCATAAGCGTTCCACCCCTTCTCCGTCAGTTAAACCTGTACCACATTGTAGTCTAGGGTTGTATACAAGCTGACAACTCCATTGATGACCATACGAATGCATAGCTGACGTTGCAAATTGTAGCCGACTAACGGTTTCTACCGGTAGAATGTCGTACTTAAATTTTTATTAGTTCGACTTCTAAAATATATAAGATCTTACTTACCAATGTAAGACTACGATCCAATACACACCCTATATCATACAGTACCAGAACTGTAGCTGTAGCAGGAAGACCATTGAATAGAGCTTCGATCAAGGCAACTGAGTATTTTTGCTGCTCGCCTGGACTGTCTATGTTCGCGAAGAAAATTGGAATATCATGACGACATACCAAGGCCATTAAGCCCATGTCATCAAACCGCTTCCCATTTGTTTTCGCTTGCTTCTCATCCGCCGCCTCGAACGATGATTCACAGGCATCAATCGCATCTTCCGGAACCCTAGTGAAAATCCTGCGTTGACGACCAGCTTTGCGAGCTATCTCGATACGTTTTCCAACCTTGTCTACATCCTCCTTCGAAAGAAAATAGGATGCATTATAGAACTCGGGACAGTCGCCAGAATATCGCTGATGTCGATGGTGGAAATTTCCATCGATTGCTACATGAATGTCGGCGACTCTGAAACAACAATTTAACATTGTGTCTTTTAGAACAATAGTACATACTCTTTTCTTCCAAATGTAGCTTCACCAAAGCATGCTGGGGCATTTCTGAACCAGTGCATCGAAGCATCGACCATAATTCAAACCCGAAACGGCATGTTCAACCCCACCTCGTTCTATTCCTTATCATTAGAATATCACATAGTCATCAGATAGTACCCATCATACCTTTATCTTCCAATGCAATAATCTCATTCCGGACTTTTCTGACCTCATTATCCACTTTTGAATGAAGCCTATTCAATAGCATTGAGTACCATTGTACTGCATTCCCAAACCCTCGGCGATATGGATCTTCTATTAGTCCTCCCTACACTTTATTCAGAGATAGTTACATTATAGAGGATACGAATTAACTCACATTCGAGTCCACTGCTCGCATGCCATTTAATTCATAAAAGTCTTTAAGGGCAAGAGCAAATCCAGTCACTGCATCTCCTGATCGCTCATGTAACTTCAAATAGAAGTCCATTAGCTGAATTGATACCACAACTCTCGGCTGAATGGGAGACGTTGGAAAGAAACCATGCAAAATAAATTGCTGATAAAGCGTTCGACCCAAAAAACATTGGCAAGCAACTATCTCCTTGACTTCAAATACTGTTAACAGTCTTCATCAGTCATTCGTCATCTAATTAAATAATTTCCAACTCACCATTCCAGCTTAAGAAAGTTATCGTACGTTGTTGGCGACTACAATCGAAATCCAGACACTCAGTCGTTAGTCTATCAGGCTGATTGCCAGACACAAAAATCGCCTTCACATCCATCAACGATTGAACCAGATGAGGGAGAAGGTCAATCCATCTCTGATACAGAGTTGTAAGTCCGATTGAAGGTTCGACCTTTCGCCGTCGTTTTTTGTTCTGCGGCACAGTCGTTTCTGGACTCGCAGTTATTGGTGTATTCTCCGGAGCAACATCTTCAGCATATCCATGCACAACATTGCTACTTCCTTCGCATCCATCATCATTCTCGCCAGCATTCTCTCCTTCTTCTTCTATGTCTTGTCTTGTCTTGTTTCGTATATAAGCTTTGTATTTCGCAAGTTGTCGCTTATTTAAAGCACCTGCTACAAGCCTATCCTTCCCAGCCTTAGACTTCGATCGATTTGCTGGCGAAGGCTTGTGTGCAAAGTTGACAGTACGTATGCCATAGATCTGAGATTTCGCAGTGTTGACTCTAGCCATAGTCAAGATCAAAGAAAGCACAGACAAGCTTAGGATGAGTCAAGGATAACAAGTTAAGACGATAGAGATCCGACGCGACGCGACGCGACCCCAATCCGAATATAGATGGCGAACATCTCTCCAACGTGCAGAACATCGTACTGGTCATTCGTAAAGAAAAGCTCGCGATCATCTGCCAGTGGTGATGTCTCGCGATAGAGTACGAACTTCGCCGTGACTGCCTACTAAAAAAGAAAACCTGAACTCCCACGGTCACCTAGTATTCTACAAACGGCAACTTTAACTTGAAGTTCCTGACTGTCTGCGAATCCAATCCCTTTCCTTTTTAGTCTTCTAATCCTTCAACTAACACCTTCATCACACATTGGTTTCACAAAATGATACATTCTATGTTGAATTCGAGCTCGAAACTTTCAGAGATTATATACATATATAAGAGTAATGTACATAGAGGTCTATTTACTATAAAATCCAATGTAATAAGTGGGGGGAAGATACTTTACATACCTTCTTAACACCATTCACTAGCATATATCGTACATACTGTCTCTCTCTTCGTACGCCACACATACGATCAACGCACATATAGGTTCTCAGAACATTATAAAGGTTAGTCTAACCGCTTATCACTCATAACAGAACACTAACAGCTTTTATCTTCATTTCTTCCTCATCTACTATCCTACATATCAATATCGTGTTACATTACCTTGCTTTCTATCCCATTCTATCATCGCTCTCACTATTATATCACAAAACACGGTACGTTCTTAAATTACTACACCATCTATTCCGTTAAACTAATACATCTATTACATCGCTTCACCATTGCACATCTATTCACCGGCATTCATTTCTATCAACTCTTGAATCCTATTGTAATTCTACTTCATATCTTATAACATCGCATCATATATCGACATACGGGATCTAATCCTTATACGCTCTCAAAATCTGTACGTCTACGCAACTCTCGAAATACCGAAATCCATCGTATACTAATTCACCCTCCTCATACTCATTTCTGCGCTATTTCCCTATACTTCGTACATAGAACTCAACCGGTAAGCCTTCCTAAGCTCTATCTGCCCTCTTTACGCCATTTCTGATATTATCGTCATCTACATAGTATCATGCTGCTCTACCGCATCGTAACCTCCCGTTCCAAGTCAAAGATGGTTACGGGCCTCGGCATGCTATCGGAAATGGCATTTGAGGCTCATGAGGAAGGCCAGAGTCCCTTCCATATTCCGGCCGAATTTCCGGACCCGAAAACGGCTCCGCATTTGCACATAATCATGCGGCATCTTAAAGGCAGCCATTTTAAGACTCCGTACATCTCCCTCACTCCCTCGTTCGACCGGGCAGTTCTATTTGCCCTTTCGGCCAGTCGCAAATATCCGGAACAATGTCCCATTAACGATACAGTCCTTTATGTGATCGACAGTGAGCGCCTTCTCGATCCACCATTAAACGCCACACTTTTCTGGCGTGACTTCAAGGACGCGATGGTCAACAAAAATAAGACGGAATATAACAGGGTCTATATGTCCGTAAACAATTCACAAGAGCATCTTGCTCTTCGAGCAATTCCGGAGCAAGCCATAGTTTCCGCGCACCATTTCGGCACCATATCTCCGCTTCTCCCTCCTTGGTTCTTCGACAACTACAGCACTCTCGAGCTTTATCAACCGGAAGCGAACGGTAGTTCGGTCTTCTACCGAATGGCCCTTGAACGTAAATGGAACATATACGTCGAAGATATTGAAAAGGGTATATATGACCTAAGTTGCCAGGAAGCCTGTTTACAGCTCGCTCGGGTGCTTTTAAACGCACCGGATACTCTTGAAGGGGACACCGACGTCCATTTCCTTAGTCTAGTCCTTAGCGACAGACCAATCAGTCCTCCTTTCGTTACTGGTCTCTCCGGGTTCTAAATTTTTCCATCCATATGGCTTATTCTCAAATTGCGTTGTGATATCTTGTGTTCTGTATTGATAAAAATGTAAAAAATCCCAGACTTCGATTGTACTGTCCTGATTCAATATAAATGTTTTGACGTATAAATGTGATAGATTGATTAGTTACCGATGATTAACAAATATTTAGATTGCAATTGAACAAATTTTATAACGATTAAAAGTGCAATTTAATTTTACTCTTCTAACGCTCTATTACATCGAAATCCGTACCAGAACCTACCGGAAAATGCTAATAGCATCAACATACACCTACTGTGAATTATTCTGATTTATTGTGCAATTTTACGAATTAATATAATATATTTACAGACCAGATATCGAACACGAACATCTGGAAGGCGGGTTATTTCCAAATCTGGTCAATGCCGAATATCGTGATCGACGCGCGCGTCGGCGACGATGTTCGGCGACTTCCATGCCAAAGTCCCACGACTTCGGTAGGTCGCACGATATTCTTCAGGGTAACAGGGGGACGAACATCGGCAGATCGACGAAGTTCGGTGACCTCCAGGCCGAAGTCTCACGACTTCAGTGGGTCCCACGATGTTCTTCCGGGTAACAGCGAAACGAACATCGTAGGTTGACGATCTTCGGCAACCTGCAGGCCGAAGTCGCACGACTTCAGTGGGTCCCACGACCGGGGAATATCGTGGGTTGACGATCTTCGGAGACCTCCAGGCCGAAGTCTCACGACTTCAGTGCGTCCCACGATCTTCTTCAGGATTACAGGGGAACGAACATCGTGAGCTTTCATATGGTTAGGTCTATTCTTTTGCAAAAAGAACTACCCCTAAGAGGCCCTATTGGACCCTGAAATCCGTTGCCTAAGGTGGAACTTTTCATATCCCGGTGCAGTGTCTTTGCATTGGAAGGCCACTCCGGAACGATGTTGCGCTATATTGGTGCATCGAAGTTTCTACCGTGCGCCTCGTGATCCTTCAAGCTCGAAGAACTCAAATTTTCATATCTCTTGCACCTTTTCTCCCACCGTCATGGATATAAATGTCTTCGACGAGCCTGTGCCAAGTCGTGTGCTACTCTGACGATGCCTTTCACACAACCTGGCAGTAAAGTTCTTGTGACTGGCGCAAACGGCTTTATCGCGGTTTGGGTCGTCCAGGATCTTCTAGAACGCGGATACTCCGTGCGCGGGACTGTCAGATCTGAAAGTAAGGCAGCGCATATCAAGAAGTTATGTGAAAAGTTTGGAGACAAATTCGAGGTGGTGATTGTTCCTGACATCACAAAGGTAAGCGCCCATATTTTATGATAATGTGAGACTACATGATTGTCACTCAGGAAGGCGCTTTCGATACAGCTGTGCAAGGTGTCGATGCTATAGAACATACAGCATCTCCATTTCACTTCAACGCAGATGATCCGAATGGTACTTTCTTTATCAGCCAACTTCACAATATTTACTTAGTCAAATATCTCAGAATTAATCGAGCCAGCCGTAAAGGGGACCACAGGAATTCTTGAATCAGCAAAGAAACATGCGTAATTGAATATTCTTTCGTAACTATATCTTCAGTTGACATGATCTTGTCAGTGGTCCTCAGCTGAAACGCATCGTCGTATTGTCGTCCTGTGCTTCTGTCTTTCAGCTGAGCGACGAAGGTGTTCTAAACGAGTCAAACTGGAACGAGGAAGCAATTCAGGAAGTGAAGACGAAGGGCAAGGAGGCTTCCCAACCGGCGAAATACAGGGCTTCCAAATGTCTTGCAGAGAAGTGTAAGACTCCAGTCTGTTGTGACAAACGCCACCTTAATCTGACATGTCTGATAGCTGCATGGGCGTTCTACGAACAGCACAAGGCGGATCTGTCGTGGGATCTAGTCACGCTCTGCCCTCCATATGTGTGTAGTATTGTTTCACTACCGCTACTGATTTTCTGAATCGTCTTCCATGCGACAGGTATTCGGACCAGTCCTACATGAAGTATCTGCACCTTCTGAGTTGAACACTTCGTCGAAGGACTGGTTTATGACTGTGTTCAAGAATGCGAAGGCGCCCGAGTTCCTGGCGACATTCCAGAACTCTTGGGTGGACGTACGAGACATATCCATAGCTCACGTCAAAGCAATCGAAATCCCGGAAGCGGGCGGAAATAGGTTCATTATCAGCTCGGGAAACTTTGTGTGGCAAGACTGGTGTAAGCGACTAATTTATTCCATGGTAGAAATATGGCGTATCTGACAAACCTCCTACAGTCGACGCCGTCAATAAGCTCGCCATCCCTGGCGTCTCGGCACCTGCGGGGACTCCGGGCTTTGGCGAGCTGGTAAAGTTTAAACAGATATACGATACGACGAAGTCGCGCAGCGTCCTTGGGATGGAATATAGAGATATATTGGCTTCAACGAAGGATAGCATCGATAGTTTTCAAGAAAGGGGCTGGCTGGCTTAGGCAGGTGCCATTTTGCCTTTATGTCTTCTCCGACTAACGTTCGATCATAGGAATGAAAGAAGATAACTTACCTGTGGGCATGGGTGGGAGTGGAAGGATATGTAGAATAATACGAAGAAGAATTCAGAAAGGCGGAAATCTCCTGACGATTTAATCTTAAATGTGGCTGCCAGGCTCACTGACTCACGGTAGTAAGTGTGCTTCGATCTTCATGTTTGTGTGAATCGTCCGGGCCGCCAGTATTTTTTGATCGTCTATCGAAACTCCGAGACTTTTATCTAGTAATGTTGAAGAATCACTGGCGGGCCTCTGATCGCAAAACCTCACACGCGACTCTACCTCTAGAGGCGCGGTAGATTGATACAGCACATCATTCAACACACAATGATATCTTTTGAAGCAAATGAGAGTGAGTATTTACTAATTGGAACTTGGCTCCTCCTCGATGACTTTTAATCTATTTTTATGTCTCAGATATATTATTACAGGGTTCCGAGGATTGCCAGTCGTATTGGTCTCTGGGGCGGTCGCTTTGCGCTTGCGCTGAGAAAAACTTTCCGATGTCCAACGGGATTGTGCAGTAGACTCTTCAAAAGCCGACGTGTTCCTTTGTCTTTATCAGATAGATCTGCTGAATTACCGGAAAAGGCAATTTGGTGGTAGGTTGATGACGCCATCAGCCGCTTACACTTAGTAAGGCGTCCGGATTGTGTCCGCCTTCCGGACGATAAAAAGGGCTGCAGGTAAGTCAACGAACAACTTGAACGGTGCACCTCTCTACGGTCTACTCTCGCCTTTAACCTAGTGTACGATACTCTTTGATCCTGCATTACAGTTAACTGAAGTTCTGAAGTTATTCTTCTTATACAGCATTACGTCGCAGAATATCAAAACATGCCCGCAGTGCCACCCGGAAGTAAAGTTCTTGTCAGTGGTGCGAATGGCTTTATCGCAGTTTGGGTCGTGCGTGACCTCCTCGAGCGTGGCTACAGTGTCCGTGGAACCGTCAGGTCCGAAGGAAAGGCTACGCATATCCGAAAACTATTCGAGAGCTACGGCGACAAGTTTGAAGTTGCCATTGTGTCCGATATCACCAAGGTTCGTTTAGCAATGCAATGTGTGTTTCGGCTGATTTCTGATCGACAAAATTTCTCAGGAGGGCGCTTTCGATTCGGCTGTGAAGGGTGTAGATGCTATCGAACACACTGCGTCCCCCTTCCATTTCAACGCCGTAGACCCGGAGGGTGAGTTATCAGTGGCGCAATTCGTTACCGCACCGCGAGATCGAAACTAAAGCTGTGGGATAGAGCTTATCGGTCCAGCAGTCAAAGGAACAACGGGAATTCTTGCGTCAGCTTTGAAATATGCGTGAGTACTTTTCGTACATTAGTTAATGTTCCTTTTGCCATATGCCACCCACACTTTAGCGGACCACAACTGAAGCGCGTAACTGTCCTCTCTTCATGCGCCTCGGTTTCAAACCCGACAGACGAAGGTATACTGAACGAGAGTAACTGGAACGAGGACAACATAGTGGAGATAAAGGAGAAGGGGAAAGATGCGTCTCAGGCCGCGAAGTATAGGGCATCGAAGAGTCTGGCAGAAAAATGTGAGCGGTTATTATCAGAATTTCTACTAATACACAGTCTCACCGAAATAAACAGCTGCATGGGCATTCGTGGAGAGTCACAAGTCAGAGATAACCTGGGATCTTGTTACTCTATGCCCACCATTCGTGTGTTGTTTCTTGTGAATCCTAATGCAGTAGCCGGCTTACCCCGAATCATTTAGGTGTTCGGTCCAATCCTGCATGAGATAGCATCGCCTGCACAGTTGAACACATCATCAAAGGACTGGTATGACGCCGTTGTTGGACATACGAAGTCACCAGAACAGCTGGCTTCGTTCCAGGGATCGTGGGTTGACGTGCGCGACATCTCTCAAGCACACGTCAAGGCCCTCGAAGTGCCCGAAGCCGGAGGAAACCGTTTCATCATCAGCTCCGGAAACTTCGTGTGGCAGGATTGGTGTACGTTCCTACTCGGATCCTAGAAGAAATTCGCTAACTCCTGAATCTAGACGATGTTCTTAATGAATTGCCCTCTCTCGGTGTTTCTTTTCCTACTGGCACACCCGGCTCGGGAAAGCAAGTTAAGCACCGGCATATTTATGACACTTCGAAGTCACAAAATGTGCTCGGAATTATCTACAAAGACAAAATTGCTACGGCAAAGGATAGTATAGAGAGTTTCAAGGCTAAAGGATGGATCCAATGAAGATCTTCTATAGGTAACTGTTTGTAGATGATTAAATGAATGACTTATCATGTGCATTTATGGCATTCCGTGCGGTTCGGATTAAACTCATTATTCATGTTTACAAACCACAATCTTGTAATTCGATCGAGCAGCTCAGGTATATAATTGCTAGCGCTATTTACACGGCGAGCCGATTGTGACGATTCGATCAATTGATTTCTAGTATTCTGGTACATATACTCGACACTGGCGATTGTGGTCCTTCTCGGATTACTACAAGTCGCGGGCAACCTCCTGAACCCTGTAAAATTGTGCAAACTTATATCGAATCATAGGATGCTAGTGAAGTACTAACACATATGCTCACAAATGTCGCCAAATTGACACCGATAAATAGTTTTCTTGTATACATCGCTTAACAATTTTTATTAAATAGTTGAATACTTCGTCTCTACTTGTTGAGCCCCTCTCGTCCTGCATTTCGAGAGAGCATTCCCATTTAGCAATGGAGCCTACCATGGTAGTGCATGTAAGTCATTCATTCTATTTGCACATAGATCTGTCCCAACTCCACATGGAAACACCTATTCTCCGAGTCCGAGGGTTCCGATACTATCTTCTATCATAAATGAATGTTTATAAAGATTGGAAGACGCCAGTGACGAACATTTTCTGGTATGACTCTGATCTACCCGGTACCGAGAGCCACTCTCCGATATCCATGGTAAATTCTGCAAAGCCGATTCAGGTCTTTCAAGTTAGCGAACCTGTTTGATTACCGCAAAAGGAGATCCTGGTAGGCTAATCAATGACGCCATCACGGGGTGCCGCTCAATCAAGTTGGCACACTTAGTAAGGGCGTTAGGGTATGATCCTGCAACTCACACACACCGCCTGAACCTATCGCAAGATAAATAGGATGGCGGGATCTAAGCTATCGACTTGCAAATCCCCCTCTTAAGACTGCCTTTCGCTCTACAGCGCGTAGCAGCCCATCGGATCTATTAACACGTTCAAAGCTACGTCAGAAACACTCGAAAATGCCCGCAGTGCCATCCGGAAGCAAAGTTCTCGTCTCTGGTGCGAACGGCTTTATCGCTGTTTGGGTCGTGCAGAGGCTTCTCGAGAGCGGCTATAGCGTTCGTGGAACTGTGAGATCGGAAGGAAAGGCCACACATATCCGCAAACTGTTCGAGAGCTACGGCGATAAGTTCGAAGTAGTCATTGTGTCCGACATTACGAAGGTCAGTTTGGTATAGTACTGTGCGTTTCGGGTGATTTCTGATTCATGAAATCTATTAGGAGGGTGCTTTCGACTCGGCGGTAAAGGGCGTAGATGCTATTGAACACACTGCTTCGCCTTTCCATTTTAATGCCGTAGACCCGAATGGTAAGTTGCCGTGGTACCTTTTTCGAGATAAGCCTTGACATTTCGGAATAGAACTTGTTGAACCAGCAGTCAAAGGTACGACTGGAATTCTTGAGTCAGCTCTAAAATATGCGTGAGTGCATCATTTCTATTCAATCATATCCTTTCTCAAATTTTCTCCCTCAGCGGGCCACAATTGAAGCGTGTCACTGTGCTCTCTTCTGGCGCCTCGGTTTCAAACCCGACAGATGCTGGTATATTGAATGAGAGTAATTGGAACGAGGAGAATATAGTGGAGATAAGGGAGAAGGGAAAGGACGCATCTCAGCTCGCAAAGTATAGGGCGTCAAAGAGTCTGGCAGAAAAATGTGAGTGATCATGAATAAAAACAACCACAGACAACGCACACTCACCGAAACAAACAGCTGCATGGGCATTCGTGGAGAGTCACAAATCAGAGATAACCTGGGATCTTGTTACTCTATGCCCACCATTCGTGTGTTGCTTCTTGCGAATCCTAATGCAGTTGTTATCTTACCCCGAATTGGTTAGGTGTTCGGTCCAATCCTGCATGAGATAGCATCTCCTGCAGACTTGAACACATCATCAAAGGACTGGTATGACGCCGTTGTTGGACATACGAAGTCACCAGAACAGCTAGCTTCGTTCCAGGGATCGTGGGTTGATGTGCGTGACATCGCTCAAGCACACGTTAAGGCCCTCGAAGTGCCGGAAGCCGGAGGAAACCGCTTCATCATCAGTGCTGGAAACTTCGTGTGGCAGGATTGGTGTACGTTTTTTCGGATCCTGGAGAAGAAATGTACTGACTCCGTGAACGTAGTCGATGCTGTGAACGAAATACCGTTTGTTGGCGTTGCGGCTCCGAAAGGAACTCCTGGCGCTGGCAAGCAATTCCAGTTCAAGCAGATCTATGACACTTCGAAGTCACGAAACGTGCTCGGAATTGTCTACAAAGACAAGTTCACTTCGGCAAAGGACAGTATAGAGAGCTTCAAGGCGAAAGGATGGATCCAATAAGAAACTTCAATAGGTTACTGTTTGTATATAAGAAGCTTGATGAGTTATCTCGTTTCGTTCGAAATTCATGATAGCTTGTGCGAACCCCGGCATTCCAATAACGTGAGCCGAGCGCATAATTCAGGTCCCAACTAATGAATTACATTCATGTTTGAGGCTCTCCTGAAAATAATTGATTGTTGAGTGTGCATACCTCGCTTTTAAGCTTCATGCAACGCCCATGTAAGATATAGTCAGCAAGTGTAGAACCAATATGCCAAGATTTCTTGTCAGAAGTATGAAGCATGCTGAGAAGAAGCAGTGTAGCACCGCTAATAAACAGAATCGGATTCGAATTGGGCCAACAAGGAGCATAGGAGAATGTGATAGTCTGTAATGGTGTCAGAGAACCATCTGATCAATAAACAAAGAAAGAATCATGGTCTACTTTGCTCATTTTCATGATTGTCTATAGTTTGCGAGATTACAATGGTTGCTTGCCATGTCGCACAGCGAAAAAAAAACTCACGATTTGAACGCGATTTTTTGTCTTCGTGGCGTTGATGAAGGTCCAGGACGCGACGCGACTTGACGCGTGACTTCAAGTTCTAGTTCAAGTTAAACTCGGAAATTCCCGTGCTCAGTGGGAACTCCTTCAACTGAGTCTGAGTTCTCTGACTTTGCTCATCCTTCCAGAATCCTTTTCACTATCTTACCCAGAGGATATTGACGAGAAGAATCATTGAAATCTTGCTCGCCGAATGAGATACTTCGTATAGCGAGATTGGTGTACATATGTCTGACTTCCTCTTGAAACATACTGACTCCTCTTAGATTAAATCCAAACGATGTTCTTAAACTTGATGAACGCCTAGTATCTCTTGATGTTTCGTTTCCGACTGGCACTACCCGCTCGGGAAAGCAAGATAAGCGCCGCACATCTACAGTATGACACTTTGAAGTCACGGAATGTGGTTGAAATTGTTAACGATTGTTACAGAAAAGGATAGTGTAGAGAGTTTCGAGAAGGAAGAATGGACTCAGTCACTCAGTGACTTGAAATAAATACTATGCATGGATTATCATTTGAACTCCGGCATTCCAGCTGTAGAGGCGAGGGTCCCGACAATTGAATTGCGACCCTTAAAGGTCATACCGGAAGCAATACACAGTGGTTCGTGTTTTCTCTACGACCATATCTGTCTTTACTACACGTCGAAGGAGGGGAAGATCGTACGTCGGATGGGCGGGAAATTGCAGTCGGACGTGGAACGATCAGGAGGGCCGAGGAACACAAAGAAGCTTGTGGTGAGTATTTATTTGATCACACCGGGATATTTTCTCATCGGTAATAAAGAGGCTCTTCAAAAAGATCCTACCAGAAGACAGCGCCAAGCTGCTCGCAGACGCAAGGCACAGACGGAACTTGCTTCTCCCAATCGCCCGTCTCCCCGAAGACATCATCATCCGTATAATTGAATTCGCTGGTTGTGCGAACTTGGACGATGAGGGCCCCCCGGATTCTCGACAAGTGCTCTGTTTAACTCACGTCTGTCGACAATGGTGCGCGACAGCTGTTGGGGCACCGCACTTATGGTCCTACATACGGATTCGCGACTCAGATTCGGCTGGTTCACAAATGCTTTTGATGACTATTCTTGAACGTTGCTCGACAACGCCCCTTCACGTGGAGATATGGTTCCCGAAACGCTGTCTTGAGGACATGAAGTACTGGACACTCTTGAAGTCGAAAGCACACCAAATAACCAGCCTTATTCTTCATATCGACGCAGGGACAGAGATGAACGCATTGGAAATCATCAAGCAACCAGCTCCGGCTCTCCAGAGGCTCCATATCAATGTCCGACCGTCACGAAACAGCAATCTAGACTACAAGGCAGGAATCGCAATCCGTTCTCAACTATTCCACTATCAAACACCATCACTCCGCGTCCTTGAGCTATATCACCTAGCGCCCCCTGCCGCATCTCCGCTTTTCTCAGGACTGACCCGACTACGTGTGGAAGGCGCCAGTTTATATGACCAGGATTTCAACACAGATGATTTATTGAGCATCCTGCGGCGATGTCCTGATCTCGAGGAACTTGAGCTCGTAGATTCCGGTCCGAGACTGCAGGCCGATTGTGAAGAAAGGCTGCGCCATGTCCCCCGCGTCCGCCTGAAATGTTTGCGCAAGCTCCTTCTGGCTGTCCAAACCTCATGGGTCGCTGATCCCAGCAACATACTGCACTTTATCATCGCTCCGGGCCTTGATCTTGTGACGCTGTCGCAGGCTGGAGACCTACAGCTTCGTCGAGCCTTGCCTGCAGGACTCAAGCCTCAGGCATGTGTCGACACTGTGCGACTTCCTTGTCCGCAGAGCTTGACCTGCGCCGAGTTCGAGCTTTACAACTCACGCTCGGGTTCTCTGAATAAGCCCGTGTTTGCCTTCTGCCTTGAATCAGAACTCCCACCGGGCGAGGATATCGATGCTCAGTTCGCAGACTTCATACAGAGCTGGGGTCTAACAACATTGGAGCGACTGGATATCGCGACACTTGCGGAGCCGAAAGGTCGGGACGACCGTTTTACCGGTTTCACGTTTTTGAGACATCTACCGTCTTTGAAGATCATATCGTTCTCCGGGAGGCAAGACACATCGGGGCCGGAGCATACGTATGTCGCAGAGTTTTTGGACAACTTGGAAGGACTCCAAGACGACGAGGGCGAAGAGCCGGAAGAGCTGATGTTCGATTCGGTCAGCTTCGCGGATCCTGAGCGTGCAGGCCGCCGACATGTCTCGAAGGCGCTTGCGAAACTCAAGGGATACCTGTGGAGACGAATGGACCGAGGCGCATCGTTGCCAAGGCTCACGCTCCGGAAATGCCCCGGAGTTCGTTCAAGTTTCGCACAAAAACATTTGCAACCTCTTGTTCAGCATATGCAGTTTGAGGTGTGGATAGGAATGGACGAGGCGAAGGTCTTAGAATTCCTCAGTCCAACGCCGAGAATCATCAGCAAATCGTCTTTGGCTTTTACATACTCCGGATCAAGTATTTCTGTGGGCAATGGAGATTATTATCACGCTCATTTGCCTTAAGCTCTATCTCATCCTCCAACTCCGATACCCAGACCATTGTTTGTTCTACTATGATCGTTCTAACTATGATCAACTTTCCTTAATGATTTATTTCGTTTTCCATGTACATATGACCGTGGATTACGCCATCGGAGAACTGTAATTTAAGCAAGTTTGTCTGGATACCTAGAAGGATATCGAGTTCTCCCGACCGACTCGAAAATCTTTACCAGCTGCTGGCCGGATTGAGGGCAAGCGTTTGTCGTAGGTTTTGTGTTTTTCTGACTCAATTTGTGGAACTTCTAAGATTCACCACACATACTTCTTCAGGCCGATCGGCGATAGCGAATTGGAGACTGTCTTCGCCGCAATTCTGCGCACCTGGACAGGACTTAATCTTGTCTCGGGTTCTGATCTTGGCTTCGATCAAAATGGATTGTAAGAAGCCCCTCTCACTCAGAGCGCCTTTGCAGAAGCACAGATTCATTTCCGGAAATAGGGCGCTTGGAGAAATATGTATATGTCAAATTCTTTACTCTACCTAGCTTGTGTTAGACGATAGCAATAAAAGATTGGAAGTTCTACGTACACGTATGTAGTCTTCTTCCAGCAAACAACTGGATCTAGTATAGGCGTACCAGGTGCAGTACACAGGAGTCGACGTCCGGATCATAAAGGTGGCTGTCTTACCGAGTTGCAGACTGCCAGGCTCCATATTAGATCTTCTGACCTAGACTCCTGAAGACAAGAGATGCTGGTATGTCCACATCTAACTCGGGGGTTCTTTTTCGCAGTAGTTATCTTCGTGAATACGGCTGCGCAAGTATTGTGCTTTCCCAATCGTTTGCTGCGGGTTCTCATGACCAAAGTCCTCTGACTGCAATCGCTCCATTGGTTTCCTTTTCGTGGACATAACATGCGCTCAGGCGCTAAATGACGCGGGAGCACCCCAGCACGTCATTCGGTGCGTCAGGTATGTCTTGATGGATTTGTAGCATTGTGTTGCGCACAGCCTGGATTGGTGGTGCATAAAAGCAGGAAGCGATAGTCGGTGCCCTCCCCATCCAACTCTTATATCTCCCACTCTACTTCTTAGCCCGTCAATCTACCATCATGTCCGACACTGGCCGCCAATCTTTGACCGATAAGGCAGGAGCCGCGCTCAAGGTATGGTCTTGCTGCAGCTGGATGCTGGATGTAGGCACTAATGTCCTTGCTGTCTAGCCCGACTCTGAGAAGAGCACGACTGAGCACCTCGGCGACAAGTTCAAGGGTAACGCAGATTCCCTTGGTTCCTCCGTACAGCCCCAGGTCAGTGCATTCAAATCTTTGATGCGCCTAGGACATGAGTCGACTCTAACTACCTCCTGAATCTAGAGCGAGAAATCGACGACCCAGAAGGCCGGTGATGCTTTCAGCAGCAACTCGAACGAGAATGACGTAGGTTTCATAGCCACAGATTTGTTGAATAAGCCTAATAGTTTTCTATTTCAGCAATCCCTTCTCGACAAGACTAAGAACGCGTTGGGTGTTGGCAAGAACAACTGAGGTCTTTCGGAAATGATAGTGTCGCCTGTAATAATTCTTTTGTAACCGTTTGGTTGGCATATAAATGTGATGATATTGTAACATATTTGTCGAGAGATGTCCAATGCTCTGTTTTGTTTTTCCGAAGTACCCGAGAGTAAACGTTTGACAAGCAGAGAGACCAGAGACCTGCTGAAAGTATCTGGAATAGCGTTGCATTAGAAGAAGCAAGATGATAGAATGATTTAAAAATCGTTCATTGCGAAGGCAGTATTAGAGGGAGCAGTGCCAAAGAGAAGAGGTATGTAGGAATAATGTCTCACGATTCCTTGAGTTGGCCCTGAACTATATAGCTTTACTCAAACTTTGTTTGTTTCTCCCACGCATGATACCAGTCACTACATACATACGAATCTTGTACCGACTATACACCACCTCCTCAAGACCTCAAAAATGTCCAAGCGCGGTGTGTATTTCTGTCATTCTATGCACAGAACGTATACTGATGAATCCTTGGTTTTTGACTGGGAATTTTTATCGGAACTATGCTCAATTTGAATCGATTAAACATCATCTGGATAATCGACTTTTGGATAATGCTTCGCAACTCATCCCTCGCTCGTTGCTCGTATATATTTGACTGAACTGCTGGGACGTTTGAGATGAGCAGGCGCAGGAACCTCCGGCAACAAATTCCGCCTAACCCTCGGTCTCCCGACCGGTGCCGTGCTCAATTGCGCGGACAACAGCGGCGCAAAGTCGCTTTACCTTATCGAACCCTATGGCTTCGGTGCACGCCTGAATCGTCTCCCTGACGCTGGTGTTGGCGACATGGTCGTCGCATCTGTGAAGAAGGGAAAGCCGGAGCTGAGGAAGAAGAGTGCGTTTTTGTTCTGTGTCTGGCCGTAAGTTATGTGTGCTGATTTTGGTTGTTCTGTCTCTATGTAGCGATGCCCATTGTGGTCATTCGTCAGCGCAAGGCGTGGCGCCGGAAGGATGGTGTGTTCCTCTACTTCGAGGACAACGCGGGTGTCATCGTCAACCCTAAGGGTGAAATGAAGGGATCTGCGATCACTGGTCCTGTCGCAAAAGAATGCGTGCGTAACCTACCATATCTCTCTTCGTTCAGCGGCTGATAATCGTAACTTGTTTCAGGCGGATTTGTGGCCGCGTATCGCCTCGAACGCTGGCACGGTGGTCTGAGTCTTCTCTGTTTCTAGTGTTTTCTTTTACATGCTTTCTACCGTATGCTTGCACTGTAACATCCAACCTCTGCATGCCCATGATTATGACATACGCTTGAAAGACATCTTCATGGTGGACTTGAACGTACCCGCACACGCCTTGTACAACTCATGAGCGAAAGTGACAGCGACTTTGGTGAAGCATTGCCAATTTCCCTAATGCTTGCAAGCGATTTGGATCTTGTCATTACAATGCTAATCATCAGATACAGTATTATGGACGAGTGTACTTTGCGCCTATAAAGTGTCAGCGGCTGGATGTCTATTTCAAGTTTACGTAATTACTGTCTTCGACGTCTTCTCTTCCCGACTTGAACGACGCCCTCGATCCTCGCTCGCCATCAACGATGACGCGCGGTGTTCCCAAATGTCATTATGTGCGTCATCGTCCTGGCTATGAGCTGCGTCGCGCCCGTGGTATAAAAGAGGCATTTCGCGACGCGTATTCCCCCATCCAATCTCTCTTCCGAACCTCATCTACCCGTTAATTCTTCTCCACTCTAAGCAAATATGTCTGACATGGGACGCCAATCGATGACGGACAAGGCTGGTGCTGCACTGAAGGTGAGTTATCTCGTTTGGTCGTCTTGTATGCGTGTGCCACTCGATGGGCGTCTATCACTTCTACGCGGGCTTCCGGTGTCTTCGGTGGCATATACGCGACGCGACCTCAAGTGTCTAAATAGGTGCTAATCGTTTCCGCCACTAGCCTGACTCTGAAAAGAGCACCACCGAACACATGGGTGACAAGATGAAGGGCACGATGGACTCCATGGGCTCTACTGCACAGCCCGAGGTGAGTAATCGTTGAGGCTGTTCTAACTGCTGCGATCACTTACTCTCTGCTCCGTTTCAGAGTCAGAAGTCTTACACTCAACAAATCACGGATGCGTTCAGTGGAAATTCCAACGAGAACAGCGTATGTCTTTTTCTTCCAACTTCATGTATCCGTGCGCTATTGACTAACTTCATTCGTAGCAATCCATGATGGACAAGGCGAAGGATATGTTTGGCATGAATGACAAGAACAACAAAGCCTAGACGTGGAGCGCAAATCTGCTCACGAAGTTAGAAAGTTAGAGTAAGAATAAAGAATCATACCCAGCATCCTTAAAAGCAGTCGTATTGTATGTATAATACCAGATTCCTTTGACATAAGATAGAAGTACTGTCATTTTCGCCTCCGAGTTTCCTTCGTGATCATTTTCCAAGCTCCGCAACTTCATGCCAATCGGACCCCGGTTCACCCCTGCAGTATCTTCTTAAACTACCTCCCACAACGTCGTTCATCCACCTCGGGTTTGTTCTTTATATTGCATTGAAGGTAGTTGGACGACTATATATTTCTGCTTTACATCACTCACGCAATCAACAGATTCATCCTCCGGAAATCGCGTATGCAAGCTCAGGCTTACGACAAGCAGATCGCAGTCTCAATACTATACCAATACCTCCTGAAGGGGTGAAATACTCTGGATCTCGCTTGTTGTGGACGTATTCTGGGCAAAAGAGTTCCTCTGCGACTCCAAGAATGCCCGCAACATTTACTTGCATGACTATTTTGTTCGCGATGAAAGTAAAACTGATGATGATTTTTTTGACTTTATAGGCTTAAGACAAGCTATCGAATCTTCTTCGCTACGCATCGGTCATACCGAGCTCATATCTAGGGCTATATGATACTTTGAGTGACAAAGTGAATACTATGTTCACGAATTATGCTCAGTTTCTTGTTCTCGAGGTGAACGGGGTACGAGCATGTGCCGGTCCGGCATGCGTGTCTCAACCCGTACAGCGTCCTTGTACTCGAACCGCCATCAAGGCTGTCCGTCCGGCGTGAACTCTCTGCTTGGGCCTTTGTTGATTTTCGCTTGCTGTTCGATGGTTACGCTTAGCTTCTCACACTTAGGTGGCGTATATAGTGGTTGCTAGCGAGTTCAGTCATCCCTTCTGTGTCCTCAAGTTTTGTCCCCGCATAATATTCTGAGCTTGTCTCGGTTTTCTTCCCCCAAGATGCTGTTGTGACGTTTGCTTGCTATGGCTCCTGGCTTCGCCTACATAAGCTAAGTTTTGGAAGGACTCGCTATCCTGGGACTGTTGGCATTTTGCTGAGAGGAATAGGTGGCGCCTGAGTTCTGCTATCAAGATACCCCCGGAAAAGCACGTCTGGGCCAAGTCATCCTCACCTTTTCCTGCCCCTCAAACTGGCGCTCGTCAATCCTTTCGTATTGCGCTATGGTCCTCATGCGCAGCCTCGCCGCCTTCTGCTGTGCGTAGAAGTCGACATGGAAGGTCAGGTTGAAACCTCTCTCGGAACAGCGGGACGCGTCGGTGCGCACTCTTCATCGCATTTTGGCGCCCAGAATGGGTACAGTGTGTGCGCTGAGGCCGAGGCTACATGGCTCAAGTAGCCTGCCGCCGACAGGTTGATTTCGCTTCACCCGAGTTTAACTCGTCTCTCTCTCCCCCTCACTATCTCTTTACTTTCACAATAGCCTTGCATTCGACCACAGACGATGTCATCAAGGGAACTCGCTACGAATGGGACGGGAGTCAATGCGTCCAGCGATCAAGCACCATCACGACCAAGGTTTGCCGCTTATTGTTTGTCGCCGTGTGTTCGTTGTCGTTGACGTATTTGTCCTTAGAATGTCGGAAGGCCATGCATTTCTTGCAGGATGGGCATTTTGTGTCAACTATATCTTTTGCACTGCTACAGGACAGACTGTCCCGGCAATCCCAGGATCGTCCTCATTGCCACCTGACCTCGAGAGAGCCTCGCTCGAATTTATCAATGAATGGCTAGAAGATATACGCTATGGATCGGCGACTGTCGATCCCGCTGAAGCTTTACCCATTCCCCCCACGGAGTACCCGCAAGTCCCTTTAGAGCTTCCAGGTAAACCTGTTGATCCCAATCATGATGATGAATTGACGAATGAGCAAATGGCAGAGGATATCCTGCAATACTATTCTGCTAACAATGCCGAGTTAGAAGAAACTCCAGCAAATGTGAACGTAAACGAGGACCTCGAGTGGCCCAACGATCTTGAGCCAGATTATCACACCTCAGCAAGCGCGAATACGATTGAGGAATTTGGATGGTTTGCGCCTATTCTCGATGAGCTAGCTAATGCGTGCGTATCCCCACGGCTTCACTACGCGGTGAACCCGTTTGAGTGCTCACATCATTTGTACCTTTAGAGCTCAATATAGTGCCCCGAATACTGCAGATGACGCGACGGGGACAGGAGCATGGTCTCAGGGAGCGCCTGTACAGGAAGCCGCAGCGGTCAACGAAGACCAGCAGACACAACTTTCAATGGCGCAATATTATCAGTGAGTACATTATTTTCTTGCCTTTGGTGGCGACGAAGCTGATATCTTGTTTTGAAAGGACGGATAATGCTAGCGCAGCCCATCCAGCTCAGACGTCTGTCCAGACAATACCCGACAACAATCAACAGTCTCAACATTACAATTATACCCCACCCTCCAAATATACCCCAAGCATTGCCCACGCCCTTGTCGATGATACCCAGCAAACCGCAAACTATACCCATTCTGCTCCCTTAAATGAAGTGCAACTCGAGGACATGCTGCTCTCTGATTTCGCAATACCACAGTGGAGAGATATGTAAGTTCTACTTAACTTGACTCACATCTGTGGTGAACCCATCGATGGTTATTAGAGAAATACCAAGTGTCCTCCCATCAGCGGATATAACTCCCTCGCTGGCATATTCCATCCCGGAAACAGCCTATCAACACGCTGCTCAAGCGTCAATCGAGCAATCACCGCTGAGTTATATTCCGCAGGCTCCTACGCCTAAGGAGAATTCAGTGGATGCTGGTATTCCCGCTCAATCGTATCGACGCGTACCGGAGACATTACCACAGATGTTGCCACCGCCTACCCCAATCTCTATCGAGAAGCGGATGAGAAAGAGGAAACGAACTGAGAGCAAAGAAGCTTCCAGCTCTACTTCAGGTCCTTCGCGCAAGAAGAGGAATTTGACTGTCAGCTCTCCACTGAAGTACCGTTCGCCTTCTCCGTTCAATAAAACCCTTTATCCCGGGTCTCCGGATGAAGTCGCTTTCATGCTCCCGACTCCGACTTCTGCGATGTATGCGCCACATGTTGGTACTCCCGGACCTTCTGGGTTCTCGAATGCTGCTGCTGCAACGCCTGTGGGGACGGTTGACATGAATCTGTCGCCTGACCGGATGGATACTCCTTTTCCGGCCGGTCCTAGTCGGAAGGGGAAGGAGAGGGCTCACCCAAGGAAATTCCAACCCTATCCGGACGCGCCTCGAGTCCGCACTCGCCCTCTTCCTGTCGTACAGCACGAGTTACCGCAGTCACTGATTGGCGAGTGGACGGGCCCGAATACATTCGAAGAGTCTGCCGTATCTTTGGCACCATCTCCGGCAAACATGCCAGTTGCAGGCCCGAGCTCTTATCCGACTCTTTCGGCTGCTTCGCATCAAGCTCAGGACCAGTCATGGGAGTCAAGTGCCATTCCCGCCGCGGTCCTCAACACTTCTGCCCCCGACCAAGCGCCGCCTCGCAAAACCAGAAAGCTGCTCAGCTGCCCGTTACACGGCTGTGACCATGTCATCTTCAACTCTAGGGAACAAATCACAAAGCATGTGATGAACGACTGCCGGGCAGAGACCATCCGCCGAGCGAAGACCATCGAGGCGAAGTGGAACAAACCCTCCAATCCGGAGGATTCCTCCTCAGATGTGAAGATCTCCATAAAGTGCGACGAGTGCCACACGAGGCCCGTTGCGAGCCTCGATGCCTGGGTGAAGCACATTGTAGAGAAGCATACGACACCTCAAAAGTGTAAGCGAGATGGATGTGGCAGAACCTTCGATTCATTCTGGGAATTGAGGAAGCACTCGGATGCGCACAGGAAAGTTCGGCAATCTGCCGACGCACAGACTCCCGGGCCTGCGCTCGAACCTCAGCAAGGTGGTCCTCATGATGAACATAGTAGCGTGAACAAACATGGGGGCGACAGAATGCTAGCTGACTGGCAAGTGGAGGGTTATTACCGGCCCTATTAGTACACAACGTTGCCCATGGACGACCTATTGTGCATCCCAATCTTTTCTCGACTACACATCTCCCCAAAACTACATATATTCCGCTTTCGCATTGCTGTCCACGTCGATGTTTTCTTTGCTGTCGTCCTTTTCATTATCGCATATCTTGTAACCGACTTAGAACATTGTACATAAATTTATCATGTATATATTCTTGATTATTGTAGATAGTCTGTTAGTTTACCTCTCTGCGTACAATTAGTTAGTTACGGCTCCGTTGCATCGATTGTTCATTGTAGTTCTTCGTATTGCACAGCTCTTGCATTTGCATTTGTATTGTTTTCTATTCTGCATCATTCCCATAAGCAACACCTTTCCTGCTCTCGCAACTGCAGAGACGGGTGCACGAGATCATTTAGGCGTGATTGACGAGAAATAACATTGGTTGTCTGTCTGTCTAGGTACAGCGTAATCGAAATATCTGAGAGCCTAGCGTCAGACTTGGTAAAACGTACTGTACAAACTTGAATGAGCTTACCAAAAGCATCTGTCCTAGAATTCTCAAACAAAAACCATTCCCGGATCGTTCTTCACTGAAATGCCTGCCTTTTCCATACGATCCAATGCTTCAGGGAACCATGGAATGCCGTGCAAGCGTTGCCATTCATGACCGCATAACACAACCTGGTCCAACGCTGAGAATGGGTATTTTCTGCTCAGCCAGAGGAGGTGATTAATGATCATTTTCGCGTCTTCCGCCAGGATTGGTTCCTTCCCGGCATGGAGTCCAATGGTTCGAATTGCTTCGAGGGCATGGGGACTTTCAGTCTCTTCCAAAAGTGCTTGGTCAACTGAGCTGCATTCGATTGATGGGATGGGATAGTAGAAAGCTTTGAGGCCTGGACATGTCGACAAGAAGTGCAGAAGACTGTTGATCCCGGATTGCGAGTGAAATAGCTTGTTATCGCCGATCTCGAGGCAGCGTACTGATGTAATGCAAACCCTTACGCGCTGCCAGCCAGCTTCTTCGGAAGTTAGTGGGGTACGAAGAATAAGCCTGTCGAGGGTGGGCAAGTCCAAATCCATACGGCTTAAGTACGACCAGCTTGAGCAGTCGTAATCGAGGGTTCGGATCTTCCCCTCCAATATTTTGGTACCCCAGTATATCTTTCCCCTCAATGATAAAGTCCGGAGGCAGGAAGATCGTACGACGCAATCGGGGACCGAGATGTCGCGCCAATGAAAAGGCGACATATCACTTCCGCGCAGTTGAGCGTAAACTAACTTTGGCATCTTTACATCTCGAAACGCGATGTCGATCCTGCATCGAGCGAACCTTTTGCGGTGTGGTAGAGCGGCGAAGCAGCGCCAGATAATCAGGAAACGGATACGAGGGCAGAGTGCGAGGATGTGTCCGGTACGCAGGCTTACGTAGACTGGCATGGATCTCGGATTCCATACTTGAATCCGTGCGCAACGAACCAGGGAACCCAGTTTCTTTCCGTTCAAACCATCATCGCGCTCCAGTAAGTCCTCAAGAGATTCTACGCCGTGTCCGTCAATCCAAATCTCTTCCAGCAAGAACCGCCGCGAAAGCGACCGCCAAAGGGGACACACCAGCGCCAGCGCGTACTTTACGGCCAGCGCTTTCCTCGCACTCACGAAGACGTCGGCGTCGTAGAGGTGTGCGAATGGACTGTCGGTGAATACGTTGCTGCCAGGAGACCCAAGTACGTAGCTGGCGGCGCGCGCCTCTGAGAAAGTTGCCCAGTAGAAGACATCTTCCCAAACTTCGTGCGGCAGAGCTGAAGGAAGGCAAGACATACTAGTCGTTAGTATCTTAGCTCACATTGGGTGTTTCCAACACTAATTATATGGGTCGCCGACTCGCTGGCCCACCCTCCTACAGGACCTAGCTAGGAGGCAGTGATGGCCATAGTAGCAATCATGATGGCATGATCATTGGTTCTTCGAAGTGATCTGATTGATGTGCCAAGTAAGACAGAGTTCACGTGCGCCTTCAAGTCGGGATCCGAAAAAATTTGCATTAAGAAAAGAGGAGTTGAAAACGACACATCGTAGGACGATGGCTCTCGTAGATTTCCTTGTGCGTAGCAAATGCATTGAGACTCTAACTTTGTGTGAGTGAAAGAAATACGCCTTAATGAATTCTTCAAGGAACTGGTACTCAGATGAACCCGTCTCTTGCACATTGAAGTACGCGGTCCTTCTCGCGTATTCTAGAAAGGATGCAAGATGAAGAGATACTGTACTCGTTAGCTTATCTTCTACGTAGAAGGTTCAGTACCATAATGGCTTGTTGAAACAAGTTTGGCTCACATCAAAGTAAGTATCCAAAGCGACAAAGCATGCCTCAGGCTAGCGCTTCCAATTTAAAGTTCACTCATTCTTGGCCGTGATAAAACAGGCCAGAATTCATATGCGCTCTGAGCACTAAACATTCCACGGACGTTTGGCGGTAACCGGAAGGTCGTGGTAAGATAGACAAAGTCGCGATGGACTGCCGACTGCATTTCAGATCTAATGAGAGAGAAAAGACAAATGAGGGAGAGCCTTGGAATGTAGAGCGCGAGCGACGCACTTCGATAATATTCGTTGATATATTGCAGAATGCAGAAGTATATGTCAAATCTGCGCTTCTCCAGTCTAATGATCGGGAGCAATCAATGAGACGTGTCTTGATTCGCAGGTCATCTACCAATCAATAGGTTAGATTCGCATTACTGACAAGGTGAGATGTGCATACCACAGTGAGATATACATCTATCCAAAGGACCAGAGCATCGAATTACACTGGCTCGCCGATGAGTCGTTGGGCCAGTCTCTGAGGAGGTGAAGATAGATAGAAGTCGAGTTGCTTACATGAGCTGATTTGAGGTACGTCAAAATATGGTTAAGCATCTCGATCTGATTCGCCTAGCTACGAGTTTCCCTGAAATCAGAAACACTGCTGCAGCACCAGTGCACGCGCGCGCGTATCACCAACCCCTGGGGTTCCAGCTGATGACGCGCCTCCAAGGCATCGGTGCAAGGCAAAATTTAATAAAGCAAGCGGGGTCCGGACACCGTGAAGGGTTAGCGGGTGACCTTGAACATTGAGACGATTGAAAAGCCATCCAGTACTGGTGGTCGTCAAGTAGTATGCAGATGCCGTGAAGCCTCTCTTTGTCTTCTGACAGCAATAAGCAGTGAAGAGGTACCTCAGTCTCACGACGCGCAAGTCCGGAGCTGGGGAGTTTCTTTAAAATTTTCTCCATGGTTTCCACGCCGTGCAGGCCGCACCGGGCCACGAGCCAGCCAGGAAGGGCGCGTCGCGTTCTCGATTGGCTGCGAATGTGTTTCAAGGAGTGGGATGTCTTCTATTACTTAAAATTATATTTTTTCTTCATTTTATTTTCCACAAGCAGATTTGACCGTTGCGAGGTAGGTGGTTCGTAGTAGCTTCGAACACGTACTGTAGAGGGCGCTGTAGGTCAGAGAAGGAGAAAGGCGTCCGACCCGACGACATCAATGAAATACTCCAGGTCTTTTTTTCCTTCACGTTGCGCGCATTCGTATACATCACCGTCCTGGCGGAAATCTGACAAGGGCCTTATAACGTGCTTATCAGTACATTATAAGCCTACATAACACCCTAAATAGCATTGTAATATTTTTTTTCCCTGACAACTGTCCTTAAGCAAAATTGTAAGCCGCTTATAACCATCCGTAACCTTATCAGTCTGTTATAATGATGAGGAATATATTAGGCTGCAACCGGTTTCAAATTTGGTTCCTGTCACACTTATTCATGTTCTTTTAAAATAATATATATTGCAATTAGATAATAATATATATATATATACATTATCTACTACCTAGCTACGAAAACTTACATATTGTGTCTGAAACCAGAACCAGAACCAGAACCAAGATTATGCCAGTCAATACCAGAGCCAGAGCCAGAGTCAGAGCCAGAGTCAGAGTCAGAGTCAAAACTCAAGCTAGAGAGCAGAGCCAGAGCCAGCAGTGAGAGACCAGAACCAGAATCAGAACCAGAACCAGGTAAGCAAGAACTATGTCTTTCAAAAGGTGTGCACCCACGTTCACTCCACCCACTATCCACTACTCAGCGCAGGCAATACAGCACCTGGTACCTGGATTGCAAAGAGTCAGCCAACGGGATCAATCTACTGAGTGGAACTTACCTCGTGAGGTGGCAGTCATTAGAGCACCTGCAGGAAGAAGTCGAATGCGTAGACGGACTCGGAGGTGACGCGGGCATGGGGAAAACAAGTCTACTATTTGGCGTTATTTGTGCAATGTTCGTTTTTCTGATTTAGGGTGGGACTTTATTGACTTTGCAAACATCCGGGAGAGAAATAACCGGGACTACAATGTTATCCCGGTCCGAAAACCATGTTATAATCTTATTACAATCTTTTCATAAGCCTTATTTAGTATCATAAGCCTTGAGTAAGGCTTAAAAGTTAATTACAATTGCCTTGCCAGATCCAGTAAGTTGTAAGTAAGTTGTAAGTACCCTGTAAGTACCTTGTAACACTACACAATGGTTGCGGTTGTGCATAACTTTTCCGCCTTCCCAGTGATGTAACGCATCTTCCACGGCATTGAACAAGTCATTTCCGAATCGGCCGGATAAATAATGAATCAAGGAAGACTGGAACCAGAATAGAGAACAAAGTCGCGATCAAGAAGCACCGTGGATCGTTAGCGTCTTCATCTCATGCCAATGTTCGAAGTCGGTCATTGTTTTTCGAAGTCCTGCGTATCTCCAGAGCAGGGATACCTTTTTCAGAAGTAGCCTACGGGAGAAGAAGACGGAGAACAAGAGCATTGTCGTTTCTCGCGTGTGCATGCTCCACGGAGGGGCCTCGAATTCCAAGGACGTTGATCGTCGATCTCAGAAGGACAAGATCAGCGAATGATAAAACACCGAGTAACTGCGAAGCGGAGGTTTTTTCAGTCTAGTTTTGCGATATGGGAGATGAATGACGACAAACGTACCTCTATCGCCGATGACATGATACACAGATAACGGATGCAAACACTTGAAGCGCACAAGGGACCTTTTACTGCAGGTGACGAGGTGAAGAAATAAACGTTGTGCGCATGCGGTAGCAAGTGTGTGTGTGCGTGTGTCCTGTCCTGCAGCCGTATCAGTTTTGTTGCCAGCCTCCTACGCGATGACTTCCTGTCAGAGATCCGAAGCCCCATGCGACCAGAGCCGAGGATTGTTGGATAGACCATGGGATTGATCAAAGGAGTATCCAAAGTTTGAAAGCACAGGCCTCCAAAAAGGCGGCAGGATTCAGAAGGACTCGAACTCGGAGTCCCACGACTCGTGACAAGTACTTGATTGGGAGCACGGCGCGACCGTCACTGGCACGCGTCAAGTCGCGTCGCGTCTCTTCATCATTGACCACAACAGCAAAGATAATCAAGACAGAGTCGACGCAACAAACCTCAAAATCTCTCATAAGCTGCTTCTATATCACATTTGCTGCTGCTATTTCTTGTGCTTTCAACAGCGGCTGCGCCGCTTTAAAATTGTCGTGTAACATGCGCATCTAGCATTTGCAGGTCAAGTAAGTAGTTTTTTTGCATAATTCATCTAGTACCTGCCAGTGGGGGCAGTACTTTCATCCTCTGTCGGTAGCCTTCTTTGTGAGTTAGCTAATGTTGCCCCTTGTAAGAGATTGCGCCCTCCTCGGATGTGGCCTTGACTTGGAGCCGCCTCAGCAGCCCAAGTCACTCTAGAGCAAGGACCTTTTCAGCAAGCTTCAGGGCGGCTTTTCCCTCAAGAACCTGTCAGCGTGGAAGCCTTTCTCTCTAGGTGAACACCTGCCATCTGTTGATGGACGGGAGGTTGGATGAATCCGGAACCGAGGCCGACACATGACAACATTCTTACATAATTCCAAGTACAACTTCATTGAAATTAGTAAAGAAACCTTTTTGCGGGCAGACACCCGACGGCAAGCTAAACCCTATGGACTTTATGTATCCGTTCCTGCTTCCTCTTTTCTATCTTCAAGTTGTAGACTTCATTCTATCGGTTCTTAGGCTGATTGGCTCCAGCGAATAGCGTTTTTAGATGGCCTGCGTAGCGAGAAAGTTGCAAGCGAACCGCATCAATTGTGCGAGCGTGCCTGAGCCGAGATTCAAGAGCTTGGTTAGCCTGGTCGTCCAGGTGAGAGTAGGATTGCGATGCTGCGCAGACCTCGACCAACATACACAGGTTCGAATGACAGACTCTCCCGGTATATTCCATGAGATATCTATTTGTCACCTGCGGGCGTCGGCGAGGGCGGGACACGATAGGGCGGGAATCGCGCCGACAGGTACTAGTGTGTCAAGCGAGATCCGAGATATCTGTCCGGCTTGCCCTGCTTGATTTGAATACAAAAATGGCGGTATCTCCCGGCCGTCTTACATCTCAATGGGCTCGGCAGGACACGGCACTGGCAAGCGGGTGAGTGTCGGTTGAGGAGCGGGCTAGTGCGTGGCGCTTGGGACTTTTTGCTCCTACAGACTCCGGGAATGTAGCAGAAAACGCATTCATTCGGAGGAGATTAGAGAGTATTTTCAGGCAGATGGGCTATGCGAAACACTGCCACGAGGCTCCCGTCGCCACCGTCTGGCTCTCTGTTCTGCACGTAAGACGCAACCCTGACGACGAAACGAAACATGCAATACGCGACAGGGTCCGTCGGTTCATTTTCCGAAAGGTCGGCTGGTGGACAAATGAATGCGGATGCTTATCCAGAGGCATATAACACCCTGCTCTCCATTCCCGCCTTGTTGTCTTTCCCTCTCCCGTTAATATTTCCACTTGACAATAGTCAGTACAAAAAGTGACGACGTCCAGTTCGACGACGACACGCCTTGTCCAGTACTTCAAGTGCCCAAGCCCGCCTTGTCACCGATCAATTCGCCGAACATGGCCCTAATGACACACCGTGCCCCCTCCTCAAGCACTTTGCACTCCTATTCTGCTTCTACTTCTTGTGCTGCACCCCCGCCTACATGTAATCTACTCGACGCCGCGCAGCGGACACGGCTCATCAAATCGTCTCGCAAGCTTGGGAAGATGCTGGGTGCAACGCCGTACGTCCTCGAAGAAGATGAGCCTCGGGAGTCGTGCTCCACGTCGAGCTCTTCACGCTCTGCCAGCCCTGCATTGAAAGCAAAACGCAGCAGCGACACGGTTGCTCACCCTTCCGTCTCATTCGACTTCTCATATGCCCGCTCACGAATGCAAACACCGACCCTCTCGCGCTCGCGCTCTGCGTCTGGCGCATCCACCGCGACAGGAACGAGCGAGGCGGACTCGACCGCTGCTTTCTTCTCTCAGCCTTACCTCTCTCGACGTGAGTCACTGGCTCCCCCGCCTGCACCGGCTACGCTCGGCCGACAAAGCAATGCACAGCGGCAGCCGGTTCTCCGCATTCCCGCTTTGGTCGCGTCATCCAAGTCCGAGCTACCAGAGGCAGCTGCGCCCTCGTCACCCTCCTCCACGTCTTCCAGTCCGTCGTCTCCTCGCTTGCCCGCCTCGCCAATCACCCCCTCAGGGTCGAGCACGTCCCTCACCGCACTCAGCGAGGTCGAGGTTTCTGATATCGACTTGGAGCTGGATTACCTTGCGGTGGACGAGGCCCGCATTCGGAAGCGCCGCATGGAGAAGCTTATGCGCCATCTGGGTGAATGTGTGCCGTCGGAACTCGTCTTCGGTCCGTCTAGCAAGTCCAGTAGCACAAACCTTCGACGCCCGACGACTGCCCCAACCCCAGCGGACAAGCTCGATCGTCCCCTGCTCAAGCAGCTCCGGCGCACGTCCGTTAGCATCATCACTGGCCCGCCGCACAATCCACTCAACCGCTCCCCATCTGCGCTCTCCGGGCATCTTATGCACCGTACGCATCATCAACAGGCCGTGCTCGAGGATGATGGCGAGCTTTCGAGCTTTGATAGGGCCATGGAAGGCAGGGAGGAGGGCACGGATGTACACCAGCTTGTGGACGATGAATGGACCCCGGCGGCGTACCAGGACGTCGTGAAGCGGCTCCGGGCTTTGCGCTAGGTCTGAGGTCGCGAGCGGATGCGTACGTGCCTTGTAAATCCTCTCCGTATTTTGTTCCAGTTCTCTTTTTTTGCGTTGACGCACTGCTTCCTTTCCGCTTTTCTCTTCTGTAGATTTTTGGGTTATCTTTCACTTGCACACCTCGCATGGCCGATTCGATTAGTTACGGTATTCTTAGTTGCGCTCCCTCATCTACTCATCTCATTCTCAGATGACATCTCTCGGTTTTGATATTCTCTACACTACTTATCACAAGCATTCCTTACGGATTAATCTGTTAATCTTCCTCTCATCTTTCATAACACCTTGTCGTTCTCTTTTATGCAGTACCAGTAGCTTCATAAACCACTTCGCAGTATCACAAAAGACATAAAGATTGTATAATATATGCACTGTGCTTTTCACATCGCCTCCTTGTAAATAACTGGTGTACATATTTACAGGAATAAAGGTTGAAAGAAGCAAAAATAAAGTGTCTTCCCCCTATTGCGTCAGAATTCTGTATCGGCGACGGTGGCTTCCAGTGCAAGAAGAAATTTGTACCTTTTCCCAGCTTTTTCTACATGCTATACTGTAGCCACGAGGTCTCTGTATCTTCCTTCCTTCCCGACGTAGTGTCATATGCAGCGCGAACAAACCTGCTAATGAGCATGCGAGAGGAGCTTTTGGTCCCCTTGTGGTCTGTTGATAGCAATGCGGTATCAAGTCGCCACCCCCGCAAGTACAGTTTACTATGATAGGAATCGTATTATATTCCGAAATGAAAATCGGCCCGGGCCATATATGCTAATCCCAGTGTATTGGAGCTTCTTATTCTTGCGTTCGCCTAAGACGGCTGTGCCAGTGCTAGCGAGGCCGAGGGCAAGGGAGGTGGGCCGTGAGTCATGTCTCCATTCCATCACATACTTTTACGGAGAGATAGCGCTGCATAGCTGCATAGACTCGGATGCCTTCGAATCTACCACGATGGAGAGCTCTTCGGCGTTCTCTCCCAAAATCTCTACTTGTATGTACCGTGACATGTATATGCCGAGGTTTCTGAACTTGCTAAAATTAACGGTACATAGTAAACTAAGCTATCGAATCATCTTGCGTTTAGAGTTTAAACTCTGTGTATCCCACCCACCAGCAGATTATCCGTGTTTTTTTGGGCAATGAAAGTGCCTCTTAAGTATCTGCGTTTTAACATATGTCACAAATGCCAAGAAAATGTCAAACGCCACCATGATACAGTAGCAATTTGAGTTTTAGGTTGCCCGGCCGCCCGGTCGCCCCGACGCGTCGGGGGCGGACGTGCCTCTGGCAGTGTGTGGCGCGAACACGGAGTGGCGGCAAGGTGTTTCATTGCGCGTATGTGCCCTGTTTGCATCGCCATGGAGTGAAATTATGTATGCAAGTTAAGTCTGTACATATCGACATTTTTTCTGATGTGGATGACGCTCGCGAGTTACGCTACTACTACTGCCGCTGCTGCTGTTGTTGCCTGAGCCTCACCACAGGATGATTTAAGATGTCGGAACATTTCATCTTTCGTATAGTGTGCAGGAACATGTACAGTGCATAATACAGCACGTAGCATAGGGAATAATTCACAATGTATTGTCCATAACTCCTTCATACATTTGGTGCACCCATATCAACGAGACTGAGCACGGTTCACGGCAAATACTGGCAGTAGCCTCGCAAGCATGGTATCGTTTGTGATATACCTGCTCCCAAACGCCCGAGTCACGGTAGGTGGCTACCAACTCCCGTCACATAATAAATCTTCGGTTCCCCGCAGCACTTACTGGCTTAAAGCTGTTGCAAATGCACGTACGATCGTTGGCCGCCTCCTGTCTGTTTCGCAATCCGTTCGGTTAGAGCGTGATCGCAACCACAAAATGAAATTCTTTGCTTGGTTTTGAGCTCGTAGATCATCCGAACAAGCCATCAGGATTCAGGACCACATAGCTTCTGCACACCGTCCGATCGGGGTGTAAATCAGTTCCGGGCATCAATAGACCACCTTTTTTCCTCCAGAGAGGCCAACCCATCGCTCGGATCGGGTGGCGTCAACGGCAGGTATGCGATGGACTTGATTAATGAAAGTAGGATCGAGGAGACCTACCCGGGTGATATCAAGGGCCATTACGATGCGGAAGAAAGTAGCGTACCGGCTCGGAGCAGATCCATTCTGACATAGATACTCGATGCTCAGATATGCTGTGTCAGGTGCGTCAAATTTGTCACGGTGCATAGGTGCATAAGGAGCTACTACGATGCCTAGGAGGTGATGCGGTAACCGGACATATCCGATCAGTGAATAGATGAGTTCGCTCCTGATAGTTTGTAGAGAGCATCGAACAAGATGTTAGGAACAATAGATCAAGGTATAAGATCTAGATGAAGGTGATATGGGATGTCAGGATTGATAAAGTAGATGGTAAGACAAAAACGAGCAAGCGGCCGCTGAAGCCACTTGCATCACACTAGCAGTGATGTCAGTTATGCTTACTAAGCGGTTAGAAGGGTTTAAAGTCGTTAAAAAGGGCATATATTTGCGCCATCAATTGCTGTCGAATACATCTAACTTGATATGCACATTCGATACTTTGTTCGACTATTGCCTCCACGACGAAGTGACTAGTACTGGAATATCTTGAACATCGCACGGAAACAAATTATGTCCATGATTACGTAATAATCTACAAATTTTGG
The DNA here is from genome assembly GCA_910574455.1 of Trichaptum fuscoviolaceum. Lineage (NCBI taxonomy): Eukaryota > Fungi > Basidiomycota > Agaricomycetes > Hymenochaetales > Trichaptaceae > Trichaptum > Trichaptum fuscoviolaceum. Next base: position 2,070,016 of record CAJSYZ010000012.1, on the reverse strand, counting down.
GTTATAGCTGGAAGGACTTCGAAGAAGTACCACGACTCGTGACAAGCGGGAGCACGCGTACGTCACACGTCAAGTCGCGTCGTGTGACTCTTGTCTCTTCATCATCGACCACGACAACAAGGACGACTCCGAGCCTCAAGACAGCGGCGACGCACGAAGAAGACAGCGAAGATTTCGCAATTGTGCCACCCGACTTACTTCCTCAATACCTAGCGGACGCTACCCGCTTCAACAAAGCAGTCGGACGAGGCCTTATTCGTGCCACCCGACTTACTGCTCAAGGCCTTGCGGACGCTACCCGCTTTCAAAGCAGCAGACGCTACCTGCTTTCAAAGCTGCAGATGCTACCTGCTTTCAAAGCAGCAGACGCTACCTGCTATAACAAAGCTTGCTCGGACGAGGCCTTATTCGTGCCACCCGAATCATTGTTATATAGTGGATGATCCCGCTATGCAGCCTGGCTGCCCAGCGGACGCTACCCGCTTTCAAAGCAGCAGACGCTACCTGCTTTCAAAGCTGCAGATGCTACCTGCTTTCAAAGCAGCAGACGCTACCTGCTATAACAAAGCTTGCTCGGACGAGGCCTTATTCGTGCCACCCGAATCATTGTTATATAGTGGATGATCCCGCTATGCAGCCTGGCTGCCCAGCGGACGCTACCCGCCTTCAAAGCAGAGGACGCTACCCGCTTTAAAAGCAGCAGATGCTACCTGCTATAAAAAAGCCCAGTCGGCTGCGGTCGTCTGTGTGCCCAGCGGACGCTACCCGCTTTCAAAGCAGCAGACGCCACCTGCTATAAGAAAGCCCAGTCGGCCGCGGTCGTCTTTAATTGTTAAATAGTGGATGCTCCCACTATGCAGCCTGGCTGCCCAGCGGACGCTACCCGCCTTCAAAGCAGAGGACGCTACCCGCTTTAAAAGCAGCAGATACTACCTGCTATAAAAAAGCCCAGTCGGCTGCGGTCGTCTGTGTGCCCAGCGGACGCTACCCGCTTTCAAAGCAGCAGACGCCACCTGCTATAACAAAGCCCAGTCGGCTGCGGTCGTCTTTAATTGTTAATTAGTGGATGCTCCCACTATGCAGCCTGGCTGCCCACCGGATGCTAGCCGCCCTAAAAGCAGCAGATGCCACCTGCTATATCAAAGCCCATTGCTTGTTGCCGAAATTTGCGGGTGGAACGGAAGTAATGTGAGTATTGCACTTTAATATATATTTACATGGGTGGCACTATCTATGGAGACCTTGGTCGGCTTAGCCTTCCTTGTGGGTTTGCCGAGGTTTCTCCTCGTCAGAGGCTGCGCCTCCCTTCGGTTGTGGGCTTGACTCGTCGGTCCCTCGGCAACCCAAGTCGCCCTAGAGCAAGGACCTGTTCAGCGAGCTCCTGGGCGGCTTCTCCCACAAGAACCTGCCAGCCCAATTTTTCACTACAGCATCCTTCGAGGAAGCCTTACTTTCTAGTTGTCCATGACGGACGGGAGCGAGCGGGAGCGCAGGAACGAGTTGGAAGGACTTCGAAGAAGTACCACGACTCGTGACAAGCGGGAGCACGCGTACGTCACACGTCAAGTCGCGTCGTGTGACTCTTGTCTCTTCATCATCGACCACGACAACAAGGACGACTCCGAGCCTCAAGACAGCGGCGACGCACGAAGAAGACAGCGAAGATTTCGCAACCCACCCACCCTCTCCTTTGTCAGCATTCACAAAGGCTTCATAGAGGTCTTTCCGTGGTTGGCAGTGCCTTGGGGACGACGGGCTTGACTCGTCGGTCCCTCGGCAACCCAAGTCGCCCTAGAGCAAGGACCTGTTCAGCGAGCTCCTGGGCGGCTTCTCCCACAAGAACCTGCCAGCCCAATTTTTCACTACAGCATCCTTCGAGGAAGCCTTACTTTCTAGTTGTCCATGACGGACGGGAGCGAGCGGGAGCGCAGGAACGAGTCATACTAACTTCAAGTTCAAGTTCTTACTTCACTCATTCTTTTTTGCTATCTACTGTAGCATATTCTTCCTCGCGAATGCCACAGTTGAGGTCAAGAAATCTCATCGTTAGCAATAGTACGACAAACTACCGGAACGCTCGGTTTGCCGCTGGTCTTGTGACCGATTCGAGCTTGCTTCCTCAATACCGAGAGGAGTAACATTTCCGTTCATGGCACAACCCTGAGTGCATCTCTCTTCAACTCCTCGCAGAAGCTTCAGTGTTGTCGACGAGGATTGGACAGCTCGACTAGACGGCCAGTGAAAGCGCAGGAAGAAGCACGTCCATGTGCATTGCGAACGGCTAGGACCAGCTGCCTATCACAAACAACGAACACAAGCCTTGTTTCGTGACGCTGTTCGCAAGTCATGAGTGATACTGGTGAGAAATGTACGTCTTGTGGTGAACTCTTCCAGTGGAGTTTCAGCACGGGAGAAGCGTTGCACTTCTCGATGCTCCTTAAACCGTGCCGTAGAGGATGGGGTCTGACCTTTGACTTTGACCTCTTCCAGCCGACCAGCGAACCAGCGCTGAAGTGGTGCATTCGAGCAAGGGTAAAGGAACTTCGAGCGAGAAGGCGACATTTGACACAGGATCAAACTCATCGATAGTCTTTGTGATGTTGGCTATCCTCGCGGCTCTCGTGGCGCTGTTCGCCGTCGAGCATGCTAATGGTACTGGAGGGAATGTAACGGGCGCTGGCAGTGGGTTGAAAGTTCCTCCCCAGTCCGTGGTATGTTCTATATGATATTTGAATCATTATCGCCGTCTGAAGCATTTCTTAGTTCATCAACCCTCTTTCCTTCGCAGTCCTTGGGACAAACGGGACTTTCCGAAACGATTCGGAGCTATTCAACCCCACTGGCAACGTTCCGCCCTTCTTTCAAATATTCTCTGAAGAATTTCTAGCTATTCTTGGCGAAAATCCATCAATCCGGGCGATAGCAGTGAACGAAAGTTTCGCGTTTGCTCATGAGGCTCCGGTATTTTTCCCGGACACGAACGAAGTGACCTTCGCGAGTAACGATGGAGGGCCTTTGGGAATGAGTGATTTGAATCATAACAATCAGGTTGCTAAGATCAGCTTGGACGACCCACAAATCGCAAAAGGCGGAATGGTGACTGTTACGAAAGTATGGTATTCCCTTTTCGTACAATTTGTTATTTTTCACATTTATAGCGTAACTAGCTTCCGCTTTCAGATGACATCCAGATGACGAATGGTGGGACGAACTTCCGCGGAGAGCTCTTGATAGTAAATTCCGGACGTGCCAACTTTCCGCCTAATGTCGTTCTTGTGAACCACAAGCCGCCGTTCAATTCGACAGTCCTCCTGGACAATTTCTTCGGTCGGCAATTCAACTCGCTCAACGATGTGAAAATCCATCCTAAGAGCGGAAAGATCTTCTTTACTGACGTCACGTAAGCTGCTTTAAATATACGGACGATGTCAATGAATACTGCTGACGGCGCTATCACAGTTATGGGTTCTTGAACCTATTTCGTGGTGTTCCCGAACTACCTAGCCAGGTGTATCGCTTTGACCCCGATACTGGCGTTTTGCGTGTCGTTGCGGACGGCTTTGTTAGATGCAACGGCATCGCTTTTACTGCAGACGGAAAAACAGCCTTTGTGTGAGTAATTACTTTTAATTCAACTGATTCATACTCACCACTTAAGCCTGATTTGTACAGCACTGACACGGGCGAGTCTGGCGGCTTTCTGGGTAACAATTCGACGGAACCGGCGACTATGTACGTTCTTCCCATAACTTCTACCTTACTTCCCTATCCTTCTGCCGCCGTGCGTAGTTTTGTCACTCATATAAGCAATTGACTGGTAAACATTCTATGTACAGATATGCTTTTGATGTCGATGCTTCAACGCAGGCCTTCACAAATCGACGCGTCTTTGCCTATGTGGACAACGGTGTACCCGATGGCATACAACTCGACTCAAAGGGTAATGTCTATTCTGGTACCGGAGACGGCGTTCAGGTGAGCTTGGTCTTCTTCCTCGTGTTTTTCGTGTACTGCCACGGATCCATCGGGAGAACAAGTGTTCCTGCTTTTGCGGGGAAATAGGGCGAATAGGGGTGAATTGTCTAGACCAGAGAAGACTTGACAAAATAATTGCAGGCTATAAGCGAGATTACAGGTGATACATTATACACAAATGTGATCCGTAATGCCCGTCCCTGACATGGAGTACGTCAACGAGGTCCGTGCGCGCGCTTTATGAGCGGGCTAGGCATCGAGGTACACTACCACTATCTGCCCTCCTCTTCTAAGTCCTCGCATCTCCAGGATCTGTAGGCAGTATAATCTAGTGACCAGGGGATCGGAAGATCTGCCCTTCCATTTTCTTCTCATCTAAGTTGATTTTGAGTTGACGTTACTGTTCGTCAGGTGTGGAATCCCACCGGAGAATTAATTGGCAAGTTCTTCCTCGGCACGACATCCGCGAACATGATTTTTGCGGGGAAGGGGCGCCTCGTGATTATGGGCGAGACGGCTATCTACCTCGCGAATATAGCGGCGACCGGCATCGACCTGCAGAGCTTTTAGTTGCTATAGTCAGCAGCGCGCTGCTTCTCTGGGAAATACTGCCGGTGGATACGATGAGATGTGAGTCAGAAAGAACTGATTTAGCTGTCGATGCATTTGCCTTTTGTTTAATATAGCGCTGGAATGAACAGATATGACCGTTCAGACACATTCCAATATTTCTGATGGCCTTTCTGCCTGCGCAGCAGTCCAGACGTCTAGCATTGTGAGAGAAAGATGAGATGTGAGTGTTTAAGTGCTACCGAGACTGACAAGCACTGTATAATCCAAGGTCTTGAAATCCATCCATCTCGCGTTCATATACAAAGGCACATTAAATGCAAATGCTCCACTCTTTCCGCGATATGGGTCATTGGATGCCGCACGCGCGCAGCAGGGCTGCCTTGGCTTCTCAGTTGCTGTTTGTGACTTGAATGGCGCGACTGCGAAGTTGCATCCCTTGCCTGCGCGACATCGTCATAAACTGATTGACGACCACCATGACCATAGATGATCGTGATGATCGCTGATGGTCTGGACGCTCTCTTTGCCAAGTGACTTTCTGTCGTGCGATAGCTATCGACGATTAACCTTGCCTAAACATCTATACTGCTTCCGGTATAGCAATCTCATGCTTCTTTCGAGGACGCTCTAGGCTCTGCGACTCCCCCGGCAAGTTGCGTTTACTATCTATCAAGAGTTGACTGCTGGGATGGATCTGTTTTCTGGGTTGTGCTGCGTTTTATCAAGAGGACTTACAAGCCGATGACCTTGGAACTTCGGATGGGTTATCAAGGGAGTGTCGTAAACTTGTGTACGTTATACGAGCTTATTTCTGCTGCCTGAGGGGGATCTGATGTTCTTGGCTTTACGGCTGATCAACCTGAGTAAGCTGGCGGCACCTGCTCTACTATCTCCGCATCATCGCGTCATCTCGCCAGGCACCAGCCTGAGCGCAGTGTTCGTCTCGCGCACGGACTGTGATAGTTTGTCTCGCTATAGGATCGAAGAAGCCTTTCTCCGAGCTCTGCGTGCAAGTAATTTGATTTTGATGCACTTGTCGGCATGCAATACCGCAGAGACTAAGGTCGAGGCCTTGACGTCTTCTCCCGTCAGTTACAATACAGCCACGACACGCGCCTGTGCCGGTATCTCAGAAGGCCGGTTTATGCCCTATGATCGTAGGCACATTTCGATCTAAATATGCTCACCCTTGCCGTAGATATGGTGACATGCGATCTTTTGAACCCCCCCCCCTCTCGAATAAGGCAGAAGTTCTGGGAAATCTATCATTAACACAGTCGCCTGATGACTGTCGAAAGAATGCTCAAGTGCTCGGGCGCCGTGACGTACGAACATTTGGATTATCTTCTAAGTATTGTTAGGACGTGTAGTACATACTGTACTTCAAGTTGATGATTGTGCCAACGCATGGACCACATCTCTGCTACCTCTTAATCCCTCATATTATCTATTCTCTTCTATGATCAAACCTTACTACGAACCCCTGAGTCCGAAGTGGACTTTATGGCATACGAGGAGTCGTGCTCGTTGAACGGCTTTAGAAAGAATCCGTTCAACGCTTATTAGACTATTCCCTGTTTTCGTTCATCGTAGACACAGGATTGTTGTTATGATAGCCACTTTATATTGCATCCACTGTTAAGAAAGCTATAGAGATATGCAACGAAAGAGGAGAATACTAGTAAATAATCTGTGATCCATCCTGCAGAACGTGTAAATAAGAATGATATTTTGTTAGAAAAAAGATTTTTAAAAAAGAGAAAAACAGAGATAAAGTAAAATAATGGGCGGAATGAAGCGCTGGAGCAACGCATGCATGCCTCGTATGAGCAATGGGATCCTTGCGGCCGCCACTACTCAGCAAGCCCCTGCCCACTCCGTAAGAGCGCAGATATGCATAGCCATGAGTGTAGACGGAGGCAGGAAGCCATTGTTGATGATGGGGCAAGACACGATGAACCAAGACCTATTCCGGAGGCTAAAAGAGAGCACCTAAGTGCAGCATATATATCTGGTGCCAGGAAGGGTTATTGGCGGCAAGAGGGAGTGTCTAATCCCTGCGGTCGAATCCATGCCTGAGGAGTCTGGTGGGATGTTTCTGGTCTACAGCGAGAAGGCGTCCTTTTATACATTTCCAAGTCTCAAAAACGGCGACCCAAATGGAGACCAGCATCCGCGATGGGAGGCCTTTGGGTGACTGTGCGCGGTAGTGGGGCTGAGCTCTGAGCATGTGTAAATGTAGATGAGATTCAGATCGGGCGCGCTTCCCTTCCTACGCTTGAATTTTTCCCAGCCAACGCTGTGGTGCAGCGCTGTCACAGACAGTGGATTGTCCCTGATTGCCTAGAGTTCCATGCTTCTCCGTAGTTACACCATGGTGGCTGCTCTTCAATTGGGAGCTGTGAATATCCTACGCTCGGCCACCTCGAAACAAATACTACGCGTGCCACACAAAGCCAAATAATCCCACGGTAATTTCCCGAATCGAAGCTTCTTCAAGGTTGTCCTTCTACACTCATCAAAGGATATTTGCCATTCTCGTAACGAAATCTCCGGAACAGCTGGTTCTATTCTATTCCTCAAAAAAAGCTTGTGCTAACGCGAAAGTGGACTGTACGTCGTCATGCTGGATGGTCATAGTTCATGGTCGTGATAAAGATAAGAAAAATAATTCCGCCTTTAGAAGAGGCCTAGGATATTTGCAACTCGAATGAATGTCCTTTCTAGTAGAGAGTTCCGCTATGCTTCTCGTCATTCCGCGTAGCAGCTTTCCGGAACTCCATGCGAACCTACGGCGACGCATCACACCCCGGGGCCGTTTTTTCATCTTCGGCACTTTTCAGACACTTCTGATATGTAGAAAACAAATTACTTTCAGAGCCCGGTCGAAATAAGTTCAAGCGTGCGTCATCCTCTCTTTAAGTTTTACTTGCTGATGTAGTTTGTAGGATTATGGTCAAAGTTTGTCTTCTCCATCATTTAGTTGCCGGCATACCGCATGCTGTTATCTACTGCATAGAGAAAACCTGAATGCATTGGGCATACTTTTCCTTATAATTAGAACGATTCTGTGAGCGGATTTGATAGTAAATTCCGATACTATGTGCACCTCGGATTACTTATCCTTCGCTAGAATAGGCGAAGTGCGACATGACGGCCGAACTCACCATCTCTGGCTTTGACGAAAAGCAACCCGGTAATTGATCTGTCCGTGATCGCATTTCATGTCATACAGCGTATATCTCGGGTCAAATAAAAGTATGACATAAGGTATGTATATGTTTAGCAAAACATACCAAGCAATTGCGCCACAAACTAATCAGAGTCCGCCCAGGTCCCCGTTTCTCGGCACAGGGGAACAGTATGCCATAGATGCTCCCGCGAGAAGAGATGATCGTCTCTTCCTTAAGTTGGTAATATTCTCCAGTGACATTGACACGACGCTAAACCAAACCAAGAACAATTCTGAGATCCTTTGTATTGGTGGACTTCAGCTCGACTACTAGTGCGGTCCTGGATGCGTTTAATTTAATTAGGGATACGTATAAAGCGGACCCACATCTCAACATCTCAACATCAATTTTGTTCCGCCTCCACACATAGCTTCGCTGGATCGGACCCTGAGTAAACTTTCATCCATACTTCTCTGAAACCTTGTTGTCCTCTTGGTCACGCCCTATCATTTCTCTGAAGACATTCTCAGACTATTGTGACTATTCGATATATGGCGTGCTGATCTGTGTATCGGCGCATGATGTGGTGTCTCGCATGCCCTCCAGTACGTGTACATGCCTCTGCTATTCTCACACATCAGTCTCATATATTTCCCAGATCACCGAATGTTCCATATATGGAACCTGTGGATGGGGACCTCTCAGCAATCGTGCCATCCAATCGAGCATTACCGCCATTAGGAATGGAAAGGTACTAGTTATCACGTTCCCATCTGTGGTACCTACCCAAGACGTAATGATATGCACCTCACTACTCCTGATATATACAGGAACGAGCTTCGCGGGAGAGCCTGAGGTGCCTCTGCTCAGCTACAGCTTTGTGACTTGCCAATGCACCCGAGTGAGGACCTCGATCGCCTGCCTGCCGAGCGCCTGGCTTACAAGACGTATGTCAATCACCTCTTCCCGCGAAACAACGAAGGTGGATGCGCGTCTGTCATGTAAAGGCTACGGCTCTACTACTGGTAATGTGGGTGCAGATTGACCTGTCAGATACTACCGCGCTACTCGGAGATGAAGTGATGGCGGCCGCATGATATACAGCACAAACAGCGCAAGACGATGAAACCGTCCGACATCGGACGCAAGGAACCTGCGATCGACGCTGGAAGCAAGGGACGTCGTTGAAGCAGAGTTCGAGGACGTTAATACCGAGACCTACACCATTTCAGTGAGACCGGCTCCGTACTATGCGTGAAGCGATTCCAAGCCTCGAAGATCAATTGTGGCCTTCTTGATCACACTACGAGCACACCAATACTACCTCCGTAAATCGGAGTCAGTACTTTATTGTATTCTACTGGCTTGATGGCTGACGGGAAGGATCCTCCATCTATTTTGGGGAGATCTGCGGTTTTTAAAAAAGGAGAGGATACCATTCATCAGAATGCACATTCCTCCGGAGAACTTATTTCGTATGACAGTCAAGGCTTGTGGGATTTCTTAATACCGGGTGCGTTAACATCTTCTGACCAGTACCGTGCTTAGAAACATCGTAGATCCTTTCGACATCGTCTTATCCTCCGGCTTCAGAAGCACTCGATTGACATTGAAGCCCACTAGCGTCGTGGGTGCCGAGCTGGCATTTCTAAGCGACGTCAGCTATCATACAGCACAGTACCGTATATCACCGTGGCCGAAACTACTGTACGGAAAACTGGAAGGCTCACAGAGCCTCCTCGCTGAAAAATCATCATGCAAATGTTCTGGCGGCCCTCGACTCATTCTTCAATCAACTGATGGGCATCGGGGGGCAGTCAGCAGACGAACGGTCCCTTTGGCCAGATTTGAGGCGTCATGCCAAGGCAAGCTGGCCCGCAGGTTGCACCGGAGAACAAATGAAAGTAGATGCGGACTATCTCTTCTGTAGTACCTCGGGTAAAGACATATGGACTAATGGAAAGATCATGATGATCATGACGTAAGTGTTTAATTACAAATGCTTAGGGCGTGCAGCACATTGCTCCATTCCCAGTGTTCGCCGAAGTTTCAGTATAGAAATTACTCCCGGCCGTGCAATTGCCAGTGGCGAATTCAATAGAATTCAATCCTCTTCAGCTTTGGAGCAGCTCTGACCCGGGTGCCAGTGTCTAAAAGGGGGAGACGCCCGGTTCCGTAACTCCTTCTCTCAGATCTACGTATGTACATATGTACATATACTACTGTACCCGTGGTGGAACCAATTTCTTCCGCTAGTTGGAACAATAATGCTCGTATACAATTTACACATATCTGCTTATACATCTGTAGCTCATATTTCCGGGTCAGATTTATGTGAAGCATGCGGATTCGTGTAGTTATAACCAATAGAATCAGCCTTTACAATCCTTACTTAGCACAAGCACCTCTTGATGGGGGGACGTCGAGAAACTAAATTTGAGGGAACAGAAATGACGAATCAATACCGGTAAATTTGGTAAGTTGGCTCCTCTGCATAGACGTATGAAGAGCAGTATTGTCGATACTTACAGTTAGCCTAAGGATAAACATGGAAGAAGCTTTGGGATCGTTATGGCCGACGATGCTGATGGGACTATTCTTCAACGTCTGAGCCGAACTAATATACTATATTCATTCCAAAGATACGGGAGATGTGATGCACCTCTTTGCTGTGCAATCAATCTGTTGACCTAAATATACCCCGGTCTTACTTTATCCCTATGTCTTGAGAAAGACCATCAGTTTCCCGTCCAGCTTGAAGTTGAACACATCATATTAGTGATGCGATTAATAAAGGAAAAGGAAGTGAAGCTTACACAGCAGGTCCGGGGATCGGATAAGCGCTGGTGTCTGCAAGAAGACGATCGGCGCTCAGATCGAAGTAGAAGAAGATAAGAATAAGAAGCACTCACTGGTGTAGGCGTCATAAACAATTCCGGGAGTAGTTGGGGTGTAAGCGCCAGGGAAGGAGACGAAGGAAGTCGGGAACGCTGTCCCGGAACCAGTGACCTCCAGCTGTATACACGATGGGTAGAATTGTGCTCCCCTGAATTAAAAGGCCGCCGGACATCGTAAAGATTAGTTAGTAGGATTGAAGAAGCTCTGATACGCACGGGTAGGTGTAAGCGCTTATATCAGTTAAGTTAGTGAAACCAGTCGATGCTAAGAAGCGTTAATCAGATACGTACGCGTGCAAAGCGATGATTTCGTGGCGGACTATGTACTGCCCGGGCTTAAGTGACGCTGGAATGGTGAACGTATAGATACTGTCATTCGCAGTCAAGACGTCAGTTGCGGCCCATTCGCCATCAGCTGACTTCCCGGCCTCAGCAACTTTAAACCAGACCGCACTAAAGACAACATCGCATTAGGTTTTGATCAGTGATTAGTTGAAAGAGGGAACTGTCACATACTCAGTACCGGGCAACCATGTAGTGATGTCCGTGCCATCAGGAGCGCGCGCCAGATAAGTAATCATGGGGCCCTGAGGAAATATTAGGTGGATTAAAAGGTAAAGATCACAGTGCTCTTGCAAACTTGAAAGAAGAGCTCTGCATACCATATGTGAGTCAGGCCATGTCGTCCAATTGAGGTTCACCTGTGATCCTGCCGCAACCGTGGCATAGATGGGAGCCGGTGCGCTACCGATGACACCCCCATCGCTATAACCGTTGCACTGAACACTGTACCGGTGTTAACATATATACTGTACCAAATAAAGTCCCCAATAGTAGACGCTTACTCGATCAAAGTGAGATCCGTGACGGGGCCTATCAACAAAGCTTCAGCACCAACCTACTAGATACATCAAAGTAGTGGCAATTCGGGTGCTTGAATTCGGGTGCTTGCTCACCGTTTCCGGGAATCTTGCGGATGATCCGATCAGGCGGTGGGCTATAGTACGGGTCCGTGTACGGTAGATAACCAGTATAGTGTGTAGAACCGATCACAACGTCTTGTACGTATCCATGGGCGTCAACGGATGAGATCGCCGCAAGCGCGATGGCAAGGCCACAGAGCGAGATCTTTAACATTTTCGCTAGTGAAGATTCTCTTGATACAGGCAGTACTGAAGAACGTCCAACGAGCTGAGTACCTCGTTTATATCCTTACGGACCAAGTCCGAATTCTCCTGACGGACCGCCTCAACGCTTGGCATAGAAACCATGAATAATACCTCATGTTCTGAAATAGACCACTTCATGAGATGAAGTGCATTAAGAACGAACTGATTCTACCGGTTTGAATGGTTGAGGCGAAATGGCTCCGAGAAAATAGAAGATTGTACCGAGGCATTTCATACAATGAATTGCCTCAAGCCCTTTCTCGCCCCCCGCAATATGCAAGCGAAGATGGCGTCTACCCCGGGTACTATGTGCCTCGTGGTACCTTGTGGGGTAGCCGTTGAGGACACGAAATGTTAAACTTCGGAGATTAAGCTACCAAGCATCGCTTCGATCACATTCGACCTATATCTTCAGAGAGAATAGAAGGCTTCGCATGTGGTTAGTGAATACTGATGATGAAATGTTGTGAAGCGTATCACATAACATACAATCCTTGGGGCTTTCAGTAATCATGGTCATCTACTAATGGGCGAAGCTTGCTTACGAGGTCTAAGCGCCAAGGATCAACCACAATTCTCCGTCGGCGCAAGAGGATTAGATGCTCCCTCCACATATCTCCACAGGTCCATAAGGGCAGTATATAACATATATTTCTGATCAGTTGCCAAGATGTCACCGTATACAAACATAATAAGTTTGCCACGTCACCGACATGTACTAGGAGGATATCGTATGGGACCCTCGCTCGGCTCCCAAATATAAAGCAGTAAAGCGAGACAAGGAGATCTAAGAGAAGATTCAGATAGTATCGTGAAGAAGGCCTGCCCAATATTCAGACTTAGAAGGTGAGTTTATTTATCGAGTCGGGTGTGCCACGTCAGGCCACTGACCCTTCGTGAGTCTGCACTGGCACGCTTTATATTGATTGCCTTTGAGACTTTGAGATATAATCTGCACAAGGTAGGAGGTATGAGATCTTAGAGATACATAATCTCAGTTTGCTCTTAATAGACCGTAGCACGTTGAAGTAGAAGGAGGACTCGGGACTCCGAGTCTGCTCAAACATCCATGCTGATCGGCTCCGAATCTGAGTTACGTAAACAATACAGCACGTGCCCCCATGTTAAGTTACGTCAGGCACTCAGCAAACTGCAGCCAATCGGAGTTTAATCAAGTACCACTACTAGTACATGCCGGTGAGACTCAGAGTGACCGGCCGGTCTCAAAAGCTCACACTTCGCCATCCAGTCCCGAATTAAATTTGTGCTTTGCTGGACTTCCCACCTGGTTGGTTTCTACCCAAGTGTACGTACTAGTAGCTGAAGAACCTAGTACACAAAATAATTACCGTAATTTAAGTACAATATCCATTAATCGTTACTCGTTAGTTGTAGGTTTCTGAGCCAGCTACCGATTGTCCAACAGTCAGAACAGATTCTACCTATTCTATTTATGCGGACACATTTCAATGTGATACAAGAATGATGCTAAGGCATCGTAACTTCCGATCTATTCCGATCATTGACACGGCGGGCTTCCTTTTCTTCCTCGTGTTCTCATCGATTTTATTCGCTTAGGATGCAATTGTTTCCTGCATCATGATGCTTCTCTTAGCGAGTGCGCTGCCCTTCTTTGTCCTATCGTGGTACACTGGAGCAACTCGTGGAATACTTCCACACGATTTGCAGCTCCGTGAAATTGTATGAATATGTGATATCTGCAAGAGCAATCGCTATTAGTCGGGATTATCGGAGTGCATTTGCAAAGAAAATATCTGACTAGACTACAAGAGTTACTCTCTGGGGAGCTTTCCGTTTCGTGGCCGTCAAGGCAATCCTTTGTCCCAACCACTCAAAAGCTTCCCATTGGGCTATCGGATAACTATCAGGTACTCAAGTGTATACAACAGAAAAGTGCCTCGTCAGGATAATAATATCTTCCCCAATACTTTCGCCGGCTAGGTCTCTTGCAACCAGTGCAATCGCAAAGCTATCTCCTGCACTATTTTGCTACAGATTTAGTGCATTTATTCCTTTCTTTTATTGAATCTTGCACCCAACAAAATCCTGATTCATGAGATGGCGTCATGATAACTTCTCAATATAGAAAAATGCGGGGTACCGAGAGTCACACGGCTGCTGTAAATATGGTCCCTAATTAGGTGTGCTAATACTATCTGGTGACCAGCTTCATGCCTTCTCCAACCCCGTTCCGTCCCTAAAAGCAGCGAACCATCATCCAGCGCTCCCATCTTCCCGTTCACGTCAACTGTGTCTTCATCGTCGTTGCCAACGAGGTCTTTAACACGCACCATACCGCGACGTTAGGTTGAGCAAGCTCAGAGATGTCATCTTCGAAGGAAGCAGTGTCGGCGCAATCGCCAGAGACGAAGGATACGGCTCTTGCGAGACCTCTGACGCCTCCCAAGAAGAAGCAGCCGTATCCGTTCTGGCTGGGAGGTACGTATCAATGTTGATGGCTTTTGTATGTTATCACTTAGATCCTATATGTGCAGGGGTTGCTGCTACCATCGCTGCATCGATCACGCAGTAAGTAGAGATGCTGATGTGTCGCGTGCCATACGTTCTCTATTATATCATCAAGCTAACCATCTTGTACTTCTGCTAGCCCTCTTGACTTAACTAAAGTGCGGCTCCAGGCTTCCGGTGACAAGCGCATGATCGAGTCGATACGGAAGACGGTGCGCACGGCAGGCGTGCGTGGTTTGTTCGATGGAATTACGGGTACTTGGATGCGCCAGATGTCCTACTCACTGTGTCGGTTCTGGGCGTACGATGAGAGCAAGAAGATTGTTGGGGCAGGTACGTCCACACCGCAAGCGTTGGGTTAGGTGGCTGCAGCTGAGGAATGGGGATCACAGGTCCCAACGCCCCTGCGTGGAAGCTCGCTTTGGCTGGTAGCATGGGTACGTTTTAATAGCTACAGAATGCCAAGATACCCATGCTGATGCTTTCGTATAGCCGGAGGAATTGCTGGGCTCGTCGGGAATCCTGGAGGTGAGTTTCATTAAATGCTATTTCCGAATATTATCTCAAGTTCTTCTACAGAAATCATCATGGTTAGCCCAGAGAATGCACTTTTCCTGAAACGACTATGAACATCCAATCAGGTCCGCTTGCAAGGAGACTTCGCAAAGCCGCCCGAAAAGCGGCTCAATTACAAGAACTGCTTCGATGGTCTCTTCCGCGTATGTGCTACCTACATTTCCGGCATATCTTCCATTCTAACTTCTTCACAAAAGATGGTGAAAGAGGAAGGCGTTTCCTCTCTAGGACGGGGTGTCGTCCCGAATGTGTTCCGCGCAGTCTTGATGAATGCATCACAGCTTGCATCGTAAGTCTACTGTCCTGAGTAATATCGGAGATAATATAATATACACTCCAGGTATGATTACTTCAAGGCGGAACTTCTGAAGACGAAATACTTCGATGACAATATCTACTGCCATTTCACGGCAAGTTTTGCGGCCGGCACTGTCGCGACGACAGTCTGTTCACCTGCGGACGTCATTAAGGTCGGCTACTTTTCTTCTTTTTATAATGATCTTTTCACCATATATCTCCCGCTTTAATCTTAACTTAACTTGTTTTCCTTCCCCATTTCCTGCATTTCTCGTGAACGGAGGAATGGACATATGTACTAAAGTGACGTCATACAGAGTCGAATCATGAACGCGTCAGGTCCGGGATCAAATGTGAGCGGTGATTTACCGGAAGGTGATGACCACAAACTGATTATCTCGTGCAGTCAACACTACAGGTTATCAGAAACTCGCTGAAGAGCGAGGGCGCTCTCTTCATGTTTAAAGGCTGGGTTCCTGCGTATGTTTCACTGTTCTCGCTTGCATATGTTTGCTGACGGACAAAACTTTCAGATGGACGCGTCTTCAGCCTACGACTATCCTTATTTTCTTGACTCTAGAACAGTTGAAGAACTTGGTCGATTGGACTCGTGGTGACCTGTGACTCAAGAAAGCAGCGTCTCCGTGAAGGCGGCAGTGCGAGTATATATGTACCATTTCCTGAACTGACGAATATTGGACGGTGTAGAATATGTGTAATTGGTGACGAAGACATATTGATGTAGTGGCGGTGGAGGTGCGGTGTGAAATCATCTAGGTGTCGTAGGAGAAGCAATTGTACTGATCCAACTTTTATTTCTTTACTTGCAATTTGTTGCATTGTAGATGCATTTTCTGTATGTCCTTATATAACGAAGTTTGTCCTGAAAACGAGTTGATAGTAACCGCTATTCATTAAAGAACATTCCGTCAATGAAGATAAATAAGGTACACGAGTCAAAACAGAGAGTAAGGGCACATGGACACTACTCGTATGCACTGTTTAAGAACTGAAGTAGCTGTTCGCGCTTCTCATCTCTTTCATAATCTTCGACGGTCTTGTGGACCTTCATCTTTATCTATCCGAAGATTAGTGACGTTCCTGAGTGATCCGATTTTACGAACCTTTTTGCCAGTGAGAATGCTCCTCCTCTCTCCCTTTGGGCTTCGACTCCGTCGCCTGTGTCTGTCCTTCTTCCTTTCACGATCTTTCCCTTTCCCTTTCTTCTCTTTGTCCCTATTCCTTGAACCGCCGTGTTTGCGGCTCGAACGTGAACGGTCCCTCGAATGAGAGCGGGAGCGGGACCGACTGTTCAAACTTGACCTATCGCGCGAACGGGTACGTCTACGCCGGCGTCGCTTGTGGCGCGAGTTATAAGTGGCACTTGACGACGATGAGGAGCTACTTGAGATTGAGGCAGAGCGCCCGCGTTTCGTGGAATGCTCCTACGTGATGGTAAAACTCTGCACTTCAGCTACGAGTAATAATATCAAGACGGGTGTGACTCACTGTGTTTCCCAATTCACTCCCCAAATCTTTTGCTCTCTCGCTCCTTCCTCGCGAAGAAACATAGCCTTGTGACAGAGCATTATTGCCTGAAGCACTGGGTGCAGAACGCTAATGCAGTATCCCATAAATAAGATATCAGCTGTAACGCAGATGAAATAAGTACTAACCTCAGCCAAGACCCCCGTTGAGTCTTTTTCTGGATCCCCTACATCCCATCTCGACTTCTTTTTCTGAGGGGGCTCAGTCTCGTTATACCTATCGTGAATCCAAGTCCCTCTCGACGCGTCGCCTCGCGTCCGGTCGCCATCAGCATGATTTGAGTCCTGATACTTCGTGTCTCTTCTCCTAGGAGACCTCGAGCGACTCCGACCTTATTGCGTAGGACCATGGTTTATTCGTATGTCGATAATTCGTGGAAGTGGCCACACAGTAGCCATCCCGGCATCATACACAGTGGTGTCGCACAGGCGTGATCAGCCAGGATGAAAAGAAACCCAGGTCAGTCAAGACTTTCGCTGAGACTGTACATATGTCTCACCGTATCTCCGGGAAGACGAGCGATAGTCGGACATAACGTCCTCAATGGTTGTAGTTAGAGTTCAAGGAACCTTTGAAAGGCGAGATGTAATTCACGTTTGACTTCAAGTTTGAGATCGTGATCACGTGTCAGTGATGTACAGCCTGAGGTTAACTTCTGATTCTGAAGGTCATCAAATCGACTACTTCATTCGAAACACTGTAACTTGAAGTTCAACCATGGAAGAGACGATGACAACACCTACCGCTGGTCCATCTACTTCCAACTCTCTTCTGTCATACCCATCGCTTACATCGAAAGAAGAATCACCTGCACCACAACCTGAACCAGTGGAGAGAACGCTCTCCAAGAACAGACTTTATGTCGGGAATCTGCACCCAACTGTGGATGAGTATGTGTCTTGCGAATAGTCGGAAATACAGACTAAGGCAACTAATGTCTTGGTGAGTCTCTTAGGTACACATTGCTGCAGGTATTCTCAAAATTCGGGAAGGTCACGAAGCTCGACTTCCTCTTCCACAAGACGGGCCCGAGTAAAGGGAAGCCGAGAGGCTATGCGTTCGTTGAGTACAGAGGGAAAGATGTACGTCCGATCTCCTATCTCAGATGTCTGTGTTCTGATACGCTCGAAGGATGCATTGAAGGCTCTAGTGAATGCCCACGACAAGCTCCTTCGTGGGCGAAAGATCGTCGTAACTTACGCCAACCAAGCACCTCCTCAAGAATACTCTTCCTCAAGTTCTGGGCGGCCATTCAGGAGATCCGAAGCACAGAGGCCTACGGCGCTATCACTGCTGAAGCAGCAAGGGCAGTCCGGAAAGTGAGTCATCCTCATCAACCATACGGACGTTGCTCATCGCATATGATAGGACTGAAGACAAGATCGCTGCGATGGAAGCGAAGCTACGGGAAATGAAAGCCGCAGAGCTACCATCATCCTCGTCCTCGTTGCCTTTACACCCATCTTTACCTATGAAACCTCCTCCACAGTCAAAATCTTCAACATCGACGCCAGGAAGTAGCAGTGGTCCGGCTGCTAACCGCTCTCTCATGCCTAAGCCCGGTGGAAGTGGAGGGCCTGCAAGTAGGAATGGTCCCGGGAAGAAACCGACTCTAGAGGAGTTGATGAAAGCGAAGAAGGCGGGGCCTCCGACAGGTCTTCTAAAACGTTGACAATGATCGTCTGCTCCCTTCATTTCGTCAGGACATGGAAGATCTACTTATGTTGTGTTATTTTGCTGTAATGTGTATTAGGGATCTCTGGTCAATACTGTGTCAGAAAGTGAGCAGCCCCTTCAGGATCTTGAAGGTAAATGCCCGTTCGGCCCGAATTTGTCTCAGCCAAACTCAGTCCCGCTCAGCGTGCTCTCCTCGCAAGACTGTAAAAAAGACCGTCACTCCTGAACATTTCGCTCGTTTGTCTCTTTTGGTGTCTACAAAGAACTCTGTAAGCTATGCTGGTGCTGGAAATCTACGGACAGCTAGACCTAAATTTTCGCTGGAATGTAACCCTCGACTCCTCCCCGAGTAAACCTGCTGTCGTGCGTGCTGTATCTACATCTTCTATCAAGTCTGCTACCTGTTTCTCTCATCCTCTTCATCCTCGTCTTCTCTCGCCTCCTCTTTCCCCTGCTCACTTCTGTTACCGTGGTCAATCGGTCCATTCAAATCAATTATCACAAGCATCCATCTAAAATTTTATGATCTAGTAATACATTGGCTACTTAATACACGAAACCTCCTAAAAATACAACACTTGATTTGGAACAACATAAAACCCATGGAAATTCACGAAAATTTTTAAGCCCGGATGAAGAAGTGCAAAAGGTTTGGTGACTAGAACGACACGCCGCGGTACGAACGCATCTGACCTTGCAAGCGTGTGATTTGGCCTGCTGTGAATTGATTCATGCACGAGTCGTAGGAATAGTCCATAAAGTTGTGAATCGGATCGACGCCGCCTCCAGAGCACGTATCGCGTCCTACAGGGCACCCCGACGCGCCGGATGCTTCAGGGGGCGTATCAGAGACCAAATCTCCAGAACCAGTGCAGCCACCTTGGAACGGGTGGTAGAGTCCAACCCAATGGCCTGTCTCGTGTGTTAATGTCTGTAGGTGGAGGTTAAATAAAGAAAAGATGAAGTGTATACGGAGTACAACTTACCCTGCCGAGGTTGTAGTTGTTGGCGGAGCCACCGGGGACGCTGGAGAACAGTATCACAACGCCATCGTTCTTTGGGGCTACGCTGTACGCGCTAGGGTATGTCCCGTAGCCAAGCAAGCCGGCGGCAGAACCAGAGACGAACCCGGTAGAGTAGATGTTGAGGGCAGCCGCGCCGCCCTGGCGAAGCTGTTGCTTCACTGTCGTCTGTAGGGTAGTGTCTGGGCCGAGAGTGTTGAACCAAGTCGGATTAACAGTGCGAGTGGTTCCCGCAAGCGAAAATTGCACGCCCGTACCAGAGAAGTCCGAGTTGAGGACACTGATCGACGATGCAATCTGCGAGGCACTAATTAAGAGAAAAATGAGTATTACAGAAGTTGACGTAGCTAAACCACCAGCGGTACGTACGGAACATTGCCCCCAGCTGTCGTGCTGTCCTTGGAGATGACATGCCAGTAGACTTGGATGGTTACAGTTTTGGAGGACCTGTCTTGTAGCGAACTGGCTGAGA
This sequence comes from Trichaptum fuscoviolaceum, assembly GCA_910574455.1. Classification (NCBI taxonomy): domain Eukaryota; kingdom Fungi; phylum Basidiomycota; class Agaricomycetes; order Hymenochaetales; family Trichaptaceae; genus Trichaptum; species Trichaptum fuscoviolaceum. The sequence continues at coordinate 2,050,147 of CAJSYZ010000012.1, read as the reverse complement.
GACTATCGAAGACCTTGACACGTTCCACGAAGTCAAGCTCTGCGAGCTGCAAGTCATCGTCTGTGATATTGGTACTACAGCGGATACGTTCGACCTCGGTGCTGTTAAGGAGGACCGGGCTCGCGAGGACAGATGTCGCGAAAGGGATGGTAATGAAGAGTGCGAAGGCGAGCATGTTGTGAGTGAAGAAGAGCGTTGAGTGTAAGTAGATGTGGTGACCGGTGCTGGAAAAAAATCGCTGAAAAGCTGGTCAATTTATACCTTTCGTCTCCTGCCTTTTGTCCGCCTCAGCGCAGCGACCTCGACACTACTTGAGGCGAGACGAGTAAAAATCCATGCCAGGCACTCACACATCGGTTACTCGACAACCACATCGACCGACTACGCCGTCGCGCAAATTTTGTGTATAGAGGCCAGTTGCGGGAAGTGATCGAGAGCCGGCCGCCTTCAAAAAAAAACCCCTACGGGACTCATGCATTGAGTTCGAGAGGCACGAAGATTGCCTTTCTTAATAATAGATTTAGAGTTAGCGGAAGGATCGACCAGGTACCTCAAGCCATGTGGGCGTCGCACGAGCGATAAAAGGAGAGGACAGTCAGCATCGTTACCGTTGGTTTTGACTCAGGGGGCACCGAGCGGGTCGCACATGTTATGCTCTGGCCCTTTTCCGACTTTCGCTTACCCGTTCCTGACAATATTGCTGCCGCCCAAAGCATCTGGAGGCCAGGCTTGACAGTGAAAATTGAGCGGGCGGGAAGGGAAAACGAGCAGGGGACTTGAATGAGGGAATGAGGGAGGGGGAACCAAGCTCGACTCTGGGATAAAGAATCTTCAAAGTACTAATGTCGGTAACAAGTGACACGCTTTTCCTATGACGGATAGACACGAATCAGAGGCTATCGTCTCAGATGTCGTTCACTAGAGTGGCTGACAACTGTTGCAACTAAACGAGCTAATGATCTGAACCAGAGTCCAGACAGAACGCCCACAAGAACGTGGCAGGAACGCTATTCACGTGTAAACCATATGGCGATGGCGGAGGCTCCTGAACATCCGAGACATTTGCTCCGAAGGTCCTAGAGGACCAGAGTCTACTGGAGGATATCGGGCGCGAAGTGAACGCCGAATCGTCGCCAATGTATGTTTGTCAGTTTTTTCGGATCGAACTCGGCGTGGAAAAAGAAAAGTACTCCAGAATGTGAGGGTGGCTGCAACCGAGAGCAACTTCATCCGAAGATCGTATTTTCGGTTATCTAGACTCATAGCCTTACGCGAAAGCGCAGTAAATTCCATCAGTCACGGCGGAGAGAGTTGACATAGATTGAATCGTACCTTGCTGCGATTTCGATACTATCGGATGCGATCATTTACTTAATCTTTTGTTAGGCCAGGTAAGCGGAAGAATCCAGTCACTTCAGTAGTGTGATTATATGTATGTCAATATTATATTCTAGGAGAATTGAAAATCACATGCTGAAAATTAGCGTGGCCTACAGGAACAATGTCTTGCTAGTGGAAGCTTCAGTAGTGAAGCAAGCCATGCATAAATAGGAAAGGAAAGGAGTGGTTTTGGTTACATCACGCTCACTACCTTCTGCAATAATTTATCGAGTTCCTGACCGGCAAAATGTCAGAATTAGCGCTTTCTGGACTAGGAGACACTTACCAGATCGAGTTCTTCCATTTTCTTCAGTGTACCAGAGTAGACGTCCCGTATTTCTGGATGGAGCTTTTCGGGATCGACTTTTCTGCCGAAGTATAGCTTGTCTACCTCGTCCATCGGAGGCAGAGGAGGCCCTCTTCCCAATGCCGCCTTGGATTCAATTATGGCAAGCATCTCAGTGAGACCGAATTCATCCTTGGGTATACGAGTACGCTGCTGAGGAATGGGAGATGGACTGCGAACAGTACCACTACTTGTGGTAGTCCTGCCTGACGGAGTGGCAGATGCAGCCGTCCTATAGTCAGAAACATCAGACAATACTGACTCGATTGAAGGTTGATGTTGGCGATGGGTGGCTACAGAAGCTGCTCCGGCAGTTGGTGTGACTGAACGGGACCTACTGGCGCCCGTTGGAGTCGGGGATTGACGCGAAGCAAGAGTGGCTGCTGTAGGGGTTGCAGCCCGGCTTCCCGAAGATTGCTCGCTCCGGGCATCCTCAGAATACATCGATGGAGACGTCGAGCGGACAGTTGAAGCTGAGCTCGACTGAGCGACAACCGCATTTCTGCCCGTTATCTTATTGAGTACACGTGTAATAAGGGCGCTCGGCTGAGAGCTATTCATAGCACCGCTGAGCAGGTCGTTATTCGCGTTGAGCGAGCCAGATGGTGATAAAGACCTTTCGGACCCTGACGCTCCGAACTCCTCTTCAACAATCTCACTGATATCGTATGTCTCTCCGTCAGGTTGAACGTATGAGTAACGCATCTTGCTATCGGCATCGCCTCGTTGACTACGAAGCATTCCCTTATCAGGAAGCACAACATCGACACCACTCTGACCATTAGCTTGAGTCGAAAGCATTGCTTTCTGGTTTGCCCGCGAGGCGGCTCTCTGGGCGGCAATGATCTCCTGTCGTGATGGTTGACGAGCCTTGGAATCATCGGGCACCACTCCCGCGTCAGATGCAGAGCTTGCCGATGCGGAAGAATCACGATGTAAATGCGACAATGCAATTTCATCTAAAGGTGCAGATAGACGGTGGCGGGAAGCCGCCGAGTTTCTGTAAGTTGTTGCGCGGCGCAAGACAAACACGGGGTCGTCGGATTGAACGTCATCCATGGAACCGAGAAGATGCGCTGAATCAATAGAGCGTCGTTTTAACTCGCCAGACCTTCGGAATACCGGCGGCCGAGGGAAAGCGTCAACAACTTTGCTTGACGGCGCTAGTTCACGATCTGAAAAGTAGTGATAAGCAAACAGAGAAAACGAAGAGGAAGATTGACTCACCTTGACCATCAACTTGCACAGTCAAGATATAGCGTACTCGAGAAGTGCTACGCCTCTTGGTCAGCTTGTCCTCCACTTCATCGCCTCCGTCGACTACACCCTCAAGAATCCCGAAGCGTTCAAGACCCAGCTCAATCACCTCTGCCACAGTTATATTCTTCGGGAAATTGAAGAATTTCTTCCGATGATTCTGGGGAATGCCTGGATTGACGGTAGCGCTCGATTGGGATCGATCTCGTAACGTTTCTTTAAACACAATTGCTTCTGTGTGAGGATCGAAGACCATGTTGTCTGGAAGCTCGTCTGGAAATATAACAAGCTGAAGGGCGAAACGAACTGAGGGTGACGTGAACCTCTCTGGGCTAACATTCGAAACATTGCTAGTTGACACTGACAGGAACTGTCCGCGTAGTGACGAAGTTGACTGATCGGTATCAAGTGCATGAGATGAATCAGCAATAATTGTGTCCTCGTCATCTAGTGTCATGCTGTCGTCTCCACCATCTCCTGTCCTGTTTAAGTAGATCTTCACTGCAGAATCTTCAATGAAGTCATTCATGCTCAACTTCCGAATCGCAGGATGGGCGGAGAGATTACTGGCAACTGAGCTGATGCTACCCATACTGCTTCGCTTCACTTTTGGTAAGTCCAACGCTTCTTCCGCAAGCTGTTCAAAGACACCAAGAGGTTTCTCGTTTGGTTCCAAGCGAAGAGTACTGCCTTCGACTTGCTTTACAGTCAAGTAATAATCCTCAGCATTCTCTCCGGCGGCGAGACGGAAACGTTGCATAGCCTGGCGCACAAGGTCTGCCGCTGTGGCGGTAGCGTTGAGTAAAACCGTCTTGAACGTTGCTTCCGTCTGCAAATTCCTTCCCGCGAAGACGCGAACGACGTTGAGCTCCGGGACAACGATATCTCCGCTGCTCGGAGACAAGATGAGAGAGCCAGGACGTCCCCCTGGAGTACGGAAGCCGGCTGCACCGGGTGCTAGTCCAAGCCCGAAACCGGAAGCATTTGGTGATCCGTTCAGAGACCCGCTCTGATTTGGCATCACCAGAGATGCAGACATAGTCGCGTAGCTCGGACCGTCTGGAGGTGACGATGGGGAGCTCTTAAGGTACTTTTGGTACAAAGCCTGTTGCTGTTGATCGCGCTCGCGAAGCTGAGATGCATGTTGAGATACTTGCGGCGGTACAGCCGAAGAGGATTGCTGCACGGCTGGGGTGGTTGTGGTTGTGGATTGAGGGTAAGGAGATGAGGCTTGAGGAGGAGCGGGAGCCTGCTGCTGTGCTTGCTGCTGTGCTTGCTGAGGAGAAGGTGCGCTCCGTGGCTGCTGTCGCAACCCTGGGCTAGGCGAAAGCGCACTTCTACCTTCGGGGGGCGAAGCCGTGTATTGTTGAACGTGGCTCATTGCGCTTGAAGTTCCTGATTCCTCTGAGCCTCGAGCCCTTCCAGCTTCAGATGCAGCTCCAGCAATGTTCTCGATACTAGATTTACTGCCTTTCTCCTTGTCACCCTTCTCTTTCCTCCTGCCAAAGAGTCCACCGAACATCCCGCTCTTCTTCTTCTTCTCCTTCCCATCTTTATCAGTCTCTTTCTGACGCTCGTCCTCAGTGTCGCGGTCCCTCTCCCGGTCACGATCAGTGCGCTCTTTACGAAGTTTCGCACCCCCACTGCCGCTCGACCCAGATCCAGATGCGACAGAAGAGCGAGTCTCTTGGCTTGCAGTCCTAACAAGTTCCTTCGGGCTCTGAGCTTGTTGTTGTACTCCAGGAGCCTGGCCCTTTGCACGTTTCCTTGCCTCTTGTTCGGCGGCCTCAATCTCCTCGCGGGTGCGCTTGCGTTCTTCATCGCGCGCCTGCTGTTGTTTCTGAAGAATTGCACTGGGAAGAAGTGGTCCAGACTGTTGTTGAGAGCCGGAACCAGGCTGAGGCGAAGGCGAATAACCTTCTCGAGCTACAGCAGGGGTAATGACCAGTCGTTTCGTATCCGTAGCTTCAGCGGGATCAAGCTGAATAGGCCGACGTTCCTGGACTGGTTGAGCTTGAGATTTCTGGTCTTGCTGCTGCGCAAGTAACCGTTCACGAGAAGTCTGTGTCCTGAGCTGCTGCTGTTGGCCTTCGGTAGCTAAAGCCTCATCCCGCTGTTGGTATCCAGCCTGCGAGGGACTGACAGAACCTGGTCGATGAGGCGCAGGTATGCCCAGAGCAGCTCGCGTTTGCGCATTGACATCATCCACTTCCTCCCAACTCATCTGGGTATCTTCGCCTTGTATTTTGCCTGGAGCTCCTGAGGACAGTTTCACAGTCTCGTCCTCGTCCACAACCACTTCTTCGATACCACCATCGTCCGGACGTCCTATAGGTTGCCCAGTCTCGTCCTTGACAAATGCTTCCTCCACTTCCACTTCATCCTCATCCCATTCCGCATCTGCATCTTCGTCATCCTCATTCCACACTGCGGGTGGGTAACGGAAGACCGCTGACGAATGCTTGAATTTCACGTTGTTGCTTGTCGCCGCACCTTCAGCTGTAGATCCCGTAAATTGAACCCGAGTGCGAGGTCGCGAAGACTTCGCGGCGGCAGCGTTCTTATCCTCCATCGCTGCTTCTGCTTGAGTGGCCGATGCAAGCTAAGGAGGCAGTTAGATTACTATCGTTTTCCGATCATGATACTCACATCAACATTTCGATGACGATTAAGCCTTGCCAGCCGTTCGAAAGGCGTCTCAATGTTTTCTGCAGGAATGTATCCCACTTCCTGCGTCTTGAGCACGCGGACTAGCCACCAGTAGCTGTTGCTGTCGTCCATCAAAAACAGACTGTCCCCCTTCACCACACTTGCTTGGCCTTCAACTGTGGCCGCAAAGTTTGTAAGAGAGTATACGAGGTCGAAGTCAATGGATTCATTGGGAATAGAAAGCGAAGAGGACGAATCTGAGAGATAATCGCCCAATGCATCTTCGTCAGAGTCGTTGCCGTCGAGGTCGTGGTCGTGTTCAGCCCCGTATGTGTGCTGCAACTCCATATGTTCCTGCCCACCATCCATCACACCATCCTCTCCTTCAGCGTCAGATGAGTCCTCCATAACAGAATGCTCTGAATCGGACGTCATATGGTAATGCTGTTGCTGCGCGTAGCGAGCGTTGTCTGGGTGGATTTGGTCGCGTAAATCAAAGGTATCTTGCCTCCGCGCTGCAGCTGGCCGCCGATGGTCTCCTTGATCTTGCATGCTTGAAAGATGCGATCATATAATTATTTAAAGAGTCAGTCGTCCGAGTTTGGTTTGGATGTAAGTCCTGTCAAGTTCGAATTTTGATGTCGAATTTCCCGTTAAAAGTGGATGTCTACAGGAAATGCTGATGGACTTCAATTAATCAGTTGAGAGCTCTGAGATATTAAGGAAAGACTTGAAAGCTCTATAGGAAGTAGAAGATGAACGAGGGGATTGAGATGCATGCAGGAAGCTGGTGTGATCTTCAGATGTTCGGTGAAGCTTCATAGTGGCAGTGATTTTGCCTAAATTTGGAAACTTGAACGCGTCTATGACAGTACTACAATATCCTCAGCCTCAATAGATCAATCCTTGGATCACCCGTACTAATACAGTGAGTCTATAAAGTTTATCCTTGGCTAATAATCTCCTTGAAGGCAAACACAAGAGACAATCACTTACGACAAGACTAAACATTGAATGAAGTAGCATGGTTTGATGACGAAACTAGCGTAAACAATCAAATCAAAGAAACCTTTCAAGTTGGCCGAACATGATTCTTGCAATGCTATAGCTTTAATTCTGATGTTTTTGTTTTATAGTTGTAAGAACAGTGGCCTCCGACCAGTTAAACTTACAAACATAAATCGCCTAATACATGCCTAAACCAAATATCCCCCTCTTCTGTAAAATCCGAAGTCCGCGCACCGTACTGTGCGAGATTGGATGCCGCAGAAGCTGTTTGATTCCACCTACGTTGTTCACATTCACACAGATCCCTACCGATACGCAACAGCTGGCACCCTGGTTAGGACAAGAAAAGAGCGCTACACTTTGTCATTCCATCACCTTTCCGTTAACCGACAGCTTTGGAGAGAAGTGAGTTAGAATATCTATTTTAGAGTCTTACTAGAGCTCACCTGTGAAGCTCGAAAGAACTGTAGATAGCGAGAGAACACGCGTTGTGCGCGCTGAAGAGATAGAATCAGAAGCAACATCCATTTCAGAATTGGTGGCAAATATGGAGCTCCGTGTCCTCGGAATGCACTGCAATAACAAGGATTCAGAAGATCCGAGAACCTTAATTCACGAGTCTATTGAAAACCAAGGTGAGAAAAAGGGTGTGAATAATAGACAACCAGGCAGATTGTGAACAAAGACAGGTGCCGACAGAAAGTCGCCTGAGACAGCTGATCCAAATGGATACCTCTAGACCGCGGCCGTCGTATTTAGCTCCCCGTCGGATCAAGACCGCAAGACGAGTACCCATAGGTAATGCACATAAGAGACAGTAGAGTGTTCAAATAGCGGACTAACCCGGGGCCGGAGGTCTCAAGCGAGGTCAGGAGAACCGCAAGGCTTGTGAACAATGGTGCTAGACTGAATTGAAGAACCTTGCCAGTCACCACGAGACGTCGAAGGTAGGGTGAAATTCAGTTCAGATTCGTAATAGCACATCGATTCAACGAAATCCTTCGCATGAGGCGACCCCGGGCATTTTACACAGAGTAAAGAGGGTGTATGGAGGTGAAGCCGCGCAGTCTAACGAGTTTGATTAGGGGTCAATGACGAATGTTCTTGCTGAAAGTGGAATCAAACTCCAGATTATCGGGCGAGGTCACGGCGGCTCTCCAAAATCCTCACGAGCATGTGATGAAGCTTATAACAAGTCAACCAATAGAAACGCATGTAATACAAAGCTTACTTACTACTGCATACACCATCCTATGTTCGTGACTTTGAGGCTCAATAAGCCTTCTCCTTCTCCACATATATAAGACCATGCCTCTTCGAGATGGGTGGGGCTTGCACTCTCCGACCTATACCTACCTGCTTCGTCACTTCGGAAACCAAAATAATCCAGCATGCCATCCCAACAAGTGTTCAATAACAAAGACGGCGCTGTGTATACAACTTCAAATGGCGCTCCTGTTGCTGAGCCGTATGCAGTTGAGAAGCTAGGGTCCATCGGCCCTCTTTTGCTTCAGGGTGCGTTAACAGTGCTTCAATCTTGATTCGTCGTTAATAGAGTTGCGGAATTTTCGATGCATTAATCCTCCTCCTTGGATATGGTTGGAATGGGTCGGTGGATTGCGAACGTTTGTACGGATATTTTCACGAATGGCGCATGCAATGAGCAGACTTTCATCACATCGATCTCATTGCACACTTCGACCGTGAGCGCATTCCGGAGCGCGTTGTCCATGCAAAGGGAGCCGGTGCCCATGGTTACTTCGAAGTTACTCATGATGTGACCGACCTCACTTGCGCTGCACTCTTCAACAAGGTGGGAAACAAAGCGAAAGCTACCATGCGCTTCTCCACCGTCGGCGGTGAGAGTGGCTCGGCTGAGTGAGTTGCTTAATCAATTAGCAGCGAGAGAGCTTCCCATGGCTGATCGTCTGCATTAGCACGGCTCGTGACCCTCGAGGCTTCGCGATCAAACTCAGGACTGAAGAGGGTAACTTGGACTGGGTGTTCAACAACACCCCCGTCTTCTTCCTCCGCGACCCCTCTAAATTCCCGCACTTCATCCACACCCAGAAGCGCGACCCTCAGACACACTTGAAGGATGCCGACATGTTCTGGGTAAGTTGAATGAATTGTTTCGCCCGAACTGGTAGTGATTCTTCCGGCTTTTTAGGATTACCTCTCACAAAACCCAGAGTCTGTCCATCAGGTGATGATCCTGTTCTCCGACCGCGGAACTCCTGATGGATATCACCGTGAACACGGGTACTCCGGCCATACGTTCAAGTGGGTCAACGAGAAGGGCGAATTCCACTACGTCCAGGTCCATGTGCGCGCTGATGGTGGCTTCAAGACGCTCACGGATGAGCAGGCTGGCCAGCTCGCCGGCGCAAACCCGGACCACGGTATCCAAGCACTCTTCGAGGACATTGAAGCTGGCAAATTCCCAAGCTGGACGGTCTATGTTCAGACGATGACGCCGCAGCAGGCAGAGAGCTTCCGGTACAACATTCTCGACTTGACCAAGGTGTGGCCGCACAAGGACTTCCCGCTCCGCCCGGTTGGCAAGCTAGTCCTGAACGAAAACCCGCAAAACTACTTCGCGGAAATCGAGCAGGCAGCGTTCTCGCCCTCGCATCTTGTCCCAGGTATCGAGCCATCTGCAGATCCCGTCCTCCAATCCCGTCTCTTCTCGTACCCAGACACCCATCGTCATCGTCTTGGTGCAAACTACCAGCAGCTGCCAGTGAACGCGCCTATCGTTCCTGTTGCGAACTTCCAGCGCGATGGTCCTGCTTTGTATGTTAGCCAGGGACCCAGACCAAACTATCAGAGCAGCATATCTCCGCTGACGTACAAGAAGAAGGCGTACGCCGGCGTCAAGCACGAACAGTTCTTGGGACATGCGCAGGCAGACTTGAGCGAAATCACAGAGCGTGAGTTCATTTCGACAAATGGTCGGCTTCGAATGTCTACTCATTTGTTGCTCCTACATAGTTGACTTCGAGCAGCCCCGCGCACTGTGGCAGAAGGTCTTCGATGACGGCGCAAAGGAGCGCTTTGTCGGAAATATCGCTGGACACCTCAAAGGTGTGAAGAGTCCCGAGGTTAAAGCCAGGCAACGTACGTTCTCAGACTGAAGGATTGGAGCGAGAGCTGACTCCTTTGTAGTATCCGTTTTCGCGGCTGTTGATCAAGGCTTATCCGACCGTATTGCGAAGGCTATCGGGCATCCGTCTGTGCCACCCTTGAAAGTCAAGACTGCTGCAGAAGCCATTCGATTCAAGTACAGTGCAGTCTGGTGAGATATTATATCTACTTCATAGCAAAATGAATTAGCTTACCTGTTTTATTAGATTGTGGATTTGAAGTCTTGAGGGGTTCAGAGAATGAGTCTTTAGTAGATGGTATCATCAAGCTGTTGTAAAATACGAACGGAACATGTGTACAACATCGTCAATGTCAATTTAAGCGCGTTTGCTTCCTGTATATGCATTACGCACCATTGTCATAGTTCAACTTCTCGTGCATAAGTACATGTTCCAGTTCTTCACATGCATATTCCTGTCGAAGGATAACAGAAGTAGTCGACAAGATTATGAGTGACCTCACTCAAAACAATTGGAATAGATTCCAGCAAGCGAGAGGAGACAGAGAAAAATATCCAGTGCAGGAAAAATATATGCAGCCTGAGGTGGGACAATATGCACTTGAAGGCCAGATGGACGATGAAGAAAGAAAGAGAGAGAGATGTTCGCTTTTCTTGAAGCGCTTGACAAACACATTTTCAAGTCCCGCCTTCGGCACCGGAACCACAGAGCTAAAAGAACCAAACCAGACTCAGATGCGTAGATTCATCTTTGCAACAACGTCGTCCCGGTGATCTGTACGTTTTTTTCCATAGATATGACTGTTTCTGAACTTACTGTTCTTCGAAGGAAATGACTTCTCCATTCCAAGAAAACAGCCTTTACATCGGCTTGTATGTGCGTGATACAGAACCCGGCACCTACCACTGGAGTCTGTACATGCATCATTCGGGTTCATCTGGAAAGAAATATCACATCAGAAATATCGGGTCCGGGTGGATGGGCGAGTTCGAGATTATAAAGGGAGCCTTGAAGGAGATGCTGCTCATCGGGTATCTTCGCATCGCGGCCATTTCTGATGACGACTCGCTAAGTCAGGCCGATCAGATAATTGAAAGCACCCGATACGACGTCGAGGGGGTTACATGTCGGACCTGGCTCCTCGATGCAGTGAAGAAGATGATAGACGCGGGTATCGTTCGGTGTGGAAGTCTCGAGGAGCTTGAGGAAGAGGCGAAGGCGTTTGGCGCTACGAACTTTTCGGATGCAGGCCTGAAAACTTCGTCGCCAGCTGTTGGCGATTCAAAAGTCTGTGCATTTTGATACAGGAAATCATGTGTATGCGATGTATCACGGACCTTCAAATGTATTTGAGATTTATTGTGATTGTTAAGGAGTGTAAGCTTGCCTCTTACCTGTTATGATTTGATGAGATAACATCACCACCTACAATCACCTTCAACAGAAGCTTGTGTCCATGGTACCCAGTTGATGGTATAGCTAATTAGGAAACATTTGAAGTGTAGAAGATCTTGGAAATAGTAATTTATGGCACATTGCGAAGCATATGTGCATACCGTAATGCGTTGTGGGACAGGGGATGTAGAGATTGTTATTATGAAGTGGAAAATGAGGGCCTCGAGATGACAGGCCATTGTCAAAAATACCCTAGACTCTTAGCCGCTGGTAGAGAGCTGCTCAGAGTATCGGTATTCCGCGGTACTAGTAGAGGACATAACATGCCAGAGAGCCACAGAAATTGCGCATATAGCCACTTGGAAGAGCGGGTCTCATGAAGAACAAGAGAGACGAGTAAAACTGGACGTCTAGAATGGTCAGTGAAGTGCATAGGTTTCCTATAATCCAGTACTCGATAACCAGCAGTATCGAGTCTTCGTGTATTTATGGGACCTTCATTGCCTAGACCTCGATCGAGACGATGCTGGACACAATCATGGTGAGGAAGCGACCGTGCAACACCAGTCCGGTACCTGCTCGTGTCACACGCTTATCAGCTATGCATAGATGACAACTTGATCTGATTGTCGCTCGCCTACCCGGTATTATAGAACAAGTTGCGCAACACGACTAGCATCCGGTCAGGCTGCCTTGGCCAGGTGCTAGGGACTGGAAGAGCACAAAGCTGGATGGTAATCACGTCCGAGAGTCTAACATCATAAGTCCGGATCTCATAGATAATTCCAATCCAATTGCCGGAGTGCGAGGGATACAGGAAGGATTTTATGTATGCAGCCAAAATCGGAAGACAGTAGCAGCAATGGAGGAAGTAGAGAGAGAGAGGGTTTGGAACTGATTTTATACCCATGCAAATCCTATTCTAAAAATAGTATGTAATACTATTACATAGTAAAAGACTATTTTGTCTACTATTACTATGCCCTACACAACGACTCAATGGTCTAGCGGTTATGATTTCTGTCTAACATTGCTTTGCTTTGAGAGTTCACAGAAGGTTCCAAGTTCAATTCTTGGTTGAGTCATCCCTTTTCCTTTAGCGGACATTTTTGTTACCTTTTCGTTGCATAACTCGGAAGATGTGAGCCTGAGTGTAACTTGAACTTAGCAGTGATGTTGAATAGCTTTCCCCCAACCGAGGCGAAAAGAAGCGCAAAGGCAACCATGGGGGAGTTCGGGCGTTGCTGATTTGCACGACATTCCAGCGAGAGTAGAGGATCGTTGTCAAAAAACTCGGAAGTCTGAAAATGCCTGTATATCTCTAGACTCGTAGCCAGTCGCTATTTATCTTTGAGGTTGGGAAATGGATAAATGAAGCAACTACTGGCTTCACTCTTCAGTGCTTTACCGAGGACGGCATCCTGCACGTCGTGCGTATCAAGGACAACTCGTTGCAGTTCATTTGTTACACCTCGTTCTTGCATTCGTTCCACAGCTAAAAGCACTCTGTATTTGACTCCCATAACCTAGATTAGCACTGCGTATAGAAGTGTTTTTGCTGCGACGCCTTAAACTACCTGTAATCCTGCAACGACTAATCAAGTGCCCAACGCTCTAGTATGCGTATGGCCGTGAGGCATGAAACCCACTTCATTGATGTCACGCAGTCCTGGAACCACCGTCTTCGATTTAGGTTCGGGCTTTTGCTGCCGTGGCTACGCTGTGGACTTCGGCCGCTGCTGCGTTGGTATGCGTTACATCGACAAGCTGGAGAACGGCAAGGTGCTCGAGTGCGCGTGACCTCTCTTTCTTTTCTATTCGGATAACCCTAAGCTCTCAGTCGTTGACAGCTTCGGAGAGCTGCCGCTTTACGCGATCCAAGAGCTGCGGTGCCGCATCCTCAACCTCTGTCAGGCCGCCCAAAGCCACAGTCTTGTCTCTGGACTTGGCTCCTCGAGTGATCTGCAGGCTGGATTTTGGGACCCCGAGAGCCTGGAAGCAAGCAAGTCAGCCCTTGCTACTTTAAGCGAAAAGTATAAGGGGGATGTACTTTGCATAAAACTTCGAGAACGGCCTTGTTGGACTCGCCGTCCCGTGGCTGCGCGGCAACGCAAACCTCGACGACATTGTCCGTAACAGCTGCGATACCTTCACGCACTTTACTCGCGCCCGGCTTCACGTGGCATTGCAGGTACAGCGTGCCCTTTGCTGACTTTTTAGTGGCGGCAACATATCGCAGGACGGGCGGCATTCCAACACTAAGTCGTTGTGGGATCCAGAGGAAAGAGTGAGGCAGTTAGAAATGATAATGCAAAGAAATCACCGCCAGTTCAAGACTTCGGATTAGAGCTGGAGATGAGGTGCCTTCAAGTTGGCGATGTTTGAGGCCGAACTTGTTGAAGGTGACCGTTCCAGTGTGGAACTTGAAGTGGCTGTGACCAATCAGGCTGTAAGTCGCGTCGCGTCTCTCAAATGTCGACCACGACAATAAGGATGACTTCGAGCCTAAAAACACTGTCGACACATTCGCAAGACTTCGGCTGCCCCGGCCTAATGTTTTTTGTCTTATTGTGATACGCTACAGTCATTTACTTGGAGGCTTCGTTTCTGCCTCCCGCTTTATTGCGACATGCGCCTGAGCAAGATCACCAAAAGCGGTTGCACCGGCTGTATAGAATGTCGTGCTACATTCGCCTAAAGCATTTACTGTGTGGAAGAGGTAAGTTGATCACTAAAGTATTCAATCGCCTGGGTAACAACGTATTCGAAGACCTTGGTTGGCGTAGCTCTTTTTATGAGCTTGAATTGCTTCACCCGCGAAAGTCTAAGTCGCTTCAAGGAAAGGATTGTCGCAGTGACGATTAGAGCGATTTCGAACTCCTCACAAAACCTATAAGGCGATCTCCACAGCTCATAAGATGTATCTCATTCTGTCAGGACAGCGTCTGGGAGCGAAAGGTCGAACCTGATGGAGTACGCCTCTCTAAACTTCACTTAAGAGACAAACAATTGACTTGAGCTGATCCACTATCTTTTATCCTCATTAGCTCGACCCTTGTGATCGAGGCTAAACGGCACTATGTAGTGCTCGTATCAGATTCCGGTGATGGCGGCGATGATAGCGGCCACCTTCGTCGCTGGTTCCATCAACTTCATATCTCGACTGACGAGAGCGTTGCGCATCAATTATCGCTACTGGCTACGTTCGCAAACAATCACAGAATAAAAACTACGTTCAATGAGGGGCGAAAGTCCTGCGGCGCCGCATCGCGTGAAGTACCCTTGTATTGTCCGCCAAACTGACATCAGAAGAGCGAGGTGTGTGCACTTCCGTTGAACAACAACGTGCTACTTGAAGCGAGCTGATTTGTCTCAGCATGCCTCACCGGCACTATTAAATAGGACCACGAGACATCCTGGTACATATCTTCGACTTCTTTCCTTATCCACACTGGATTTATCCTCTTCCGTTATGAATGACGAAGGCGATAAAATAACACCAGAGACAGAATCAGAGCTGCTAGATCGGCAGCCTGAAGGAACTGCAGAAGAATCCAGAAGGCCAGAGCCTGGACCTCCATGTTCGTCGAAATTCCACAGCAATTGCTACCTGCAGCTTAGTCTCAGCTTTTCAGATTCGGTCAACTACCGTCTTGCAGAGAATCTGGAGGAAGATATCAGCGAACAAGGTGATCAACGATTCGTTCTCTCTTTATTGATCGAGAGGGTCACTGACACCATATTCGCTAGAACTTGAAGACAATACGGACTGTTAGTATTTTTCATTCTATTATTCTATTTTGATACTCATTGAATCAGATTATGCGTTCCAGCGCCGTCGCACTCTTTCTGCTCAATACACTTCGTTCTACTGGTGAGCAGAAATGGCGCGCTGTTTACACATTTGTTGACTATATGTTACGCAGGAAGTGCATGGATCTCAAGAGCGAGGTATGTGTACTTTCACTAAGTTTCAACAATTGTAGCACCGACAAGTATTCTGAATATCTTCTATCCCTGCAGTTAACTCGCCTGAACTTCCTTCTACGTTCCGTTGGATCAAGTGGACCTGGTATTCTAGCTACAAACATTGCGATCAGGAAACTATGCATCTTACGAGACCTATTTGGAGCGAATGCGCTCTGCCTCTGCCCAGATAACCGGAACCTCCACATGTTCTCTTGTAAGCTCGCTCATCCTTTTACGATAACTGGGACAGAGAGCTCACCTATCTCTTTAATGCAACTTCTCTAGCTATTTCATCTCCTTCCTCAACGGACTTTTCGAATTGCTTTCGAGAATTTGCTGAGTCCTTAGAAGCGCTTCTAAATGCGTTCGGTGACTTCAGCGCAGAGTACTACGACGACACGCTCATGTTGCTCGTGTACAGCCTTCATCGCCGATTTTTGGTGAGATTTTATTGACGGTTGACTCAATCTGCTGTTATTTACAAAACGAACCAGACTGAGGCAGACTATATATCGAACTCTGCATCAAGCAAGAATCAACTACCAGAGGGTGAATGGCGAAACGGATTGCACGATCAGATTGTAACATGGATCGAAGACGCTCTAGTCTCGCTCAATAAAACTTTAGCGGACTTCGGAGAGAAAGGTAAGTCATTTTTTATCTGCCTCAAAACTAGCTTCTAAGTTACTCTCACAGGAATACCTACCATACTGTCTGCTCAACAGGTGGCAGCATCGCGTTATCTAGACTTGACGACTATAGCGACCTTTTTATCCGGTGTGACCTCGTCAATGATAGGGCTATCTACGGGCGAGATATCGAGTGCCGTGGATGTCGCGACGAGGATTGTATTCTTCTTGTCCTTGGTGCTCAGTATTTGCTCGGCGATATCAAGTCTGATGGTCATGACGTGGAAGAAATCCATTGTGTGCGTCTACTCAGCGATTTCTTCTTATTCAACATACTGAGCTCTTTTAGACGAGATCCATTCAATCATCTCCCGCACTGGGCTTGCAGGGTGCTCGTCTCCGGCCCCATGTTTACTCTCCTTTCGTCTGCTGGTCTATTCGCAGTGGGTCTATGCCTTTTTGTATTCTCGTCAAGCCAGGTAAGCAGACATTAGAAATCGCCAACATGAAAGCAAGTCCTCAATCGTCTATTTCGTAGCACATCGTCACCTCTATTATGACTGTAGCTTGCACGGGCTTAGTCGCACTTATAGTCCTTTTCGCGAGTTGCTGGTTTCTCGCCGAGAAGTGGATGTTTCAGCTTGAAGCGAAGTCTGCTGGACAAGCTCTAGCAGACGAATCGTTCGTTGTATCAATCTTGGACTGGTTCATAGCTTTTCTCGAAAAACTGAAGTCCACTCGAATCACCGAACCCAGCGCGTCACACAGCGACCTTGAAGACCCCGTGTCGAATAAAGAATTGACACATGACTTGAACCCGGGAACTCATGTTGGGAAGACCACCTCGATATCGAATGATGCTTTTCTGATGAGCAACGCCTTCGCTTATGAGAAGGAGGCGCGATTTCAAAGCCACCCTGTGCGCACCCGCGAACGCTCTTACAAAGTAGAAGTCACGTCGAATTCTTTCACAGACCATGTGCCCCCCCGTTCCAGAGTCAACAAGCGGGTACCCCTATTCGACGCTTTCTCGCGTGGCAAGACACCCTCTTTCTTCTTCCCCCAATCTCCGAACCTACGACGCGATGTCGTTCCTCCCTTCCATGTTAATCTCACCGCCTCATGATGGTCGTAGATATCCGATCTCGGGATCCTACAGAAAGCAAGATCTGACTCGACGATGCCGCCCGAGTCACTCAAACCTTTCAAGCCGGAATGTCAGGTATAGGGCGGCCACCGAACCATCACCCACTGTAATTGAGACTCGGCAGTCCGCAGCCCAGCCCAGTGCTGATGACTCTGCGGAAGCTGGTTCGGATACAGGGAAATCTGGACATTCTGTCTGAGAGGTTCCATGGTATTGGGTGGGGGTGTGATTATGACGATACGAGTTAGCAATCTGGACTTTACATGTGTATACATATGTAGGTCAACTTCGCCTCCGCACCTAACGGAGATCTATCGTCAGATGATCCGGAGATCGATCGACTTCGAGCTTATTGATATGCCAACAAACTCTTTCTCCTGAGGCTGTGATCCGGCACTGCAGCTCCTCCCTCGAATTGATGCTACGCGGAAGTCGGTGTTTTGTGCATTTCGCTGGGTCGTTATCTTTTTAATTAAGCGGTGTATTTACTTTGAACGGCGCTCATACTCCGGGGACAGGCTGAACACCGATATCGACTGCAGCATATGTTCTACACGAAGCTATGAAGTTCTGAAAGTGTGAATGAGGTTGTGATTGCCTTTCCACGGAAGCATCCGATTTCCAACTCATATCCGATTCGCCATATCCGGTAGTCACTGATTCGACCACGTTTTCCTTGCCGACAAACGGGTATCTTCCACTTACACTGGGCGCAATTCCTTGTCTGTCGCATCAATACTGATACCTTTTTCTGGTAAAGAGACGGGCTCTTCGTTCAAGACTATAGCACTCGGAATACATTGATTTACTTTGCGTGGCAATACTCAGATTTTGAGTCAGTGACTGACACCTTTGTTGTGAAGCAGGGCCTTTCGCGGAGGATACGGTGAATTCGGCCTTGTGATTCCTTCCAAACTGTCTGACTCCGAAATCAATCCACTCGTCGAGGGCTACACGGGTACTTCTGAGCGACGCTCCTTCTCGTATGTTCATGAATGCACTTCGCCAATCGGACTTCACCGAAAAGACAAATCGCTTGTACCGCCTCGCTAAGTACGCATGAAAGATGCTTCGGACTGAGCAGTGCCTCCCGCCTGACTCACGGTACTTTCACATCCCAATTGCCTATCGATGGTGTTTCCTCCTTGCAGGTAGCGGCGCCCACTCTGACAGCTTCGTCGAAATGAAATCAAGGTCTGACTAGCTGGGAGTGACTTCTATCACGAATGGTACATAAAGGCTTGCTTTCGTGTTCGTGTTTCTGGAGAGCTTGTAACCCAGACAACCTTGCTCGAAGGCGACGCTCAGCCCACTTTGAGTTCTAACAATGCGTACAGGAGAACGAGACAGTCCTCCGGACGGATTTCGACATGGTGAATACTTCTATCAATCCCCCCTCCTCCCCCGGGTCGTTCTGGATGCTGACACTAGCGCTTCCAGCAATACCGTCCATTCCAGACGGAGGGTACACTCATAGTGTATATGTGTCGGGTACGATACTTTTATGCTTGTTGTTCTAATCCACAAATTAACGATTCATTCGAACAAGACAAAAGAGACGTCGACATTGATAGCGCGGCATCCTGCATAGATTGTATGTTGTTTATGATCTTCCATTTCCACTTGACACAAACTCTCCCTTATAGCGCCGGGTTCAACGATATACGCTCACGGTCAGTGACATCTAAAATAATGAATGATTTCTGCTGATAGTCAATTCCATTAGGTGCCTCTATCTCCAACCGTATGCAAGATTGTTTCTCGCAAGTCGATTAGACTTCGCTAAGCCTGATAAACTACCCTTCAGAAACATATGGGATTCCCTCTCAGTACACACGTTTTTATTGGTATGCAAATTATCTCCTTTCTTTATCAAAGCAAAAAAGCTGATTAAATTAAAAATAGGAAGTGTATGGATCTGAAGAGCGAAGTTAGTCCCCGTCTACTCTTCTATTTCCGAGACTTAACACGACTCCTTCTGTGAAAAGTTAGCGCGCTTCAGCTTTGCACTTCGCACAGTTGGATCCAGCGGGCCAGGCGTGATTGCAACGAACACAATGATTGATAAATTACGCGCTGTCCGTGATGCGTTCGGAGTGAACGCCCATTTTATTTGCCCCAAAGACCCTCATCTATGCGCCTTTGGCGGTGAGTAGCTTTTTAAGTCTGACATGATTGCTACTCACGTGTAATACAGAAGTGGGCTCCCCTCCAACGGCTAAAATGTTTTCAATCGTGTTCAGAGATTTCGCAGAGTCTCTTGATTTATTGGCGAGCTCTTTACGTGACTTCGATGCAATCTACTACGATGACGCTCTCATGCTACTTCTCTTCACGTTGCACAAACGTTTCACCGTAAGTGGACATATTCTCACCAGTGCTCTGTGTAATAACATACTGCGTTGAATGACAGAACGAGGCAGACGCTCTGTCTCACGACGAAGGTATAGTCATGTCTTTGCTGGAGAAATGCCGCCATCTAATATTGATGATACGTATTCTTAGAGAAGCAAAATCTACTTCGTATTCAGAGGGCCCTCGACATGTGGGTGGAGAGAGCTATCGAATCATTGACTAAAGCTATTTCAAACTTCGGGGAGAAAGGTGTGTCCAATCGTAGCATTCAAGCCACAGCTGTATATTTTTCACCCGATAGGTGTCCCCACAATATTTACTTCCCAGCATTATCAGACCGCGCGATATCTACAGATGACAACCATCGCGACGTTTCTATCTGGTGTGACTGTATCTATGATACAGCTTTCGTCTGGCTTAGGCAGCAGCGCTATCGATGTTGCTACGAATGCTTTGTTCTTCACATCCCTCGTCTTAAGCACTTGTTCCGCAGTTACAAGCTTGCTTGTGATGTCCTGGAGGAGCTCGATCGTGTAAGTACTCACTGTCAGGTATCAACAGTTGGCTAAAATGGATTCTCAATCCTACAGTCGCGATCCGAGAGTCAGCCTCCCTCAGTGGGCATACACTTGGCTCAATTTAGGACCTTTGTATGCCGCGCTTCTCTCAGCGGCTCTATTTTCCGTTGCTCTTTGTCTCTACGTTCTATCCACACAGGTGAGGCATCTCATCCATATTCGCTCATTATATTTAGCCTGACGAGTTGCATAGAACATTGTCACAACCGGCCTGACTCTAATCTGCTCCGGCGTGTGTGCAATAATGATCATCATATTCTGTGGGTGGTATGCCCTGGAAAGGTGGCGGTTCTGCCGGGAGGCCTCCATGAGAGGACAGCCTTTAGTCAACGGATCGGTGACTGTGGTCATGATAGACTTACTCATGCGCTTCTTGGAGAAGATGAAGAGAGCTCGTACTGTGGCCAAGGGCAACTCTAACCATCTTTCGGATGCCGAACGCGGCGAAGTATCACTACCGAAGACTTCCGTTGTCCCTGGCGTTCCTCAAGGACCAACTCTGCGAGGGGAGAGTGCGAGCTCAATAATGGACGAGGCGTTCCTCATCAACAATGCTGTAGCTTATGAAGAGGGTCCTTTCCGCGCACGAGTCGCTTACCCTACCTTTGACACCTCATACAATAAAATACGGCAGACTGCTCCGAGTGACATCCCCGAAGTCGTCGATATAAACAGAAAGGAGTGCACCGGTTGGACTGCGCCACTGAATCACTCGGTCGAAGAGTGGCCTGAAGTCACAGTAAATGGTCATTCGAAAGATTCTCAGCACTTGCGTTCTGAAGGTCGTTACCCCGCCGATCATCAAATAGAATTCGCCAAGCGTGGAGCATTCGAATTCCACAAGGAATCCCTTCCTGCACCGGTGCAAGGGCAAGTGTCTGTCAACTGCCTCGGCACTGAAGGCTCCTCGCCGTTCCCTCGTTACGAGTCAGCTAGACACCCAGATGCGTCTATGACTACCGGAAATCATTGAAGTGTAGTTCATCCACCAGAAACACAAGCGCGCGCACGGGCTGTGGAGGCTGTTCCGAGGATATGCCTCTTGCGATGCATGTATTAGATTCGCTATCCCTTCTTGCTCTTCCTACAATCAAACACCTGTCCGAAAATAGTTGTCAATCCTTCTAGCGTCTAAACGATATAGAATAGGCTTCATAGTCCATTCCAGAATCTTGAAATATACTTGTTTCCCCCGGATTTCCTGTCCAGTTCCAACGATGGCCCCTCTCCTTGTGCTTTCAGCGGGCGAATACATTCTCAGCAATATTGTCAGACTACCCCTTCCGCTTATGCAGCTGTCAGCAAGAGGCTTGAACAAAACTCAAGAGGTGGATATCAATTCATCCCCTTCTCTGATGCTCTCAATGCCTTATTTCAATTTAACTGCTCAGATGATTTTGATATCAGTCCATTGATGGAGGATATGTCTATAGGTTCGTCAAATCTCTCTAGCATTGTATTTATAGTTATACATGTTTTCGTCGTGATATGTTGGTTATAGTCTCATGTCGTCTTTGGTTCGTAAGATGGTTGTCTCCAAATTCAAACCATCGCTCTGAGTGTTAATCGTAGCTCTTTGTTGTTTCTCCTTCACCTGTTCTTCTTCGTCTTCGCCAACAGCCTCTTCCGATGTGCCAGCCTCCAGGTCCTTCCCCTTCTTCTCATCATCCACTGACGTGGGCAATGCTTCACCGCCCTTTTGCGGTTTCGCAGCAGCCGATGCACCCCCTTTCACCGTGAATCGCTTGAGTGTGTACGACCTTAAAAACAGAACCAAGATGAAGGAAACACCAAGCATAGGCGTCAACGCGACCCAGATCGTCGCAATCGCCGATGTGTACGCGTGGATGACCTCCTGACGTTGCGCAGGGTCTGGGAACATGTTGCGTAGCTGCCGCACACTCTGCGCCAAGGCTGCCGGGGAGGTGTTAATTGTCACGTCCTTGACTGAGCGGGCCTTTCTTTGCAGGACCTGCAATGTTTCAAGGACGAAGTGGATCGATAAGAAAAGGAAAGGGATGTGAATGCGGAGAATAAGGTTACGGACCGAAGACCAAATAGCTTGACCGATTGATATACCAATGGTGCCTCCGAGTTGACGGATAAACCCAAAGGTAGACGTACTCGTAGCCATATCTTTGAGCGGCATGGCGGCCTGCAATCCAATGAGTGGGACTTGGAAGAGGCACCCCGTACCGAAGGCGGCTATCAGCGGGAAGATCGCCCGTTCAACTCTAAAGGTAAAAAATAAGAATAAGAAAAGGTGGATCCCGATAGTAATACAGGCAATCGACTGTCCTAATTACTTACATATGGGACTTGTCAGTTAACAAGGTCATTAGTCCATAGCCAATTGTCATAATTGCGAATCCAGCCCAGATGATGGGGCGGTATTTTCCAGTGCGCGAGACAAGTATGCCGGTAAGTGCTGATATCATCGCCGATCCGAGTGAATAAGGTAACATTCTTACATCAAAAGGATCAGTGCAATTTGTGGTGATGAGTGAAAGAACGTACCGAATTCCAGCCCCTGTCGCGCTCGCTCCCAGTACTTGGAAGAAGAGTGGCAAGTAGTAGGCTGCCGAGAAGAACGCTAGCGCATGGAAGAAGACCACGAGGAGGATTATAGATGTGGTGCGCGTTTTAAACAGCCGTGCGGGGACGATAGCGTTCTTCTTCGTGTAAGCTTCCTGCACCCCAGCAAGAACTAGAAGTACGCCGCCAATGGTGATAAGTGCAATTGTTTGCGGGTTTGACCCTATTCATATCTTTTAGAATCACAAAATGGGAAAGCGAACTGAGAACTCACAACCCGTTTCGCTGAAATTAAATCCTATCAACAAGCACACAACTCCCGATACGATAAGCCCAAGACCGACGAAATCAAAATCGCTTGCGTGCTCTTGGAGCGTGCGACCATGGTGAGGGTTGAGGTTAAGGAAGAAAAAAAGGACGCAAATGGCGAGTCCACCTGTCGGAAGGTTGACCCAAAAGCACCTTCACGACGATGTTAGATTGTTAGAAGCACAGTTAAAGGACGTGCTCACCATCTCCAAGAAACGTGATCTGTGAAGGCCTAAAGCGGTGGAGACAGTTAGACGTGGCTGTGTATTCGGTTTTGACAAGACGTACACCTCCGACAAGCGGACCCACTACGCTCGCTATTCCCCACGTAGAGCCGATGAAGCCTCCGTATTTTCCACGTCTACGTGACAGACATTTGTTAGCGGAACGAGAGTGTCATAGTAGTAAAAATGCGGGCGTGTCTCAGCTCCAAAAAAGAAATTCTGAAAGAAAAGACAAACGCACTCTTCCAATGACACTATATCCGATATTGTAATCTGAACGAGCTGCAGGATACCTCCTCCGCCGATGCCTTGTATAGCTCGACACACGATAAGCCAGGTCATGTTCTGTGCGGCACCACATAGTGCTGAACCAATAAGGAAAATGATAATCACGGAGAAAAGCACCGGCTTCCGACCTGTTTCGAACATTCAGAATCTTAAGAGAGATTTGAACGGGTGAAGGCATACCGAGAATATCTGATATCTTTCCATATAGAGGAGAGATAGTCGAGGCGCCGAGTAAATACGCTCTGTGGTGAATCAGAACGGCGTCTTAAAAACGACTGAGGTGCTCACGATCCAACCCAGCTATAATTCTTTCCCCCTTTCAACTGTGACACAATCGTCGGAAGCGCCGTAGCCACGATGGTCTGTGCCAAAAGTGTCAATGCAATTAGATCGACGCGCGAAGGTAAATCCGCCAAGACGAAGGCGTAACGTGAAGGGTGAAGGAGTGTACATCCAGAAGGCAACCCACCTGATCGAGAGCAGCCAAGAAAACACAAAGCATAAGTCCAGAGAAAACAAGTGGGATGTTGTTCTTAGGAAGCACATGCTGCTCGTTCGCCTTCCACGAAGCTCCGGGTTTTGCTTTTGTTGGTAACGCCGACTTCGCGCTCTCCCCTAACGCTGGTGTGCTGCTCCCGTGCACTTCCTGTATCTGCGCAGACATGATTCCTCCCGAATACGAAATGTATGAACGGCGTCCTTCAAGGTCTCGCACTTACGGTGAGCGTGCTGCGGTCGGTCGGAAAGCAGGTTGCGGAAGACAAGTCGGGACAGTTGCCATATACCTGGCAGTGATGAACTGAGGGTGGGTCGGTATCGTGGTGGAGGGAGAAGCGTAATCGAGGGTTACGTGCATTTTGAGGACGGGCATGCCCAAGAAGATATTTTGGGACCTGAGGTCTGCGCGATGAGTGCCGGACTGGCTGAACGAGACGAAGACTTGCCTCAGTTTCTCAGAGAAGACAGATGCCGACGCAGTTATTTTCAGCCTCAGCGCCAAGTCCATCCCGTGCCGTTCGAAGGGACGCATACGGCCTCTGCCGCTGAACATGTAAAACTTCCGCGAGCAATGGTGTAATGAATGCTATGCCGAATATACAACCCAGCCAATGGCAGACTCAGATAAATCCGGTTCCGAGACGGCAGGTGCACCGCGAATAACATTGCGCCGGGTGCTGTTTTAATAGCTACTTGAAGCCTCGGCATGAGTTAACTGATGGCCAAATTCAGGCAAGATGTGGTGAGTTAAAATAGAGGATGATGCATGAATGGCGAGATTTCGGCCTGCGAAACTCGGAGACGGTCTCCGAGAAATCGGATTCAGAGGTCAAGCGTCTTTGCAACCTTAGTCGATCAGTGCCGGTTGCCGAATCAATGCGCCGACTTGCAGGGCTTGAGACGCCAGAGATACTATAACATAAGGTTGATAAAGACAAGAAGTCTAAAATAATATGTCACGACGTACGTGTTCCCAGTTCATACCCCGGACGCAAAATGATCAAAGCAAATATGCATCACGAATTCGAGTGAGATGTAAACGCTATCCCGGGGCACGGAGAAGGGCGGAATAGCACGAACGAGGCCACATTACTGAAAGGGACAGAAATGTTTCGTGAGCATTCATAAAGTCATGACAGAAGGGGATGAGATATTCAGAGCTGGGTTTTACGCGCGTACCTCGATGACTTCAATAACAAAGGCCCACACGTCGGCTGGCTTAGAGATGAACGAGGCCTGACATTTGCCTGGATCGTCGGAGTCCCAATTGACGTTTAAATCCTGTATAGCTTTGATTGAGTGAGATATGAGCGGTGATTTAACATTTATTGGGGGGTAGCGCGAATCTCGAGGCTTTTTCCAATTTGTCTTAAGGCTCGAAGTTGTCCGAGTCCTCTTGGTTGATGATTCGTAAAGTTTGTGCCGCTCCTCATGAGTTGTGGGATGAGAAATAATTATCATGTTCAGAGAAGACGCTGGGTGTAGTTCTGTGAGCAATCTATGCGTATTATCGACGAAGAGGATAGTGGTGCGAGTCAAAGGACTCGGAGGGTCACAGCGCGTTTGACGCGTCCCGCTCACTTGACTGTCACGTGCCACTGGCAGCGCCTCCGAGTCTTAGTAGAACTACTAAAAGCTACCATTTAGAAGTAAATAATCTGTAATCTACTATCATGATGCATATAGGGCGAAAAGCCGAGCGCCTTTACTGTAGGTTGCCAAACTAATTCTCACCTTGCCGTTTCTAAATACATACATAAATAAGCATGTACATTAACATTGATCCATCCGATCCAGCAATGTTTACACGCTTGTGGTATGGTCTATTTGATTCCGGCTTTCCATAAGCTCATATGCAACAGCCTTCAAGACCTGATCATGGCGGCCGAGCCAATGCAATTGAAGAGCATCCATAGCGCTGCGATGCCGACTACACCTCGGAGCCGCGGGCTTCTGGCTTGGTGGGGACACATCACCCGGCATGAACATGCGGAGTGCGAAACCTCAACCAATTCAAGTGCTCGCCGACCTCCTACTGCCGGCTGAGCCTTAGCCGCAGGAACGCGGCTCGGAATAGTCAAGTAAATTTAGCAGCGTTGTTGATTTGTTCCCATTATCCCGGAAATGAATTCGGCATCGATGAAAGTAGCGAGAAGTCCGGTTGCCAGGCAAATGTATAGATTCGAGAGGTGCTTGCCGGTCAATACCAAGTAGGCGAAGAAGATTACGAAGCGCACGACATTCTTGCCCTTGAAAAGATAAGATATTGCGTAAGGAGTTAGCATAGAACATATGCACATGTATTTACCGAGTATGCCACATATCACCAAGCTTGGAGTCATTCTCATTGCAGACAAGTCATGCGTACTTCGGATACGCACAACCGCAGAGGAACATCCTCTTTACCTGAGGGATGAAGGCGACATGCCTAGGCTCGAAGACAGGCTTGATTTATACTTCCAATCACGACTACACGAACCCTACCGAATCAACCCGCAACGGCAGGCCGATCTGGGCTCTGGGTTTGACGACAGAAGTGCTCAGATATTCTGGGTCCAGAGAAGATAATCGAGTTGGAAGAATCGTTTCAGCATAG
This sequence comes from Trichaptum fuscoviolaceum, assembly GCA_910574455.1. Classification (NCBI taxonomy): domain Eukaryota; kingdom Fungi; phylum Basidiomycota; class Agaricomycetes; order Hymenochaetales; family Trichaptaceae; genus Trichaptum; species Trichaptum fuscoviolaceum. The sequence goes on along the minus strand of CAJSYZ010000012.1, from coordinate 2,023,877 downwards.
TCCGTGTCTTTCTTCAAGGCAAGTACTGCACCAGTCTAAAGCCTGGCCGCCCGATCGAGGGTTTGGGGTGAAACGTTGCAGGCCAATACGTGCTCGAATTAAACCACCCCATTGGTACTGTATCAAAGGAGGGGATGTTCTTCTTTCAGACTCCCGCAGCCAGCCAGCCGAACTCATCGGATCCAAACTTTACTGCAGTAAGAAGGTACAGCATGGAACACGTTCGTCACACCTATCTTACATTTCATTATCTCTTCACTTCCTCAGCATAGTGGCAGCCTGAGGGAGGTCCTAAAGACTGAAGTAGGATTGGCCGCAGTGAGTTGTTCAATAAGAAAAGTAGGCAGTAAACGCTGAGAAACTTACCAAAGTGAACGATGTAAAGTCGATTCCTCTCATACCTACTCGAACGTCGGATCGCACATTCTTCGCTTATTTTCTGAGCATTGAAAGAAGACAGATTGACTTCAGCAATGACACAAAGCAGGTGGTCCAGACATCCAAGACCCTGATGACTAGCAGCAAAATTGATAATGACACTCATTGAGCGAGGCCAATTGAGTCTCAGCAATGTTTGTGTTTGGATAAAGGGAAAATATTAAGCCATCACATCTCCTTGGTAATCTGTATCTTATAATTCAAGGCGCAGGGCGCACAATTCGAGGTTCCAGATCTGCTCGTGATAGAATGCCCTCCATTCAGATTGGAAACAGAATATCACGAACATTGGTATGAAGGGCCGAGGACTTGCAGGTGCGTATACGGGCCTCAAGCCTGGAAAAAATCAATACCATTGCAACGTATAACGGCTCTCGAAATCTATTTAAGTTCAACATATGTTAAAAAGACTGTATTAGCGTGTATCATCCATATTTTATAACACAACGAACGGAGTATCGTCTTCAGAGGCCTATGCGCGAGAACAACCTTCCTGGAAAGAAAAGTGTCGGGAGGCAATCACTCCCTTTGTCCCCCCATATTCGTCGGGATACACGTGTAGCACCCTGAGGCCAGGGCGCGTCCAGATATGGTATCCATTCCCTTTGTCTCGCTGTAGGAAAGCAATCAACCTCGATGCTCGCTGCCCAGAGGGCGATGCCCACCGTAGCATATAAATATTCCCCGTCTAGCGCCATGTTAGAACCCATCACAGCTCTCCCAGAAGCCCCATCGAGTATCCTATCCGCCCCTCTTCTCGCTCTTCGTCGATTTCACTATGCCTCGCGCAACAAAGTCAACCACTAAGACAGGTGCTTGCACGTGCCTGGTCTGTGGTAAGGCCTTCCGCCGCAACTTCGACCTGAACCGCCATCTGGCTACGCATGACCCCCAGGTCGACAACCTGTGAGTGGCGCTCTTCCCCATAAGAATGATCATAGCTCACCTTTCCAATGCAGTAAAGCTGAATGTCCCTATGAGGCTTGCACGTTCAAAACTCTGCAACAGAGTAACCTGAAGACACACATTATTGCAAAGCAGTGAGTGGCTCTTTAGTGAAACATACGCTCTCTCGACTCACATGTCTGGTAGCCTTAAATTGAGGCCACATAAATGCACTATTGGCGGATGTACATCGTCTTTCGCAGACATGTCGACCTTGATCCGCCACGAGAAGATCGTGCACGACCATCATCGGTCCAGCGCATCAACCGTGCCCAAGTACTCAAGGAAGAAGCCTGTGGTTAAGCTTGAGGACGTAGACTTCGCCCTGTCCATGCCAGAATCGACTCGCTCGACACCGGGTCTCTCGGATGCAGGCAGCTCTTCGGGCTCTCTGTCGCCCTTTCCGCCAAGTCCATCCATGTTTGGCGTGCCTATCCCAAGCCAGCCGTTGGCGGCCACCCTCAGCGAAGGAAACCAGTATTGTGCTGGCAGCTTCCCTAACTTCTACCCGGACATTGCCTTCTGGTCGTCTCAACAGCCATTCGACAGCCTGTTCGTCCCGGATTCGTCACATCAGCAACAGTTTCAAGCCATAGACAGCGGATCCGCTTCGCTGGATTGGATGAACGGGCTTGTTTCGCCTTCCCCTTCCTATCCATCTGATGCATGGTCATTTCTGTATCCAGCTGGCGCCGAACTTTCAGACCAAGGCTCGAGGTTTGGATGGTCCTCAATCTAAGAGTTGTAATCCTTTTCTGTCGCCTTTTCTTTATTCGTCATTATTCAGTCTTTCATTTCATTATTGCAGCACTCACCTTCGCATTGTTTTATACCTTCATCCTATTCGCTTTCTGCTTGCACATCGTCTTCAGAATTTCGCATTGTACCATATTACATCGTTTTGCAACTGCTCTTCGTGATGCGATAATACCATTGTATATTGATGTCTCCGATAATATCGACCGATAGGTATCGCCCTACAATACTCTTGTTGGGCCATGCTACACGGTTTTTGTCCTGTCATACTGTACGAGGTTTTCTGCGAAGGTCTGTTACGATTCTAGTTTACATAACTGAGCTTGCCAATGTTTACAGTCATACCTTAGAGATTTTTTTCGTCCTACCGTAGTTATATCCTTTCGCCTAAGCTAAGAAGCATACAAAGAAGACAGTAGAAAGTGGTTCTCAGCCGTCTTTCAAGAAAAAGTTCCACTGGCAGATCATGTTCGGATTTTGCCGCAAGCTGTTGTGCATTTTCAAGTTCAACGACGGTTACACAGGGCGACATATGTAGGAGCCGAAGCGGGAGTTGCGAGCTGAAGCTTTACTTCACATACAAAATGATAGATAGACGAATAAGCACATAAAAAGTCACAAAAGGACAACAAACAGGTGACAAGCTCGTAGTAACATAACAACATTGCAATAGACGTCTACAGAAAGGAATAAAAGACGTTACTTGGTTCATATCCTCAGGCTCCAATGAAGGAAACGGAAAACGTCAAATATACGGTATCGCACGATAGCTGAGGAAGAAAGGAAAGGAATTGTGCCGTACAAGTGTCCTTGATTCAAATAAATACCCCACAGTTAAGTTGTTAACGTCTTCGCCAATCGTCATGACTGCTCAATCGTCTCATTAGGCTCCAGCACGACGGGTCATTTCTGTTAAGGCCGGAGATTAGTATCATTCCTTCAGAACAGGAATAGCTCGAGCTCACCAATCTGAGGACCCGGTTTTTCATCCTGAACCCATCCGGCTGGGCGATTGAACCAAGTGGCATTCGGGCGACTCGAACGGCGATGACGGCGAATCCAAAGGAGAGTCTACACGTCGGGTTCAATATCAATGGTTTCCTCTCTCACGAAACTTATGACCCACCGCTCCAACGAAAAGCATCCCAAATATGGAACCGATGACGGCTCCGACGATCGTGCCGGTGTGCTTGGAAGATGTGCTTGAGGTGGCAGCCGATGAAGTGGAGGGTGCAAGTGTGTGCGGAACTCCAAGAGAGTCGAAGGAGATGGTAGCGCCGTCAGTGGCAACGGTGTAGCTACATTGAAATGAGACGGGAGTGTAATAAGATATAAAGTAGGACGTACAGAAGATCCTCATCGATGGTCCCTCCAGATTCACGAATCACCAGGAAACACTCCGCGCCGATAGGGAGATCACTTGCTTGTGGACTGCATGAACGAGGTGAATATGACATCGGAGCAACGAAGGCTTAGAATGCTCACTCGAGCACCTCGGTTGTCATCGGGTACGACCCTGTGGGTGTGATGAAGCACGATGTGAGGGTCGGGGGGAATGTGGATTCCGTGCTATCCAGTAAGTTGTTGAGGCCAATAACTTCTCCCTGTAGGAACGTAAGACTCACGCAGGGAAGATGACCTCTGTCGAGCTGAAATCCCCGACTGCACCCGACTCCGTGACGGTAACCGAATCAAACGAACTGGAGTCGAATGACGAGGAAGGACTTTGCGGAGTGATCGCCGACTGTGGCACAGTCAACGTCGAGGATGACTGTGCGTGTACATTGACCACAGCAAAGGCCACAGCTGTGGCGAGCAGTGATATCTTCGTGAACATCGTGAACATCGTGAAACGCGTTATCGTCGAGCACCAAATAAGCCCACCACGTCCAATACGATTGTTACACAGATATATGACTGAGTCTCAGACAGAGAAGCAAGTCGAGTTTCACAGACTCCGAAGTGCGCAATCACAAGTAGCTCGGCTTGCCGGGCACCTGAGGTCACTCTTCAAAGTTCGGCGTCCGAGTCGGAGATAGCACCTTCTTCAACTGGAGGACTCTTTGTCGTGCGCGACGTGTCGAGCAAGTACTTGCCTCGTTGTCACAAACTGCAGCAAAGTGAGAGAGAAGAGGGAAATGATGCTCGTGGAGAGGGGGATTGTGTGCGTGCGAGTAGTAGGGAGATGATCGCTTGCCATGGGTGCCAGTGGGTATTTTGGTGCACAACGCGTTACTACTCAATGGGGATAAACTCCGAGTCTGCTTCTTACTTTTCGTCTCGCAATTCTATGTCGAACTGTACCAACATTCTGACGTGCAGCGTTGACTCTTAACCACAAGCATTATACTGAATGAAGCTTACAGACGACTAAGGACAAGCTTCAGAAAAAGACGAGGACGTCCTGGATATTAACCGCAAAATTCGGCTCTAATGTTGACCGTGTGCTATCGGCAGCAGAAGAGCAGTTACAGAACAGAGAGATATAATACAATGCGAAATCCTGAAGACAATTTGCAAGCAAAAAACGAAAAGGATGAAGGTATGAGACAATGCGAAGGTAAGTGTACAATGCTGAGTGACAGATTGAATAATGAGGAATAAATAAAAGGTGCTAGGAAAGGATTACAGCCGTCAGATTGAGGACCACCCAAACCTCGAGCCTTGGTCTGAAAGTTCGGCGCCAGCTGGATACAGAAATGACCATGCATCAGAGGAATAGGATGGCGTAGACGAAACAAGCTCCTTCATCCAATCCAACGAAGTAAAACCAAGGCCGCTGGCTACTGTATTGCTGTCTATGGCTTGAAACTGTTGCTGTTCCGGGACGAATAGGCTCTCGAATGGCTGCTGAGAAGACCAGAAGGCAATGTCCGGGTAGAAGTTAGGGAAGTTGCTAGCGCAATACTGGCTTCCTTCGCCGAGGGTGGCCGCCGTCGACTGGCTTGGGATAGGCATTCCGGTCATGGATGGACTTGGGGGAAAGGGAGACAAGGATCCCGAAGAGCTGCCTGCATCCGAGAGACCCGGTGTCGAGCGAGTCGATTCGGGCATGGTCAGAGCAAAGTCTACGTCCTCAAGCTTAACCACAGGCTTCTTTCTTGAGTACTTTGGCACGGTTGATGCGCTGGACCGATGATGGTCGTGCACGATCTTCTCGTGGCGGATCAAGGTCGACATGTCTGCGAAAGACGATGTGCATCCGCCAATAGTGCATTTATGTGGCCTCAATTTAAGGCTACCAGACATGTGAGTCGAGAGAGCGTGTGTTACACTAAAGAGCCACTCACTGCTTTGCAATAATGTGCGTCTTCAGGTTACTCTGTTGCAGAGTTTTGAACGTGCAGTCCTCATAGGGACATTCAGCTTTACTGCATAGGAAAGGTGAGCTATGATCATTCTGGCGGAGAAGAGCGCCACTCACAGCCTGTCGACCTGGGGGTCATGCGTAGCCAGATGGCGGTTCAGGTCGAAGTTGCGGCGGAAGGCCTTACCACAGACCAGGCACGTGCAAGCACCTGTCTTAGTGGTTGACTTTGTTGCGCGAGGCATAGTGAAATCGACGAAAAGCGAGGAGAGGGGAGGATAGGATACTCGATGGGGCTTCTGGTAGAGCTGTGATGGGTTGTAGCATGGCGCTAGACGGGGAATATTTATACGCTACGGTGGGCACCGCTCTCTGGGCAGCGAGCATCGAGGTTGATTGCTTTCCTACAGCGAGACAAAGGGAATGGCTACCATATCCGGACGCGCCCTGGCCTCAGGGTGCTACACGTGTATCCCGACGAATATGGGGGGACAAAGGGAGTGATTGCCTCCCGACACTTTTCTTTCCAGGAAGGTTGTTCTCGCGCATAGGCCATCCCAGATGATTATATCTTCGCTTTTATAATGGTAACATCACGAAGGGATGCACAATTCACCTTTACTATCTTTACAGCGGGCTATTAGTAAGTCGCAAATTTCAGCTTGCGTTCTACGACCTTGAAGTTTAACGATGATGCGCTGAGGTCTCTTATTATTTTGCTAATATCTTGCCTTCCAGCTATGGTCCTCACACTCTTTACACATCAGTACAATTCTTGAACTGGCTGAAGGCCGACATTTGCACATGGCGTGCTTGGCTGGCACGACTTGACAAAGTGATCTTCGTCACATAGCATACTTATATGCTCCCGTTCAGTTGCCCTTCCTGATGTTGATAATACTGGTACATACTTTGGAATACGGTATCAAGAAATGCCCCGACTGTATAGCCTGAGTCTGGGATATCTTCCGCATCTTCTGTTACCTGCTCGGTTACGTGCTAACGTGCAGATGGATTCATTTCCTGCCAGGAGGTCTCCGTCTATCTCGCCTTCTATGCCTTAGAGCTTCGTTACTTACTCCTGTCTGTTCTTTGCACCAATGCAGAGCTCATATTCTAAGTTATTCGTAGGCTCCTTCGTTTTCTTCTCTATCACTCGCGCTGGGTTCCGCAACTGTATTCGCCAAAAAAAAAATCCATCTGCGGTACCACTTCAACCTCATCATACTCGGTATCTTTCCAGGGGTCTTGTGCGAACACATTCACGAGGAAATAAGCGAGTGCATTACATGTAGACGCTTTTTTGGCCGTCCTCCGACCGTCTTCAGTAATTAGTCACGGTTGTGTACGGGCCTGCGGCTTTAATATGCGTTCTCTTAATTTAGTATCCTTTGACAGAGATTTCACATGGCATCGAATTGTCATACCTCACGAAGCCGAACCTTGTGAGTGAAATGTTACATTCTGTTCTGTTCTTTTCCACCTTCTCTGACCATCCAAGCAACAGTATTTAGGTCCTTCTTTCGAAGGGATAATGGGGAAGTCAAATCTGCCGGGCCTATAAACTCGGAATTCATCTTGAAGCGACCCAAGCCGGCCAACACTACTGAAGTCTGAGCATTCTTAGTTTTCAGGCAATGTCTCAGTTGATTGTTTGGTCAAAGTACTAGGTCCGAGCCTTCTAGCCATAGGTGCCGAGCATTCATCGATCATAGGAATTCTTGACTTCATGAAAATGCATCGATGATATGTACTTGCTATCGGTGTCGTCAAAGTGCTTCGGCCCATTTCTGTTCCCGACTTCGCTTCGCTTCGAGCTTATTAACATAGTACATATAGAAGTCGATGTGACCAGCTAGATGCAGTTTTAACTACAGATGCCAAAAATGCTCCATCATCTGTTTGGCCTACACTAACTACTTTTGGGCTCAGATTGTATGAACAATTCTGTTGCACTTTCACTCAAGTTCCCAAACATTACACAAACGCAGCCTCGTAGTCAAACGTTTCAATGACCAGGACCAGGGTATGCAGCCATAGAAATAGGTCTCGAGGAGTATAATTCACGTCATTTGCGCGTCCGTAGTGTATGAACGTTTGTAAAGTAACTACAAGTGACAATACAGTATCAGGGCAACATCAAATTATTGGGAAGAGTAATTATCAACAACAGGAGACCATTCAATTTTCTCTTCGGAAAGAAAATCCAACAAATAGTTCATTGTCACCTCTGCACATCCCAAAACCCTCAACTTCTCGATGCTATTGCATAATTTCGCACCATCTGGATTAACGTGCGTGAGCAAGTGGTCCAAAAGTTTGCGGACACCGGAATTGCAGCCTATGATAGTCACGACTCGGAGGCTCAACTTGTGATCCTTGAACATCTGGGGTTCTAAAAACAAAAAATCCGGAGATCTAATGTAAAGATTCCTCAGTGCCGAGTGGCCGAGTAGGTAATCCATAGTCAGGTTACCGTTCTCTCCTTCCTTCCTTTTTGGGCCAACAACGAGAGTGGCGGCCTCCATGTTTGGGAATCTAAGTCGATGACTCGAGGTATAAAAGATGGTAGACAGAGATTCGCGAGGGTATGATCCAAGCGCTAGTATCTCGTCACCCATTTTGGCGGAGAGTCTCCGGACGCTCTTCATATTGATTTTGTCCAGGAATGTCCGAAGGCCATGAGTATCAACCTCGTCTGAGAGGTCTATGTTGAAGTCAATCAGAGATGAAAGGTCGCAAAGGAGTGAGGGATTTTCTTCTCCAAATTTTGTGCAATGTAGGGTCAGCGAGAGCACTTGCAAGCTATCCATGAAGTTAAGTTGGCGAAGTAAGGTTGAATTTGAGAAAGGGCAAAGGGTCGTATGGGATTCAAGCCTGAGCTCCAGTGATGTGAGGTTTGCTAAAACGGGCGGAAGTAGAGCTGGCGTAGCGTTTCGGAAAGTGAGGTGACGAAGGGCAGGCAGCTTCCACTCAATACTGAACTCCTCAAATCTTCTCGGGTTTCCTGCCCCGTGCAAGAGCTCGACAGATATTGTCTTGGTCCTAGGGCAGGACAGGCTTTGAAGATTAACCCCTTCGTTGTCCTTGTGTGTGATTTTCACAGACTCCCAACGTTGAGTGCGTCGCATCATCTCTTTCCCGTACCATGACAAGACATTTCCCAAGTCCACCGTTAAGCCCGCATCCCTGCTTCTAGCTAGATAGAGGTTGAAAGCCTCCTTTCCTTGGAATGCTGGTAGAACAGACCATAATTTGGGTAGTGACAGTGCGACGTTTCTGAAATGGCGATTTACAGACGCGAGGTAACGAGTGGACCATGGCGCGGACTCGAAGGCTTTCTCGAAGATCATTGCAAGGATGTCATTAGGCACCATATTTATTCCATTATGAAGGACCAAAGGACGTAGTGCATCTTGAATCTTGTATATCGATTAATCAACGTAGTTTAGCAGAGGCTGAAGGGCTTTTTGGAGCTCCTTAAGGCCATGCAGAGCTGCTTTTCCCGAATGCAGTCGGCTCTTTAAATTGATGGTGTCGTTGTAGTCGCTGGATATGTATGTTCAGCTTATACTGTCTTTCGGTCACAGATAAAGAATAGACATATACTCACAGCGTATGTAAGTCCAACCCCAGTACTCGATCTCGAGCTAGATGTTCTCGAAGGCGGTGAACGTGGCTTATGCAATTGGTAATGTCTTGCAATAAGGCGAGGAGAGCCATATGGTGAAGGTCGGAGCTCTCTGAGGACCTTGAATGGTTGTAGTAATAGAAAGTCGATAACCCCGGCTCTGAGTTATCAATCAAGCCGCGCTGCCCAATGTCACTGGGATCAACATGAATTCGTGAACAATGTTAGTTTTCACGTTGGCATTATGATCATATTCTGCCGTTAGTTAGACAACGAAAACAATCTTACGGTAGCGGTAAACTGTAATTCCAGTGAGCTCGTCAAAGTAGTCAGTTCGAAGGAAGCAATATTCCATCCACGAAGCACACTCGAGTTACTATCATACGACGGGGAACGGTGGTGGTCAGTGTCAAGTGACGAGCTGTGATTCTGCTTCACGAAAACGCGCGTGAGAAAGCCTGAGCATGAACACCATTGACACTGCCGCCTGCCCATTTGCCCGCTTGCCCACAACGACCGCCTCCTGCCTCTCGACCACCATGTCCTTACCGAAGGTGAGTGCTGGGCTTGGAATTTGTCAACGTGCATCTCAAGGTAGCTGTAACGTTGTTGCAGCGCATCATCAAGGTGAGTAGATGCCTCGCCACTGTAGCCCATGCATATACTTTGAGCTAACAGTACGGCTTTCTCGTTTAATCAATGGCCGGCGGAAACTCGATTCGAATGTAATTGTATCAATGTCGCACATTCGCTTTTCAACTGCTGTCGTCCAAAACTCGTATAGGAAACTGAGCGACTTGCGAGCGATCCCGCGCCAGGCATTACTGCCTCTCCTCACGATGACAACTTGCGCTACTTCGACGTAACGATCGAAGGTCCTCAAGGAAGTCCGTTTGAGGGTGGTGTATTCAAGCTGGAACTCTTCTTACCTGAAGAATACCCGATGGCACCTCCGAAAGTGCGATTTCTGACGAAGATATATCATCCAAATATCGGTGCGCAGCTATACACTTTGTTCTCTTATCCACCCTGACATCTCCTTGGGATGCGATCATAGACAAGCTTGGACGAATTTGCTTAGACATTCTGAAAGGCACGTTGAACGTCCTAATGTCTGCGTAGCCGATTGACTTATGATTTCATGCAGATAAATGGTCGCCTGCCCTACAAATCCGTACTGTCCTCCTCTCCATCCAAGCCCTTCTCAGCTCTCCAAACCCGGACGACCCATTGGCCACAGACGTTGCGAAACACTACAAGGTATGTGCATCAGCACACTGCGCGAATGCTGCTGATATTTTACCCCTTGCAACCCTTCAAGGAGGACCCAAAGGGTGCGATAGCGGAGAGCAGAAAGTGGACAGTCGACTACGCTGGTCAATAAGGGCGGTCTAGTGTTGGTCAGCGATGTCGGTTTAGGTGGATTTACACTGCACTCCCTTTTCTCTTAGACGAGTGATTCGGTTTTCTCTGCTGACGACGGGCGTGTATTGATGGAACTCGAATATGGCGATTTCAGCCTTGTAACGGAATTTTGATGTGGTTTGTACTCTTTGTCTCATTATTCCTCAGCAATATACAATTGTAATTCAAATCCGATTCTTTGGCAAATAATGGAGGCAAGACTTGCATTGATTTCCTTACTTTTGCTCTAAATAAATAACAAGCAACAGTTGAGATACCAGAGATATATCATTTATAATGACGGTCTAATAGACCACCTATAAAGAGATCGGAGTGGCAGTCTCCTAGCTCGTTCGCATCGTTGTCGTCGACCACCATGTCGTCGACGAGCCCTCCTCAATTACATCTTTCTCTCCCTCACCAGTCTTTCAAGAGGTCCTTCCAGCAGTTTGGGCTCGATGTCGAAAGCCCAGGATCAACAGGAGGAAGCTCGTCGAGTAGTGTGGTTTCAGGGTCTTCCTTAGGCGCCTCGAGCTTGTCTGCGAGTTCGAGCTCCCAGAGCTCGCCAGCGTCGGGAGATGGAATTGTTAATGAGAGGAATGAGAGGAATAAACGAGCTCGAAGTGAAGGGCCAGATCGGCAGAGCGACAACGACGAATCGCAAGACATATTGCTTGGTTTCTCTGCCTCACCTCCGACACTCCCTCAGATTCGTACCTCGACTGCGACCACTTTACTGGAAGACCTAGACGAACGTTCTGGCTCCAGCGTCGGTGGCCGTAGCCCGCAAGCAACAGGAAGACCCTCTGCGCCGCACGCACTGCGCGCGGGCCTTTCATCATCAGAGCGCCAGGCCTCTGACACAAGATCATCTTTGATCACAACTGCTCTTGAACGCTCATACTCCAACCTACTGCATCCACGCCTATCGAGCCCTGTACCACCACTGAGAATGGACGAAGACTTTATTATGGCAGACGATGGTCAGAATGTTTGGCGAAACAACCGTCGGCCTTCCATGCAGTCTAGGCCACCGGCTGAAGTGCACGAGGAAGCAGTGCGAATTACACTTGAACGCGCACAAGCATTTGATAGATCGATTGCTCCTCTACGATCAGATCCTTCTGAACTTATGACTTCTCATGAACGGGAGCATTCGTTTGCAACAAATGATTCCTTTCAAGACGAGCTCGATTCGTTGCGAGCAGGTCAGTGGCATTACCGTGACACATACGCAGCTATTGATAGCATCGCATTCGTAGAAGCGTCCAGTACATCTTTGGATGGCTCTTTCCGCACAGGTATGCAGGCGTGATTCGTAACTAAGTTGTCTGATTAGACGTTGCTCTTAGATACGTCAGGCTCTTTCCAAGACGAGCTTCATAGCTTTGAATCAGCACCTCGGCATCGCTTTCCGCGAACGAGCGGTTTAAGGCCTGCTGCGAGATACAGCCAGGCTGCAGCGATGTATAGACCACAATCGCCTCCTTCGCCTCCCAGACCAACTGTTCGCGTTGAACCGGAAGCTGGTCTCCGCCGTACAGCTCGCCCGCCATCGCCGGAAATCCCGACCTTTCAACCAAGTCCTGACCAGGATCGCGGACACATGCACAGTCGACTACGGGAGCGTATCGAAGCCCTCCTGGTTGATATGGATGCGCAGCCAATGTTTCCTCTCTCCGTGTCGTTAGGTGATATGGACGGAATGCTTGACGTTGATGAGGAAGAGGCACCAGAACCTCAGCCAAGCAGGATGATCGGGGTGGAACATGATAGAATAGCGCCTATTCGTCCACCTCAACGGAGCAATTTGACAAGGGCGGACACAGGCACTAGGCCTACATCTTTTCCGTCGAGAAGTATCAGTGGTCAGATCGAGGAGAACATGCATCATTGGGATCATCCACGTAGTTCTATTGCTCCGAGGCATTTTATGCGACACAGCCGTCCTTATGAAACACGGAATAGCGTATCTATAGATGCACCCCGAGAATCAAGACCCAATCTACCAACTTTAAGGACTGCAATCTATGGTACAGAAGGAGGAAATAGTAAGTTGTTTGATATATCCATACAAACATGGCTTAACATAGAACGCAGATATTGAAATCGAGAGATCTCGTGGAATAGCAGAGGAAGTCGAGCGCGATCTATCTGATATGGGTGGATACTGGTCAGAAAGGTCTAGAGAGGCAGAGAGGCAGCGACTCACGGCTGGGCGGACACATCTGTCCCCTCAACTTGACACTCCTGGATTTCCAATGCCAACGATTGGCGATATCGTCTTTGGAACACGAACTGAAGGAACTGATCAACGTAGCGGTGGTTTGATGGACGACGCGAACTTTAGGCAGACACATAGCAGCTTGTTGTCCTCACTCCGGCAGCAGCTATATGCTGAACAAAACGAACAGCCGCGCCAGCAAGAGCCGTCACCAAGCGCTCGGCCTAGCTTATCACAGCTCAGAGAGATGAATCGTCTTCCTATACGGTCACGCTCTGACCGGAACGGAAGCTCTGAACGTCGTTCATACTACGAAGCTTCCGCCAGGAGTGCATTCCCTCCCCTCGAACGTAGAAGCTTTGCATCGGCCAGTCCCGCCACTGCCGCCTCTTCCTCAGAGGCAGCTGCCTACTTTGCTTCCGGTCGAGCTTACCCAACTCCTTCCGGAATCGCAGCGCCTAGGCTGATCCGTCGCTCGGTTGAGAGCCATCGCGATGAACCCAGTGCCCCACGTCGTGAATATTCGGGAGAGCTGCTCTCCATGTTTGCATCGGAACAGCCAGAGAGAATGGCCTTAAGTTCTGACATTCCTCGACCTCCTACGCCTGAACCTTACAGGAGTAGCGCGAGCTCGGAACTACTGAATGTGGTATATCCTGGTCGCTTCTCTGCATCATTTGATAATCCAGAGGAACCGGACCTGAACCGAGCGATCACACGTCCATCGAGAGTGTCCGACCATAGCGCGGCTGCGTCAAATGTACTTCGACATCATTCATGGTCCTCACACCGAGATGAACCTGTACATGCCACTAGAATGGGACAGCGTACTGAGCGTGGTCCTCCGTCATTGCCACCCTTACGCTTCGGACAGACATTCGTGCCCATTGGGAGAGATGATTCTGAAGTGCGCCGATCTGGAGTGGAGACCAATCATGAAGTGCCATGGAGAAGTCAACCGTCACGCATTGAACAACCGATGTCTGGCGGTCTGATGGCAGACGCAAGGCGGTCATTAACACCGCACTTCCATCCTTTGCCCTTGAGAAATAATGCAAGGCAACTGGGTGAACGTAATGCCGATATGGCGATTCAAAGAGCGAGGTTGCTTAGGTCTGTTGAATCGCGACCTCAGCCAGAAGAACAGGACTCGAGTTTGACTCAAGCAAACGGTCGAACTCAAGGCTTCCAGAGGGCTATGCAAGTCCTTCGTAACGATGGACTATCATCCGTTAGGCAACATCAGTTTCAAAGTGCATTCGAGCGCCAACAGCAGAGGGCGCCTACGGCTGTGGCTCCGCGAGAGAACCATTCTCATTGGGGCGAGATTAGGGGCGATAACATTGATCGACGACACTTTAACCTGCTCTCTAGGCGTAGAGGCTCGGCACTTTTTGCGGACCCCCCTGATAATCCTGATAACGCACCTCCTAATAGGGGCTCAGGCTCTGCTACAAATGCTCACTCTATGAATCATCAAGGACCGCCTTCACCAATGTCAGAGTTCTTTTCTAGATTCTCATCCAGACCACGTGTGCGAAATCGATCCTGGGCGATGCGGCAGGGCGAAGATGTTCCTGCTGGCGGTTCACTTGGATTTAGGTTGTTTGGACGTCGTCGCTCGGCTGCTTCTTTCGGGGCTGGTGACTTTGTGGTGAGTCGCCCGCCCGCGCATTTCCATCATGTAGCGTACTCAACCTTGTTACAGCGCGATGAAGACTTTGATGAGTCTTACGAGAGTCTTCTTGCTCTTGCGACTACCCTCGGTGACGCGAAACCTCGCGCAACTCCTGCTCATCACTTAGCTGCGCTGCCGACCGCATTCTACAAAGATTGGCAAACTCCAGACAGCGATTCTCGTTGTCCGATTTGTTTGGATGATGTAGGTTTTCTTCATTTTTACTCGAGGCCTCACATCGATCTTATTTTCGTACAGTACAAAGCTCTCGATCCTGTTTTGAAGGCCGAGCCTTGCGATCACTGGTGTCATAAGGAATGTCTAGAGGTAGGTCCTTTCCTTTTATGGAGGCTTCGTTTCTCACGTATTATTTTTCAAAGCAATGGTTACACTCGGCGCGGACATGTCCCGTTTGTCGAGGCAAGATCAGTCCGAAGAAGAGGCCCGTTTCTCCCCAGCCTGTCGCGGGTCCTAGCAATACTAACAGACCTGACGAGGATGACGAAGACAGTGACGACAGTTCTCCATCACCTATCGACCCTGCTATTCTTGCAGCCATTTCGGCAAGCTATAGCAGAGAACTCATATGAAGTTCATCAGGTCTCAGATCTTTTACTATGAGGATTTGGCTTAGAGGTTTGCATATTATCTGTATGAAGTTTGACATTAGACTGGTCTGTATTCTGTTGTTGGCACTTATCGCTTTGTATGTTAGTGGTCATTTTGAAGAGTAACTACATAAACACCTGTACATTACCATGCCCCATATCTATATATTTTGCATTGCATTGGATCATTGCAGACAACGTTCATCATTCCTTTCGAGAACGTGTGAGGCCAGGGGCGCCGTACATGGCTAGAATGTATGCCGAACCACACTAAAGACCTGATTTTGTGGCCAGAGCCGCCACAATTTTGTGGCACTTAATAAATATGCTGCAAAAGCATATTTGCTGCTGCACCAATACCCTAACATACCTTCAACCTCTCGTCTCCTGCGAAAGAGTAAATTGGGAGTGTGGTGGAATGCATAAGTCCAACAACGACAGGAAGGCTGATCACAACGGAGATAAGGTCGAACAGGAAGAGCACGGATCCATCGAAGAATTGGCTATGAGTGATGACGAAGTATCGAGTACAACGACTACTGACGAAGATCTGGCGAAGTCTACAGTTGCAGAGCCTAGCGAGAGTGTCAGAGATGAGGATGAAGAAGAACTCTATAACTCACATAACTCACTTAGAGATGATGCTGGAGGCCAACAAATATCAGATACGGAGGGCGAGGTCGTGGGGGACGCTACAGCCCTGGACCAAAACGATACCATCCGTCGGGCTCCCGACGGAGAGATGCAAGAAGAGGAAGATGTCCCAGAGTCAGGCTATCCAGAGTTCCAATATTATCAACACTTGGAAGAAGAGCTACTTCCGAATTCATCCATTCCTCTAGAGCTATCCAACGGCGAGAGCTTGGAACTCTGCTCCGGTCCTATTTTCGACGAAGAGCTCTTTGTCAAGGCGGGCCAGCCAGGCACACGCATACGAGGCTGTCGATCTCCAGACATGTCAAGAGTTGTAATGATGTGGAAAGTGTACGAGGATCTTGACAAAGAATATCCCTATCAGTCGAGTTGGGACGATCCACCAGAACCACAGTCATCTTGGCCATACGCAATAGCACCCATTCCGGGCAAAGGCAACGGAATGCTCGCCATCCGAGATATAGAGTGTGGGGAGACGGTATTGATTGAGCGGCCAATTCTACTCTTACCGACGCAAGCAAACAGCTGGGAGGAGATGCAGAGTGACCTTGAAGTGATGGTAGACCATCTTGATGGGAAAGTCCAGGAAACAGTAAAGTCACTCTGTAATTCTCATCCGGCGTCACAATGTGAGGAGTTGACGGGATTAATCTTCACAAACGTGATGAAGTGCACGTTTCCGCAAAGTACGTTTGCCACGAGTTACTCCGGGCTATGTATTGACGGCTGCAGGGCGAATCATAGGTAAGTACATGTAATTCTGTTAAAAATGAATTTTTTACTGACGCCGATATTGATAGTTGTTCACCGAACATGATCTACGAGTTCAATCATGAATGTATTTTCATGGAGTTCCGCGCAGCTAGAAGCATCAAGCAGGGAGAAGAGTTGTGCATCTCCTACATTGATGCGACGCGTCCCTTCCTCGATCGACAAAAGCACCTACAGGAGGTGTACGGCTTTAGATGCGCATGCGGCGCATGTGAGATAGCGTCCAAAGGCGATCATGTCCTATCGGATGAGCGGAGAGAAAAGATAAGGATGGGGTGCTTCGCGGCTCCAGGAAAGTGGAGAAAATGGCTTGCGGTCTCTCTCCCAGCAACGAAGAAGCTAATCGATGGATACAAGGAGTTATTATCAGACATAGAGACGGAGAACTTATATGCGTACAAGCCTGTACCAGTCCGGTGGCTTGCATATTCTTATGCGGCGTTGGGGGACGAGAAAGAGTTCCGCAAATGGTGTAAAGAGGCAGTAGTATGCTTTGGAGTCCTGTGTGCTACAGGCAAAGGTTTTTTAGACACTGGAGTCTGGAAAGACTGGCTCGACGATCCGAGTTCAGTACCCTTCTGGGGTATACGGCAGGGAAACAAGTGGGTATGAGTGGTGTTGACAATAGGAACAAAGTATATGTCTAGCGAGTAGAGATATTACCCTGCGGATTAGAATAAGTAGTGTCATGGAGTAGAGTTGATGGTTTCCAGTGCATTACTATAGGGTGACCTAAGGACATGTCTGAGATGTCAAATAAAGTGAAATGAGACTTCAATATAATAGTATAAGAAAACCTCAAACTCGTAGAACGAAAGCTGAAATCTGTGACTCACTACATATGTACATAGCTCATAAACCCCAATCCAAAACCCGCTGTAAAGATAGTAAAGGTGAATTGTGCATCCCTTCGTGATGTTACCATTATAAAAGCGAAGATATAATCATCTGGGATGGCCTATGCGCGAGAACAACCTTCCTGGAAAGAAAAGTGTCTGGAGGCAATCACTCCCTTTGTGCCCCCATATTCGTCGGGATACACGTGTAGCACCCTGAGGCCAGGGCGCGTCCAGATATGGTATCCATTCCCTTTGTCTCGCTGTAGGAAAGCAATCAACCTCGATGCTCGCTGCCCAGAGGGCGATGCCCACCGTAGCATATAAATATTCCCCGTCTAGCGCCATGCTACAACCCATCACAGCTCTCCCAGAAGCATCATCGAATATCTTATCCGCCCCTCTTCTCGCTCTTCGTCGATTTCACTATGCCTCGCGCAACAAAGTCAACCACTAAGACAGGTGCTTGCACGTGCCTGGTCTGTGGTAAGGCCTTCCGCCGCAACTTCGACCTGAACCGCCATCTGGCTACGCATGACCCGCAGGTCGACAACCTGTAAGTGGCGCTCCCCGCCAGAATGATCATAGCTCACCTTTCCAATGCAGTAAAGCTGAATGTCCCTATGAGGCTTGCACGTTCAAAACTCTGCAACAGAGTAACCTGAAGACACACATTATTGCAAAGCAGTGAGTGGCTCTTTAGTGAAACATACGCTCTCTCGACTCACATGTCTGGTAGCCTTAAATTGAGGCCACATAAATGCACTATTGGCGGATGTACATCGTCTTTCGCAGACATGTCGACCTTGATCCGCCACGAGAAGAACGTGCACGACCATCATCGGTCCAGCGCATCAACCGTGCCCAAGTACTCAAGGAAGAAGCCTGTGGTTAAGCGTGAGGACGTCGACTTCGCCCTGACCATGCCAGAATCGACTCGCTCGACACCCGATCTCTCGGATGCAGGGAGCTCTTCGGGCTCTCTGTCGCCCTTTCCGCCAAGTCCATCCATGTTTGGCGTGCCTATCCCAAGCCAGCCGTTGGCGGACACCCTCAGCGAAGGAAGCCAGTATTGTGCTGGCAACTTCCCTAACTTCTACCCGGACATTGCCTTCTGGTCGTCTCAACAGCCAATCGAGAGCCTGTTCGTCCCGGATTCGTCACATCAGCAGCAGTTTCAAGCCATAGACCGCGGATCCGCTTCGCTGGACTGGATGAACGAGCTTGTTTCGCCTTCCCCTTCCTATCCCTCTGATGCATGGTCATTTCTGTATCCAGCTGGCGCCGAACTTTCCGACCAAGGCTCGAGGTTTGGGTGGTCCTCAATCTGACGGCTTAAATCCTTTCCTGTCACCTATTCTTTATTCGTCATTATTCATTCTTTCATTTCATTATTGCATCACTCACCTTCGCATTGTTTTATACCTTCACCCTTTACGCTTTCTACTTGCACATCGTCTTCAGGATTTCGCATTGTATTTTACCGTTTGTAAGTTCTTTTCATGTTGTCGATGATAGCATCACATTTTAAAGCCACGCATTTCAAAGCCATGGACACAAGGCGGACGATATCTTCGCATATTTTTCTTGATGTTCTGAAGTGTATATCATAATCTCAATCTTCCAATTCTCCCCATCAAGCCTTCGGCTGGGAGTATAAGTAATTCCTGCTTCAGCTAGACGACGTCCTGAAGAAAACCTGAATAACGAAGCACTACACGTTTTTAATTTGATGAATGTAGATCAATCATACGTAGGATGAACATAAGGCTTGTGCTCACCCCGCTGCTGGTGAAAAAAGTCGGATGCGAGTTGTCGGTAATACTAGCTAAGTTGTTCAAGTTTATTCCCAGTTTCTGAGTCCTCGAACTTGAATCTGCGGCGTGGGAATTTTTCCATTCAAGTTTTCGCCGAGGTTGCTCCGCTCTCCTTATGTCACAGTTTCTCCTCCCTGTTCTCTCGTTCTTTCGTTCTGTTTTCATGAGAGGAGGAAGATAAGTTACCTCATCTAATAATTCCCCTTTCACTTTCCTATACATTATGGGGGAATAAAGGATCTGCCGGCAAAGCTCGGTTCGTTATAATACAGGTTCCAGCTTCCCGACATTCAAGTTTCCGTTATTCAAATCCCGAAAGGCTCTACCTCGTTACCCCGGGCCTTTCTTTCTCTTCCTTCCGCCTTTCTGCTCCCTTACTTATGATTCTTTCCTGGTGGCAGTATCGAGCACGTTCCATGACCGGCGCAAGTCGAGAGGGTGTTTCGGGCTTACATGTACCTGCCGCTTTAGCAGAATGAGGCCTTAAGTACATTGTATGTAAGTTGGGGTCACGGTGTCTCATGTGAGAGCTCACACTGGCACGAGATACCGCTGCCGGACTTCAACGATACTTGAGCGTACAAATGGCATATATCATTACCCTCCGCGCTCGCCATTCCTCTCGTGTTTCAACTTTATTCCTCAATGGCTAGCAAGACAGTTTCACGCTCAAGCATCCTACACGGAGGAGTGAAAGTCAATAGTCTCGGGTTTCAAGTGTTGTCCGAAGTGATTTTATTCCGCCGACCGTTGCAACATAGTACGGTCCTTAACTCACGACTCTCGGTCTCAAGATTGTTAGCAGTAGAGGATTGTTGTCGAGCTCAGAGCATCCGAGTCCCCCGCCGTCGCCTATAGTAGCAATCGAAGGAAGAGTCCCGACTCGCGTCTCTTGATCATCGACCACAACAAGGATGACTCGACTCGACTTCAACACCCAAAATCTGTCAGCCCAGTATTTCGTTTTTTGTTGTTAACAACTTCAATAATTGGTAGCGTGCAGGTGCTGAAGAAGAAGCTTACGCCGTTTAGTGATACGCAACGTCATCTCGCGTTTCCGACTTTTGACCAATTACATGGGCAGCTTCAGTCATTACTTACCGTCTTTCGCACTGCTTCACATACTTTATCCTTGCGGCCAATGACATTGGAATTTGCAGCCTACTTCCACGCCAGACCATACGTCCTGCTCAACGGCTCGGGAGAGAGGGATGGATGAAGGTTAGAGGCAATGGTACTCGAATGAACATTCATGTACGTCAATTTTTACCGTGACAGTTAGCTTGCATGTCTTGTGAGATGCTTGGCTTGTCCTGCAATCTGGTCTAAGCTACAGGTCACCTTTGTGGACAAACGTGTTGCGAACTCTGGCCTGAGTCTTGGTTGAGATTGTCCCACACGTTTATGTGCATTGGTGATTTCGTGCGTCTGCCCAGGGCTCAGTTTGAGAGGTGCTCTTCTTAATCTCTGCTCGTCACCTTAATACTGCTACTGCCTTTTTTCTTCTTTCAATTAGTGCATACTACCATCCGGAGGATTAATACATTCAGGCCGGGCTATTGTTCATTGCCCATCACGCAGTCGCCTAATTTAATTACTAAAAAATTGGCCACATCTGTTATGTGTACCGATACTGACGAAGGTAGAAGGAAATCTTCGATTGTTGCGTTAGCCTGGGAGGTCGATTACTGGATGCAGAGATTCTCTGCAGTTAACGAAGCAAAGTCTCTACCCTTATGCGAGAGACAAGCCGTGAAGACGATATTTTTTATAGGTTATTGTAACCTACAGTTGGCGTGCACTTGCCTTGGCCCGGTAATTCAAATTCAAATTGATCATGCGGTTCAGACGGCGACGTTCAACCAGCAAGTCCTGGACCGAACCTAATACAACACAGCAAAGGAGTCAAGGAATTGGAAGTGCGAGGCGAGCCCCTCGAAAACTTCTTACACCGGGTGGATGGTTCGCCGGAGGAAGGACAGTGGAATGCACATTTACACTTTCAAATAAGCCGGATAGTATAAAGGGATATAAGTATGTTGTCCCTCTTGAAGATCCTCAACTTCTAGTTCCTACTCCTGCTGAAGCTATCTTCTTATTAGCGAAGTAAGCCAACTTTGCGTCCTTCGGGCATTAGATTGAGAGCACGATATTGGAAGAGCTAAAAACACTCATGGACGACATCGATGATAGCTTGACCCTACATAGTGCCACCACGTTTAGTACGAACTATACCCAATCCAACAACATAGGTCCAGGGCGCACTTTGGATCGCATGTTCCAGTACTTCGGAAGGAAGTTAGAGAAGTGTCTGGGTAGAGTTGTGCAGACTCTCGGGTACGGGCCAACTGCCATAGGGGAAAGAATCGAGCGGCGAGCGAAGAAGCTTTCGTCTTTGAAAACCGAGGGTGACACTGGAGCGTTGGCTGGAGCGAAACGGCATCTTCGGCGGTACCGTCTGAAAAGAGACTGTAAGAGGCTTCTCAGGTACTTGAAGTGAGTATCTCAGATAATAATACTGCAAATCGTAACTGATACACCGTTCATAGAATGGAGGTACCATCGAGATAAAATGAAGCGCTGGACATTTTCATAAGGATCTGCTCCAATGAGCAAGTCGTCAAAGAGGAAATGTTGAAACTGAATGTTGTAAAAATTCTTCGTATTCTGAATCAAAAGGTTATGTACATCTCCGGCCATATATATCCTGAACTCCGGAAGCAAGCGGTGGATGCGTACAATTTATTTGCGAGGAATTTATTGCAGGATGCGGAGGCGTACCATGGTCTCCAAAGTTATTCCACTCCCGGCGTACAGACCGAATTCCTTCGGTCGAGAAACTAGCTGTGGGATTTGCTTGTCCAACACGAAGATGCTATAATACTGCTAACGATATGGACTACCGAAGCTGCAAGAATCAAAACAAGATTAAGTACAGCCTGTGTGCTTTGATGCTGGCACCGATGTGGAAGGAAGGCTTTCGAGTTACGCCAGAGCTATTCAGTCAGGCCCAACCCCTCTGAATGCTCTCCGCATGCCAAGCACGAGACGAACAGGAGCCTCTTCAATCGCATCCATTGAAGATATCTACTGCTCTTTGCTTATTGACCTAGTCCCAAATTACTCACTCAGCGCGGAGTGCCTGCTTATACTTTGTCTCCTCGCAAGAAAGCGACCAAAGTGGACGTTACTTACCGTTGCTCTTCTTTGGGTCTGTATCTGTGGATCGGTGGTTTGAAAGCTACAGTGTATTGGATAATGTGCACGGTAGCAATACCCCATCTCGCCACAAAAGTGAGTGAAAAGTGATTTACTTCCTTCGCTGTTAGGTCACTGATTGTCCCGGCCTGACTACTCAGAGTCTCCAAACTGCTTGCTTCTCTACAATCGACTGCCAATAACTGTCCTAAACAACTCGGTCATAGGAAACACTATCGACAACAAACTCGATCAAAATGGGAATTGCGAGACATTAAACATCGCACAAGAACATGTCTCACATACCAAATATATACATACTCGTTGATGGGTTTTTGAGTGTCTGTACTGCTAAGATTGCCTTTCGACCAAATATACGGCTCATTACTCCCTCAGGACATCGCAGACCTAAAAAAAGCATTCGCCGGATACTCCCACTTCCCCATTCCCCGTTCGCCGACGCAAGTCAATAGACATGCTCTGAGTCACTGTCGCGAGGATCCTGTACATTCCGGCTATTCGTATCCACTAGTGAATGGCTGCCGAATTTGAATTCTGGTCTTTGAAGTTGGGGCTGTATAAATTTTTATATGAGACTGCCGATTGCTCAGTTCTCGTTCGTAAAAGTTAGTAAGAGGCTACATCATGAAGGACTTAGTCTCGGCAGTTTTCATCTTCGGTCAACAGGACGGACCTGCCAACTCAGTCTCGCACTGCAGCAGCAGTGCAGCATCCTTCGCGGAAGCCTTTCTTTCTAGAATTTCAACAGAGGGCGACATGTGGGAGCGTTGCAAACGGACAGGTAGTTGTGTGCATAGGACCTCGACACCTCAAGTCCTCAAATAACCAACTTCATGCATCCTCCGTGAGGTAAGAGAACTTGTGAAGAAGCAATTGTTGCAGGTACTGCCTTTGTTTCAAGCAAGACAACTTGAAGGGGCATTTACACTTTTCACTTGACTTTACACACAACTTTACACATCAAATTTGCCGGAGGTATTACAGTCGTTCCAATAAACCTTGACACCACCTGTTGGCCCAACTTTTTTTTCCGCGGGACACGTGAGGTCAGAATTCCTTGAAATGGTAGTGTGTACACAGCCCCTCCCTATTGATTTTGAGTCTTTACACGAGCGTTCCTTTCAGGGATTCAACTTGGGGCAGTGCACACACTACCATTTCAAGGAATTCTGACCTCACGTGCCCGCGCAAAAAAAGTTGTCAAACTTGCGGGGGTGCCAAGGTTTATTGGAACGACTGTAACGAAAAGACTCATAACTTGAACCGATAGCCATAATTAGTACTAGGAGAGGCCGGGCGTTGTCGCCCGCCCCCCCCCCCCCCCCTCCCCCGAGACATCGCTTGCACCCCGCGAAGCCAAATATGCATGTTGCCAAACCAAACTTGGCTTGTGAAAAGTCAAGTGAAAAGTACTTTACACACGACTTTACACAAGCCTAATTTGGTTTAGCAACATGCGTATTTGGTTTCGCGAGTGCAAGCGATGTCCCGGAGGAGCTAGGTGACAACACCCGGCCCCTCGGTAACCTCACTTATAGTACTAGTTATGACTATCGGCTACGAGTTTTCTTCCTCAGTGCCTCCGGCAAATTAGCATTTTGATGTGTCGTGTGTAAAATAGGTGTAAACCTGTAGAAGCGTTTTTGGTTGAAAGTGCTCCACGTATGGTAGGACAAGCCGTCTTAACCGGGACGAGTAATTTTTTTACTACCGTGTCATGCTTGTTTCAGCTTTCTGCAGAATTATACAGCACATTCCGGCTGTCATTAGTACATGTTTGATATAGCCGGTTAGAGTCCCCGAAGGCTGGGTCACGATAAATTGAGCGTACATATAACCTGCATATCTCCAACTTGAACCCGTGCTCATAGATATTCTCGCGTTACATCTTTATACGTCGATGATTGTCGAGACTGATACACGCCCGAGCACCCAAATTGTAGAAAGGAATGCTAATGTTGTTGAACTCCGGCCGCTATCAGAAGTAGCTTTATTCCACCGACCACTACCACATAGTACGGATCTGGGCTCAAAAGCTCCTCGGTTTGTGCTCCCTGCCTCTTTCCCCCGCATAATTAGATTCTAACAAAGCTATGACAGGTTGATCCTCTTATTCGGATTCAGTTAGTGATTGCACTGTCTTGCATGCGGTGTGCAAGCTTAATCACGTCGCTCTAGTGAATGCTCCTTTACATACCTTGAAGAAGGACTATATCAGCAAATACGCAAGAAAATGGCCTTCAGCGTCGGTGATCGTGATAACCTCTTTTGCATCGTGGCTTTTTACGTCCCAGAATGAAAAGGCAGGTCGTGTAATTTCTCTTGCACTTTTTATGTGTTGAACCAATATTGCAGGATCGCCAACTTATGCCAGCAATAGAAATTTTCCTTGAAGAGATGTACAAGCCTAAATATCACAGAGGTCATTCGAATGGCCTTCTAGTCCATGTTTTTTCCAATGGTACCTTTTGCTCCTTTAAATCATGCCGTAGACTTCATCAAAACTAATGATAATATGTAGGAGGCGGCTTCATGTTTACGTCTTTCATGGACTTACTTGAGCATGTCTTGAAGTCGAGAAACCGAGATGGCGAAATTTGGAGACAACTCATGCTTGCGGATCATACTGTCCAAAGCGGCGTGTCGGCTATCATTCTGGATTCCGTCCCTAGTCATGCCGGACTTATGCAGCGAGGGTCAAGTTTTCTAGTCTCAATAAAAAACCCCCTCATCAAGTTCATGGCCAGTGTTCCAGCTTCCATCGCATTTAGCACACTAATGGCCTCCCGCTCCCTTCTCGGCTCGCAACCTTCATTCTATTCGATGAATGCGCGGTTGCTAAGCAAAGACATCATCCCAAGCCTTTCGGACTACTCTACTCCTCGTCTATATTTCTATAGCGAAGCGGACGAACACGTGGACTATAGAGATGTGGAGGATCACTTACGTCGCCTCCGAAAGGCAATAGATGCAGATCAGTGGAGAGGTTCATTGGATGAAAAATCGGACCCTATCAATGTTGAGAAATTTGGTCTCGATAGCCCGCATGTAATGCATGTCAGAACGGATGCTAAACGTTACTGGGGGGCGGTTGATAGGCTATGGGAGGACGCTTTGAGCAGAGCAGCATCCGAGTCTGTCAAGAGTATGGCTAAATTATAATGCGGCAGGGACATCCTATTTCCCCGGAGCGTGCGCAAGTAGTGATAGATGCATCTAGATCTGCCACTAATAAACCTAATCAAGAGTGGAAATCGTTAGAAGAAACTCATTTCACAATCACGATATGAGCATTCGAGTTGAAACCCATATGCTTCGTGCCCAAAAGAGCTTGTACATCGCACCGTGACTGTAAATTTGCCCTTGAAAGAGTTGCATGTAGAGTAGGTGGTTCAGCGAGGTCATCGGTGACGGCTGCCAGTGCGCTCTGAAAGAGAGGCAGAAAGCTTTGTCGTCCGATTCAAGATGGACCAAATGAGTACGTTCAAGAGGGGCAGATTGCAACGCAGACTTGAATTGTTTGATCGGGAGTCAGGAACTAGTAGTGTCTAATGGAACAGATGGACGGAAAGCAGTGTGCATCCGCTTTGACAGATAAAACTGTGTGCACCCAGGCTTACAATTGTTTTCAGTTCTTCGCGGAATCGCAAATTTTGCGCGCGGCGAGCCCGGAAGGCTGTGCCGAAGTGACCGAATGACCTAAGCATCAATAATTTACTCCCACGAGTCCCTGAATGGCAAGCATGACACAATGCCGGCTGCGCCGAGTGATATCATCCTTGAGTTTTCTTCTCACATGGACTAATACAGAAAACATGGCACAATGCCGAGAGTACGGATCATTTTTACCTTCCTTATACGGAACCCGTGAGATGGTCGGTTGGCTCCGGCGGGGTCTCACGAGCCTCGACGAGATTTCCGATTCCGCGACTCGGAAGAACTGAAAACAGCTATAACATGGGTACATAGATCTCAGCCTGGCATCCGCTACTGGATTTCTTAAAGCTAAATCCACATTGCTTCAGATTTCTCTCATGCTCTGATCATACAATTCGTTCTCTATGTCCGTCAGGTGCGCGCCTCTGGTCTGTTCTGTCTCCGCATGTCGATCACCAACAGATTGCGATCGTACAATTCCGATACTAATGCACTGCCATGATCTTTATCCAAAGGATATGGGTCCCATCTCCATACAATTACTGTAAGCTGCATTAGACCATAACTCTCCCTGAAGAATCGAACGCTTTGAACATATTGAGAGTGCCAAAGGTGCCTTGCGGATCGGATACGTGAATTAATCATCGGTCAAACGACTTTGTTTAATGGAGTGGGAGAGACCCCGAGCTGAGTAAAGAATCTCGAGAAGTGATTCAGCACGGGCGTGTATGTGAATGGGAGCATAATGAAGATTCAACTCAAAATTCTGAGACCTTCACGTTGCACCGGGGGTTTCCCCGGAGGTCAATGGAGTCGCACCAACATGACTCAAAGCGTACGCAGAGAAGATCCATGAGCTGATTGTATAGATCGTGAACTATAGAGTACGAATCAAAATTAGCGAACAGCCTCCTCGTCGGTCGGACTTACTGTCATACTTGTAGCTGCAGCCGACGGCCGGAGGGACGCGTGTCTCTGCTAAGACTACGTTTCCGACAACCATTTCGACAACCATTAGAGCTTCTTTACTCACATTGCACAAGAGATTACAGATAGGAGTAGAGCTTCTTCACTTGCATTACTCATGCGATTATACAGAGAATCACGCGTGATTCCGTATAAGTACTCCTGAAAGAAAGTGCGAGCGAGTCATCGTGAAAAGCCATAATCTAGGATGGATAAGACGATAGCCAAGTACACAGGTCAGTTGTTCGCCCCACTGAACGAGCAAATTGTGGATCTGGCTGATTGCTCTCTCCTTAGGCCTAAATTTTGTTAAGACACTCCGACATGACACGTACCCAGCGATAGACCCTACACAGTGGGTTGCGACGGGCGACTTTACTGGCAGAGTTGCGTTGATCACAGGTGCGAGCCGAGGGATTGGTCGTGCAACAGCGTTAGCGTTTGCCCGCGCGGGTGTATCAGGACTGGTGATCGCAGCCCGCTCCGCCAGTGCACTGGACGCGGTTGAGAAAGAAGCATATGCCGTCCACCCTGGAGGAGAGCTAAAAGTGCTGAAGCTCCCCCTCGATATATCTGACGAGCAGTCTGTCTCCGAGGCTGGTAGGTTAGTCAGAGATACATACGGAAGACTGGACGTACTCGTGAACAACGCTGCAACCATGGAGAGATTGGCATTGATTGGGGAAAGCGATCCGGGTATGTGGTGGTCAACATGGGAGATCAATGTGAAGGGGACATATCTCGTCACACGCGCTTTCCTCGGATTGCTACTGGGAAGCGATATCAGTAGCGGTGCTGGAGGGTTGGAAGGAAGGAAGATTGTAGTAAATTTGGCGAGCAGAGGTGCTCATTTAGTCGATCATGGAGTTTCATCGTACGAGGTATCTGCAAACCTTAGTCTGGTAAGTAAGTTCTGAAACTAACGTTGTTGCCTTTGTAGACTGGAAAACTTGCTATTCTACGCTTCACAGAGCTTCTCGTCTCCGAGTATGGCGCACAGGGTCTCCTGGCCATCTCGCTCGATCCGGGAGGCGTACCTACAGATATGGCTACGGGCTTACCTCAAGAATTTCATGACAACCTCCTCGACACACCCGAGCTCGCGGCCCACACAACTGTATGGCTGACTAGAGATCGTAAAGAGTGGTTATCTGGGAGAGTGATGGTTGTGTCATGGGATGTGGATGAGTTGGAGACGAAGAAGGATGAAGTGGTCAAAGGAGACAAGCTGAAAGTACGGCTGGTTGTATAAACCTTCTGCGTCTGTACATGATTGTTCGTCAGTATGGATTAATAGCATAGTATGTATAGAGAAAATGAAAGCGTACCTAATAACATGACCGTCTTAACCTGCGGTATGATATGCAGAATATGGGGCGGAATAGGTCTGAGTTGAACTTTAAAAAGCTTGAGCCTTCCCACGATTTCAAGTTCGAGCCGTCACGGTCACGGTGCCACTGCCAGTGGCAAGCGGGGCTTCAAGTTAGCGGGTGGAGTCACGTCAAGTCGCGTCGCGTCTCTGTCGGAGAACTTGAGCCCGGACATAGGCCGTCTAACGAAGACAGGGCATCATATTGGCCGTTTGCTTCAATGCGCGTTTATAGACGACCATATGTGCTAATGATGAACTCTTGAAACCTAGTTTACAAGTTAACGTATCGTAAACGAGGAGATGCCCTTTTGCTCGTTCATTGGTGAAGTCAAGGATGAATGCGATCCAATCGAACAAACGGTATCGGACTAACAATTGTCATCTGTCAATCCTGATGTATGTGACCGTCTGGCATCATGTAGAAAGCATGCTGATCGACATGACGAGGCGGCACCACTGCGCAAAGTGTCGTGCATGCCTGCGTTCCTTCTCGCCTTCTCGGGGCCATTTCTGACTGTGTACGGCGCCATCTTCCTTGATAGAGACAGGACAGAAGCCCTCTGAAAGAATATGCAAGCCAAGTCGACGAGCTTACGGCTGTGGCTTGAGCCTTGGCGCACTCGGTCGACATTTGGAAAAGCTCGACACATACTACGAAAGTCTAAAGCTACCGTCCATAGGGGAGTACGAAAGAGCAGATTGCCTCACCTGCGTACTCCGACCGTTCGCGACAAGGGCGATATTTCACTGGCGTGCGTATATCGTATCCACATGCTGCGCAAGGATCGCGCGATCTTTGCCTGCTCGGAGCTGGGATCACAGGACAGTTGAATGTGCAAGTTAAGTTCGCGGACAAATACTGCAAAGAGGCTCATGAACTATTTTGTACAGACGGTGCTGAGTGTGCAGTGCCGAGACTGCTCTATTGCGGGTTCGAGAACGGCCGGGATGATGTGTGTGGTCTCTCTCTCTCTCAGCGCATCGATGAAGACAAAGGAGCGAAGCTGTCAAGGAGGGTGCAGTCGCGTTAGACATGGTTACGCATTCGGCGACTTGCGCGATGACCACATTATTCTGGATGCGAGGGGATGGCCTTACTTGATCGACTTTGACTGGTGTGGAAAGGAAGGCGAGGACGCTATCCTTATGACCTGAACTATAAAATCGATTGGGCCTCCGGTGTTGAAGACCACGGGATCAATCAGAAAGAACATTACGTGGAGATGCTGGAGAAATAGCTGAAGATATATGGGATGAAACGCACACTGCAATCAAGTGAAACCGGGTAAGGTGACTTGTATCAAAGAAAAACCTGAGGTAAGACATTCTCAATAACAATCGGCGAGTTGTGCTTCCTTTAGGATGCTGCTCATCCACGAGCCTCACTACGTCACCTGTTCCATGTATCCCTCAAGCCCTTTATCTCATCCCAGAGTGAGGTGAAGTATGTCTTATGAATTTCGTACGATGGCGCGTTGGATAAAGGCCCATGAGATTTGCAGTCCACGTAAAGGACCAACTAATCTGCCTTCGCGCAGGCGAGGTGTAGACTCGCAAGCCAGTCGTTTCGGAGAACATTTATCTAGCCAGCGTTTCATTCATCTAACTCCCAACCTCAAAGATAAATCGATACGACTGGTTTACGGACGAGGTGCGTCGACGTGTCCTGTCATTTTGTATGGGGTCAGAAGCGGATGCGATATTTGCGAATCAGGCTCCGGCAAGGGACTGTAGTCGTCGGCGCTGTCGAGCAACAATCATCAGACTTGTGAAAACATACTAGAGAACTATGATGCGCACCAATATGCCCAGCCTAATTGTTCCATTGCGAACCATCCTCAAAACCTGATCGTAATCCAACAAATAGTGCTCGCAATGATTGGTCTTTGGCTTGGCATTTCCTGTGCTCCATACCTCAGTTGGCCGCCAATGTCGTTCACCCAAGCACAGCAACCGCCTTGAGTAGAAAGTCAACAAAGAGCCCAGCACACCGTGAGGTATCTGTGGATCTTTCCAGGACAATCTCCCGGGAAAGGTGAAGGAGATCCAACTCGCTCGATGCTCGGATGTTTGTACAAAGGTGAAAAGACACCGTACGTCCACTCTGTGTCGGTTGCGGAACAGGTTAGCGATGCTTTGTTGGCTCCTTCGATAATGCGCTTGCAACGTCTCCAAGGATCATTGAACTGGTGTCCACCTCTGGAAGCAGTTATAAGGATCGAGTAGGAAATAATATCTCGAGAGTCGAAAGGCGTAACATTTGCTAGGAGGATGGGAAAGCCAAAATATAGGTGATTCTATATCGCCGCACGCCCTCATTGACCGTCGACGACGTGTGGTTGTTGACTGTACCCTCTACGTCTGGCACCCCTCTCCTGTGATGTACCACTCAGTGAGCGGGGGTGTTACCATGCGTGACTTTCACTCAGTGCAAGGTGATGAAGCCAGAGACTATAGAGAAGTAGAAGAAGCATAGGTACAAACCCGCAGATCAGACATGGAAGGGAAATCTCGGATCCCGTCGCGAATTGGGTGAAGTCTATTAATTCATTTCATTTCATTACTCATTTCATTACTAGTATTGCAGTGTTATTGCAACCTCTGAATTTCGGTTTACAACAGCATTACATCTGTTTTGCGTGTGTTATCAAAGTAAAGTGTAATAAAACTAATCCTCTCCAGTACTGGTGACCTTATCATCCGCAAGCAAGTCATCCATATAGATGCGCTTAGGACGGCGCTTGCGCGGCTCAGCTATATGATTTGATTGGGAAGAAGAACCAGATACTGTGCGAAAGACCCTCGGTGAAGAACCGGTGCGTTTTCTCGGGACAAAATTGCTTGTCAAATCTGAAGATGACCCATACCGAAAGATGACAGGTGACAAAGAATTTATCAATAGATTTCGAAAGAATCAGTCTCATAATCTCATCAAATATGTAGCGGAATTGAATGGACTGACCAACAGGATCCTTAGGCGGGTTTTCTGTACTGAATTTATCAATAAGCCTCCCTGAAGCGTCATTTGTTGGAGGGGCGTTGATAGCAGGGAAGAAGGGAGATGAAGCAATGAAACCGCCGGTGTTTTGGCTTCCCGAGCTATTCTGATGAATAGTAGTGTCAGCATTGGCTACCAGTTCATTGTTGGTAGATAACGCTGTCTCCTGTTCATAGGGTAGTATGAAATCATTGTATCTTGACTTCAGTTGATCTGCGACCAGTGACACAGATTCCGGATCATCGTGTTTAAATGAGCAGCGCAGCTTAATAGCTGCCTTCAGCCAATTTCCAGAAAGGTTGAGCTAGGAAGATATTGTTTGCACCCACTTAGCATTTCATTACTAGATCAAAACATACTGTACTCACCGCTGCACCTCCTCCTAGCTTGGAGACTTCAGTATACAAATCGTAAGGATCAAACAATCTG
This sequence comes from Trichaptum fuscoviolaceum, assembly GCA_910574455.1. Classification (NCBI taxonomy): domain Eukaryota; kingdom Fungi; phylum Basidiomycota; class Agaricomycetes; order Hymenochaetales; family Trichaptaceae; genus Trichaptum; species Trichaptum fuscoviolaceum. Next base: position 1,992,167 of record CAJSYZ010000012.1, on the reverse strand, counting down.
ATGCCCACAAAGAGCATACTATCGTCAACAGTCATATTATTAACTTTCCACCAATGTCGAATGTTCCGATTGAACATTTCACGCGCTGACAAAGGCTCAGACCTGAAAGTGTTAGTGGCTTGGCGAATGAGATCTGTCTGATTGTTGGGTTGCATGGAATTTCTTGCTGGAGACTGCATGTGTACGGGGTTAAATGGATCTCCAATATGCGTAGATGTGCTGTCTAATGAGCCTTCCTGTGGTGGGTTCTGCAATATCCGGAGATGGTCTTGGAGGGCACCAATAGTTGGTCTTCTTATCGGGTCGGCATACCAGCACAATTTACATAAATTCCACAATTGACGTTCCAGTTCAGTTTCGAGTGAGGGCTCTTCAGGCTCGTGTGGTGATTGGTACCTCATGATTGCAAGCATAACAGGTGGTTCCGATTTAATATGCTCATACGGTATCCTGCCCGTTATGAATTCCTGTAATGAATCAGCAGAATTTCTGCAAAAATAAACGACAGTAAGACATACATATACTGTCATCCCTAGGGACCATATATCAGTCGCTAATGAATATCGTTCATGCATATGGATTGCAGTGAGTTGCTCAGATGCCATCCAGCGCAATGTGCCATTGACGCTATTAGAGGATGTCTTCAAGTTTGCGAAGTCGTCTGACATGAGCACTCGAGAAACACCAAAATCTGCAAGTAGCCCTGTCCCTGCTTTCGACACAAGCACGTTATCCTGCCAGTAAGATTAGTAATAGAGACTGCGCAAAGGTAATTGATAGTATCCCATACAGCTTTCAGGTCTCCGTGGATAATGCTCCTTGAGTGAAGGTAAGCAAGAGCATTGGCTACATCCACGGCCTTCACTCAGAAAGGAAACGTCAGAGGCTGTCAGGACTCAGGATCATACGCATGCGGTTATCAAAATAACCCACCAAAGCCAATTTAGTTGTCTGTCCAGATGAGTTATCACGAAGGAACTGTTTTGCAGTGCCATATTCCATCCAAGCCGTTATCAAGGAAGGAAAGATGTGGTGTTCATCCGCGTAACCAAGTAAAAGTAAAATATTCTCGTGATTGAGCGTAGACCAAATCTTGATTTCCCTGGCATATCTCTAAGCAAATTGACCAATGAGTACAAAGCTTGCATTTCTGATGTAGGCATACCTTAATGAATTTCTCTCGTTTGTCTGGACTCAAGCTGTTCAAAATGTGCGCTCTTGCGCGTTTGATTGCAATCTTCAACGAGGGTAGTTCGTCATTCGCATTGTTGACAAAGCTAAGATGAGAAGATGTTTGACAATTTTTCTCGACATCAGCCCATGGGATAGCTCCGAATGTCACATCACAGTTTCCCCCACTCGCCCTTGGTTCGGTTTCTTTCGTCGCACCCCGTATTGCTATACTGAGGTTGTAGTGGTCAGGTAGTGCGGCGACGATGTTGTTCAGTAAGACCCTCCCTGGCTCAACATGCTCACTTTGCATAGAATATTGTACAGGAGAAGTCATGAATTTTCGAGCTCGTTGTAATGCCGAGGGTCCTGTATCACTGGCAACTTGAACTTGAAGACCTGTGCCAGTGATGGCTGTGACCGACTCGGATGGCAAGCTAAAACGTGGACGGATTATTACTGTAGTAGTTTTTCCAACTCCGACTCCGACTCGTTCGAGTCACGAGCAAAAGCACGCGAATGTCACACGTCAAGTCGCGTCGCGACTCTTCTTCATCGACGAGGACGACTCTCAGCCACAAGTCAGAGTCGATGCAGCAAAACCTCACAGTATTTCCGCAAATTCCTCACAAAGTGGCTACGCCCGCTCATAGTCTGCTGCCATTTGCTTGCTTCGGACGAGGCCTTATTCGTACCACCCGAAAAGCGGTAACATATTGACGCTTTGCTCTCTGCCATCGACCACATCCACCTTGAGTATCTCTATGCTCTACGTAGACACTACAGGTGTAGTAGGTGTAAACATTGTCACTCATCATCATGCGTGATCTCGCCTACTATTCCTACAAACGTTTACAAAGCTCCTTCTTAAGGTGCTCTTTTGACCGGTCAACCAGCGATTCTACGGGGTCTGCCCACCTCTGTCTTCCACCCCATCTTTTCCGAACTTCGTTTCGGCATTCGAGAACGGACGCAACCCAGCGAGGACAATCGAACGTCGGTGGACTGCATCTTGCAACTTAGCTGTGACTACTATGCCGCGGAGATAGGCCGTCTAACCAAGATAGAGCCTCATATTGGCCGTTTTCTTCAATGCGAGTATAGAGAGACGACCATAAGTGCTAATGACGAACTCTTGAAACCCAGCTTACACCGCATCGTAAACGAGGAGATGCTCTTTTGCTCGTTCATTGGTGAAGTCAAGGATGAATGTGATCCAATCGAACGGGCGGTATCGAACTACCATTTGTTACCTGTCAATCCAAATGTATGTGACCGTTTGTTATCACGTAGGAAGCCTACTGATTGTCATGACCAGACGGCACCACTGCGCAAAGTGCCATCTTCCTTGATACAGTCGTGGCAGAGCCCCTTACTCAAGGCCTGCAGATGGTCCCGGAACATGGCATGAAAGCATCTGCAAGTCAAGTCGACGAGCCTGCGGCAGTGCCTGGCGCACTCGGTTGACATTTGGAAAAGCTCGACACATACTACGAAAGTCTAAAGCTACCGTCCACAAGGGAGTACAGCAAACGAAAGTCACTAGCGTGTTCTGACCGTTCCCGACAAGAGGGCGATATTTCATTGGCGTACGCATATCGTATCCACACGATGCGCAAGGATCGGGCTATGTGGAGCTGGGATCACAGGACAGTCGAATGTGTCGTCAAGTTCACGGACCAACACTGCAAGGAGGCTCGTGAAGTATGGACGATGCCGGGTGTGTAGTGCCGAGGCTGCTCTGTTGCGGGTTCGAGACTGTGTGTGGTGTCACTGCTCATCGACGAAGACAAAGGAGCGAAGCTGTCAAACGACGGGTGTAGTCGCGTTAGAGAAGGCAGTAGAGGAATTTCACGAACATGGGTACGAGTTCGGCGACTTGCGCGATGACAACATTATTCTGCATGCGAGGGGATGGCCTTATTGATCGACTGTGACTGGTGTGGAAAGGAAGGCGAGGGACGCTATCCTTAGAACCTGAACTATAAAATCGACTGGGCCTCCGGTGTTGAAGACCACGGGATCATTCGGAAAGAACATTACGTGGAGATGCTGGAGAAATACCTGAAGATATATAGGATGAAACGCACACTACAATCAAGTGAAACCAGGTAAGGTGACTTTCCCAGTGAAGGAGCATAAAAGAAAAAACCTGAAGTACGACATTCTCAATATACAAGGAGGTTCAGTGTTGAAAGCGTGCGGCAAGATTGCACCCAGAAACTAGCTACATTGGCACATCATACTCCAGTATCTCGGATTTTTTCTTGATAGTTCTGAGTTTATCAATTCCTCAATTTAATTCCTTCATCGGCTTGAAGGATCTCGGTTCGTGAGGTGTGCACTTCATGTTATTTCTAACTACACGCATGTAATCTTATTCGTGTTATGAAATCGGTGGATACATATTCCAGTTAAATTGATGGCGCGCGGATGATTCTATTACATCTAAAGCTTGTCAGTGTTAAAGTTGTGGTTTGATGAGCAACCCGACCTGGAATCATGATCGTGTTGGCCCACAGAGGCGTAAGGACTGAGCAAATAATACTTGTATTCAGCTTGTACGTCATGTATGTTGGTGTGAAGTTTAGCATAAGGGGGACAATGAGGCACAACTAAGGGGCAGACAAGCAGAGACAACAATGCGTTTAGTGGTAGGTTCGTAGTCTGAGGGGAGAGGAACAGAGAAGAACAAGTATTGAGAGACACTGTATTGCACGAGTAGAAGGACAAGAGGAGGGTTGGTGGGTAAGAATGAAAGGGGTCAAGATTGTCGATTCTATAGGTGGGTGGGAGGATGTGCTAAGGGATGCGCGGTAGCGCTCGAGTTAGACGAGCGACCCCCAAAGCTTTGTAAGACAAGTGGGTATATAAAAACATGAGAGGATCGCTTTAGAAAGTACGAGGTGGACACGCAAGCGAAGCCAAAAGAATCGTGAAAGAATCAACACAAAATATGTAAGGAGCACAGAATGAGACAAATAGATGCATTAAAAAGTGTCAGCGACCGAGTATGTCTTGCAAGGTAAGGTTCAGCAGGAGGTTAAGAAGATAGTCCGATGGGGGGATGAGTGTTCGAGTTATGAGATTCGTTAATTTATGCATATGGCTATTTGTCAGTGTCCGTGTCGTATATCATCCTTCGAATGGGTGTGTCGCGTTGATTGAGATGGTAGAACTTCTAGCAGGCGTTCCACATCTTTACCGAATCACTAGATACCAAAGTTAGCACATGCTTCAGGAAGAAAAAGAAAGGAAGACACGTACATCCTGAACGCGCGATCATCATCACTTTGCGGCCACGTCGAGAACCACGTGCTCTGCGCGTTAGCAAAGTCCACCATTGCGGCTGGAAGTTATAAAAAAAAGTCGATGAGCACTAATAACAACCCAGAAGAGGCCAAAGACTTACTGTTAGAACCATCAAACCACATCTTGCCACCAAAGCCATCCGGGAACCACCCGCTCGTGCCGCCAACAGCAAGATCGAGAATCAGGTAGAACTGCTGATCGAACGGAGCAGCGTTACTCGCGCTCGACCACGGATTTGGCACAACCGACTGCGTGGATCCATTCTGAACTGTGGACGGGAAGTTTCCGACCTCGAAGAAGCTCTTTTTCTTCAGACGGAGGTCCAGCATCCTCTTGAGCCGAGAGTCCACTGAGAACCGCATGAAAGAGCCGGTCCATTCAAGAGTGTACGTGTGGAAGTCGTCTGCGTACGACTTCTGCTTCATGCTTTGCCAGCCGAAGAACATCGCCGTGACGGATGGGAGTGGCCCCCAGTTGAGTGACGAGCGCACAAAGTTGTTTCCTTGGGCTGGATAGGACGCGTCGTTACCACGAGCTTCCATGATCTATGCCATGCAGTAGTTAGCTTTGTAGACAGCAATGAAAGAGGCTGCAAAGACTCACATCAATCTCACCGCTCATCGGCCAAGCACCATACGCATTATCGGTCGGCAGCATCCAAATCGCGGGCCACAACCAGTCGCCCTTCGGCAACTTCGCACGGACTTCAACCTTTCCAAACGCGATGCTCGCGCTTTTCTGTGTCGTGATGCGCGCACTCTTCACCGGGTTGATGACGACCTTGTTGTTGCCCTTGTTGCTGCTGGTCACCGAGCACGCTGAGCGGTTGGTTGTCTCCGTGCAGCCCGTCAAGTTGTAGGTGTGGCCGTTGAAGATCGCGTCCGTGCCAATCTCATCCGAAGTGAGCGTCGGCATAATGTAGAGCTGGCCATTTCGGATGAACAGATTCTCATCCTCAGCTGTCGTCATCTGGAACTCGCCATTACCGAACCCGCCTAGCGAGACCTCGCGATTCCACGTATTCGTATCGAAACTGTCAAACTCTTCGTCGAGAACCATGCACAGGTTGTTCTCGATCTTCTCCACGCCACTGCATTGCAAGGTGTCAAAAGGCAATCAGAGGGCTCAGTGGGAATAAATGGACTTACGTGAAACCAAGGTAGCACACGACAGCACCTGCAGCAACACCTAACCACATAATGAGGAACGTTGTCCACCAACTGAGACGCTCCCATTTGTCCTTCTTGTGTAGCCACGGTTTCTGAGATTCTACAACGCCCCGAAAGCTAATCAGAACTCTGACTCGCTTGCGCAAAGATGCACATGTGCTCACTGCTTATTTTCCGCGTCAACGCACTACTCGGGAGTGGCTCCTTCTTCGGCAGGGCGAGCACGATATTGCTTCCAAAGTTCCCCGTGCTTCCTCCAAGGACGCCTTCCTTGGAATAGAGCGCCGGGGTGGGCGGAGTCCAGAAGCTGCTGGACGGACGAGAAGCTGGCGATAAGAACGGCTCACGGAAGGTCGACGGCACACGCGGCAGCACGCCAGTAGATTCGCTGTGGTGCAGTTCATGGGTCGGCGTGCCCGGAGACTGTGGGTACTGCTGGTACTGCTGCGCGAAGGGTGGCTGAGGAGGCATCCATTGCTATAGAGTTCAAAGCGTCAGCAATCAGTGATGACTATAAGCAAATGGAGGGTCGGCATGGTAGGCAGCCATGGGGGAATAGGAAAGGAGTAATGGGAGTAGTAGTGATGGAAGATGAATAGATGGAATAATACAAACTCCGTCATATTGCTGCTCCATCATCAACGGCGTCTTCTGCTAAAACGAACAGGCCAGAGGACAGGAGGGAAAGAGAAAACAGGAAACTCGTCAGATCTGGTTTGAACACACAGATATTACAGTCCTGGAGCCTCGAACTCGGTAGAAAGCGCCAAACAAGCGTAGACCGAGATTCTGTATTAGAAGAAAATGTACAGATATCCAGAGCTGGTGGTAGAAAAGAGAGTGGCAGACGACAGCGACGGCGTGGATAACCGCAGAGAAAGGTAAAGAGGAGAAGCGGAAGGGAGAGTGTGGGCTTAGGCTGGCACAGATAACAAGGCGGGATCGTCATCGCAGTTCCAAAGCCACCTCGCTTATCGAAATTAGCCCGTCATGCGCGATATCGTCGCGCTTCGGTGCTTGAATGCAAATTTGAAAAGGACTGAAAAACATAAAAAAAAGGTAGAGGAAAACAAGGTACACGAATGGCATCGCGTATTAACTGGCCGGTGTAGCCCGATTGGGAAACATTGGACACGCCAATATTATCGCGCCGGCTTCACCTCGCTCGCGGCCCTCCGTCCGTGCTACACGTTCAAAAAAGACATACAGGACGGACGTTTTGCATCCTAGTCCTTTTGTCTAACGATAAGATAATACTTGGTGCAAGGTGTGCTGGCACTAGGCAAAGCATTCAAGCGGGCTGGCCACGCGAAGACACGCGCAGTGGGAGATTGCGCGAATTTGGAAGCTAGAATGGACCCGGCAAAAGGGTGTGATAAAGAATAAAAAAGAAAATGAAGAGAAGAGATGGGAGGAAATGCCCGGATGTTGGGATTTTAAGAAAAGACGAAACGCGAGAAACGACGAGTAACAAAAAACAGAGAAAAATTTGATGGAGATTGCGAGGGAAAGAGATTACTCACCCCGTCGGCATAGCTGTTTCGCCTCGAATGGCCTCCAAATCCTGGGCCGTAGGCACTGGGGGGTGCCGCGCCTGTAATCCTCGCAGAGAAAGGAACGAGGTCCACTGCGCTGGAGCTGGCACTGACGCTCGACCGCGCCATCGCGCTATTGGACATGAACGCATTGTGCGGCCTGGGCGTCGGCGCCTGCGAGCCCGACGTCGGAGGCAAGTTCGAGTACTGGCCTTGCGTGGGTGTCGGCGGGACCGCTGCATACTGTCCTTGCTGCCCAGGCCCGGGGTACATCGCTTGCGCCTGGCCCACCGGGACCGGGGCGTACCCGCCGGGATACTGCTGCTGCTGCTGGCCCGGGTGCGCGTATCCCGCATACGGGGATCCCATGGGCGACATGGGCTGCGCGCCCGGCGGGGGCGAGGCGGGCGGATATTGGTACCCGCCGTTCAGCCCTGGCGGGGGGTAAGCGCCAGCTCCGGTCCACGAGTGGCCGTTCGCGCTCTGCACGTCCCTGTCCCTGTCCCTGTCGGCGTTGCGGTCCCGCGCGAACGAGTCGCGCGCACCGACAGACTCCATGCTCGAGCGGCGCGAGCCAGCCGTGGCAGCCACGGCGGCCGCCGTCGCAGCGATGCCGGTCGCGGGCGGCGACGCCACGCGTTGCGGGACGGCAGACGGTTCCGCATTCGCGTGCACGCCGTTCTCCTGCGGAAGGTTCGGGTTCGACTCGGCGGCGAGCGCGGCGGGCTTGAAGGCGGACGGCGGGGCCCGTTCGCGCGGGGGGCGCGGCGCTCGGGCGATCGCCTGCTGTGCCGCTGACTCTTGGGCGGCGCTCTCGACCGCGTCCTCTGAGTTGGACGTGACGGTGCTGAGCCCGGTGTAGCGGTGCGGATAGGCGCCTGGGTGGGCGTACGGCCCATTGCGCGGGACACCTGAGCGCGACGGCGGTGCTGCACCCGGCGGCAATGCGCTCGTATTCTTGCCTGACGCTGCTTTGTCTATGCCTGCAATACATATAACATCAGTCTTCGTTCAACAAGAGATCTAAGTAATGTCATTCACCGTTATTTTCTTTGCCTGAAGAATCCCGCTCGCTATCACTCGCCGCGCCCCCGATGGAGGAAGCGGGGTCGATGCTCGAGTCCTGCGAGGACCAAGACGAGCGCACACGGGACTCGGCGAGGAAGAACGGACGGGGCGGGTTGAGCGGGGCGCCGTCCTCTTTATCTCCACCGTCCAAGCTACCCCTAGCCACGTCTGTACTCCTCCGCGCCCTCACACCCGGGGCAGTCGTCGACCGCGCAGCACCCGAGATGCTCTCTGCATCGTCGACGCCGTAGAACTCGCGCTCGCGCTCCCGGTCGCTGTCCGGGTCCAAGTCGAACGACGCGCGCGAGTAGCGCGTGGTGTTGGAGACCGGCCCGGGGGGCCCGCGCTGCGTCTGCGACTGCTGGGACATGCGGCGCTGGGCACGCGGCGAGGCAGGCGCAGGCGCGGGTGGGGCACGGCCTTGCGCTTGGGAGTTTGCGGTCGTGTAGCTGCTCCCGTTAGACACGTTGCTCGTGCGCTGCGTCGGGCTGACGGGGGGCGCTGCGCCGGGCGGGAGGACCTGGTTCTGGTTCGTTGTCTGGATGGGCGGCGGGCCAAACTGCTGCATGGCGGAATATGGCATCCGGGGGCGTGTGCGCGTGTATGGCGGGCCCAGGGGCGCCGTCGTGCTCGTCGGGGAGGTCGTCGTGGCCGTCGAATACGTCGAGTTCGTCCGAGTCGTCGAGAACCGCACCTCCGGGGATCGTGGGCGCGTGCTGGAATAAGGAGCGGGCGTCGCGTAGGGAGAAGGAGAAGGAGAGGGCGAGGGCGAGGGTGAGACAGCGGTGGGCGAGGTGAGGTGCGTGCGCTCGTCCGCTGCTGGCTCCGCGTCCACCTCTTGGATTTGAGGCCCCCCATTTCGCTCCCTGCGCGCTGTTCGCTCCGCCATCTCGAGCTCGTGCGAGGAGTGGGACGAGGCTGAACCGGACGTGTTGGTGGTGGTAGCAGCAGCAGCAGCAGCGGCGGCAGCAGAAGAGGGCTGCTTTTCCTTGCGTGCTCGGCTTCGCAGGGGCATGGCAGTGATAAGAAGTTCGCTTCTGATCCTAGGTTGATGCTATTGCTGCTGAGCCGATTAAAGCGCTCCTGGTGATGCTTCCAATTTTGCTACGCAGATTGGACGCTCGGGAAATCTATTCTCGAGCCACTCGGTCCCCTGTCTGATGGACTGCGAACGTTGCGAGCAAAGTCATCGAGGAAGGGAGGAAACAAACATGTCAATTACTGTTCCTAATTCTCAGAGATAATGCACTACGTACGACTTTTAATCGAATTACAAGCTCAGTAACAGTATCAGGCGCCGACGACCGTCGGATATCTAACGAGAGGTGATGGTGATCGGTATGCGCCGCCGAGGAGTCGAGTACGTGCGTCTCCTGATAGACGCACAGACAAGTGATGGATAACGGTAGGCGCGGGATTAAGTTTGAGTTTGGCAGGTGTATCACAAGAGTCTGTATGATTTCAGGTCAGTATGAGTTTAAAACGAACAAGCCAAAAAGCACAGAGATTGCCACAACAAGGGCCTCAGACGATCAACAGCAACTGCAGAAACTACATCACTCCTAAGAGAACAATAACCTAGTAGTATTCCCCAATAAAGTGTCGTTTCGAAGCACACCAAGACGCATAAAGTCAAAATACAAAATGCAAGAAAAGTGCTTCGATGGCAAGCTCCCGCCTTACTTCTATTCGCTTGCTCGATTCCGGGGGCAGACCGCAGAAAAAAAGGGATGGGGGATGGAGATGCGAAGATGGACTATCCGCGACCAAGAATTTCTTGGACACTCACAGGTCAACGAGCGGTATGGGTGGTATTGCTGCTGAGCCGATCAAGGCGCGTTTCGATAAGTTTGATAGGGGTATGCAAGCAGATTGGACGCTCGGAATCGCTGACGGACTGCGAGTGTCAGGTCAGTAAACGACTTAAAGCATCAAGCCGTCCGCGTAAGAACAGAAAAAAATGGAACAAAAAATGCAAGAATATATTTTTCATATAAGCAGCCGCGAGCATAGTGCGATAGCACGCTCGGAGGCGAGGCGCTACGCATGTCGAATTTGATTGATGATCGGACGTACAACATCGCTCATGAGTTTATCTCCAACTGAAATGGAAAGAGTACTGCTGGATGGATAGCTCGACTGAAAGTGTCGCTTATGACGAAAAAAAAAAGGAAGAAGAAAGGACGGAAACAACACGTAAGGTCGGTGTACCGAACAACATACCTTGCAATTAAACGAGTCCTTGCTTGGTTGTTAGTTCGCCTGAACTCAAGTACCTCCGTCTAGCTTTCGGTTCGATCTATCAACAAGCAAGTTAGAAGAGAAGGAGGAGAGCTAGGGAAAGGCTGCACCACTCACCAGTTCGTTCAAGTTTACTTCCCAGTGCCAAGCAACCAAACGTATTGCTCGCGGGCCTTCAGTTCGAGCCCGTGATGCCGAGCGTGCCAATAGCTACGCCTTATCGTACTTCGGTTCCTTGCCCTTTCGAGGCCTGTTGTTCGTAACCGGGCGACTTATCAGCCCTGATACCGCGCCAGCCTTCAAAAAATTCGATCAACAACACGTTGTGCCGGTGACAACGGCGCACCACGCTGAATGCGGACGGGCAACGAGCGACACCGTGACGGCGAGGGGAGACCTGGTGGGTGAGGGCAGCAGCTTGCAGTCGCTGGGGCGGACACGCAAGGCCGGGTGGGCGGGGGAGGGGACGTGCGATCGAGAACGATGTCAAGAGACGGAAGGAGACACCGTTGAGCCGTGGCCAACGTTAACCAACATCCTTAATTTTTTCGAAGCTCCAATGATGTCTGCATTATCGCTTCCGACTCCGTCCTGGAAATCGGTTTCTTTTTTTGCAACCAAACGTTTTCTGCACATCATAGTTCGTGGTCATAGAAGACAAGAACAAACGTTGGCCCGGCCTAAAAATACCGACATGGAAAACGTGCATGCCCTGAATATCAAATTCATATACCCCGTATGGAAGTGTGTGCGTCATTTGTGATCGCTTTCGTGCGTCCTTATCGATGCTACAACCGGGGTCCCTGTGAATGTACGCTAAACTTAAAGGAGACACGGTGGACCAACGACAATCCCGAGCTTCGCCGAGAGATGAGCGTCGGGTGTTGCTCGCTAAACTAGTCTAAAAGCTATGTTATAAGTCCTCTAAGGAATGAAATGAATTGACCTTTGCTACGGTTCTGTAGTCCTAAGTTCTTGTACTACGCCCCCATGTCATTTCAATTTCCTAATCACCCTTTACAGTCCTTACTTAGCTTATAGCCACTGGCAGGATCCGCGAGAACCCAGCACCTTTTCACCGACACTTCGAACGGCCGGCGAAAACACGCACAAGACACGATATACATACATTTGGAGCATCAGGCTGTCCATATCTTCTCCCGACTCCCATCCAGCTCCCACCGTAATTTCTTCGTGTCTCCACGCCAATCATCTCTGATCAATACCAGAAAACGCTATAACAACGCTGGCACTCTGCGGGCCAATCCGACGCTTGGCATTGGCAAAAGGCGGCCATTCGTCTTTGCACTTCCTTTCAAGGTTCTCTGTGTTTGTCTGTCGGAAGGAGAAAGAACGAGTGTGAGTTTTTTTTCGAGTTGGCGTTGATCGTTTCGCTACTACTTTTTACGCGGTTTCACATTCTTCTTGCCTTCGTGAACTGCTACAGTGATGCAATGCTATGATGTCATAACAGGTAACCGAATAAATGCATATGTATGGTACGAAAAGCATCTGTAATTAACTGTACCCGTGAACGAGCGCTCACTCAGTGAAGACAAAACAAATGAAACACTGGCTTGTATCGATGGTGTCGTAAGAATGATGCGTCACGGTAGCGCTTCAGTTCACCGCAGGAAACCGCAGGCGTCCGCCGGCGACATGCCAGTGATACCAATCAGCGAACCTTTGAGCCACGAAGCACCCTATTTCGTTCTCCTTCTTTTGGAGCTTGGAAGCTGGAGCCATAGAGTCTGGCTTCGCATTTGAGTCCGAGAATGTGGAATGCACGACTCGCCGGATGCGCTGTTGCTCGTCAACTCTATGACGACACATACATGTACATTATGTGTACTATACAGTACATATACACAGTACCGGCGTAACATCCATCAAACGCGTGGATCCTGAGTTTATTGATTACTCAGATGTCTGATTGTCCAATCCCCAATGCTCGATGCTCACTCCGCCCCATCGCATTGCATTTTCATGTGATCTTGTAGTTAAGACTCTCATCTGAACGCTCAAGTTACGCAACATCGCGTTTCTGTGCGGAAGCGCCACGTGCCCTGATCGATGTTCACCTCACACTGGCAGTGCATAAATTTAAAACGTCTAACGCCGCGGCGCTGCCTGACCTGATGCCCCCCTTTTTCCTCCCTCCACTTGTAAGTGTACGTATTTCTTCCAAGTTTCAGGTCTGATGCGAAATCGTACGGTGGACTGAACATGCAACTGGCAGACGGTTATTCAGCACACTCTTCCCCTCCAGTAGTGCCGTTTCCGATCATTGTTGTACATACAAACATCGCTGTTCCAAATTACTGCGGTCAATACATCTCACGACTTCAAGAAAACAAGAAAACACATATACGCAAACAGAAGACTAACCGAGAGCCACAGCGGGTCTTGGTTGATGTCCCGCAAGCCCATGATCCGCCCCGGGCCTCCGTTGCAGCTCTTGCCAGTGGGGGGAGTGCCGCCTTGCCTCGTACTTAACAAGCCTCCAAGACTCTGCAGCCCGCCTGGCATCCGCAAGTCCGTCTTCTGCAGGTCTGGGCGGTTGCGATTATTCTCAACTATACTAGTCAGGTCTAACCGTGTCGCCTCTGTTCGCGTCCTCTCGCCCGCCGGTGATCCTCGCACAAGCCTGGAGAGCGACGAGGGGCCCGCATGACGGGGGGTCGCACTGTGACCGTAATCACGGTCGCCGCGGCCGGTGCAATGCCCAAGATGCTGCAGCTGCCGAGTAGGGACAACCGTGCGTTGACCTGGTCCGGGGGGACCGGGTGAGAAGCCCCCGGCTTGCGCCGAGGCACATACGTCTTGCAGTTGCTCTTGAAGAGCCATGATCGTCGGCCTGCACTTCGGGTCTACATGCCAGCATGACCGGCATAACGCCCACAACTGCACCTCCTCTGCGGTTGCGAGCAAAGGCTCGTCCGGCTGATGAGGTGACCTGCAGTTCATGCTAGCGCGCATAACGAGCGGTTCCAGCCTGAGGTGCTCGAATGGTATATTTCCTGTCAGGACTTCCTGTGGGTTGGTAAGTACGTACGTACGCACGTATATCAAGTCAGGAGCCTGTCTCAGCCGGGGGGGAGGTTTACAAAAACGAGCGGGACGCACATAGATAGTCATCCCAAAGGACCATATGTCCGTCGCGAAGGAGTATTGCTCGTGCGCGCCGGGCGTCGTGTCAGAGAATTGCTCGATGGCCATCCAGCGCAGCGTCCCCTGGACGTTGTTCGAAGACGTCTTCAGGTTCGCGAAGTCCTGTCCTCCGACATGAGGGCACGCGAGATGCCGAAATCTGCGAGCTGAGCGCCCGTGCCGTCTTTTGAGACAAGTATGTTGTCCTGTAAGTATGTAACATTGGAGTTTGAGACGACGTGAGTACTCAAGACGATCACGTACAGCTTTCAGGTCTCCGTGGATGATGATGTTCTTTGAGTGAAGGTAGGTAAGACCATTGGCCACGTCCAAGGCCTTCAAGTATGGGGAGGCTCGTGAGCATAGCGTGGATGATCCATCACAGGACCTTTGACTTACCAATGCCCACTTTGGACTTGCTACAGTGGCGAAAGGCCAAAACCCGCCTCTGGGTACAGGCCGGAATTTTGCGTGAAAACTTGCCATACTGAAATTTTTGTAATCAAAGTAAGAAAGATACGTCGAGTTTTGAAGGGGTTTCCGAGAGGCTGGTTTTAGCCTTTCGCCACTGTAGCATATTCAGGCGAAATGCTACGGAGGAACTGTTTCGGCAGTCCCGTTCTCCATGCCAAGCCGTCACCAGCGAAGGGAACGTCCGATGCTCATTGGCGTAGCCAAGCAAGCGCAAGATATTTTTTGTGATCGAGAGTAGACCATAGTTCGATTTCCCTGGCATATCTCTAAACACACCACGACTCGGATGTCAAATGTCAATATACATACATACAGTTCAGTCTTTACCTTTATGAACTTCTCGCGCTTCTCCGGGGGCAGGCTGTTCAGCACATGCGCGCGCGCGCGCGCGCTTGCGCTTGATGGCGACATGCAGGAACCGCGAGTCCGACTCGCCGTCGTACACGGGTACGCACCGCGAGCGCACGTCGCAGTTCCGCGCGATGTCAGCCCACGGGACGGTCGGTCCCGAACGTCACGTCGCAGGTGTCCCCGCTCGCCTTCGGCTCCGCGTCCTGCGTGGCCTTGTGCATCAGCGCGCTGAGGTCGTAGTGCATCGGCAGCATCGCGATGATGCGCGCCGCAGCAAGACCTTTCCCGGCGTGACCGTCCGAGTGGGACTCGCATTCGACGCGTCACGGTGCGCGGGGACGACTCCGACTCGGAGGGCCCCGGTCTGATTCTGGCAGAGGCATGTGTACGCGACGGAAGACTCGACTCTGACGTCTGTATCTCTCTGATCACAGAGGATCAGCCAGCTCGTCGCTAGTATACGCATGTCGCATCCTGCTTAGTGTCGCTGACACGGACATTGATGATCATGGCGAACGGGTTTGGCGACAACCCAAATTTGGGCCCTCACACGGTCCAAGTGACTGAGAATGATATATGGTACAGCATCGCTTGTCGTTCGTGCAAAGGATTAGGGTCCTTTAACCAGTTGCTGGTGTCGCGAAATGATAATGCTCGAAGTCGATGGCCAGGAGGTCACTTCAATTTCTCGCCGGAATGCCGTGACTGTCGCGTATTGTCACACTGCGCCGGTAGTCACGGCTGCCACGCGTCACAGCTTAGTGTGTAGTACGATTTGATCTATCTTCCAGTGGTCAATCTGCGTGAGGACGACGACCTCGGGGATTTCGTGGCAACGCAAGAAAAGGATGTCGAACCGCCGGAGACGGTGGCTATCGTGACGTGCTTTTCGCGACGAACCGCAGCTCAGGGGGCTGACGTCGAGAATTATCCTCAGGTGCGTACGTACTATTGAATTCACTATTTCAAGTTGTAAGAAGCGTAAGTATCAATCCTGGCCCTCACGGTCCATTGGCTTCGATCTTCGAAGGGCTGTTATGGATGGACGAGCTTGAACTGATAAACTCGGTCCACTCTCGAGTCTCGACCATGTTCATATGAACTTGGAGAAAAAGTTCAAGCTTCGGAAGAGGCAAAGTTCGAGAGTTATTCTGTATACCATTGCAATCTTGTGGAGTGATATGCGTAAACTCTGAACTGTGAACTCTAGTATCTAAAGTCACGGTCGGACAGGTTTTTTTTTTTCAGGATCTGATTTGTTTGGCTAACTAATAGCAAGCAGTGGCTGATGTCTGAATGCAACATTCTATTGAAATGTGTATTAACCAGTGACCTTCTCAGAGACATTTGCGGACAGTATTCCCTTCTAGATCGTTCAACTTCTCGGTACAGTGTGGTACAGTATATGTACAACGGCAGTGCTGTTTGTGTGCAGTAAATGTGGTGATGATAAAATGTTGCTTGTCAAGTAACCGTATTTTCTTGCGAATGTCTGGTGCACTCATTCACGATGACAACAGTCGCTGAACCATGCATCATCTGCGATTTTCACTTCAATAAACGTATCATTACTTTACTCGGCTCGGCAGTAATACTGATTGATGCTCGGACCCCAGAGTCCATTCTAAGCGGTGCCTGCACGTATCTCCGTTTCCTTATCGCTGGATTTGTCCATGTACACGTATGACGCCATGGCCAGAAGGGCCGATGCTGGTATGACGTCTGGTATGCATTTAGCACGCGTGGGATAAGGCGGATATCAAATCAAGTGTATTTAGCGATCATTGCTGACCCTGAGACCCTGTAATCATAGCCCTTATCGACGCCGCACGCCTCGTCTCGTTGCGATCGGCCCGCTTGTCTTTTCGACTTTTAATTTTCTCTTTCCCTTGTTTTTTTCAGTGCTAATGAACGCCACTCAGGACCGCACGTCGCACGACCCGGTGCTGAGATACGCCGAATGCGGTAAACTCGTCTGCGCGGTCTGCAGGAACTTGGTGGCTGGGAGATGGGTGGAGAGGTGGGAGGAGGGGAGGCATTAGAAGTTGATGGATTGGTTGATTGTACGGCACGAGGGGGGACTTGAAGGAAGTTGGAGCAAGGCCAGTGGCCAGGGACACCGCGAGTTGCGCCTGGACTGCGTTGACGGCATCTCAGCAAGCCAGCACCGTCACTAAACCTTAACGGCCATAGAACTAAGGTGTGACATGGGTCTGACCCGACCCGACCCGTATCCGTTCACCGGGTTTGGAGGAAAAATAAGGGAAACCCGGACCCGACCCGGGTCTGGCTTCATGGGTGCGGGTCGGGTTTGGGTGTGGGTCGGGTTAATCACGGGTCTGACCCGGGTTGTAACATAAGGTCAATAAAGCTATGTTCCCACAAAATTATTGCCGTATAAGGCAATTTGTTTTTTGTTTACTCGTTTTACCCATACCCACTGTCCCCAATGTCACTTATTTTAGCTTTGGTAGCCCTAGTAAACCATATTTATGAATGTTCTATGATAACAAGAGGACTTTCTGAGGAATTACGGGTGAAAATAACATGTTATGTAAGGTAAATTTATTATAATGGGTGACCCGGGTTTGACCCACTTTGATAAACCCCTGACCCGAACCCGACCCGGGTTTAATATCGTGGGTGCACCCAGACCCATAACACCCGAACCCGTGACAGACCTGCGGGTCGGATACACGGGTAACCCGGGTTTGCCTATACCCATGTCACACCTTACATAGAACGTCCGAAAAACGAAAAACGTGGAAAACGCGAAATTGGGATGGGAACGCCGGAGAAAAAAAGGGAAAAGGGTGCGATAAGTGTTGGTGGTTGGACGGCGACGGCGACATTGTTATCCCTTGCTGATCTCTGGCTTTTTGCGAGCACAGTGTCAAGCTCTAGCTCTATCTCGCGTGGCTGCCAACCCGCCTTCTCATACGCACCAGCCTTCTCCTGCTCTCTATCCTTTCCCTTCTCCCCCTCACCTCACCTCCCTCGGCCAACGTCCTCGTCCTCGTCGACATCCCGGCCTCTCGCTCTTTTGTCACTCCCCATTCTCGTTGTCCCCAATCTACTGCGCGCGCAGTGAGGAAAGAAATCGTGTTACAAGTAAGTAGGTTCTCTTGCTTTACCTTCGTTCAATGTCGATACCGAGACCGACTGCGATTGGCGCACTCGCCCAAGCGTTGTGATGGTGTCGTGAATGTTTATCTATCTGTTTGCATTCAACGCGAGGCTGCGTATTTGCGTAAATCTGTATAAGAACGTGTACTTTTCATTCCTTCGTCCAACGCCGATAAACATTTCCTATTTGCATACATCCCAGTTCCTCATTGCTCACTGTCTTTACCAGCCATAGGCCCTACGCTCCTTTTCCTATCCAAACAGGCTCTCTGCGACTTCTCTGTGCCCTGCCTGCATCGCGTTGCGAGTGAAAGAAAGGGAGGTTCATTGTATCTTGTTGCTCGTAAGTCCTTCTTTTCCATTTTACGCTTTCTTGCTCGAATGCCTGTTCTTTTCTCGCCATCCATTGCACGCATACATTCCAATTCGATTTGTCGAGCATAGCGGCTTAGCATTCATCTGTAATGACTGGCACTGTTTGCTACATCTATTGTTTCCTTGAACTTCCGGCTCTTTCCCTTTATTTTATGTCTTTCCTCCTTTTGTTTCCAGTCGAATCGGAAAAGCGAGCGACTCTCCGATCGTCTTCTGCGGTTGTGAAGTTAGCCCATGGGGTTAGTAAATGGGAGACAGTTTACTCCGCGATGGCTTACTGACTTCGAGGAACCTGTACCATTCCTAACTTTTCTCTCTCTACCTCACATTCACATTTTCGTGTCCTTTCCTCCTCACTCACAGCTTTCCGCAGTTTGCAACCGCTTCACTCTTGTGCTCTTCCTGCAGCTGGTTTTAACGATTGAAGTGTTGCATCTATCGAAGGAAACTTCTGCAAGCATATCATTCGTAAGCTCCTCCTTCTTTATCTCCTTGCGACTCCTTTACCTTTCTATGTCTTCTTCCTACTCCGTTCTTTCGTGCCTTTTTCTATTTCATGAGTAGCGCGCCGAGAATCGAGAGTCAGAAGTTCCCCTTACGCTCTTTGGCTCGAGCGTAAGCAGCTGAAGACCTTAATACATTACATTTGGCCGATCCCCTCACCTTTTTTTTCATTTTCATTTCCCATTTTCGTTTATCGAAAGCCTCAGCGGACGTCACAGTGTCGGCGTGTTTCGCTCGCGGATCGATGCCTGATCCCGGAAGGTTGACGTCGGTCGGATCGATCACAGTCGGGTTTTAAGACTCTCATCTTTTTTTTGCGTATTTCCTTCTTATGTCTTTGTCTTTGTCTCCCACACCCGCCCGAGATGCGGGCGAGGACACACCGATCATGTTTTGCGCTCGCGGAGGAGAGGGCAGAGGGCAGAGAAATAGGAAAAAAAAACACTTTACTTGGCTTGCAAACTCGAATATTCGGATCATTCTCCTCTGACTCCCGAGGAACCGAGTCCGTGTGTACCTACCTGGACTGTTCAAGCTAGTTTGAGCGTCTCACAACTTACGAGAGGGTGCGATGGCGACCCGAGTCCGAATTTGAACACAGGTCCGCTCGGAGACTGCGCAAGGGGCAGACGAACACCACAGGCTGAACACTGGCAGTGCTGCTGTCAATCGAAGTTCGGTGCATTCAAATGTTCGCGAGCGAAGCACGCATCGTTCGACATCGAGGGCGCCTTGCGCGTCTGTGTTATGCTATCGTCGCGCGCCAGTCCTGACTCCTTATCGCGCTGCTCGTTCCGAGTCGATGGCATCATCAATCACTGGCAGCCTGCGCGTCACGGTCGGACATACGACTAGTCCGTAGTCCGTAGTCCGTAGTTCGTTTTCCGTATCCGTATCCGTATTCGGATCGCAGAGACCAAAACGAACGAAACCCAAAAACAAACACTCAAACACTCATTCACACTTCCCGAGTTCCCGAGTTCGCTCGGGTCTGGCCTGGCTCTCTTCCCTTCCGAGTATAGCGAGAGTGCGCCTCCTCGCCAGTGGATCGCTATCGGGGAGCTAGCTGTACCTCGGCTTGTGCTGTCTCCCCCTATCTCTATCTCGCTATCGGACAGACGGCGTTCGCTCTTCAGGCGTGGACTGCGACAGCGACTGCGAGTATCGCGTTCGAGCGGGCTGTCTTGTCCTCTTTCCTCCCCTTATCATTTTGACCTTTAACGTTCACGAGTTGAGACGACGGCTGCGTTCGACGAGTGACGAGTGTGCGACTTGCCTTGCCTTCAAGTTGCTGTTTTCTTTCTTCCTTTTCTCCGACTCCCAGGATAACGACTTAGATCTCCTTTCACTACACTACACACTGCTCTTTAATCATTAATCCACACTCTCGGACACACTTTCTTGTTTCAAACACGTCGAAACGACCCAGTGACGCTGACTCTCTTCTTGCCTTCACTAGACACTCAACGCGACTCTCAGCACCCCCGGGGTGATTTGAAGAAGTAAAGATGGATTACGATCGGTATGATGCGTTTCTGCACCATATCTTCAAGCAGACACAGGGCGATGCGTGGTTCCGGCCCTCGGAGGACAACCTGTCAGCGGGTGTGTGTTTGAGGGTAGATCACGGTGAGTGCTTTCTACTGGCATTTTTGGGGATTTTGTTCTGTTTTCTTGTGGAATATTTTGGATTTTCCACCTCTTTACCGTTTGGGGGCATAGTAGGAGGGCCCAGCTCGCTCAAGGCGGACAGAAGCACTCATGGGCACAGAAAGAAGGCCTCTGAAGAAGAGAAGTAGAGTCCTGTTGAGCTGTCCATTGCACGAAGGTCTTCTTCCCTTTGACTTTGGTGTATTGACTCCCATTTCCAGGCAAATTCCGTGTTTTCCCATACGAGCTCATCGAGCTTGAGCCGTTTGAGCAGGCAGTAGCAGCACTCAACCCTGTTGTCGCCGTCAAGGTCCGCTCGGCCGCAGTGCACGCTGCTTTGGCGGATGTGTAAGTCCAAATCCATGGAGAATAAATACCGTTTATTGACGTTTTCCTATCGCAGAGGACCTGAAGAGAAGAGCATCTATGTCGACTCGAACACGCGCATCCAGATCCTGGATACGATGCTTCTCTTGCCGCATGCAGAGAAGGAACAGTGCGCCGCATTTATCGTGAGTCTTCGTTTTCCGAGGCAGCTGAGAAGGCGATGCTGAATGGAACTATTTACTTAGCGCGACGAGCGTGTGATGGTGATCTGGTCCGACAACCTCGACTCGATCATCCCGACATGCAAAGACTTCGAGGACAGGCTCATCAAGCTCCTCTGGCGCTCCCGGCCCGCCGCGCCGCCCTCCCTCCTCTCATCTACCGCACCCTCGGCGCGCTCGTACCCGACCTCCGTCGCCGGCAGCATCTCCGGCCACGGCCACAACGGCGACGGGGGCGCGCTGCTCTCCGGCGCAGCAGGCGACAGGAGCTCCGGCGCGTCCTCCGCGCCCGGCATCGGGGGGAACTCCCGCCCGTCGTCCGGCGCGCGCCACGGCACGGCCGCCTCCGGGCTCGGGCTCGAGCTCGCGTCCGCAGACCTCGAGAAGGGGCGGCTCGGCATGGGCATGCGCGACGACGACGAGGACAGCGACTCGGAGCTCGCGGCGGACGAGAAGCCCGAGGCGCCGTCGCGCGGGCGCCGCTGGTTTGGGTTCGGGGGCCGCAAGCTGACGGAGCGCGAGAAGCGCCGCCGGGACCGCATCCGGGACCGTATGCTCGTGGACGAGCGGGGCGTGAAGATGTTCGCGCCGGTGTACAACGGCGTCGCGGCTGCGCTGAGTGTTTGTGCGTGGCCTTCCGCGAGCTGAGCTGCTTTGGCTCTCCTCAGATATCTGACTTTTTTGCTGTTGCAGACTTCATGGCGGCTGGTATCAATGTGCTGATCCAGGAGTGGGCGCTCGACAATGGAGCTATTCGCTTCGCACTCGTTGCGTGGGTCCCGCTGCTTTTCTGTGTCTCGCTGGTGAGTGGCACCTGATTGACTCGCTCATTCACATCAAACTAACTCTGTAAATAGTTCTTCTCCCTCCAGATTGTGCAGAACGTGTCGTACTGCATTGGCCCGATTGCGCACTACCACGAGAACTCGAAGTACTATTCTGCCATCAAGCCCCGGCCCAACAAGCAGGTCGACAATAACCTGCCGCACGTCACCATCCAGATGCCTGTGTACAAGGAGGGCTTGTATCAAGTTTTGTGAGTAGAATTTAATGAAAGGCAACCGCGGTTCCGGACGAGGCGACGATCGTTGATCATTGGGGTAGATCAATGGATCGCCGCCGCCACGGACCCCGACTGCTTGTTGTCTCACTTTACGTTGCTTTCGGGACATTGTGCTGATCATTACATTACCCCTATTTCGTGCAGGGCCCCCTCGATTGAGTCGATCAAGAAGGCCATGCAGACATACGCTCGCCAGGGTGGAACATGCTCTATCTTCATCAACGACGACGGCTTGCAGCTCCTCTCGCCGGGAGACCGGGATGCGCGTATTGCGTACTATGCAGACCACGGTATCGGCTGGGTCGCGCGCCCGAAGCACGACCCCGCTCCTGGCGGCTTCAAGCGCGCCGGTCGGTTCAAGAAGGCCAGCAACATGAACTACGGGCTCCGCCTGAGCTTGAACCTCGAGAAACACCTCGCGACCCTCGTCGAGCAGGACCGTGAGAAGGAGCGCGAGCGCCAGGAGGCGGGCGGCGTGGGCACCCCGGCGCTGGGGTCGAGGAGCAATGTCGCGAGCTCGGGTGCAGAGGACGACGAGTCGATGAGCCTCGAGGACCGCGCGCTCGCGATGGCGATTGAGGAAGAGTATGCGTCCACGGGACACCAGCACAAGCCGTGGGCTGCGAACGGCAAGGCCATCCGGATGGGCGAGATCGTCCTGATCGTCGACTCCGACACGATCGTGCCCGAAGACTGCTTCCGGGACGCGGCGCGCGAGCTCGCGGCGTGCCCGACGGTCGGCGTGATCCAGCACGAGTCGGACGTCATGCAGGTCGCACACCACTACTTCGAGAACGGGATCGCGTACTTCACGCGGCGCATCAACAAGTGCATCTCCATGGTTGCCGCGAACGGCGAGGTCGCGCCGTTCGTCGGGCACAACGCGTTCCTGCGCTGGCGCGCGATCCAGGACGCGGCGTTTGTCGACCCGGTGGACGGGAAGGAGAAGATCTGGAGCGAGACGAACGTGTCGGAGGACTTCGATATGGCGCTCAGGTTGATGCTCCGTGGGTATATTATCCGGTGGGCGACGTATGCGAAGGGCGAATTCAAGGAGGGTGTCTCGCTGACGGTCGACGATGAGCTGAATCGCTGGCAGAAGTACGCGTATGGATGCTCTGAGCTGCTGTTCAACCCGATCGTCCAGTGGTGGCGCAAGGGCCCGATCAACCACCAGTTCCATCGGTTCATATGGAGCAGTGCGGCCCCCCTGCACTACAAGATCTCTATGCTGGCTTGTGAGTATATATTCAGTCTTTCTGACTACAGGTGACTGAAAGTATGCTTGTCAGACATGTGCTCGTACTACGGTATCGCGGCGTCGGTCACTATCGGTGTGATCAATTACGTTCTTCTTGGCTGGGAGCTGCCTGTAGACGGTTACTACATCCACTCCTTTGAGATCTGGCTGGCGACCACGATTGTGTTCCTCGGCGCCGGTAACGTTGGCTTTACGCTTCTTGAGTACCGCCTTGGCGAGAAAGACCTCATTTCCTCGTTCCTCACGAACATCAAGTGGATACCATTCTTGTGAGTGCCTTCCCCTTCTCTTAGAAATCGCTGACACGCTCTTCAACAGCTTCTTCTTCTTCGGTGGCCTGAGCATCCATCTCAGCCAGGCTATCCTCGCGCACCTGTTCTCGTACAACATGACCTGGGCGGCGACGAAGAAGGAGGTGGAGCGCTCGAACTTCTTCAAGGAGGTGCCCAAGATCTTCAAGCGCTTCTGGGTGGCGCTCACGATTGCTGTCATCATCATCGCCGGCATGATCATCGCGTCGACGAAGCTCGTCCCGCTCGCTTGGCGTGTCGACGGCACCGCGTGGGCTGTCATCTTCCCGCTCGCGGTAGCCGCAGGGTGCCATATCCTCTTCCCTGTAAGTCCTACGTGCTGAATTCCATACTGTCTTCTAATTATCGCCCACAGATTGTCCTCAACCCATGGCTTATGATCTTCTCGTACTAAAGACCCGGTCTGAACCTTATCGTCGATATATCTCCTTATCTTACGGACTAGAAACTCACCCGTTCATGTTGTCGCTCTTTAACGATCTACGAAAGTGACACTTGCCTGCTAAATCACGTACATTTGACTCGACTGTTGTTTGTTGTTTGTTTTTCAGCGCTGCATACAAGTGTTCCCTCCCGCTTTTCTTACTATCCGATTCATATATATACCAGTGACACTTACTTTCATCACGTCTGTTACTGTTATTCTTTCCGATTTGAAGGACCTTGTCCATGTGTCTTATCCCTACGCGCGCTTAGCACCCCTCTACACATAGACTTATTGTTTATTCGACGTTCCTCGCTTGACGTACGGACTAAATTCGCGACTGACTCCGCACTTACTGTTTCTTCATGCCACACATGTCTTACATATACTCAAATGTGATCCGTCGTGCAACCATTTCCAGATGAACGAACAAAGTAACTAGCTTGATACATGAACCAATATTAAAGAAAAAGACAGTGGAGCAACTACTGAGGCATAATAAATAGCAAGACAGATACAAAAGCAAGCGTATAACAAAATCAAAAGTACACAATGAGTCAAGTATACCAAAACATTATAGCACAAGATCAGGGTGCTGGAAATCTGAGAAGGGGTGTGAGCATGGAGATCCTTGTGAAGAAAAAAACCTCGGAATTCAATTCAACTGGACAACATTTCATTGGTGGCTATTGCGGCTTGTCTTTGCTGAACTGCTCTTTCGCAGTCTTTCTTGCTGCAATCTTAGACTGAACCTTCTTTCGCGTCCGGAGTAACCTGTATCGGCTGGAGGATTTTCTCTGGAGCCGGTTTTCATGCGCTTCGCTGGAAGGCGTATTTCGTCGCTCCTACTACAGCCTCGCAGCGAGGATGACGAGTCTCCTTCCCGTATCCTCTTTGTAGAGCTCATTGCGTGTGCTACTTCCTCAGGCGCCACATGAGAAGCCTCCTTCGATGTACTCCGGCGCTCAACGGACTGTGCATAAGATATCGAGTGTCTCCTTGATTTCAACCGATTTGGAACATTATGAAGTGTGTGCATGTTGGACGGTGTTACAGATGGTCCTGGCAGTGATGCGATATCCTGCATCATGGGAGGCTGAGAACGTGATCGAGTAGGAGCCTCTGAACGTGACGGACGATCTGACGGAGACTCTTTTTGCTGTAATATTATGGCGTACTTCCACATGAGGTAGTGGTAAAGCTTCTTCATGTGGCTGAAGTCAAGTATGTAAATGGGTGTCGAGGACTTGAGGAGTTTCCGCTGCAGGGCAACATGGCCGAGCTGCAAAAGAAGCTTGAGCTGTAGTCATTTAACAAATTATCAATAGAACTCACGAAAGAGATGAGCAGTTCCATGGTATTCACGTCTTTCCTAAGGCTTGGGACAAATGGTAGGCTTTTCTCGATGATATCAGCCAGACCAGCCAAGCTCTTGAATATACTATTGAATTGATCTTTATCCGATTCAGAGATCTTTATCGGGGTCATAGGACAATTATCGTGTTCCCTCGCATACTCCCCTTTCCACCTCGCGATGGTGGCGTAAATTTCGTTCAGCTTTTCTTGTTTCGACTTTCCCACTGGTGAATGTTCAGTTTCAGGGCGCGGTAAGCATTGCACCGGCACCGTCCCAAGAAGTCCCTTTAGTGCGATTGCAGTCGGTCTATCTTTCGGATCTGCATGCCAGCATAATTTGCATATATTCCAAAGCCCTTCCTCTTGCTCGGAATTGAACGAAGGATCTTCAGGCCCATGTGGTGAGTTGCAGTCCATGATAGCACGCAGAACGCCCAATGTCCAATTGATGTGATTGAATGGTATATTTCCAGTCAGAAATTCCTGTACAAAAGGTGCTAAGAGCAGTGTTCATTGAAGATGTGAAGAATGAACGCTAACATAGATTGTCATCCCGAAAGACCAGATGTCAGTCGCAAATGAATAACGCTCCTCCGGACGAGTTGCTTGCAGTTGCTCAATCGCCATCCAGTTCAAAGTGCCGTTGATGTTATGCGATGATGTATCCGCTTGAGACAGTATCACGAGAAACCCCAAAGTCCGCAAGCAGGGCTGTGCCTGCTTTGGAAATAAGGATATTCTCCTTTGAACAGATGAGCACATCAAACGACTGAACCCGGGAAGAAAACAATGACGTACAGCTTTCATATCTCCGTGAATGATGTCTCTCGAGTGGAGATAAGAAAGTCCGTTGATTACATCCAATGTCTTCGTTTGTGAAACGAGACAGCATAAATGGTACAATTAACAAGCGTATTTCAACGATGGGAGCTCACCAGAACCAATTTGTTCGCAGATGGGTTCTTCTGTAGGTACTGTTTCGCTGTCCCATTTTCCATCCAAGGTGTGATCAGAGATGGAAAATTGAGTTCTTCGTATGCACATCCCAAAAAGCGAAGGATATTGGGATGATCGAGGTCAGACCAGATCTTGATTTGCCTGGCATATCTCTACGGTAACGTGAAGTCTTTGAGAAGAGCGAGATGGAATGGAATCAAGACAAGCAAAGCACCTTGATGAACGCGGTTTGTTTATCCTCGCTCCACTTATCAAAATCCCATGCTCTTGCTCGTTTGATTGCAACTTTCAACGCTGTCGTTCCCGGAGTGCATGCAGACAGTAGTTGGTGTTTCCCTTCCATCTCAGCCAACGAAATAATTCCAAGAGTCACATCACAACTTCCACCACACGCCCTTGGATTGGGTTCTTTTTCAGCCTTTCGTATTGTTGAACTGAGGTCGTAGCAGTCTGGTAATGTGACAGCAATTTCGTGTAGGGTTCGCGTGGACATGTTTATCCAGCTAGTGATTTCGATACTACTTCTCGAATATGTAAAGAGAATGAATCACTTTATTCAATGCTGCAGCTGAAGAGGAAGAAGAACCTGATGGACCATCATGCCGACGCCGTTGGCGCGGCTACCAGTGCGTGGTCAGTGCTTATCTAAGCCACAACAACAACTCAAACTAAGGTTGTCAAGCTCGAGGTACTGACCTCCTCTGTTCCGCTCCATATTCTGCATAAACCGCAGGTGAGATGGACATGTTATTAGGGATTTTATATATTCTGTGTATCCTATGCTATTAATCCTTACTGACGGACAAATCTGTGCTGACAAAGAAGGTTTATACAACCAGCCGTACTTTCAGCTTGTCTCCTTTGACCACTTCATCCTTCTTCGTCTCCAACTCGTCCACGTCCCACGACACAACCATCACTCTCCCAGATAACCACTCCTTTCGGTCTCTAGTCAGCCAAACAACTGTGTTGGCCGCGAGCTCGGGTGTGTCGAGGAGGTTGTCACGAAATTCTTGAGGTAAGCTTGTAGCCATATCTGTAGCTACGCCTCCGGGATCCAGCGAGATGGCCAGTAGACCCTGTGCGCCATACTCGGAGACGAGAAACTCTGTGAAGCGCAGGATAGCAAGTTTTCCAATCTACAAAGGCAAGTAACGTTAGCTTTAGATTTGCTCACTCCAACTATGAGATGCGGATAGGTACCTCGTATGATGAACCTCCTTGATCAACTAAATGTGCACCTCTGCTCGACAAATTCACTACAATCTTCCTTCCTTCCAGCTCTCCAGAACCATTGCTGATATCGCTTCCTAGTAGCAATCCGAGGAAAGCGCGTGTGACGAGATATGTCCCCTTCACATTGATCTCCCATGTTGACCACCACATACTCGGATCGCTTTCCCCAATCAATGCCAATCTCTCCATGGTTGCAGCATTGTTCACGAGTACGTCCAGTCTTCCATATGTATCTCTGACTAAACTTACAGCGTCCGCGACAGACTGCTCGTTAGATATATCAAGCGGGAGCTTCAGCACTTTTAGTTCTCCTCCAGGGTGGACGGCATATGCTTCCTTCTCGACTGCGTCCAGTGCAGTAGCGGAGCGGGCTGCAATCACCAGTCCCGATACACCCGCGCGGGAAAACGCCAATGCTATAGCACGACCAATTCCTCGGCCTGCACCTGTGATCAACGCAACTCTGCCAGTAAAGTCGCCCGTCGCAACCCACTGTGTAGGGTCTATCGCTGGGTACGTGTCATGTCGGAGTGTCTTAACAAAATTTAGGCCTAAGGAGAGAGCAATCAGCCAGATCCGCAATCTGCTCGTCCAGTGGAGCGAACAACTGACCTGTGTACTTGGCTATCGTCTTATCCATCCTAGATTATGGCTTTTCACGGGAACTCGCTCGCACTGACTTTCAGGAGTACTTATACGAATCATGCGTGATACTATATATAATCGCATGCGTAATGCAGGTAAAGAAGCTCTAATCCTATCTGTAATCTCATGTGTAATGTGAGTAAAGAAGCTGTAATGGCTGTCGGAAACGTGATCTTAGCAGAGACACGCGTCCTCCGGCCGTCGGCTGCAGCTACAACTGTGACAGTAAGTCCGACCGGAAAGGAGGCTGTTATAGTATACTGGTGTATACAATCACCAGATGAGCCTCCTCTGCGCACGCTTCACGTCGGTGCTACTCATTGCACTCCGGGAACTCCCCGGTGCAACTTGAAGGTTTCAAAGAGTTTGGAGTCGAATCTTCATTATGCTCCCACACATATGCACGTCCGTGCTGAATCATTCCTAGGGATTCTTCATTCAGCACGGGTTTCATCTACGATTCCAATGAATAAACTCGTTTGGACGGTGATCAACTCCCGCATCCGATCTGCAAGGCGTCTTTGACCAGCCAAACATTTTCAAAGCGTCCGATTCTCCAGGCAGAGTCTACTTATGCCGGCTCCGGACATAAGTTCTTCTTTGAAAACCAAGCCGGGCCTGTTGTTATACTGTGCCACGGTCACGTGCCAAGCGTGGGTTAACTTGAGGATTCGATTTGACGTACTTCTCCTTTCGACTCCGAGTCCGAATCTTTGTATGGGTTTCTTCTCTTGGGGAGATACTTAGATGCGAAACTCCGTGCATAGCCATATCTCAAGGCTCATCATCAAATAACCTGCAGTGATACTTCCTATGTTTGTAACAGTGGGGGTCGATCGGATAGCGTCAGTGAAAGTTTAGAGTTCTGACAACAAACGGGCCGAGCTTCAATTGATGCATCTAGTACTTTGGATTTAAATACAGTGCTTAGTGCGCCTTGTGGCCTTGTGAGTGCGAAAGCGCCGTCACTTAACCTAATCACTTGATCTCACTTGCTTTGTTCCCCATCAGTTGCTTTCCTTCGTACTCTCTTCCCAAAGATGTCTTCAAGCTGCAGCGACGCAGACAAGGAGCTACTTCAAAAGATAGATAAGAAATTGCACGAAGCAGACATCGCAACCATTTCCTCGATCAGCACTAATGCTACAGCATCTGATCTTGTTGGTCCAGGGCGAACACTCGGTTTGGCGTTTCGCTATTTGGGACGCAAGCTCGAGACGATTCTCAGCAGATCCTTCGAGAAGCGTGGATACGGGCCTTGTGCGACAACGGAACGTATCATCCGACGATCTGAGAAGTTTATGACTCACAGCAATGGCAAGAATGACGCTGCTGGCAAGGTCATCGAGAGGATCAAACAAACGCTCCATAACTATCTTCTGGAAAAGGATTGTCGGAGACTGTTAAAATACTTGCAGTACGTTCGACAGCATCTATTTGAAGGTCCTTAACATCATAATTACGTAGATCTGAGGTACTCTCCAATCAGCTTCTCGCCATCCCTTGATATTTGGCCATCTTGTATCGGACGTGCCTTTCTTTCAGAGCTGATTACTCACACTGGAGCTGAGATTCCCGCAACCATCACCGATGACCTTGCATAATTACCTATTCCACATGCAACCCTTCATAGGACGAACTTCGAGGACGCTATGGAAATTTACGGTCACGGTGCAATGTAGAAGCTCTTTTCGGCACGATGGGTTTCAATTCAAATGCTCATATTCTGATGGACGAAATAAGATTCTTCGTGCGATTTACACTCTGAATAAGGTTTATTGCAGATCTAAAGATGTATCTATCTTTACGTGTGCATTCAATCCGCCTCACGGCTTCACGGAAATAGGATGTGAGCCTCGACCGCATCATAGTTTGGCCCTACTCTTGACAGATGCTGTCCTGCTCAACGCGTCCTCCCATAGTCTATCAACCGCCCCCCAGTAACGTTCAGCATCTGTTTGGTGCCGGGATAAAAGGCATATGTACCAATGATAGTAGTACCCAACAAGTGATGTACATACCACTGGCCGCGGCAGTGCTCCCATTGTTTTTACCTTTCATTAGTACCGTCCA
This sequence comes from Trichaptum fuscoviolaceum, assembly GCA_910574455.1. NCBI lineage: Eukaryota > Fungi > Basidiomycota > Agaricomycetes > Hymenochaetales > Trichaptaceae > Trichaptum > Trichaptum fuscoviolaceum. The sequence goes on along the minus strand of CAJSYZ010000012.1, from coordinate 1,962,168 downwards.
AAAATACCTTCCGGATTAGGTTTGCAGGAAGTTACCACTGGCAGCCTGAGTAAGAGATTTCCTGGCCAGCAGTGCGAGGCCCGTCGGGGTCTGGGGCCCCAAACTTGAACCACTGTCACGTGTAATTTGTTTACCTCAGCAACTTCAAGTTCCCAGTTCCTCGGAGTCGTAAACCAACCGCTACAATTCAGCTACCAACGGACTAGACTCGCACGCCAGTCATTTCTGATCAACACCACACAGAAATGACTGGCTTGCGAGTCTACCAAGGACCGAGAAATCTTGCCTCGAATCCAAGTTTCCTTGCAGAGTTTCTGAGATTCCGAAGACGGAAGATTCAGAGTGGGAAAACCATCTCAATTTCGATGGTAGCTTGCCCTCCAATCACCACCGTTTAATTCACCTTACATCCAATCACTCGGGAGGAGTCACGATTTGCGAGCTTGACCCCATCCCCAGTGACTTATAAATGCTTAAGGTGCAAAGAATGCGAAGGTGTGTCCTATCAGCAGACGCTTTACTCGCTTTAGCAAAGCATTACTGACAACACACTCTCTCCTGCCAATTTTCATTATATTCATATAGATAGAGGGCTCTACTAGCCCCCATTTTGGAGAAGTATCGGATAATACTATCATGAAGACCACTACAACAGGCGGAATCACCTCCGTCGTCGAGCAGGAAAAGGTCGTTGTTCCTGACTTGTCTGTTAAGGACCTTCTATCTGCCATTCCGTGAGTCCACTGCTCTGTTTCTGACAACGAGGTTTGCTCATTTCGAGCATTCAATCGCGTAGTGCGCACTGCTACAAACGGTCTACACTCAGGTCCTCGCTCTATGTGTAAGTCGGAGTGTTGTCTGCCACTGACACCAAACACTAATCAGGTCTTATAGTGTTTGGGATTTCTTTCTTCTCGCAGTGTTCTATAAAGCTACTTCCTTCCTTGACTCAAGGATATCAGCCACGTACTTTGATCTTCCCGATCCTCGAATGTACAGTGTCCTCCGTTTTGTTTTGTGGGCGCTTTACAGCTTTCCTGCTGGTCTGGTTGGTACCGGACTATGGATTATTGCCCATGAGTGCGGTCATCAGGCTTTCTCGGGGAGCAAGTTTGTCAATAACTCTGTAGGATGGGCTCTTCACTCAGCGTGAGTCTCAGTTTAACCTTAAATCACACTGTTTCGCGTTGTGTCATTGTTTCGCAAAGCAAGGCATTAGATCAAATCAAACTGTGGGCAGCTTGCATGAAAATGATCCTCACCTGTTGTTAATTTCCTAAAATAAGGATCATAATTTGCATGCACATTTTATAGTGACTCCTTTTTTATACATGTAGACTCGGGGTACCGTACCACTCCTGGCGTATCACGCATGCGAAGCACCATGCCTCCACATCGCACATGACCCTGGAACAAGCCTACGTTCCGAAGACGCGCTCTCAAGTCGGCCTCCCTCCACTTGACCCAGTACGGGAGGATGCTTACGGCGCGAGCGTCACTGAAGAAGTCAAGCGCGAGCTCTGGGAGGCCCTGGGCGACTCGCCCATCGGTGCAGCTGCGACTGCAGGTGTCGAGCTGGTACGTCCCTCTGACTTCAAACTCCACGGCTTCTCAAGTTCGGAGAGATGTTTGATGTTTGATGCGAAGGTTGATGAAAATGATTTATTGTAGATTATTGGTATGCAGCTGTATCTCACCATGAATGCTTCTGGACAGCTGACATATCCCCTTAATACCAATCGTACGTTCTATTGCTAGCACTTTCATTGAGTAATCTACATACTAAAGTCATGCCATATAGACTTCGTTCCAAGCGCTCCCCTGTTCAAGCCGCATGAGAAATGGCAGGTCCTCATCTCTGACCTCGGTATCGCCATCTGGCTCGGTGCACTTATCTACTGGTCATTCTCGCGCTCGTTCGTCGAGATGTTCTGTATCTACTTCGTGCCTTACCTTTGGGTGAACCACTGGATCGTGCTCATCACGTTCCTGCAGCATACCGACCCGCTCCTCCCGCATTACCGCCCCCCTGAATTCACGTTCCCCCGCGGTGCACTCTCAACGCTCGACCGATCGCTCCTGGGTGACCTCGGTCCAATTATGGCCTACATCGGTGCGACGACAACACATGGCATATCCGAAACTCACGTACTTCACCACGTGTCGAGCAAAATCCCGCATTACAATGCATGGGAGGCGACAAATGCGCTGAGGGAGCGCCTTGCGCGCGCAGGCATCAAACTGCAGGGAAGACCGGGGGGATGGGCTGAGGTGTACAGAGTGTTCAGAGAATGCAAGTTTGTGGAGGACGAGGGATCGGTCGTGTTCTACAAGAACGCAAACGGCCTTGCTGCTGCGCGTCCTGTGTTCCCGGAGAGCCACATCAGCGACTCGGGTGTCGAGGTTAACAAGTAGGCTGCTCATGACATTCCAGCCTGGGGTTCTTTGTCTTGTTCTACCTTCCGGTTTCTCCCATCACGAGTTGTAGCGCCTGTTTTTTTTTACTTTTCATGGGCTCGGCTTTAGATGTCTAAATAATCAGATAACAAGTTCTGATTTGCGTGAACCCCGGCGATTTCCCGTTGGTCGAGGATCAAGACGGTCGAGACCGTTCTCCTCCATCTCTTGACGATTTCGAGACGAGAACTGAGAAATCGGTAGTCGTCGCATTCAAATATATACTGTCACGGTCCCAGCTTGAAAGACCAGACTCAGATTCGGCGGCCAATCATTAGTAGTTACGAGTAGTCGGAATGTGCAGGATCCTCCCGACAGTGACCCAGAGCAAGTCCACATATTGACTTGCGTCGGCGAACGGGGAATGGGGAAGCGGGAGTATTCGGCGGATGCTTGTTTCAGGCCAGCGATGTCCTGTAGGAGTAGTGAGCCGTATATTTGGTCAAAAGGCAATCTTAGCAGTACAGACACTCAAAACCCATCAATGAGGAGTATGTATGTATGTACATAGCCTGTATTTGGTACATGAGACATCATGTTCTTCTGAGATGCTCATTGTCTCGTAATTCCCGTTTCGATCGAGTGTGTTATCGTTTGTTTTTCCTATGGCCGAGTCGTTAAGCACAACTTGAAGTTATTGGCAGTCGATTGTAAAGTAGAGTAGTTCGGAGACTCTGAGTAGTCAGGAAAGTCAGTGGCATATCGGCGAAGGAAGTAAGTCGCTAATCGCTCACTTTCGCAGTGGGGGAGGACCGAGCAATCGCGAGTTCTGTAAATTGCTGCAGTGCATAATTCGCCAAACCTAACTCTTCATACCGCCGAAACAGACCCAAATAAGAGCGACGGTGAGTAACGTCCACCTCAACCGTTTTCTCGAAAGGAGCCAAAGTATAAGCAGGCACTCCGCGTTGAGCGAGTGATTTGGGACAAGGTCAATAAGCAAAGGGCAGTAGGTATCATCAGTTAATACGATTGAAGAGGCTTCTGTTCGTCTCATGCTCGCCATGCGGAGAGCGTTCAGATGGGTTGGGCCTGACTGAAGTAGTTCTGGGGTAACTGGAAAGCCTTTGTTCCACAATGGTGCCAGCCTCAAAGCACGCATGCCGTATGTAATCTTGTTCTGATTCTTGTAGCATCGGCATTCCAGTTCGCTATCAGTATTATAGCAGGTTCGTATCGGACAAGCGAATCCAACAGCTACTTCCGCGATCGAAGTTGTCCGGTCATTACGCCACCATAAGAAGATGCTGATCGTTTGTGATTCGTCCATATATCTGTTGGTGAAAGTAATCTTTAGCCCCAGCAAAGTAAGACAAGTCATATGCATCACTCACTTAATCATGTTACCCGCAAATTGGGGAACCATATCAACGGAGGTGATTAAACGGGTGTGAGTGGAATAAATTTGGAGACCATGGTACGCCTCCGCATCCTGCGATAAATCCCGCGCAAACAGATTGTACGCATCCGCCGCTTGCCTCCGGAGTTCGGGAAATATATGACCTGAGATGCACATAACCTTTTGATTCAGAACTTGAAGTATTTTTACAGCATTTAGTTTCAACATTTCCTCTTTGACGGCTTGCTCATTGGAGCAGATCCTTATGAAAATGTCCAGCGCTTCATTTTGTCTCGATGGTACCTCCATTCTATGAACGGTGTATCAGTTACGATTTGCAGTATTATTATCTGAGATACTCACTTCAAGTACCTGAGAAGCCTCTTACAGTCTCTTTTCAGACGGTACCGCCGAAGATGCCGTTTCGCTCCAGCCAACGCTCCAGTGTCACCCTCGGTTTTCAAAGACGAAAGCTTCTTCGCTCGCCGCTCGATTCTTTCCCCTATGGCAGTTGGCCCGTACCCGAGAGTCTGCACAACTCTACCCAGACACTTCTCTAACTTCCTTCCGAAGTACTGGAACATGCGATCCAAAGTGCGCCCTGGACCTATGTTGTTGGATTGGGTATAGTTCGTACTAAACGTGGTGGCACTATGTAGGGTCAAGCTATCATCGATGTCGTCCATGAGTGTTTTTAGCTCTTCCAATATCGTGCTCTCAATCTAATGCCCGAAGGACGCAAAGTTGGCTTACTTCGCTAATAAGAAGATAGCTTCAGCAGGAGTAGGAACTAGAAGTTGAGGATCTTCAAGAGGGACAACATACTTATATCCCTTTATACTATCCGCCTTATTTGAAAGTGTAAATGTGCATTCCACTGTCCTTCCTCCGGCGAACCATCCACCCGGTGTAAGAAGTTTTCGAGGGGCTCGCCTCGCACTTCCAATTCCTTGACTCCTTTGCTGTGTTGTATTAGGTTCGGTCCAGGACTTGCTGGTTGAACGTCGCCGTCTGAACCGCATGATCAATTTGAATTTGAATTACCGGGCCAAGGCAAGTGCACGCCAACTGTAGGTTACAATAACCTATAAAAGATATCGTCTTCACGGCTTGTCTCTCGCATAAGGGTAGAGACTTTGCTTCGTTAACTGCAGAGAATCTCTGCATCCAGTAATCGACCTCCCAGGCTAACGCAACAATCGAAGATTTCCTTCTACCTTCGTCAGTATCGGTACACATAACAGATGTGGCCAATTTTTTAGTGATCAAATTGGGCAACTGCGTGATGGGCGATGAACAATAGCCCGGCCTGAGTGTAATAGTCCTCCGGGTGGTAGTATGCACTAATTAAAAGAAGAGAAGAGGCAGTAGCATCATGAAGGTGACGAGCAGAGATTAAGAAGAGCACCTCTCAAACTGAGCTCTGGGCAGACGCACGAAATCACCAATGCACATAAACGTGTGGGACAATCTCAACCAAGACTCAGGCCAGAGTTCGCAACACGTTTGTCCACAAAGGTGACCTGTAGCTAAGACCAGATTGCAGGACAAGCCAAGCATCTCACAACACATGCAAGCTGACTGTCATGGTAAAAATTGACGCACATGAATGTTCATTCGAGCACCATTGCCTCTAACCTTCATCCATCCCTCTCTCCCGAGCCGTTGAGCAGGACGTATGGTCTGGCGTGGAAGTAGGCTGCAAATTCCAATGTCATTGGCCGCAAGGATAAAGTATGTGAAGCAGTGCGAAAGACGGTAAGTAATGACTGAAGCTGCCCATGTAATTGGTCAAAAGTCGGAAACGCGAGATGACGTTGCGTATCACTAAACGGCGTAAGCTTCTTCTTCAGCACCTGCACGCTACCAATTATTGAAATTGTTAACAACAAAAAACGAAATACTGGGCTGACAGATTTTGGGTGTTGAAGTCGAGTCGAGTCATCCTTGTTGTGGTCGATGATCAAGAGACGCGAGTCGGGACTCTTCCTTCGATTGCTACTATAGGCGACGGCGGGGGACTCGGATGCTCTGAACTCGACAACAATCCTCTACTGCTAACAATCTTGAGACCGAGAGTCGTGAGTTAAGGACCGTACTATGTTGCAACGGTCGGCGGAATAAAATCACTTCGGACAACACTTGAAACCCGAGACTATTGACTTTCACTCCTCCGGGTAGGATGCTTGAGCGTGAAACTGTCTTGCTAGCCATTGAGGAATAAAGTTGAAACACGAGAGGAATGGCGAGCGCGGAGGGTAATGATATATGCCATTTGTACGCTCAAGTATCGTTGAAGTCCGGCAGCGGTATCTCGTGTGAGCTCTCACATGAGACACCGTGACCCCAACTTACATACAATGTACTTAAGGCCTCATTCTGCTAAAGCGGCAGGTACATGTAAGCCCGAAACACCCTCTCGACTTGCGCCGGTCATGGAACGTGCTCGATACTGCCACCAGGAAAGAATCATAAGTAAGGGAGCAGAAAGGCGGAAGGAAGAGAAAGAAAAGCCCGGGGTAACGAGGTAGAGCCTTTCGGGATTTGTTTAACGGAAACTTGAATGTCGGGAAGCTGGAACCTGTATTATAGCGAACCGAGCTTTGCCGGCAGATCCTTTATTCCCCCATAATGTATAGGAAAGTGAAAGGGGAATTATTAGATGAGGTAACTTATCTTCCTCCTCTCATGAAAACAAAACGAAAGAACGAGAGAACAGGGAGGAGAAACTGTGACATAAGTGGTGAAGGTGAGCGGAGCAACCTCGGCGAAAATGGAAAAATTCTCACCGTGACGCCGCAGATTCAAGTTCAAGTTCGAGGACTCAGAAACTGGGAATAAACTTGAACAACTTAGCCAGTATTCCCGAGTCCCGACAACTCACTTTTCACCAGCAGCGGGGTGAGCACAAGCCTTATGTTCATCCTACGTATGATTGATCTACATTCATCAAATTAAAAACGTGTAGTGCTTCGTTATTCAGGTTTTCTTCAGGACGTCGTCTAGCTGAAGCAGGAATTACTTATACTCCCAGCCGAAGGCTTGATGGGGAGAATTGGAAGATTGAGATTATGATATACACTTCAGAACATCAAGAAAAATATGCGAAGATATCGTCCGCCTTGTGTCCATGGCTTTGAAATGCGTGGCTTTAAAATGTGATGCTATCATCGATAACATGAAAAGAACTTACAAACGGTAAAATACAATGCGAAATCCTGAAGACGATGTGCAAGTAGAAAGCGTAAAGGGTGAAGGTATAAAACAATGCGAAGGTGAGTGATGCAATAATGAATGAAAGACTGAATAATGACGAATAAAGAAAAGGCGACAGGAAAGGATTTAAGCCGTCAGATTGAGGACCACCCAAACCTCGAGCCTTGGTCGGAAAGTTCGGCGCCAGCTGGATACAGAAATGACCATGCATCAGAGGGATAGGAAGGGGAAGGCGAAACAAGCTCGTTCATCCAGTCCAGCGAAGCGGATCCGCGGTCTATGGCTTGAAACTGCTGCTGATGTGACGAATCCGGGACGAACAGGCTCTCGATTGGCTGTTGAGACGACCAGAAGGCAATGTCCGGGTAGAAGTTAGGGAAGTTGCTGGCACAATACTGGTTTCCTTCGCTGAGGGTGTCCGCCAACGGCTGGCTTGGGATAGGCATGCCAAACATGGATGGACTTGGCGGAAAGGGCGACAGAGAGCCCGAAGAGCTCCCTGCATCCGAGAGATCGGGTGTCGAGCGAGTCGATTCTGGCATGGTCAGGGCGAAGTCTACGTCCTCAAGCTTAACCACAGACTTCTTCCTTGAGTACTTGGGCACGGTTGATGCGCTGGACCGATGATGGTCGTGCACGATCTTCTCGTGGCGGATCAAGGTCGACATGTCTGCGAAAGACGATGTACATCCGCCAATAGTGCATTTATGTGGCCTCAATTTAAGGCTACCAGACATGTGAGTCGAGAGAGCGTATGTTTCACTAAAGAGCCACTCACTGCTTTGCAATAATGTGTGTCTTCAGGTTACTCTGTTGCAGAGTTTTGAACGTGCAAGCCTCATAGGGACATTCAGCGTTACTGCATTGGAAAGGTGAGCTATGATCATTCTTATGGGGAAGAGCGCCACTCACAGGTTGTCGACCTGGGGGTCATGCGTAGCCAGATGGCGGTTCAGGTCGAAGTTGCGGCGGAAGGCCTTACCACAGACCAGGCACGTGCAAGCACCTGTCTTAGTGGTTGACTTTGTTGCGCGAGGCATAGTGAAATCGACGAAGAGCGAGAAGAGGGGCGGATAGGATATTCGATGGGGCTTCTGGGAGAGCTGTGATGGGTTCTAACATGGCGCTAGACGGGGAATATTTATACGCTACGGTGGGCATCGCCCTCTGGGCAGCGAGCATCGAGGTTGATTGCTTTCCTACAGCGAGACAAAGGGAATGGATACCATATCTGGACGCGCCCTGGCCTCAGGGTGCTACACGTGTATCCCGACGAATATGGGGGGACAAAGGGAGTGATTGCCTCCCGACACTTTTCTTTCCAGGAAAGCTGTTCTCGCGCATAGGCCGATACTATATATGTAGCTCATCGACCTGCAACTTCAGAATTCTACTCAGCCATCGGGAGGACGATCAAAAGTAGCTGTAGTATGTGAATAGAGAATACAGGAAATAGTGTGCATATGATGTTGTGCAACTTGTGATTCCGAAAAAACGGTGTACAACTCAAGTTGTGAGTTTGTCTCTGCTCCAACCTCTTCTTCCATGCGTTGGTAACAGTAATATGTATTTCTGCCTCGAAGATAGTATGCGGTAAATACGTATCTAATATTGTACAAGGAGGGCTAATGTACGAACTCGGATCGCCGATCGCCAACTTAAAATGTTAAAGCTTGGCTTTCGCTAAGGGTCTTTTGACCGCTTCCTTCCATAGCGTCCCGATTGCTGTCCAATAGCGGGCAGGATCTGTCCTGGCATGCATGACATGTGGGCTATCGAGACCGAACTTCTCTACCATAATGGGATTCGAGGATCCAATAAACCCACGGAATTCGGAACGTCTCCGCTGATCTGCATCTAATGCTTCCCCTAGATAGCGTATATGAGCTTCCACATCTCTGTATTCTACGATCTCATCGCCTTCGCTATATACATATAGACGGGGGGTTGAATAGTCCGAAAGACCTGGAACGATTGAATTGCTCAGTAAACGAGCGAGCATCGTAGAAAATGGTTGTGGGGCGCCGAAAAGATAGAGGGTGCCCAGTAGAGTTGAGAATGCAATTGTAGCTGGAACAAGGGCCACCGACTTAAGAAGGGGGGATTTAATTGAGGCCACGAAAGCTGATCCTCGCCATCTGATTCCTCCAAACCCTGGACATGAATCCAAAATAATAGCCAACGGAACAAAGCTGTCCTTTTGGACCTCATGAGTTGCAAGCTCGGGCAGCGTCCAAGATTTGTGTCCTTGATTTCTCGATACTAAAACACGCTCAAGGAAGTCCATGAAAGACGTGAACATGAAGCCACCACCTACGTACATATTCTGATCAGTAACGATGAACGCCATGAAATAATGCAGAGAAAGTCAATGATACCGTTGGACATCACATGGATAAGAAGACCACTCAAACGGCCTTTATAGTCTGAAGACTCATACACTTCTTCAAGAAGTATTTCTATCGCTGGTAAAAGCAGAGAATCCTTATTAAGATTTTCTGTTCAGCCTCCATGAACCTAAACGACAGATTGCAATCATTCGTCACCTACCTTCTCATTTTGGGATCGAATTAGCCAGTATGCCAAGCTTCTGATCAGAATAATCGAAGTCGAAGGCCATTTTTCCACGTATCTACTGATGTAGTCCTTGTATAGAGTATGTGTAGGAGCATCATCTGGACGATGTGAATAATGTTGCGGGGCACTCGGAAAGTATTACAGTCACTGACAGAACGCGAATAAGAGAATCACTCTACAATCACATTGTTAGAATCTGAATATTGAAGAGAGAGAGCACACACCGAGGACCTTCGCAGTCGACCGGGCTCATACGTTCTGGCCGGCGCAATAAAATCACATCGGACATTGCTTGGAACCCGAGATCATTCGCTTTGAATTCCGAAGAAAACATATTAGAGCTCGTGTTTGTCTTTATAACCGTCGATAGCAGAGGTATTCAAGAGCAGGAGAAGCACGAGCACGGAGGGCAGTTTATTTGTACGTTCAGGCACTCAGCCCGTCCAAGGCCGTAGATTCATTGACAGTCTCGGTGCAATTAAAAGTCCGGGTCTTGTTCCTGGTAGACTGACAAAACGGGCTATTAGAGAAAGTTTTCCGGTAACTTACGGAGAACATCTCGAATGTGAATGTCTTGGCCTACATTCATCACCACATATGGTTTGGTACATATACTCAAAGGAGAGCAGATGTTAATATTAAAGCAAACCTACTGAATAGTTTCTGCCACCGGTAGCTCATTTCGAGATGGCGAAGCCCCCTGAACCTAAGGAGTCGGGAGGCGCTATTGAGCTAGAGCCACATCCTCGTGTTTCAGCTGCCGCAGCGTCCCCATCAACGGTAATCACCACTTCACCACCTCCGACAACATCGTCGAATGATATCCAGCAGACCGACTCAAGCTCACGCCCGTTTACTGACACGCCGGTAACGAACATCCGACTGCCTGCAGGAGGAGACGCGGTAACAGAAGACGGGTCGAAACCGTTCACCGTGAATTTGGTTGAAGTTCCGAGGAAGTCGTTGTGCAGTGTGAAGGAGGAGACAAGCGGTGATCCCAACAAGAGCTGCTTTGATGCGGGGACTGGATACATTCCAAGTATATGGAATACAAGGAGCGAAGCCATTGCGCCACTATCATCATTTCCAGGGATCTAGATGATATCAAAAAAGAAAATCAGTCAAGTGACATCCATTACATCCAGAGAATTGACGTACACCTCCTATACCTGTGCTGAAAAACGAGAAGACGACATTTCGAACCCTCAAGGTGGAAAGATCGGGCCTGTTCGCATAATGGAAAGCCCAAGGCATAGCAAAGGACGGCTCATTCCCAGCAAAAAAATATCCCTTTGTGAAATAGTGCGTGCTGGAGAGGTTAGTCAGTGACAAAAAATGCGGAGATTCCGCCCGTTTCCGTACGTGCGATTTATAAATGTATCATTCCCACCCATGAGCTCAACGATATCTGACATTGAGTGCGGGGCGAAGAAACTATACTCCCAGGAAGATGCTGGCCAGATGCTGTCAGTAAACTAAAGAAGAGAAAGCATAAACGTTCGGCATACATTCGTAGAAACCGACATTATTGTCCGTTCCCCGAGCGCAAGAATGCCCTACTGTATCGATTGGAGAACAGTCAATCGGGTCACTAAATGCAAATGTCCCGTTCTAAGGTAAACTTCTGTAAGCAAGGCGCGAGAACTGACTGAGGAGAGATCTCACGGGGAATCTACGCTGGACGAAGCCTGTGAAGCCATCACTCGTGACGTTAGGATCCCAGACATTCAAGAACCCCATTGATCTATTCCCATACTTGAAAACATCATCGAGCGATTTATTCAAGGCTAGACCAGCTTGACGAACGGCGAAATCCCCTACGGCATACTAAGCACTTCAGCAGTAGGCCTGGATTGCATTGTTGAATCCTAACAGACTACACTAACCTCGAGCGTTCGGGATGCTTCTCGAGTCATAAGCCCTGTCGCTCCCGATGGGTCGACCCAGTCTGTCGGTATGTAGTCGAACATCTTCCAAGCCGTATTCTGGCGACCAACTGGGGCGAGTTCGTCAGAGAAACGAAGTGACGATATCCACTCGAATAACTTACCCATATACCAGTCGGGAGGCTAGATTAATTCTGTCAATGTGTTCGGAAATTCATTGTCCGTACCGTATGACTCACCGTGTTCTCAGCAGTATCGACAAGTGCCTGGTAAAGGTCATCTATTGGTACTCCGAGCTCTGAGGCTCGTGAGCCGTATTTGACTGCGAAATCACCTAGGATGGGCATTCCGTCGCTTCCTCCTTGTACATAGCCTCTGGTATGAGATAAGTCTTTAAAGTCAGTTGGCCAAGAAAAGCGCCACTAACTTCTTAGTGTTAGATCTGCATTCCGGAATATACCCTTTCAAGTAGTCTAAATCAGGCTGTAAAAAGCATGGACATATCATGCCTACGTACCCGTATTCCTCCATCCGTCAACGTAAGCATTGACGATCTCTGCCCATTCCGTTGGTGAAGTTAATGACAATAGAGGATGAACAGTTCTAAATGTATCCCAGGAGCTGTCCCACGCATTAGAGGAATGCAAGGCAAGAATCATACATGCACGCTCACCAGAAAAGAGCATCATAGAAAGGATAGGGCGATTCCCAGTACGGATTCTCATCTGTAAGGTTGGCAGGGACCAACTGTGATCGGTATAGCTACGAAGGAAAGTCAGCGGATCAGACTTATGAAAGCTCATGTAAATCGTACAGAAGAGTAAAGAAGCTCGACAACCGTGTCATTTTCTTTGGTTGTGTCGACCTGAACCCGCTCCAAGACGTCCTCCCATTTCTGAAGTGATGCAATTTGGACGGCGTCCCAATCCCAGTCGGGGACCTCTTCCTCTGCGTTCGAACAGGCCTGATCGACAGAGATAAACGATACGCCAAACCGCGACAACACGGCATGAGATGATGAATTTGTGGAGAACTGGAGGAGTGCGCCGGCTTGGACTGGGGACGGAGAAGTTATGAAGGGAAATGAGAGAGAGTCCACACTCATAGAGATATTGATGGTATTCGGAGTAGAAGCGTTGGTAGACTGAAAGGTGCCAGATTGAGCCAAGGTCTGACTATTGACTGTGGAAGGTGCGTTAAAGTCATAGCAAGCATATACAGTATAGTTGTCAGTCCCATAACTCTGCAAATATAGGTTGGATTAGCGGCATCGATGCAGTAGAAATGAGAAATAATTCTCACCTGAAGGAAGGTGCCGGAGAGCTTTACTCTGCCGATTGACGCATTAAGTAAGAGGCTACCACCTTCAAAAGAACGCTGAAGGTCATGCGTAAGATCAATGACAACATGCGTAGAGTTCGCCGAAGTCGGGTAAGTAAAGCGGATCAGTCCAGCTCTCCTTGTCGAGGTTGCCTCAAGCCTTATACCGTTCACGAAGGTAGTTGTGAAGTACCCGGGGCTCGCAGCTACCGGAAACTTCATGTCAGAATACCAATGCTTGGTCTGAATGGATATGGAAGTACTACCATCTGTCCCTGCTGCTCGCTTCGCCTCCCTGGCCGAGAGTCCGACAGGGCAGCTGGTGAGGTCGCAGTTTAACAATGGAAACAAAGGAAAGAATCCATATCCCCCTGCAGTGTTTCCGCCCGTCCCTTCGTCATGCATCAAGGATATACCTAAGGCAAGGTCAGAAGTACTCATCTGCTAGGCACTGAAGCTAAGCGCTTACCCGTTACTGATGAATTATCGGCAATATATCCTGCCTGTCGCGGAGTCTCATCAACATCTATCCCAACCTGCGTTAGATTGGTAGATTAGTATCTCGGATCTCCCGTCTGTCGAAAAGGACAATGCCACGAACCTTGACCATTGCATGAGGAATTGCAGCACCTGGAAAAGCATTTCCCCCGCTACCTCCATTGGCTCCAGATGCCGTTCCAATGAACGAGTTGACGAAAGAAGTCAGGTTCACTGCAATAGCAGAGCCTGAGAATACCAATAGGTAGCTTATGGCCAGGGTGCGCATCGGGTTGGTGACGTCGACAAGAGAGACTAACCTGGGTTGATGCCAGAGTCACTGTCGTAGTTTCATCTCTTTTAAGCTCTTCAGTTGGAAAGGTCGAAGTCTCGAAGTTTGGGCAGGTGATCAAAACTGCACATTGCAAGTAACGCACGTTTATTCGCTTACGTGCAGATGATACCAGCAAATATCACCGTGATCTTTATACGCATATCAACTCGGTCCAAGACATTGAACTGATGTGTAGGTGGCTGATTGCGACTGGGTAGGTTCCCGTTTGAGTTACCAGGTGATCATGAGCAACTTCGCAGTTTCGATAGAAGCATTGTGATGCATGTGATGAAGAAGCATTCAAGTGGATTACAGCAAGAAGCGGATCCTCAATAATATTGAAGTTGTAATTGATGCGAAAAGAGCTTCAAATATGAGTAGAATAGTAAAAGTAACTCGATGATATTGTAGATCTTACTTACTAGGTATCGTCCTCCTAGTAGCTCTATTTATAATGGAAAATGTTGCCGTCAAAGTGTCATGAATCAGATCGAAGCGAGTAGCCATTTAGATTGAAAAGTAAAGTACGAGTTTTCTCGAGCTTCAGAGATGGTATTCAGTCACAGACTCAAGAGCAGTCACAGGAGAGAATTGATGGCGAGAACTCCGAGTCGAGGGCTGATATGGCTTGCTAAACGGCGTGAGAATAACATACCATATTTCACTACGACTTCAAGTTTGGACATGATCATGATGCAAGTTTGTTTGAAATTTGGGCAAGTCCGACTCACTCCCAACCTCTGGATAAACTATTGGCTCCAGAGATCCAGGTTGAAGTACAAGCTCAAAGACTACTGAGACTTTTGTCCTTGATAGATTTTGTCTCTTCAACTTGAACGCAATTTGGCCTAGGTGATTTAGAGGTGTTGCTAAGTGCAAATCTGATGCAAGCGTTGGGAACAGCGAGGGGTGTTTGATTAAATCGACAACAGCTTAAGTCGTGAGTGGCTTGCGGCTCAAAACGGGCTGCTATGTGCGTGTGTTATTGCATCATGTTTGCGATAATCTAATGATTATACAACAGTCACCGCACGGGCTACACTTTTGCATGAAATGGCACTACAATCACCATCGTCTTCCAGTTCACCATCGTCGTCTGCGGTGACACTACCGCGGCCAGGGAAGTCTATACTGAAGAAACCTCCTCCACCGCAGCAGTCCTTCTTTTCCCTATCACGACTATCGCGCCTTTTGCCAACGCAGAATGCCTCATCAACCTCTTCAACGAGCTCGGCTAGCTCAGATGAATCCAACCTGAAGCGTGCACACTTCTTTCTTCCGCATCTTGCAACCGTATACCCTATATCGACTGCGACTCCTCCATGTGGACCGAATGTGAAGGAGGACAAGAAGTATGTTGAGGCACGCGAGGCGGAGCGGCGGAGACGGATAGTCAGAGGTGTTTCTTTCGGACCCGCGAGTAGCGAGACAGAGGAGTGGTGGTCAATGGAAAGGGTAGAATCTTTCTATCAAGAGTGCTGCGTAGGGAGAGAGGAGCAGCCCCATCCAGGCATTTCAGCTGCTCTCAAGGTGCGTAGTCCACTCGTCTATTTCCAGCGCATCTCCCTGACCTATCCTCAGAGAGCGTCGGGAACGAATGGCAGAGCGGTTGACCTATCCGGTGTACAACTGACGCAGGGACAAGCGGCAACACTTTCTGACGTGTTCTCGGTGGAATGGGGCTTAAGGAAGCTTTTCCTCAAGGAATGCGACTTGGATGAGCACGTCAGTCCTTATGCTACCTATTCATGACAATAGCGTGACCATCGCATGACAACTAGGTCCTCAAGCCTCTGCTGCACGCACTAACCATCCCTGGGACACTCAGTTTTCTATCCGTCGCGTCAAACCGACGACTTAAGACGCCCGCCTTCAAGCTCATAGGTATTTTCGCGAAGAAGTGCCGAAAGCTACAGTTTTTAGATCTATCGCAGAACTTCTTGGATAAAAAATCTGTGGAGTATATTGGCGCGGCTCTGAGTCCGGCGAACGAGAGCGGATTAGTTTCTCTACGTTTGGACGATTGCTCGCTGCGTCCAGCGGCCCTTGAAGCGTTGGGTAGGTGTCTTCTTGTCCTTACATTACAATTTCTCATGACCTGTTTAGCTCAAGCTGTTCGGACTTCCTCACTTCGTAACATCTCGTTGCGACACAATCGTATTTCGGCTTCAGGTGCTGTGGCTTTAGCTCTCATGATCAAGGACTACCCCGATACCATGCCTGCATCATATACCAACTCCTCTTCCTCATCTAATTCATCCCAACCTGGTACGCCTACGTCATCTCTTTTCAGTGCTCTTTCTCCTCCATCAACACCCATGACAGCCTCTCCGCCACTTACACCGACACGGCAAACTATTTCACTCCCGAATTCTATCGTGCCGCCGCCATCGAGGCAGGCTATTGCGCCCCCACCCACCCATCCTTCGCTCTTACCTGTTCAGACAACATATACACCGTACGTCCCCCGCCGGCGTGGTGTGGTAGCTGGTGCGACTGCGAGCGCCAGGGCCGTTCAGCACGCTTCCTTCTCGCCTAACCCTCTATCGGCCTCTGGTCAGCCAGTGCCTGTCATTACCTCGTCTGCGCAGGGTGGTGTGACGATGAGACACTCAGTGATATCCGCGCCCGCTGCGGCAGCTGCGGGCACCGGAACTGGCTCACATAAAGATCCTTTGCAAGGTCCGAGTGCAGCTCTTTTGGACAAGGTACGCGCCTTGGACTCTCTACCCAGGCTAGGAGAACTACGGACATTGGATCTTCGTGGTAATGACATCCGAGTAAGCATAGCTATGTGTCAGCTGTAAGAAATAGTACTGATCGTGGCATAGAACGGTATTCAATATGTCTCGCAAGTTCTCAAAAGAAACAGAACCCTGAAGGTTCTTAACCTCAGCGAGAACAAAATAGATGTACAGGGCTTAGTTGCGATTGCCGAGTCCTTGGTGAGTGCTTCGCATTAGAGACGCAGTCAATGATCACTGACACCAGTACTAGAAATATAATCTAAATCTGGAAACCTTGGACTTGAGCAGAAATCCCTGTTCTGGTCCCTCGTTGGAGGGTGTTCGTGTCATTCAAAGCCACATTAGTTGAGATCGTTGCTGATGACGCTGTTTTCAGATCCAATCCCTTCGAACGGCATTCACGCTCAACACGTCGCTCAAGCGTTTGTTCTTAGCTTCCACTTCCATGACTTCTGCAGGCGCAATCGCTCTGGCGGAATTCTTGCCAGAATCGGCATCTTTGTTACACCTCGATCTCACTTCCAACAACCTTGACTTAGCAGGCGTAATGGCACTTAGTGGTGGATTGAAAGCCAACCATACCATGCGCTGTCTTGATCTGAACATCCCACCGGACGACGAAGAGTTCGCTCGGTGTGTACAGCCTTATCTATTGAAGTTTCGTTGCTAATTACATTTGGCTTTTTAGTATGTGCCGCGATATTCTGAACACGTGTGTCCGCAATACAGAGGAGGCGGAGCGCAACTCTCAAACCGTGGCCTCCGGTAGAGGCCAAGGGAAAGGTGTTTGGGGCCTGATTGAGGAAAGTGAACTCGCGAAGACCTTCAAGAAGGACGACGTTAAGAAGGTGGGTCGACGTCATTACCGATTTTCTCTGATTGTATTTGCTCATACAATATATAGGTTGAGGGTGACTACTTAACCCAGGCGAAGGAATGCGAGAAGCAACTTCAGGTTCTCTTGTCCAATATGTCATCGTCTACTCCTTATAATCAGTCTCCCGATGATGAGCTGTTGGACAAAGCGAAAGCAATACAAGTGGTCCTGGCGGATGTCATCCAGGGTTCTGATGACCCCACTAAGCTTGAAGAGCTATTCTTGCTGAACGATAGTATCACCTCATTGACGACGAAGGCCGAGGAAGCAATGAAGAAACCCAAGCCAAACGGTCTGGGCATCTACGTCCCGGACAAACCACAGGCAAGTACCCCCAGCGCCTAGTTGTCATTCCATAAACTAAACTTTACGTTCGTACAGACCTCCGAAATTGCAAGCAAATCCAACGGTTCGTTGAAATTACATATCCCAGACAGACCGGATGGTGCGGAACAGAGCGAAGAGGAAGAGGTGGTGCCAGAAACTCCGAAAGTGGACAAAGGAAAAGGACGGGCGAAGCCTGAACCAGAGGTCTTTGAGAAAGTCTTAAGCCCTAGTTTCATGATAACTGGCTCCGACGATGACGAAGACGAGGAAGGAAAGGCTGCCTTCGTGGGCGAACCTGATGAGGCTGTAGAAGGCCCGTCCCCGCTTGACTTGTGAGTGCTTTTATACTGAGTGTCCATGTGAATCTGATCTTTTTTTGCTTAGGTCGAAGGTAATGGTCGAGGAGGAAGGAGAGGTATTCAGGAAGGGGAACGTTCTGCTAGGCCCCGAAGAGATGGAAGGCGAGTTCGATGGGGAAGAGCTTCGCATAGAGGTATGAGTATTCCACTTTCTTCCTTCGTTCCCTGATCTGACACGCTTCCGATGATAGCTGCTTGAGGCTGAAGTCGAGCGACCCCCACCTCGTGCAATCAACGTTGACGAGTTCGGCATGGAGCTTCCTCCACTACCTATGTCGCCAATCGTCGACGCGGATAATGTTTTATCGCCCACTAGTCCTCAAGACCCCGCGGCGAGACCCCAACCGCGTCCCTACCTTCGCCGTTCTCGCTCTTCCTCGTCATCTATCCTTCAAACAAGTCCTACGCTAGGGAAACCAGGTGCGGAGGAGAATGCCATTAAGGGACTGCAATCCCCAGATGTGGCAGCTCCAGGAACTCCTGTACCACCTTCACCATCCCTGGCGCCCGCAGGCCCAGTACCCTACCTCGCCCGACGTCGATCCTCGTCTTCAATGACTTCCTCCCCCGTACCTTAGACCGCATACCATATTGCTCAAATGTCATTTCTCTAAGTTACTTTTGCATTAGGACGACATAACGTATCTCATCCCTGGAACTAATAGTAATATTTGCACTCAGCCAATGAACTCGAATGCTCCAAGGAACTTCATAGTTTGGTTCGCATGAAAAGTATCCAGAAACCGATTGCGAGAGGCGGAGAACGTTCACTGCTATTTTCTGAATCCGCTGCTGCTGCTCGGGCAATTACTCGCGCTCGCCGGGCATCGTCATACATAGTACGAGCTTGAGGAAGACAATGAAGCACAAAATGTAATTTTCAGGATAATAATCATGCTGGGAGTCCCGTTGATCGATAATATTTTCCGTCATCATTTCCAAATTTCATATTTGTTTCTACGTTGAGTTGTCTGTCCTCCTGACCTCCACTCATTGACAATTCGACGCGCGTGATCCATGGTGAAGTTATTCATAGTGGTTTCGACTTTGAGACCCAAATATTGCATTGCATTTCGAAGATAAATTCCTATAGTACAAGGACTAGTGTATGTTCTTAGTTGATGACAAGACTATAGGCAGACCTGTGTACAAATTAAATGTTCCAAATGAGAATCTGTGTAATGGATAAGAAGGAAAACACCTACGTCGTCAGTGTTCCGGTACCCACAGTGGGTTCTGTGCCACCCTGAGCCGTGATGAGATATTGGGATGAAGCAAAGTAGCTGTTCGAAGCAAGGTACTTTGGACAGAGCATATTAGTAAGGACTATCTTCAAGGATGTGGCATTAACATACCTGAAGGAACAGGTTGAGATCTCCGCTGAAGTTCTCGACTACGGAACCGTCGGACGTGAGGAAGGAGAAAACATTATTAGCCCCATTACTTCCGGTGTATAGGTTCCTATTTGCAAGATAAAGTATTAGAATGAGGTCAGATCGCAGTGGGCAATATGATTCAGACTCACCAGGTCGTTCCTCCGATAGAGATGTCCGAAACGCTGGGAACCGGTTTTCCGGAGGCGTCATACGAAGAAGCGATGGGACCTGCGTTGTAGTTTGCAAGCCAGACCATGATTTCGTTCTCGCCAGATCCGCCAGCAGTGGAGGAAGTGAAGAGGTCATACGCAACATCGACGACATAGCTTCCGGAAAGGTCATAAGACCATGACCAGGTTGTCTGAGAAGTTTCAGCTTTTACGCTGTTCATCGATAGAGCCGATAGAACTCACAGGCATGCTGGAGATTGCGCTGACTTGCGTGTTGATGCCTTCGTTGAGCTGGATGTTCGAGAAGCTCTTCACGCCTGTGCCGCCCACCCATGTCCAGTTCGTCGTCCATGAGACAGTCGATCCGTCGAGTGATGTCAGGTGTGAGCACTGGCTGCCGGAAGTTGCACCTGATTCACCCCAGAGGTCAAGTAGCAGGGAGTAGGAGCCAACAGCAACGGAGTCCCATTGTCCGCAGTACACGCTCGTGTCAACGGTGTCGCGGGCCTCAAGAACGGGTGTTCCGAGTGCCGAAAGTATGAATGGCGAGAGGGAAATGAGTGCGGTCAGTGCAAGCATTGTTGAGCGAGCGCAACTCCAGATCGACGAATTCGAGACCAGGGTGAGTAACTTAAGGTACGTACATATCCTTGCTAGACACGTCTACTTTATACTTTCTGAACCCTCGAGGAGGAGGACATTGCTGACGTTGCACTCGCACTTCGACCGAGTGAAAGACGAACGTCTCCACACACTTTCTCCGTGGCATTTCAAACAAAGGATGCCTTGTGTCCATCGAAGTGACTCTGGCGAACGGGCCGCTTAGATGATAATGAAACAAGCCAGAAGTAGAATACGACAGGAAGAACGGGGTGAGCGCATCATTGCTGAATGTGAGGTCTAGTGGTTGCAGAGGAGAGAACGGACCGCGTCATTTTATTGGAAGGAATAGAGACGGTGAAATCAAGGCACGAAATTAGACACATGCAACGGCTATCGCTACCAAAAGTGGTTAGCAACACTAACCAAAAACATATGTCTAGTTTCCGCGAGGTTCTTGAGGACAGAACAAGAGGTCATGCTGTCCCTTCCGCTTATGTTTATGTGGAGCACCTTCATCTTCTTTGAGCGAGTCTTTCCGAGGTTTCACAGTTTCTTCGAATGCAGGTTGTGGGTGGCGGCTTCTGTGCTCGAGCAACATTTTGTTTTAGATGAGCGGTCCGGGGTTGAGCATACGTCAGAACCTAGCGAAGTGCGGTTACATGGAGAGAGTTAAAACAAGGTTAACATCAACACGAAGGGAGAACGTACTGTATCAGAGGTCAATGTCGCCGTCATTGGCATCCTCCTCACAGAGAACAAAATGAAGCAGACGCCCGCACCGGCTCGAGAGCGTGCAATGATACTGTCGTCTCTTCACTGAGAGAGTTAACGTAGCTGTAATATTACTCTACGAGCAAACCGCTGCACTAGCAAATCATATAGCAAATCAGAAACAGTACATTCAAAAGTTCAGCCAGCATGTTGCAGTAATCGACTCACCCCTCGCCATCAAGAAAGCTAGTTTTCTTGAGTGCATGGCTCGTCAGCTTCTTTGACAATCCGACGCAAACGTGAATTACCCTCGCACACAACAGTTTCAACCACGAACCTCGACACATTTACCTCAATGTAACCCTCAAACCCCTCCCATTCTTAAGCATTAACGGTATCCCAGCGTGTTCTTCGGAGCTTTGAACATTGGCCCAGTGAATTAGGGGCACACTGGGTCCGCAGTCCGCATCAAACAAGAGGAATCCAACTGATAAGCCTTCGCACAGGCGAGTGTCGGTGTCCTGGCGTTTTTCGCATTGAGGTTAGAAGCGGAGTCTTCATTTGCGAACCAGGAGCGAACGGGAGTTAAACGGATGGTGTAGTCGCCGCTGTTATACATACAATACTCATCAAACTTGTAAATACAAACAAGAGAGCTGTGGTACGCACCCAAATGCCCATCCTCGTCGTTTCATAGCCCTCCAATCGTACTCAAACATTGGCAAATCAACCAGATGAACAGTAGTGAGGTACTCTTATTGTTTGGCCTACGAGCGAGCGTCTCCTATGAGTCCTATCCTTCATCTTTGATCGCCATATATCGTCTATTCAGGCAGGTCGATCAAAGTAAAATGCAAAGGTCGAGCACAAAGTTTGCGACGTAAATGTCACTGCCAGTGCACGCGGCGTGACCGAGCTCGCGCGCCGACGCGTCGCGATCAAGTCCCAGTAGCGCTACATAGTGCCTTTTTACTCGGCGTCCGAATGCCAGACCAATTGATAGCTATGATAAAAAGCCCGCCACACTTACAGTACATCGTTTGTCAAACTTGGAGCTAGACTATGAGGTGATCGAACTCACCTACCCTATACCGAGTTTATAGAAAGCGACTTGAATGCGCAGATGAAAGATGAAGATCATGCACTTCCGATTGTTGTCAACTCGTATACAAAATGATCGTTCAGATCGCATACAGGAAACTAAACGAAAAAGACAATTTTTTTATAAATCAGATTGACGTTTGATAAATATGATGGGAAAACTAAGTTATGATCATCAGTGAAGAGGAAGGCGTAACTTAAGAAGTGGGATGAGTATAAGAACTGCAACATTAGAAGTGATAAGTGATGGGTTTGAATAATTAGGATAATAAGTTGCCATGACTCGGACCATGACGCCTAAAGCCTTTCGTAAACGAAGGTTAGAAGCATGCTATTGTAACGGTCGGAAGCGACTAGACGCGAGCGGAGCGCTCGCAGATCTTGAGGACGCCAAAGTCTATCGGTGAAGCGCTAACACTTGCTAAGCGCGATGTTTTTTACTGCTGTTGGTGTATTAGTTAGAGATTAGTACAAGGCAAGCAGCACAAGCTCACAGACAAGCAATCAATCATGAAACTACTATGCGGAAGTTCCGAGCCGTTCGAACCGGAGTCGAGTACTTTCCATGCTGCTCGGAACCGTTTGAATAACACCCAGGTTATGAATAACGGGACATTGAGATAAAGCTCGCGTGAGCGACTTGAAGGAGAAGGAGCATGTAGGCACAAGCAACTTACCGAACGTTCGCAGAACAAGACGAAGCAGCTGAAAACGCGTATTCGATAACCTTCACCAGCGCATACAACTGTATGGTCACTGGCATTTTCAATCCAGAACGAAATTCCTTTGCGCAGTTTCCATTCTCCTTTCCACCAAAATCGCCGCACCCACAGTTTCTCCTCCTCATCTCATCCGCAGCACCCTTCCTTTCTACCGTTCCAGATTCATCCCGCCACAGTTTACCAAACCATCCAACACCATAGTTCCCCATGACAATCCCAAACGTACCAAGGGCGCGCAAGCTGATGTCTTTCAGCCTTTCAGCATCTGGAAGAAACGACGTAGAGCTCCCTTGGCTGTATTGGGACAGTGTTTGACATGTCTGCGGAAGATTGGCTTGCATACGAAGCATTGAGAACACGATGGGCAATAGTAGACCGAATCCGAGTTACTCGAAGGCATAGATTCACTTGGACGTGCTGTGAAGAAACAAGAAATATGAAGTTAGCCCCAGACCAGGCTACTTTTTAGTGAAGCGCAAGCAGAAAGTAGCCTGTCTAGCCACTGAGACCCACTGATTACTAATTTAGGCACTGGCAGCAATGTCGCGGCCATTGACTCCGGTCTCTGGAACGCCGTCATCATGACTTCCACTTGGATAACGTCTCGTCGCTTTCGTCTTGCGCATGAAGCACTGCATCTCTGTGGAATTTCCCTTGCTCCCTGCTGTGAACAAGACAGACTAAGAGCTACATTTCGATCGTACGTTTGCGAACTCTTACCGCTTCACTGGCATGCTCGAAAGACACGTCGACCAGACATGCATCGTCTTCGTCGTCGACGGGGAAAGCAGCGCCGGCAATTATGGCTTATGAAGTCTATCCCAGGTATACCTAGTATCGGGGCTTCTCAAGCGTTTATCTTATCAATATTAATCAAGCTCCGCAGTATGTTCGAACCAACTTACGGTGTTATCATGGTAAGGATAAATGTTTGGCTGGTTGTATCTACCTCTCCGATATTTGACTCTATGTCTGCGATGGAATAGACATACGATGGGAGCATGCTAGGATGTGCGCCTTTGACAACGCTTTTGTGTGTCTGCCTCGTGATCGATCACCCTCGATAATCTCCATATAAAATCTTCTGTTGGACTGCGGGACTCTTACCTCTCACCTGGAAATATTCGAACTCGGTGTCATCACTACTGCTCATGTGCTACTGCTGTCGATTTTGGCCGAAGTCTGTCCTGCACGACCTAGGAATTCGACAGCCAACATCCGCTACCGCATCCTCTCTGCTTTGCTCTACTTCTGCATTCGACTACCTTCATCCTGTGGTCTATGTTGTGGGAGACACTAGTCGAAAGGTCTCAATCGCGCCGCGGAAACTGGATCCTGGAAGGTGAACAGTGTAGAAAGCAAATGAATGAATGTGACTAACTCTTTCTTTAGCAAAGATATCCATCCTTCAAGCCCAAAGAGCAAGCTAACCGGCAGGCCACTGCGAAAATTCATTGCAGATACTATCACTTGGATCAGCTTCTCTCAGTCATCGTCGTCGTCGGCTGGAAATTACTAGTAGTTGAAGAGTTTTGCCAGTCAGGACATGTACTCTATCCCCAATCTGCGCATCCATTCATATATATGCTATATCTTTCTCTGATACCCCCTTAACTTGAAGCCTAGTATTTCGCTGTTAATTTTCCCTATTCAAGTAGTAATTTCCATCTGTGCGTATGCTCCGTGTCTCGCTGCTTTGATTTGAACCAATTTTAAAACGACACCATGACAGGGGTCCTGGCAACAGAAGCAACCTGAATTACCAAGGGCTAAGAGCTTGACGAATGCAGTAACGGTCGGCAAAGAGCTTGACATATGGGGAAGGGCAGCGAAGCAATGCTGAGACTCTACAAAATAAGTCCTCCCGTAATAATTCTTTATTCAACCATCCTTCGGAGTCCACTGATGGTGATCTCGCTAGTTTTCATCAGACTGCCAGTCGCTTCATGTTGGCAAGTGGATATATTCGTCTGATTTCCTACTTCGGCGCTTGCGCGGTAGATCGGCAATCTGTAGGTGTCGTGCTCGTGTTTTATCATCACCAATAACCCCAGGGGTTTGGTTTAAACTAAAGACAGGATTTTCGACAATTTTGGTAGTAATTATTGGTAGAAATTGTGACATTGGTAGTAAACATTGGTAGTTAATATGCTTTTGGTAGTAATTAGTGGTAGTAACTGCAGCCGTGGTAGTAACTTGTGGTAGTTAATATACTTTTGGTAGCAATTACTGGTACTTATTGTTGGCACAAACTAGCCTCGTGACCAGGCCAAGCTACTTTCTTTATACGGCTTGCGGAGCAAGCACAGCGTAGCTGGCCTGGTTTCCAAGGTTTTCGATTACAGGAAACTTGCAGGGAGTTTGAAATTAATCCAAATGTAGTAGTGATTTCATAGGCTCCCCTTGAATTCCAAAAATAGAGTTTGATGTCGTCATGTAAATGTAATTTAAAAACTAACTTCAATCCAAGATGTCGCGGCCGCAGACAGCTACATAGCCTACAGCAACTAGTAGTTGGCTATGCTCAACTAATGCTTCTGAAGGCTTTTGCTATATTTTGTTGCATTTTTAAGCTTTAAGCATTAGTTTCATTGAGTAGTCTATCATATTTATTCCAAGTGACTTGTGTATACGAAGCCTATATGCACACTTGCGGCCGGGTGGCGTGTGTCAGGTACACCTGCGTCATTCGGCGGTGGCAAGCTCCATTATTTTTATTTTTGTCTTAGTCATTACAACAACTGGGTCTGCTACTATATTTGTATTATAATTCAAACTCCCTGCAAGTTTCTTTAAATCAAAACCTTGGAAACCAGACCGGCTACGCCTTCAGAGCAAAGCGACCCATATAAGTAGCCTGGTCTGGTTACGAGACTAGGCACAAACTATGATTCGGTCGTAATCAGTGGTATTTATTTTAATATAGATAATTGGTACAATTGTAGGTAGTAATTACATTGTAGAAGTACGAATACAAGAAAGAAATCACATTAAAAGGGTTTTATGTATTATATAGCGCTGTCAGAGCCAGCTTGTCCCCGCCACGAATGTCTGAGCAAATCATGGGGAATGCATTGAATAGCAGCTTCTGCATCAAGATTTGAGCATCTCAGCGCATCCACTTCTTCAGGCTCACTGCATCACCAGTCGGAGGTCCTAGGTTTTCGTTGGTAGGCGACAATGCAGGTCGTATTGCCGCGGCCGTGTTCTTGAGTTCAGGGACAGAGCGAACCGGTACAGAGAGCGGGTCCACTCCATCGTCTTCGGTAGATAAAGGTCCTACGATAGGCATACTTGGAGTTGAAACATCTGACAGAAGTGTCAAATTGTTATCTCCGTCTTCAGGCAAAGGCATGTTGCAAGGGTCGACGCTGTACTTTATTTTCTTAGCATAGGCAGTCGCAGGCATAGATCTGGTCAGAGAGGCACGATGATTAACGCCACCCGGGTTGACTGGGGTATTGGTTACAGAGTGTACAGTCATGATGGTTACTAAGACATATCGTATAGTTGATTTCGGCGGCTCCTCTTCAAGGAACGTTGGCGACGAAGCTTCAGTAAGAACAAATACTTCATCGGTAGAGACTCATTGGCCAACTTACCATGAATGAGCACAAACAGATAATCGTTGATAGGCATCAGCGTTAAGGCGTGTATGAGCCACTGAGCTTGATAGATTGACGTGATGCTGTATGTCCTATGTGTATGAGAATGTGTCAAGTCCGATTGATGATGCTTGGTATTTGAAGTCTTCTAGCCGTCTTGAAGCTGAAGTCGAGTCTGTTGAAGGGCAGTCCGAGGACGAGAACGAACGGTTCTTGTCCTTCACAGTAATCAGTCGCCGAGAATACAATCCGAGAGTCCAGAGTAACAGGAGTGAGTGAAGCCGAAGCCAAGTCAGCGTTATATTACACTTGGGCCTCCCTGCCAGTGCGCGCTCACGTCAGGTCTACCTCTTGAACCAAGAGCTGCAGCTGATCGAGCTTCTTTGCAAGGAAACTGCAGATGATGAGGCGCTGTTTCGAGGTATGAAAGTCTCCGAGCGAGAACGCAAAGAGCTTGAGTACAAGAACGGATGGCGGAGGAGCGGATGTATGTTGTCGACTATTCGAGGGGCAACCGATGCGGAGTAACGCGGATATCAGGGTAAGGAAGGAAAGCGGGAGGGAAAAAAGGGGGAGCGAATGCAAGTACTAGTAGTAGTATGTACGAAGAGGGCAAGGATATGGAGGAGAAATTAGCAGATAATGGAGGACATAGGGGCTTAAGAAATTAAGACCGAGAGGAAAAGTATAGAAATAGCGTAAAAGCCATATGAAAAGCTAAAAGAAGGGAAGAAGAGCAGGTATGCACAATAAATGTAAGACCCTGAGCAAAAAACGGTTTCAAAAGTGATTTGATCCGCGGATCGGAGACATGGGATTGGTCAATTTGTGATTTGTAATGCTTACTTGCTGACAATTCGATAATTTTTTCGCGGCCACACATCCCTCTACTACGCTACGCTTCGTGGCGGGGATTGTCTTATGTCCCAGTTTAGGGTGGGTCTCGGTGTGTGTAAAATTACCAGTTTGGGTAAAACCGGCACCGGTGATCCACCGGGAACTTGAACCGGAGTAAGCAAATTTTTCAAGTCCGTAGTCTGCCTTCCTCCCGTCTATCCTCCCGCCTATACATCCACCTCTCTCAACGCCTCCTCCTCCGCCACAATCGCGTCGCCACCCGCTCATCCATCAACAACTCCGGCCCTCGGTGCAATCCACGTCTGCGCTCACGTGTGCCTCAACAATATCTTCCTTTCCCATTCAACAAAGATATGCAGGCAGACGTCCGCGCATGAGCGTACCTGGTAGGACGTGCTGGGAAGGCCAAAACCGGAGGTGGGATCTGGTCAGGAGAGGAGGAAGGAGATGTGGGAGGTTGTGGTGCTCGTGCGACCCAAGGTGAGTGGCTTCGGGTTCGTTTTTTTGATAGTATTATGGTCTGGCTCATCCTTAACTTCATTTGTTTCAGGTCGTCGCAACTTACCTCCTCAACCTCGCCTCCACTCCCCATTCGCGACACTACTGCAGAGCCCATGCTGCAGGCCGCTTCCTTGCCCATCAACATTTATTCTGACGAGAACCAGCCATATGACGTCAACTTCAACAAACCATCTACTTGTCGTCAAATTTCTCGGGTATTATCGACAGCTTGCGCCGTGCTGTATGGAGTGTGGACAGGAAGAAAGAGGTGGACGTGCACCGTGGGCAGGGTGAGGAAACTTGTAGATGATTGTAGAATATTCATGTATTGGCATTGAGAGTATAATGATAATAAATAATGATGTTATCCACTGGTAGTAAATATTGGTAGTATCTACAGTTTACTGATACTGTAAACTGGTAGTAATAGATGAAACGACCCGCAATTACTACCAAAATTGTCGAAAATCCTGTCTTTGGTTTGAACCAAGCCCATGGGGTTCCTGTCATCACAACCTACTGTTGGACTGTTGCGCTCGTGCAATCGGCGCGTTGCGTACTATACAACTGGTAATTTACATTAGAAGCACCGGAGAGGTTTGGAGACACTGTACGAATTAAAATTGTTCTCTACAATAAACTAATTTCTTTCTTCTCGACTTTGGTGTGTGCAAAGTCGTTCAAACCCACTGAGGACTATTTGTCAAGCTCATCTCGATTATTGTCACCCGCCTTGACACAGGCACGACTATGTTGGATCGAAATGATTCTAAGCGTTGATTCACCTGTCTCCTGTGATTTAAATACAATCCTCATCTCCTTTGGAATACGGGCCACCGTGAACTCTGCACATAATACCAATGCGTCATTTCCCGCGCCTGAGCTTCTCCTGTGTACGTTTGTCTGGTCCACTCTGATTTTGAAGAGTCGTCTCAAACTCTGAGAAAGCTTCTTCTGACTATCCCAATCCGGGGCTATTTGCAACTCCTCTCCCCAAGACTTTCGCGCTTCACGAAGCTCCTGGAATATCCTCCATCTGTTTGGGAAAGCACCTTCACTCTCGAGTTCTTCTGGCTCCCTAGCCTGCCTAAAGTCTGAGGTCAAAGCACTTTCATCGACAATAATCCGACGAGCACGGTTGAGCGAGTCCCACAACCACTTTCTCCGGATCGGCCTCAAAGAGTCTTCTTTATTAACTTCCAGCCATCTCTGCTCGTCCCTCTGCAGAGCATTATAGTCGGCTCTGGATGTCGATTGACTGAGGATGATCTCCCTTTTAAGACAATACAAGGAACCGAGGACTCGACTGGCCCGCTTGTCCGCTTCCGAGCAGATATGACGCAATACCTTGTCAAACTCCAAATCCCTACCCAGTTTATCGCGGATCCTTCTCGGGAAGCATGTCGATACGGATGAGCGGAATCTGCGTGCCTCCTCTTGTACATTTGGAAAGAGTTTTAACGTTTCTTCCCTAGGTAATGAAGAACATCACACAAGTACACACATTTATGATTATCTGCGTTATCTGAGGCAGCGAGTTTCGACTTACTCACGAAATAGACTTGCGATAGTGAGCCCGAGCCTCATCGACTTGGCTGACCTCAATCCCCCTTGATGCATTTGCTTCCACAATAACAGTCGAGATAGCTGTTGGAACCATTGCATTTGAGACGATATCAACAATTGCGACTGCCTCCGATTTTCCGCTGAAGCTGAGATGTCACGGGCACCATTAAGATCGTTGTCCCACACTGAGCAGGTGGATTTAAACAAATGGATCAAGAAGACAATGACGTAGAAGGCCGCTTCAACAACCTCATTTACTGAGGGATTTCCCCACCCGGTCCAGTCCAAGAAGAAAATGCAGCGCACGGACTCTAAGAGAAGGCCAGTCGCATAACAGATATCATTTGACATATTATTCTTGTTGCTACAAACGACGATATCCGATATCAGTACTGTACTTCCCATAGAGAGAATGAGACGATGAGACTATGACAGACCTTAGAGCACGCAGTCGATTATTAAGTTCACCCCTAATCTTGCGAGCAAATGCTAATGAGGGCATTATCTTCCCCCAAGGTCCGCTGGTCATATTCGCAAATTTGTATATCAAGTGTAAAGCGTTGTTATCTGAACCAAGGCTAGGCGACTTTGGCTGCAGTAGCATGTTCGGAAGGGTGCGTGAAGTTTCTGAATAGAAGCCGAATAAGAAGGAGTTATGAGAGCTTAAGCAGAGTAAGCTAGCTAAGGCGATAGCTCGTCCGTTCATGGACTGTGAACTATCATCAAACCAGTTGTTAACTATATCGATAACTTGCATATGACCTATAATGCTCACTTAGCTCGACGAATTATTGTATTTAGACCATAAACAATGTCCGACCCGAATGGAAGATCTGATATCAATTCCACTGAAGAATCGGTAGGGTATTGCCGTAGATCCTCCAGCATGTCAATTCCGTTGCTACTGAACATCTCGATTATATGTTGAAGAATAGTCTCAGGTGGGAGGTACGGAAGTTTCATGCGATTTATCCACTTCTCCACTCTTTTACCAAAGTATTGGTAGATATATATGTCCATGATACGTCCTGTTCCCGGATTGTTGTCCATTGTCGCCATTGTAGAGAATGATTCGATAGACGACTTGTCCGAAACATCGTCAAATTTGCCCGTATATCCATCGCTCTTCTCCGTCACGCGCGCCCACACAGACGCAGCGTCAGACGGAGGTATTGGCAATAGAGCGAGCCCATCGAATGCAATGGAATTTTCGAGTGAGTCGCCTCGGTGTCTACGTTTCTTGGAGGACACATGTGCGATAAATCGACCAAAAGCTCTTGGCATTCTACGTGCAGAATTACGCAGGGGAAAGTGCGCGCTTATAGTGGATGATATGTGCAGACTAAGCAAGGGCTTGTACACTCAATAAAGAGACTCCCGTCGCCATTATATAGCTAGCAAACGCAAAGACGCTCTTCAGGGTTTGAGTATACGCGGAGGTAAGGGCTCAATACACGTTCTTCACATACCTCAATCCTGATCATCATACATTCAACGCGCGCTTCAAGGGAAACACTAGTTCATACGTGAGGGAATGAGCGTCATCTATTCTTGCCAATGATGAACCGGAATTGTTGGGCAAGGTATCTGCGTACGTCAAAGGCCTGTGTCAAATATGATACCGTGGACAGCTGGGACTGTGACGCAACGAGTGCAGTTTGTCGTATCTGAACTTCAGTAATATTTCCAAATGGCAGCTTTAGAGTAAGAATACCTGTTAGATAGTAGGGAGGTGTGGAAGACCACTGGCAGGCCGATGATCGTCCGAAAAAAGTAGTGATCGGGGCGAGTCATCGTCCATTTGTCAATCGTTTTACATCCTGCCAAGGAAGGGAGCATACAAGCTTGTACGTCCCCCATTTGTGCCCTTGAGCGTCCATGATAAGCCAGGGACCACGGCGTAACTGTATTGAACGTCATTCAGCCTTTCATTCTGATATTTCATACTTGAATGTTCGCTAACTCACCTTCAAAAGCGCAATAGCGCGTTCAATTAAAGTACAATAATGTTCGATTCTCCCGAATACGATTGCAGTAGTTTCACGCGGGCGATAGAAGCTGTTTACCAGCAATAGAGAATGTTAGAGATGCTTTAAGACACTAGACAAGCCTAGAGCGAGATTCTATACCCGCTGCAATTGCCCATAACGTTGACCTAAACTTGGCAAAAAAAAGTTAAATTACCAGATCCAATATGGATCCAGAGAGGTAGTCTTGCTTACACTTTTGCTCCCTCTGATCTTATTGGAGTTCAATGGCGGCAGTGTACGCGTTGGGAGGACGGCGAGGTTGGGTGGTAAATCTGAAAACGCAGCTCTGTGTGAGTGAGAGATGATAACCATTTATGGAAATTGCCGAACTCTGGCACCCTCTGACAGCCTACCACTGGCAGTTCGGACTGAGTGTGAATTTGATCCATCATTCGTGATTCCGCCACTATCAGGATTTATATTCCACAACCTATACTATATGAAACTACTCCGCAGATTGGCATGGTAATCGCGTTGTATTCAACCAGAAGCAGGGGTTCGCACCTTCTTCGCTACCCCATCTGTCGCCTTGCTGCATAGGCAGCGCTATGTCGAACAGCTTGCCAAACGATGCACAAACCAAGATGCAATGAATGCGGAAGTGAGTTCAGCTCGGTGTATAATATGAAGAGACATTTTGCGTCCCGGCATACGAGTGATCAGTGCGTATTTTCTGGCGAGCGCTTGACGTTTACTCATAACAATTCTCGTAGTAAGCACAAATGCGAGTACGAGGGATGCAGCTTCAGTAGCGTTCAACTGAGTAACTTGAAGACGCATGTGCAATCAAAGCAGTTAGTAACCTATATCTTATCGTAACTAGGAAGTTGGCTCAGCTATCGCGGTATTCTGTAGCGAGAGGACCAAACCTCACCGATGCAAGATAGGAGACTGTACCTCGGAGTTTCCGAGAATGTCAGCGTTGATTCGACACGAGAAGGAAGTTCATAAGCTGGATCCTCGCAGACAACGTATGAGCTCCGCTGAGTTGTACGGCGCTCGGGTTGAACGCACCTGGTCATCACGGGTTGTAGTCGCGGATGAAACTTCGGGTCCCAGTGATAGGGATGCCCCTTGGCCGGGCGCCAATGACTCCGAGCTTGAAGGCGCTCCATCTATGGATAATATGCCACCTAATTCTGCACTCAAAGCTAATGATCCTCATCCATCGGACGGCACTACTTCTACATATTCTAATGCACAGATACCCAGCGAAGACCATTTCGTAGTTCCTTCATTGACCGAAAACTCGGACGCCTTTTGGTCAGACATCACATCAGTTGCTTTCTATCCATCGGTATTTCCCCATCATGAAGCGGAACATCTTCTTAACGCACAGCTCCTATATCAATGGTATCTTTCTTCTCCCCTTCCTTTCTTTGATGAAAGTCGAACATTACCCGATATCTCCTTTAGCGTCAACGAATATAATCCCACCGACTCAGTCTACTATGACTTCACTGGCATGCCGTTTCAATCCTCAGATTTGTAGGGCACTTGCAATAAGACATTCTTGTTTTGGGGCCTCTTTGGCATAGTTCAAAATTTGATCGTTAAGCTACACATCTTTATTTTATGCAGTGCACATTTCCAACACCTCCTCACAATGATATGTTGATGTTTTTTGTTACACATACTGTACAAATAGCCTCACATTGAAGGTCAGCAAATGTGGATGATTGAATACTTGTTTAAAGTTTATTAGGGAAGTCGTCCTAGTTGACTACAAGGCTGTAGGCCGTTCTAAGAAATAGATGAAAGTTAATAAAGACTTTATTAAATTCGAAACGAAACTTACGTTGTCAGCGTGCCAGTGCCAACGAAAGGTTCGGAACCACCCTGAGCCGTGACAAGGTATTGACTTGCATCGATGTCGCCATTCGAAGTGAGGTACTAAAACAAGATGTCAAGAAAGTAACTCATCTACGAAAACTTGCGATTTACGCACCTGGATGAACAAGTTGAGATCCCCGCTGAAGCTGTTGATCACAGAGCCATCAGCTGTGAGGAATGAGAACACATTGTTGTACCCATTGCTCCCGGTGTACAGGTTCCTTGGGTCAGTATATCAGTGTCAGGAGGCTTGCGTATAATGATACTTTTGACGTACCAGGTCGTTCCGCCGAGGGCAATGTTTGAGACGGTAGGGACAGGCTTTCCAGAAGCGTCGTACGAGGAGGCGATAGGGCCTGCATTGTAGTTGGCAAGCCAGATCATAATCTCGTTCTCACCAGATCCACCGGAAGTGGAGGAAGTGAAGAGATCGTATGCAACGTCGACAGTGTAGCTTCCGGAGAGGTCATAGGACCATTCCCAAGTCGACTATAAGTGTTCGAACTTTAGGATTTGTCTCTTTCAATCATTAACTAGAGATAGCAGTGCTTACCGGCAAGCTGGAAATTGCGCTGACTTGAGTGTTGATCCCCTCGTTGAGCTGGATGTTCGAAAAACTTTTCACGCTCGTTGAAGCACCAGCCCACGTCCAGTTCGTTACCCAGGCAACGGTCGAGCCGTCGAGTGACGTTAGGTGCGAGCACTGGCTGCCTGATGTTGCGGCCGATTCGCCCCAGAGATTGAGCAGCAAGGAGTATGGGCCCGCTGCGACGGAGTCCCATTGTCCGCAGTACACGCTCGTGTCGACTGTGTCGCGGGCCTCCAAAACGGGAGTGCCGAGAGCTGAGAGGGCGAATGGCAGAAGAGAGATGAGCGTGGAGATTGAAAGCATCATGAGTGCTGGCAAGCCTGTACCGACGAGCTTTTAGAGCTGAGTGATTAGCCTAAGGTCCTTGTCAGATCAGACTCGCGATTTATACTGTCGCGAGCTCTCGAAAAGTTGAACAAGGCTGACGTTGCACAATCGCCATATCCACACTTTTTCCGCGACATTGAAGAGCTAACGAGCGCTGTGTCCAAGCGGCCCGCTGAGTTCATGAAAGGACTTGAGAAGGTAGGACATAGTAGAGAGAACGTCTGCTGTTGCATATGAGATCTGGTGGAGCATAAACCTATTCGGGGTGTAAACGGTCCGCGTAACTTGCGCAACATGAAATCTCGAAACATGGTGACGACGGGACCGGTGAAACCAAGGCACGGAATTGAGAAGAACATAACGCTGTCGCTACCGAGAACGAATAGCAACGCTGCTGGGATTCGTATGTCATTCTCCCGCGATGACCTTGAGAACATGACAAGAGGTCATGTTGTCTCCTCGGCAGAAGGGGTTGTGGAGTTAAAGTATATTTTGAAACCGAGTCTTTCCGAGGTTTATACAGCGAGTTCATATAACGTTTTTGCTGAAGTGTCAGATTCCTTTGGTTGTGAAGGATATCAGAGTCGTGATTTCGAGATAGCCTCTCTGGAAGACGATTTCGGATGAAGGCGGGCCGCTGAGAGTCCGAATCGAGCGACAAATGGGCAAAGAGGCATGAAGTATGTAAAAGACACTGTCACTTCAAGTGCAGGGTGTGTGAAGTTAGTGACTACCGTCTCTCGTGGGTGAAAGGATGCAATATACCTGCTCACAGAGCAAAGTCGTGGTTCAGTCCTAAACGTTTGTCGTTATTTGACTTCCGAAGTTCATATTATACTTAATTTGATTTACTGTAATCTCCTGCACCATAGTCGTCAAGACGTACTCGCGTGCACTGGAGCTACGCGGTATTTGATGTTCATTAGTATCTCTGCAAATACGAGTGAAAGTGATACATACTTATGTATCTGTTACGAACTTGAGGCATGCATATTTGTTGAGCGAATCCCTTCCGTGGGGTTATATTTAAATCGAGGTCTCGGCAATGTTCGGCATGCTAAAAATAGGAGCACCACCCGTACCTAACACTTCGACGTCACTGTGCGTCACTTCTGACATACTTGCAGGTACTGCATCTGAAATCATATAAGTAGTTCGCTTTGAAATAAAAGTCAGTATAGCAACACTTGTGCATAAACCACTACGAACTCACCATTGTCAATTTTTTTCCAATGTCAACAGCTACCGAAAGTAACACACCTCAGCCATACGCGCAGGGTACATACAGTACACCTAACGTAGGTACTCCATCGCACGGTCTTGTACAACCGGGGCAACAGAATGAAACACACAGCAGCACAACTGGACTCCAGTCAAATATGCTAGACAGTCAATCACAATCACAGATTCATTCGTCGTCACAGTCGCAGCGGAGCACGAATGACCGAACGCCAGCAACCGTGCCCGCGAGTTCGCAGCCTGTCCAGACTCAAGATCAGAATGCTTCTAAGAAACAAGAGATTGGGCGCGAGCAGCCAGCGGAGGAGGAAGGCGGAGCAGCTCGTGGAGAAAGTGCTGGGCAAGGAGCCCCTACGGAGCCCGAAGGAGGTTACCCGGAGCAGATTCATGCTGGACATCTGGACGGTGTTGGCCCAGAGTATGCTTCCGCGAACCGCGTTGTAAGTCTTCTTTTGAGATCAAAAAATGTGACGTGAAGCTAATTGTGTTCTGTAGACAATGGGCGAGCGTATCCAAGGGTTGAAGGAAAAGGTGAAAGGAACCATCAAGCGTGACCCTGGTCTGAAGCAACAAGGCCAAGAGCGAATGACTGGTGAACTCAAGAGGAAGCAGAAGGAGAAGGTACGTCCTTTCTCTGGTAGTGATGCCTTGCAGGTTTTGACAGCTTTGTATCCTTCAGGATGAAGGAACAGATCCATTCGAAAACCCTGAGGATGAGAAGAAGGACAAGGAGGACGAGGAACCAAAGGATGATGTTGCATCACAAACATCTAAGAAGCGCAGGTCAGAAGTGGATACGGATGAAACCGAGGCTGGTATGAGATTTCTGCACTTTCCGTTTAACGATAAGTTGATTAACTGGGAGGTATAGGTACAACTGCGAATCCTAGTTCGCATCCGACTGACAAAGGAGCACATGAGCAAGCCGCGAGTGTCAAGCCCGAAGGTGCTGGTAGCAATGATGTTGAGATGCGAGCAAGGAACAAAGCCGAGGACGGTCAGTCGCTAACCCGCAAACTCTGATATGAACATGAACTTACCGTCGGTCCCACCTCCAGCGCAAATTAGCAGCTCATAATTAGTTTATACCTCAATGGACTCTTGTGGATGTACGTTAATGAAATGGCAGAAGGAAATCTAAATGTAATGTTTGGCAGTCTGGACTTCTCTTTGAGCCTGAATTCAGTGCCAAATGTCACCAGCAATAACCAGAAGTAGTAGATGTACTATGGTAAGAGGAGAGCGCACCATAAAAACGACAAAAAAGTGCTTTTAGACGAAGTACAAGCATGAACTTCAAAAAATAGGTCCAAGATGAAAATATCAGTTTAGTAGATGACGTAATCATTACTAGACGTATACGCGTCCAGGTTACGCGTCGTTCACTTTCGAAGTTGCTGGCGAGCGTTAGAGTACGCGTGCACCTGTTCCTCACCTTGTTCTTCTGTTCGTCCTTCATACCCATCATTGTCATAAACCAAAAGAAACAAAGGCAGTCATCATGGTAAGAGGACTGAAATGCATTCGCAAACGGTGGTATCTAATGGCTTTTATAGTCGATTATGGAATATAATGGAGGGTCCGTGGTGGCCATGGTGGGCAAGGATTGTGTTGCTATTGCCTGCGATTTGCGGTTGGGAAACCAGGCGCTGACGATTTCTTGTGACCATGAGAAGGTGTGTCCAAGCTACTGTCTATATTGACGACACTCTAAGACTTTATGTTCCACAGATCTTTCCTGTAACAGACCGGATATTCCTAGGTCTGCCTGGTCTTGCTACTGATGTCGCCACCTTGTGCGTTTGTCTGGGCTTATGTCGGTTGAGAATGCCAACTCACGTATTATGCACAGACGAGAACGCTTCCGGTACCGGGTCAACATGTACACAATTAAAGAAGAGCGAGAAATCGAACCCGAGACGTTCGCGCGCCTAGTTTCGTCCACACTGTACCAACGACGCTTTGGGCCCTACTTCGTCGAGCCCGTCGTCGCAGGCATCTCGAAGACCCCGACAGGCAAAATTGAGCCCTTCATCGCCGCGACGGACCTCATTGGATGCCTGAACTTCGCGAAGGACTTCGTCGTGTCCGGCACGGCGAGCTCGAAGCTGTTTGGTGTTGCTGAGGGCTTGTGGGAGCCTGATCTGGAGCCGGAGGATCTATTCGAGACGATCTCGCAAACGCTGCTCAATGCGGTGGACCGTGATGCGTATTCGGGTTGGGGTGCTTTGGTACATGTTATGTGAGTGCCCGGTCATTGCAACTTGTGCAGTTTGTGATGTTCGTTCTGCTGACGAGCGTGCTGTTCTCTAGTACATATGATAAAGTCATCACTCGCACGCTGAAAGCGAGGATGGACTAGAATATTTTTCATGTGTATTTGATATCTTTCAACTGATCGCTTTTTCTGGCCTTGAATCATCCGCAAGCGCACCGAGTTCCAGGTCCATGATGTACCAAGTGAATGACGGAGAGACCCCACTAACTCACTCAACTTTATCATCGACACCTGCATCGCATTTGTTCTGGTGCTTTAGGCCGTTTGCAGTGCTTGTATGGTCGTGGAAGGTGTTTGTATGACCGACAAAAGTATTGAACACGATATGAGATGGTTAACCAATTTCCTCTACTTGCATTTTGTCTATGACATTCCCACTATGTAGGAAAGGATGAGTATATCGCAATATAAGAAATGTTAGGGCCATGCAGAGAATTCGTACAGTGGCGGTCTTCATATGACTTGAATGTTCCCTGTAATTACTCATGCATTCAATGGTGACGAAGAGCACAATGAGTTCACTTTCAGACATCATCCATGGTCATCGACTGTACAGCGTCTTCAAAGGGCATCTTCGGCTCATTCTCTACACACGACTGGCTCCGGTTTCCATCTAGTTCTCGGTGAAACAATCCCGGGCTTCTAAGGACCAAGACGCGGATGGGCTTTCCCCGCCTCTAGCGAGAGATGCACCTCTTCCTGCGAGTGTTGTAACCGAGGGCTAGGATCCTTGGAAACTATCACTCCGCCCCGACGTATACCCATGTAATGCAGCGTCGAAAATCGCTGAATTCGCCCTACGTCGACCTACCCTCGAATAGACCAAGGAGATGTACTCATTGGAAAGGTCGGATTACCTGGCGAGTATAAGCTCATCTCGTAGATTGCGTGGCGGAAAGTCTTGATGGTGAGAGTGTGAGATATGCACTGCCAGTGTGCGGCGGTCAATGTTCGTGATCAAAACTAGCGTCACAAACACGATGTGACTTCTGCGTGACGGACGCGCTTAACGCCCTCGCGTATGAAAGAGCCGGAGTCGTCTCTATGACTGTCCTTCACTTCTGACTTGATACTTACATTCATCCACGCGATCTCTCTTTTTACATTGTCTTGATTATCGCCACTTCTAAGCTATACATTACTGAAAAACTACAAAACGACATCCTGGACACATGTCCGCTCTTAAACACCCTCGTGTTGTTGGTAAGAATGCGTTCTGAATGACAACGTTTTCAGGTTGAAATAATAGTCAAAATCTACACAATAGGATTCCAGCTGATTGAGCGCATTGGCGGAGGAGGCTTCTCTACGTTAGTACTTCGAACTATGGAGAAACGTATAACGAAAGATTAATCCAGACCTCCGTGATAAAGTGTCTACAAAGCGGTTAACTTCGAGTCTCAGAGAGTAGCGGCATGCAAAGTAATCGCAATCACCTCGGATACGACTTCCCATGACCGGAAGGTACTTGATAAAGAAATCCGGGTACACTCCGCAATGAAGCATGTCAATGTGCTCGAATTCTTGAACGCCGTTATTGTCGAGAACGACGGGCGAACGAAATATTTCCCGGGAATTTACATGCTTCTTGAACTAGCTAGTGGAGGCGATCTTTTTGACAAAATTGGTAAGTAGACGAGCTCTTACGATGAAAAGCTTGAGCTCACTTTTACTCTGGCAGCCCCCGACGTTGGAGTTGAAGAGGATGTCGCTCATTTCTATTTCAACCAGTTGATTGATGGCTTAGTGAGCAACTG
Source organism: Trichaptum fuscoviolaceum (assembly GCA_910574455.1). Lineage (NCBI taxonomy): Eukaryota > Fungi > Basidiomycota > Agaricomycetes > Hymenochaetales > Trichaptaceae > Trichaptum > Trichaptum fuscoviolaceum. The sequence continues at coordinate 1,922,986 of CAJSYZ010000012.1, read as the reverse complement.
CTTTCTTTCATTCTGATATTTTCAAGTAGGTACTTGTCTGACACGACCGCAGCGATATATCCACGGTCAAGGCGTTTGCCATCGTGACCTCAAACCCGAAAATTTGCTACTTGATGTGGCCGGCCGACTCAAGATATCTGACTTTGGACTATGTTCCGTATTTCGACACAAGGAATCAGGGAAGGTTCGTCTCTTAACCGAGCGCTGTGGAAGTCTTCCGTATGTAGCTCCCGAGGTGCGTAGCCTTCTACTATCCATGATCTATACGTACTTGACCTTCGTAGTTAAATTCCGACGCGCCTTATCAAGCAGAGCCCGTTGACATTTGGGGAGTAGGTGTCATCCTATTCACTCTTTTGGCTGGAAGTAGGTGCTAGTCGTATTGATTTGTCTTGTTTTGCTCACATCGAACGTCAGATACACCTTGGGATGAGCCTTCTGGCAGCAGCGCTGAGTTTCGCCGTTATGTTAGAGGCGACATATTCAATGACCCTCCTTGGAATCGCATCGGACGGGACGCATTGTGTAAGGAACGCATGTTCTTTCTAGACTATCTACCAAACGTGCTGATATTTCTAGCGTTGATTGTTGGAATTTTAAACGTTGATCCACAAGAACGCATGAAACTTAGTGACATCGCATCACATCCCTGGTGCATGAGGTGCGCTGCATTCAAATCATACTAAGTAGTGTCTATAACTTGCACTTTGTTTTAGACCAAGCCAGATTGCTAAAGATGGCGGGGCTGCTCTCGCACAAAAGCTAACACAGTCTCTTCACGATACCGGGGACATCGCCATTATAGACCCACATTCATTAGCGAGGTGAGACCTTTACTTCTTCATCGTCGATTAAAATTCATTGCTTTCCTTCAGTGCCCCGCAACAAGATCCGGACGGAGACACTATGATGATGTCCGCCACGCTCCAATCACAGTTCACACAATCACTTCTTCTCTTCGTGAGTCTCGACCACGACGAAATTCAGAACTATAAGCTGACTTCGCCCATAGTCTCAAACTCAGTCCGGCAAACGCTACACGCCGCATCTGACCCGTTTCTACAGCAACTTATCTCCTAACGATCTCATGAACCTCATTGTTGAGGCGATGCAATCTCTAGGAGTGAAGTCCAAGGCAGGCCCTCCTGACCCATCCTCCCCTGGGCTACTTCGCTTGCGCGTTGGAGGTTTTGACCGGCGCAAGGAGATGTTCAAAGGCTGGGTGGAGGTCGAGACTTTCACTTATAGAGAAAACGAAGGTAGCTTCTGCGTTATGCAGAGGGATCAGGTATGTTCGTTTACGCTATTATAACTCAGCTATGCTCATTCTTTGCCAGGGTAACCCTATCTCATGGCGACAGTTGTGGAAAGCATTAATCAAGTCGCCAGAAGTTCAGCCATATGTGCTGAGGAGATAAGCCAGAACGACGGATAATATGAGTTCTGAATGTATTATAGTTTGAGATCTATTGTGTTATAAACTAAGGTGAACTGTCCTTGTGGTTTTCATCTCGGTTCAGTACGATCGCTGCTTTGCCTGACTGCTAGGGGTATACCACACATAACTCGCAATATTGCAGGGTAGCGAACTATGCGGTGAAAGCTCCAAGTTGAGGTCCATGTCCGATCCTGTAGAAGTTGGCCACTGGTATCCCAACTCCATCCGTGTATCATCTACACTTGTTTATCAAAAGTGCGTATATGAGCATCCACGTTATAATTGCCTGCTAACAGAGTTCACTAGTCTGTAGATCATGGCCTTGACTTAAACATCATGTCGCCGGACTACATACTGTGATTCTCTTGCCTGGGAATGAGCGGAGAGCCTTTCGCGTGAATGCGATCAGCCCAGACAATCCATCGCTGCCGTTCATAATGCTTAAGAGGAAATAATACCTCCTCTTGGGCGTGTTCGGCCTGAACTTGTTCATGTAGTAGTATTGGGCCCTGACATACTAGGTATGGATCTACCAGGCATTTTCCACTCGTCTTGGCAGAATAGCAAACAAGGTATATTTATGTAACCTTTCCAATACATTTACCACTGCGGCGGCCCCGGATTGACGCATAGTCTGCATCTAGTTCCAAGTCAAATACACATGACTCAAATTGGTTTAGTAGCGAGACCATCAGAATGAATCCCAGCTTTCGGCGCCGGCCACAGCACTTCCGTTTGTTATTGTACGTGTTAGCGATGGCGGACAATAAAAGGGCTCAGTTGCAACTTGATGGATTAAGTGGTTCGCTCAAGTTAGTCCCGCATACTATCATCTATCCCCGTGCTGTAATCCCAAATCCGCGTTTGCATCTGCTTATCCAACGTGCGTATACTAACGAAATACTTCTAACATAACCATTGTTCTAACAGAATATACGCAGGAAATGTCTACAGCTCTCTGGCAACCCGACTACACATTTCCCTTGCCAGGAGAGGAGGGCCTGACCTTTCGCATCTACAGGGATCAGCCAGGACTCTCACTTGCTGCAGTCTATGACGCTGCTCATCAGATTATCCCACCAGGGCCCTTGAAAGTCTACAACCTCAGTATCCCCGACACGCCGAGGGAAAACAAGCCGTTGAAAGATAACAGGTTTCTCATCAACTTCGTCTTCAATTATCGAGTAACGTATAACGGACGAAATCTCTTTGATCTCATTTGCGCTTATCACATGGTGCCCTATGACTATTAAGGCAAATCAAAATCAACCATCTGTATAGACTATCCACCGCATAGACTATGGTCATATGATTGTGTTATACTTCTGCTGCCAGTTTAATTAATGTTTTGCAAAGAGATAATGTTGCAATGTAATCACCAAATTCATACAAAAAACAAAAAGAACCGGCAGCAATCAGTACCTGCAACACTGAGCAGTAAACTCAGACATGGGTACAAAAGATCCAGCGAATAACTAATTTCGTGACTAATTGACGGCGAAGATAAGGAACACAGGGACACAGCGAACCTGATACTAGCTTTATGGGTAGCTCGGACTTTTGGTCACATCGCCGTCAAGAAAGCGTTTCGTGTTGCCTCTGATGGTTTGAAGATGTAAAGAAATGCTGTTATACTATATACACCAGTCTCACGCGAAGGACCAGTAGTTGAGTAATGATTGTACCGGAGTAAATTGCATTGATATGGTGAACAAGGGCACCGGAAGCCTAAAGGGGAGCTCGGACATCTGACCCAAATCACCGTCGACGCCAAGACCACAATGAGAACGGCGTCTGAGGTTGCGATTGGCTCGGGAACGTCTAAGTAAGTAATAGGCCCGGGGGCGTTTGGCCTGGCGGCGACAATAGACGCTATGCCTTTTTTTCTTTACAAACACAAGCTACATGGCAGAATGGTACCACTGGCAAACAATTGCAAACAGCTTTGATAACTTGCTGAAGTTGCTTCGGTTTCTTCACCACTTTTCGTCCCGATCCGTACTCAATCGCATCATCTCGTCAAACGTGCGTACTGAGCGAGCCTTAGTACTTTATGTTAGTCAACTAATCATGATGGAAAGTTCCTTCGCAGACAATGGCCGCGAATCAAGATTTCTCGGAGCCCCCCTGCATTATTTCCTTGCCGGGAAATGAGGGGAAAACCTTTCGCATCACACCCGTACAGCCCGGGCTTTCTTTTGCTGCAGTCTATGATGCTGCTGGTCAGGTAGTCCATCCCGGTCTTGTGGAACTGCACAACATGAGTGTCGATGTTGCGCGGCGACAGTGCAAGACCATGACTGAGACGGACTACCGCTTTCTCATCAACCAATACTTCAACTACAGAGTTGCTTACAACGGAAAGATTATCTTTGATCTAATCGTTGCGCATCACGTCGAGCACTACGAATAATCAATGGGCCAGAGCGGAGAGATTCACCTGTATAAACAAAAGCATGCTTACCCGAGGCAATGTTTTCACTTTGCTCTGCTTTCTGCTGTCCTCGTTTGTTGAATGTTTTGCAAAGAAATCATGTTGTTGTATACGCACCAGTCTCACGCAAAGAGTAAGGATAACAATGCGCTGCACCGCATATTGTACTTCGAGTGAGACGATAATTCCGTAGCTCGTTTGATAAAGCGCATCGAGTCTTGAAGTCCGAAACAATAAAATAATATGTCTACCACGGGCATAATGTCCACGGTAGTACGTAACTGAGTGATAATGGTTAGCAACTGACCAAGAATGATAAAGCTTCCAAACTCTTTCAGCCCATTATTCATCCTACACCCATTCAACCTTTTCCTCGTGAATCGCTCATCACTTGTGAGTATCTCTGATGATAATTATAACCATGATCTGATGGAGCTCATCTTCGTAGATAGTTATGCCTATGACTCCAGGTGGGCATCCCTTGCAGCCAGACTATGAATTCAACCTCCCTGGAACAAACGGGCTGGTATTGCGTATCGTAGCCGAAGAACCCGGTCTATCGATTGCAGCGGTCTACGACGCTAACAATCAAAAGATTTCACCCCGCCTCGCCGACCTGCAGATCTTCAACATGAAGATTCCTACTATGCCGAGGGAGAACAAACCTACGGAAAGCCACATTATGTTGTTAAATCTCATACACAACTATCGCGTGACTTTGCGCGGACAGACCTTTCTCGACTTGACCCGGGCTTATCACGTCGAGGAGCATAGCGTACGATAGTCTACATCATATTGCGTCCTGTTCGGGTGCATTTAATGTAAATCAAACCCATGGTATACTTGCTACGTTCTCATTGATGTCTTCGAACCAACTTGGAGGATAGGATGGAGTCATCGCCATAATTTGGTGAAATGGGCGGCCTGGAAGTGAGCGTGTGACGACGATTTGTGCCACTGGCAGTGCCAGAACTATGGCAACAGTCTGTGACCTGCCCCCTTTTTGGGCTGTGTGGCAGTACTGCCGACCGGCATTGATCGGTACCCCGTAGACCGCACGCCATGAAGTCAAATATATTAGATGAGAGTAGGCTACCATATATAGTTATAATTTAGTACAATACATATATAACACTGCATGTAAGTTTGTGCCAGAATGGTCTCCAGAACTTAGAGAATTCCGGATGTTTGGCGTGGTAAGTGCTAAGCCCGAAAGCGAACGCTGTTTCATGACGACCGAAGAAGAGGAATGTATGTCCCTACAAGAGTGGCGATCCCTGGCGAAGCGTGATACCTTCTAGTTGGCCGAAACAGTGATTGCCAGTCCAGTAATTATAATTTACAAGTGGAAGCTCGCGAGACTCCTTGAGAATCGAGCATCGACGGAAAAAGGAGTCTGTGATATATAAGAGGAGACTGAGAGAGTGTAGTTTTGATAGACATTGTGGTTTATAGCTAGTAGACCTATCCAAAGAGCGCGACAAAGAGGCGAATCAGTGTCCGATGGAAGATGGTCCTGATCTTGAACGGTCTTTAAGACCACCACAAATTCCGATTGTTTGGCATGATCAATCAAATCACCTGAGGTGATCGGATTCTGTTACAACCAATAGTGTAAATCTTCTAATAGGCCGATGCGGTGATAACCAGCCTGTGTTCAGAAATTGCGTGCGGTAGTTCACAAGACTCCTTGAGTGTCGAGTATTGTCCAGCAGAAGATTAAGAGACAAGAAGGAAGGAGAGGAAACAAAATTAGGGAGAAGGGAAGTTTGCCTGTAGACCGATCCAATGGGAGTGGCAGAGAGACGAATCAATGCCAAGTGGAAGACGGTCTTGATGTTGATCGGTCTTGTAGACCGCCAGGAAATCCTAATGGTGGGCATAGTCAAATGTTAAGTCTGGCAGCGAAGATTTTGTAACAAATAATAGTGTATTTCTTCTAATAGGTCGAAGCAGTGATGCCAGCCGTTCCTCGGTAATTGTGTGTTGTCCCGCAGGAGATTGAAACGAGATGAGTCCGGGTATATATGAGAAGAAAAGACATGCCGACTCAGAGTAGGAGTCAATCCAGGCTGCTTTCTAGAGCGGGAGCTATCCGAAGGTCCCTAGGTGAGGGGAAAGGACCACAGAAGCAGAGCGAGTACAGAGCTAGGCAAGAGTGGCAAAGAGCAGAATGTCCAGGAGCGATGGTCGGCATTGCAGTCTTGGGAGGAGTCTTTGCGCGGAAAGCTGAAATAGTGTGCGCGAGACTGTGTGCGCGTAGTGGGAAACCTTGACGCCGACGAGACTGAGCCTGGCCTATGCGCAGTTTGTCTAGTGAAACCTTGCAGCATTAGATCTGGCCTAGATCTGCAGCTGATGAAGAAATGCCTGGTCTAGGCAAAACCACCAACAGGACCGTGCACAGTCCTGCTGTTGATAAGGCACCACAACGTCATTTCAACAACAATCGACCGAGAGTGGCTGAGAGGGTCAATTGAATGGGTCGCAGCATAGATTCAGTTGCTAGAATCAAGGCTCTTGAGACCTCAGGACGGGGTGACTCTACTCGTGATCACTTCTTTCATGCTTTGCTTTCTTGGGATATGGGCCTGCTAAGCACGGCAGGGATGGATCCCTTTCGATCACCGCTATAAGGAGTTAGGATGGCAGCGCGTAACAAAAGATATGTGCACGCCAACTTCGAAGAGGGGCAGCAAGTAGAAAATGTCGAGCAACACGGGACTTCACACGACGCTCGTCAGCATCCTTGTGGAAGGTAACTGGTGAGCAATGGGACGATTGGCGCTAGTCCGACAAGTTGCATGTATTGAAGGATGCTGACAGGCGAATGTCAGAGACTCGAGGAACTGTCATGACGGAAGCAGTAGCGGATGACTAACGAGGTTGCTCAATGGACGCAAACTCGGGCGCTTCAGTAACTGCACCAGGATGGTTATTGAAGACTAGATGGCAATCTTCAAAGACTGAGGGGAGAAATATAGCAAGCAAATAAGAGTGTAAGTGCTCACGTTTTCAGAAGTGGTCTGCCACTTAACAGATTTGACCTAGAGTTATGGATGTCTGGGTGGCAAACTCCTACACTGCGTCTGAAGGTGAGCATGGTATTCATGAACCGAAGCAGAGGAATATGCTTACGTTTTCGGAAGGGGAAATGTTGTCCAAAACTAATGGACCCGAGGCGTACACTAACCATGATATTCAGTATGCAATCGAGGGTCTAAGAAGAATGCTGCTTACAATTTAATGAAAAGCCTCTGCTATACTGGCAGTGTCGAGTTCAATGCTAGCTCCATTGCTCCGCGAGTAGCGCCCTCGAGAATCGTGACGGAGGGTTTGTTGGCGCGGCGGAGGCAAAGGCGTAAATCGATGGTGAACAAGTTGATGGATGGTTGTCCGGTTTGCATTGGAAGCCGCACCCTGCCAGTGTGCGCAGGATAGTCGAAGGAGGCGAATCAGTCAACGTGTAGCACAAGAACTTGGCGGACGTTTTGGTGTGCTTGGGTAGCGATGACTGGGCTGGTCCTGCCACTGACCGGGTGGCACGGACAGCAAAAACAAGAGTAACAAGAATACTTTCTATTGAGGTTTAAAGGTAGAATGGAAGGTAAAGTTGAGCAGACACCACTCGAGCGAAATGGTGCAGAATCTGCAAATAGTGACGAAGCAGAGAGTCTGAATTACTGCAAAGCGATGGGAAAAGTATATGCGGAAGTTGGTGTGGTTGGAGAGCTGTGATAGCTGACGAGCATGTCGTTTCAAAGTTCCTTGGAAGTAATGAGACGTGAGCGAAGGGGAAAAAGGAAAAGAATAGCACATACCATGCCAGGTCACCCGATCGCTGGCATCCCAAGCCATGGCAAGTAGCACTTGACTCGGTATCTGGTGATATCACTGCTCTACAATGGGACTAAACCCCCTCAAGATGATATTGCCTTCTTCCGGTCTGATCCAGAGCGGACGCGCTGAATGATCTGGCTTCGGACAAGCCAGTATAATTTTGCTTGCGTCGATGCGCTTCCAAGGCAGGCAAGCCGCTAGTAAGCTCTCCGAACATCGAGCTGAGGGTTGCCTCGACGGTCCTGTATCAAGTTCTGAACATGTGAGCCCTTGGTACTGTTTTCGATATAGTATATTTACACATATTTACAAGCACACCTACTACTAGTACTATATATGGCAATATATGCTTGAACTAATTTACTGAGCAAGCCACGTGAGCTCTCCCGGGTCTCTTGCCTAAATATGGTGAGCTGTGCTGCGGAGTTCGAATTCTGACCGAAAAGGAGGGCAGGGCACAGACTGTTGCCATACAGAATGGTGGTTGTGCCAAGCAACTGCAAACACGTACTACCGGCGATGCAGAACTTTTGTTACTCACTGACTCGGATGTCTTCACATTTTCCTACATTTTCCATCCCATATCCCAAGCACAGTGAGCCGCATTCGAACCAATTTAGTATCATGATAGCCTATCGATGAAAAAGCTACTTCGCAGACGATGGCCGCGAACCAAACTTTCAGGGAGCCCTACAACAGTATTCCCTTGCCCGGAGATGAGGGGAAGACCTTCCGCATCGTACCAATGCAACAAGGACTGTCTCTTGGCGCAGTATATAACGCCGCTGGTCAGATAGTCCCTCCTGGACACTTGAAAGTGTACATTATGGGTGTCGAGGACGCACCGCGAGAGAACAAGACCTTGTCACCGACAGACCACCAATTTATCATCCACCAATATTTTAATTACCGAGTGACTTACAACGGACAGATTATATTTGATCTAATTGTCGCTCATCACGTCGAACACTACGTAAAATGAATGAGCCATGTCGGAGGGAGATAGGTTTTCGGTGTTTTGCAGTCTGCTGTCCTAGTTTGTTAAATGTTTTGTGTAATTACTGTGTTCTGATATATGCACCAATCTCACGTGAAGGACGTGAAGGCCCAGCACTCGCAGCACAGGATAGTATGATATGACATATGTACATGTAGTACTTGCCCGTTGCTCTTAACAGGTTTCGGGTCTATTTCATGAGGCACCAATTCAAAATTGTAAGTGTCGGCTGGTCTCATATTGCAGCCATAAGGGAAGCTGAAGTGAGTGTTTAAGGGTGCAGATGGTGTAGTACACTGTAGTCTGTAGGGCCGATGGAGTAGGAGTAGACAAGGGTGCAACAGTCCCGTTGGCTCAACGGGGAGCCCGAACTTCTGATCAATTCACCGTCAAAGACTTTGTTGACTTGCTGGAGATCAAATTATTTTGTAGAATAAAGATGTACGTACTGGTATTAAGATAAAATCATTCGTGAAAAGAGGGTGGCACAGTATCATATCAGGTTTGTGACAAGACGCGTTTACGCTCACAGCGGACTGTGACTGTTCGCGACACCACCGCGGCGTGACGTAAGTACTCACGAAGTTTTAATTTACCCGACAGTCTTTAGCGCCCATCATGGATGAGACGCAGACAGATGATACTGGCACCGACGATGTGCTGACCTTCGCTTTTCCTCTTCAACTCCCCCCGGATCTGAATGATCGTTTCACCGTCCTCCATGAACGTGTAGTTGCAGCAGAACGTCTGTACTTCGGAGATACACGACGCCTAAATGAGATAAGAAATAAGCTCATCGAGCTTTGGAATGATTCGGAACGAGTGAGTGTCGCATTTTCCTTCAATCACTTGCAAACTCTTTGATTGAATTGAGAAGCGTATTGCACAGATACCAATTGATGACTATGAGGAATTGGTCGCGAGGATCGAAAAGATGATAGACACCCTTGACGATGCGCGTTATGGCGGACAAGAGAGGCCGGCGACCGTCACCGCGCGAGTGCAGGAGATGCAAGAAGAGATCTCCGAGCGAATGGAAGAGTTTAAGGACGAGGTTCTGCAGAGTCTGGCAGAAATTGAAATACCGGAGGTGCTAGATGCAGTGGATGAAACAGTACTAACTGATGCCCTCAAAGAAACTATGTTGGAAGAGTACAAGATTTCAGTTATCATCCATGCTCTGAGTTATAGTCACTCACTACTTTTCTTATAGGAAGTTTATCTTACCTTACAGACTGCGTAATGCCATGGCGTCAGAAAATGACCCTTTGATCCGTGTTCCCAGATGGAACGACAGACTCCATAGACTTGAGACTGTTCCTGCCACGCTACCATATCCGATGTCGCGTCAGGCTCTCATGAGCATGACTGGTATGCTATCTATAGTTGTGATCGTTATGAACTAGTATTAACCCCAGTTTTATGTGATCGTAGTGGAGAACATTCGAGCTGTCTGTAATTGGTACAATTTGCCTCGCAGTCGAGATCGCGAGCCTATGCTCCACAAGCTTGCTGGATGTCTCGGAGTGCTCTTACTTGCTTGACTGTCTGTCAACGCCTCTACATAAAATAGAGCATCCTATGAGTACATTACAGTTCATCACATAAACAGTAACATATTACCTACAAGTTCCTAGCTGAAACTTTTGTATTCGATGAATCATTAAAATCGTACATATATTACCATCCGAAATACATTGCTTACAAGTTCCTCGAGGTGACATTCAGTCGTACGCACTACATGCTTTCTCAAGCTCATCATCATCGATGCCCATGTCGAAATCAGCAGAGGTAAAGCTATCATTTGCTTCACCGACTGGAGACGACGAACGAGCATTCCCATGATCGACCTTTCTTACGGCAGAAATTGGATGCGCAGGTACGCCGGAGCCCATGGTGGTCCGTCCGTTGTTGCTCTCCACTCTGGTGGGTAACCTAAAACCCGTCCCGAGATCCACCGACACGGTCCTGGAGTCTGGATCGACCTTCGTGGAAGAATAGCAGGAAGAAGACACGTTCGAAGTCGAGTGTGAGTCCGTAAGAAAATAAGCCGATATCACTGGCGGTGGAGGCTTTGCAAAGGGAGTCTTGAACTTCTTCTGCTTTGTCGGCAGGGTGTTTTTCTGCTCGTGGCTAGGCGACTGAGAGCTACTAAGAGCTCTTCTCATTCCGAGTACCGGAGCTCTGGGCTTGGCTTTGAGCTGAGATGGAAGAGCAGCCATGCGCTGGACAGAAGGAAAAGTCGGAGCGGGAGGGCTAGACTCAACAATAGACTCGGAGACAATGATAGGCGTGTCGGACATAGAGTCAGAGAAGGCGGGAAGAGGAGGGCTGGGTAATGATGTCGAAGTGGACGGCCTTGACTTCGATTCTGCGTCTGGTGGCCTCACAGTCGAGGCCCGAAGTGTTGCCGATCTCGTGTTAGTGTTCTCAGCAAACAAGACTGTCTTCCCAGGAGGCTTCTTGATCTGAGCTTCTGAGAGACTCAAGCGGGTTGAGGATGAGGAACCCGGACGGATCCGATGGACCGGTAAACCAGGCGGCGGAGGCATTCTTTGAGCATCTTCATCCAAGTCCATCCGCACATCTTCATTTGTGGGCATTTCTTGGGGGTGCTCTGTAGTGGTCGAGCCAGAATCTCGAGGAGGATCATCCGGTACTTCAGTTCTTTGCATCCGATGCACTCGATTATCCCTGATTCTTCTCCTCATCTGCTTCTCCCGATCACTCTCTTTCCGCTTCGCTTTCAAGCGAGCACGCTCCAGTGCTCTTTGTTTCGCGTCGGTTTCCTCGTCCACCTTCTGAGACACTTCTTTTATCAACGACAATAGGGCACCGGGATTCGAGGTAAGAGTGGAAGGTAAGCTCTGGCTTGCGGCCAATGGTCGGGTGCTTTGTCCATGAGAGGTTGGCACGATATCGCTTTGTGCGGTGAATGTGCGGCGCCTCTGCTGCTTCCGGCCCTTTAACACGGCTGAATCTGAGGGGGATGTAGATGAAGTAGACGTTTCCGAAGTGTTCGAGCCAGAAGGAGGCGACCAGGCTTTGGCCGCGGTATGTCTAGGTACTAGATGCGCAATGTCAGTAGTGGGAAGCATAGAGCAGATTTGTACTTCACGAACACCTCTTAATTCTAGGCTGTACTGCATCTGACAGCATCCTATTCAATGCTTCGGAGCCAGACTGCGAGGCTTGCCATATGACATGCTCTGCATCTTCCATTGACGCGTCGAAGTCCCATTCTCCGGAAGATGAGGAGGCACCATAAAGTTGAGAGTTTGTTATCATCCTTCTTGATGTCGCTTCGATAAGGAGGAGTGGATTTGAGTCTCTAGCAAAAAACATGAGCTGTGGCCCCCGGTGGGAGGCAAAGTTGAAAGAGTCTTCAAAGAGAAAGGGAAAGAGGGCGTCTCTATCACGTGACTCGGACCTGTGTGCCAGTGCCAGGACGGAGCTGAAGCAAGTTGAAGCAGTTTTACTTCCTCTTTCCGAGTACATCCAACCATCATGTGCACTTTCAGAAAGCAAAAACAGCTGATCGCTCTGCTCTACCTTTCGTGTCTGGACGACTGGGACTCAAACGTTTTTCCTCCTACTGTTTCAGGGTATTGCAGCATCGTGCTTCCAGGATGCAGAGTCCATGAATGGGCTCCAGCCTCTCATCAAGGATGCGTTTTGACAAAACCTGAAGCTTTTAGTCGGATTAACTCTCCTATGGATGAATTATCAGCCGTGGTGATTAGTTAGCCTGTGACTGAGGGCTTTTTGGGGAACATTGTCAGTAACGTATGCCAGCCTGAGGTTCGTTGGAGACAGGGTTTAATTTATGTTAGTGTTGATCAACGTGGCCATCATGATTCAGTCGCTTTTCTTACAGTCTTTTTATCCCCCGGTCTAAATCCGCTGGAAGCTATTCACGGGTATCTGATGGCTTCTGCTCCACCAAATTTATATTAAGCATAGAAGAACATGCGTGCTGCAAGAACGGGTGAAGAAAAACCTTCACGTCGTCATTTAGCCAGTCTCAGGTTTCACCCTTGTGCGTGTAAACACTTACGTAGATCGATGTCGCCTTTCACACTTTCGTGCAGTTGCAGAGTGCAGCTAAAGCTATTCCATGAAGCAATCCATCGTATGCACATTTTTCTCCATGCTTCAATCGATCCTAATTATGGCACATTCTCTAATCCTGACACGGACAGTGACTATTTAAAGTCTTTCTGCTATGGCGCCTTTTCTATCACCCGGACTCATAGAACCCAGGATCAGCGACACTTTGAGCTCACGCTGTCCAATGATAGCAGGTTCTCTGTACCGCTGCCGATCAAAACCACACTTCCGGGAAATCGAAGTCAACAACTACTATTCTTCACGTATAGAAACCACAGTCAAACGAACGAATACACTCCATCCCGATTATATCAACACTATAGGAAACTTGGACACTTGGCAACGTTTGCGGAGCAAATAAACCCAATATGGAACATTCTCGACATCAATTATCCAATCGGATGAAAGCTTTCGCAAGCCAATTCATGGATCACTTTACAAGAGACCCAGAAGAGTAACGGTCAGGGTGAACCCCAGGCCCGTGAGCGTTGAGGCGACATCAACAAGCCTGAAACAGACTTCGTCAGAGATTCAGGTCAGAAGATGCTTTTTATCAATTGCTTACAGTCCGGAGACCGTGACCAAGACGCCGCTGACGAGGAAGCTGGTTTCAACGAGAACACCCTTGAGTGCGAAGTCGACGTCCGTGAGCAGACCGCCGAAGATGATGAAATGCTTGTTCTTCTTGAAGGGGCCGAAAGTGTTGGCGATGTTCTAGATGTAAATAGGGGCTTTAGCTCTCGAACATGAGGTTAAGGGAATGGCGACAACAGACCGTCGAGATTGAAGCGAGCTGGGTGGCGACTGCCGTGGGGTCGTCTGCGCGCTTCTTCAAGCCAAGTATGCCGCCGGAGTTCAGGGCAGTCAAGCTGGACGTAGCAGAGCTGAACGCCGTGGTGAGCTCAGCTACGAGAGGGGCAACTGCCGTGGTGCTCGACAAAGAGTCGGGGTTGAGAGCACCTATTGACAAATGTCAGATCTTATAATGATTAAGGTACGTAATCCTCGAAACTCACTGATCTGCGGGAGGATGGTGTTAACTTGGATTGAAAGCCCGTCGAGGATGCTCGTCACACTGCTGGTCTGACGCTTCTTCTCATCGTGCTCAGCGCCCGGGAGGGCGGCGGCGGTCGCAAGAAGACCAACGGATGCGAATCCGACGAAGTAAGAGGCGAAGCGGGAGAACAACATTGTGATGCTTGAAGGGCTTGAGACTGGATAAGTCTGAGTATCGAATGTGGACTTGTGAGTTCAAGATTCGATGATTTTTTTGTGGTGAATGAGCCTGAGCTTTTATACACATCTCAGAACTTGTTTGGCCGAGTGTGCGTTAGTCGTGTTTAGAAGAAGTTACCGCTTTGGTGTACCATGATGAAGTGCCAGGATTCGCTGACCATGACGAACGAATCGTTGCATATGCCGATTTCCTTCAGTAGAGGGGCTTCAGGAACGAGTTTGGTATTGATAAGTAGTGCTTCTCACAATATTGATACTGAAAACTGCAGGCGGACTATTGTTCAAATGCTTCCCCGCGGAAAATAAAGTCGCTTCTACGTGCACGGACCAAGAGTGCAGTGCTACTTGGCACGCCTTTGATACGGAGTTGTGGAGCTTGCTATTCATGCCGAGTATCCCCAGAGGATGGCATGATCCTGCAGCACATATCAGATGGATAGAAGTGGGAAAATAAACGTACTGAAGTTGATTGGTGATCCAACGTGTGCAAGCATGACGCAGTACAAGATCAGAAGATGGGATGCTCGGCGGCGACTGGGAACTATCAGAAGAGACTCGCCTTTTGCATCAAGGAAAGAATACATCTGCAGGTATCAGAGTAAGTCATCTTCGTCGATGGCGTTCACTGTACTAATGTTTGTTACATTGGGCACAAAAACGGGTTATGTCTTTGTCCATTTGAGTCAAGTTTTACTGCCGGCAATAGCCGACGTCGATCACGGCTTGAAGATGCCGAGAATTGTATGGGAATAGCACACTACTCCAACGACCATGACCATGACCGTGACTGCACAGAGGTCAACACCTTTATGCGGAGTCACCGCGGGACATGCTATGCATTCTATTCTATCGGAAGCGGAGGATTTAGCAGTCAGACGTTTCATTTATCAAACATCTACGTCGTAGCAGATCGCCTCATCACACAGCTTTCTTCCGACACCTTCCCATAAGATCACCAGACTACCTATCACCGCTAATGTCGGCCTTGTATTTTCAGCACCCTGGCATGAAATGTGTCTATTCCAAGCTCTGAAAACTCCTGCTCCTACGTCACGGTCAGTAGGGAAACAAACGACAGCCTATATATACATCGATTACGAACGGAAATGCTTACCATGAAAGGCAGCCCTAACACGTTTTGCGAACATTAACGGCAGTTTTGAAGAAGTATTACGCGAGAAGTCGCGGTGCTAACGCAAGGCGCCTTTTTCGAAGCAAAAATGTAGGAGAGAGTTCAGAGAAGTACCGTTACTTTTATCCTAAGGCACGCCCGGGTCCGCAGAATTTATCTCATCTGAACGCAGAGTTGTGGTCCGTTGGTCTGTGCGTCGATAGGAGGAAATTGGGGGAGGGACACTGAGGAAACAAGCACCCCGTATTCACATCCCCCTGTAACCTTCGAGTTATATGCAAGGACGAGATACCACTCACCGACAGCAATGAAAACTCAGGTTATTCGAACACAATGGTATTCGGCTGCTACAGCTATTTCTATATAGCCTCAGAGCCATCGCTATCGTTATCAAGCTTTTGTCTCTGCGCCGAGCGAGCTTATCCCTCGAAGCAGGATCATCGCTGTACAAACCCCGAGCCATTGCTGTAGCTGTTGCCGAAGTTGAGATTTCCGCCCTTCGGAACTTCCTTCGGTTAGGGCTGGTTTGCTCCCCCGTCTGAAGAACAAAACTAAGTCTGGAGAGACGGTCACTGGATGCGGGGATTAGTGTGCAGTATGTACCATTGAAGTCTTGCCCTGGATGTTGATCATCAATCTTCTACTGCAGTAAATCCTTTTACGATATTTGCGATACAAGGCTTACACGCAGGAGTTTTGATTTACTTTAACACTACACGGAGGTGTATTCGAGTCCTCCCGCGGTAGGCGCAATTTTCGTGCAAGTGCTATACGTTGTCGAGCTCTCCCGTACGCCGGAGGCTCTTCCGAGACTCCTCCGAATACATGTATATCCAATTGGTCCAGCGCCAATAAGCAGCACTATCTGATGCTCGGTTTACATGATTGTAGACACCAAGATAGTCGGACTACTATCAATGGAAACAATCAGTCAGCATCTGCGTAGTACCTTGAGTTCTCGCTCGGGTGAAAAAAGTGTCTTGGAAGATAAGCAACTTGCAAAATAAAGAACGTAGCAAACGCGAATTAGCTCTTAGCCTCTTACATATCGACACTTGGTATTCAGTTCATGAACTCAGAGTATCAGTCGCACGATAATGACTTTGCTGGCACGATCAGAGACTTATAAGCAATGGCAATGATGAATGTAAAAAGTGCATTATAGACAATTGCGGTATTGTAGTACCGACCACGCTACACGGATACAGCAACAAATAATGTGCGATCCACGCGCAGAAGGGTATAGGTCATGAGAAATCAAGTCTATCAAAAAGGCGTCTCATGTCGGAGTCAACAATCAAAGTTTGAGGCCGAGGACACCAGCGAGGGTGGTGAAAAGGACGCCCTTGACAGTTGGGATGAGGCTGGCGACGAGTGGGAGGAGCTCGGGGAGGAGGCCATCGACGAGGGCCAAAACACCGGAAACGAGCTGGGCGAGGATGGCGCCGACCGCGCTGAGAACGGGGCCGAGGATCGAGAGATCCTTACCGACAATGGCAAGGACTTGACCGAGAGCCGAGAGAACGAGCTATTACCAGTGGTAAGATACATGCACATATGATGAAGGGACGTAGACACATACAGTAAGAACGCCGGCAAGGAGCTTCGCAACCTCACCAAGGGCAACAGTGACCGTGCCCTCAACAGATGCGAGGATGACCTCCACGGGCTCGCCAACAAGCGAGTTCACGGCGGTCACAGCCTCACCGACGAGGGTAACGACATCCTTGAGGATCGGGGTGATAACCTCTGAGGTCGCGTTGTTGGAGTTGATGAATTCTAAAGCACGAGAAAGTCAATATCAATTGAGAAGATAAAGTTGTAAGAAAGTCTTACGAAGCTTCGCGGTGACCGGTCCAAGCTTGGACGTTAGGTCGGTGAGGATGACTGGGATGGATGGCTTCTCGTCACGGAGGTTGAGACCAACTTTCGAGGTGACATCGTCAACAGTACCCACGACAGTGGAAACAACACCGTCGACAGTGCCCTCAACAGTGCCGACGAGACCACTGACATCCACCTGAGCGATCGGAGCGGCGGAGGCGAAAAGAGAGAAGGCCGCAGAGGCAGCGAGGGAGATAGCGGTGAAAGCACGCATGTTTGGTATTTTATCGAAATAAAATCAAAGGAGTGTGGGTGGGTGGGTTAGTTGGGCGTCGAACGAAGTCGTCGAGGAAAGAAGGATACAAGAGACAGAAGACTGAGAAGCCGATGAGAGGACGAAAGTGTAGGACATGTCGGCTTATATGTATGTCGGCGGGCGAGCTGATAGAGTCTGCGTTGCTTGCTTGTTTTCCCAGGTGAAAATGATGCACTCGCTCATTTCATAATTTTGCCATCATGTTCTGCTTGATGACAGAAGAACGAAAGTTCCTTTGGACCATGCTTGGGTTGGCGGCTGGTCAGAATGGTTAGACTGAAACGCGTCGATCACCCTGTAAGCGCTAGAACGCGTAAGCCAATTATCGACCCATGCGACCCTGACAATTAAACGATGGGATTTCCGTCCGGTTGACGTCGTTGATTGAGTTAAAGCCGGCGGGCCCGATTCATCCCATCTTGTTATTTACCAGAATTTCAAATGATTGCGATCAGCCAAATTTTCAGCCATGTGAGTAGGATCTCTTCAATTTTCTACCATCGCATCCTAGGGAAGACGGTTTGCGAGAAGATGGAGAAGTGGTGGTTGATGCGCTCGTCGTGATGGAGCAAAAGAGGAAGAACAATTTCTGATGAAAGGAAGGACGAAAGGAGAAAGGCGCCCCACCCATATTCTATTGAAATTAGCGTATGTTATTCCCTCGGTTTCATGCTTAATCCGAATATATTCATCATCGCGATCGCGACAGATCCTGTCGGAATTACACCGAACTGACCGGACGATCGAAATTTTAACCTTGATGCCAGTTTCCTGTCAAAATCAAAACAAATAGCGTAACTTGCGACATTACCGTCCACATGCAATGTGTATAACAGGCCATCTTTAACAAATGTGATATTTCAAGGCAAATTAATCGTCCGGTCAGAGACTCAGAGGAGAAAGATCAGGAGCCGTCATAGCTAGCGTTCACCGAAAGCGACAACAAGCAATCGCCAATTCAAGGCAAGAAGTCGAGGGCATGAGGCGACTTAATGTATTCCGTCTGCCATTCAGAGAAGGTGATTATCTGTATATGAACAATTGCCGCCGATTGATATGTCGCATATGGAAAATCGAAGAAAAATATGAGAGCTTCCCGAGCCTCTGAGCTTTCTGGATTGCCTGGCGGTTGTTCAGGCGAATAAAGCACGTAAACGAAGGCCCAGTCGCGAAAAATCGCGGAATGTAGAGAGCAAATTGCGATGTGGAGCTGTATTATCGCTAATTTCAAAGAAAAGAAACGAGCTCCCCGCGTTGCGAGCTACCGCAGCTGCGACGTCAGCCGTCACCATGTCGTGATTATGGAGTTCCGGCTAGTGTTATCGGGACTTACCTGCCGCGTCCAGTGAACGCCCGACTCCTCTCTTCCGGATCCGAAGCATGCCGGATATTCCGTCTTCGGGGGTTGAATTTGACTCCCAGTTAATGTTTTCGAAACATACCGGTCGAGACAGTTGGAATGTCAGTTATGTCAACGCCAAACGCAAGCTAATGACCATAATAGGATGGTGTTATGATTGAAGGCAGATTGTGAACGGATTACGATCGAGTCAAGCCGCCGACGTTTCACTACCTGAAAGAAATGGAAGGTAAAAACATCAACACGAGGAGTATCTCGCAGTCGTTCCGGGAAAACTTTGAGCAACAAGGTATTGAAAGTGAGAGAAAATGAGCAAGAAATAGGACTGTGTGAGGCAGGAAAGGGATTGAACCTGCCGAAAGGGGAGTGATAGATTCTGTCAGAGGCAGTTGAACTTCCACATTAACCTTAGAAGAATAGGCTATTGAAATGCGAGGAAGACGATCGGGTTAAAGCTGTAAAAGAAGGATGATCGAGGATTTGCGTTTTGATTTTCGGATGCGCCAATATACTAACGGCATAGATCTGCGAAAAACGAAAGAGGAAATGAGTGTACCATGAATTGTAACACGACAATGACAGGAGCTTTTCTCCTTGGACTCGAGAGTATTAAAACAAGTAGGGCTCTCTAGCTGGTTTCCGAGGTCGCGAAGGGCACGAGCTACTTTGTAGTGCATGTCATTTTGCACAAGGTCAACGATTGATTCTTGAGAGGCCAAGTGAACTCACGAAATCACGAAAATGAGGACCGGATCAACCACAAGTAGTGACTCCATTAGAGGAAAACGACTTTGCCTCACCGAGCCTCGTCTCTCATCCGAGTCAGCTAACAATTCGTAGCTTAAACACTGGTTTCACAGATTACCGAAGTAAGCTTGGTCGGCAAGGGAGCTGAGCAAATAGCAGTGATACGTAGCTCCAACGCCGAGAACAGCATGGGACACACAGGAGTAAATTCGGGAAACGGAAGTCCTCCTTGAGAAGAACCGACGCATGGAAATGTCGATGAACGCCCCAGGGGCCTAAGCCGTCTTTTTGCGTCTCCTCCCCTATAAACGAGGATCAAGTAGACGTAGTAGAATAAGGCTAGCTGCTCGCGCTGACACCGTGAACGACGCACCTTTTCTGCTCTGGCATTCATTCCATCACTCTCAATGCTTCCACATAGTCTCTCCGCCGGCGGGGTCAATCGACAGGTGCTTCTTGTTCGTCAGGTGCACGAGGGGCCGGTTACCTTCCTTGAGGGCAAAGAGTGTCTTCAGTGCCCCGTCATTGTCCAACGTCGTGCTGGCGCTCTTCAGTGCGCTCGGGGACGGTGTAGAGCTTGCCCCTCGAGTTCCGAGCCCGTCATGTGAGAAGCTCGAGTATGCGGATGCCTAAGCAGTACCCGAGTACATTGATTCTCTGTTTGCACGATCATATACACCGCACACCCGGCGCTCCAGCCGCCCTTTCCCATCCACGCGCTTCAAGATTGAGATTACTGTTGTAGATATTCGGTCGCGTGTTCAGTCCGTGTTCAGTTTGACATTGGCATTTGTGTTGATATAGGGGCTTCCGGTAGTAAAGACAAGCGCGAAGAGCTGAAGCAGGAGTGAAATGATCTGAAGTCAACGAGCTTGATGAGAGTATGGAGTTGAGAAAGATGCAAGTGGCGTATGTATATTGTCACGGACGCTGCAGTTATAAGGTGAGTGAATCAAAGGTTGTTGGACAAGAATGAGGATCATCACCCATGATTGAATGCAACCGGTCACTCTGTTTACACGGCTCGGCGCGCCTCATCGCTGAGTCAAATCATATTGTTGGAGATGACGTTGGTGCTGTTAATTCATAGTCACTGGTGTTAACGAAGCTATGATTCTAGTGTCAACTTGAAGTTGCTGCTATTGATAGTTGAACTCGCACTCACCTTAACTACAAGTCAGCCTTTCGTTTCAGAGCTTGAGGAGCTATATCAGCTGCAAGTCTTAAGAAATGAGAGATTGCAAGGGCCCATTCAACACCGAGAACTTGAGCCCAAAATTCATTTGCGCCCCGCATCAGATGCACAAGATTACTGTTCGCCTATTTTTGTCATAGATCTCCCAAAGTCGGATCATGCAATCGCCTACATTCCGTCTATGTGCAAGAGCATCAAGGGACGATGGATTTGTGGTTAATGTCAGTGCTTACGGGCATGAGTTGTGTTGATAGTCACTGGCAACCACTGGCACGCGTCGTGATCTGCGCGCTTGTCGACAAGCGTCTTTGTCCCACTTTTGTCCTTACTTCCATCAACACTTTTTATTATGCAGAGAGAAGACGACCCGAGCTACATACGGAGTGTTATCTCGCATATCCAAGACAAGCCACCTCTACAGAGGTCGTTAACGCAAATAGAACACCCAGGCTTCGCCGCGCAATGCAAAGTACGGCAGGCGCCAAACGTACGTGCTTCGTCGCGTCTCTTTCGCGTTTCTCCTAAGTCAACGACTGTTTTGAACGCGTTTTCAGGTCCCAGAGCCGGCTTGGAATAAGCCTACAGATGACGAGTTTTTCGTTTACGGCGAGCTTGGGCGAAGACCGAATGTTAACTTCCTGCGGGAGCATCTCTTTCGGGAGGGGCGAGTGACAGAAGGACAGGCGTTATACCTCCTGGAGGAGGCCACGAAGCTGCTTCGGAATGAGCAGAATATGTTGGAGGTTCAAGGACCTATAACTGGTGAGTACGTCGGTTTATACTTCCGTACTCTTGGCCGCGAGGCGGTGCGAGATGAAGAAGTGTCAATCCTCTTCTTGCACACGCCGTTTGTCCGGACCTAGACTCCCGGTTCGCCGTATTGACGCTTGGCCTTCCGTGTATTGACTATGCACACATCTTTCGATACAACCATTGGGTTGACTTTGGAAGATTGATCAGACCTTCGTGTCGGCCTTCAACTTCAACTTCACCAGCTTAGCACGTCGGTGGAACCATTCTTAATGGTTGTCGGGCTGGGCGGAAGACAGAATCGTGTACTTGCTTCTTCGAGTTGTTGAAGCCCTGAACAGTGTTCAATAAGCTCATTCGACCATGTCAGCATGTAGGTGCAGAGGACTACTGCCACATATAAGAAGAAGAAGCAGTATAGCTCTCGGGACAATCAATTCTGACCGCCCTTGCAGTATGCTGATTATTGAGATTTACTACCTCGCCTGCAACCAATGATATACGATTGCTTATATCTATTCTTACATTTTAGTATGTGGCGACATTCATGGACAATTTGTGAGCTCGGTGATATACTTCGCTGCAAAACCGCTCTTATTCATATTGCAAATGCTTCTAGTATGACCTCATGAAGATACTCGAAATTGGTGGCGATCCTGCCGACAATACTTATTTATTCTTAGGAGATTATGTTGATCGAGGATGTTTTGGTATTGAGGTAACGTTGAGCTGAGATCGCAGTCTGCCGATTACTTACATCTTCTTAGTGTATATTATACTTGTACAGCTTGAAGATTTGCTACCCTGAACATGTGTATCTCCTCCGTGGAAACCATGAATGCCGACATTTAACGGAGTACTTCACATTCCAACGTGAATGTGAGTGGTCAAAAACGTGGACCTTTCCGACTTTCACTCTGACCTCCCTGTCACTTGCTTATCAGGTGTACGGAAATATTCCGCCGCTGTTTACGACAAGTGTTGTGATTCCTTTAATGCTCTTCCTATCGCCGCCCTCCTCGACCGCCGTTTCCTTTGTGTCCATGGTGGCATCTCCCCCGAACTTCATACTATTGCCGACATAAATAAGGTGCGCACTTTACGCGCGTAGAATCTAACTGTCTCCCTGACTTCGTTATCCCAAGGTTGACAGATTCATGGAACCGCCATCTCATGGACTGCTATGTGACCTTCTTTGGTCAGACCCTGTTGCCAACTTCGGAAGTGAAGATGCGGCGACAGGAACAACTGCCAATGGGAACTCCTCATTCTTGCATAATCCAGCTCGCGGATGCTCTTTCTTCTACACGTTAGTTTCTGTTTTATCGTCTTCATGGTTTAGGACTAATGAAACATGCAGCTATGAAGCCGCGTGCAACTTCCTCGACCGAAACAACTTGCTGGGAATTATTCGTGGACATGAAGTACAAAACCAAGGGTACGCATTGCAGAGATTGTGACAGCTTCGTTATTAAGCGCATGACATACATTCAAAGATACCAAATGTACCGCAAAACACCTGCGAAAAAGTTTCCGTCCGTGATCACTATCTTCTCAGCCCCTAACTACTGCGACTTCTACCACAACCGTGGGGCGGTTCTCAAGTATGCGAATAAGAACATAACAATCCGCCAGTTCAATGCGAGCAGCCATCCGTACTGGCTGCCAAACTTCATGGATGCGTTCACATGGAGTTTACCCTTTGTGGGCGATAAGAGTTCGTCTTCTGTCACGCTCGACCTTCGTATAATCTGATGAAAAGTTCATCGCCTGTTTAGTTGTACAGATGCTGCTTGCCATTTTGTCTTGCTGCACAGCGGAGGAGTTGGAAGAGTCGTCTTCGGATGACGAGAAACCGATGGATACTAGTGCTGAAGCTGAGGCTGCCGCTGCAGCAAGACGTGCAGCGATCAAGCAAAAGATTATGGCGGTCGGAAAGATGCGCCGTGTTTTCCAGTTGCTCCGGTATGTATTTCCCCTCATTGCGCGATGAAACGCTCACCGACCCGATGATTACCATAGAGAAGAAGCGGAAACTGCCTCAGAATTGAATGCAGCGATGGAGGCATCCGGCCTTGCTGCTATTCGTGCAAGAACAGAATCCGCGGACGCACTCGGCGTGCGTGGCAACCAGATAAGGCGTTCAATCCGCAGCTTCGACGATGCGTAAGTCTTCCTTGTACCCAGCCCCGCGCAGGAAAATCGCTGACTTGAATTTGCCTCACACTCACAGTCGACGCTCCGACATGACAAACGAGCGTATGCCCGAATTCCACGAGTCCAATCCCGAGTTCCCAGCGCTACAGGCCCCGTCAACTCGCATGCGGTTTGGAAGTCCGGATGACAGCGATATCGACAAGAAGTTCCGGCGCACGCTGGAGAGCGAAGAAGACGATGAGCTCTCTGCGCTGGCGGAGCGCGTTGCGCGAATACGCCGCCCGGGTGCACGTCCTTCACAAGCGCTGAAGAGGCACGACACAGTATAGGCAAGTTGAAGATCGTGCTTTTGTGTGTACATATTAACGTCCAGACTGTACTCTCACTACTGTGATACTTTGTTCCACTTCAACCAACGGGCGGACACTGTTATTGTAGGTCTTGTACGGTAGATTTTGGATTATGGCAAGGACTCTGTCTGATTGCAATGCTTTGATCACATTATCATACGTTTGTTCTTTCTAAATGTCACAAATATACCATGTTGAAGATTTAGATGACAATGCAGAGTGCTGGTTGATCGAATCATGCTAGCAATTAAGAAATGGGTCATGAAAGGCTCTTCAGCTGTCAGTCATGAGGTCGTCAGACGTCAGGATATTCTTTAGATACAAGATGACTGTTCGTATGATAAATACAAGCCTTCCGAATACTAGTAGTTCATCAAAACAAAAGAAAGCAGGGGATCTATACATGTTATTTGACGTGCTGAAAGAAGCAGAAGTCTTTCGTGAGCCTTCGTAAAGCCATGTCAGAAGATAACTAGGTTTTGCGCGTCAGAGCTCACCGTAACCTCATGCACTACTCCGCGAAAGCGCTAGCACGGGAAACACAAGAGGCTGTCTGAAATCAAGACAGGGGTCGTAAAGTATTGTCACTTCTTCAAAGGTCTGTCTTTCTTTCAGACAATTCTTACGTTTCTGGTCGGTGATTGGCTGAGGAAGGCTGTCTCAAGCGTTTTGTCTCAACAATTGACAGCCCTTGAAAGAAGGGACACCGCTTCATAGACCCTGTCACACTTTGAGACAGCCTCCGATGTTTGCTGTGTAGAAGAAAGACGAAACATTTGCGAGAAACCATCGATACGTCCAGTCTGAGCAAATCATTTCGGTGAGTAATTAGAGATTGTTGCGTGTACAGTATATGAATAAGATACAAACCCACTGTATTGAGGAAGTACTGGAGGTCTGTAGTGTGAGCTAAATGAAGATACGAAAAATTCAGTGCATACCCTCTTAGGTTCAACGATACCAATTTCAGGCTTGATCAGGTTCTTTACTTCTTCCACGGTAGGACTTTCCTCCGGATCATCGCACCAACAGCTGCAGATCAAATTCCACAATGTATCGTCGCATTCTTGGGATTCGAATCTTTGGGGGCGTCTCTTAGCTATATCTTGTATTTGATCAACATAATGTATAACATACTATGGTGACATTTCCGCGTACCTCGATGATTACAATAGCAAAGGCCCACACGTCGGCCAGCTTAGAAGTAAGCAAGGCCGGCTTGTTTTCGTAGACCACCTCGAAAGCCATCCAATGTTTGTAATGACGTTGCCAGTGTAATATAGCAGTCGTCCTGCCGTGGTTGTCGCATCCAGTGTACCTCGCTAAGGCTACTTGGCCCCAATCACACAACTCTGATTTGCCTTCATCTGAGACCAGGACATCTGCCTTAATCGTAGGAATCTAGTTAGGTTAAATCCCGCATAGCTCAGACGGAACTGACCCCTTTAAGATTTTCAGACTGCTGTTGTCGGGACAGAGGGAACAAAAGGTGTTACCAATAGATACGAGTACTCGCAGGAGTTGTTTGCTTAGCAGAACTGGAGATGAAAGGGGCTGGGACCGATAGGAATACGGAAGCGCCGATGTAGAAGCTGCATTCAAGCTCGTGTATTGCGAATTAAATACATAAGCTCCAGTAAATCAACCAGGGGAGATAGCTGCTACATAGCAAGGTTATTTCCATGTTTCTTTTTTTAATGACATTTGCATGTATTTTCTATGCAATAAGCTTGAAGTAGTAATTTAGAACGAGCAAGGCCAGTAAAGCAGAGTGAGTTCCAGAAAACTATGTCCAACTATGTTGTGATGGTGTGCTTTTGACACGTTTATGAGTGGCACATAGTTTAACGCGGTCCATTAGTGACCAGCATTTGCCTAGCAAGCCGCGTAAGATGAGATATAAGAAGGAAGTTAAAGTGTGTAGTGCTCTGCGAGGTGCCATGCGAGTCAGGGTCGAGGTGCAAATAAGGACAAATATACTCAATATCATTGCCTAATCTGGACGGTACCGAACTACACCTCAAACAAAACCTGTCAAGGTGAGCGAATTTCTGGCTGATTTTTCTTCTGATTCTAGTCCAGAATGTGTTGGAAAGGCCGTATGGATGCATATCATTGAGAGAAACACGGACGGATGGAAGTTGGTAGGAAGGATTCTGTTGGATGGACTCGGGGAGGATTGGATGACACGGATTAAGCCCGGCTATTGGACAATTCTCTTGTCTAAAGATTCGTTAAACCAATTTGCTGATGTATTCTGCTCTCTTGTGCTTTGAACTCCTACTAGATGGTGAGTGGACTCAGCTCTGGTGCAAATGCTTTTCTAATGCATTATCTTGCGAGTAATAGAAGGTTGAGATCGACTCATTCTCGGGCTACAAAATCTACCCCAGCAAGGGCCGTCTTTTTGTCCGTGGAGACAGCAAAGTACGCCAATGCGTGTTTCTCATGACTTCGTCACACTGAACTGCATAATCTTCGCAAGGTCTTCCGGTTCGCGAACGGCAAGAATGAGTCCCTCTTCCTGCAACGCAAAAACCCGCGCAAGATCGCGTGGACACAGGTGTACCGCCGAATGCACAAGAAGGGTATCACTGAGGAGGTCGCGAAGAAGCGTTCTCGCCGGACAGTGAAGCACCAGCGTGGTATCGTCGGTGCGGACCTCAGCGCCATCGCCGCGAAGCGCAACCAGACTCTCCAGGCCCGTACCCAGCAACGCCAGGCCGCCATTGCGAAAGCCAAGGAAGCAAAGAAGGAGAAGGAGGCGAAGAAGGAGAAGACAAAGGCGCGCCCGAACGTACCCTCTGGACCGAAGGTGTCGAAGCAGCAGATGAAGGGTGGCAAGGGCGGCCGTTGATTGAGTTCACTTCATTCCTCTGTATGTTTTTCGATTTCTATGCACCACCCGCATGTTCCTTGCTATCGATATGTATATGAAGCAACCACTGCATGCACCACTATGGACAGAAATGTTCGTTTCCGCAAGTTCTAAGCCCCAAGTCCAATTCAACCGGCTGTTCTTCGTATTTTCATCATCACGGTCAACCAATGAGTGAAACAGGCTGGTGCTAGTCATTCCATCGATCCTATTTGTACTTTGTCGTCGATCCACTCAACAAAATATTTCCACTTTGTGATAATAAGCGCAACCTTAACCGGCTCAAGTACGTAACACATGATGCCAAGAATCATCAGAACCCATTCAACCCAAATGCTACGTTTTCCTCCTCTTCGCATCAGAAATTTCTCTAAACTCTCATTGTAGCCCATTCTTACCATGATCCAGGAAATATCATAAGGCAGCCTACTATACGACGAGGAATCAGACGGGCTCTTCGTGACAAAGATATTTCTGCTCTACGTCATTCCTTGTCCAGCTAGCTCCCAATACCATGCGCACATATACGAATGGCTTGCATGTAGTGGCACTGTTGATAGCATCTCAGAAGACCTTGATGTACGTCCGAAAGGGAGTTCTCTCTGTTTGGTTATCCGAAAGATCTCCCGTGGTGATAAATCAATCTATAAAGGTAAGTATTATCGTGCGTACTTTCCAATCGACTGAATCTTATTCACTTATTCCCGGTGTATCGCAGTAGGTTTTCATTGAAACATGAAGATATTTTTTTTGCGCTCCATGGTCAAGATGAGTAACACAGCTCCTACATCTAACTCCGAAGAGTGTTTTGCCACTAATCGCGATGCTCATACTTGTGCTATGAAAGAGCGCATTGGCCTCCCTAGTTCCGTTGGCTCCTCATTAAGGTGTGTACACTCAGCTGATACCTATGCAAGGCTTCTTTTAGGGCAGTGATATGCCAAAAGTGTCATGGGCAGTGTACATGCAGTAGAACAGCTAGCTCATTGGCGGTCTATGCTTTGATCGCTACTGCAGTTCTGCTGCCTGAAGAGTCCTCATTAGGACTCTTCATCAAATTGCTCCACGAAAGCGTGTCTTGAATGCGATGAGTTGCCAACCATATCAAGTGCCATTCTACTTCTGTATTTAGGCGGCTGAGGCTTCCGTGAGTCATTCATGTACATACATTGCATAGCTACTGATTGCAACCTTTGCAGTGAAGAAGACCTGAACGTGTTTGTACTGCTATACATATTCGTTTGTGCCTTAGGGATACCATTACCTGTAACATCCTCCGTCCCTACTCTGCGGCATGTCAGGCTTACCGTTACCCCATCGCTCTCTACAGAAAGACCAAAAGAAAGTCATTTATGACACTTTTAAAAGTTTCGATAAGTCTGCCTGCAAAGTCTACGCCGTTGCACTGATCTTCGCGAACGAAGGAAGAGGCGCTCTTGAGACGCTTCGACGCTGGCGCGGCGCACTCGTTTTCGCCCGAGAGCGAGCTTCTCAGACCGATTCCTTATCGTTTCTCAATCTGGGGCCCGGGTACAATGGGTCTACCATGGGTGTTGTGCAGATAGGACTTGAGTTATCGAGTGACACCAGTATGGGACCCGGAGTACCTGGAACACACCCCAACAACCTGCGCAGTAGTGTCTTGTTGTCAGATTTAGTAAGCCTAAATTTTACTGATATACGCGGTGCACTTCCTTTCATTGATAATCTTCTCCCTCTAGGAATTGAATGTGTTTATTCAATTCTATGATGACGATGAAGCAACCAAAATGATAAAAAGATTTGAGAGTGTGCTTGAAGGTTGGTGATTGTATCTTTGAAATGTCGACTCTTTGCTCACACAATGATATAAAGCGCATGTCAGAAAAGTACGAAAGCCAGAAGGAAATTGCATCGAACTGACATCTTTCAATGACTTCAACTCTTCGAGGCAGTTGAGCTCCATAAGCAGGAGCAGTAGCATCGACAGTTCCAACTCTCAGTATATACACTTACCGCCCAGAGGAGGAGGAGATCCAGGTGGTCGGCATTCGAGACAGCAAAGAAGTGTACCTGCTGCCTCTGCGACTATTGAAACGCTAGTTTGCGACATTAAAAAGCTCTCTCTGGGTGCTGGTAGCACGATGAATGGATCGGATGATAATCGACAAGTAAAGTCATATTCCTCGAGCAAGCTTTCTTCAACATCCGAATCCCGTCCACGCAGTATGAAACATGTTGCCAGTGGACTTCCGGCTCGCTCAGGGAGCATCACTTCACGAGAGATCAAACTTCGTGATCACATCATATATGTTCGCGATCTCACAAACGTGCTATAATGGACCGACAAAAAATAGGCTCCGGTGGCTTCGGTCAGGTGTGGAAGGGTAGGTTAGCTGACGAGGATCGGCGGGTGGCAATAAAAATAGTGAACTTGAAGTATCACGAACCAAGGGCAGTTGCTCACTCGAAGGTACTCCTTTTTCTCCTCACATGTAAAGTGAGAAAATAGAGACTGATATTTATCTGAAGCGTTTCCAAAACGAAGCTGGAATCTGGAGCCTTTTGCAACATAAGAATGTACTGTTTCTGGGAATCGCGGACTCACCTACCATGCCGGCTTGCCTTGTCTCGCCGCTCATGGAGAAAGGAAATGTTAGGAGCTATTTGGCACACAACCCAAGAACACCCCGACTTCCATTTGTGAGTGTACCTTTTCTTTTGTCATCCTAACTGTAGCTCATTTGACGAAGATTCAGGGAACTGCAGACGGCATCGCATACTTGCACTCGCAATCTGTTATTCACGGTGATCTAAAAGGGGTAATCTTATACTTCTTATTATGAGTCGATACATACCTGCTGATGCTCTTTTTATAGGTCAACATTCTTGTATCCGACAAGAGAGAAGCATTGTTATGTGACTTTGGAATTGCATCGCTTGCTTTAGATACGCGAGATAGTGGAACCGACTCCTCCACCGTGATACGCGCAGGCAGCTTTCAATGGATGGCAAAAGAGCTACTCCTGACAGATAAACCGGGTCTCGAGATTTCGGAGGCTTCAGACGTATGGGCTTTCGCGATGGTCGTCATCGAGGTACGTTTTTAACTGCTGTACACTTTACACTAAAATGGGCTAATGAGTCTTGCGCGAAGAAGATTCTAACGACGAGAAATCCCTTCCCGGATTTGCATACGTTTGTGGCGATTTTGTCTGTAGTGATCAAAGGCAAACGCCCAAAGAGGCCTGATATGCAGGAGTGCTGCGATGGACTGTGGAATCTCCTCAACCAGTGTTGGAAGGATGAACCAGGTGATAGACCGACGACTGTGAAAGTGCTTCGAGAAGTCGATAAACTTGCGCAATCTCAAGGAGCGTTTTGATCTATTGTTGTACTACTTGCTACTTGGATTAACAATCATACGCGCCCTAGAAGTTTTCTTCGCGCACAAGATCACCCGGAAAACATTTGCACTACTGGCAATTTCCTCAAGAGAGACTTATTGTAGCTTTCTTTTTACAATAAACATATCGCGAATGACTGTTACGATACATAATATTACACGTTTTCTAAACAAATTAAGATCAAACTCCAAGATTAAGAGCAACGGTAATTATACAATAGATATTCTCCAAACCCGCAATTACTGTTTGTTGTTAAGCTCCGCAGCACGAGCTCTCAGCTCATCGCGAGACTAAATTAAAGTCAGAAGTTGTTGTTAAAAACACAGAGAATACGAGTAGATGGAGTCAACGATTACCGACCTTAGGCTGCTCCACACTCGACCACTGCTGCTGACTAGGGACATACGGGCCTGGAGCTGCATTGTGCGCTGCCCACGCCGCGTTCCCGCCAAAGCATCCGCCTTGTTTGCTCGTCGAATCAAGGTCAGCGGGGTCATTTGATTTCTAAATAACGTGATTTAAAATTTAGAATGAAAGTTGACACCAAGGGGAAGAAAACAAGACGCACGGCTGGGTGCGGCAGAATATTATATTTCTGCTCTTGTGACTCCTGTACGGTCGACGAAGACGAGGGCGACTGAGTCTGCGCTGACTCGGGTGAGCCGGACGTCTTGCCCGTCAGCTTGTTGATCATGTTGTTCAAAGACATAGTGATGCGAATCTTGGTTGATGCTGTTGCAAGTGTGAAGGTACGTTTGAGTTCAAGATCTCTGAGACATCGGGTCGTTATATACCGTATACAATTGCGCCTGTTGGGAGTTGTTGGTGAGCTAGATGATGACTGCGCTCCGCTGCTGACGATGAAGCACGTCAAGCTGTGCCGCAGTGCTGCGGGGGAGTCAGGAGGTACTCCTAAAGGATCGACCGGGAAAACCCGTCAAAATTACGTAATCACCAGTGCTGTTAAATATATGGTAGCTCAAAGTTGCCTGATGCAAATGCCATCAGAATATGAAATCGGAAGGCGTACTTTAGAGCCCGAGAGCAAAATCAAAGAAGTTTCAGATAGTGATGCTCTGACTGTGTCAGGTTTGCAGAGCGTTCATATTCATAGCCATTGTGCAGCCGCAGAAAACTTCTTGAAGGTTTGTACCCGGGCCCAGATTCCGCGGTCGTGTCGGTGAGCGCCAGCCCATACGGGGAGTAGACTCGCAAGCCAGTCGCAAATATATCGAGAGGTTGGGAGGGGGTTAACTTGATCGATCGAGAGCTATCATAGAAGATTGTGCAAGCGCTCTTGATGTGATCCAAGATTCTCCAAGCGCTTCATTTCGGGCTGAGTTCTTCAGCCTCCGAAGTTCCTTATTGAAGATGGCTGCGCAGACCTGATGAGTTGCATAGGATGGTCGTAAATATAGGATGGTCTTCCATGCCAGCGCCGAGTGGAGATACTGCCTTCGGTTGAAGTTCGCCAGATAGATACCCTAAACCCTGTGAGCTCAGTAAACGGGACTCAGGAAGAAAGGATAGGTGGAGAGTATTCTGAACAGGGTTACGAGTGCCTTGTAAGAATGGGGCTAGGAAAGAACAAATGGTAGAAGATGAAAAGGGATGCTAAAGAAAACAAGTGAAAGAGAAAAGGGACGGCGATGTCCGAGATCGCATTTGCAAATTTAGAGATTTTCAAAAATGAGCAGGCAGTGTATTTTCAAGCTGAAATTTGTGTTGTCTTGATATTAACGATTCAGCATAATATGTAGGAGGCAGAAAGAAACGAAGAGATATATTCAGAGTGGTTGGCCTTATACTTCATAGTAAGCTAATACTAAAACATCTAAAAGGAATATAAGGCGATGGATAGAGGGGAAGCGGAGAACTAAAAAATAAGCAGTTTCCTAAAACGTTGCTACCATCATCGACGTGCCCTATCATATCGCCAGCGACAGCATCGCTTCCGCTCAACTTGTTCTCCTTCCACATCCTACCCATATATAAAGCTCAGCCATCTCTCTTTTCCTTCGAATAACCTCTTCTCCTCCACTCTGACGTCTTCAACAGCCATGGCCGATGCTCTTGTAAGTGACTGTGTCATCGATAGCGCGTTTGGGCTGGAGTGGGCGCTGATTTCGTTCGGGATATGGATATTCGCTGCGCATGCGGGTTCGGCGACATAGTCTGAGGGTGAGCATGATTCAACCACTCGTCTGACACGCCTACACCAGCCTGCGACGTGTTGTTGTACTTTTGCGAGTGCATACAGTCATCGGGCTGGCGTAGGTGTTGTTTTACACTGCTTTCGGCACTGACGACCTCCCTCTCCGCCCAACAGAGCAAATCTCTGGTTAGCACGCGCTCATCCTAAGATAAATCAGCGACTTGAGGTGTTCACTACCTTTCAGAGTTCAAGGAGGCGTTCTCGTTATTTGACAAAGGTATGTACCCTCCACCTTCCCGATCAGGCGAGATCAACCACTGTACACCGCGCCCTACACAACAAACATCGGAGGCTGTCTCAAAGTGTGACAGGGTCTAAAAGCGTTGTACCTTCTTTCAAAGGCTGTCAAGCGTTGGGACAGACTGCTTAAGACAGCGCTCAGAAACGTAAGAATTGTCTGAAAGAAAGACAAACATTTGAAGAAGTGACAATACTTTACGGCCCCTGTCTTGATTTCAGACAGCCTCATATGTTTCCCGTGCTATGCCCTTACAGAGCACTGATGCACTTTCTGCAGACGGTGATGGCACAATCACCACCAAGGAGCTCGGCACCGTCATGCGCTCCCTAGGTCAGAACCCGACTGAGGCGGAGCTGCAGGACATGATCAACGAGGTCGACGCTGACGGCAATGGCACGATTGACTTCCCCGAGTTCCTGACCATGATGGCGCGCAAGATGCGTGACACCGACTCCGAGGAGGAGATCAAGGAGGCCTTCAAGGTCTTTGACCGCGACAACAACGGCTACATCTCTTCGGCCGAGCTCAAACACGTCATGACCAACCTTGGCGAGAAGTTGACGGAGAGCGAGTTCGACGAGATGATCCGCGAAGCTGATGTGGATGGCGATGGCCAGATCAATTATGAGGGTGCGTTTTTGTTCATTACACGTTCCTTGAGGCACATTTCTGACGCGGGATCTGTGCAGAGTTCGTGAAGATGATGCTCACGAAGTAGACGTCCATGTAGTACCTGGCTTGCTCTCTTATAGTGGTTATCAATATTTCTCTCCGATTATGATTTGTCGGGCCCTGAGCTTGTTGCTGTACTCCAGGAGCCTGGCCCTTTGCACGTTTCCTTGCCTCTTGCTCGGCGGCCTCAATCTCCTCGCGGGTGCGCTTGCGTTCTTCATCGCGCACCTGCTGTTGTTTCTGAAGAACTGCACTGGGAAGAAGTGGTCTAGACTGTTGTTGAGAGCCGGATCCAGGCTGAGGCAAAGGCGAATAACCTTCTCGAGCAACAGCAGGGGTAATGGCCAGTCGTTTCGAATCCGTAGCTTCAGCCTGAATAGGTCGACGTTCCTGGACTGGTGGAGCTTGAGATTTCTGGTCTTGCTGCTGTGCAAGTAACCGTTCACGAGAAGTCTGTGTCCTAGTTGCTGCTGTCGGCCTTCGGTAGCTAAAGCCTCATCCCGCTGTTGGTATCTGGCCTGCGAGGGACTGACAGAACCTGGTCGAAGAGGCGCAGGTATGCCCAGACCAGCTCGTGTTTGCGCATTGACATCATCCACTTCCTCCCAACTCATTTGGGTATCTTCGCCTTGTATTTTGCCTGGAGCTCCTGAAGACAGTTTCAGTCTCGTCCTCGTCCTCGTCCACGACCACTTCTTCGATACCACCATCATCCGAACGTCCCATAGGGTACCCAGTCTCGTCCTTGACAAATGCTTCCTCCACATTCCATACTGCGGGTGGGTAACGGAAGACCGCTGACGAATGCTTAAATTTCACGTTGTTACTTGTCGCCGCTCCTTCAGTTGTAGATCCTGTGAATTGGACCCGGGTGCGAGGTCGCGAAGACTTCGCGGCAGCAGTGTTTTTATCCTCCATCTCAGCTTGAGTGGCCGATGCAAGCTAAGGAGGCAGTTAGAATATTGTCGTTTGCTGATCATGATACTCACATCAACATTCCGATGACGAGTAAGCATTGCCAGCCGTTCGAAAGGCGTCTCGATGTTTTCTGCACGAATGTATCCCACTTCCTGCGTCTTGAGCATGCGGACTAGCCACCAGTAGCTGTTGCTGTCGTCCATCAAAAACAGACTGTCCCCCTTCACCACACTTGCTTGACCTTTAACTGTGGCCGCGATGTTTGTAAGAGAGTATACGAAGTCGAAATCAATGGGTTCATTGAAAATAGAAAGCGAAGAAGACGAATCTGAGAGATAATCGCCCATTGCATCTTCGTCAGAGTCGTTGCCGTCGAGGTCGTGGTCGTGTTCAGCCCCGTATGTGTGTTGCAACTCCATATCTTCCTGCCCGCCATCCATCACAACATCCTCTCCTTCAGCGTCAGACGAGTCCTCCATAACAGAATGCTCTCAATCGGACGTCATGTGGTAATGCTGTTGCTGCGCGTAGCGAGCGTTGTCTGGGTGGATTTGGTCGCGTAAATCAAAGGTATCTTGCCTCCGAGCTGCAGCTGGCCGCCGAGGGTTTCCTTGATCTTGCATGTCTGAAAGATGCGATCATATAAGTATTTAAAGAGTCAGTCGTCCGAGTTTGGATTGGATGTCACTGGCAGTCCTGTCAAGTTCGAATCATTTTTTATGTCCAATTTCACGTTAGAAGTGGAGATGCTGATGGACTTCAATTAGTCAATTGAGAGCTCTGAGATATTAATGAAAGACATGAAAGCTCTATAGGAAGTAGAAAATGAACGAGGGGATAGAGATGAATGCAGGAAGCTGGTGATCTTCAGGTGAAGCTTTGGCGCTTAGGCTGGGGTAGTGAGATTTTGCCTAGTACTGGCAGCATTTTCGAAAATGAACAGGCAGTGCACGATTTTCAAACTCGGAGTTTTGTTGTCTTATCACTGAGAAACAGCATATGTAGGAAATAAGGAGAAATGCAGAGATTTACATATTCAGAGTGGATTAGATTTATACTTATGTAATAGTAAACTGATGCTTAGACGACTGAAAGTATAAGGCGATGGATACTAGTACTAGTAGGGGGGTCAGTCGGAAGCGGGGAACTCAAAAATCAAATAAGCAATTCAAGTTTCCTAAAACGTTGCTACCATCTTGCCCTATCATATTGCCAGCGACAGCATCGCTTCTGCTCAACTTGTTCTCCTTCCACATCCTGCCCATATATAAAGCTTAGCCGTCTCTCTTTCCCTTCGAATAACCTCTTCTCCTCTACCCCGACATCCTCAACAGCCATGGCCGATACTCTTGTAAGTGACTGTGTCATCGATTGCGCGTTTGGATTGGAGTGGGCGCTGATTTCGTTCGGGATATGGATATTCGTTGCGCATGCGGGTTCGGCGACATAGTCTGAGGGTGAGCATGATTGAACCACTCGTTTGACGCGCCTACACCAGCCTGCGACGCGTTGTTGTGCTTTTGCGAGTGCATACAGTCATCAGGCTGGCGTAGGCGTTGTTTTACACTGCTTTCGGCGCTGACGCCCTCCCTTTCCGCCCAACAGAGCAAATCTCTGGTTAGCACGCGCTCATCCTAAGCTAAATCAGCGACTTGAGGTGCTCACTACCTTTCAGAGTTCAAGGAGGCGTTCTCGTTATTTGACAAAGGTATGTTACCCTCCACCTTCCCGATCAGGCGAGATCAGCCGCTGTACACCGCGCCCTATGCCCTTGCAGGGCACTGATGAACTTCTCGTAGACGGCGATGGGACAATCACCACCAAGGAGCTCGGCACCGTCATGCGCTCCCTAGGCCAGAACCCGACTGAGGCAGAGCTGCTGGACATGATCAACGAGGTCGACGCTGACGGCAATGGCACGATTGACTTCCCCGAGTTCCTAACCATGATGGCGCGCAAGATGCGCGACACCGACTCCGAGGAGGAGATCAAGGAGGCCTTCAAGGTCTTCGACCGCGACAACAATGGCTACATCTCTGCGGCCGAGCTCAGACAGGTCATGATCAACATTGGCGAGAAATTGTCGGATACCGAGGTCGACGAGATGATCCGCGAAGCTGATGTGGATGGTGATGGCCAGATTAATTATGAGGGTGCGTCTCATTTATCACACAGTCATTGAGACACATTTCTGACGCGGGATCTGTGCAGAGTTCGTGAAGATGATGCTCACGAAGTAGACATCCATGTAGTACCCGGCTTGCTCTCTTATAGTGGTTATCAATATTTCTCACCGATTATGATTTGTCTATACTTTGTATCAACATCGTACCAATTCTCTGAAATAAAACCAAAGTCGAAACGGACATATTCTTAAATAATAATTTCTCTGTACTTGACATCCGGCCGGCGGGTTTCCGGAACTGGATGTAATCCGCGTGCCACCAGTGAGAAACACACTGGCTACTTCGCCCGAAGGTTGCCGCCGTCACTTGGTACTACTGTAGTAGTTGGTACTGCGTCTTCATTTATTTGATCTTTTAAGCAACTTGCCGTATCGTCAAAAGTCTGTACTCTTTTCAAGAGCAAAACTTGGCGTCACGTATGCAAGGCTAGCATTGGTGCGGTATCGAGAGGACTTCTACCTTGGCACTTGCTCCCCTCGACTACATCCGACAGAACAGAACAAGAAGAAAAGTCATTATATGACAACATCCATGCGGTCGGAATTTTGAAGGAATTTTAGTATGCGGACAAAGAAAACATATCGGACCAGTTTGCGAATGTGCTGTAGAAGTCAAAGGGCATCGAGAATCGATGGCGAGGTGGGTGCAATATTAGCTATAGCGATGTGGATGGATGCTCAGCGACCATTTGCTCCCAGAAGGCTGAAGAGTGAGAGTCACTAGTGAGGACCTGGAAGCCTGTGAAGAGCTCAACGGTGTTGTGGAGGAAAACCATGTAGAAACTGAGG
This sequence comes from Trichaptum fuscoviolaceum, assembly GCA_910574455.1. Classification (NCBI taxonomy): domain Eukaryota; kingdom Fungi; phylum Basidiomycota; class Agaricomycetes; order Hymenochaetales; family Trichaptaceae; genus Trichaptum; species Trichaptum fuscoviolaceum. The sequence continues at coordinate 1,885,816 of CAJSYZ010000012.1, read as the reverse complement.
AGCATCTAAATGGTGAAATCGGTAAACTCGATGTTTTTATTGTTGGTCATGAAGATTGATGCAGTAACTTGTAGAACAAAAGTAACCATAGTCAAACGGATGACTTTGCAATGTCGCATAGCTCAGAGCAGCCTTGTAAGATTCTCCATGAACAACACATCTGTCATGCCGCTTCAGAGGTAAAGTTCTGCGTTGAAATTGTGCGGGTTGAGCTTAATTCCGAATTAGCAAGCTTCATGGTAGACTTGAAGGCTAATTAATGTGACTCTGCCGCTGCTGCACCGAATCGCCTGTCCAGATGTCTTTCATTCTCGATCGTGAAGAACTCGGCACCGCTCTCCCGATAACCTCGCGACTCCAAAGTATGAGAGGTGAAGAGGATACATCCGACTACCCTAGGACTCAAGTTGCTGAAGCATACTTTCTTCGACGCGCGATAATCAATCTCTTGCTTGCACTCGTTAGCCGCCTTTCTATGGCAAGATCACACGAATAAGATGTGGTGGTGGGTTTTTGTTTGTTACTTTACCCGCAAAAAAAACTGTTCGCGCCATTGAAGGCCAGGATGGGGAGGAAAGAACGCGCAAGCCTTGGGGGAATAACCGGTACCCAAGTTTAGACCCGTTTGAATCATGCTAGACGCGAAAACCCCTCGGCTCGAGAATTGGACTCGCGCCACCGCCATCCAGAACGCTAGCTCTACGCATGTTTCCCGTCGCAGAGACCGCCGCCTATTCAGGGACAGACGGCCAGTACAGTACATCACCACAGGTCCGGGCATGCAAACGCATCCTGGGCATACGAGGTGGCCGCCGAACTCCTCAGCGACCGTCCGAAGACCTGACTACATATTATTTTACAGGCATGTTTCCCCGCCGCAGAGACCGCTTCCCCCGGAGGTTCAGCACTCTGCATTTCCGCGAGACCGGGCATGCAGACGCGGCTCGGGAGTACGGGGTGGCCGCCGTTCGGGTATGTTGCCCTGCCTAATGCAGGGGACCGACGGCCGTTTTCCGCCACGCTCTCCACGGTGCAGAGGGCGACATTGCTGCCACCATGACGGCGTACTGGAGCGACGTGCCTGGAGGCTGAAGTACCCAGGAAGTGCTGTGGACGGGTCCGTAGGAAAGTGCGAGTACACCGATGTCGAGAGTAGTGGTGAGACTCGGTGGCTGGACTACCTGTCGGAAGGGGCTTTGGTGAAGAGCTGCTGATTTCGATCATACTGTAATAATGCTTTCCTACATTAATTGGTTGAGAACAGGCGCAGTATTGCAGTATACAATTGATATGTGCATCATGATGCATGATCTCGACAAGTGAAGACCCACACAATTCCTCCCTGAAAATTCAGATGCTGAGGAATAGTTTAAGCTGCGCCTCTTCAATCGAACATGATTTCAGATCCTCATTGATGAGTCAACTCTTCCCATGTACGAGTTGTTTTGGGAGAGGCTTTCCCTTTCTATTCTGTCTCAAATTCGAGGGATCGGATCGTCAAGGGTAGACATCATTGGAAGAAGGGGGAAACATTAGATAGTTTAGGCCCCAGTCCTTATATCCGAAGGGTAAGCCAGGGAGGTTGCCGCTGTGGCGGCCCATTTAGCAGTAATGTTTCAATAGTGCTTAAAACCATCCTTCATATTTGAGCTGATACATCCGAGCAGATGCAACATTCCACGTTAGATTGACATGTAGTAAATACATCGGAATGCGATGAATACAAAGTAACAAAGATCCTAGATCCTATACATTGTCCGAAAACAGATAGACGGCGTTCTTATTTGAAAGCATCAATCCCATTCCTCTTCATCGTCGTCCTCCTCGTCACTATCACCCAACTTCTTATTTCGCTGGGTCAACGCTGCCGCGAGCGCAGCAGCTAAGTCGCCACCACCAGCTGCTGCTGCTCCAGCCGCAGCTGCGGCGCCAGCAGAGCCACCGTCATCGCCCGGCGGTGGAGATGCCGCGCGGCCTACGACCGTTGGAGCAGAAGCGTCGTGTACAGGTCCGCCTGTCTTACGGAGAGCGTGGATTCCCTTGCCTTGGATGGACGCAAGGAGCTCGTTTCTCCCCGGAGGTAGAGCCGGAATGCCTGCTGGAGGTGCTGGTGCGCCACCGAAACCACCTGGCGGCGGCGGAGGAGGAGGAGGGAGAGGAGAGCCGCCAAACCCGCCTGGCGGGGGTGGCGGAGGTGGGGGCGGGGGAGCACTACCTCCCACAGGGGGTGGTGGTGGTGGAGGAGGAGGAGGAGGGGGGGGTGCGGCTCCTCCCGGGCGACCTGGGGGTGGCGGTGGAGGCGCGGGAGGCGCAGCCGGTGGGCGGGGTGGTGCGGTAGGGGGTGCAGGCGTGCGGATCGGTGGAGGAGGGGGTGCCACAGGAGGTGCAGGGGCCGTAGGCTGCCTCATCGGAGGTGGAGGGCGTGAAGGCGGGGCAGGGGCTGGAGGTGCAGCCGGCGGGTCAACCGGCGTCGAAATCGAGCTCACGGAGTCGGACTGCCCGTGCGTTGGACGACGCGGCGGTGGAGGTACCGGTGGCTTCTTCCGCGGGGCCGGCGCAGGCGGTGGTGGCCCTTTGTCTTTCTTCCCTCTCCCTGAAGAAGGCGGTTTCGACTGCGCGTCGCGCACGAAGCCCTTGATGAAGTCCATGTTCTCTGCGATGAGCGAGCGGTCGATGCCGTGTTTCTCAAGCTGCTCCATGAGCGCGAGCCACGACGGGTCGACATTATCGGAGATGAACCCTTTCTCTGCGTCGTACCCCATGTGCGAGACGTGTCGGAAGGAGCCCTGTTGTGGACCTGAGATGAGGGACTTGTCAATCTTCCCTCCTGTAGCTTTCTTCGTCTTCTTTTTGCTGGTCCCAGCTTTGGCTTTGCCTGTAAGGATGCATCAGATATGGTTGATTTGAATAATCTGAATAGACAAGAAGTAATAACAAAAGCTGGAAGTGATATGACAGAATCGTAGGAAGTTATGTAAAGTCGAAGTGCAACCCTCCAGCGAAACCTCCATTCCACGCTCAGGCTATCTGATAGTGCGACAGTCCACGAGCAGGTCCATGAAGCATAGCAATTTTACTCAAAAACATGTCCGAAGTTCACGGCACGTCCATAAGACAGCCTCGTACAGCCAGTCACCGTACCGTAACAGACGTATTGTCCAAAGATAAAACAGGTCTCGAGTGATGGGTGCCATGCCTCACAGACCTGCATTTGGACATGTCCAGTGATCAGGTACCCAGCTGTGCCTCCCGTGAGTGCATCGTATGCGGAGCGACTATGAGGACTTGCAATCCGTAGAATAGACGGAGGTGGCAAGCTAGAGTGTAAGATCTTACCAATCGCAGCCTTCTTTTTGTTCACCGTCTTCAGAAACGACGTAGCTTCGCTTTCATCTGAGTAGACGATACCGATCATGCATTCCTGAACTCAATGTGTTAATGTCGACTCTAAATAGCTACTGTCTGTACACTCACATCGCCCGCGAATGAATGGAAGAACGGCCTGTCTTCATTCAGCATAAAGCTATCGTACAGCTCGTGCTCCCACAGAATCCCTCGAGTGCCCTGCAGGTCGACGAGACGGAAGTAATACAAGCCGGAGCTCTTGTCCTTGACAAACGCTAGCCCGCCCTGCTCTCCAGAGAATGACCAGTTCTGTGGGTCCGGATAAGCATAGTATATCCTCGCTACCGTTGCTGTGAGGATTTTAGACGTTGGCGTGAGTGCGTTCTTGACTCTGTCTTTTTCGTCCTTGTTCATCGTGGATTGCAGAGGCATATGTATGTCTCGAGCTCGTGATTGCCAGTAGAACTAGCCACAGTTTCACCGGCAGGCCTATATAGTGGTTGCCCTAGGCCACAGAACGTTCTCGAGAGGGAGCTCGCAGACAAATTATATGCAGCCTTTATATCGATATCGAGTAGATAGAGTCTGCAACGAGGAGTGTGCACGTCAAGGAGTGAATTGCGCAGGTGTCCGCAGCGTGGACGGTGCAGCTCGGCCGGATAAGGGAAGACCGGTAATTCGACATAATAGATATTCTTTTTGACGAAATTCATACATGTAATACGTCTTCTCAGCACTATGCTCTAATGCATTTATACGTATATTTTATTTAGACAAATGTCGGGTCCATGGGCCGCCGCTATCTATTACCTCGCATGTACGTCCAACGGCGGCGCTGTGTCAATGAGGCAGCGACCAACTTGTCTCCACGCACCAGCGGCAACACACGCCCACTACGAGTATAGATAAGTACTGAGCATCATACAATTTTTTAATCCACTCTCCTACATCAATTATGTACTTCCATAGAAAAACGCGAGATACCACTATATCACTCACACTGCAGCAGTCATTGTCCAAGCGATCGTGTAGGTACAAGCCCTTTTCTCTCCGCACTGAGGATGAAATCTTCAATCAAAGCCATGTTTTTGCTGATATCGGATTGAGACACGCCTCTCGATCTGAGATACTCTACCACCTTTGTGCGAGGTGTTGTATTGCTTTTCAGCGAGTTCGACAGCGAATCTCGCATGTGATCTATAAGATAGGTGAGCACGGCCCAAAATATAAAATCAATGGAACCTGCCTTCGAGAGCCTGACTTATGCTAGGCTTCGTGTGGCGCACTTCTCGGAGCTGAACATAAAGCTTTGAGAAGGCGTTATATTTGAGGGAGAACCAAAAGACCTACCACTTGGAGGACTTCTGCAGATGACGGCCTATCATTTTGGTTGTCTTGCCAGCACCGACCAAGCAGATTCCAGAGTGCGTCACAACATTCTGGTACATCCGGCCTCTTCGGGCGTACCGCCCTTTTCCTACCGCTCGGGTTGAGCGCAATAACAAGCATCCCATAATTGCTCAAGTCAGGAAATGGCAGTTTGGTCGTCAACATCTTACAGATTTTATATTTCAGCCAGGGCTTTAGAAAGGAAACTGGCAAAGGAAGGAGTACCTCGATCACGACCATTGCAAACGCCCATATGTCAGAAGCCGGCGAAACTTCGAGTCCCGGTATTTCCGCCATCAGAAGCTCCTTTGCCATCCACTGATAGCTACCAGCGCACAAGATACTCTTTGAATCAGTTCGGCTACTAGTAGCTCCGTCATCCAGCGATGCGAGTCCGAAGTCGCACAAAAGTGGTTCTTCCGTATCCGATACTAGTATATTTGACTGAAATTATTCGCTCTTTAGTGGGTGTATGTCAGCATGCGACAACGGAAAATACACACCCCTTTTAGATCACCGTGGATAATGCATTTCTGGTGCAAGTACGCAATCCCCTCAGCGATCCCTTGGATCTGTACAACAACAGCTGCAGCGTCTACATTAGAAGAGAGATTTGTTAGCTCACAAATGGAAGACGGCGTCTGCTTGGGTTTTCCTTTAAGAAGCGTATGACGTGTCCGTTTTTCATAAATGGTGAAACAAGACAAGCGGGCATGTTCATGTCAGGGAGCTCGGCAATGCCGAGGAGTCTCAGAACATTCTTATGTCGCAAGGGACTCCATATGCCTGCCTCATTCCGAAAACGCTTCAGATCAAATCAGTGTTCCCTTTCAACAAAGCTCGACTGATGTAAAACCTTACTTTTGTATTGAGTACGCCTGTTGGTCTGTAAGTCTTTATCGACTTTATTGCCACAAATACTCTTCTCTGGGGAGTCTGCTCTTCATCAATGAACACACCTTTCCGTACAGCACCGAAGCCACCGGTGCCATCTTTTACAGGTGTTGATTGGATTGATTGTAAATTTTTCGACAGGTCCCGAACGTATACTGTACGATCACGGAGCTGAAGCTCTCGGGATAGCGTTCTGGATGAATGGCCTGGGTGGCTGCAGGATGGACGTTGAAATTCTGGCGTCGGAGAGAATTTAATGGAGGTGGGCGATTCTACGAGTTGTCTGTCGCGAGATGAAAGAACCGATGTATTCAGGGTGAGTGCTTGCATGCCGCGTTCAGGTCGCTGCATATCGAACCGCGGAGAAGCAGCCCGGACACTTGAGCCACACCTGGCATGCTCATTGTAGCGATTGGATTGAGAGGAAAGTGTATCAGTCTGTTGTCTGAGTTTTTGACTGCTTGATCCTTTCATATCTCGTACTCTCGACGTGCCGACGTCATCATTTTCTAAGCAATCTAAAGATGTGAGCCACGAAGAAACGGTGCTGCCGGTATCCACACTACTCCGACGACTCAGAGGGTCGGAGGTGTTTGCAGACATTCTTGACCCTCGAACTTTCCCGAAATGTACTGTTGTAAAGTATGAGAATAATAGACAGTCCCAAGAGGCGAATAACGAACCATGAAGTACCTTCTCGAATTTCCTTATCATCTCAACTGCTTCGTCATTATCGCAGAATTGAATCTGCATACTCGACGTCTAAAGCTTAGTGAGATGAAGCTCGCTGTCCTTAAGCAACAAGTCAGATACTCACTAAGTCTGTATATATGACATTTTTTAACACGTCTTTATGCAGATGCGTGCCAGACCTCATTTTTGATTTGTCCGATAATACTAGCATTAGATCAGTCACACCGGGTAGATGTTCATCGACTTGTAGCTTGAAAAAGGACAAGAAATGCATGTCCGATGAACGTTCCCGAGCCAAAACGAGCGCGCCACGCCAATCACTGAGCTTCTCCGCGCCATTTCCTCCATGCGCAAAAATTAATGCGGCAGAGTAGATCCTGTAGGAAGCTGCATGAAATGCTTGATAGATGACTTTCTTTTCGTCTTTGTGCAAAGGTCGATCAACAGGCAGCGAGACAGTCATTGCGGAGTAGGATAGGGGTAGATGTCTGTGCGACGAGTGGGAACCCAAGGATGACTCGGACGACTGGCAGACATATATAGTGATGCAGAAGCGTATCGAAGTTCTCTTCTTTATTTCGATATCAGTAGCTATGCTGTGAAGAGAAGTCAACTTTGGCGCTGTTAGCAGAGCAGAAGCAGGATGTCACCTTACATAGAAATTATTTCGCCTCGGCAGAGACAGAGTTCAGAAAACAACTTGATGAGAAGACCCGATGCGCGGCTAGAAGCCTTGTTCAGGCAACAGCACTTTCATAGTCAGTCAAATCATATACGGCTCACGAGTAATTATAGTGCAGGTGCACTGCCGTTGATTCATGATCGCATCTCTACCCTGAAAAGAAGCGCAGTAGAAGGCTAAACTGCACGCTGGTAAGGTGGACTCATAGCCCTGTCCTTGTATGATTAATAGAGCCCGGTGTAACTTGTTGCTACTTTGAGAGTCCAGATGGGTGCGGGAATAGGAGAAGAAGCTGAGATTCTTTGACTTCAAAGGCAGCTGGCATCGTGAGAATTGCGGACCCAACTTTTGCCCTGCAATGACCTCCTGAGCTCAGGCCTCGAAGTTGAACACATCGCAGACTTGCATCAAGAATTTTGTCAATCTCATAAGCTGCTAACAAGCCTAACAATATCTCGTCTTTTAAACCGTCAAACGTCGGGGTGTCAACATATGACGTGATCATAGTACGATTCCATTAGGGGGAAAGAAACATGATGCACACAGATAGACTTTGTAGGAAACGCATCCAAGTTTTGCTAACGGACTCATCAGATGGGACTACGAACCGTTCAAGTCTGAAAGAGGTCTGAGATTGGTATGAAGCACAAACATGCATGCGGAAAGGTCTCAAAACAGGATTCAACCAAATAGAGCGACATAAAAATGTCCGCGCCTCCATCTTCCAACGTTTTTGGGTAGATATCAGTTCCGTCAGGTGATTCCGCCAGATGTCCTACAGCAAGAGCGAGATCTCGAAGCGCAGATTCTGAAATGCAGTACCCGAGGGCGACGGAGCTTTAGGTAAGTTCCTATCAGCCACGAAATGCAGTGAATCGGCTTTTCTCCAGCGCTCCGCTGTGAGCAGTGCACGTCAAGGAATCGCAAATGTAAGACCTTCGTCTTCTTTTGCGCGGACAAATCTCTTTATTTTAGTGATGTTGTCGTATATGTCTTCTTTAGAAACCCCATTGGACTCTAAATAGTCCATAACGTGTGCAAGGAACGTGTGATCGCTCTTCGGATGAGATTGTCGAAGGTGAACTATGAGGTTGGTGAGCCAGCCTTTTCTTGGACAACTGTCAACCGTTTATGACGCACATCCAATTACCCGCCTCGTTCTACCCGCCATCTTCTCAGCTTCGTGGGAGTCAAAGAACTGAAAGTGTAGAATCAGTGTCTGACTGATAAATCAGAATTGCATTCACACATCTTAAAAGGACATAACTCATTCACTCACTTTGTCCGAGTATACAAATTTCAAATTGGGATCCAACGTTGTATCAGAGTCGAAGTGAGAGTCTCCCGACAGGACCAAATCTCGGATGATGCGACCAGACAAGATATTTTTGGCATTCTGCAACTGCACGATGCAAAGGGAAAACGAATCCGTAGAACGATCTTGGATAAGAGCAACTGCACCGTAGAAGTTCTTGACCCTGTTCGCTTTGGTGGTTTGCCCCGGGGATCTGTCCTCCAGTTGAATCAATGCTGCTGAGTATGTCTTGAATCTCGGCGCTGGAAATGTAGACCAGATGGTGTACTTTTCGTCCCTATTAAGCGCTCGAAAGGTACAAAGAGATCGTTCAAGGTTCATGAGTACCAGTACAGGCGTAAAACTTGAGTGAAAGGCGACTGAGCCATTGGGTTTGGAACCTGGAGAATTAAATATCGACTGGACCGAGAGCAACTGTGCCGCAGCATTGCAAATGACTCTTCTGCAGTGCGCGCCGTGCTCATTGAGAGGGCTGCTGTGAAACATGACTCCGCTCCCCGCCATCAATCGTCAACAATCTACTGTGACGCATTTCCGCGGAGGAAGCTGAGAAGCTATTGTGAAGCCAATTTTTAAGAGCGATGCCTAGGGTGCAACAAAGTCAAGCCGGTAGCACAGCCTCTGATGAGGAGAAATCTCGGTGAACTCAAAAGAAGGAGCGAGGTCTTCGATTAAAGTTGCCTTCAAGATAGAATGAGTAATACTTACCTCGTCATCTTGGAAGTCCGCGAAAGCAAGCGATGCAAAACACAAGCGCACTATTGACGAGATGGGTGGCACATCGTCCAACAAAGCAAGTTATGGGGGCAATAGCAACAGGCCTTCGATGCAACTCATTTCACGTATTTATGCTGTTGTGGTATGTTTTAATTCTTGAAATCGTCTGTGGTGTAATGATCGAAAGTGAAGGAACGCAACGCAACTTGCGGTGCGATATGACTCAAATTGAGTCAAGCGCATTCCAGTCAAAGGCCATCGACAGCTTGAAGTAGATTTGCTCCAAGCTGCTAATAAATTTTCTTTCGGAACTTGGAGGTGTTATACATTATTAGATGTACATTCATGCTTTCTTTGTGGTTTCGTATTCATGTATCGAGGTAGTCCGCAGCCATTAACCTGAATCAAACATTCAGTGATCAGTACTGGCAGAACGGATAGGAAGACATAGCCTCGTACAGTTCTAGTGCAACCTCGGGAACTACTCTTTCCTTAAAGTCGGGGATATCTTCTCGGACAGCGGCATTTTCGTAAATCTTCTTGTATGTCAGATATTCAAGAACTTTCTCTACAACGGCACCTCTGGCAGTCGCATCGCTTTACTGTCAGTCGTGCACTGATACGAGTCAAAGACGTGCTCACCTTTCATTTATCGGGCAAGTACTTGATTCTCCCTCAACGAAGTTGCCTATAGTTATAAGAGTAAGTATAGTAACTTTTGACGCAGAGACCCGGGTACATACTGTTCAACATGCTGCCTAACATGCCACTCTTTTCAGCAACACTTCGCTTGACTATGAACGTGAAATTGTCATTGCTGATTATCTTAACCCAAGATTCCTTCGATTTTTCGGCTTCCTTATAGGCAGGAGTTCAAGTCAAGAATGGTGGCATCGTCGTGCCAATCTAATTGTATAAACATATCTGCTAACCTCCATTTCTGCGTCTTGAAGTTGCTCTTCAGACATCACTTAAGATAGATAGCTGAGATAGCTGGATATACGAAACTTGATGTTTTATTTCAAGTTGGGTGAAGAAATAGGAGGAAGTCAAATCTCAATCCTGCCAGTGGTCGTGACAACAGGTAAACGCGTGACGAAGCGCGTTTGTGTCACAGTCACACCGCGTTTTACGATTTCTGCGCAAGAGAAGACCTCCTTCTCATTCCTCCCTTCCCATTTCTTTCTTTCTTTACGGTAGCTCTCTCAGCCCGAACATGTCGCGTCGGGGAGGCAGAGAGTTTGGACTGACTTCCTCTCGGAGGGGGAGCTTTCGTGGAAACTGGCGCGGTGGTTCGAAGAGCGGTAGAGGTCGCGGAAGAGGAGGGAGTGGCGTGAATTCTAGTGCGGCGCCAGCTATGCCAACGAAGGACGAGGAAGGGACACAGCTTGCGGAACGCTTTGAACAGATCAGTCTGAACGATGAAGTAGATGAGAAGCTTGGCTTTGCGAGAATACAGGAGGGTCCTAGGAAGGAGGGCTGGTTAGTGAATATGCATCCGGTGCGTGATCTGACATGGATGTTATGTTCCTCATCAACTATGCCCAATACTGAGCCTACGTTATATAGACTCTTGTGAAAGATCCTGACCATCCATCGGGAAGAGCTGCAGTAGATTTCTACTTCATTGAGCTTGATGGAGGGCTGTTTAAAACGACGTTTCAATATGAGCCATATTTCTGCATCTCCTGCAAGGTAGAAAACAAATCTTGTCATTCAATGACCTTCAGTACTAATATAAAACAGAACGGCACGGAGACCATTGTTGAGGAATGGTTAAATAAGAAATATGAAGGCCTCATTTGCCGCATCGTACGAGAACGAAAGGAAGACCTCAAGCTTCCAAATCACCTCATGGGACATAAGCGACTGTACTTGCAACTGTGCTTCCGGAACGTGTCCGACCTGCTTGCAGTGCGGCGCGAGATTGTTCCATTGGCCACGGAAAACGGATCCAAACTGAATGCTGTTGACGCCTACGCTGAGGTCGTTAACATGTCGGAAGCTGGCATGCGAGTGGAGGTCGAGACTTCCTGGGCGGCGGAAGCCGATGCGCTCAATGGAAATGCACGAAACGCGAAAGACATGGACCCACGCGATTGTATCATCGACGCTCGAGAGTTTGACGTTCCCTACTACCTCCGAGTAGCCATCGACAATGAAATGCGAGTTGGTCTCTGGTACGCTATAACGTTTATTGCGGGCCAGCCGCAATTCAAACAAATGGACAGAGTCAAGCGAGCGGATCCTGTGGTCATGGCTTACGATATCGAAACTACGAAGGCACCGCTCAAGTTCCCTGACCAGGCGATCGACCAGGTCATGATGATTTCTTACATGATTGACGGCCAAGGATTTCTCATAACCAACCGGGAGATTGTTAGCGAAGACATAGAAGACTTCGAGTACACTCCGAAAGAAGGTCTTGAAGGCCCTTTCACAATATTCAACGAGGCAGACGAGGCGGCGACGATCATGCGATTCTTCCAGCATATCCAGGAGGTAAAGCCGACGGTAATGGCGACATTTAACGGAGACTTCTTCGATTTTCCGTTCCTGTACGCTCGTGCAAAGGTGCATGGCATTGATATGTTCCTTGAGACTGGATTTGCGAAAGATTCAGAAGAGGAGTATAAGAGCCGGACCTGTGTCCATATGGACTGTTTTCGCTGGGTCAAGCGCGATTCCTACCTCCCCCAAGGCAGCCAAGGCTTGAAAGCTGTCACCACAGCGAAACTTGGCTATGACCCTATTGAATTAGATCCTGAACTCATGACGCCGTAAGTGGTTTGGATTTATGCATTACAGTGGATACTGAATGTACCGTCCAGATACGCCATGGAACAACCTCAGACACTAGCACAATACTCCGTTTCCGATGCCGTCGCAACATACTACCTTTATATGAAATACGTTCACCCTTTCATATTCTCCCTTTGTAACATCATTCCTCTGTGTCCCGACGAAGTTTTGAGGAAAGGTACTGGAACTCTATGCGAGACTCTGCTAATGGTGAGTGTCTCGCTTAATACGATTAAAACCAATTATCTTACAACTGCTCGTGTTAGGTGGAAGCCTTCCGAGGACATATTATCATGCCTAATAGGCACGAAGATGAGCACGGGAACATGTTCGATGGCCATCTTCTAGCTTCAGAGACCTACGTAGGAGGGCATGTCGAAGCTCTGGAAGCGGGGGTTTTCAGGAGTGATATTGCGACTCATTTCAAGATTGTCCCTGAGGCTGCACAGCAGGTCTGTTACTTTATCCGACGAACATCCTCGAAATTTACTCATGAAAATAACAGTTGATTGACGAGCTTGATGCAGCACTGACATTCTATGTCATTGAAGAGTGCAAATCATCCATTGACGATGTGACGAACTACGACGAAGTAAAAGCTCAAATACAATCCGCTCTTGAGGAAATGAGAGACAACCCATTGCGATTCGACAAACCTCTCATTTACCATTTAGACGTCGCCGCCATGTACCCGAATATCATGTTGTCGAACAGGCTGCAACCGGATTCGGTTGTCGACGAGTCTGTCTGCGCTGTCTGTGACTACAACAGGCCTGGCAAGAAATGCGATAGGCGGATGACTTGGGCTTGGCGTGGTGAATATTTCCCCGCACAAAGGGACGAATACAACATGGTTAGACATGCGTTGAACCAGGAGATGTTCCCACCTAGGAAGCCTGGTGGGCCTCAACGACGCTACATGGACCTTACGCAAACCGAGCAGACAGCCTTACTTCATAAACGGCTTGGAGACTATTCTCGCAAAGTTTATAAGAAGACGAAAGAGACGAAAGTCGTGAATAGGGAGTCTATCATCTGCCAGCGAGAAAATCCATTCTATGTCGATACTGTCCGTCGTTTCCGTGATCGACGATATGAATACAAGGGTCTGCACAAAACATGGAAGAAGAACCTTGATTCCCTTCTAGGAGCCGGTGGATCAGTAGCCGAAGTCGATGATGCGAGGAAGATGATCGTTATCTACGATTCTCTGCAGCTTGCACATAAATGTATCTTGAACTCTTTCTATGGATATGTCATGCGCAAGGGTGCTCGCTGGCATTCGATGGAAATGGCTGGTATCACTTGCCTTACTGGGGCGACCATTATCCAGATGGCCAGACAGTTAGTTGAGCAGATAGGACGGCCTCTTGAGCTAGACACGGACGGAATTTGGTGCATGCTTCCGGGTGTCTTCCCGGAGAACTTCAAGTTCAAGATGTCCAACGGCAAAACACTTCCAATTTCATATCCGTGCACGATGTTGAACCACCTTGTTCATGCGAAATTCACAAACCATCAGTATCATGATCTCGATACGGAATCTGGCGAATACAAGGTGCACAGTGAAAACTCAATCTTCTTTGAACTTGACGGTCCGTATAAAGCAATGATTCTTCCTTCGTCGAAGGAAGAAGACAAGTTGCTCAAAAAGCGCTATGCGGTCTTCAATGATGATGGGTCACTGGCGGAACTGAAAGGATTCGAAGTCAAGCGACGTGGGGAGCTTCAGCTTATCAAGATCTTCCAATCGCAAATCTTCGAAAGGTTCTTGCTCGGAACCACCACTCAAGAGTGCTATGCCGCAGTCGCAGAGATTGCGGACCGCTGGCTTGACGTATTGTTTAGCAAGGCTGACAATCTCAGTGACGAGGAGTTAGTTGAACTCATTGCCGAGAACCGCAGTATGTCGAAAACCCTAGCCGAGTATGGTGGTCAAAAATCAACGTCCATTAGCACCGCGAAACGCCTTGCAGAGTTCTTAGGAAATCAAATGGTGAAGGATAAGGGTCTTGCCTGCAAGTTCATCATTTCAGCGAAACCTATTGGAGCTCCAGTCACAGAACGAGCCGTTCCGATAGCGATCTTCTCGGCAGAAGAGAGCGTGAAACGGTCATTCTTGCGTAAATGGTTGAAGGACAACAGTCTCGCAAACTTTGAACTCCGGTCTATACTGGACTGGGATTACTACATTGAACGACTTGGTTCCGTCATACAGAAATTGATCACGATTCCCGCTGCAATGCAAAAGGTTCCAAATCCGGTCCCCAGGATACGCCATCCCGACTGGCTTCATCGTAGAGTGGCGGCGTTAGATGACAAGTTCAAGCAACACAAAGTGACGGACTTTTTCAAAAAAGCGTCTCCCTTGGAAACACAGACATCTTCATTTGTAGATATGGAAGATTTCGCCGACGGAGAGCGCTCTCAACAACCCCGGAAAGCCGTGGCTCAGTACAAGAAAGTCAATACAAAATCGAAGGAATCTGGATTAGAGGAAGTACCTGGCAAGCCGCTACCTAACCCTAACAAAAATTATCCAGCTTGGCTGAAGGCGATTAAGAAAAGATGGCGAGCTCATTTACAAGCGTCTACGGTAGGTGATGAAGCTTCCGCAGCTGTTCCCACCATGTTTCGGGGTGTCAGAACTCCTGCAACTCGACATTGGGATATTGTACAAATCCGACCTAGCACCCGAAGTCGTTACACGATGTGGCTTTCTGTCAATTCCGACTTAATCCCCGTCACAGTTCGAATTCCACGCGAATTTTACCTGAATTTTAAGACTGCCCCGAAGCCGGGAGAGTTCGAGGAGCATTATAGTCGAGAAAGAGTTGTCCGCACTCTCCCGAGGGACAGAACTTGCCTGCACTTGTATAAGTATTCGATGGCGGAAGAAACATATTTGCAGGGCGAAAATTACTTCATGAATGAAATTAATAATCCGAACGTTGACGGAGCTTATGAGTTGCAGGTACGACCTTCTGTCTTTCTTAGTTCCTGTCGCTAACTCCATGTTTAGTTGCCCTTAGTTATCCGTGCTCTACTGAGACTTGGAATAACTTGTTCTCCGGACGAGAAGGGTTTGACACTCAACAAAGCTCGGGATGACGGTGTCGACTTATCACAGGTTGACCGGTCGCCTCTGTCGCCCATGCGCAGGCCTTATCTTGATGGAGGTAAAGCTCTGAAGTATATCTTCATTTACCACGCATTTTCGCCTTCAGCGCCTGTCAACGTTTATGCGATTTTCTTGCCCGACGGCTCTGTGCGGTTACATGTCGTCGATCCTGCCTCAAGGCGGCAACCTATACCTCGCTTTGATAGCCTTTACTCGAGCATGCTGGAGGCGAAACTCAAGGATCTCGGGAAGGACAATGTATACGTGTACCCGGAAACTTTGCAGACGTTTACAGACTATCATAGCAACGAAGCAACGGCACTAAAGGCAATCTCTCGTGAACTAGGTACACTGGAGAACAAGTCATTTACTGTTGTCATTTCTTCCGCCAAAGATCTCAGTTATTTTACAAGTACTGTGCCGAAGTTGGGCAAATTTCCGGTTCTCCGTATGCCGTCAAGCAGAGCAGGCCATGCTCTCGACGTTTTCCCGTGGCAGGCCAACGTGGCGAAGAAAATGTTCAGTCGCTACCTATCCTTCGCTCCTTGGCTTAAACGAGCTATCACGCAAGCCGCTTACTATGATGTACCGGTCGGACATGTCGACGATGACCAGCCGTTGTTCCTCTGTGACATAGAACTAGCGCGTCGTGCAGTCGCGCACGATATGGTCCTCTGGTGGTCGAATGGCGAGAGGCCAGACCTTGGAGGTCTGGAATACGATTTGCCTCCTACCGAAGAGTTGATTAGCCCGGAGTTTTTGACTCCCGGTCTCTATTCGAACGTTTGCCTGTTAATCCAAGTGCGCAATCTGGCCATCGACGCCGTCTTGCAGTCCGCAGTCGTCAATGAACTGGAAGGTACTGGTGGTACCACTGCTTTCGACTCGACATCTCACACTATTAACGACTACGCGAATGGAGAATCTCAACCAAATGTCTCGCTAGGAGAATCAAACCTATCGCCGCAAACGTTTTCTGTCTTGAAGCAAATGCTCAAGACGTGGCTCCTTGATAAGGCACGGGATCCTGCTAGTCCTTCGTCTATCACTCTCGATCACTTCTGGCGATGGGTTAGCTCGAGTGCATCACGCATGTACGAGCCAAGCATCCAGCGCTTCGTTCATGGCCTCATGCGAAAGACATTCATCCAGCTTCTCGCAGAGTTCAAGCGCCTAGGATCGAATGTGGTTTACGCTGACTTCTCTCGCATCATTCTCGTCACCTCGAAACCGCCGGGCACCGCTCATGCGTATGCGACTTACATCACGACCGCAGTGACATCACACGAGCTATTTAAGCATATTTATCTGCGCACCGATCGATACTACGATCTCCTGCTGTACATGGATCCTGCTAATTTCGGCGGTGTTGTGTGCGAAGATCCTCTGGCACTTGAACCACCCGTCAAACTTTCTATTCTATCATGTTGGAATATCAAGAACTTCCTTCCTCCTGCGACGCAAGATCACTTCCGCTCCGTGGTTAGGCTCTTCATCTCCCAAATGGCCAAGATCAAACGCGATGCTGATGAAAGCACGCGAACGCCGCTACGCGTCCTCCAAAACAACGCACCAGATGCAACGCAGCGCGATGCGGGCAAGCTACGGGAAATCGATGGCGGCAAGGCTTTTATTGCGCAGAAGTTGACACGCAAACTGCTGCAGATTGTTCAGACTATCCAGGAGGACCATAGACGATCTATCATGGATGGCGATGACGAGTCGTTCGACTTCCCCGTCCTCCCAGGGTCGTATCTGCATCTCACCCATCCTACGCTCGAGTTCATCAAATTCACGTGCGCGGTCTTCGGTCTGGCACAGGATCTTCAGATCGAAATCGGTATTCTCAAGAAGAATTTACTCGAGCTCATAGGTGTCCGTCAATTCTCAGATGATGCGATATTCCGCAATCCTTGTGACCCACTCAAGCTATCGATGGTGACGTGCAAATACTGCGATCACATTCGTGACTTCGACTTTTGTCGAGATGATGAGCTGCTTCCTTCGTCTCTCGAGCAGGCAAAATGGTACTGCCCCGAATGCGAGGGCGAGTATGACCGTGCTGCGATCGAGTTCAGCCTCATGCAAGTCCTCCACCGCCTGGAGCGCAATTTCGCGCAACAGGACTTGCGGTGCGCGAAATGCAAGCAGATCCAGTCGGATAACGTCTCGCGCCATTGTGAGTGCTCGGGAAGCTACCAGCTCACGATTGCGAAAGCGGATGTCAAACGGAAATTGCGGACGATCGTCAATGTCGCGAAGGTACACAATCTTGGAAGACTGAAGGTTAGTAATTCGTTCTCCAATAACTTTAGAAGGCGCGGCTGATTGTCTATTTACAGGAGTGTGCCCAGATGATTTTTGAAAACTGGTAGGGCCCATTTGTTGTGATTTGCTTGTCATATTAAATTATTGTCGCTCTCTCGTCGTACAACATTGTATCGTTATGTATCCGTGATGTTCACAATTGCTATCATTGCTTTCTACTTATACGTATAATACATCTGAGTATGCGAAATAACGACCGGTCTCTAATTGATTGACACGAAAGAGGTTCTGGTCGGTAGATCGGTATTGCGCACGAGGAGTTGCAGCCCGTTTCCATTACCCGTGCGCTGGAAGACTGCCACACCACCTCCCCCAAATCCTCCGGCAATCAAGAATTCAGAGTTGGGACCGAAGACCTGCATGCCGCGAATCTGATTGAGACCAGTGAACACATAGTCAATCAATGTCAACTCCCCCTGCTCGTTGGTCTCGAAGATGGTGATTGCGTCGCCTTGGGCACCCTGGTTGCCTGTGTTCCGGTTTGACGTGTAGATGAAACTCCCGTTGAGGGTTGATGAGGGATCCGGGTAGAGTATCTCTCCGGCTGCGAATGCAGCGCCCGCAGGCGGGTTCGGAGGAACGATGTAGAGTTGAGATATGATATCTGACGTGCCATTCGGCGCGGCTGGAAGCTGCTGAGATGTCAATGTACTCGCGAGTTCATGCAAAACGAAGAGAAATCCGTTCTTCAGCGCAGCGTGACGCGGGCCGGATCCGTTGGGCTGGACGATGAAGCCTTGGATGTTCCATTCTCCCGGTGTATCCGGCGAGTCCTGGACGAGCCGCCAGACCTTGTCTGCCCCGAGGTCGGGCACGAGCACTTCTTCACCGTTCTGCAGGGCCATGTGCGGGTGCGAAACGGCCGCGGGGAAGTCGATCGTACTGGCGGAGCCAAAGTGCAGGGGGTCGGAGGACGTGGGGATGATCTGACCTGTGCCGGAGTTGTAGTCCATGATGGCCACCTGGCCGGAGGAGAGCGGTGTCGCGAATGCGGGTGCATCTCCTCCGGAGCTGACGGTCGATATCGCGCTGCTTAAGAGCCCGTTTTCGTCGATCACGAAGGACTGAAGGGCTCCTGGAGAGTTTTCATTCGTAGCACTTCTTGTAATTAGTATAAGACTCTTTGTTGGCAGAGGAAATTAACATACTACAGGATGCTGTTGTTCGTTGGATGGAGAGCGATCCAGGAAGGGTTGTCGCCTGTCTGAGACTGGCCTGCCAGAGTCAGAACGTTTGCGTCCGAGTTGAAGATATAAGTCGCAATGAAGGAAGTGTAGCCTCCCGCAATGATTGTGAAGTTGACCATGACGGGATGACCTTGGGAATATATGTATAGTGAGTTGTACAAGCAAGCAGGCTTGTCGCACACACACTCCTTATAAACGCCTTATAAACCACAAGACCACAGCTTGAGTGCGGACGGTACGTGGCCTGCCGGATGACCGTCGCTAAGAGCACGTAGGAGAAGAAGGAGGAGAAGAAGAAATAAGAAAGCACGAAAATCTGACGGCGATGTGGCCCATTGTGTGTTGTTTGCGAAACACGGAGACCCGCAGAAGTTGGTGGGCCCCAGCTCCTTTTCCATAAATCGCTGCCGAACAATGGATGCGTGACCTCTTGCAGTGCTTCCTTCTGCTCCGCATGCCCGAAGCTGAACCGCGATGTATACGTGCATATTCCTGGTCTGCGAGCGAGCGTGCTGGGTCTGCTGCTCAATGTATGACGCCAGGACGTGAGGCGCGGCACGGACAGGAAGTCTATTCCTTCTTGAAGTTCCTAACAGCCAATCACATCCAGCGAAATCGTTGAACCCGCACCTTGACTGTTTACCACCACTGCCTTCGTACTTCGAAGGTCGAAATGCCTCAATTCCCCCGCGGCATTTCATCAGTCTCTATTAACAGCTCTCGTTTGTTTGAAGGACCACAATGTCTCTCTATTAATGGCCTGCTTCGGTCCGAATCTATGCCAACGTTCTGGCGGGAAAATAAGTGTTATCTTGGATCGCGAAGAAAATCCTCTATACGTACTTTTAGAGGGAAGCCTGGAACATATCATCAATCTTATCACCTTATCGATTCGGAAGAGGAAATGGGCCGACTGGGAAGCTGGCCCGAAGGATTATGAAACTTTTTGCGAATGACTGGATAGCTTTTGCTGCTTTTTAATCATATGGCCCATAATCTTCGAGTCAACTATGGTATGGTATCAAGTCATCGCACTGAATGGACGTGAGTGCCTCAGAGGATTTTATGACGGCTTCGTACTTCAGCGGAGTAATTGAATCAATCTGGGGATTGCCTGAAGCGTATCATACGTGAGACGGCGGCCTGACGAAAAGGCCGCCTACAAGTGCCGCCGCTGCCGCATGCAGCCGCCTACAAGTATCGCCGCTGCCGCATGCATGACTGCAGACACGGAACCAATGATAAATAAGATAAAATACTGTAGAAATTAATGAAGTCATTGCATGTGCCACAGCTGTCCAAACTGCCGCATGCAGTGCCGCCTACCTGTCAAAACTGCCGCCTACCTGTCAAAAATGCCGCATGCAAACCCTGGCACAGCCACTGAAGTGCCGCATACACTACCGCATACAGGCTCGAAGACTGCAGTCAAGCCGCATGCAGAGTTGCAACGGGGTCCTGAACCTTCCCAAAGCGTACTAGACTCAGGTACAAACACAGCCATGCATTCAGTTTCCCACAGCCACTCATCAAATTGTAGATCTTGCATACGACAATATGATTACTTGCATAGCAGAAGCAGTTTAGATATAAAACAATCACAGTACTGTCTATTGTAATGTACTAATAAGATATAAAATAAATGATAATTAACTACGAGAAATAGAGACCATAATGGCACATGTATAGAAGGTGTAGGAAGTCGATGAGAAGTCTTCGTAAAACTTGTCAATGCCCGTTACCCGGTTTTCGGTAATCCTTCAAGTTGTCCGCTTGTCCCCTCAGGCTGTTCTTGGACACTAAGTCACACAGTATATTTGTCCTGATTTTAACTTAACAACACTTAATATAATACTTTCAAATAACTTAATACACCCAATATTGACTTAAGTAAATTGTATGAGAATGTATTTACTAAAGAGTGACCCAGACCATAGTCTCGTGACATTTATTTGGTCTTAGATAGATCTGAGATATTATCGGGGCTCTTGCCCCCGGTCACTTACGAGACCGTAGGCGGCACTTTGTACAATGACCGCCTACGCCTACTTGTACTGCATGCGGTCCTCTATAGAAAGTGCCGCCTACTGCATGCGGCAGCGGCGGTACTTGTAGGCGGCTGCATGCGGCAGCGGCGGCACTTGTAGGCGGCTGCATGCGGCAGCGGCGGCACTTGTAGGCGGCCTTTTCGTACAGCCGGTGAGACGGTGAGTTATACTGTAGATACACTTACACTCAAAAAAACTGACTTACTTCGATCGTCGCTTTTCTAAGCCACAGTGATTTCTGTCTCATCAACCGAGCGAAATGTCACAACATCCACTCACGGAAAGTACACCATTCCTTCCTACCTTTGCTCGACGCCTTGTGAAATGAAATGGAAATCACGATTGGCTCCGGCTGGTGCCCTCAGTAAGTCAGGCCAAGCAGAAGATATCGAACAGGCATCAATTCGACCCGTGAGGAGAAATTCCGGCTCACCAGTCACCAGCCCGTAGCTAAATCCCATGCTGTGGTAGAGCAAGCTGGACAAGCAAGAACTCACCGTCGCATACGAGAGCCACCCTGTCCATGTCGCATTGAGCGAGTTGGGCATATCACCTCGAAAACATAAAGCAAGCCACGCTTCCAGGCAAGGGAAACAAACGGATCATTCTATTCGCAAGAGTGCAATATGCGCCTAAGACGTCCCCTATTGACGGTCTCTGATGCGCTTTGCGATTGAAAAAAGGCATCCCATCTCCGATCTTCGAGCATAAACTCAATGTTCTCTTCGCCGTCACACTTTTCCCTGTAATGGGTGAGGTTTTCAGTAGTCTTGGGCGTTCATTTTTGTCCTGCAGCGCCATATTTCCATGCGCGAACTTGAATGAAGGAAAGTGCATATGGTCAGGGAGGCAGGGGAAGGGGGGAAATGATGAAGAGACTCGGAAGTACAACTTATTGTGAGTTAAACAATATACGTCATGCAGTTGTTCTATCATTTATAAGTATTGTCATCAGCTCTGTATTAGTTTAGTCGACTCTCTAACAGACGACCAAGAAGGATCAATTGTTTGACAGGGAGAGAAACAACACAGAATCGCAGATGGTCTGTTCTTTTGAAAATAAATCCACTCAGCATGTGTATCAAATTCACTCGACGCGGATCTCAGTGACAACAGGAAGTTAGCTACATCGTATGCCAGTGTCATTCCGTCTGTGTCATCTCGTCCCCTTGCTATAGCTTCATTTGACTACTCTCCAACAGGCATCAGATTATGAGTTAGACAATGATGTCTGTTTGTCATTTCACTAGCAGCGAGAACTCAACTGATAACCACCTCTTCGTCGGACCTAGCATTCTGGGCCGACAGCGTCTATGTGGCAGCTTTATGTTAGTGTCAACTTGAATGCTATTTAATGCCAGTGACAGCAAAGCACCTTGCGCAGAACATGTCAGAAATAAGCTTTTCAGGGACAAAGCAGAATAGTAGGACTTCTAATTCGGCGTCTATGATGGTAAGTACACTATGTATTATTATCAACGTACATATATCATTAACATGCATATGTACATAATCATGATATGTACCGATTTATCCATGCAAAGGGTATTGCACTTGGATGATACCCTTTCTTCTCCTCCATAACTTGCACCTCGTCTAGCTTATTCTGTGTTATGCATAAACATAAGCTATCTCTCGGCCTTTTATCATAATATGTACATATTGTGATAATGATGAAGGGTCTATAGTACTAGTAGGCGCTGGCACGTGATATCGACGCGTGCACCGACACGCTCATTCGCCAGTTCACTCCTTGTGTTTGTCTCTTACTGAGTCTTACAAGTCCACCTCACTACACGTCACTTTAACCAGAGCTGTCAGTGAGGGAGTATCATCGTTGCACCCGTCCTTGGACAATAGCAAAACGTCGCACAGCCGTGCTCGGTGACAGCGGAAGCTTCTTAATGTTTTGCACTGGCAGTGCAGTAGCGAACTAGGTACCAGCGGATGATGCGATACTTTCTTGAGCAATACTTGGTACTGTAAATTGCGACTATATTGTACTGATACTATCTTTTGTCGGAGGAGGCGAGAGGACGTGTCTTCCTTCAGAATTGTCACATGATGGCGGTTCTAAAGCGTAGCTCGAGCTCTAGCTCCTGACAGTTATCGAATTAATGCATTCCGAAGACAAGCAATCGTAGATCCTTAATTTATTTATGAATAGCAATTTATCCATCATACTAAATCCATTCTGTTGCACACCATCAAGTTTATGACTTCAAAATAACACCGGACCGATGTACAGCTCAGAAGTCCATCGACACATATTCACCCCTCGTTGTCCGTCGAACTCTTAATGATGCGACACGCTTGTTAGTACGCGTGTATACCACACAGGAGCTCATATGTAGCGTTTTCGAAGACCTGTAGTCTGGATTTCAGCTTGAGTTTAATGTATCACTCACTTACTATAGAATGAGATTGCAATCCGTGGATATGAAAAAAGGACCGCGGATAAATGCATGTCAAGCTCAGACACTGGCATAGGAAAGCCAAACATCGGACACCAGATGCTTTTCCAGCCGTCGATGGGCGAATCGGATCGAGAAGATAAAGAGCCGTTCGGTTCGGCGCTCTTAACTGTATCTCCATGAGCCCTCTAAGATGAGTTGATTTCCAATATCTAACGGATCCAATCCAAATGCACTATATATCCATGCACAAAACAAATCAGAGGAGAGGAAGGAAAAAGGACGACCAGGAGGTCAGTGCGTGGTGGCTGAACCAATGCAAATAAGGAATAATGAAAGAAAAAGCGTTGCTTGATGAAAAAACGAATGGGGGTATTGCGTGAATGTGCGGGATGCCATGCGAGTAACGAAAAACGAAATAAAAGCCAATAAAATTAACGAGTAATGACTCAGGTCTGTCTATCAACTTTTGGGTGCGAGAAAGCGAAGAGTTGAAATAAATAGCGTCCAAGGTCACATCCAAGTATGGACACAAGATTATGTCGAAGGGGTTCAAGGGAACGTTCGCCTGGTATAAAGGAGAGGAGGTATGAGGCTATCCATCATTATAGACATCATTGAAGAGTGAGTCAGGACCGGCCAGAACGAAGAGGGTTAGAGGCGGAAGGAAGCACGGTGTGTGCGCGTGTCCGGCTTCCAAACGTGACTGCGGTAGGAGAAGGCGGCAGAAGGTCGCTCTGTGACTGTGAAAGAGAAGAACTGCGAAAGAAAGGAGTGAGCACCGGTGTTTGGGGGTAAAAGGAAGGAATGCAATGTACCTCATGAGTCTGGCTCCGGCGCAGACACACCCTGCTGCCATCTCTGCGCGAACGCGCGCTGCACGAGCCTGCATGCGCGCAAGGAACAGGTGGCGGCGGCCCGCGAGAATGAGCGCGTGCAGGTGCGGGTGCTTCGCAGCCTGGGTCATGAACAGCGAAGGGGGCAGCGCGACGTCGGCATCGCACGGTTCCGGAACAGATTCAATCTCAGGCGTCACACCAAGGCTGCACGGGCAGGAGGGGCGCATTTGGGTATGAGTTTGAGGCAGTGATGCGGTTCCTCGGCCTGAAATGGACGGGGCAGACGCGTATGCGACGTCGCTCATGCCCCTGCCGCGGCCACGACACGGTAGTCTGCCCTCGCAAGCAGTGAAGCTCAGGCCAGACTCAGATTCGCACAAGGGCTCATCACGGTCCATCAATTCAACCCGATTCAGTGCAGCGTTTGAAGAGACCTCAAGGAGGAATGGATTCCAGATAGCCGGCAGCTGTGCTCGGACTACCTTTAATCGGGGAAGTGTTGCCAGCGCCGCTGCCAATGGATCGCATACGAAGTGGTGAGGTCCCGGGTTTGCGGCGGAAAGTAACGCTGCTGGCAGCGGAGAAGGTTTGTACTTGAGATCCACCCGTTCCTACAGAGAATGTTAGTTAGAATCGGTTCCCAGGTCAATGAAATGTATTAAACAATGAAATAAATTTCCTTCTTTTGATTAGCCAGACAGAATGAGCAGAATTTTTTTGCCCACTAGCGGTAGTCCTTCGCTGATGCATGTGTGACCCCATGACAATCACCGCCAGCACGATAACGCAGCCCAAGACCTTGCCGAAAGAACACACGCTAGATAGAAATTGCCCATCGCGTGAAGGCATGGAAAAGATCACCGTTGAGCGACAGATTCTTAACGAAGAAATGTAGCTCCTGTCTTAACCAAGTTGATAGACGTCCATCTTTTAATCGGAAGGACTTCGCAATTGTCTGTGTACCCTGCGTCTTAGGCTGCGCCACATAAATAGACATATCATGCTCTTCCCATGCAGACATCATATTGGAAAAGAAGCATCCATAGAACAACCACCGCCAGCACGGTAGTGCAACCCAAGCCCTCGCCGACAGATCGCACGGTTGCCAAACTTTAGATAGAGCTTGCCCATCGACCCTACACGAATGAAATATGCCACTCACCACGCTGCTACACATACGAACACCAGACGCAAGGTCGGCGACAGCGCGCACCGTCTTGTCATGTGTCAGGTATCCGGATTTACGCACGACGAGTGCTTTGGCGTCGGGGCAACGCCGCAGAGCACCGCAGAACTGGTCGAAGGCCTCTTGTTCGAGTTCCTCGTCGCGCGTCGAGTCGAGTTTGATGTCCAGCACGTCCAGTGGACGGAGGCGCGCGTCCATCGCGCTGACAACGACAGAAAACGCCGTTCCACATGCTGGGCTCTCGACGTAAAGTGCCCGTACGCACTCCCCGAGAGCGGGCCTCTTCGCCAGGGTGGCGGCAAGCTTGTCGGCCTGCTCCCGCGTCCGCAAACGGAGCGAGCTATACATGAAGGGCAGCGCAATGCGCTCGAAGGTCTTGCAGACGAGAAGGACGTGAGTCGCGCGTGTCTCAGACAGTGAAGGCTGAGAGTTAGGGAAGAAAACGAGCTCGAGGATGCGCTCGAGGATCTCCTCAGGAACCGGCATTATGATGTTCGACATCACGAAAGGATACGAGAACCGAAGGTCTTGAGGAGAATGTCTGAGCGTCCGGCCAGTCTAGCTAGCGAGGAGGAGGAGGTGGGGGGAAGGAGGGGTCGCAGGTGGAAGAATGTGGGACGCGCGCGACAAATTGATTTATATAGAACATGTAGAACGTAAGCGCCCGTACAAGCGCCAGCCTTTTGGGACTTGTTTTCTCCGCCGACTACACCTTGAAAACACTTTGAGCCCTCAGTCTTCTGAGAGCTTCTGCGCGGAACGGAGCTGTCATGTGTAGGTGACTTGCAAAGACTTGCTCTAGCATCGATAGAATTTTCGCTCGAGCTTGCTAGCCGCTCGCGTACCGAAGAGCCAATAATTTCGCAATAAGCCCGTCGTAACAGGCACACACACCAGCGGTGCGATGCGGCATATTCCAACAAGCAAACCGAAGAAGATACGCGTATGTTTCACGACATGTTCTCCAGCGTACAGGTCATATCTATGGGTGTACATCAAACATAGGTATCAAATGGCAACGCAGTGTGAAATCAAGAATTTTATCCTGCAGCGTGCAAAACCTAATTTTAATTTTACACGAATATACTCTACCGTCGATCAGAACCTCCACAAATGCCGTCACCCACGACAAATCCCACACGAGACACGCATTTCTGTGTGTTCTCAACCCTTGCGCTCAACGTTAGAGAACTTTCATAAGTATCTTCGAAGATCAATATCATCGCCTTTTCTGATCATCTTAGAGCTCAGACTTTAGCTGAAACTCCTCACGAAAGCCTGCCCCTGGAAACCGATAATTCGCTGGACCGTATAAATAGGTAGAAGCAGAGTTAAAGACCACCTTGTCCTCGGTGCCCTTCTAAGTCCTCAGTGCACTCCGTCAGAATTTTATCGGGTGAGAGTAAAGACCCCTACCACGAACAGAAGCTTCTCTAGCCGAAGACATTTTTATATATATACCTTAATGCCATTAAAGGCTAGAGCTACCATATTTGGTAAGCTATTCCAAACCTGGATTTACCTGAGCTAATTGGATCTCAGTGATAGTACCCGGGGTCGTGCTCAAATAACACTGCAAATGAAAAGTATCATACTATGGTACAGTTCACTTAGAGGCCGCTACTTTGGGGCAGACGCCAAATTCAATTTTGGCCAACCTTAAAATAAATTCAAATCCGAAAATATTTGAGGCAATCCCGTTTGCTCAGAATAGCCCAAAACTGCAATAAAAAGTGGTCTAGAAGAAGCGGGGGAAAATGAGAAGGTCGGGTAGAGGAAATAGAAGGCTTAAAATAGCTGTTTAGTCATTATAGTTACCACAAATGGTATATTTGTAAGGCATCGCCAAATTGGATCAAGGCCATTAAAAATAACTCCTTCAATTTTGCTCCAAATATTAATTCCTTTAGAGGGATTGCTCCTTTCGTGAAAAGGAGCATTTCCACTAAAGGGTTTTCTAATATCTTTTTTTTCCATGGACCAAATTTGGTGCACAAAAGTAGCGGCCTCTAAGTGAACTGTACCATAGCTTCAAGACTGCGAATGTGCTTTTTCCGCTGGCCAAATATGCCACAGTCGAGTGCTGTACTTGAACTCGCTGATCCGGCTTACTACGCATAAGTCAATGTTCAAATAGTGATGCTCGCTGCGGTCCGTATGTTATTTATCTAAATAATCTGATCCATATCTTTGGTAGCAAATAAACCACGTCAATGGATCAAAAGAAAAAACAGAGTACTGGCCTGCGCGCAATATTTAGGGTGGCATGCTGTGAGTAAACGCTCGGATTCGGTCCGGTATAAACACAGACTGTACAGAAGATCGAAAGCATCTGGACTGCCTCTTATTCTTGTTGAAGATCATCAAGGTTCGCAATAAACACCTATGCGACCAGAGATCAAGAGAATGACCAAACGATCTTCTTCAATTTATTTCGGGGGTAACTTCTGAACGCAACCGGGGAACACGAAGCGACGATCCCGCCGTCATTCTATCCCGAAGGTTATAGGTAAATCTGGGAAGCGGGATTGCCTTCAGACGAAGATTCAAAAACGCCAAGGACTTGGAGGAAGAATTTCAGGACATCAGGGATGATGGTCGTGGGGGAAAACCTGAATGGGCGTGCCGAAGAGTAATTGTTCGGGAGGGCCACCCGATGGGCGTCCGAGTCTCCGCTCTGTGTGCGTAGAAGTCGGCGTACATTCCATGGCCTCTTGAAAACATTCTAGGAACCCGATGGAACTGATATTTATTTGTATCGGGATTGTATGTGTCTAAAAAGACATGTCTTTCCTGGTTTCTTAGTGAGGTTGAAGGCACACGAAGAGTGGCTTGATGTCCGATGAGCGCATCTCGTGCTCCGACAGAAACTGTCAGCGAAATAGGAAGGATTGGAGTAAATTCCGTGTATGTTACGGTCTTCGATATGTATGTCTTCTTTCAGAATTTGCATAGTAATCGGTATGGTGATGTCACTACGCGTTTCGAGAGAACAGAAAAGGTAGTATGTTTACAGTACGCGGTTGAGGTGAGTGAACATACATAAAGAGGCCATTCTTCAAGGTCCATCAGATTCCTACACATATACAGCAGTTGGTTCGTAACGCTTTTTCTCGTTGGTCCATGTTGTATGTATTTCCTTCTCGATGATGTGCCTAAGCTGTTTGCTTGAAGGTCGTTACGCGCCCGAAAAGATCACTCGTGCCCCAGATGCCCTTGCGAGTACAAGCGAGTTGGACTATTTGAGAGTGATCGACGAAAACATTCACATCGGCGCCCAGTGTCTGGATGTAGTACCTGCAATATTCAGAGAAACGGTCGGATGTCATGTCATGAAGATGCAGTAAACATATGTTCGCCTACGCGAACACAGCTGGCTCAGCTGCTTCGAACATGAGTTTGTCGACCGGCAAAGCAGCGGTGAGGGAGGAACAACGTCGGTGCGTCAATTCTTGACGTTTTCAGTGATTCCCTCAGATTCGATCTGCACAACAAAACGAATATGAATTCTACATCTTTCAAAGAGAAAGCGCCTATATCCATACCATTATCATATACGCCCCAGCATTCAAAAACTTCTCCGCGCGCTATAGATTGATCCCCCATATTTGATGAACATATTTATTCCTGCAGATCACGGAGAGCTCGACTCACTTCAATGACCCAGCGTGGGTCGCGAGTACCTTTGCTCTCAAGGCCCTCGGTATCCCCACCAGCGCCAAAGAGAATGCCGATCTCCGGCTTTGGTTTCAACCCGATCGACTTCGTGAGTTTCACAAGCTCCGCCCAGTCGTCGGTCGGGATCGTCAGGAAGCCGGAGGAGATCTCGAGGACGTCGAAGCTTCATTAAGGTGTGCGATGAGAATGTGCTATTGATGGAAGAGAAGAGTTGTCCTCACCCCATCTCCTTGCATGTTTCCAGATAACGGCCTACGACCTTCGTATCACCCCCAGAAGATGCCAGAACTCGCTCAATGAATCCTCCTGTTGATACATATGCTCCATGGGTATGTATCATGTCAACAAGACGTTTCAGGCGCGATGGAGGCATGAGTGTGAATGCACCGCCAGCAAACTGCGTTCATCAATATCAGTGACCTGTAAACCTCTCCTGTCATACCTTAACGCCATCGACAAACTCTGAGGACAATATATCAGCGGAGAGCTTGACTCGAAACAAGTAACTTTAGACGCACCTCCCCAATCGCTGAGAAGCTCATCCAAATAAGTAAAGGTGACTGGGTTATAATAAGAACCTCGAATCTCGGTCAAGCCTTTGGTCCTCTCCCCGCGGCCTTTCTTCGCTACGAGAGCGTTGTTAGGTAGGAACGCGAAAGGCGAGTCGAGAGAATTCTCTTTTTGCGGTCCGAATGTAGCAAGTGAGGTAGAGAAAGTCCTTGACTTGAGCACCGACACTCCTTCCCAATTGTCGCGGCTGCAATGCACCTCGACACATATTGACAGCTTTCGCGAAGGAAGACAGCGCCGAGCTTGACAGGCGAAGTGTGTGAGTCATAGTTGAATGATGAATTTTGCAGCCCTCTGAGAGTAGCTGTGCGATATTTTATACTAGAGTTTCTCTGCCTTTGACGTCATGTTGGAAGCATCTGTGGACACCATTCTGTATTGTTATTCCGCAGGGAGAAAATAGAAAGGCAAATATTAGAGCTCATCATAATGACACATATAAGAGAGAAAAGCATTCAAGATTACCGAATGGTAGCAAAGTCATAGAAGCGATTCTCAGGTTGTTGAAGATGCAGCGTAAAATTTGATGTTATAGTGCATTACTGACCTTCTGTCTATATTTGTTTTATTTCGCGACATATCCAAGATATTCAAGATGATAAAAGTGTAGTTTAGCAAGGGAGGGTTCCTTCCGTTGAAAATGTTACAGTAAGGTATTCTATGCAAAAAAAAACATAACCAAACCATCAAAATTAGGTTCAGCTGGCAGTTCCCAGAAAGGCAAATCGGACTCTTAAACCGCAAAGCTGCTTTATGTTTTGTAAAGCCGCTCTCGTAGCTTCGTAAATAGGACAGGCTGCTTCATTGAAGGCTTTCTACGGGTCTACAGAATATTGACACAGCCCAGATTTGACGGTATAATTGTAATCAGCCAGAGAACCATTAATTTGTACTGGTTCTCTCGTACTTGGTCTTCAGTTTGTCTAGATTTGCGAAATCACAATCCATAGAAAGTAAAGATATAAGCCCAAAATGTTCAATGAGCAGTGTATTAAAACATTCGATCCAATGTGAGACTAGGCAAGAAAAAAGTGAAGAAAGTCCAGCTTTAGTGAAGGAATAAGCTAGTGAAGGTCAAAGGTGTTAGACACATTGAAGGATATAATCCGAAGCTGATAAATAGATGCAGCAAAGCCTTAAAAATGTCTCCGAACAATTCAATCAATTAAGAATGCAGTACTAAATTCACTTGTCCCCCTGATTATTCTTCGTCCTCGTCCTCTTCTTGAATCGGTTGCTTAAATGCAGGACCAGAACGACCGGAAGGTAGCTGTCTACGACTAACGCGAGACTCGGTAAACTCGACAGGATCGCAAAACACACCATCACTTCCCGGTAAGGGTGTATTATTTGTGACAGGGGAGTGTCCAGCTTTCGTACGGCCTCCATTTCGTTGCGTAGTATTCCGAGGTGTGAGACCACCGTTAGTCCTAGACGCATTTTTCGAGTTTCGACTGTTTCCACGGGGAGGAGGGGAAAGGGTCATAGGAGCATCGTAGGACCCTTTCATAGTCGAAGCAGACGTCCAAGTCTGCCCCAGTCCACCTGCGAAGGTAGGGGATTCTTCCTCTTCATCCACCCAATCCGAATCAAAATCATCTCCGAGATTCAATGATTGTCTATTTGAAAAGACATCTCGTATGGACGTAGCCTGATCATTGGCAGGGAAGATCGCTAGCACTTCGACTGGATATTGCGTAGACCTAGATTTCCAGCCGGGAGGCTCTGTTCCCCACGTCTTCTTCCAGCTCATGCGACTTATGGAAGGGCTGGACGTGGAAGGACCATTAAATGGCGTTTGTCTTTTGTGAGCAACTAGGACTGTGCTGTACGCTCCGCGTCGAGGCGTCTCATCTAAAGACACGTAGGAGTTCTTGGTCGGAAGCGGGGAGTGAGTTCCTTGGCCTTCACCCTCCGACGCATCATAGAATGAACCAGGCCTTGAGGAATGAAGGGAATGGACAGAGGATGCAGTCGAATTACTGCGGCCATGCGAAGTGCGAGGAGCCACTGGCTGATTAGGTCGGGCTTGCCGTACTACGCGGGTAGAGGAGCCGGAGCCGGCACGACGATGGTACTTTTGCAATGGGCTTGCCGCCCGGGCCAATCGCGCTGTCGATCCAATTGAACTAGCAGAAGGTGACTTCCTATGGCCATGCCGCGTCTGTTGCATACTGTAGCTACGGATCGAGGATGGACGGGAAGGATAGTCACCAGTTCGTTCGACCTCTGAGTTCGGAGTGAAAGAACGGTGACTGGGATCACTACGTTGGCGAGATACACTTTCCATTGCGTGAGTTGTCTCTAAGGTCGGCACTTGCATCGATGCTACTGATGACCGGCGAGAGTTGACGCTGCTAGAGCGTCGGGATGATATAGAAGCACGTTTTGCACGAGGCCTTTGAGCACCAAAGCCTCCTACTCCACCACGTCGCTTAGTCCCACTGCGCGTGCGATTTAGAGACGGTGAAGATGGAGTCTGCTGAGAGTTGCCCTGCGGGGGAGGGGAAGGAACGGCTTTGCGCTTGCCCTTCCTATCCTCGATGAACCACGTACGGAATGTGGAAAGTATGCTTGTACGGTTGCGGACACCATTCATCTTATGAGAGGCATCACCATTTGAGATTGGACTTGCATCACCGGGTGAATTAGCCGGTGTAGGCGCCACACTAAATGTACTGGATCGAGCAACAGGCATAACCCACGGCGATGCGCTGGGTAGATTGCTGTTCGCTGTGACTTCCTGATGTTCCGGAGTAGATGGAAGGGGAGTATCTTTCACAGGCCGCATCGGTGGCGACTTCGTTAGCCTCGCGTGGCCAGTGGGATGATGACCATTCTTCGAATCGGTAGATGATGATGCGCGTTTGCCCTTGTCCTCTTTGTCTTCTTTGTCCTTCTTGTCCTTATCCTCGCGAACTGCCTCAGCAGACTTCTTGCGCATCAAGCCAGCAGATTCGAGTCCGGTTGTTACGCGTTGCATGATACTAACACTACCGGAGCGTGGTTTGGACCCTTTACCTTTGGAACTAGTTGACGTGCTGTCTCTGTCTTTATCTCGGAGGCTGCCACTCGGAGTGGAAGGAGTGGATTTTGAGAGGCCTTGAGGTTGTGTGTCTGAGGATGTTGGAGTAGGAGAAAGGAGGGAACGTGGGGACTTTGAGCGGGGAGGTGTAGCAGGCGGAGAGGCACTTCTCCGACCTTTGCTTCTGTCCGGAGCAGTTGGGGTCGCAGGGACAAAGGAGAGTTGTGGTGCTGAGATCGATTGCGTAAAGGCATCTGAGTCCTTCGCAGTATCTTTATGTGTGCTTTGCATAGCTGGTGACGGAAGTACGGTTGGTGACAAAATGGTCTCCAGGTCTGTCTCAATTTCCGTCTCCGCTTCCGTACCTACGCTGACATTTACTATACCACCATTTAATGCAGTCTCTAAGGCTTTCTTCTCCGCTTTGCGCTTCAACATCCACCATAACGCACCGGCTGAATCACATGCATCGCTGATTACGCTATGCACCATCTGCCCCACGTCGAATCCAGTGTTATTCAGAGTGTTAAGGAGCGTCCTTTCCAGAGGAGTAGAAAAGAGAAGTGGTGCGGGTGTGGATAGAAGGGTAACATAGTCTTGTGATGGGAATATCTTGGGAAGCTGGCCTTCTCCTGAGGGCAAAGATAGTATGGAAGAAACAGAGCGTCTCTTCGTTCGTGCAGGGGTTCGCGTGGGGTAAGTCGTAGGAGGTGCAGGTTGTGTAGAGCGTTGTGCTGATGGAGAGGGGTCACGCGACAAGAGAGGTGGGTTTTCTTCTTCATCCTTCAATACTGGCGGGGCTGTGGCGCGACGCTTTGGCGACCTGCGCCACGCACTTGGACCATGCAGGCTATCATCCATAGGCGGGTTGCCACGGACAGTGCGTTCATTATCGTCCTTCTGTTCGTCAGATAGGGCGGATTTCGGCAATTCAGAGGAAGCAGTTTGGAAACTTCCTTCAGACGCGGACGGTGAAGGAAGAGACTGCGCTTGGGAGATAGTAGGCGCAGGGATTTGGACGGCGTTAGCGTCCGGGGTCGATGGAGTCAACGGAGTTGGAGAAGTTACACAAGGAGTTGGAGGAGGATTCTTGAACCAAGCATGAGCAAGAATTTGAGGGATAGTGAGGCGCTTGGAAGGATCAAATTGAAGAATGTTGTCGATTAGGTCGCGAGCATCAGGCGAAAGCCAGTCAGGATTCTCGAAGCGTCCCATAATAATCTTTTCGCGCATTATAGATTCGTCATCGTCATCAAATGGAAGTGTGCCGGTCAAGAGAGTGTATAAAATTATCCCAAGAGACCAAATATCAACTTCTGGTCCGAGATATTTTTGGGCTCTGAGCATTTCCGGAGCTGCGTAGCTGTCATCACAGTCAGCTTTGTGTATATATGAGTGATATTGAGATTACCCTGTAGTTCCACAATATGTATCAAGTAAACAGCCACGTTCATACTCTCTTGTGAATCCAAAATCTCCGAGTTTCACTCGACATCTCTCGTCCAAAAGTACGTTCTCGAGCTTAAGATCCCGATGAACGACGCCCTTCTCATGGATATAGCTCACTGCGAGACACAGCTGGCCGAACACAGCGCGCGCCTCGTCTTCCGTGAGCCGGCCCTTCTCCGCGAGGTAGTCGAAGAGTTCGCCGCCAGAACAGAGTTCGGTGATAAGCCAGATGGACGATTCAGTCGCAATGACCTCGTATAGCTGTGCTACGTTCGGATGGTGAAGTCGTCTGTGGTGGTGAATCTCACGAGTGAGAGCTGCCGACATGTCTTTCGGGATCTGCTTGATCGCCACGCGTGTCGACGTTAGACGATGCGTTCCGAGTCGCACCTTTCCATAAGCTCCTACAACAGCATTGTAAGATACGAGCTCAGAGAGAGCCAGGACTTGTGGACACACCTTCGCCAATTACTTTCCCCAAAGTATAATTTCCAACGACCTTGATTTTTGTCGAAGACAACTCCTTCCCCAGCTCATTATAGGCATTTGCGAGTTGCGCCTTGACATTCTGTGACGATGATGCTGAGTATTTGTGGCCTTGAGCAGTCGACATTATCCATTTACAGTGAAGAGCGATTGAAATTGAAAGGAGAGGCGCAGGCACTCAGGCCATGAAAGTAAGAGAAAACCCGTACATATTGGAGTTCTCTGCAGTAGGGAATTTAGCCGAAAAGGCAATATTCGTCACGTGATGTTCAGGCGCGTGAACGCGTTCCTCGTCGCGAACCGCACAAAACTACTCTCGACCAACAACCTCCACGATGTCATCGTCGTCGCCGTCAAAGGCAGCAATGGAGGCACCTCTTACGATCTCGACGCTTTTGAACTCCTTGCACTCACACCTACAAACTCAAACTCAGATGTTACCAACATTACATGCCCAACTTGGTTTACCTCAGTCTGCGTTGACCGACGAATTATCTGCTCTTCGAGAACGGCTTGCGTCTTGTGTTGAGCAACAAATTGAACTACGGCGACAAGAAGTGGAGGATTGGACTAGGAAATGTAACGATGTGGAACAAATCTGCTCTCGTTATACCAGAGCACTGGGTGGCCATGTTAAAGCAATCGGTGCGAGTGTGGGGGAACTGCGCAAACAGCACGTTCTGCCTGTGCGTCACGAAATGTTGAATAAATACCAGGAGAAGCTTGACCAGGTGCGTAACCTGTTACTTTCACTGAGCATTCCTCACCGTTTACTAACAGCTGTACAAAACAAAACTTGAGCAACTAACGAATGTCACGAATCGAGTTACCTCCCTATCAAGGACACTAGGCTCCGATTACTTTGCTTCTGATGTAGTTGAACCTGCCCTGGCTCAAGGTGAGGATGCAATGGACCTCATGTCCCTACGAAATGTTACGCCGGAACGCTTTACCAAGCTGGAGAAAGAGCTGGTCAGAGGAAAGAGTGAAATTGTGAGTTATATCTTTCTCTCATTAACGCCGTCCTCATATCTCATCTGTAGACGCGGAGGCTACAACATCTTTCCACAACTTTGATGCACCTAGACTGGCTTTATCATGAATTAGATATCCCTCCACCTTCGCATGATGAAGGACTTAACCCTTCTTCATCATCCTTAGAACCTCCCAAAGCATCAAATAATCTATCATCCTCAATCGGCCCTTCTGACCCGTTCATGTCTTCCGTCTCTGCGTTCTCGACCCCCACTCCCCTTCCACGGAAATCAAATACTCTCTTTTCTGAAGGACCACCAATTACTGAGTACCACAGAATTTTCGCGCTCTTCGTTGCGCGTATAGATGAGGCGGAGTCTGAAGGGAAGGTCGTCGAGCCAGGTTCTTTGATTGGCGTTGAGGGTGTCGATCCGACTAATGGGCTTCTTAACTGGGCCGAACAGACGAAAGCCGAGCTCGAGGACATCAAGAAACGAAGAGAGGCGCATATCCAATCCATGTATGACCAGTTGGAGAGCTTATGGAAACGTTTGGGCGTGGATGACGCAGATATTGACGAATTTGTAGACAACAACAGAGGAAGCACAGAAGATGTTGTACACGCCTATGAACTGGAACTTGAAAGGATGCTGGAGCTGAAGAGGGAGCGCATGAGTGTCTTCATTAGCAATGCGAGGGCGGAAATTGAGGCCCTCTGGAACGACTTAATGGTCGGAGAGGAAGAAAGGGCGGATTTTGCACCATTCGCTGATGGTAAGCACCCTGTTATTTATCCTGGAGTCCTCATACTAATTGAAGAGTAAGATGAGCATACGGAGGAACTTCTTACCATTCATGAAGAGGAGGTGCAACGTCTGAAGGAAGAACGCAGGTTCAAGGCGCCTCTCCTAGCAAGCATTCGCAAATATTTCGAGATCTCCGAAGAAGAGAAAGAGCTTGCTGCAGCGGCCATGGATCAGACCCGTCTCTTGGGTCGTGGGCCTCGGGATCCAGGACGCTTGCTTCGAGAGGAGAAAATGCGGAAACGTGTTAATCGAGAAAAACCTAAGGTTCGTCTATCCTCGCATTATCATTACGTTAGTTAATGGTCCCTCTCTGATAGCTTGAACAAGACCTGCTCCTCTCCATACCCGCGTGGGAAAATGAGCACGGCAAACCTTTTCTCGTGAATGGCGTCAGCATGATCGAGCTCCTCTTAGAGTCGATCGGTGCTGCTGACAAGGAGAACCAACGCAAGAACAAACCTCGTGCAGGTTCGGTCCCCCCCCGCGCTACTACGCCGTCAGGTACTGCGCACGGCTCAAGGCCTCCGAGGAGTGCCGACTCGTCGACTTCCGTCAGGCCTGGGTCAAGCATGGTCACCTTGGGTCCGAACAAGAGAGCGAAGATGGCATCCTCTACTGGATCCAATGGGCATGGGCCAAGTAGAGGCCAGCAAGAGCATGCACTACCGCATCGTGCACCTTTTGGTAGCAGGTCTGGTGCATTGAATGCCTCCCATGATACAGACTCGGTGCTTATGACTACACACAAATCTAACAAGACTCCTGGTGCAAACTCATCCCTTCCGCGGCCTGTATCTGGATCCAAGTATAACCACGCACCTCCGATGCCACAAATATTACATAGCTCACGATCAGGAGGCTTTGGGCCGGGTGGTATAGGACTTGGATATGCGTCGACATTGAACAATCGCATTGTCTCCGCCTCGGCAACCATGACGACTGGAGTACATCCATCTCTCTCAACAAGGAACCTTACACAGGGCCGTAGCCAAGATCCTCTCGCTGAGAAGCTCCATCCGAAGAAAAGTGCCCGGAATAGTCGGAGAGAAAGCTTCCGGCCAAGGCAGAGCGTAGACGGAGGCCCTTCCTGGGCGCCATCAGACGGCTTAACAAGTCGTTATGGGACAGCATTTACTTCTCAAGCAGTGAGAGAGGAAGATGAATATTGAGCGATACCTTCTGATCTTCTTTGTCCCCTTTCACCTCTTTCCTCGGTTTTGAATATTTATACTTTTTTACGATTTCTCATGTCCATTAGACGTGTGTTGTTTCAGATAACGGAGATGTTCATAACTTGTAATACCAGATTCTCAGAAGATTACATACAATCATAAATTACTGCCAAACTATGTATTATGCCAATATCATATTCCAGCGAAAACCGCTTCTCTGAATTTGAGAACCAAGAGGAAAAATTAAAAGAGTCCCAAAGAAAGTACAAATGGATGAATGTGGATTGCGGCGGGAAGACCTATAAATTGATTACTACATACAAATGTCCTGCGGAAATAAGTATAAACTCGTTTCAATCATGCGCGTTCTCTGTAAACAGGAGGAACTTCTACAATGTCGTCGGCGTCTTCGTGTTGAATGACTGCGCGTCGGCGTTCTTCCTCTCGCGCACGCGCTTGCTGTGAGAGTCTTTGTTTCTCCGATATCGGTATACCGGCAGGCACTATCGCATTCGCGACAAACAGAGGCCGGGTAGAGGAGCCCTGTCCTGAAGAGTTACTCTCCCCTAAAAGCGCTGTGTTCTCTTCTGAAATTATACTCCGCTCGCCTACGTAGTGACCGACGACTTCTAAATGAGTGCCCTCCGAAGCTCCATACACGCTACCATGTACACTTTCTTGAGGAACAGTTGTTGCAAGGACAGGGCGTTCAGGAGGATGAGGATTTCGCAGGAGCGGCACTTCTGTCATATGTGATCCGCCATATGATGATGAGATCGCTGTCATGGGTGTATCCCTGTACGGGATGTTCTGCATAGATGGCGCAATGAATGGAGTGAGGTCATCGCCGCCTCGGAAGGTGTTCCCGAATTTAGGCTGAGTCCTACGTCGGCGGAAGAACAGGAAAACGAGAACGCCCGCAAGTGCGAGAAC
The DNA here is from genome assembly GCA_910574455.1 of Trichaptum fuscoviolaceum. NCBI lineage: Eukaryota > Fungi > Basidiomycota > Agaricomycetes > Hymenochaetales > Trichaptaceae > Trichaptum > Trichaptum fuscoviolaceum. The sequence continues at coordinate 1,847,762 of CAJSYZ010000012.1, read as the reverse complement.
GACACCGCCCGCAACGCTAATACCGATGATGATACCCTGATGACTAGAACCGGAGCTTGTACTTGAATTGGGGGAGCTGGATGAACGGCTTCCAAAGGATTGCTTTCCCGAACATGACGTGTCTTGGGATCCTGTAGATGAGATGGTATTCGTGCCCCATGCCCATTGTCCCGTCCTATGCACGCATCATCAGATTAGTTAAAGGGGGGGAAAGGCATGATAGCATTATGCACATACGAGTCTACTGCCGTTACTACAGATTTCATTGACATTAGCTACCCGTATGAGAACAGAATACCTGTGTAATGACACCCACTAATGAAGAAGTTTCCCGTTGGTATCCTGTTCACATAAGTGAATGCATCATCGTCATCTCCTAAGGTGAAATTCTGCGGGACTGCGGCAACGATTCCAGGTACAACACTGACGGTGTATGGCTTCTGGCCATTGGTGATATTGACAGTCACGGAATCGCACGTAGAGACTTGTGTCACATCTGGAGATACTTTAATCGAAGAAGTGAGCGTGGTTGGATGACAGTTCGTGGACGTCCCGCCTGGAGTAGCAGATATATTATTGCCAGATTTTGGAAAGATAGCTACTTTACTCACTTTGCACAACGACTGAACTAACTCCGCCGCTGAGGCCCTTCGAGTCTACCAGATTTAGCAGAACTTGAGAGCCTGACGTATTGCAGTTTGCGTCAACCATCACCATCCAATGGCGGCAATTTGAAAACTGAACTCACCTTGAGGATGTTTAACGACCCAAGTCAAGTTGTTTGGATCAGATCCAATGAAATCGGTCGATGAGATGCCTCCTAGCTCATACGAAATGATGTAGAACGGTGCAGTCGCATTAAGTGGGGCCCCCTTGCTCAGTGGCAATACAACTATTTGGACTGAATCGCATTCGCCAACAATAGTATCGTTTAGCGAGTTACTAGATTTCTGTTCTCTATTAGTTCTTAAAACCTTCAAAGAAAGTGGTCAAGACTTACTACACCCTCCCATACGAACGACGCATTCTGCAGTGCTTGAGTGAAGTGCGAGACTGACAGCACAAACAAGGTCCATGCAAGGCTTTTACATGAACCCAACATGTTTGAAAAACCACCACGATGAAGCTGCGCAACTGCGAAAGGGCGAGTCGATGGTAGAAAGGAGAGATGCAGATATAGAGGATCTAGTCTGGTCCGGGAAGAGAAGCTAGAGCAAAGTTTTCCGTGGACCTGTGGATGAAAGGTGGGGTGCAACCAAGCATGCAGAGCGCACGACCGGCTTTTCGTGTTCTACGACGTGAACGAGGCTGTCCGGGGCAGAAGCGGCGCGCGCTAGATCATGCGCTCTGATCCGATCCTTGACATCCATGAGCTCTTGTGCCAGTGCCACCCATGCGATTATGTGTTTTGTGAAGCGGCCGGGCATTCCGGGTTTCGTCGCATGCTTGAAGCTGCCGATTCAGCACTGTCCAGTGTCTGTAACCCTGAATAACTCAGGCTTGTTTGAAGATGAAGCCGCAAGATCTGGCAGGAGGCAGGGCCATACGGTTGAAACACGGGCCGTAGAGCATGTTGTGAGCACAGCCACGCCGTCACCGAGCCCGATTTCCATCGCTGCAAGTATATTTGAGGGAAGCGTATGTTCTTCGAGCGACTCTGATGTGCGCTGATGCTGAAGTCGATGGTTGTAATTATGCCTTTTCCTTCAAAGTAGATAACAAACTTAAAGCCCGGAAGAATGTCGGCCGCGACTAATACTGGCAAATAAAATGCGAATAACCTACATGTCAGTACAATTTTAGATCGGTAAGATATCTCGATGTTGAAACAACATACCCATATCCAAGGTTCCGCCTCGAGTTCATAGATATCTAGTGTAGGGGGGGAAACAGACATTGCTAAACGTTCTCAAAGAAATGTCTGCACAGCACTATTCAGAGCTTGCACTATAATTGCGTCCAGTAACAGCCTCAGGGTCCAATGTAGCAGAGAGGTAACTTTAAAGTTCCTGGTCATCATTGGGGAGCGGGGTAGGGATCTGCTCTTGCAAGTCATAATCGATGACCATTTGGTTCCAGACCGCGTCCATTTCCTTGATGAAATTCCATTCAACACGTTTGAGACTTGGTAAAGTGCATTTTGTGTTATTCTTCTTCTCTAAAAGACGGTTTCGATAAACTTCGTCTGACAATGCAAGTTGTCGGCAACTCGTGCATTCTCCCGCCCAGGGTCCACAGTCCTCAACGTTGATTGGAAGTTCGCCTTCTTCAACTCCGACAGTTAGGATAATGGTGTGAAGGTGACTCATAGGCATCAAGAATCTGGTATAAATTCCCTATGACACCATCATTCAGATGCAGAGCAAGCCACAGGTCATGCCAACTTACCGGAAGTCCACGCGCGTCCTCGTATACGACTTGGTCCGGAAGTGGTGGAGCGAACGAAGGGAGGACACAGGTGTAGCATTGATCGCACCATGCAGCTGGCTGCCTTAGTATTAGGACTTGCACGTTTGGGAAGTATGTTGCTATCCATCTAACCAGAGAGGGTTCTGGTAATATAAAATCCCGAAGTTCTATCTTCGAGATATGGGAAAGCAGCACAGTGCCCATACCCCTGAGGGTTTCCAAAGGTGCATATCTGCCTTCGTACATAGTAGACAAGGCGGCTAAGCACAATGAGGTCACGTTTTGGAACTTCGACATCTCTCCTAACTCTTCCATTGCGCCAAACCTCATAGGTATGACAATTTGTATCGCCCTATTACACGTTCGTCAGTACTGAAGTCGAAGGACTCCAACGAGACTCACTTAGCTCTCTTATAAATGTATGGGTGGGAAGAAGCGATGATACCCCAGTCCTCAGTTTCTCTTATGCGGATGATTTCGAACCAAGCCTCGAGAACGAGAATTCTGAGTAACTTTGAAGCCAGTGATGTGCCGACTACTTGACTCCAGTCGGGCTTTGAAAAATCATCGTCAGTGCCTTCCGATACAGATGCCCAGCGAGCAATATCGCTAATAAGCTCGAGAGGAAGATTCATAACGAAGGGTATGGGTGAGTGTAAGTGCATCTACAGGTCTGCGATGTCCGACAGTTCAATCCGTCATCACGTGCCGCAATCCTCCACGATAATTTAAAGGCTTTTATGCTCAGGAAGAAGCAGAGAATAATACACGAATAGTATAGAAGAGATGAAACTAAGCAACTGTGCGCTACGAAACAAGAAGTCGTGAAACTAATGTCCTGAAGTAACATGACCGGCATCACCATCTGCCTACAACCAGACACCGTCCTGAGTAGATAACACAGTAGCATTCGAGAAGGGGTAGGTGGAAGGGAGTATACATATAGTGTACCGGGAGGGATGCCAGCGCGACTCAATGCTTGACTGCATTGACAATCGGCACGACAATAATGACAATTAGTATGGCGATGCCAATACCAATGATAATGCGCATCTGTGACAAAATATCTTTAAGGATGGACAGCGTAAAATAACGGTCTGTACATACCTTCATGTCTTTCCACCTTCGTAACATTAAAAAGTGAGACATGATTCTGGTAGATGATTGACGAGCTTACCACATATTCTACACGTAGCCATATATCAGCTTTATCGCAAGATACGGAAGCAAAGCATGATTTACTTACCTTCCGTACTTGGTTTGCACTTCTACGGAATTGTTGTGCAGAGACAGCCAGTTCATCTATGTTCCATTATGTCAATAATAGCTAAAGCAAGAAAGTGCCATTCCAACGGAAGGCATATTGAAGCCGAAGCATCCGAAAAAATATGAAGGAAATCAAGCGTGAGGTCGTTGAATGCAGGAGAAGGCTGTCAGCAGAGACAAAACATCCGAAAAGTAGATGAAGCATATGAAATGCCAACCACACCAAGCATTCTCCATGCCACGTAGTATCCGGGGATTATGAAACACGGCCTTTCACCAGCCACAAACAACAAGAGAAAGCCAAGCACCGAGCGAAGGAATCGGGTATAAGCGAGATGGACAAGCTAGACTCACCAGTCTTCCCTTGCAGGTTTTCTAGGGTTTCACCACGCCTGAGCACCGCATCAATGTTGTCCTTCATGACGTCCTGCGCCTCCCGTAAGCCATCCTTCAACCGTTCAACTTTGTCGTTAGGGCGTGGGCCGCCTTCACCACCTGCACCAGCAGCGCCGCCATTACTGCTGCCCGCCCGCGGAACATAAGGGTCATATCTGGAGACGTCGGGGCAAAAGCCGTCAGCTCTCGTTCTTGGTAGGTCAAAAGGGTGATATTGGGAGCGTTACCTAGCTGTTGGATTGGAGACATTAAGCGAATAACTCTTCCCATAAGAGTCGAGAACAAGATGAGTTACTTACAGTTGTCGTCCATGGTGAGCAGGTAGAGTTGTAGGCTTCAACAACCTCAAGTTGTTTGTCGTAGTCGTCGTCGTTGGAGAGAGTGATGCAAACTGCGGACAAACACGGCGCCGAAAGAGGGAGGCGATGCCCTCACGGCCTCAGTTCCTTATTTGGCATCAGCGTGAACACGCGACTTAAACCACCATGAACTTAATTCTCCCTCTTGCCACGACATTCTCACTTTTCCCGCTAAGAAGAGTCGGTACGGCATGAATCGTAGAGCCCTTATCTCTGAAAATTAAGATCATCAGAGATCATAAGATGGAAGACGTTCCTATTCCACCGTATTTACCCTCTGTTACCCTCTGAAAGTGACTGACCCACATGTTAGGCGTGTCTGAACCATCAAGGCATGAACGTAGAGGAGAACAGATATAAAAAGACGCTCTGATGAGAATCTCCGATAGGAAATCGCCTGGCTATCTTCCCCGTTTGACAGAGTCGGGAATTAACTCTCTGTAAGTTTTCAAGGACTGAGAGTCGGATAAACTAGATGATCAGAAACTCAGATCTCAAGTAGTGAAGAGGAAAAGATAATAGCTGTGCTCTTGCCTTCTCGGTGTCAACTGACTCTTTTCTACAGTAGAGTGTATCAATAATACCCATTACTTACCATGACCTACTCTGCCCCAGAACTGCATGGATGATATTAGAATCTCCGGCATATTGGTACGTGAGTTTAACATGCGGGATGTTCAGCTCTTGATGTAGTGCTATTCATGCGATTCTTCCACGACTAAAGCCAGGAAATCGATTTACTCTGACCCCCGAGTCGGTCACACTCTAATACTCCCCAAACAACAAATACGAGCTCTTACTCCCCACCTTGTAGGCACTGGGAAGAATAAACATAGGATGTGCTATCGTACGCTCTGAGTAGATGACATGGAATGCTATGATACGCCTCTCTTATCTCATGAGGTACAAGAGCCCCCACAAAACCCAGGGAGTCGAATCTACAAGCAAATGCGCCTTCTGATACAGCGATGACTCGGATATATTCGCCGGTTGTGCAAAGGGAACATTCCACTATATTTACGTCTAGATATCGAAGTTGGAAGCAAACATCTCACCTCTCCGTCATACACGGCGAAGGATCTCTCCCTTCTTTGTTTCCTGCTCATCTTCTGCAACGCCACTCAGACGCCGCAGGAAGGGCGTACATGCTTTTCATTCGAGTCTCATGTCACTCCGACCCGAAGAGCATTACTCCGCATCCCATCCCAAGTGATGAAGCAGTTTCGCGGACTGCCAGGCTTTGTCATGGCATCGAGGCCAATTTCTCTTTTAGACGTGGATGATAGCAAGGTATAAAAGGTGGTCATATTTGTTTCTGCTGTCACTAACAAGTTTACGCGCCCTACGGACTTACCTTACTTTAAGACCAAAAGCATGGCTTCGCCCAAATTTCTTGTTCTCCCTGACCTCGTCAAGATGTGCCCTTGGCCATGGGCAATAAATCCTCGTTCCGAGACGATCGGTGGGTGCACTATGATATATGTCTTAGGCGAAAACGCCTTAGAAGTTCCTTTGTATTTCTCTCGCTGACCCAAGTTGATTTAGGCCCTGCGTCAGCTAATTGGATCGACAGCTTCTGCGTCTTCTCGGACCGGAAGAGAGAATTCTTCAACACGAGTAACATGGGTCTTCTCACGGGTTATTGTTATCCTACCATCAACGCCGAAGAGTTACTGGCTTGCACTGACTGGATAAACTTGATTCTGATCGTTGACGAGTATTGTGACGAGCAAGATGGAACGCGCACGCGTGAGGTCGCTGACATCTTCCTCGATGCGCTTAACGGAAAACCTCGTGATGACTCTGCGTTTTCGCGCATCGCTACGGAGTGAGCACTCCGTAAGTCATCGTACTAAATTTTGGTGTTGACTATCATATGCAGTTATCGAAATCGCCATATCTCTAAGATGACCGAAGGTGTCCAGCGCCGTCTCCTCAGACGTTTCTCATCTTTCATTGAGAACGTTGTGCGAGAGGCGGGGTTGCGTGATAATGGGAAAGTGCTTGACTACGACACATACATGACTGTTCGTCGCGAGAACGGTGCTGTCCAGACTGTCTTCTCGCTGTTCGAATATGTTCATGGTGTCGAATTTCCGGACGACGTTCACGAGTCTCTGGAATACATGCGTCTATACTGGTCGGCCGTTGATCTCATCAATGTCACCAACGTAAGCATTTGAGTCATCTTAATGCTTCTCTTAATCGATCTTCTTGCTTCACTGTAGGATATTTACTCATATAGCATGGAGCAAGCTAGGGGTATTGCTGGAAACAATCTCATCACTGTGTTAATGGAGACGCAAGGCCTGTCACTTCAAGAGGCCATAGATCGCTCCGGAGAGCTATTTCAGTCCATGGTCCAGCAGTTTTTAGCCGATAAGAAAGATCTTATGGCTCGGCCATTCAGCACTCGCGGATACAGCCACAGCGTCGACGTGGGGGTGATGAAGTGTGTGGAGGCGATGGAGACGATGATAACAGGCTACATAGGTTGGTCGTTTGACACGCCAAGGTATTTCGGCAATGACTTCCAAGAGGTTCTAAAGACGAGGATTGTTAAGCTGCACGATCCAATGAACTTATTGCTTACCACACCTTGAGATCAGCATCTCGGGGTTATTACATTGTGTAGTACAGTTGTCTATGGGATACTCGTATGACTTTGGCTCTCATCATATATTTATCCTGATATCTGTTTCTTGGTATATTGGGACTTCACGCACGCTATCATTTTGCCCCTCGAGTGACTGATATAGGTTAAAGTCAGTAGCTGGATAAACTTAAAGCTCTCCCTACATTAGAGAAAGGTTTGGTACACATAAATACAATGCTTAGATCATTTGAATGAAACTAATTAAGGTGAACGGTGTCCTTCAGTGGTAGGCTTCTCTTCTGCAGTATATTCGTTAGTCTCGGTTTCGAATGCCGGAACTCCGAAGTCAACGATCGCAGTACGATGTAGGCCTACGCACGAGACACAGGCGGTCAGAAGATATCCACATCCCTTATCGTAAAAATGTGTTCCGAATACTCATTCTTGAAGCAGCTAGCTTGAACAGCGAGCTAGTCAATTTCGTATGTCGATTTCAAGTTAACGTTCAATCTCCGCGAACATCAAGTTGTTGATCGATATTTCCCACGTTTTTATCTCGACTTTGCTTTCGAATGTCTTTCAGCATGCAACTTTGCTTATACTACGCTCGTAAAGAGCTTAATGCGTTATTCTTCTTTATTGCTTTGCAAGTGTTGGTCAGATTCTTCTTTGCAATACAATGTGCAGGGCGTAGAAATATCCTATCATCAGTTTCAGTATCCATAATTTGTTGATGGTGGCCCGGGGTCACTGAAATATCCAGCGTACACGACATACGACCGCTCTGACATACTTGGTAAATGGACCTTGACTTTCCAACATATGAGCATGGCCTGACTTGACTACAGAATAAAATCTGCTTTACTGGCCTATATGCCGAATAAACCAACTGATACATCTCATGTCTCCGGTGGCGAAAGTAAGAGTACTTGACTTCAATCCCATATAATCGTTTCACTTACGCTAACATATATGATACGACAGAACCGAAGGGTCGAGTCAGGGATCCGCCGCGCGTGAAAAAGGGGACCGAGAACGTTCCGGAAGGTGACGAGGCTGCTGTTCCTGATCAAGAGCCTGGGGTGGAAGTTCATGCTGTAGCCGCAGTGCAAAGCTCCAAAGACGGTGCAAGCTCAGAAGTTAACCGATCCAAAGAGGTTCCTAAGAAAACACAAGGAAAGAATTCTGCTGATAACGGTGACGCAGCATCGAAGGTCAAGAAGGCAAAGCAGCCCGCTCCTGGCGCCCAAGAAACTGAGAAAGGACAGGGGTTCAAAAGTTTTTTCGATGTATTCAAGTCCAGCTCCGGAACAGGTACACCAGCTGATGTAAAGAAAGCTGAAGATGGTCATACCAAGAAACCCGCCCACAAGCAAAGTCGAGACGATAATGAAGGTAAACACGATTTTAGAAAAATACTGTTTAAACCTGACATCCCTTTCAACAGGGCGTGCTGCGTCTTTGCATACTCCCGAACCGAAGAAAGAATTGACGTCGAGCGAGACAAGCGACGACAAGGCTATAGATAATACTACACAACAAACCTCCCAAGCGCAACCAAGAGCGGGTAAAGATATGATCCCGCCCAAAACGCCCAAGGGAACATCTGATACCAAGGAGGCCAGGATTGCGAGTGCCGGCAAGGGCAGCAAAACAAGCTCTGAGCGCGATCCGGCACCAATAGTGGCTGACAGTGATTTCTCAATTGCTGAAGAACAGCCTGAAGCTTCTATCGATAAGAAGCCAATGGAAGACGTCAAAACTGAACGGAAGGGGACGAAATCAAGTAATTCTACGCGCTCTAAGACCGGAGAAAGGAGCGACATCGAGGTTCAATCCGTAACAGATTCGACAGAAGAAAAAGCCAAAGTCAAGAAAAAGCCAGCGGAAAGAGAGGGAGTTACGAATGCGCCGCGAGCGAAGAATGATCCTCCTAAAAAGCTTAATGACAAGGCAAGAGGCAAAGCTGATGAAAGCAGAAAGGACATAGATGTGCTTAAAGGCCAAGTCGAGACTGGTGAGAGCACTTGAATCAATTTCTTGTTCTTCATTAATAACTAATTTATTGAAACAGGTTCTGAAAAGACAAATTCAGAAGCAGAGGCGTTCGCTGAGCAGAAACCGTCACGCACGGTACCTACCAAAGCTACACCTACGGGTAAGGCGCAAACTGTCACATCACCGAAAGGTAAGTTGGTAGAAAAGGATGCCGATGGAAAGAGTAAATCCAGGCCGTCTGGAGATACAAGCCGAACATCCGACCAGCCACTATCTGAAACCCATGATGCGAGAGGAAAGGTAAAAGAATTGAAGGGCCAAGTCTCTCCGTCGTCGGCGAAGAAGAAAGCTCCTCTATCGTCCAGTTCAACTGAGCCTCCGCCAGCGACGAACGTAAAGCATGGTAGTGATCCATCTTTTCGAATTGAGCCCGACAAAAAGTCAGGTGATGAGTCAATCTCGCCGCAAGGACCTATAAGGGGTCCTCACAAGAAGGAGGGCACGGCGACAGATCTGGACGATGAACAAACACAGAAAAAATCTAAGTCAGATGAAGGAACCGACGAGGAGCACGGAGTCAAGAAGTTATTGCATAAGATTATCAGTTCTGGCTCAGACTCAGGAGCTCCGACGAAGGAAAATGTATCTGAGGGAAAAGCCGCGCGAGCCGGGGATGCTGCTGCAAAAGTACCAAATGCAGGAAAGGGAGAGACAGCAGCGGCAAGTCCAGGCATCAAGAGTGAGTTTATCAAATATTGTGAACGCTAATGACTGACAATCTACTTTAATAGAAGCCAAGGCGACGAAAGAGGCGAGGGCTGCCATCGAGTCAAGGCCGATGGATGAAGAAACTATTGCAGGGGAGGTTGTAAGTCCTCCAACCATAGAAGATCCGCAAATGGCTTCCAAGGAGATTGCCGGTGGTGAAGGACATGCAGAAGATTCAGGACACAGTGATAGTGCTAGCACAAGCCAGGTAGCTTCGCCTGAACAGAGAGAACGTGATAAGGTAAATCCAAGTCCTCCTGAACTGCAGTCAAATTCCTCAGACTCAGTTTCTAACCCACTCATGAAACCGACAAACCCTTCACAATCGAAATTGAAGTCGCCTCAGTTGACACAGGCTGGAGGTAAACCGAAGGGAGAAGGTAAATTGAAAGATAAATCTGGGGGAAATGAAGCAGAATCGAAAATCAAGAAACAAGTATCAGAAGACACATCTTTACCTCTCACATCACATACTATATCTGAGGGGCAACCCTCTGCAGAAAAAGGGAGCTCAAGTGATAGAAGCAGTCCCCAAATTGCAGCAACGAAGCCAAAGCCTACAAGAAAGCAAGCACCGCCGAATCAAGCTACCAAAGAGGCATCAGGAACACCGGCGAAAGAGCAGCGACCGGGAGAAGGTTCGACACCAACTCCGGTGACTGAAGTTCAAAGGACGAACCGCGATACAGCGGATTTCACAGCAGATTGCGAACATGATGAATTTGAATGCAGAAAGTGCAGGAAGGTAGTTCGGCGTGACTCCTTGCCTCTTCATACGCACCCGAAGTCGGAGGTGAAAAAGCCTGCAGCCCCGATCGCGAAAGCATTTCCTACCCGTAAGGCGACAGAAGGATCGAAAATGCCTACAGTAGTTAGAGCATCTGAACAATCTGCTCCAAGTTCTCCTTCTCTACCTCCCACACCTATTCAAAACCCTACCCCAAAGGCAGCGGTCAGATCATCTGAACAATCTGCTACAAGTTCTCATGCCTTGCCTTCCACTCCCATCCAAAACCCTACCCCACAGGCAGCGCAGAAACCCAAACAGCAGAGTAGCACCCCTCAAATTACAAGTAAGCCTGTGACTCAAACGCAAGCGACACCCTCCAGTAATGCGACAACTTCACCGAAGTCATCACCACCCCGACTGGCGACCGCTGGCAAAGCAACTCCAAAGAGCAATGGCGTATCTTCTACTACTAAGTCGACTGAAGTTGCATCCAAGCCTCCCGAAGATACATCGTCAAAGAGTAGTTCCGATGCTAGGGACGAGGAACAAAATACTTCATCCCAACTTGGCCAGGTCTGCGAGGATGAAACATGCGACGAATGTCACCAAATAGTGCGGAAACGCTGCGGAAAGTGTGATCAAGTATTGCCTCAAGCCAGACAGTAGCTCGGGTGGCGACCTAGAAATGGGACAAGTTTTACTAGCTGAATATTTGATGGAATTTTGTAGTCCTACTTGCTTGATAGCTGTTTGACCACGTTGGCTCCAAGTCCGTATATGAAGGGCTAAGAGGTGTAAGTTATTGGATGATCTGAATTCATGGTGAGCAAGCAGACGACTTCGAATTCGTTGGGCTTCTACAGTTTCTGGGATTCTGGGTGTGTGCAGAGGGTGGCGAAAGCAAATGAGGCCTCAGGCCTGTAAGGCTGTACCCGGAAAAGAGCTTTGAGTATTTACTTAACCCTAATTTACCTCCGAGTCCAAACGCACTAGGGTTAGCTTTGACATCAGAAATTTGAATCCTCCACGCAAGCACTCACACTTTACTTTTGCTCGCATCTTTCGCGACTGTTAGCTTCTAGGAGGAAGAGATGTGAGTCTTTTGAATTCAGATATAAGGAAGTGTCTTATAACCATTCATTAAGGGTGTCTGTCACCATTGATTCCCCGGAAATTTCTCGTGCATCTCTGCACGCGAAGCTTCCATGGTGGATGCACATTTATACCCTTCCTTTTCTTTCGCTCTACCCTCTGCTCGCATATGCGTATTTCATCAGATATGACGACTGGATAAAGAGCGAAGAATGGACATTCCTTGCGTGTGTGTCTTTGGGTGCAGGACATGCTCTCAGTTTCCTCGCAACGCGCTGGAGCACCGGAGCACTCGCTTTCATTACCTGTAGAGGTGCAGGTTCTATTCAAGACGCAGATTGTATCCGCATCGTCCCAGTAGAGCATAGAGGGAAGGGTGAGATTGTACCATTGCGCAAGAAAGATGTGAGTGACGTGTCATATTACATTTGAACATAATTTACACTTGTCATTAGCCAAAGGACCACACAACCTATACGTTCTCGTACCAGCAAGACACATATGTGCTTCTTGCAGATAATCCACCTGTGTTTGCTCCCCTTCCGTATCCTTCATCTACCAAGCCACCACTCAGCAAGTATCAACTAGAAGCCGGAGCTCAAATCAGCGCAGCAAAGAACGAAACAAAAGGTCTTTCTTCTGCTGATATCGCAACACTGCTGTCGCTTTACGGAAAGAATACATTCAACATCCCCATCCCTGCGTTTAGTGCGCTCTTTGTCGAACATGCGACCGCTCCGTTCTTCGTATTCCAAATTTTCTGTGTTGGGTTGTGGTGCTTGGACGAATACTGGTATTACAGTCTGTTTACGCTCTTCATGCTCGTCATGTTCGAATGTACGGTCGTGTGGCAGCGAGTACGCACACTTACTGAATTCCGCTCAATGTCGATCGAGCCGTATCCAATTCAATGCTATCGTGATGGAAAATGGGATAAGGTGCAAACCGATGAACTTCTCCCTGGAGACGTGGTATCGTTGGGTAAGAGCAAAATTTGTCTTGTTATGAAATAGATCTAATAACCATTCATGCAGTTCGCCAAGCAAATCAAAATACGGAAACAACCATTCCTGCTGATCTACTCCTTGTACGTGGTACTTGCATTGTCAACGAGGCTATGCTCTCCGGCGAATCAACTCCTCTGCTCAAAGAGTCCATCGAGCTATGGGAGGCAGATGCTATTTTAGACGTTGATGGTGCACACAAGAACGCCACCCTCTTTGGCGGGACGAAGATCCTGCAATCCAGTTCCGGTGAGCCAGCGTGCACGCCAGATGGTGGTTGCCTTGCGGTTGTCCTTCGCACAGGCTTCGGTACGGCTCAAGGTCAGCTTGTCCGTACAATGCTGTTCAGCACGGAACGCGTCAGCGCGAACAACGTAGAATCCTTCCTTTTTATCGGCTTCCTCCTTATTTTCGCTATTGCCGCAAGCTGGTATGTCTGGGTTAAAGGTATCGAACGTGGCTTGAAGAAGAGCAAATTGTTGTTGGACTGCGTCATGATCATAACAAGTGTCGTCCCGCCCGAACTGCCGATGGAGCTGAGTTTAGCGGTAAACGCGAGTTTAGTTGCATTACAGAAGTACGCGATCTTCTGCACAGAGCCGTTCCGTATTCCTTTTGCTGGAAGGGTTGATGTGTGCTGCTTCGACAAGACTGGAACTATTACGGCAGAAAGTCTTGTCGTTGAGGGTGTTGTAGGCATAGAGTAAGTTTCTTTCGGAATCTAGATCAAGATCTGACGCTGATAAGGAAATCTTGGTATCAATTATCTACAGTCCTTCTGATCGTCTGAAACTCGTCAATGTACGCGAAGCTGGACGGGATACAATGCTATGCCTGGCGTCGGCCCACGCATTGGTGCGCTTAGATGACGGTACCATCGTCGGTGACCCCATGGAAAAGACCGCTCTCGAAGCACTAGACTGGAACCTGCTGTCTGGCGACAAAGTCGCACCCACTCACCCTCAAGCGGCTGCACTCGAGCTGCATATTCGCCGAAGATTCCAATTCTCTTCCGCCCTAAAGCGCATGTCGACCGTCTCTGTACCAAAGAATGCCGGTGGACGCGCATTTGCCGCCGTCAAGGGTGCGCCGGAGACAATCAAAGGCATGTTGGCGGTCGTCCCGGATAATTACGACGAGACGTACAAATGGTTCACGAGACGCGGGAGTAGAGTGCTTGCGCTTGGTGTGAAGGAAATGGATAGCATGTCCAATGATAAGATTCTGCATCTTGCTCGTGAACAGGTCGAGAGTAACATGCGTTTTGCGGGCTTCCTTGTGTTTCATTGTCCACTCAAAGAAGACGCTGTTGAGACCCTCAAGGCCTTGGCAGATTCTTCTCACCGAGTAAGTCGAGTTGGACATCCATCATTTCCTACATTCTCTGATCTGTTTTAGTGCATCATGATTACCGGCGATAACCCTTTAACTGCAGTCCACGTGGCCCGAGATGTGGAAATCGTTGATCGCGATGCTCTTATCCTCGACCTCAAAGAAAACGCGGCAAATGAGGCTGGTGAGTCAATTTATACCCAAATTTTGATATTTTTCCTCGATTATTGACCCCCGAATGATAGATCTTGAATGGAGGAATGTGGAAGAAACTTTAAACATCCCCGTTGACCCCTCTCAGCCTATCGATCAGTCTCTGCTTGAAAAATACGATATCTGCATGACTGGAGCAGCGGTCAAACAGTTCGAAGGGAAGCCCGCCTGGAAGAACCTCGTTCAACATACCTGGGTCTACGCCCGAGTCTCGCCTTCTCAGAAGGAATCCATCCTTACCGCTCTCAAATCTCTTGGCTTCATCACACTCATGGCGGGTGACGGTACGAACGATGTCGGAGCACTCAAACAGGCTCACATTGGAGTAGCACTCCTCGACGGGACCCCGGAAGACCTCAAAAAAATTGCGGAGCACCAGAGGATCGAGCGCTTAAAGAAGGTGTACGAAACCCAGTTGAAGGTCAGCCAGAGATTCAACCAGCCTCCTCCCCCTGTTCCCGCTGCTCTTGCTGCGGCACACCCAGAACTAGTAGAAGTGCAGGTCAGGGCTGCGGAACAACAACGTACTGCTAGGGAACGGAATCCTTTGGAAAGGGTATGTCTACGCTAAGGACTTATTATTTAGCCACTAACTCATGTGTCTACCTCTGAAGTTCGATATGGATACCATCTCTAACGCCATGGCAGATATGGATGACGAGGGCGATGTTCCAAAGATTAAGCTTGGGGATGCATCCTGCGCCGCTCCTTTCACTTCGAAACTTTCCAATGTCAGCAGCAGTAAGTATATTCGCTAAAATCATCCAATTATGTTTTTAACATCTGCTTGCAATAGTCGCACACATCATTCGACAGGGTCGCTGCACCCTTGTGGCTACTGTTCAAATGTATAAAATCCTTGCCTTGAACTGCCTCATTTCTGCATACGCTCTCAGTGTTCAATACCTTGATGGTATCAAGTACGGCGACTACCAGGTTACTATCACGGGTATGTTGATGTCAGTTTGCTTTTTGTGCATCTCGCGAGCAAGGGTAGGTTTTCACATGTAATTATCCCACATTTTTGCTGACAAACTACTTTTCAGCCTGTTGAGAAACTTTCGCGAGAGCGTCCGCTGGGAAATATCTTCAATTTCTATGTTTTCTTGTCAATCATCTTGCAGTTTGCCATACATATAGTCTCCATGATCTATATTACCAACCTTTCTAATGCGCTCGAAGTGTAAGTTTCTTTCCCTCTGACAATTGCTTCGACCATTAATTATACCGCCTATCGTTTTGTAGAAGAGGCCCGATTGACTTGGAGGCCAAATTCGAGCCCAATCTGCTCAATACAGCTATCTACCTGATCGGACTTTCGCAGCAAGTTTCTACTTTTGCGATCAATTTCCAGGTGATTTAAATACCATCCCATCATTAGATCTTTGATTAACTTTTGGTGAAGGGGCGACCATTCCGAGAGGGAATCAGAGAGAATTCCACGCTCTATTATGGTCTTGTTGGCGCAAGTGCTGTCGCCTTCTCTGGGGCCACGGACTTCATGCCTGAACTCAACCGTTGGTTGCAGATTGTTGAAATGCAGACATTCGTACGTCTTCAGTACTCTATTGATATCTCATGACCTTTACCTGATGCCGTCCTCTTTTAAAGTTCAAAGTCAGACTTTCTGGAGCAATGATTGCAGACTTCGTCGGATGCTGGCTCGTGGAAAACATTTGCAAGCGGCTATTCGCTGACTTGGAACCAAAGGAGATGGTTACGCGTGGCAGAGAGCGAAGAGAACAGCGGAGGCAAGCTGAAGAAGTTGCGAAGAAGGCGGAAGAAAGTGCTAAGAAGGAGCAATAAAATCCCGAACTCGATTCAGTCGCCTGTGCTAGAAACTGTACTGTAATAGCTAATAATTACATCTGCTATCAAGCCTGAGTTCGTGAGGTACTGCGTTGAACTAGTATTTGTAAGTGTCTCTGCTCTCAACGTCAGAGCGTCACTTACATAGGTATAGGGCCATAGAATTTTACAAATTGTGCCCAATGGTATATCTATAGCTCACATGGATTCAATGGTAACGACAACTATTACGGTGTATCGTTCGTCTTACCTTGGAGTTGCCTTACCCCGTAGCCTCGAACTTGCGATTCCCATCCGGGGATCCAAGTAAATCTATCATTCATGTGTCTTCAAACAATCTGTCAAGCAGCGCCTAGATATGCAGTCGAATCTCACTCGGTGCAGTGATGACTCGCTACACTTCACAGGCTCGGTCAGTGCCATCTTTCTGATCCTACGAAGGCCTTGATATCTGCTCAAATGGGTATATTTTCTCATTCAACAGATCGTCGCTGATTGTATGTTCGTCCTTTCTGTGTAAACGCTAGTCACCTTTCGCAACGCCTTTGGCTCCGACAATGACTTTTGAGCCTAAGGGAACGCATCAAACGTCATCGAACCCCTCCCCCCATAAAAGCCACAGAATGACTAGCGCATTAAATCATGACTTTAGTGTTGATGTTATCTCAGGTGTACACCTACCTCTACGCAATTGCAAATAGACTCGGAGCTGCATAGGAGTTGAAGACTCTTTTAAAAACGGTACATGTCAAGGATGTCCTCTATCAGTCTCTCCAAGCTAAGCCCCTCGAACAATCAGCACTATGTCTCACTACGATAGCCTGGTCCTTCCCGATCTTCTAAAAATCTGCCCATGGAACCCGTCTACGAACCCGAACTACGAGAAAGCAGGTGATACACCATCATTCAAGTGTCGCTACACGCATTAGCTGACATACCTGCTTGCTTGATGCTCATCTTAGCCGCAGAGTCCTCTGCTTTGACAGAGTCGTTGATATTGCACCTATTCAGTGATACAAAGCGTCAGCACTTTGTGCGAAGCGCAACGGAACTATTGGCGTCGTACACGTATCCATATGCAGGCCCCGAGGAACTGCGCACTTGCTGTGACTGCATGAACCTGCTTTATTCTGTCGATGAGATCACGGATGATCAGGACCTGTCTGGTGTCCGCGAAACGATTGACCTTGTTGATAAAGCCATGAAGGGCGAGATTCAAGAAGGCCCACCCATAGTACACATGACAATGGCGTAACTCTCTGCCCTCATCTCCTTGGAGATGCAAATCCATGACAAACGATTTGGATCTAGGTTCAGAGACAGAGTTGCCTCCGACGCCACTCCAAACAGAGGGCAGCGTCTTGTAGAACATTTTTCCGGCTATCTTGAGAGTGTTTTACACGAGGCTGATTTGCGCCAACGACACCGAGTTCTCTGCTTTGAGGAATACGAACCTCATCGTCGTGAAAACGGAGGGGTCCGTATTTGCCTTGCGCTGGCTGAGTATGTGCTTGGCCTTGACCTCCCGGATGTCGTACTCAGAAACGACCTTCTCAACGAGATGTACTGGACTGCGGTTGATGCGGTCGATTATGCTAATGTAAGTCCGAACAAACCGATCGCCACGTCAGAATGGGAGTTGACTATTGAAAAGGATCTCTATACTTACAATAAAGAACAGGCCAAGCCTGGCCATGGCGGAAATAACCTCCTCACAGTGCTGATGCGCGAAAGGAATTTAACGCTCCAGCAAGCGGCTGATCATGTTGGGGTACTTTTCAAATCGCTCTTGCATTCATTTCTTAGAGATAAGGAAGCACTCCCTTCGATCGCCCCCGGCGTGGACCAGGATGTGGCGAAGTATGTGTTTGCGATGGAACAGTGGATTGTTGGGAATATTGGCTGGAGCTTTGCATCGCAAAGGTATTTTGGATCAGAGCATGAGGAAGTCAGGCGCTCGCTTGTTGTAAAGTTGAAACAGCCCCTTGTCGGGAAGGATTAAGACGCAGAACTAGTGATAGTAGATCTCGTATGCAAGTGTACTTGATATATGTATTGTGGTGATGAATTACATCTAAAAATACGTCGAAAGATGCAAAGTGGCTGCGCAATGCGGGACAATAAATAGCCTTGCGTTAGCGTCTCTCCCTCAACCATGATGCCTTTGACTCTGTCTCCCCTGCCTCTCCTCGCATGCAAACAAGATGAAAATATATAGCCTCACCATCTTGAGTGTCATCGATGGGACTGCGACTAAGCTCGCCTCGGCGAAAGATCTCTCGTGTTTCTCCTTCTACCAAAGAGGGGCTGTTGCAGAGTTCATAGACTTTTTCACGACAACCGTCATCGAACGTTTGGGTCGCTTGGGTCCAGGTCAGAGGCAGAGTGTGCAGGAAAATGACTATATTTTCCACTCGTATAATCGCGAGGGGGGTGATGGAACTGGCCTTACAGGTACGCAATGTTCTTCTTTCCATGTGTCTTGGTGCAAGTACTGAACAGAGAGGGCATGGAAGCCGTCATTGTAACCGATCGCGAGTACCCTGTCAGGGCTGCATTCTCCATCCTCACCAAGACACTCGAGACTTTCGCTATCGAGGTTCCCGCGAGCGCCTACTCTTCGCCACCTATCCATTTCCCCCAAATCGAGGAGTTCATTCGGCAGTATAAGATCCTCGAGATGCCTATCAGATAACACGGATACAAGAGGAGCTCGATGAGACAAAGGTGATGCTCCATCAGACAATCGAAGCTGTCTTGGCCAGAGGAGAGAAACTCGATGACATTGTGGCGCAAAGTAAGTCATTGAGTGAAAGTAGTAAGCTGTTCTTTCGGACGACGAAGCAGGTCAGTGCTGACAGTTCGTTCTTGAATGCTCTTCTCCATCTCAAAGTCTTCTCATATTCTTAGCAAAACTCGTGTTGTGTGGTTATGTAGTGTTCCTTGTGAATGTAAGACCGCATCGTACCCAGTTACGTCGAAAACGTGCGAAGAATCACGTCGCAGGGAATAGTATGCTAGTATCGAATCTCGTGTTTCCTAGTTCAATGTACTATGTGTATGCCAATTGAATGGGGGAGCCAGCAGCTGCACTGGACCTGGTACCTAGAGTCAGTCGCGGCTATCCAGTGAAATCTCACCACTATTTTGAATCACTTTAAGCCATTATTTTGGTATTTTATCACAGTTCTTCGTTTCGTAGTAACAAAGAGCCTTTCGAAGATAATGTGATTGTGATCGGGAAAAGTTCAAGCCAAGGTTCGGAGAAGACTAGGATTAGGATCCGTCTTCAATTTGGACACGAATTTGAAGCTGATGACGTAACTCCAACTTTCTTGCCTTGTCAAGCGGCGAAGGCAGTAATATGAACCGTGCTCAACGCGTTGTCCACGATCATTCTCTCATCTTCTAACGACGAAGACGATATGAAGCTCTACGCACTCGCTGTCTTACATGTCGTCAACAGCTCTGCGACGACACTTTCTTCGGCTCAAGACCTCTCGTCTTTCTCGTTTTATCAGCGCAGCACCGTTGCCGAGTTCCTGACCTTCTTCATTCGAACTGTTGCGGAGCGTACCCCTGCTGGCCAGAGGCAAAGCTTGCAGGAGAACAACTACACGTTTCATGTATACAACAGAGGAGGGGATGAGAACTTAACTGGTGAGGGTGGCTTTATTGTCGTACGTGAACTCGCGATTGACTGTTAGTTGTAGCCGTGCTGGTCTCTGATCAGGAGTATCCTGTGCGCCCTGCATTCTCAGTCCTCACCAAGACTCTCGAGGCTTTCACCGCGAATGTCCCTACATCCTCATACTCGAACGTAGCTGCTATAAGCTTTCCTCAAATCCATGAATACCTCAGGCAGTACCAGGACCCGAAGAACGCAGATGCAATCATGCGGGTTCAACAAGAACTGGATGAAACAAAGGTCGTTCTGCATAAGACTATTGAAAGCGTGCTTGCTCGTGGAGAGAAGCTCGATGATCTTGTAGACAGAAGTCAAACGCTGAGTAACACGAGCAAACAATTCTTCAAGACAGCCAAGAAGGTAACTTCCTGTTTTCTGAAAAAAAAGTCACTTGCTTATACAGTTTTTCTTCTAGCAAAACTCGTGCTGTGTGGTCATGTAGATATATACGACACCTACATGCTACGTCATGGACATATACCAGAGACCTTTGGATTTACTCCAGCGAGTTGTTAGCACCGAGAGAGAGAGTGTGTGTGTGTGGACGGATACGTTTGTACATTGCAAGTGTACTATATCATATGACTCCAGCGGTATCGCACATATAATTCATTCACCTAAACCATCGTATGTGTGCATACTAAGAAAAATTCCTCCTGCAGGGTTGGAGACTGCTCATGGGCTTGATCGGCGAAGACAAGCAGCGATATGTTCTGTGTTTTGATGAACACTATCTCGGAACCCTGGAGGCAACGGCTGATTGATAATAGTTCTATCTCATGAGATCTTAGAGAGATCAGACTCATCAGGATGAAGGGGATGTGCGAAGTTGGAATCAGCGATTGGTTTGCGGAGTACGTATCTAAACTTACCTTGGCGTGGTCGCTACAGAATCCACATATCTTAGAGGCTTTCATATCACTGAAGCTACTGAACGGACATCCTTGAATCAAGATGGGACTGACATTCGATATGTCAACGAGACGAACGCATATGCTCTATAGCCACCATGAGCGAGCGCTAAGGGTCAGGCCTCCGAGTCGGTACCTATCTCATAGTACGAGCAGGCCATTGAAGTTTAACTTTCTTGCTTCCGCATACATACAGATAACAATGTTCTACGGAACTGGATTGAACGCCTTTCATACTGTACATTCCAAATGTCTTGACACGCGGCTGGATCGGCCTTCTAATGACGCTTCACGTAAGTTATCATTCGGGCCTTGGAGAAGCTCCTTCTCGATGTTCACCTCAGATCTGCTTGCAAACTCATCAATTATGAAGCGATAGGCTACTAAAAAAGCATGTTTCGGGCACGACTAGTAAACAGAACTCTACAAAAGGCGGCTGCTATAGACTTTAAGGAAGACTCTTTGCTCGTCCGATGACATGGTTGAGACTTTGTCTGCATCACTTCTTGATTATCTTGCTACTCCGTGATCGTATATTACGATGCTGTGGAGGCTCCCTTGCGGAAGTCTTCATTCATTTATACGGACATGTACATGTCATCAGAAACTCATGGCATGTCCTCATCTTTCGGCGTTGAAGACTTCGATGCTGGATATTAATAAGGACTAGATGTTCGGAACTAAAGCGGACTACTTATTCTGTCTATTCTGAACCGCGATCGGTGATTTATAAAACACGCTATTAAGACTATCTATGGACGCTCGGAGGGGGCCACCTTTCTTATCTCGAGTCCAAATAAATATTTCTGATTGAGGACATGACAGCTTTGATTGGTGACCAACGTGCAGCATGTTATTAAATTTACCATCCTTCCCCAAGTTCTGGGGTGTTGGCCCGTACTTATGCGGTACAACTTTCCGAAGAACCCCGAGTTCAGGCCTGAACTTGTGTCAAATCCGGGTGATGTCGTTGTAGGATTCTGCGCTGCCTTATAGTTGGGGCCATGAAAAGATGGCTAGGAAGGTCATGGAGGGGGCTCTCTTTCACGCGGGTTGACGTTGCAATTGCGGCTAGTAAACAGACGGTGCGGTAATTTGTCGTGTATTCAAGAAGTGATCACGACGATATAAATCAGCTACGGTTGTCTACATATTTATCTGCTCTTATTACGGTAATCATGCGACAAAATCTGAATTATTTGTTGAGGAAGCATAAAGAAGAGTTAAGTTGTGTTGACCTGCCCTGTCTATTCTAGTTGAATACTTCTTCAGATACAGATGGGGGCACTCCGAATCTCCACGATAAGGCTGCGTGCTATTTCCTCACGCTCTGGGCCAAAGTAGCGGGGCGTCTCGAAGCTCCAGTACAAGTTGCCTACGACCCATTGCTCGAGTGAGCGGACGAACTTTGCCACATCTTCGTCTATGCCGTCGTAACCACCGGGCATCAACTTGAAAGACGGTAGATGCGCCTTTCCCTCGGAGAAAGTGTTAACCAGACCTGCAAAGCGTTCCCCTATCTTGTTCGTTGCAGTTTGAAGCTCGATGCCCTCGTTGTGCATCATCAGCGTAATCAAATTACTACCGTCTAGACCTTGCGAGTGTTCGACCCTGAACGAATATACATCCTTGACACAACGGTCAGTTGCATTACTGAGCAATGCCATTTAATACACTTACATTGGAGATGTTCACCATATCGACGGCCGCCCAGTACAGGCTCATGAAAGTTGGGTCATCAAAAACGGCGTCAGAAAGGTTCATGCCGTGAATGTATTGAAACATCGCAAAGGCGGGCTGCGTGCCGCTGAATTCACGTCGAAGCGCGGGATACTCATCAACAGTAATGATGTGATGCTGGTCGCGAAGCTCGGATTCGTGGCTTACAGCAGCAAGATAGTTAGAGAAGACCTTCATGAAACGTTTCTGAGCGACTGGAATATCTTTGCAGTAGAAGCGCTCTCTCCACCTAAGAGAAAAAATAGAAGTTAGCCACCGCCTCTTGTTTTTTTGTTGGGAATCACGTACTCTTGAATAATTCGGAGGAATGGTGAATCAGCGATATCAACACCAAGCTTCAGCTCGCCCTTCATGACCTGGAGAACCTGTTCCACAGTGCGCGCTGAAGATGGGCCGTCTTGCTCATCGCAAACTTCATCCACGATAAAGAGCAGATGCAAGAAGTCGCAAGCAGTACGGTAGTCCTCATATCCAGCGTATGGGTAAGTGCGCGCCGCAAGCAAGTCAGCGGCAGCTGCTCGGTACTGCGCGCGCTTGGCACCTTGGAAAATCCCAAAGCTCTCGATCCAATTTGCGGATTCAAGACCTATGCATCTCATTTACTTGAGGTCGAGGAAGCCTTAGCTACACCAGTAAGGGACTCACCAGCCGTTTCGAAGTGTGGGTTGATGGAACTAGTCCAAGGACACATATTCTTGAAGTCAGGGAGAATGAGCTGCTGTGAGAGTGTCATTTTCTATGAGGTATAACTTGCCAGAGCTACTTGGTAGGAAAGAGACTTCAGCAGATGCCTTCTTATACGTTTCTCCTCTCTTCAATACAGAGCGCATTCAGCTTTGTGTCCGAGATCAACGGGGTTTAAACAGTTCATCGTAGCTCCTGAACTGCATGAGCCACCAGAAGTTATCGAATTCCGTATGGCGGTTTGATAAAATTTCCACATCTATTGGCCAGTTTACCAACGAGGCATGTCTATTTCTGATATCGGGGAAGAGTGGATCCGCTATTGACAACCGACGCAACTGCACTCTTTGTCGAACAAATGGTGAACGCGCTGAGCTGGCATTGGTTAGTTGAAAAAAAAGATAAGTATGTCATTTAGACTAGAACCCCCCAGTGATTGCGCGACTTGTCAACCAGCCAATGAGGGAACAGGACCAGGGGTGGTGTATCTGAGCATTGCTGCGAGAGCTAGCTTGAGAGTCACGAATCTTGGATTCAGCCGAGTCAGACATGGTCGGCGATGAGTCTTGCGCTGATCTTGGGCCGTTTGGCGCCTAGGTTCTCGCCGTCAAGACCCCCCCTTTCCCCCCTTCCCTGTGGTGTTGGATAACATATTATCTAGATATCAATGGATGATAAGTTTGATGGTGTTGGTTAACAAGAAATCTACGAGGTTGTCCGGCCACGGCCACGCGTCGCGGCAACGGAGGCTGTATTCAATCTCCGCGAATATTTGGACATTCTCAGCCGCGGCTACTATGTAGCACGTAGCACAACGCTTGGCGGTATTCTCAATTGACATTCAGTCACCATGTTCTTTGACCTAAATGTACCAGTGCCAGCACCAGTAACATTAGGACAAAGTCATACTCAACCATCGAAAAAGGGCAAAGGAAAGCAGCCAACTGGTCAGGCGTCTCAACAAACGTCAAATGTATCTTTCAGTCCCGTTCAAATTTCTCGAATTGAAGCTCGCATCGATTTACTCGTTCGATGTGCGTAGTGGTTTACTTTCAAGCACTCTTACTCCTAACGAGAGGCATGCTAGTAGGATACACCGTTCTCGCTTTCAATCAGATTGTTGAGACCAAGGTCGACCCAAAGACACATACCAACATTCTTGACCCGCTGCTTGCTCAGCTAAGAAGGAGAGAAGGAGTGCTGTATTTGAAGCGGCTTACGATTGTGCTCGATGAGGCTAGCGAAAAGGGAAATGGGCTGGTATGTATCTCGTCAACCTAATTGACTACGTGCCGCTGACAGGAATGAATGTGCAGACCACCTCCAATGCGTCGCTCTTCACGGCGTATGATATACTAGCATTACACCCAACGACACCTAACACATTCTCCAGCGCATGTCTTACTCATACTATACCTTCCTCGCTCACTACACACATCATCTCTCTGCCCCTCACGGCACCCCGTTTACCCTTTCGTCTAAAGCACACCATGGTGCGTACAGCACTCAAGAATGGCGGCGTTTTCGAGATAAACTACACAGGGGCGTTGGCTGCTGAGGATGCTCGGCGAAACTGGTGGGCGGCAGCGAGGGAAGTGACTCGCGTCACCAAAGGGAAGGGGGTTATTGTGAGTGGGGGCGCGGAGGTGGATGCTAATTTACGAGCCCCGAGGGATGCGGGTAATCTGTACGAAGTCTTTCGTTCTTCTTTCCGCAAAAGTTACGAATTCACTGTACGGCAGGATAACTTTAATCGGCCTTCCTCAGAATCTAGCCCATGATGCATCTACTGTGACGCCGAAGTCGCTAATTCTGCGAGCCCGTATGGATAAACAGCCCTTTTCATTGCAATTGGATCGCTAAATTATAATTCAGAGACTCGGAAAACGTATCGGGCGATATTATCTGAACCATTGCTTGTCATGCCTCCAAATACCAATGCGACCGAAACGGTGGATGAAAATTGCACGGCCACTTCGGTGAATGATACCGCAAACTCTATCCGGTCTGTCCGATCATCTGTCGCTGCCACGGGAAAGAAGAGATCCTACGGCGATCTGGACGAGGGTCAAAATGAACAAAGTGTTGATCCTAACGTCATTCCTCAAGCGGCGAAGGAAGACGGCCTTGGAACGGGAGACTCAAGCGAAGGAAACAGGAGAAAGAAAAAGAAGAAAGGCAAAGGACGCGATGCTTCGTAATTCATAACATGTGTATTGTTGTATTACTGCAAAATTGCCATCTTGACACAATCCTGCGCCGCTAGTGCCTAGTCTTTCACATAATTCAATGAATATCAAGATTGCGAAAGCATCAGAAAGATGTGTAGTTGTATTATGATCGCACGAAACTGGCAGCTGGTAAACTACTATTACGCATGCTTCCTATGTTCACTGTAGCAAGGATTGATTAGCTACGGAAAGTGGATATACCACAGGAAAAATTACGTACCTGGCCTTCTCTCCCATCCCAACTTTCTCCTCCTCCTCGTCCCCTTTAGTGAGAGAGAGCTCTCCGTAAACTTTCGTACTTTGGGGGGAGGAACTGTCCGCGCAGCTGCTTTTAGTGCCGGTGTCGCAACCTTTGTCGGAAGCGTCCGTATTGTTTTCTTCCTGTGATGAATTACGGCGTCAATATTATGCGTGAAGTGCTGAATACGCAAAGTACTCACCCAACTATGAGATCCTTTGAAGACAAGTGACCTCTCCGCTTGGTCCTCTTCCGCGACGCGGAAGATGAGCTGGCTTTTGAACTCGCTTTTTTCGCCTCTTTTCCTTTTGGGACTTTCAAAGGCTTTGATAAAGCTGAAGTAAAGAGGTGGTCCGGAAGATAGTCTGCTTCAGCGGGCTCCGGTCCTAATGTCCTTGCTTTCTTTCGAGGCCGTTGTTGCACTTCCTCTTCATAATCCTCGGCACCATTCTCTTCGCCGACCTCGTCATCGTCATCTTGCTCCCCCAAGTTATCTGAAAATTCTTCGTCCATTTCGCTCGAATTATCTTGTGCTGCTTCTTCCTCATCCTCGATTGATAGATGCCCCTTTGCTGAACGGGGTTTTGAAGGCCCGGGCTCACTGTAGCTGCTTTCCGCACCATTCAAGTCACCGGCCCCAAGACCTGTCCAACTGCCTTCCTCATCGCTCACATCACTCTCCTCACCTGCCTCTTGCATCGCGCGAGCCATCCGGTCCAACAACCTCCTTTCTTCTTCGTCTCCGTCCTTCTGCACCTTCTTCTCCTTCACCACACTCTTCCCCTGAGCTACACTCTTCCTCGTCTCCTCTGCTCTTTTCTTCAGCGATTCGTCGCGTTTCCTGTTCCTCTCCTTTCTCTCCCGCGCACGGGCTGCCTCGGCTCTTTTAATTGCAGCATCGCGTTCTTTTGCGCCAGCCTTACTTTTGGTGAGTGAAACTGCCTCAGGGGCAGCATCTGAATCTGAGTCCGAGCCCATATTTTGTTACGTGGTAAGCTTATGTTTTAGAAGAGAAAACCAGTTGCCGTACAGGAGAAATTGACCAGTACTATATATCGTGGGAACTTGTGTCTTTCTATTTACTCCGTGACTCAAGTCGAACTTTCATTTCCCTATCTCCATCAAACCCCGTTTGTGCTTGTCATGCACACAATCATCTTTCGAAAACAAGGAGGATAAACTTACTTGAACTTGGCAACATCCACCTTCCGCTTGACACTCTTGGCTGATCGACTGATAGATATGAAAAACGGACCGTGACTGGACTGGTAGCCTCAGGGCTTCTAATGGCATGGAAATTTTACTCTCAACCTTGACCAATACTCCGATACACAGTTTTTGGTTTGTGGCGCAAAGCTGATTGCTTATCGAAGACCAATGTGTATAATCGCTCCTTTGGCCGGAAAAGGGCAGGGTCACTTTCTCCTTGGATGAAGTTCTATGCAGCGCATTTACCTGAAGGAACAAGGAGGCTAACTTGGGGAGAAAAGAAACTATTTAAAATGTTGGAAGCGATATGTATGATGATGTCTTTCACTCTGTCTTATCCGACGTCACACCAGCGTCTCGGTCCTGTTTTTGAATGCCTCACCTTCTCAAAGATGTAAAGCATCATGTTCATCTCATGGTTGCTGTGTCGCCTTTGCCACCGCCGCGAAAACTTACCCACAGATCCAGTACGCTGTAATTCATCTCTAGTCCAATATCCGATCACTTCGACACTGGTTCCTGCTTCTTCCAACTTACCCATGGGTTATAAAGGAGGATAGAGATGAGGAAGAAACTCACCAACATCGCAATGTCTAACGTCTACGACTTTGTCTTACCCGACCTCAAAAAAGTATGCCCGTGGCAGGTCAAGACAAATCCCCACTTTGATAGTGCATGTGAGTGCTCAATACTCAGCAGCATTGCTCGTCGCTTAATCTTTGTCAGATGCAGAGTCCTCGGCATGGATCGACAAATTTGGTTTTTTCCGCGATGCCAAACGACAGCATTTCATTCGCTCTTCAACGGAGCTGCTAGCGTCCTATGTCTACCCATATACAGGTCCAGACGAACTCCTTGTCTGTTGTGATGCAATGAACCTCTTCTGGACCATCGATGAGATGCTGGACGATTATAAATACCCAAGCGTTTGCGACGCAGCGGACGTCTACGTGAGAGCAATAAAGGGCGGGTCCACCGAAGATTCTTCCATTGTTCGCATGGTGGTCGAGTAAGCACATGGCCTGACCCATCAACCGTAGTTTGACTGATCGCACTTCCGATATAGCTGGAAAGAAAGATTGGATCTCAAGATCAAGCCACGCACCGAGAAGAGGTTTGTGAAGGCATACTGCGGATACCTTGAAAGCATTATCAACGAGAAGAAGCATCTCGAATGTGAAGGTTTGACTCTCCAAGAGTACGAAGCTCATCGGCGCAAGAACAGCGGCACAGATCCTTTCTTTGTACTTATTGAATACGCTCAGGGAATCGAACTCCCAGACGCACTATTCGAAAATGAGACGTTCATGAAAATATATTGGGCCGCGGTGGATATGATTGGCTATTCCAATGTGCGTTTTTCCGTCAAAGCAATTGTTGAGTGATGAGATTCGATTTTCTTACTTATCGAATCACTATAGGATCTTTATTCGTATTTCAGGGAGCGGGACATCGGCCTCGAAGAAAATAACCTCCTCACCGTTCTCATGCGCGAGAAGAATATGACCTTACAACAAGCAGCATATCAATGCGGGGAAATTTTCAAAGGGCTTGTAAACACCTTTGAAGAGAGCAAGGCACTCCTTCCCTCATTTGCTGCTCTTGTAGAAAATCGGGCGGATGGATCAGCACACGACATAGACCATGACGTAGCGATTTTCATCCAGTCAATGGAGACATGGGTGGTTGGAAACTTGTATTGGAGCTTTGCAACTCAGAGGTACTTCGGTCCAGAGCACAATAAGGTGGAGCAGACGCTTGTGGTGCAGTTAAAGGAAACCGTCGAGAATTAGAGTGTCACCTTTACGGTGTTAGCGAGTTATACCTACTACGAGAAAGAGATCCATATGCAGTGCAGTGTAGTGATTGTGTTATATTTATTACATAATTGTCCTCTACCTTGAAGACGTATCTGACTTTGGGCTCGATTTTTAGAAACGACAGATTGTAGAGCTCTCGTAAAATTTTATACATCAAAGAAGAATTCAGCTACTGTACATGGTTCCCCCCCCCCCCCTCTTGTCGATTTACAGTCTCATGAATTAGGATGATTTTGTACAAAGCGAGCCGCGATCGACTTTACTCGTCTGCGATGATGAGAACTGCCTTTCCTATGTTCTTTCCTGTCAGAACATCAAGAAGTAACTCGCTCGTCTTTTCAAGGCCACGCTTCGTGTACTCCAGGTACTTGATCTCCCCTGATGCCACTTTTGTCGGAATATCTCCATAGAACACTGCGCCATGCTTGCCTTCCAGATTACTGACGATAATGCCGTTCATGGTCAAGGACTTGAAGAGGATGTGGGGATAATTCTGTGATTAAACATATCAGTGTTTGGCCGAAACATGTAGGCAGTGACATAGTGTTCACCTGCAAAGGCGCATGCGCAGAATTATATCCAGCAATCAATCCGACAGTCTAAAAGCCATGTATTACCAGTTGGACCTCCGGTGCAATCTCGATTTATCTTGTACTCACGACAAAGCGAGCAAAAGGCGCTGAAGCCTCAAGTGCCAGGTCGAGCGACTCACCCCCAACGTGGTCCCAATATCTAACGATCGTAGCCTCCGGATTCTTAGCTACAGAAGCCGTCAAGAATATTTCTTCGAACCGTGTGCACTTATGCATAAGCTAAAGCCAGCAAACAGTGTCATATACATACTATAACTCGTGCGGAGAACAAGATTCATCTTCGAAGTCGAAGCTGAGAGGCTGAGAGGCTGAAGTAAACGCTGACAAAAGACTTCCCTGCGACGCTAGGAGTCACAACAACACTCGTCCAGAACAAGACAACAGTCCCAGAGCGTTTGCTGTTTGCCACAAATTAAAAAACGGTTTAGGAGGTTAGAGGATGGGGCGTCGAAGCCCCTCCCCCTCTTGACCGTCGACTTTCGGCCACCGAATCCCGCAGTTAGCGTAGTCCTGGTTGCTTCTGATAGGGAACGGGGATTTTGACTGCGCATCCCTCTGCATTAGAACAGGCAGACCCTTGCCCTCGACAATGCACATCAATAGATGACTTCACGCCCGTGAACGGTTTGATATACAAATATAATTAGTCTTCTTCCTTCTTCTAGTTGACTACTGCGCAAAAGACATCAGGGACTAACTCGGGGAAGGTGACATTAACGCACATATCTATTCTTTACTTTGGATCGGCAACCGCCCCACATGCCTTACACTTTCGTAGACTCTCGTCCGACTGCCATGCACGAATGATTGGTTTGAGTTGTGTTCCAAGATCCGTGCAGTGGAAAGCGTCTTCGTGAATAATGGTTGGCGTTGAATGAGCACCGGAACGACAGTACCATCGAAGGCGATCTAGAAACCATTGGATTGAGTAACGAATGGAAATGGGACCTCAAGTATTCAACAACTTTACCTATAGCAGCTTCCGGGCGGACACGCTCTACCACAAGTCCGACAGTGTCCGCGAACCGGACAGGATTGTGAGGAGTGTTACCTGCAATGGATGCCGTTATGTCTAGTAACATCAGGATCTAACCATTACTCACCAGGTAAAAGAAACATCTCCCCCTCTCCTATGTGGATATCCCGAAACTCTTCACCATCAACGACCCGGAGGAGCATTGCACCCTTGTGCTGGTAAAACCATTCCTAGTGACCGTTTAATCGGAGGCTCGTTGTATATCAATGACCACTCACCTCTGTCTCATTGACATGGTAGTCATTGCGCTCATTCGGTCCACCAACGACCATCACGATATAGTCTTTTCCAGAATACAGACAGAAGTTGTTCACAGGAGGTTGCAGTTTGTCTGAGTTCTCCGCAAGCCATTTTGTAAAGTTGAGGGGTGGTGGCAAAGGCATGATCGATAGAGATGGTGAGGAGGACTGCTTGGTGTATCAGAGTATTATATACAAGAAAGAGGTGCTGACAACTTCACGACTCTC
Organism: Trichaptum fuscoviolaceum; assembly: GCA_910574455.1. Classification (NCBI taxonomy): domain Eukaryota; kingdom Fungi; phylum Basidiomycota; class Agaricomycetes; order Hymenochaetales; family Trichaptaceae; genus Trichaptum; species Trichaptum fuscoviolaceum. The sequence goes on along the minus strand of CAJSYZ010000012.1, from coordinate 1,817,173 downwards.
GAATAAATAGTGACTGCAGATAATCAACTGTCATCATCATTGATTCATCTGCTCAGACACTCCGAGTCGTCTAAATTTAGAGGCTGTGGCGGTGCACTTTTTACTCGTCCTCATACGTCCAGCTCTCCGAGTTACTTTTTTATCGACATACAGCTGCATTAGACCGTCCATCCAAGATGGATGCTCTTATCGCAAAAGCAGACTCCGTGAAGCCGCTGAATAAACGTCCAAAAGACCGGAAACACGGGCATGGTCATAAACATCAGAACGACTCCAACAGAGCAGGTCCGTCCTCACAACCAGCAGACCGGACAGCATTGTCTGTACAAGACCACACATCTCTTCCGCGCTCTCTCAGACCAACATCGAGTTTACCGGAAGGAGTGAAAAAACACTCGCATATCTCCAACAAAAATCTTCGGCTAGATCTTGACAGACAGGCCGAACGCAATGCTCGTGCAAAAGCGCTCAGAGACGACGCAGAGCTCTTGACGGAAGCGGTCGGCGCAGAAGCGGGACGAATTGAAGTGGATGGTGAGCTGGAGCGGACATGGAGGGTAGGTCAGGCTGAGATCGAGAAGGAGGTGGGACTAGAAGCGAAGAGACAACGGAGAGAGTGGAAGCTGGACGGCGGTTCGTACAGAGCTCGATACACACGAAACGGCCGGTGAGTATGATGGTGAACTCTCAAATATAAGCTTCTTATTGCTCTTCTGTAGACACCTTGCGATTGTTGGTAATAACGGCCATGTCGCTTCATTTGATTGGCAAGCGGGGACGATGCATGCAGAATTGCAACTAAAAGAAACATGCCGAGACATAACATATCTTCACGATCACTCGTACTTTGCTGTGGCCCAGAAAAAATATGTATTCATATACGATGTCAACGGTGTTGAATTGCACAAGCTCTCGCATCATGTTGAACCTTCCCGGCTGGAGTTTCTGCCTTACCATTGGTTACTTGCCACTATTGTAAGTTTATTTCTTTCCCTCTGAAATAATGTATCTTATATCAACCGCAGGGTAATTCAGGCCACTTAAAATACCAAGATACCTCCACAGGACAGCTTATAGCTTCACACCGAACCGGTCTCGGACCCTGTTCTACCCTTGCTCAGAATCCACACACAGCGATCTTGCATCTTGGGCACCAGAACGGAACTGTCACCCTCTGGACGCCGAACCTCGGACATCCGGCTGTTCGCCTACAAGCACATCTAGGAAATGTGACCAGTGTGAGTGTGGATCCGAGCGAGGGCGGGCGGTACATGGCGACTGCGGGTGTGGATGGAAAAGTGAAGGTGTGGGACATTCGGAAATGGGAGGTTGTGCGAGAATGGACGACCCGTGGCGGAGGGGGAGAAGTAGAGTGGAGCGCGAAGGGCGTGCTTGCGGCTGCATCTGGTGGAACTGTGAATGTAAGCCATGCCATTTGTTTCGTTTCTACATTTAATATCTTTCGACAGGTCTACAATCCGCCGCATAACCATACACATATACCTTCTAATCCATTGGCACCACCGCCCTTATACCTCACTCATCCGATTCCCTCACGACCTCTTACATCGCTCCGATTCTGCCCCTTCACCGATGTTCTTACCATAGGCCACCAAAAAGGTCTGTCGAGTATCTTGGTACCAGGAAGCGGAGAACCGAACTTCGATTCGACTGAGGCCGACCCGTATGAGAACAGGAGAATGAGGAGAGAACGAGAAGTCAAGGGCCTGCTAGATAAGGTCCGTACGAACTGATTGCTCAATTGTTATTTCAATTAACGTTCTTTCATCTATATAGGTTTCTCCGGAGCTGATCACATACAATGCGCCTTTACCTGGCTCACTCGCGCCACCACCAAAAATTACTTTGCCCGGGGGTGAAGGCAAAGTACCCGAAGTACCTTTTGCACGTCTACCTCGCCTGGACCGTCTCAAGGCTGCTGGAAAGTACGATGCGACGGAAGAGCCAGAGTCTGAAGGCGAGGAGGGGGGTGAAGGTGAATCTGGTGAAGAAGGAACCAAATCGACCGAAGGCGGGAAGAAGGAGCTGAAGGAGAGGGTCAAGAAAAAGATGCGGGGTAAGAACAAGAGTATGAAACGGTTAGTTATCCTACGCTTCCAATTCGAATAGAGTTTTGCTAAGAGCATTCTGAATAGATACCTGCGGAAGCACCGTAAGAATGTCATCGATCCGCAGACTGTACGTTTCCTTTCTAACATTTCTACAGAAGGAGCCACTGATACACGTGCCTGTAGGTCGCGATACGGGCAAAGCTCGACAAGCAACGCGAAGAAAGGCTGCGTGTCATTGCCACCGCTCGTGGGCAAGACCCAGATGGTGGCCGGAAACCCAGTGTCCTCGATCGCTTCCGCAGAGAAAAGAAGTAGCCTATTGTTATCGTCTATTGCTGCTGTTTTGTACGCATTATATGTGTCGTTTCGCTTTCTCAATAGTGTTTCTCGAGTCTCGGTTGACCTTTTCAGGACGACATGGGTGTGACGGACGCGTGACGACACGCGACGCGACTTGCCTTTAAGTAGAGCAGTGAGGCCCTTTTCGGAGTCTTGTTCTTTATGTTTTCCAGCTCTGACTTTTGTAGATGACAATGCCTGCAGTGCCATCTGACTTGGTGGCCTGAGTGGTCCATGCCACACAAGATGATTTCATAAATAACTAATCTCGACGAAAGGCATGGAAGCACTTCCACACCCTACTTCTTTTGAACTCTACTGATGTCTACCCACTCGGACGAGGAATCCGGCAGACTATCTGAATCCCACTCAAGCGCAACCAGCTTCTCTAGCGACTGTCCCAGTACCCTCGTTGCTCACGAAAGGTGGTACGCACTCGGTCTCGGAGTTAACGAGAACGATAGCAAACGCTGCAGGGCACTCGTCGATTCGCCTGGACTCATTGTCAACCTCCTTCCCGATCACGTAGTGGGCTTCGACGTTCTCAAAGCGGTCGAAAGAGTCGATAGCAAGTCTCTGCCGTTGTTTGGCAGGAGCCAAAAGAGATGGCAGAAGGACGCACAAGGCTTCGAATCTTTCATGAGAGATAGTAAAGCTCTTATTACACCTCTGCTAGATGAGCAATCGCGTGTTTCAAGAAGGCGATGGAAAAGACTTACAGGAGATAAGCAGCGAGGATACGATTTAATATCTCGCCCGGGGGAGGAAACTACAGTTCTGCGTGGGCCAGTTCACGCTGCCATACGCATTGCAGAAGAATTGAATCAGGCAGAGGCTCAGATAGCTGTCTTCGCCAAGGAGCTCTTCATAAGTCAAAGGAATCGTCGCTTTGTCTTGGGTGTTGCTCTTGCCGAAGGAAAGCTGTCATTTCTCCTTGCAGACCGTGCGGGCATCGTTGTCTCGGAAGTTTATGACACGAGACACCGAATCGACATTTTCTTGCGTGTTTGTATGGGCCTTCTCTTTGTCGACATATCTCGTCTGGGATATGACCCGGCATTTACTCAAGAGGGTAATGTCACGTTTGTACTGATTGCAGGGGAACGTTATCAGATCAAGCGCGGAATCATGAAAGAAAACGATCTGGAGGGAAGCGGGCTGCGCATCGCACTGCTTGAGAAGGATGGGAAAGAGTACGTCATGAAGGATGTGTGGATACACCGTGCAAGGCGTACAAAGGAGTTCGACATCTTCCGTTTGATCACAGACCTCAACATCGAAGGCACTGCGCGAATTGTGAGCCATGAGGCTGTTCATGTAGACGGTGAAGTCGACAGCACAGAACGTGCACGGCAAGCTTGGCTAGATGAATATTGTCAAGCATTGTCGAGCGAGTCACGTCTAGTGAAGGACCATCATCGGATCGTGATGACCCCGTACGGTGCGCCACTGCAAAGGTTTCGCTCTCTGGAAGAGCTTGTGTCAGCTCTGAAAGACGTGGTGCTCAGTATGTCTCTCGCCTTACTCTGTTTTCTAAAATATTGTTTGATTAAGCTCTATACCAGCGATTCAAGAACTCGACAAGCACAAGCTGCTGCATCGCGACATAAGCACGGAAAACATAATTCTGGTAGATCAGGGTGCTGGGATTCGAAAGGGCATGCTCATTGACTTCGAGTACGCAACGTACTACGATATACATGAGGCGCCTAAGCGGGGTAAATGCGCAGTCGTAAGTTGTTTGCGATAGGTTAGACTGTGTTGAACACCCGGACTGAAATATATCGAATAGGGATCAGTGTCATTCATGTCGCACCGCGTTTTGGAATACTTCGAGCCCAAATACTACGACGAGCTGGAGTCTGTCCTCTATGTTCTGTGCTGGGTATGCACATCTCTCTCCGGGCCAAACGACAGTGCGCGCTATTTCACCGTGGAGCAGATGAATGCTTGCAACGGTGCGATTGGTGCGTACATGCAAAGGGACGAGGACTACGAGGATCTTGGATGTAGAAAGCACATGTTCATCAAGTCGTCGGATACATTCAAAGACGTACTCAAGGACTTTCACCCGTTCTTCGACCCCCTTCGGTCGCTCGCGGAGGACATTCGCGGCGTGTTGATGGACACGGGAAATACGTTTGATGTGGTGCGCCGTGAGCCTGAGGTCGATCCGGTGATAGCCCTCCGTGACCACGTCTTTGCCGCGATACTTAAGGGATTCGATACTTGCCTGGACGTAATTCGGAGTGCCAAAGCAAATGATAGGGCTAAATTGACACCATCCCGCCCCGTGCTCGCGTCGATATCTGAGCACACGAACGGGAACATGCAGCATCGGATTAGGCATAGGGAGAAGCAGAGAGTAGGCGTTAAAGGCTGTGTTAAGGAGCCATGGGATGAGAACAAAGAGAATCGTATGCCTGTTCCTATCATCTCTTGAGCGAGCTCTTTTGTTAGTTTGAATATACCCTTGCGTACTTAAATATCGTATTTAATCACGCCTCTAGTTTCTTTGTGACCCATAGTCTGTTTACTTAGCTCGTGCCCCTCCCGCCCTCTCATTTCCTCCTTTATATGTTCATTTTGATTTCTAATGAAAACGGTTTGGTTTGGCTTCCAAGTTCGTGACGAATCACCGAAGGCACAGGCGCTACATCCTGCAATGTCGTATAGCCTCACCTGCTCCGGAGCGCGAATAACAAGGTCACCCCTGGCCCCTGGGCGTGAAAATGTGAATGATGCCTTGTATTTTGGCATCGCAGTAAACCAACAAATGCATGGGAATCGGGATTGGTGAGGACCTCTAACGGTTTATCTTGCGATAGACATTCAGATTTAATTGGACTTGACGGCTTGGGTAACTACTAGTATTCGCTCGATCGCTGTGGGGATGTCGTATGGATGAGAGGTGCACGCTAATGAGCTCAAGTCCGATGAGACCGTTTGACCTTAACTGCTGGTTCGCGTGAGTCCCAGTAGTTTGAGTAAGGCCTGAAGTACATTATAGACAGTCCTGAATGATAGTATGATTGCAGTGGAAGGTTGAAGGTTGCATGAGTGGCATCTTCGCTGCTCGCACTTTGGCGCGGCGTGAAACGTGGGAACTATATCTGTTGAGTACTTCTTGCTTCGAGATTCCGGGAAGCCCCGAAGCATTGTCTTCACTCTGTACACCACGAGTCTGCGTTAGATCAAGAAGTTCGAGCATGCATCAGGTTGAAAATTCTGCAGAAGGACGGCATGCATTGAAAGTGCAAGCCAAGTATCGTCGAAAGTTCTTTCCACTCCAAACCTCATCCGAATACTTATAAAACAGTTTTGCGGTGTTCAAGTTGATCGACTTTGGGCTCCAGAAACCATCACCACAATACCTACAACTATTTGACTCGGAAGAGGTCTCTTTCCGGGCGCAAAGCTTGGCTTCTTGCTTGTTTATGCAAAGAGCCTTCTCGTGCATCGTGCTAGAGGTACAACTCGTAGGACCCGTAATGATGTCCCGTACGTGGACGCAACTACACCTCAGGCTACAGTCAGGCCGCAGTTCAGCAGAGGCTAACTCCAGCTTCGGGGACGCCTCTCTCGCTCATTTCTCAATTGCCGCTGTCAGGAGCAAGTCTTTTACTTCGCTTCAGCTGTGTCTTTCAATGGAGTGCGATGTCAAGCCTTGCCGCCGCATAAACGACAATTTACACACTTAGCCGGTCTTCGTGGGCATTGCTAGCAGGTCTGGGTTATATTTTTGAATATACAACGCCCCATCTGTTTCTGCACTATTAGTCAATCCCACTAAGCTCGCTCGCGTCATCGCTGATAGCTTACAAACACTCTTCAGTTCTATAAGACCAAATTCAACTCAGGAGGGCTTCTCCCCAGACTTTGCTCTTCAGAAGATCAACATGGCACCTGTGGTGAATACCCGTATCTTGTTCAACGAGGTCCCGAAAGGTGAGCCCATCTACGATTCCTTCGCTCAGTAATGCTAAGTCGCAAATGCCACGCACAGGATATCCGGATCCAGAGAAGGTCTTCAAAGTGGACCGGTCTCAGACGTTTAACGTCGACTCAGTGCAGCTGAATGGCGGGATCGCTGTCAAGATTCTAGTCCTATCGATTGATCCCTACCTTCGCCATCGAATGCGCGCGCCAGGAACCAGCGAATACAACTCAGTGTGTTTTGTTTTCTTTTAGGTCCGTGTAAATCGGCAGAAGCGCTAACGATCGTGGCCCTCAGCCGCCTTTCACCATCGGACAGCCGTACGTTCCTTCTGTCTCTCCCACAATGACCGCCCACTCCACGGTTCCTGAACATGTGCTTGAAAACATATCAGAATCGAGAACTTTGGAGTTGCTGTTGTTCTCAGGTCGGACGATCCGTCTGTTTCAGCTGGGGATCACCTGTGCGGGGTATTCTGTAAGAGGACTTTCTTGTGCTTAGACTGCACCAATACGACACTCTCTTTTTATTGCTAGCCTTCGCTGAATACGCGGTCTTGCCCAATGCGTCGAACTACCAGAAGGTTTCTAAGCCGTCTGCGAGTGTCCCCTGGTCCGCTTATGTTGGTGTCCTGGGTTGGCCAGGTAACTCAAACAGTCCTGAATCTTGTGCTACAGCTGATTGTCGTCTCTGCTCAGGAAAAACATCATATTATGGGTACTTGGAATTCGTCCGAGACTACGCCAAAAAGGTATCTATCCTATGATTCGGTCGCATGTTCTTCTGGTATTCACGCATTTTACGATAGGGAGATACGTTCTTCGTGACCTCAGGAGCTGGTCCGGTCGGATCGTGAGTGGATTTATCCTATAATATAGTTTTCTCTGCTCGACCGTCCGATCGTCCTCTAGGCTTGTTATTCAGATAGCCAAGGAGCACGGCTTGAAAGTCATCGCCTCCGCCGGCTCTGAAGAGAAAGTCGCTTTCATGAAAGAGTGTGGTGCTGATGTCGCTTTCAACTACAAGACGACCAGCACCAAGGAGATCCTCGCTCGACATGGGCCGATTCATTTGTGAGCCATTGGCTTCCCTTCCCGTTTCGTTCGCTAATTTTGGCGTCGCAGCTATTGGGATCATGTTGGAGGCGAGTCGCTAGACCTGGCGCTTGAGGCGTCCGCGCCTTTCGCTCGCATTATTGTGAGTGCTCTCGCTTGGTGAAGATCGTGGTTCCGACACGTTGCTCTGCAGATCGTCGGATTGATTGCGGGCTACAACCAACAACATGCGCCACTAAAGGTGAGCTCTCGAAATAGATCGGCATACCCGCCGTACTGGCTGAGATCTGCGTGATTCGATAGAACTACCCGCATATACTCTTCAAGTCTCTGACGGTACAGGGCTTCGTCGTCAATGACCTCGAAGCCAAGTACGGCGAGGCGTTCTACGCGGAGGTGCCGCCGAAAGTGGCGTCCGGGGCGATCAAACACCTGGAGTACGTCAAGCGCGGCATCGAGAATGCAGGGGAGGTGGTTGCAGATGTTCAGACGGGGAAGAACTTGGGGAAGGCGATTCTCATCGTCGCAGATGAATGAGATTGCAATTTATTCGGTGAATGTGAATTTTGTGACAATGTACAATAGCTCAATATGCCTATTTTGCGAACAATGATATATGTGTAACATTCATCACATGCTTTTTCGTAGTTATACATTGATTCCTCCTTTATATTTTATCCTACACTTATTACTCATCTGCAACGGTGATGACGGCCTTGCCCGTGTTCTTCCCCGTCAAGACGTCCAGGAGCACCTCGCCCGTCTTCTCGAGCCCACGCTTCGTGTACTCCAGATACTTGATCTCGCCCGAGGCCACCTTCGCGGGAATGTCCTCGTAGAACGCCGCGCCGTGCTTGGGTTCGAGATTAGTGACGATAAAGCCGTTTATGGTTAATGACTTGAAGAGGATGTGCGGGTAGTTCTGCGGTCAAACACTCAGTATGGATACAATTGTGCCGGAGGGTTTTTCTTAGGGTACCTTCAGCGGTATATGCGGTTGGTTGTATCCGGAGATTAATCCGACAATCTGGGAGAGAAGGCGCGTTGTCAGCAGCTCTCACTGGTGTCGCAATTCGAGTTTTAAACTCACGACAAAGCGCGCAAACGGCGCTGAGGCCTCCAGTGCCAGGTCAAGCGACTCGCCTCCGACATGATCCCAGTAACTATCGAGAGGAGAATCAGCGCGGTCCAAGGCACAAAATCGTGGCAGTCATTACAAGTTGATTGGCCCATGCTCGGCCAGCACGTCCTTGATGCTGGTGGTCTTGTAGTTGAAGGCGACGTCCGCGCCGCATTTTTTTTGCATGAACTCGACCTTTGTTTCCGACCCGGCCGAGGCGATGACTTTCAGGCCCTGGCTCTTGGCCAGCTGGATCACGAGCCTGAGGCAATGCGAAGGTGAGCAGCGAGTTTACGCAGGAGATGAGACTGGACGCACGATCCGACTGGCCCGGCGCCGGTGGTGACGAAGAGCGTGTCGCCCTGTAGGTGGAAGCTCAGGTGGGATGTTGTGTTAGTTTGGATGCGACGGATACCTTTTTGACGTAGTCGTGGATGTATTCCATGTAGCCGTGGTAGGCCGTTTTGCCTGAAGATTGAGTGTCAGTATTTCTTGTGCTGCATACAGAGAGAGTTATCTACCGGGCATTCCGGCGACACCGATGTATACCGACCAGGGGTGGTCCCCGGCCTTGGTTATCTTGCGGTAGCCGGAGGCACTGGGCAGGACAGTGTATTCTGCGAATGCTGAAAGGTAGAGTTAGAAGGGGAGCTGATCGGAATTTGAGAAGTGCTGCTCACGGTAGAAGCCATAGAGATGATCGCCAGGAGAGACGGAAGGGTCCTCAGACTTGAGCACGACGGCCACACCGTGGTTCTGGAGACTGTCGACGGGCAACTGGGTATTCAGCAGACTTTAGTGAGCAGCTGGAGGACGTACGGCTCTCCTAGAGTGAATGCAGACTGGCGTGAACTGGGTATCAGCGCCTCTGTGCGGGAAGCAAAAGGATACATACGTTGTAGCTGCCTTTCTCTGGCTCGCGCATCCGCCCACGGAGATAGGGGTCGATGGACAGAACGAGGATCTTGACCGCGACGCCGCCGTTGAGCTGGACCGCATCGACGTCGAACTGCTCCGACGCGTCGACCTTGACCACCTTCTCCGGGTCCGGGTAACCTAGATGCGAATTAGATCGTTAGTTTGAGGCAGAACCTGGCACGGACGCACCCTTTGGGATTTCGTTGAACAGGACGCGTTTGTTCGTTACTGGTGCCATTTGTGAGCTTGAGGACGCCAGTGCTGCTGAGAGCTGCTGCGTTTTATGTGCACATTCGAGATTGCTAAGCAGATCGTTCGAGATGACGCAAGACCGGCAACCGGTGATTGCAATCCTACCCGTCAGGTTTGAGAACCCACACGGTGCTCTACGCTCTCTTGCTAACTCCGCGGAAACAGATAGAATTGCTTTATCATCTCCTTTGTCTATGCAGTACAAGTGTCCAGAGCGCATACACCTCGGCCTGACCAACGTTTATGGCCACTAATCATTCCCTCCCTGTAGTCACTCCTAAAGCCACCATCGGTAGCCTGCACGCAGTGTCCATGAAGGTTCGAACTAGAGCTGTTGGGCTAACGCCTTCTACGAGCTTCAGATCCATTCTTTTTTGGTACTGACTGAGAGCTGTTCCAAACGCTGAATGAAGCAATAAGTAGAACCAGTGTCTCAATTGTGCTCATAATAACTAGAAAAATGGCAAGACATTGTCTACGCTTTAAAGAAGTAATCATCCAAACCTAGGCGTCCTCAACTGGGCGGCTGACAGGCAGGCGTGGCGAGCCATCGAGAATCAGACTGCCCACTCCGACGTCTCGACTCGCACCGACCCGTCTGAATCAAAACAACAACCCTAAAGCGTGTGTTTGTTCGCCACAAATCTAGAGAGTATATAGGAGTAGAAAACTGGTCGTCGTCTCTCCACCTCCCTTTGACCTCAACGCTGTCGACAGTTCAATAATACCCTTTCGCCAAGGCCCGGTCCGGCAGGTAGTCCAGCCTCCAAGTCTCCCCACCTTGCTCCGACGTCGGTGTGCTTGCACATTCCTCTGGAGGAAGGAGGGGACGGGGAAGGGGACGTCCAGAGCACGTCTTGCTGCGTCAGCCGCCTACCGGTACGCCGTCATCGTGGCAGCAATCATGCCGACGCCCTCTACATCGCAGAAAGGGAAAGCGCAAACGTACGGCGGAGACGGTCTTCAGTCCCTCGGTCCCCTGCATTACTAGCAGTACGCAGGGCAGGACAGCAGACCCGACCGACAGCCACCCCGTCCCCAGACCCCTACGCCCAAGCCGCGTCTGGAAGCCCCGGCTTCGTAGGGAAGCAGGATGCTGACCTTCCTGTAGGAGGTGGACTTTGTTGGCGGGGAGACACTGGCATGCGAGGAGAGTTGGATCGCGGGGACAGGGAGTCAGTCCAGCGGGCACCTCGTATACCCAAGCCCGGCTATGCTGAGGTGCACTGTCTGTCTGTCCCTCGATGGGCGGCGGACTCTGCGGTGGAGAAAGTTGGGATTCTGGATGGTGGCGGAGCCAGTCCGACACCCGTTACTGGGAGTTACATTTTTCGCCCAGCTGCGCGAAATCTTAACTTGGAGGCCGGTTATTACCCGCAAGGAGGGCACGATTCTTAATCCACATCCCTCCCTTCATTAAGCGGGCAAAAGTCGCGAACACCCACCCCCGCATCTCCCTCGTGTGCCCATGACTCGACGTACTGAGCAAGAAAGAATCGAGGTTGTTAGCGGAAAGAACGTTTACCATTGGCATGCGGCAAGAAGAGTGTGACGCTTCAGTGTTAGACTTGAAGACGGGAAGATCGGCTTCAAATCGAGTGCGGCAAATGCGCGAACTTGCCTTCTTTCTGTTCCCTTCTTGCGCCCTTGCGACATCACGTTGGCCTCGTAACGACAGGCAAACAGTATGCCTCCTACGAGTGGTGCTCGGGTGTTCCGGAGCGCATAACAGATTAGGCAGAGAAATAGGGGACTCTTCAAGGCAAAACAAGGCCATTTTCTCGATCGGAGCGAACTAGACTGAGACCAAGGAGTGTTGGCTTGCAGCTTCAGATCCGAGATAGCGAGCAGTCAGGATATGAACCAGATTGCTAGCTTTTTCGATTCCGATATGATGAGCGCATGTAGGGGAAAGAGTCTGGCCGTTCATTGGAGTTGACATTTGGCGAATCCGGGGTTCAAGAGTGCAGTGCAAGTCATGTATCATGCGACTTGATCACGGATGAAGCTTGAGATGATAACGCAGACCCTCAGATATCACAATGCAAACGGCTGGTTGAGTGCTGTGCGGTCGGCAAGATCTGGTGAATATAGTCAAGAGCCTCCTAGCTCGGTGTAGGGACTGGTTTTAATTTGTTGAAAGAATGTCGATTGATAGTGATCGAGGGACCTGACGCAGGGCTTGTTACCTGAGCAATTCGGATGCCTAAGAGAAAGTTCTTCCACTACAGAATGTATTGATTGCATTTACTGAATACTTCATGGCAGAGGGGCGGCGACGGGCAGGATGACAATGCGCTCCGGATCCCACTGCAGGAGACGGGTGAGGACGAGGGCTGGTGCAGAAGAATTGAGGACTCACGACGCCGGTCTTGTAGTAGATGTCGCCCTCGATCAGCTTTTTGACGTCCTCCAGCGTCTCCATCTCAAACACCATCACAGACCCGACCATCTTCTTCGCCGCATCCGCGCTCGCGATCGACTCGGGCGTCAGCAGCGCCGAGCCGTACTCTGCCGTGTGTGTCTCCGAGTCAGTCGAATGGCAGAGATAAAGCAAAGCAGAATCGGATGAGGACGTACTCAGCGATCCGTTGTCGTGCAGTGGCGCTGCGTTGGCGAGGTGCTGTGGTTATATGTGTCAGTGAGCTCTATGTACTACGCTTGGGCTTGGGCCGTCTGGTTATTTCGGACGGACAGACTCACCTGGGTGCGGACGTCGAGACGGCGCTGGAAGGCACCTTCGTCGGTCTTGTCTGGGGCGTAGACGAGGAACTGCTGGCGTTTCGGGGCTGTGGACGACATGGCGCGGGTGAGGGCGAGGTAGGCTGGACGACGTGCAGAGGGTGCTAGGAGAGGACTGTGACGGCGAGCGCCAGCACGGAGGGCAGAAAGCATATGCATCGACGTTGGCAGCGCGCATGTTCCATCCGTCAGAGCTCTTTAAACCCGGTCCGCCTCTCCGGACTAACCTTCCTCCTAAACACAATCTCCGGACACACATTCAGGAGTTCTTCCATGCTTTAGTTTGAGCAGACTGATGAGAACGAATTAATGTATGTCGGGACAATAGTGATCATTCAATTCCAGAACTACTTGCGACATACAATATTCTAACAGTCGAACATACATACATACATACAACTTCCTCGGATTAGATGCAGTAGAGTGTCCAAAAATTGCCAACAGCCGAAGCCAGAAGGACGAGTAGGATGTGTAATTTGCAACTAGCGAATAGACGGATCTCGGTTTTCACCTCACTGATGCCGCCACGCGCCCGAGCACAAGAGATGGCGACTCTGACCGAAGTTTGCTTGGCCTATATAGTACTCCAGCGTCTGTGCACGGACCATGTCGTCTGCGAATGGGAAATGACTCATTGCCGGCGTTCAAATCGTCAGAGCCATGTGTTTTTGTGCGTCAGTCAGACAAAGAATGAACCCTTCAATACAGCGTGTCTTTCATAAGAAGGTAGCAGAAAGCAGAACAAAGGTTATCGGTCACTCGTTATGAAAGCTGCTTTCACCCGCTCTCCCGATCGTACCCGTTCCCATATTTGAAGTGTCAGTTGCACGAAAGACCTTATAGATCGAGTAAGTACCTCAAACAAAATTGAAAAGACACAAGCGTACTCACAATACTTCTGACCCGAGCTTGAAATGCTGATAATTCCGAGAAACTCTGCTCTGTCGTAGTGCTCGAACTTGCCCTCAGATTTATGAACAATCTTGGGGCAAGAATTCCAGACATCGCTACAGAGAATAGCATATATTCGTAGCCAATGACACTAAGCTGAATGAAGCTCGAGTTAAGCTAACCATGGACAATTGTAAGTTAATGCTTACTAGCTGGTTTGAGATGGAACAGAGCCCGAGTAGGTATACGACGAAGATTCTAGGTCAAGGTTTTTGTTAGAGTATGTATATGTTCGTAGGTCAAAGGGACACATACAGCAGGTAATAAAGCAGGTTATCACGAATCAGAATATGGCTAATATTTGTTGTGGAGGAGGACTTGGTCATCCCATGGTACCTCCAAGCTTTGAGCAGAACGAGAGCGAAACTTGCAGTCTCTACGAGCAAGAATGGCACCCAAAAAAGTGGGGTGAAATTCCCATTCGCGTGGACAGACTCCTCAAAGCCATCTCCTACAAATGTTTTACCGTTGATGATAACGGTGTCTTCCACAGATGCCAGAAAGGAGAGAGTTCCTATATCTGTGTATGGTGAGTTGAAGAATATAACAATAGGTTTTAGGGCTATTACCTTCAAGCACTGTCGCCTCAACGATGAAGAGCACAATGGAGAGGGTGTCTAAGATTCCAAACACCAAAAGGATCCATGTCCTCTTCTCAAAAAGTGCAAATACCCTGACTTGCAATAGTACTTATCAAATTTGTAAGAAGTCAGCATAACAAGTTAGGTGTTAGAGATAGCAATTGCACTGAACTCATCGAAGACGCCAATACAATGGCACCGGTGTATAAGATCATGTACACCGGGAAGTCTGAATATATTTATTAGGTCATTAATGGCCTTGTTATAACTAACAGCTTTATGAAACACTCACTTTCTCTAGAAAAAAGGGAGATGATCACAGAGTAAGGCCAACGGTGGAGATTCTTACATGTAATTCTCCTGATTAAATCGTGAGCGATGGTGCATGACATCGAGAAGTCGGACACGACTCACGACGGTTACGGATGTGTCGCCGAAATTGTCAAAGACTGAGACTGCTGTGGACACGCGAAAACCGACTGCGAAAGATTTAGAGCGGGTTGCGATGGCGCAAGTATATGGGCAGCAACCTTGTGTAGCGACATAGCTGTTTTCAAACTCCATTAGTCTCTTCCAAGCTTATTAAATCATAAACTACGAACATTATGGCAGCCGCAGTCAGATACCGCGTCTGTCTGTCTATGAGAATCAATGTAAAAGTGCCGCCTGTTGATCGGCTTACCAAAAGATAGACACCGGACATCATCGTCCATCTTCTCCTCTAGGACTACGGTGAAAACCATAGTGGAAGGTGATTTGTGAGCTTACCCAGACAAACTCCCACTGCCAATTTATATTGAATGTCAGTCACGAAAGCACGGAGAGTGAAGACCAGACACGGACCTCATCGTCACAGGTAGTCACTCATCGTCAAAGAATCTAAGGTAAGAACATTGCGATATGACTGTTAGGTATCCTCACCAAAATTATAAAAGAAGACCGTGATGACGACAGCTGTTTGTAAAGCCAGTCAAGGGGTAATATGCTTCGGTAGTCAATCGTGGTGATAAATAATCCTAACCTTGGAGAGAAAGGGCTGATCGACATTCCTGAAAGTTTGGAGCAAGAGATACGAGCTGTTCTGGATTAATATTAGCTGACGAGTTCATAGTTGACGGGACACTGGCAGATCGATATGCCTGGGAATGGAGTAGTAGTTAGAAGTTTTCGCGCGAAAGCAAGCGCCACCTGCCTACTAGTATTTCTACGATTCTGCGTGAGTGATCAGGGTTATAAATGTACACGAGGGATCTCGCAACAGCTCGCAAGATCACGACCATCAACATGATATCTTCCATCTTATCCGTGACCTTATCCGTGAACAATGAATACGCAACTGATGAGCATATTCATAGAGACATTAAAGATCACGGGAAGTTGATTGATGGCGAGCCAAAGCAATATCCGCGCTTTGCATTCTTCCCAAACGTTCTGAAGAAATGATCAACGATAGTGCTGATCATTGTATTTTCATTTTCTGTGTCAACATGATAGATATGTCAAATGATTTTTGACAGAAAAAGAGACCGCGTACTGCCAACATGTTATCAACACAGCCCCCTATGCATCTCCGAGTCTGCGACTCCATCACAACCAGAATTGTCCGATGCTCCGAGATCATCACATACAGCACAACTAGAGCACAAAGTATCCGGGCAGTTTGATCATCGTCCTCGTATGGTGTAAAAGCTTGATGGTTACGCGCTCCATCATATGTGTGATGGAACTTTCCTTATCTGAGTACCTTGTAAGTTATGGCTAACTTTGTTGGGTGCGCGGGAGATTCGAGTAGACGCATAGTGCGGTGGATATTCAAGACACAGATTCGACATCAAGTATATGGTTATTGTGCTAAATCTTCACAAAGAGATTGTAAAGTGACACCCAATGACCAGTGTATGACACTGAGTCTGACACATTCCACTGTGGTGGTTCGGGGTTTGAGACCTTACTTATCCCTTATGATATTGCCAGAGACGAGATACTGGGAGCGGGATATGTGCGCGAGCCCCACAGGCTTTGGCCTGCACATTGAGATGAATGAGAGGTCCAGCAAAGAATTTTCGAGAGAACGTCTATTACGTAAGCTTAATTCATTCTCCTACTACTCTCTTTCAAGTTGGCCGACCCCAGCCTTTTCGTGATCTAGCGTGTCCGGACTGCGCAGCCTACCGAATGGTGTTACGCGGGGGTATCAAGGAGGTGATCAGAGGAGGACTTTCGAAGCGCATTCGATTGGATAAAGTGAAATAATTGAATCCTTTAAGTAATAGAATCATTACAGCGGCATATCATCACAAAAAGACTCGGACAGTCAGCGGCCACCGGCAGAAGTAAAGGTCTAGGTGATTGGACACTCTTGAATAGAACCGCTTCCATCTGCTCCATCGACTGGTCCTGATTCCAAAGCCGAAGAGTCTATTGTACGAAAGGCCTTATACAGGAGGCATATGTAGTTCAAATAAGTGTCTCGTTTAAGAGTGAAAGGACATCAGGCTAACTTACAGTACCTATGCTCATAGCTTGGAATGCTGATAACTCCGGGGAGCTATGGTATGAAAGTGTATCCGTCCTTGCCTTTAGATTTATGTATAATCTTGTGGCAAGAATCCCAGTAAGAGTGACGGAGAACAACATGTATTCGTAGGCAATGCTAAGGAGCTGTATCGCGGTGTTACTAGCAGACTATGTGTAAGATTGGTCTAGGATGTACTAGTTCGCTCGGGATAGAACAGAGCCCGAAGAGGTGTATTAGAAAGATCCTAACGAAATCTGTCAGAGTCGGGTGTCTATTACTGATAAAAGGCACACACAGCAAGTAATAGAGCGCGTTATCACGAATCAAGACATGGCCAATCGCATTCGTAGCGAAAGGGCGGTTGTTAGTTCTGCGGCATTTCCAAGCCTTGACCATCACGAGAGAAAAGCTTGCTGTCTCTACACTCATATAAGGTACCCAAAAGACTGGGGTGAAATTTCCAACTCCGTGCACCGGCCCAATAAATCCACTATAATTGCGTGTTTTCCCGTTGAGGATAGCGTCTCCCTCCGTCAAGGCCAAGGATCGAAGTGCTATGACATCTGGATCAGGCTGCCATGAGCGAACATAATAGCTGGGTCCTGATGTTGATACTTACCGTAACTGAATATTGCCTCAACAATGAAGAGTACGAGGGAGATGATGTTTAGAATGCCAAACAACCAGAGGATCCTTTTACTTTTGTCAAAAAGTGCGTATACCCTAACTTGCAAGAGTACTAGTTGCGGGTTAATTGGCAAATGTAGAGACAATGAAGTTTCACTGACTCATAGATAATGTCAAGACAAAGGAACCCGCATACAAAACCATGTACACCGGGAAGTCTGGAAGTATGCATATGATATCATTAAGTATGCGACAGGATAATTAGAAATAACACTCACTTTCACTAAGAAAAGGTGAGGGTGAGGGCCAATCAACAAGCAAGATATCGACGGAAATCCTCACATGACTTGTTGATCCTAAATAATCCATGAGCGGAGGTCTAAAGCATCGACCAGACAGACAGGACGCACCACGAGTGTGGAAGGATCGGCTAAGACGCCGGCCGTGGACACGCGAAATCCGACTAGAGAAATTTAAACAAAGGTGGGACAATGCTAACACATGAACGTATCGACCTCGTGCAAGCACATAGCTGTTTTCAATCATCATGAGTACCTTGTTTGTATCTTGAATCGGTCTGCACAGCACGAACAGTATGATAGCCGCAGTCAAATAGCGTGTCTTTCTGTTCGTGAGTATATGAAAGCACTGCTGTTGATGCACTTACCGAAAAATAGACGCAGGTCATCACTGTCCATCTTCTCCTCTAGGTGTGCGTTGAGAAATAAGGTAGAAGGCGTTCTATGGGCTTACCCAAATGAACTCCCACTTCCGATTTATCGCTTATATCAGCCACCAGTGCAAGAAAAGTGGATACCAAGGTCACAGACCTCATCATCACAGGTAGTCACTACAGCAAACGAATGTAAGGCACGAAATTGTATAATCAAGATACGATAGTTGGTCTCACCAAAATTATAGAAGAAAACCGTGACGACAACAGCTATATGAAAGTTTAGTCAGAAAGGAGGTTTCGAGCATCATTATGAACCTGTATAATCTAACCTTGGAGAGAAAGGGTTGATCGACATTCCTTGAAGCCCTCAGTAGACAGTTCCAGTTTACTACCAGCTGGCGAGTTCATGATAACAGAACACTGGCAGCTCGATAATTCAGAGAACGAAGCCATCAGACCACCTGTTTATGTACGATTTTGTCTAAGCAATAGAATTAGACACGTACCTGAAGTACGACAGAATCTCTCGCGTATTCGCAACTGTCAATGCATGGAAGAGCAAACACAATGCGCATGCGCCACTGTAGTGCTGATGGACGCAGTTGGTAGACACACATCAGCGAAAATCATGCATGTGATAGTTCAGCCGAAGTAGGAATGCTATCAGAAAATCGTTTCCGGTAAAATGGATTCTGGGATATGGAATTGGGGATCACCTGCCGTTAAACTCAACAGATTATCATGCTTCGACTTTGATGATGTATCATTTTAGTTGCGTGCGCATCTCCACCGAGGATGTCGTTAGTTCCGTGGGTCACGGTACTGCAAACAGGATATGTGAGCTGTTTGGCGTCTTCGTCGTTGTGAGTTCTAAGTCAAGGATTTGTTGTCATGGTGCACATTACTGCGTATGTCGGTCTTTGATAAACGTGCTATTTATCCATGGCACTAAGTCGATGTCTAGTGCATAGGTTGAAGATATTAGCCTTGTGTCTATAGCACTCCTTACCGGGTCTGGGTTGCAGTGTAGACTCTATAGAGCATGCATATCGTTGTTAACCTTTTAACATGATGTCCAGAGGATCTGTGCGAGGGTGCTTTTAGTACTTCCTGCGCTTGAGGTGAGAGATGAGGTGAGATGAGCCTTTGATATCCTATGGTATGAGAGATGGAGATGCATGGAGAAAAAGTTCCATGTTACAGTAGCAAGCTTGCTGACGCAGCTCGCGAACATCTTGAGGTCTTTATCGTGTCAACATGGTCTTGAGACTCGAAGTCGTCCTGGCCCGCCCTGCAGTGGTTGATGATGAAAAGACGCGGCGTGACGTTCGTGCTCTGCCTGTCACGAGTCGTGGAACTCCTTCCACACCAATCGCACACCAAATTCTACGGGCCCTTCCACACCCTACATAACTGAATACGCTGTAGTAAGCAGTTACTCATTTTGCTCATCTGACTCAACATAGTCAGTCGGATATGAGTCCTGCATCAGATGTATCTCACTCAAACCTCTACTTGATCGGGGGATAGTTCATAGCAAAACACACCATATATTCGATCTACGAGTACACGACGCGGCTGCTTTTTTTTCTTCAACAACATCAGTATTACACAGAGCGAGGACATTCCATTCGAGCTACAAGTTACAGATCTTAGCAGCCATCCGAGAATCTCAGATCACGGACGCGAAGCGTAGTTGCAATGCATATTGGTTTGGTAGGGGTGAATCGAAAGCAAGGGTCGAAAGCAAATCACAGGCGCACGCGGATAACTAAGAACAACCGCGCGAACACCACACCACACAATACACACAACAGAAGGTCGAACTCGAAGCTTGAACAAGAAAGGGTTCGAGGAGGAATCATTTCAATAGTCATTAAAAGTCAGTCAAACAATCGAGGGGCGGCATCATTCGTCAAGAATAGTCGTCAGAAACATCATCAAAGGAAGCAAAAGGTATTTACAAATAAAACAAAGACATCGAAACATCAGGTTTTCGTGACTCGTGAAGAACGTGCCATGCACACTCGTTACGGGAAGATGTAGGAGGGGTCGTTACCGGTAAACCGCGCCAAGCCAGTGAGCACGGAGAGAAGTCGGGGAGTCGTTAGTCGTGAAGAAGATTTGTGAGGTAGGGGCATAGAGACATAGCATAACCAATAGGCCTTCGCAGTCAGCCTAACCACCCGGGACAGGGGCTACATGGCTGACCTTACTTGAGCGAAGATGATGGGCATAGTTGTAAGATGATGATGTCGAATCACACGCGGATAGTGCGCGCGGTTGGAGTTTGGCGGCCACGGGGGCGGGGGCGGACGATCCTAAGAGATTCATTGGGGCTAGACGAACGTTAGCTACAAATCTTTCATAGTGATCAAGACATTCATACCTCATCAGCGTTCCATAAGCAACATTTTCTTTATTATCATTGGAGGACTTTCCTGTACTACGTTTTGTCCACCCTAGCGCATTCCTGCGTGCATTGGATGGCACACGGGGCCGGGGAACCGGGAGACCGAGATTCGTACTTTCCTTCGGCAGAGCTGGTTGCACCTTTTCCTTGAACTCAACATGAAATGGCGTGAATGGCTTCAACGGCAAGGCGGGCACGGGAGACTGTGCTTTGGCGTTAACTGTTAACTGGATATTCGCGTTCACGGAGACTTCTTGCAACGGAAGAGTCGGCTGCGAGGCATTGCCGTAGATTGCCATACAGATGCTCGGGAGCTCCGTGTGCGACTCATTCGACGATTGAGAGACCTTGCGGGTACGGGGATATGGAGATGGTCGAGAAAGTGTCCTTGATCGACGTCGAAGAGCTCTGAGTTCTGAGGGAAGAGGGCCGTATGTTTTCTGTGAATGTTCCAGCATTGCGCGCATGCCATTTGGATTGCGAGGAGGGTCGAAAGCTAAAGTAGATAATTATCAGAAGAAGAAACAGAATTAAGAATGGAAATAGTACATTGGATGGCAAACAGGGAGAAAGGTGTATCTTGCCATGTGCGCTTGCTTTCAACAACGATTTCTTGTGCTTCGTCCTTGAGAGCGTAGAACTTGCGCAGAGTCGGCCCGAACTCATCATCCCAGTGAACGATCTCCACATCTGGTTCAGGTCCATCGAAAGACAAAGCTGCCCTCGACAATGATTGATCCTCGCCTTTCCTGGTGACAGCAGGGGAGGCAGCTTTCACCGGTGAAGGCGCATTGGACATGCCAGACAGTTCCTCCTCGATCGTTTCGTATACAGAAGCGCGGGAAGCTCGGGCCTGAGAAATCCGACGACGGTGACCATGACCGCGGGCCCGAGCGCGAACTCGGGCTCGACCTGTACCCGCAGCAGGGTTGGCTGCGTTTTGAAGGAGGACATTCAGTCGTGCCAGGTCGATGCTCGACTGGGAACCGCTGGATTGCGAGGAAGTGTCGGAAATAGACAAAGGAGGAGTATCTGCTCCAGAGCTAACAGAGGCGTTTGACACTCGCTTGTTTCGTGATGCAGGGCCGGGTCGACGAAAAACACCAAGTGAAATGGCTGTTATGAAATTTAGTTTATACGATTCCCAGGTTGGGTATGAACGGACAAACCTGAGGTGGACGTGTCTTCGCCCTCACCACTGAGGCAACTCTCCTCGAGACTCTGCCTCTGAAGAAGACCTCTCTGTGCCCTTTCCATTCTTTCGCCACCGAACTGATACGATTGCGTGGAAGCCATAGATGGTTTCTCGATGATACGGGCTACGTTAGGAGAAGCATCAGCACTGTAATTGTAATCCTCATCACTAGGTGTCCGATGATGAATATGTTGGAGGTATCCATCATGCATTCGCTTCTCTGCACGTACGCAGGGTGAACCCTCAAACACTGAACCAATAGAGCGACGTCGGACGTGTCCTCCTCCAAGCATCTGAGTTATGAATGTCAATATAAAAAATGACTACGACTGTTATATTTTCACTTACTGATATCATCGTGTCATCTTCGCGCTTCGAACTATGAGCACTATTGACACTGAACATCGACAGAGGTCTGAACTGATTTGGAGGAAGCAGTCCCGGATTGCGTGCCATGGGCTGCTGCATGTCATAACCAAAGACGAACTCTGAAGACATCGATGAACGACGATCAGTTTCGTCAAAGAGAGAATCATCCATAGAAGACCGCCGATCATCATCCATGATAGAGTCAAAGGATGTACGATCTGCCACTCCCCTGCTGTATTCACTCTGAGGAGGAGAAGCAGAAATCGCAGACAATGGCATTCCGTAGTCGTGAACCTCAAACATCTTGTCCCCCACTCCTGGTCTGCCCAGCCGATTTGCAGAGAACCCACTGCGCGAGGAATCTGCAGACATGTCACGCTGGTGCCTTGCCCATGCAACACGTCCTCCATTAGCACCAAGCGAGCCATATACATGGGCCAGGGAGCTCGCGCTAGTGCTTGAGTCATTCCGCCTGTGTCCCGCATAGCTGTAGCTACGATTGTAAAGACTAATCGGAGGGCCGGAGACGTTTGATGCCATTGAAGCATTCTGCCTATGATGATGCCGCCTCTGCTGATTAAAGCTTGACGAGTTGAAATAGAAGCTGGACGCATCACTATCCACACGAGTCCGTTTGGGGTCATGACGAAGGAAAGAGAAAGTATCGTCGATAGATACTGACATGTCAGCCGAAACTGGTCGATTATTGTTCAGGCCATAATCGAATGGATCATTGGAACCCGGTCTAACGACAGCGCCATACGACGACACTGACGCAATACTGAACACAGACTCGTTTCGGCCATGCATTGTCTGTGACTGAGAAGAGTTCTGTGTTGCGCCTGGAGGAGGATAAAAAGCAGGACGGTTCGGGCCAAACTCAAAGCCTCTCCTAACCTCGCTAAACGATGACATGCCAGAGAAGTTGCTGGCCACGGAGTCGTGACGGGCATGCGCTGTGAGCTGAGAGAGTGCCTCCTGTCTCGCACGTCGCTTCGAGCTTGAGTCTGAGCTAAGACGAGGGCGTGCATCTTGAGGAAGGGGAGGAGGGAGATCCGGAATTTCAGTTGCTTTGGCATAGATAGACTTCAATACTGAACCATCTTCAGCAAGCGATGAAGAAGATGCTGATTGATTGCGTGAATGATGAGATGTTGGGGGAATAATATCCGAAAGAGTAAGAGGCTTTTCTTCAGATTCATCCAACTCCGAGACTTCTGTCTGTAAAGGCTTGCCACCAAATTTGAACTCTCTGTTAAGCCGGCCATCCGATGCCTTTGAAGGGACAGTGCGAAGATGATCCTTTGAAGTCACATTATCTAAAGGAAGCTTTTCACAGTTGTCTGAATCCGACACATCCAATGAAGAGTACTCGGAGCTGAAAATGCTGTCCTCCACGGAGTCTTGAGGTACTGCCAAGGAGTTATCGATACTCTGTGACGTTGGTTGATCTTTGGGAACAGCAGATGAAGCCCATGCCGGCAAGGGAGGTACTGCGGGAGGCATAAGGCTTTCGTTCAAACTCAATTGTGCACCAAGTCCTTTGATATCAATCTTTGCAGGTGTCTTGAAAGCATTTTCCAACTGCAGGACGAAGCTTCTGCGGTCTGACGCTCCAGACTCATTAAGTTTCTTCAGCTCACCGGTGAAGTCGAAAGACTTCTTTGTTTCATCGTCTGAGGACGATCCCAAGGCTTCCTCTATATCCGCCTCGTCGCCTTCATCGTCCACCAAGTGAGCTCGGAATACTGGTATGTCTGGTAGAGAAGTCGGGGCAGATAATTCGATAGGGGGCAAAGGCAGCTGAGGTGGAATACCAGGTGAGGGAGGCAATGATGGAGCAAGTGAATGCCCATCAATGTCTGATCCTACATCACTAGCGGAATACATCGAGCCCCTATTCGATGCACAGAGAATGACTTGCAGTTCTCCAGGAATGTCTGAGTCAGGATCCTCAGGGTCAAGGTCTGCGATGGAACCCATCGAACCCATGGTCCCCCGCATCCCAAGAGCACGACGTGCACGAGAATCCATTAAGACGTTACTGCTCCCCGATTCATCTACGCCAAGAGGGACAAGAGATGATCGTTGTCTCGAATGGCGTTTAACAGTAGGGCTAGGTGCTGCTGAAGATATGGAGCCGTTGGTAGTCTTCGATGGACGCTTGCCGAACGTCATAGAAGATGAAGAAACAATGGAAGGTCCGACATATGGGTCACCTACTTCAGAAACAGCAGAAGCTTCAACCCTGGGTAACGCCTGAGATACGGATCGAGTCTTAGCTTTGGCAGCAGGAAGTGGTTGGAAAACGACCGGCTCGAAAGCTGGCTCCGGAGGAGAAAGAGTACGTCTATGCTGGAGACGGAACGCAGGAACTTCTGAAATCCCCCGAGCAGGGGGCTTTGCTTCTTCCACTGTGTCAAGATCTGTGGGCCATGGGGCAATTTGCTGTCCGATCAGGACGCCTGGACGTGAAGTTTCAGTCGAGCCTCGCGACTGGGCATATGGTCGTAATGATGTCACAGAACTTTCTGGCGATAAGCACTTCATAACTCTCTTGACTGGGCTAGAGTTAGGTCCACTATTGAGCCTCGAACGAACTGTCTGACACGTTCCAGGCGTTCCACGTAGTGGAGACGCATCAGGCGTAGCCTCTAAGTCCAGGCGGTTAATCAGGTTCGCCAGATCAACAGTGGCAGCATCCAAAAGCGAGATAACACCTAAATTAAGCATAATTTAGTGAGAAATTTACAAAGAAATTGACGAAGATTTACCTTCAGCTTCGTCACTAACAATGCCCTTGGGTCTGATCTTTCCAAAAGGTTGCTCCGAAACTGGGCGTGGCCGTGCCTTCTTTACAGGCGTTTCTGAAGAGGATACAGAACTGATTTCAAGCAGGTTGATCGGGTCATTTTCACCACGATCGGGGCTGGCTACCTCAAGAGTTAAAGCCGGACGAGTGGACAAAGGTCTTGGACGGATCTGCTGCTGCAATTGCTCTTGCTGCGCGAGCGCACTCGTCAAAGTTTCAGGGAACAGAGCAGACAATGCTGGCCTCTTGCGGCCCTCTCCGCTTCTCCGGCTTTCATGAGGTTGCTTCTTGTCCTTCGTTGGAACAGACTCAGCAGTGCTCACAGGCCTAACCTCCTTGACAGTCTCCAGTTGGTCGTCCCATCGAACGGAAGAAGCAGAACTGCGCTTCGACTCCCGTCCAGCACCTGATATGATTGGATCGATAGACGAGCCATAAGAGGCTGTTGAGTTTGTTTGCAAGCTTGAAGCAACAGAGAGACCTGAAAGTCTGTTCGTCCTCTGCTCGTAACCATGGGCACTTGAGGAAGAGGAAGTTTCCTGCGATGAGGTAGTTCGGACAGTGGCTGGGGGGTCTGAGCTTTTCCTAAACGTTCCAAATCGAATGCTGTTCTTCACGGGCGTTAAGCCACCCGCTTCAAAGCTGCTTCCAGAACTCCTGATGCTCAGCTTGCTCTGGGCTTTAGCTTTCTTGTCTTTCTTCCTCTCGTTCTTTGGTACTTCATCTGTGGGCGTTTCTGGCCCGTCGGACGAGCCGCGTGTCCAGCCCTTGATATTTGCAAGGGAGCGCATGGAGCGCATAGCTCGCAAAGCAATAGAGCCTTGCAGCTTCTCCTTGTCTTGACCAGGAGGAGCTAGAAGAGTTGTGCTTGTCGGGGTATTAGGACGTGAGCTGAAAAGGGTAGGTGAGGTGTTCGTTCGAAGGACAGTAGGATGTGACTCCGGCTCATTTGGAAAGGGCTTGTTCACACTTGGTGTTGTGAGTGCGGTTGGGGTGTTCAAGAGAATCCCTGAGTCAAAGGAATGGGCTCGATGGCGATAGTCAGTCTTTTCAACAGCTTCCGGTGCTGCGCATTGCGAGTTAATGAATATTATTCGAATACGTTATTATATGCACTCACGTGTTGAACCACCAACATCCTGCTGCTGCTGAACCACATCCGTGGCTTTCTCTTTCGCTTTCTCTTTCGAGTCCTTCCTCCCCCTTCCGATAGTCCACCACTTCTCCTTCTCATCTGTCTTCACTTTAAGCGAGGTGGCCGGGCGTTTCTTCTCCTTAGGCTTCGACTTCAGTTTCTCTGCCTCCACCTCCTTGACTGTATTCGTTACATCGCCCAAAGCTCCCCAGCGCAGGCCATCAAGGCCTGCCCGGGATTTCTTCTTCTTCACAACCACGATCTCGCCAATGTCGGGATCGTCGGTCGGATCCACGTAAATATCAAAACTTCTGCCCGTGGAAGCAGAAGATACACCGACACGACGCGCTACGTCGCTCAGGTCCTTCCCTTTGTCCCCGCGCTTGCTGCCTACTGACAGTAGGCTGAGCTTCGACTTCTTGGGCACGAGACGTTTACGCGTCTCAGCTTGGGCCTTCGGCGCCAAGATGGT
The DNA here is from genome assembly GCA_910574455.1 of Trichaptum fuscoviolaceum. Lineage (NCBI taxonomy): Eukaryota > Fungi > Basidiomycota > Agaricomycetes > Hymenochaetales > Trichaptaceae > Trichaptum > Trichaptum fuscoviolaceum. The sequence continues at coordinate 1,790,989 of CAJSYZ010000012.1, read as the reverse complement.
TGTCGTTAGAGACGTGTTGGCTGAAGGAGTGCCCGTGACAGAGGGCGTGGCAGCCGTCAGTCGAATTGTGGGGATCATAGGCTGCGGTGGCGTAGCCATCGCAGGTGAAGGTGAGGGTGCGCGATTGTGAGGCGCCGGCGTACGGGAGAGCAGCGGTAAAGTGTTCCGCATCTTGTTCGTAAGTTCTTGTTAAGTCGTACAGGCGTGTTGAAATCGTTAATAGAAAGAAGAAAACAAGGTCGAGTATATATGTACGTCGTGATATACAATCTTGATGAGTCGTTCAAGGGAATTGCGGGTCAGTGCAGATCGTAGTCGTGAGATGACCGTGATATCGTGTGTTCAGATGCAGAGAAATATGCTTGATTCTATATGTTTTCTTGAATATGGCTCTTGTCTGCTAGCTGAAGCACCTTCCTGGGAGAGAGTTAGCCGGGAAAGCAATCTAGAAGCGAGATACTGACTTATAGATGCGACACTAGACGTTCTGGCCGACGTTTGCCCAACAGCCTAAGCAGGTCGTGCGACGAGCGCAGCGAGATGCAAAGAAGCTGTGGACGAGTTTTCGCGCGTGCTGAGCTTGGGCGACGTTGGCGACGAAGGACAAGGGCAAGAGACAGGCGGAGCAGAAAGTCGAACCAACATGCGGCCGTGTTGTTTGTCCCTATGTGTCCACTGCGCAAATACATTCGCGCTGTTTGTCTTCTGTTGACGCGTCCTACCTCGTGCCAGAACGCGTCTTCTTTAACCATGACCTGCATCTATGAGGGACCTATCTCTAAGCTATGGCCTCAAGATAACGCAGGTGTCTTAGTGAAACCTCACTTGGCGTTACCTCTAGAACAAATAATCAATCACATCAAGTCCTGGTAATATCCATTTATTATAATTAGACAACTAAACGGGCTCTTGACGATGAAATGAAGCACTCTAAGTACACCTCGTTACTGATCTATAAGTCGCAAAATGTGTGGGATAGACTCTCTGCTCTTAATTTCTTCTATGTGAGGATGACTCTAATATCGAAGGTCATGGTTTGCCCAGTGAGTAAGAAAATTTCTCTAACATGTTACTTGGGTATTTAATGAAATATCTCAGGACCACCGACGCGCAAACGCCACTCAAGGTATATCTGAAGATGGTGCAGTGGATCGTACTGAATATTCTCCCTATGCTCTGAGTATTTTCACCGCCATTCATGCTACTTTGCAGGACAACGGCAGGACAGCAATTGGTGCTGCGGATCAGGCAGCCTGCTCGGTGCATCGGAATCGCAGTCACCGACCCACTTTCAGGCTTTAGACCACGCGCCCGAGGCAGAAATGTTTAGGATGGAAATCCGTCGGCCTCCACGCTCAAATCCCTTGTATTAGAACAACTTGGACGATGGAGGGTCACTACTGAATGCCACCCTCAAAAATGAGCTGGTATCGTCGCCGACTGCTGATACGGCAGAGACTACCGACAAGTAGTCGAACAATTGCGAGGCACCCCGATAAGCCAGCCCAAGCTCGAATGTGGGTTATATGTATAAGACTCCCACTCCGAGTACTGCAAGCTCCTACAGAAGGCATATCGCCACCTCGCCGTCTTTGGTACATTTGTAACTCTCCACTAGCGCCTCCGAGTCGTTGCCAGTTCTCTGAAGCGAGATGTACTATCTGTATTTCTCTCTTTGGTCGTTGTCATCTTTGTTCGACACCCATAATGACTGGAGTGACATATTACATTATTACCTCAGCTAGAAGACATCGCTGAGTACATACGAACAACCGGACTGAAAGCCTATCGAGTCTGACCAAGATCGAGGGAGGAACATCAAGACCAAAGCAGGCGAGACAAGTTGGCGGATATGATGAGGGACAAGCCCACTAACAATGCAATTGAACAGGCACTTTGGGGTGAATCATTGCTGTTCATGCAATCATTTATGACAACGAATAATTTATGACAAAAGGCACGCAGACTGAACATTTATTTAGTGCAATTCCGGACCGGCTTCTATATCGAATACCTTGGGTCATATCATTGTCATCAATCCAACGTCATTGAGTCTGCTGGCAAAGCTGAGAGTCTGGAAAGTGTGAGACCTACATGTACAGCTTCAATGCCCCAAGGAGCAAATATTCCATGACTGAGTTGTGAAACACACGCCTCGGACTATGAATATATGTACTACTTACCCTGAAGGACTTCGACTGCGACATCAGCGGCATCTGTGTTGATCATCAAGATGGAAGAATAAGAGTGAAGCAGGTCATCGACTGCCGGACTTTCGAAGTCAAGCACTGGCTGTCGCCAATAGCAGAAGCACAATTTTCACGTTCAAAGCAGCAGATAAGAGGGAAGACAGAAAGCGAGAATAAGTATATGAGTGAGAGCAAATGAGAGCCAAATGCGTAGCAAGGGTAGAAACAACCGAGAATGCCGATCAGTCTTAGAGCCCAATATAGACTGTGATTAGTCAGGCTTGCCGAGTGCCTAGAGTGCCGCCGCGCCCGCACCAAGACGTTGTCCGCAAGCTGCACTTTGCAGCCCAGTGCTGCTCATCTCTTCATCTTTTCATCCCTTCGCCATCGTCCGCGACGACGGTCGCACTTTCCCCGCTCATCCTGCTGGTTAGAAGAGCGAAGCTTGAAGCAAGCGCCAGCGGGAAGCGAATACCCCCAGACCCCCTCTGGGTTATCTAGTCGCCGAGTGGGAGTTTATTTCGTCCCTCCTGAATTATGCCGCCCTTCTTCAGACAGCACCTTCACCCGGACGACCTCGACACAGACGAAGAAAATGACGACTCAATCGACCCAGAGCTGCGTCTCCGTACCGTGCGCACCGCAGCTTCGACCATCAACCAGGCAGAGGCAGAGGAGCTGCGTGTCCGGCGACGGAAGAAACGCTCCCTCAAGATATTCAGAAGCAAGAGCAAGGACAAGAGGAAGGCCACCTCAGAGTCGTCGCAGCCAGATGAGCAGACGCCGGTGGTGCAGATCACAGGGAGGAGGAGGAATGTGTACTTGAATGCAGTTCTCGACCCGTCAGAGGCGGATGCGCATGGCGAACCCCTGGCCCGCTATGTCAGGAACAAAGTTCGGACGTCCAGTGAGTGTTATTCAGGATGGGCTGCATTGCGAACTGACTGGCGTAGAATACACAATCATCACATTTATTCCGAAAAACCTCTACGAGCAGTTCAGACGGTGAGTTTGGTGCACCGTATGTACTGCAAACAACTGACAGTAAATTATCATTCATATAGAGTGGCAAATCTCTACTTTCTTGCTCTCGTGGTTCTCCAAGGTATGTTTCACGCTATCTATCTTCTTCGTTCTCTAACGCGTCTGTAGTCTTCCAAATATTTGGCGCTGCTGCGGCCCAAATTTCCATGCTTCCCCTCGTCTTTATCCTCACTGTGACCGCGATAAAAGACGGCATAGAGGATTATCGCCGCGCTATGCTAGACGAAGAGGTGAACACATCGGCGGCTACGAAACTCGGCGGTTGGCGAAACGTAAATCAACCGACGGACCCTCGTGGGTGGTTTGAGAAGATGCTCGGCATCAACCCTCCTGGAAAAGTAACGAAGGGCGTTCGGAAGCTGCGCGCCAAGGAAGCGGGCTCGTTTGGAAACATCGTCTTGCAAAAGAGTGGCGAGATCAGCGACGTCACGAGCGATAGCGACCGGACGTTTACGACCCACGACCAGCACGCCGATATGAGCAGTGTGACCCTCGGTGGGAGCTCGACCATGGGCGTGGAGTCGAAGCTTGACCCAAGTGAATACTCGCTATCCTATCCGCCTGTCGCTCTAGGTACGGTGTCGACAACAAATACTCGGGTTGCATCTGCAGACATCAGTAGGCTCCGAAGCACATCGATTGGAGCCGTGTCCGGCAAGGCGATGTCGACTCAATCGCGAAAATCGTTTGGAGTGGTCGATTGGAACCGACGCGCCGCCGGGACCGCTCATTGGGAACGCACGTTGTGGAAAAAGCTTGAAGTTGGTGACGTGGTTCTGCTGCGCGAAAATGATCAGGTTCCTGCGGATATTGTCGTACTCTCTACGTCCGATCCAGACGGAATATGCTATCTTGAGACAAAAAATCTGGACGGCGAGACAAATCTGAAACCCCGACGTTCACTCAAAGCGACCACCTCTCTCCAGAGTGAGGAGGATATCGAGCACGCGAGCTTCGTACTTGACTCCGAACCTCCCCATGCAAACTTGTACGTCTACAATGGTGTCCTTAAGTATCGGGACTCACAGACGGGTGAGAACAAACTTGAACCGGTTACAATCAACGAACTGTTGCTGCGTGGGTGTTCGGTTCGAAACACATCTTGGATCATTGGACTCGTCGTCTACACTGGTGCCGACACCAAGATTATGCTGAACGGTGGTAGCACTCCTAGCAAGCGTAGTAAGATCGAGCGGGAGACAAACTTCAATGTCGTGATGAACTTCATCGTCTTGATCTTGATGTGCCTCGCCACAGGCATCGCAAGCGGAGTCTTGGATGGGAAGGCAGACACGAGTCGTAAATTCTACGAGCAAGGCAGCGATCCTACGGACTCACCAGTAATCAATGCCATCGTAACGTTTGCGTGCGTATCATCGTTTCTATCTTCTACCCTCAGCTGACAATATTTGTAGATCCTGCCTCATTGCTTTCCAGAATATTGTTCCAATATCGCTCTATATTTCAATCGAAATTGTCAAGACGATCCAAGCGTACTTCATTTCCCAGGACGTGGATATGTTCTACGCTCCGTATGATACTGCTTGCGTACCGAAGACTTGGAATATCTCAGACGATTTAGGGCAGATCGAGTACGTCTTCTCCGACAAGACTGGGACCCTTACGCAGAATGTCATGGAGTTCCAAAAATGTTCAGTCAACGGCGTGAAGTATGGCGAGGGTATAACGGAGGCACAGCGTGGCTCTGCCAAACGAGCGGGGATTAAAGATGCGCTGGATCCAGAAGAACAGACTCAACAGCTCGCAATGCTCAAGGAAGATATGCTCCAGAAGATGATCAGCACATTCAACAACCGCTGGCAACAGCCTGAGAAACTCACGCTGATATCGCCGCAAATTGTACAAGACCTGTCTGATACATCATCGCCTCAGCGAGACCACCTCGTTGCTTTCTTCCGTGCTCTAGCAGTCTGCCATTCCGTCCTTCCAGACAAGCCTGATGCCCGAATGAGGCCGTTCTTCTTGGAGTACAAAGCAGAATCGCCGGACGAGGCGGCGCTTGTCGCGGCAGCGAGAGACGTCGGCTTCCCCTTTGTCGCGAAGTCGAACAACTCAATTGATATTGAGGTGATGGGAGCACCGGAGCGATACATCCCTTTAAAGATCCTCGAATTCAACAGCACACGCAAGCGTATGAGCGTCATTGTGCGCAATCCGGAAGGTCGGATCGTTCTGTACACTAAAGGCGCGGACTCGGTGATTTATGAACGTCTTGCTGCAAACCACGATCCATTGCTGAAGCAGAAGACGCTGAAGGATATGGAAGATTTTGCAAACGGTGGTCTGCGTACCTTGTGCATCGCGTACAGGTATTTGAGCGAAGAGGAATATACTGATTGGGCGAAGGTGTTCGATGCTGCGTCCTCTTCTATAACAGACCGTGATGAGGCTATTGAACAAGCTTCCGAACAGATTGAGCATTCCCTACAAATTCTTGGAGCCACCGCTTTGGAGGATAAGCTTCAGGAAGGAGTACCCGAGGCCATTGAGACTTTGCACAAAGCAGGCATCAAGCTTTGGATTCTTACGGGTGATAAAGTCCAGACTGCCATCGAGATCGGATACAGCTGTAACTTGTTGAAGCAAGATATGGACGTGATGATCCTAACTGCGACGTCACACGAGGAGGCGCGGTCAAAGATTGAGGCTGGTTTGAACAAGCTAGCGTCGGTATTTGGCCCGCCAAGATGGACTTCGAAGGATCGAGGTTTTATTCCAGGCGCACAGGCAAGCTTTGCGGTCGTTATCGATGGTGATACTCTGCGCTATGCTCTTGAGACGGAGCTGAAAGCGTTGTTCTTGAATCTCGCCACTCAATGCGAAACAGTTGTCTGTTGTCGTGTGTCGCCAGCCCAGAAGGCCTTGACTGTTAAGTTGGTAGGTGCTCTGTCATGAAACAGCTATCAGTATTTGTACTGACCTCCTGTAATAATAGGTGAAAGAGGGACGCAACGCCATGACGTTATCAATCGGTGATGGCGCGAACGATGTGGCTATGATTCAGGAGGCAAATGTGGGGTGCGGGCTACTTGGACTTGAAGGCTCGCAAGCTGCGATGTCCGCAGATTATGCGTTTGGGCAATTCCGGTTTCTAACGAAACTGCTCATTGTCCATGGGCGTTGGTCATACTTGAGAATTGCAGATATGCATGCAAACTTCTTTTACAAGGTGTGCATCTTATATTTCAATCATTTGTTTTGCTTATCATTTCCCCAGAATGTGAGCTGGACGTTTGCATCATTCTGGTATCTCTTCTACAATAGGTCAGTTTACATCAACTCACAAAGTTTGTTTTTGTGCATTCTCCTAATACATCCCACCAGTTTCGACGCGACATATCTCTATGAGTATACGTTCATTTTGCTGTACAATTTGGTCTTCACTTCTTTGCCGGTCATTGCTCTCGGAGGTAGGTCACTATCAATTTGTACAGGAGAACTTAACTCCAGCTTACCAATCGACAGCATTTGATCAGGACATTAATGCAAAGGCAGCTTTAGCGTTCCCTCAGCTCTATCTTCGCGGTATCCGAGGTCTGGACTATACGAGGACGAAGTTTTGGCTGTACATGGGAGATGGTCTTTACCAATCTGTTGTCATGTTCTTCATCCCATTTTTCGCATGGTCTCTAGGTCCGGCGATCTCGTGGAATGGGAAGGGCATTGACTCGCTCGCCGACTTTGGGACGACAGTTGCCGTTGTGGCAATTATTAGTGCGAATACCTATGTTGGGCTAAACACACACTAGTCAGTATTGCCGCTCCTTCTTGCTTTGCGTTTCTGACATGTAATATGTAACAGCTGGACTGTCATCACGTGGATTGTTGTTTGTGGTTCATCATTAGTCATGTTGATATGGATTGCCATCTATTCAGCCTTCAACTCCATTGACTTCAATGATGAGGTGGTTGTCCTTTACGGAGAGGTTACTTTCTGGGCCACTGTACTTGTAACTACCTGCGTTGCTCTTGGTAAGATCATTCATAATGATCAAATGTCTTCTTCCCGTACTTATTTGCCTTTAGGCCCTCGATTTATCGTGAAATTTGTTTCATCGAGTTTCTTCCCTCTAGATCGTGACATCGTGAGAGAGATGTGGGTGAAGGGAGACTTGAAGAAACAATTGGGGATCCAAAGTCGAAAGGCTCACAAGGTAACCCCCAGCGTGGTCGAACTGGGGAAGGATGTTGAGTGCAGACCTATGTGCCATGACCGATCAATCTCGGAGGGTAGTCAGCTCGATGGCTATGAGCCTGCTCCTACTCGCAGTCCAGGTGATTTCGTTCATGAAATGACTCCACCCCAGACCGTAGGAATTGCTACTCATAGTCCTAAAGCCCGCGACTGGCAGGAGGAATCTATTGCTTCGTCAAGTCATGTAGATTTACAATACGTCGTAGCGGGAGAACCTGATGCGTCTGATTTGCTGACTCCAGGTCCCCATATGTCTCCAGGACGATCTCCTGTGTCCCCACACCCTTCTTACTACTCAGCTTCCGATATACCTGCCCCATCTCCAATGCCGCCACCTCGTTACTCCTACTACAATCCCGAACCTGGGCCGACCTTTGTTGCTGAACCCGTGGTTTTAGAAGACCCCCGTACACCAACGTCTCTCCACCCACCTCAACATGATCGACATGATGGTTCTTTCACAGAACCATCTAATGCATTCGAAATGCAAGTAAGGAGTCCTCCGCCGACCGCATTCCGCGCCGTTGGCTCAAGGTCCCCTTACTTGCGTGCTGGGTCACAAGCAAGTGATGTATCTTATTATGCAACTGCGAGCGAGAAATGGGATGACTCAGAGGATGACCGGTCGACCATCAATCAAGGTCACAGTGGACGACGCGACTCGTCGTATTCATCCTCTCCTCGTGCATTATAGTGTACGGATACAATCTCTTTTGCTGAGTGTTGAGTTCTCCGTGCCTTCCATCTTCATGTATATGTGTAAGCTTCGTTTATCATTCGAAATAGCTGGACGCTTTAGAATCTTTCTTTTCTTTCTTTGGATCTTCGGAAGTTATCCTTACTCGACCATCTGTGCAATCAAAGCTATTTCACTGTCGCTCTTTGCATGTAGTTTATCGTTCTAATTTGCATTATTTATATTATGCGACCCTTTACTGAATACAATCATTTTTCCGCAGGTCAAGACCGCCAGTCAGCATATTTAAACCTCACTACACACGCTGAAACTATGAACATGAATGATAACGATATTGTGAAATATCCGCTAGCCTTCTGTGCCCGGCTGCTGCCTTCCGTAATATCTATGGTGTTGTTGAGTTCAGACATCGCTACACTGGCGAGTGAAACGCCAGATAATATCAATAGCGCCGACAACACTGTATACGCTCGCAGGATTCTCCTTAGTGTTTTCCTGCGATCGAGTTCGATACCTGAAGCAAGAATGATGCCAATGCCTGCCGTCGCGATGGATGCCGTCACAAAACAAGCAGCCGACCAAGAGAGAAGTAGAAGTGAGCCTCTCGTCCCTGAGAATACTGCCGACAACGATACGGATGCACCTGCGACAAGGTAAGCAAGCACAAGAGAAATTGTTAACATTGCAAAATGCTAGGAGGAATGTACAAACATACCGAAGACAGCAACAACACCTTGTGCGGCGATATTACTCTTGTAGGAGTTAGTTGTGCTCTCTGTGCGCGCATCGTTCATTCCTCTCGCATTTCGAACTTGGTCCAAAGGAACTGGCCTGCCAGAGTTCATTTCCATCCACTGCAAAGCTCGACTATTTGCTGTCTCCGATGGACCCACTATCGGCACCGTCAGTCGCGTTGCTTCAAGTGTTGCATCCGGTGGCGCTGGTTCCTCGGTCGGACCATCCCAAGATATCGGTTGCTAGGATATATCAGAAACACAATGAGACTGTAAGGTGGTTGCATAGAATTAGAAACATACTTCAGCGATTCTCTCCAATCTTTCAATTGCTTCTAAAACCATCATGGATGTATCGATCAGCCAGAAATACTGGTAAGATACGCATAACATTGAGCATCAATTGATATGACGTGTGACTGATAGAATACCTCGTCGATAGCATGATCTGACGGCTAATTAATTTGGTCAGTACGAGCGCATCTTATGGCCCACTGAAGTTAACTCACCTTTGCTTCGTACGAGTCAGTTTCTAGCAAAGGCGCAAGCTGACCAATCTATATTAGAGGTAAAGTACGCAGTGAACAAGCCAGAAATGCATTGAATATGATCGTTCTGCTCACCAAAGTCTGGCTACGAGGACCAAGCTTCTCCAAGAACGTTTGCAAATATGGTGCACCGACTGCAATGTCAACGCTCGATGATACATTCTGCTCGTTAATATGGCGTCAATAACATCATGTAGCTCGTTAGCAGTAGACGCACAGGCTCTGCTTGCAATAGCTTAACGCGGCGTTCGTACTAAGCAAGGTTGTGCATCTAGTTAAAACATAAGACTAAGATTTGGTGTCGCGTGGAGTGACGAGATTATTTTACTTGGATGTCAAGATATCTCTTAATTGTTCGGTAATTTGTACTCCGTCTAGCGAAGTCTGTTCGACTGCCAGCTTGCTCTTTTATTGCATCATCTTGAAGATGAAATTAGAGCTTGACCTGCAAGAAAGATACTAAGATAATTACCTGAAAACCAATATTGTAAACGAGCTTCCCATTCCTTTGATTCTTTCAGCATATCTTCAGCGCGGAAATGGAAGCGCGACCCGTGCAGAGGTCCGCTTACAATGTCCGGGGACTCAGGATATGCGTTGAGTATATTATGTGCTTCCCGTTCTTTGTTGGACTGCACATCATAGGCCAGAGATCGCCCCGAAGTTGACCGGACTGACTGCTGCGCAGTCGATACACCTGTATGAGAGTGAACTTCACTTGATGTATCATTTGGTTTTTTGCCCTTGTTCTGCGCGGTAGTATATGAGCGAAAGGTTGATGATAGTCCATGAATCACTGTACCAAGGCTCCCAATTCAATATCAATATCCTGGCAATCGCGTCTATACTGATTGCTGGTGGTTTCCCGACTCATTTCTTGGTCGATAGCGCATCCTGTAAGTCATCCGCTGTACTCCGGCGAGCAGAGCGCTTGTTTCTTGATGAGAGTTGGTGTGAGAAATACTTTACTGGATTCCACTGGCAGCCTCCAGGATTGTATTGTCTACAGGACTTCACTTCATGGCTATTTCCCCACCCGACGACGTGCTCAGAGCTGCCTTCAGAGACCTACGAAGCAAGAATCCGACGCTTGGAACAAACAAGCTGCATGCTTTGCTTTTAAGCCAATATGAAGGTTGGGTTGTAAGCGAGAAACGAGCTAAAAAGATTCTCGCTTCAGAGAATCTCGTTCTGTCCCCGCATCCAGTTTCATCAAAGAGCAACGAAACAGCGGGCACTTCGAAGCAAAGCAATGAGGCTCTGCATCCCAGGTCTCGTATCATTGACAATCTAGACGTGACCCGTTGGTCAAAGAAGGTGAAAGTCGTTGACTTTGGGTCGCCGAAAGGAAAAGGATTGGTCGCGACAGAGGACATTGAGGAAGGAGAGGACATCTGGAAAGAAGATCCGTTCGCAATCGCTCCAGAATGGTGCGCTCGCTCAGACTGTCTTGGAAGTGTGCTACATTGATTTGACAGGGATATATACAACCTTCAAGTCCAATCTCTCGTCTGTGCATTCTGCACAACACCGTTGAGCTCGCTCTCCGCCTCGTTAGCATGCACATCCACCGCTGCTGCATGTCCCGCTCGTTTCTGCAACCGACTCTGTCTTAGCCGCTCACAGCGCGTCCACCCATTAGTGTGTCCTGGTCAAAACCCTGCAGTCGTGCCATTACTAGCCTTTGCCCGGAGGACGGAATGGATGGCTTGTCACGCTCTTGCACAATGTATAGCGCGAGCTCTCATGGCATACGGCCAGAATCGAGCTCAGGATCTCGAAAATGATATGCGCTTCTTGGACTCACTTGCAGGGATGGGTGTGGAGGAGCGATGGAAAGCTGCAGAGTGAGTCAGCTTCGGTCCTCCCGCATATCAACTCTAACCAAGTGATATCTACTCAAAGGAACCCAGGATTGATGCCGGACATGACTTCATGGAAAACTGCACACTCCCTCACCGTTCAAGCGTTTCTCGAGCCCACCAAACAACAAGACAAGAAGCGCCTCATGCAGATTCTCAAGCGGCCCATTCCTGACGATATAAAGGCAAAGCTATTCGACTTTGATAAATACCTGCATGCGCTCACAAGCATGAGTCTCAGTACGTTCAGTCTACAAATGCAATTGCGTTTTATATATACCTGACACCCCTATCTGCTTGGCTAGACATCGAATCTCACGGCGGCATCTACGTCCTTCACTCCCACCTGAACCACTCCTGTGACCCGAATGTCTCCGTTCGGCATTCCGACCGGAAGACCGCACTATCTCGTATAACTGTTCGAGCTAAAAGGACCATCTCGGCTGGGGAGGAGCTGACCACGACGTATGTGAATCCAGACTTGTCGCTGGTACAGAGACGACGGGAGCTCAAGCCCTGGGCATTCGGGACGTGTGCATGTACACGGTGCAGGCGCGAGGAACTTGATGAGGGTGGCGCAGGAAAGGATGTTCAGCTCGAAGATTTACCTGGATTGGAGGAAGAACTTAGACATGGTCTTGGACTCCTGTGAGACAAGGTAATATTTCATACATCTACTACTTTCTCAAGTAACGGGAGTGATTTAATCAATTCTCAGCTTGATGATGGCAGTCGGATGTATAGATACTGTGGCTCAGCCCTTTACCGTCGGCAACGGGCCTACGTTGATGCTGAGAATGTATATGCATATACTGTATGTATAAAGCGCCACTACTTGCGTATACATTTCGGAATAAGGCATCCAATGTGATGATCTGTTGTACAGCCATATGCAAACTACTTACAATCTCTTTATTTCTTCACTGAATTTATCTAAAACCCTCCAAATCCAGCTTGCTGTGCCGCCCGTTCTGCCAAGCTTCCTCTAGCAGCCCACTCGATTGTGCCCTTCAATTTGTCCAGAACACCCTGCACCCGATGCTCATCCTTCACATTGTCGTCTTTGGTGGCGCCCCATGCACCTCCCCCTGGTGTTTCGATAATCAAGTGATCCCCTTTCCCCATGAAGGTTGTGGCCTTCCCTCCGATATTGATAATGCGAGGCTCACGAGACGGCGGCACGATATTCTCCTTGTTATCTTCACTGGCCATCGGATCGAGCGTGCCCTCTTCGAGGAGATCGCCGTCCTCCTTGCGGAGTTGCTTAACCCAGAGATTCCTACCCATTGCGCCCGGTGCGCCGCCCTCCGCCCCGTAAGGTGCACGCGATCGGCGCTGAATTGCAACATGAGTCAATCAAGACATAGTTGCCTGTTTCGACTGCCACTAACCTCAGACAAGATGGATACCTGAATTGGATGCAGAAACTCGATGTCTCGCACGACACCATCGCCACCCCGATACTTACCCTCGCCGCCGGACCCTTCTCTAAGTCCGAAGCGATGTAGCATTACGGGGTACCGTCGTTCGAGGATTTCCACATCACCTATACGTGTGTTCGTCGCGTGCGTGTGTACACCTGAGGTTCCGTGCCAACCCGGTCCCGCGCCCGAACCTCCTGCAATCGTCTTATCACGGGTTAGTCGACAAGGAAAACGTAGTGGAGTCTAAGTTTAAGATGCACCTCGTAGTATCCCCAACCAGTTGTGACTAGGCCATTCTTATCTTTCCCTCCCGCGCCGAATGTCAAATTACTATTTTGCTTAGTGAATATTGGCGAGATATATAAAAGACAACTGCGAACCATACTTTGTACATCCTTGACTTGCCGCGCATGCATTAAACGCCTTCAATATGACATCAATGATGCGTTGGGAGGTGAGCACGTTACCCGCGCAAATGGCTGCCGTCGGCGAGGGCGATAGCAGCGAGTTTTTCGGGATTCTAACTATGAGAAGTTTGAAAAGTTTGAGCTGAGCTGGACAGAAAGCTATGCTCGGGACTCACTATCTAGAGGAACAAGACAACCGGCATTTAGAGGGATTTCGCTGTCTAACATGGCCCGCATAGAGTAGATAATCGCGGAATGTACGACTGGGGTCGGAGTGTTTAGACTGTTTCGGACTTCGGGACCAGTCCCTTCGAAGTCAAGGACGGCAGATCCGTCTTTCTCGTTAATCTCGACACGAAGTTGGATCTAGCGGGCCCGACGTATAAACTTTAAGGACACCTGAAGTATTTGCAGCTTACCGGTGTGCCGTCATCCAGGTAGTCTACGGCCTCCAGTACGTTCGTGCCCATACGCTTCGCCACGTCTTTCAACAGGTTCCTCACGGACAGCTCTGCGTTGGCTCGTATGTGATACATGTACTCCTGGACCGTCTTCAGTCCATACTCCTCTACCATTGCCTTGATCAATTGAATGCCCTTGTGGTTGGCTGCTATCTGTGCCTTCAGGTCGCTCTCGACATCCTTTATGTTTCGGCATCCAGAAGAGCCAGGATAGCGAGCCGGTATGTCAATCATGCGTTCATAAAGACCTTCGCGGTCGAAAACACCGTTCGATACGAGCTTAAATGATACGACCTCGGCACCTTCTTCAAATATATTTGTGGAAGTAGGAGGCATGGAGCCTGGAAGGATTCCACCAACGTCGGCATGGTGCCCACGGGACGCGACAAAGAAGATGATTTCCGAGGGGTCTTCAGGGGAGAAGACAGGGTTGATGATGGTAATGTCAGGCAAATGACTGAGGATGTATGTTATTGAATAAGTACGGGGAAACGACATAGGGTAACTCACGAGCCACCGGCACGGGGAGAGTTAGTCATCAGAACATCGCCGTCTTTCAGACTTGCACCGTGTAACAGCATCTGGTATCGGACAGCACTGGACTGCGCGTCAATGAGAGCCCTCCGGTGCACCAAACCCGATAGTACTCACAAACTCATGGCACCCAGATGGATGGGTATGAACGGCGCATTGGCTACGAGATCTCCGTCGGGTGCGAACAGAGCGCAAGAAAAGTCGAGCCTCTCTTTAATGTTCGTACTGATTGAAGTCTGCTGGAGCGAGCGACCCATAGCTTCCGCCACACTCATGAATCGATTCGCGAAAAGCGTGAGTAGAATAGGATCGGGGCCCTTGCTACCTGGAAGTTTGGGGTCCATGTTTGAGTCTGACAGTACAGGAGCAATCAATGGCACTGTTAGAGCTGTCAGTGCGCGAATACATATACTGCTTTCCTTCGGAATATCTTCCGCCGGTCTGCTTTCCGGTGCACTCGGAACACTCGGATTTCCTTCAACTTGAAGTTGCGCCTGACGTCACATCAGGAAATTTCCTTTTGCTTACGGCGACTGGCGTGTCCTAAAATGGGTCGAAGTGTTGTCATGCCTGCCTGAAGAGCACCTAATGAACCCAAGGACTGAAGCACAAGTGCCTGGACACCACCGAGAGGTGACCGGGCAAATGTGCTTGGGGTTTGGCTGAGGGGTAAGTGTTTTAATACCTGGCCCAATAGCTCGAGACCTTCTATAGATCTCGAGCTATTCGGCCAGGTGACAGCTAGGACCCTGGCAAGGGTCCTTCCGGTCACCGGTGTGTGTACACACCGCCGGTCCCTCACTCCAGGGTCTAAGGGTCACCGGTTAACCCGGTTACCTCTCCCGCCCCCCACGCGCCTCTAAGTCCCGCACCTCCCTCCCTCCCAGCGCCGCAAGCCCGTATCTCGACAACAACGCATTCAAATCTTATGGTTTCTGCACGTATGGGGTCGTAATTTATAGAACTAGTTGTATATATTGATAGAATTAGAATAATTATATACAATAATTTGCAATTTACTCTAACGTGGTATTGAGGTAGACTCGCAAGCCAGTCGCGAATTCATCGAGAGGTTCGGAACAGAATTGGGTGATTATATTAATCATAAGTATCCAATCAAATGTCTAAGTTAAAAATCAAGATTTAGATTATAAGAGTCTAAGTTAGAAGGTCCTCCGGGGCCGGGAAAGAGAGAAGGGAAATTTGGAAGCCTGAGATCGTTCTCATCAAATGAATTAAAGATGTCGCTCCCACTCGGAAGGGACAAGGGATCAAATGGGTTGTAAGATCCGCCTGCGACAGATCCAGGAAGTGAAAGGGTGCCGAAAAGGGCGGGAGAACCAGACGGCGGTGCGGAGGGAAAAGGCAGAGAGACTGAACTCTGCTGGGAACCCGGCATCGTTAGCGATCCAAATGGGATCAGAGAACCAGACGGCGTCGTGTGCGTCGCAGCAGGACTCGATGTACCAAGAGGGTCGAATGCGATAGATGCGGGATTTGGGACGGTAGAACCAGACGGTGTCGTGCGCGGACCGGAGATGGTAGAACCAGACGGCGTCGCGCGCGGACTCGAGATCGAAGGGCCGGTTGCGCTGATCGCTACTTGCTGAGATTCAGGTTGCACAGATATGCGTGCCTTCTTCGCGCGAGGCTTCTTAGCTACTTCTCCTGCCTGCACAGAGCGATCGTCGTTCTCTTTGTCTGTGTCTTCAGCGTCCTCGTCTGCGGCTCTCTTCTTGCCTGCGTCCGTTCGTCGCTTCCGTTGTTTTTGAGGAGCTGCTTCGTGCTTGCTCTTGAATATCTCAATCTCCTCAGCGGTCACATCGCGCCAATAGCAGGTTGGCGGGTCCGAACGAAGAGCTTCAAGGAGTGTTCGAAGGTCGACCAAATTTCCACCCAGTTTGGATGGGTTTTTCATGGCGGGGAAAGGCCATCCATCGAGAATGACTGAGTGCCGCAAAACTATATCACCGATATAGTTGGCATAGTTCATGCGCTTACACGAATTTTCGGTGATAGATTCTATAAGAAAAGTCAGCAATACATTCGAAGGAAAGAGAAACTGCATACGCACTTAGGCCATTCAGAATCAAGGACGACGCCTCAGCTGAAAGATTATTGACCATTTCCTTATAGCTTTTCGCCGCCCCTGTTGTCGTCCCACCGCCAACTGAATATCCTTCGAGTTCCATGGCTACTTGGGTGAGGTCAATGTTTGCGACCTTCGCAAAGAAATCGCTCGTTTCTGGACCGGACGTCCAAATATACGGATTCATGTTGAATGACGAGTCACCTCTGACTGTCATAACAACAGAGCGAGTGTTGCATCGCGAGGTGAGGCCTTCGAGCTGAAGCAATAATGAGCATGTCGTAGATAGAGACAAGATGGACAGAACTCACCATGAACCCAACCTGCTTCATTGTATCGCTTGCATCCTTCACCTTTGAGCCCGGCGAAACTCGAATAGCTTTGGAGAATGTTTCCTTCTCATTTTCGAACTTCTTGAGTAGTGCTTCCTTCTCCTCGCTTGAGAGGAGGTTGTAACCTGCACGTAAGGCTTGCGAGTCGACGACCGACGACTTTTCTCCCACAGCCTTGTCTAAAATAAGTGACGATGATCAGCCACCGAGCCAATCGAAAGGCAAACTGCGCACCATTATTAGAAGCTTTAGTCTCGTAACTGCAGAAGGCATGCCATGCTGTGTAAGTGGGCTTCCCTTTATGCAACAAAGTCTTGCGGCTTCCAGCGTGCAAACGCTGCAGAATAGACAACGGAGTCTTTCCGTATTTACTTGCAATATTATGTGATGCCTCTGCAATCTGTTGTTGAAAAGCGATTATGTCCAGTGTAATGTTGCTTCGAGTCTGCTGCTGGGCCAATAACCTTGATTTACGCTCCTCTTTGCTGATTTTTGCTCGAGGCTTTCGAGCCTTAGGCTGAAGACGAAAGCGAGCCATGTCGCAGTGAAAGAAGAGAAGTTTAACTCGGCTAATATTTTCTTCCGATTTTCTTGAAATTGCAATCACACCAAGTGATAGGAACAAAGTGCATATATTCACCTAATTCAGAATTTGACAAGACAACACATAACACGGTCTTACACATCTATACTTCCCTTCGTCCTCTTGTTCAACACACAGCATTTAACAGAAAGACTGAAGTGACAACCATAGTAGACAACGGCAATACACACTCTCTATGGCGGTTTCCGCCAGTCAATGGAGTCTCTGTTAATCGACAGAGCAACTCTGTTATCAAGCCAGTCAAAGACTGAAACTACATCATATCTATCTAAAATACACGCGAGCTTCAACATGACAATATACTCATCAAGTCCCATAGCCACTCTTTCAGAGCTCCGTACTCCATTGCCGACCTCACCAACTCAACTGTGAAAAACCTTGAATAGGAACACCGATCTAGGAAGAAGGGAGGAAGAGGATTTGATGGAAAACTAAAGTCAATGCAGATATTAGCATAGGATAAGAGGCCCGGGCTAAGAGGACGTACCATTACCACAATCATGCCAACTCAATTCCATCGCTTTCATCATCTTCGGCCTCATCGTCACTCAGACCGTTCAAACTTTGTTCATACGCGCGAACTATCTTGTAGTTTGAGTAATCGATCTTGAGAGCATTTAAAAGGGAACTTATCAATGTAGACGACCCATCGACTGAGTCGGAGAAAAGCATATGGAATGCTTCAAATTGCCGCACCCAGCTGCTCTCGTTTATTGACCCGTTGAGTGTCTTGCGAATATGGAGATTGATGTGGGGTGGCAGGACAGCTCCAAAAGCGTCAACCCAGAGACCCGTGAAACCGCCAACACTTTCGCCTGTTTCCTTGATGATTTCTCTCGACGCGGCTGGGTTCGAGTTGAGTGGGTACAGCAGAGATGGAAACATGCAACTCGGTTGCATTGTGGAAGGGAATGCCGGTAAGACGTGAATGCGACTACCACTCGAGATGACAGACGCGTTTGTCTGGGTTGCAGGATGGATGGATGGATGGATGGATGGATGGATGGCTGGTGGACTTGCTGAACGAGAGACCCTTGGTCAACTTGGAAGGGCTCTTCGCGACACGAGTCTTGCTTGACTCGAGGCGCGAAGGACCAGGGGAGAACCTCATCGCAGACGCAGACGACGCGACTTTGCTTTGTGAGGCCATCTTGGACGGACTTCGAGTGACGTGATCATCTTCTATTGAACTGCTGGAATTAGGCGGATAAGGTAGCCTTGCGGGCTTAGTACAACCACGATTTGCCGACGTGCCACAAAACGAGATCGCCTTGTTGATCATGTCCTGCAGCTCCGCCGGAGGGAAGACAGCTCGAGAAGAAACAAGATTGCTGTGATATTTGTCGACGATTCCACGGGGGAGGACTGGGGCAGAATGGCTTAGTAAGGGACGTTCGAGCCCACCGCCCGTGTTGTCGTACGTAGCCTTGATTTGTAGTAAACGGCGCGTTTTCGAGTCCATTATGACGGGCATGATCTTGTTCATGAAAATCCAGGACATGAGCTCAGAAGGCCCCTTCAGCTCAGCCTTATGAGCTCGAAACATTGCCGGAGTGATATACTGATTGAAAAAGGCATTCGAGACCGACAACTGGAATCCTTTCTCAACTCTTCCGTCGTAGTGGAAGACAAGCGTCATACCGCCCGACACTCGGTCAAGAGCAGTACACTAGAAGCAGAATCAGGTTCGAAAAAAAAATATCATAATAAGAAACTCACTGCGTCCGCCACGTCCTTCCTAATATCTCTCGCAAGGTACGGATCGTACCAGTCAGGCATCGCATGCACTGAGCCCCCCCCTTCAACAGCCATAGGGCCTTCTGAGATCCCCGAATTGATAAATGCGCGCGATGCTGCAAGCATGCGCGTGTCCATGTCGGTATCCTTGAAGGCCAGGTTTGCCAGCGAGTTCCCGAAGATTGTCGATGGCGGAGGACACCCAAGGCCCTTGCGGACAGTTTCGATCGACTCCCAGTCCAACTTGACCTGGGGAACTTGAATTTTGACGGCTTTACCAGACTGTTTAAGAGGGTTAGTGGAGTCTTTTTCATGAAAAGAGAGTTAAAAAGCTTACCTGCGGCATGGTTTGAATTCACAGTATGGCTGTGATGGTGATCTCTGATCGACGACAGTGAAGACAATAATGGAACACATTGTGATTGCTTGTTTGATAACGTAATTAATTACTAATTCTGGCATTTTCAGGGACTGCATATACCCAACAGAATGACAGAAATATATTCACAATGTCTAATCTGCAAGTTTCGAGCACTCTCCAATATCATATAAAATATCCAGGTAAGCTATAATATATATAAAAGCTCCTTAGAACATCAAAATTGATCGATTAGCGTTCAGAAACCAATCTGGTAGAAGTCGAAGATTCAAAACCCACCACAGACGCAAGATGCAAGAATGCGTACGACAATCGTACATTGGCATAGAACTCAAGCTCAAAGGATAAGCCAAGAAATACAAGCTGATTACAAGGTCTACCATTTTCGAACATGAATGAGAAGTATAAGTAACATGAACATAGGTAACGATCTTACCTGTGCTGCAACTTGAAGTCTCGTAATGTAATGATTCAAGTTGGTGTACATACTAACACTCGCACGTTCGTTTCTTAGTTCTCCCCACACTCAAGACCCTCGAGTAGTGTTACATGATAGTTCCTTAAATCTACTCGCTGTCCTCGTCTATCTATTACTTGACTTCAATAATGTGACCTGTTTCGTACAGCATCAAGTATTGAACAAGTGCTTAATCAGTGTTCAAGGACATTAGACCCAGATAACTTGTCCAATTCGATAGCTTGACTTTCGAACACATTTATTCTATTTCTAGGGACAAAAATCATAGTGAATCCGTGTTCTGATAGTTAAAGTGAGAATCTAAGTTACCTTTGTTTCGATCTTGATTATCAAGTTGCATATTTGAACTTCGTCAATAAAAAAGTGGCCATTCCAAGCCAATTCTTGACAGGCTACTTTTCGATTCTAGGTGTAGACATAATAGTGTGTATTATAATATGTACAGATAGTCTACAAGTACTAGAGGTTACAAGTCATCCCTTGCAATAAAGTCACTGTAAGCTATTGCATCGTCCTCCTCATATTGCAACCCGAACTCCTCCCCATCGTCTTCGTCCCCTTCCATTACACTACCGCGCATTATTGCCTGAGGAGCAACTGGAAGATCCGCGCATACTAGATCATGGTCTCGAGCTGAAACATGATTTATTCGCTTACCCGGTTTTATTATTGCTGTGCACCCTGGCAGGTCCGTCAGCTTCTGCAGTCGCTCAAAATGAGCTTCGTTCATCGCCGATCGATAGCGCCATCTTCTAAGGAGCTCGGCTGCAAGCATAGGACTTGAGATTCTGAGGGCTTCGTACGCGATCTTGAAGATTTTCTCGTTCGTCAACCAGATGTGTCACCAAGCGTCGAGCCTCGATATCGAGCCTCTTGATCTCATCGCGTGCACATCTGAGCTTGAAATATGCTTCCATTGCCTCACGGCATAAGGGCTTCGACCAAGTCTTTGAAGGTACATCGTGTCGGGTGTCACGAAGCAAATCAAATTCGCCAAGGAAAGAGTACTGGACAACCTTCGCATACTGAACTCGAGGTTTCTTGACTGCATCGGCAAGGATATTATACCGGTCGACTGCCTTTCGGATTGTCGCCGAGCGAGTCTTCAAGGCTTGAGAAATATGCGCCCTCATTTTGTAGGCGGTACCACTAATGTTCACTTTCGTAAGTTCCATTAATCGTTGGACCACTAACCGTTCCAAATAATCTAACTGGCGCCGGTAGGCGCGTTCCCGCAAAAAACGTTTGGTAGTTGACCAACGTTCTGATTTCTCAGTCCAGCGGTCGACCTCCAAGATTCCGAGTGCCTGTTCAGATAGAAGGACCCGTTGCTCGGACTTTGCGAGTTTCCCGCTGGCAAGGGTGTATGCGGCCGCGCGACGGCCCATTATGGCCTGACTTGACGATTGGCCATTTGAAGCAATATTTTCGATATCAAATAACGAGCGTGCCGTATCTCGGGCCACCCTGTATTTCATATTAATTTTGCAAATTATAGAGAATTTTTGAAATCACTTACTGTCGTTTGACTAGCTCCTCTAACGCTGCTACGTACTCGATATCAAGATGAGGCGCTGCTGGTCCGCGACGTAAGTCTTGTAAGTACGTCTTTTCCTCTTCAAGGAATGTCTTGAAATCGTCTTCACGGACACCCAGAGTCGCGCACGCGGCAGATATAAAGCCGGGGTTCGTGTTGATGATTTCGAGTGCCTGTCTATAATTATTGTAAATAAATTGACCTAAAGAATATTCAGTAAAATGTCTTTTTCGAGAATAAGAGAACATACTTAGCTCGGCATACTTATCATCGTCCCAGGACATGAAGTGCTGCTCGATAGCTTGCGTTCGATGAAATGCAGTGGACAAGCGAGAACTTGCCGCGACTGCATTTGATGCTGAGAACGCGCGTTCGCAGCCCTCGAAGTCTTCTATACCTAAGCCTTCAATATAAAGTGGAAGATGATTTACCTGGCACAATCGGTTGTGCGCATGTCCGTGGAAGAGATTTACGACATATCGAAGACGGTGCTTGAGAGCCAAGTCGGCAAGGCTGCTTCGCTTGACTGTCGCGTTAAACGTACAGCCAATGTCGTAACCAACGGCAATATCGTCCCCGTGTTCTTCTATGAGTCGTTTTGTTATTGCCAGAGGGTATTTCCGTCTGGCAAAAAAAAATTAGTAGCTGACCAACAAAAAAAAGGGCACACACCGTTCGCCCGAACAAATCATATCACACAAAAGGAGCAAAAACCCATGGCGACAGAAAGATGCCACAATTCCGGAAACCGCGTACATACCAAACATTTTTTTGCGGGCATCAGGCCCCGCATTTGCCCAGCGCTCCTTGCACTCTATAATACCACTGTCTTGATCCTGTTTCGCCAATCGCTTTGCTCGAGCATTGCGCGCGTGTTGAGATGACTTTGCTATATTGTCAAATTCGAGCTCCTCATCCGTGTCATCCCAGTCAGCGTCTTCCTCTTTGTTCTCTCCGCTTCGCTATACTAGACTTAGTTATATCATTTAATATCATAAAAATTAATACGCACCTCCTCCTCAAGACAACTGTCCTTCTCAAATACATCTACTTCTGCCTGCGTGACCCAGATATCCCTCCGTCCTGCGCAATCGTCATCTCGAGGGACTCCACTCTTCAGAGCGTCGTCCACACTTTTGAGCGAGTTGTTGCCATCGATACAAAAAAGCCGACGATATCGAAGTGTAGCTTCGCCCTCAAGCTCGTACATACACGCGGGGCATATATTTCGGACGCGCCAATTTTTGCTGTCTCGTTGTAGGGCTGCCGCTATGCGATTGTCGATAACATTTTGAATTTCAAGATAGACGTCAAATGCGATCCGGAGATGCGGGTTGAGACGTCGTTCAAATGGAATCTGTATGCTGTCTTAGAGAAGGTTATAGAGAAGGTCATCTAGACTCACATTATTTTGCAAGCATAACTTCTTCGTCATTGCTTGTATACTGAAGCGGGGACACGCACGGTTGCTTTGACGGAAATCTTCTAAAGCTTGGATTGAGAACGCATACGCCGGCGTCCATGGCGCAGAACCCAGAAAGCCTTGGCGAAGGAGATCTTCATTCACGCATTGCGAGTGCGTCAGTTGGTTGAATTTTTTGATTTGAAAACCTAGACTATATTAGTTTCCGAAGACAAGACGACTCTGATAACTCACAATCCAAGCCTATCACAGTCATCTCAAATGGCTCGCCGTCTGCGATCTCCGGACCCAAATCTTCATCCTTCCGGTGTTGATGCCAGAGAAATGCTTCGACAAGGAAAGGGGTCTGCTTTGAAAAAGCATCATTCCTCTTTTGCGTGCGGTCTCTTCGTGTCCGATCGTCCATGTACTTGAACTGTCGCTTTCCGGGCCTGAAATACAATTGTCAATCTTCTTTCACCAAACCTCGAACATAGAATTGGTAAACGCGTGGAATCGCTTGACTCGATAAGAAGAAGAAGGCAGTCCTAACGGAAAGAAGGCGCGTGGAGGTCGGGTAAAGGAATGCGAAGAACACGAATGGAAGTTTAAAAAATAATCTCTAAAGCAAACGTACAATTTTGAGCCAAACCATGACTCTCTCAAGTCTGGAAGCAAGGATTCCTCCCCACCTGCGTGGCTCGAATACATTCCTTCATCGCCCATGGGTATCGTATTGCACGAGTCTTCTTCCGAGCCCTCGAATATTGCGTCCGATCGCCGAGAGCGATCCGCTATCATCAGGCGAGTAGCCTCTCTATCAGAGGCGTCCATAGCCCTAACTTCTTCCTTGCGCTTCGCTGCTCCTTCCTCCAATCGGGATTTCGCATCTCGAGGATTCAAGCGAGTGCTTGACGCTATCCCGTGCGTTCCGCTACCGGTCTTGACGATAGCTCGCTTGCTGAGTCCCCGTTTGACTGGGCGTTGGCCTAGCATTGTAAAGGAGAGTCCATTAGAATTAAAAAGAGATAGGAGAGCAGGTACAAGCCGTGCAATGCAGAAGTGCAGATGGAAGTGAAAAGACGATGAGGCCACGATAGTTATAATAGATAATAATAGATGCCGATCTGACCGTGACGTCGATCGCACGTGTGGTACGCGCCTATCAGGTCCGATGGCGCTTAATTACTTTAACTGCGTGCGACTGTCAAATCTGTACCAGAATCCGTAGTTTAGGTACACAGAGTAATTAGTAGACAAAGCACTGCGGCCGTGTGGTCTATAGCTAAAATAATGTACAGATCCGAGCGATTATACTGTATACTTAAGTACTCCAATACTAGATTAGTGCAATCATCCTGGAACAAAAATCAATAGCCAGACGGAAACTCCCAGTTACTCAGACAAATTGTCTCTATGCGTGACTACAACATACATGCGAGACAAGAATACGGAGTATATAAACACATCCGTTCGTACAATTTATATGTGCGAGACGATCCGTCATTGGATCGTCTTAGATCAACATCATAGTTCGTGAAGAAGAAGGAAAAGGTTCCGAGATGTCGAGGAAGCAATGAAACCACGTAGAAATCGCGTGTGAACTTGTCTCGGTATAGAGACACACGCGCACGCTCCCTGGGAATGGTCACACTTTCAAAGAGATAAGTGAATTTAAATTTGCATTTAAACTTAACTCTAAATATAATGGTACATAAAGATACTACATACAGATGCGATTCTGAATATACTATTGGCATAATATTTGAAGAAGTATTTAAAAAGATACGGGCTTACTGTCAGGCTTGGACCCGATGCATGCCTTGTGGTGTCTTGTCTATCATAAACAAATGAGATCATGCCTATCAAGACATGATGTCCTGCGAGATCGAATCTAAGAGTGAAGCAAAGAGAACAGAGACGAGAGACGAGAGGCGAGTATAACCAGGATCCGGGGCTTCCGGCATCCGACAAAGGTGACCGACGACGAGGGGACTTCGGGGTGCTCCCGCGCAAGGCTCGAGACGTCCGGGTCAAACACAAAAGATAGTCTAGAGCACTAGACAACAAGCAAGCTAGATTTGGAGACAAGACAAAGGCATGGTGGATCTCGAAAGCCTGGCCACTAGCTAGGCCCAAAGACTTATGATATTCGAGTCCAGGTATCTATGTACAAATGCTATGGGTTTATATAGAGAAAGGACAGAGATACCGGGATTCCGGAAGCGTGGGAAAATCGGGGATGCGGGCAATGCGGTAGACAATGAGGCCTTGCACATGTAGAGCTAAGGCAGGAAATGGAAAGGAATAACAAAGGAGTGACAGGACATGTGTAGAACATTGGAAAATCGGAGTAATGAAGGAGGAATGAGGAAAACAGGTGAGGGAACATGAGGGAGACATGAGGAAGAGGGAAAAGGGACTTCGGGAAAGTCCATAGGGTAGAACCCCGGGATAAATCCCGAAAGGGAGAGATCCCGAAGGGAATGGACCCCGGGATATTTCCCGAGGGCAAGATATCCCAAGCGGGATTTGGTAAAATCCCCGGGATGCACCCCGAAGGGGAAAGGGTTATGTCACGTCGTGACACTTACGGGGAAGGGAGATGCAGTGGTGGCGCGCAAGGGCGGGTGGCGCGTCGGGGTAGGGCAACCGGGTCACCGGTTGTAGACACAACCGGTGACCCTTAGACCCTGGAGTGAGGGACCGGCGGTGTACACACACCGGTGATCGGAAGGACCCTTGCCAGGGTCCTAGCTGTCACCTGGCCGAATAGCTCGAGATCTATAGAAGGTCTCGAGCTATTGGGCCAGGTATTAAAATACTTACCCTCAGCCAAACCCCAAGCACATTTGCCCGGTCACCTCTCGGTGGTGTCCAGGCACTTGTGCTTCAGTCCTTGGGTTCATTAGGTGCTGAAGAGTTGCCTTGTTGTCTGATGGCCTTGCACCCACTTTCATAAAGGATGACAGTTGGGGAAAAAAAGAGAAAGAAGAGTTTGTCACGGGAAACACAAGAGGCTGTCTGAAATCAAGACAGGGGTTGTAAAGTATTGTCACTTCTTCAAAGGTCTGTCTTTCTTTCAGACAATTCTTACATTTCTGGTCAGTGATTGGCTGAGGAAGGCTGTCTCAAGCATTTTGTCTCAACAATTGACAGCCCTTGAAAGAAGGGACACCGCTTCATAGACCTTGTCACACTTTGAGACAGCCTCCGATGTTTGCTGTGTGTTATGTGAAGAGCAATGCCGAAGTGACGGGAAGCCAAATAAAGTAAGGCAGCCCAGTTGGTCTACAAATGTTCTCCGAATTAAGTAAACCGGCACGGTCGGTCCCCAAATGTCGTCATCCGGCCAAAGATCGCTGCAGAGTCATTGGCTGATTTCTTTTCTAGCCAATGACGACAGACTCGGAACTTCTCGCCGTTACATCCCGAGCTCCGGCTTTCCTTTACTTGTGAAACTTCTCTTTTTTAACGGACTGTCATCCTTTATGCAAATGGGTGTAAAATACGGTGTTTCGGGACAAAATCAGTGCATAAGGATGATCACCACAGCAGATTTGGCTTAATCCAGGACTGGATGCCTTCCCGTAAGGATTTAGGACGACGATTCCTATCCTAAATCCTCTTCCGAATATTATCCGGGAACGGAGCCAACTTTCCGGTTGACATCGGTTGTCCTAAATTTCTGAGATCAAGGAAGGGCTCTAAACATTACAGCAGCGTTCTCACATACCATATTTAGTAGAAGTGAAGATTATGTGACGCACCCGCTTCCATTTTAAGCAATTTTATCTATGAAAATAATCCGGCAGACCTCACTGTGGCAACCGGAAAGGAATTTAGGACCCGTCCTAGATGTTGCTTACAGTTTAGGATGGCTGTCCTAAACCTGTACCTGATGGAGTTTCAAAGATTTAGGACAGCCTCCGCCGTCCTAAATTCTTACGGGAAGGCATCCACTGTCAGCAACGCCAGCCCGGATTTAGCCTCATGACCAGGCCAGGCTGCTTCGGAAAAAGTCTGCGTAGCAGACGCGGCGCTAGCCGGCCTGGTATCTCTAGCAAAAATATTTGGCACTATCATATTGAGTTTGAAATCAATCCAAATGGAGCAGTGATATCATAGGTTCTGCTCACGTAAGGCTAGCATTATTTTAGACTTTACTTGAGAACTCATATTTCTGTCACGCCAACTCAGATGTCTCCACCAGTTTGTGACAAACACTTTTGGCCTGTCAGGCCAAGCCTTGCCTAAGGGTGGTCACGAGGTAAGAGAGCGCAAGGAAAATAGGGAAGGCGAGAGATTTGCGGAATCGAGCTGAGTAGAGACGAAGTATTCGGGATCTGGGCGAAGTTCCCACGATCCTAATTCACCGGGATTGATACCTTGGGAATGGGAGACAGGGCGTAGCTTAAAGTCGAGAAGCGAGAAGATAGTCGGGAAGCGAGAGAGAGAGCATATGAGAAAGCAAGGATGGATCTCGAGGGCCTAGCACATAGAGTAGCCTGAAGACTTGTGATATTCGAGTCGAGGGATACATGACGAGTTTCTACAAGTTTATATACGCGTAAGAGTCTGAGATAAGAAATGGGAAGTGAGATATGTTTTTGGGATGTGGAGGTGAGTTGTGTAGCGACACGCGGGATTTGGAGAATTATCGTGGGGTGTGTAGCTTACACGAGGAACCGGGAATGTATGTTAGAACAAAGGGAGACGGGAATGTGATCAGAGTGATTTGAAAATGGTGATAAAGGATAATAGATAGATTTCGGGGTTTTATGGGAATGAAGTAGGAATGAATGGTAGTCTGGGGCGTGGTCCTGTCAGAATGTCCGTAGGGCGTGTTCGTAAGGCGTGTTCGTAAGGCGTGTTCGTAAGGCGTGGTCGTGGAACGTGTTCGTGATGTTTGTTGTGTATTTGGAAATGTTTGGCATGAGGTCCGGGTCGCGGGAGCCGGGACCGGATGTCGGGATTGATGTCGGGATTTGTGATGGTGCGGGAATGTTTGTTCGTAGGGTCTTAGGTGTTGTCGTGACATGGCCCTCCCGTCCATGAACAACGCTCGAGCATTTCAGAGATGTGGTGAGTACGCTATTCTGTATCTCTCGGTGTATGCAGTCTCATTTTTTATGTATTACTTGTGGGTGCTGTGGCTTATGCTCAGTATGTATTATGCATACACCCACTCAAATTCTTGTGCCTCACTAACCCAAACAAAATCTCTCTTGCGTCAAGCAAGTGTCAATGTACAAGGGATGCAGATATGCAGATGTATACAGATGCTTCAGTGGATGCCAGTGTGGCGACGTGATGATTCACATGCAGCGAGAGCTTGTGCGGAGGGACGGCAATACAGAGATACTTTTGTGACGCAGACCCCGCATTTATTGAATTAAGCTTTTAATCACACATTACATCATTGTACCCACGAAATTACAGCCTCATTTGAATTAATTTCAAACTCAATATGATAGCACTTTAAATTTTGGCTAGAGATCCCAGACCGGCTACGCCGTGTCTGCTACAGCAGACAAATACAAAAAAGTAGCCTGGTCTGGTTACGAGACTAGCCCGGATTAATCTGTTATTGAATCACAGCATATTCAGAAAAGGATGACAGTGCACCACTTTTGTACTTTTTTTTACCCAACCCTGATTGCCTTATGAAGAATCTTGGACATACCCAGACAATATACTCATCAAGTGTGAGCTGAGTGCCGGTGACCTTGCCAGATGTCAATATCCCGGGTTCCTTTTCCTATTTTTCGCACTTTCCCGCCAAGGATCCTGACATGATCAGACAATTCTGGTGGCAGAATCCTGCCCTTGGATTCCCATTGCAAAACCCATTTCCCAACTTACACAATTCACTGATTATGTGACCCATAGCACACCGCTGCTCCGGCAATCACACACA
The DNA here is from genome assembly GCA_910574455.1 of Trichaptum fuscoviolaceum. Taxonomy (NCBI): domain Eukaryota; kingdom Fungi; phylum Basidiomycota; class Agaricomycetes; order Hymenochaetales; family Trichaptaceae; genus Trichaptum; species Trichaptum fuscoviolaceum. Next base: position 1,762,395 of record CAJSYZ010000012.1, on the reverse strand, counting down.
CATATGCACACTCATTTACAACAGCCCACCACAGTGCACGTACATTCACTTACCAATATCAGCAACAGCTAGCAGTGACAATAATGACCACTGGGCTGTGCCTCTACTCAATCTCAGCAAGAAAGGTTGAGGGATAAAAGAAGTATATTAGCTACTGCTAACCAGAGGTTAGTGTCGAGATCCCGGGCTCCTCTTCCTATTTTTCGCACTTTCCCGCCAAGGATCCCGACATGAGCGGGCAATCCCGCGGGGAGAATCCCGCCATTGGATTCCCGGCGCGAAACCTCTTTCCCGACTTGCACGATCCCCCGCAAGATCCCCCGCTCACGTGACCTATCCCGCACCACCGTCCCGACAACCATGCATGCATACACACACTTATTTACGACGACCCGCCACGGCACATGTACATTCACTTACCAACATACGCTCATTAATCCGCTAGTACCTCAAGGTGACGACCTGCAACCGCCTGGCATACCTAGTCTGGCTAGTCACGAGCCGTACCAACTAATAATCTTATAGAATTGCGGTAATTATCGCAACCCGTTTGTATAGTTATCGCGATAACAGAATCATGGCTTCTTTGCGCTGCGCGGCAGCTTAATGCCGGGGTGCCGCCTCACGGCACCTCACGGCATGCATCCCGCGTCTGGGACCAGGCTGAATTTGGTAATACAGCCTGGTTTCAATACCTGGCACGTTTGCACTGCAATAATTTCGCTACCGGGGCCTAGCCCCTCGTAATTTGATATAAAATAGCTTTAAGCTATCACAATAGGTAAATCTTTTTTAATTTGTATATGACGTAGCAGCTGCTTTTTAATTAATGTTGCGACACTACGCAAAAGTAAGCGCCGGCGCTTACGACGAAGGCACGCGCGCGCGGCCTGCTCGCCTTTGTCCTTCTCTTCCACTTTCACGACAAATCGTCGTTTCTCCTATTTTTCTCTCCTTTTTTTGCCTCAAGACTCATGCTGGAAGGATGAAAACGCAATCTTGCTTGCGTGGGTTCAGCAGGAAAGCCGCAAATGTGGCAGGTGTGTAATACTGAAAATCTTCTTTAAATGTTACTAAACTTTTTACACATCACATAGGTGCGACGTGAACCTTCACCCTCGTCTTCATTGTGAGCACGCCAATGATACCACAGGACTCACTCCATTCCAGTCACTCCTCCGCTCTCCCAAACCCGAGGACGACAACCGCAACAATTGCAGCGCCGATAGCGAGAGTCTCCACCGTCTCCGCTCCCAACAGCGGCTCTGTTACACATTATTGCAAGAGATTTCTTCCCTGCGCTGGTCCACCTTGATGCAGCCAACAACTACCTTTATGCCTCGCAGTCAGGGGACGCAAATCGTATAAATGTGCTTGTCAGGCACTTACTTGCAAGCGATTGCAACACCAGCTATTGTAAGATACCAGACACAGCAAACACCCTCACTGACACCAAAGGCTGCAGGTCCTTCAGATAAGCCTTTGTACTCCATAGCACACCCCACCGCTGGTCCTAGCGGTGAAAGGCTCCGGAAGCGTGCACGGTATGGCTCGAACATCAGTTCTAAGCCTGGTACACGTCAGAATCAGTCAACAACGCAAGCTTCACGCAAATACTACGTGACAAGAACAAGCGGCGGTGCGAGAGGTACAGTTGGGAACGGGATGCACAGAGGCACAATGAGGCACAGCGAGACAGGATGATTCAGGCAACAATGAGCCTTTGCGTCTGCGTCCGGTGCTGATCACGAAGATTGCGCACGGACGCGAAGGCTCATCCTAGTATGCTTTTTCTCTTTTTTTTGTATTAGGATTATGTATTTTATTACTTAGATACAATTGCGAATATATATACATTTGAAACATAAAAGAATTGTCTGCAAGGAGTGAATCAAACAATTTGAAGACGTTGTCGAAGGTGGCCTTCGACACGTCTACCTCCTCAAAGTGTGTCCGGCGATTCCCGGAACATTCATCCGAGGCATCGCCGGATACACTTTTCACTCAAAATTAAAACAATCATTTGAGTGTGTCTCAGGCACACTGATCTACGCAGCACAAATAGTCTGATATTAAATTATCATATATAATTTAATAGCATTCATGTACTTTGTTGTTGAACAAGTAGCATAACAGTGCTAAAAAGTGCTGTTCTAACAGTATTTATTCATTTGTATTTTTTTGAGTGTCTCTGAGACTTTCATTTTTCTTTCAAATGGTGTAACTAAGCAATACAAAGCGATATAAAAAAGAATTACGGTGATAGGTGCTGTGGAAGTGGTTGAACTCGAAAGTGGTGCTTTGAATGCATCACTTCGAGTGAAACTTCTACAAATGTGTTCAACTCTCGGAAACATTTGTGCACTTCACAAGTGTTTTACTTATAACTTTCATTCTAACACTTAATTATGCTCAAATAGTATGTCTAGTATAGTTATGTAGCATAAATATAATTTTTGATTGTCATTAATAAGGTGTAATTAGCTGCGAATCTTGAAATTTGACCCAAAAGTGCACAAAATGGCCACTTTTCGGGATTATTTCATTTCTATAGCCTCTTAGAAACCGCTGCTAGAAATGAAACTTTATGAGAGATATATAAATATACATATAGTATTTTAGTAAAATGCTAAAGCGATCCAAGCAATGTATGATATGAGAGAAATCAAAGAATTAGAACAAATATGCATGGATCATGCATTTCTAGTGTAGTTATCTATTTATACCCAATTTAGCACACCCTGTAGCCTCCCTTTTTTTTGTACACATACATTAGCATGCAATAAAGCTAATACAATATTGTGCCTGAGCTCAAAGTGTCTATCAAAAATTCAATGTGTATGTTATTCATATGTTTGAAGCAGGTAAAATGTTTGAGACATACCATATGTAGTAATTTCACGCGATTCTCAGGGTCGTGGCGCGCAATCTGCACGCACGACCGTCGTCGTCGTCTTTCTTACTTCTGCTCTGTCCTTCAGGCTCTCGTATGGACGACGGGCAAGAAGGTGTTTGCAAGATAGGATTTCAGCACCTCAATGTTCCTATCTGACCCGCGTTTTATCATAATCTGACACATCGACTTATATAAATCCAACCCCTTATAATACATAAATCTGACAATTATAACGGCTATTGCCAACATTTTAAAAGTAATATCGGACAACTTGTGAAATAATATCTGACAATTTGAGAATCAATATATGACAATTTGAGTTATCTAAATCCAACCTCGGCATTTACAAGAATCCAACCCTTCAATGTATGCATTTCTGACCCTTAATAGTATCCAATTCCAACCCTTCAAAGTATTTAAATTCAACCTCTCAAAGTATGCAAATCCAACCTCTCAAAAGTATGTAAATCCAACAAAAGGTGTATGTAAATCCAACCCCCCGGAGAATTGATTTCTGACCCCTCGTAGAACCATTATCTGACCTCCGTAAAGTGTATATATGTGACCCTCCGAGTCGTGAGAATCTATTTCTGACCCCTTCCGTATACCCGAACCTCAAACCTCGATACTCACAACAGCAGCAGCAATGATCACGATTTCCCTCCGCTCGATTTCAAAGAGGTTCACACTTCAATAGTCTTGCTTACCTCAAACACAGTGTGCGCTTGAGCAGCGCCAACTGGGCTGCCATCAAACAGGCCAATGCCGACAGGACATTCTTTCGTTCAGCAAGTAAGGTCGATGAGGTATACCTCGCATACATCAGTCTCGAGATGCAGATAGTTGTTGGGTGCGCTATGTCAACTGGAGAGCCGGAATTTTCCTACAGCCCACCTGACTATGACCCAGCCCAAGATGGATCCCAGGCCGACGGGATAGTAAATATCTTTGCGTAAACCAACGCCATTGGAGATCTTCATCGTCCGATGAGAAGCCACCCGAAGGACAACCTTATATCTCAGTGATATTACCAGCTACCGAGTCAAGTACTAGTACTTGCCAAGACTTGGGATGCCAGTGATTGGGTAACCTGACATGGTATGTGCCATTCTTCTCTCTTGTCTCTCTTTGCTCATGTCTCATTACTTCCAAGGAACTTCGCATCAACATGCTCGTCAGTTATAACAGCTCCCCAACCATTCTAACTTCTGCATATACTTTGCCCATCGCTTTGCAGTGATTCAGGCTCTCTGCTTCGTCAATGTCTGCATCATTGGACTTGAGTGGTGACTGCTCGACACTACCTGCCATTCAACCTTTGAGCCTCTATAGAAAGTGCTACGACCGTCGGGAATCGTAGCGGGAAACAGTTTGGGAACTGGATTCGCGACCGGGAATCGAGCGTGGGAATTTGGGAAGGGGAATGCGCAGGACTCTATCCAAGCGCGTCGCGGGATTCTCAAGACCAGCAAGGACTCTTCACTGCTTTGAACGTCAAGTAAGCGGATCCCTAAGGAAGCACTCCACAAGTAAGTATTGCGCAACTAACTAACTACACAGGAGAAAAGAGAGAGATCGCACCTAAGGAAGCACTCCACAAGAGGTCAAAAGTGGGGTGCTCCTTACGATGCCTACAGCTATTTATCTACTTCGTAAAGACTGTATAGTTAATCTACGCTAAGTGTCCTTGCGCAATGCGCACCTATCTACTACAAACGATACATGCTACGACCGCAATGCTAGGCATGTCCATCCCGTCTCTCCAGATGGCTACGGCCTGTCCGTGGACGTCAGCGTCCGGTCCGGGGCCGCGACTAGCCAGACTAGGTATGCCAGACTGTTGCAGGTCGTCACCTTGAGGTACTAGCGGATTAATGAGCGTATGTTGATAAGTGAATGTACGTGTGCCGTGGCGGGTCGTCGTAAATGAGTGTGTGTATGCGTGCATGGTTGCCGGGACGGTGGTGCGGGATAGGTCACGTGAGCATGGGATCGTGCGAGTCGGGAACGAGGTTTTGCGCCGGGAATCCAATGGCGGGATTCTCCCCGCGGGATTGTCTGCTCATGTTGGGATCCTTGGCGGGAAAGTGCGGGAAATGGGAAAAGGAGCCCGGGATCTCGACAGAAAGTGCTCTTGTTCTTGCTGTCCGTGCCACCTGATCAGTGGCAGGACTAGCCCAGTTGTCGCTATTCAAGCACCCCAACCCCTAAAAGTCCGCCAAGTTCTTGTGCTACTCGCAGACTGATTCGCCCCCTTTGACTATCCTGCGCACAGGGTGTTGCTACCAATGCACCCCGGACAACCTTCCATCGATCTGTCAATCATTGATCTACGCATTTGCCTCCGCCATGCTAGCATGTCCTCCGTCACGGTTCTTGAGGGGGCTCACTCATGGGGCAATTAGAGTTGGCATTGTGTTCTCGACATTGCCAGTATAGCAGAGGCTTTTCATTAAATCGTAAGCAGCACTTTTCTTAAACCCTCTATTGCATACTGAATCTCATGGTTAGTGTACGCCTCGGGTCCATTAGTTTGGACGGCAGTCCCCCTTCCGAAAACGTGAGTTTCTTTTCTTCTTCTGGTCTTGAATATCATTCTTACCCTAAGACGCAGTGTAGGAAGTTGCCACCCAGATATCCACCATCTTGGGTCCAATCTGTTGAGTGGCAGACCACTTCTGAAAACGTGAGCGTTTACAATCTTATCTGCTTGCTATCTTTCTCACCCTCAGTCTATGTAGGAAGTTTGCCATATAGTTTTCGACAACCATCCTGGTGCAGTTACCGACGCACCCAAGTTTGCGTCCATTGAGCAACCTCGTTAATCATACGCCTGCCGCTTCATCCACGACAGTTCCTCGGCTTTCTGACATTTGCCTGTCAGTGACGTACAATACATGCGATCTGTCGGGCCATTTCCTTCCACAAGGATCCTGGTGAGCGTCGTGTCAAGTCCCGTGTTGCACAACATTTGCTACTTGCTGCTCCTATTCGAGATCGTACGTGCACCTTTCTCTTGTTTCACGTCGACATCCTAACTTCTTGTAACAGTGATCAAAAGCGATCAGCAGCCACATATCCCAAGAAAGCAAAGCATTAAAGAAGTCATCAAGAGTAGAGCCACCCGTCCTGAGGTCTCAAGAGTCTCAAGTCTAGCAACGGAATCTAAGCGGCGACCAGTCAATCGACCCACTCATCAGCTGCAGATCTAGGCCAGATCTAATGCTGTAAGGTTTCACTAGACAGACTGCACCTAGGCCAGGCTCAGTCTCGTCGGTGTCAAGGTTGCCCACTACGCGCACACATTCTCGCGCTCACAATTCCAGCTCTCCGCGCAAAGACTCCTCCCAAGACTGCAATGACGACCACCACTCCTGGACATTCTGCTCTTGCCACTCTAGCCTCGCTCTGTAGGACTGTGACCTACCATACACACAAAGAGTGGCTGGTTATCACTGCTTCGACCTATTAGAATATATACTCTATTTGTTGTAACAAAATCTTCGCTGCTGCGCTTAGCATTGGACCACGCCTGCCACTCGGAATTCCTGGTGGCCTAGGAGACCGTTCAATATCAAGAAATTTTCTCTGTCTCTTCTGCTAAGTAAAGGAATCAAATACATTGTATGACAGTACTGCCCACCTCTGTAGTGGGAGTAGTGTTGAAATTAATGCATGTTTGTGTTGGGGACCATTGCTCTGATGGTGTTATACAAAGCTTTACATGATGACGTGAGAAAGATGTTGGAATTAAGTTCTTTTTGGGCTGGATTTACATACTGAAGTATGTCCAAATTAGACTTTAAAAAGGGTCGGAAATACATATTAAAGAGGGTCAAAATTACATTCTAGATGGGTCACATTTATATACTACGGGAGGTCGGATATGGATACTACAGATGTGTTGGATATATATACTTTATGGGCAGATAGGTTGGAAATTACCTCTAATACGGGTTGGAATTGTGTTCTTTGAGGGGTCAGATAATGATAAACCTGCGGTGTTGGAAATACATTCTTTACAGGGGTTGGATTTAGATACTTTATTCTGTCAGAATTAGATACTCCAACTGTTGGATATTGATACTCCGATTGTCAGATATTTTATCTAACGGAGGTTGGATTTTACTTCTTATATGGGTCAGTTATACATTTCAAGTGTCCAGGTGTCAGATAATGGGGGTCATGTTACGTTTTCTTACTATGTCAGCGGCCCCCATTACTCCGAACCCTTTGCCCTATTTGTTTCTATTCTTGTCTTGCTCAGTCATCCTCCGATGTAACCCTCAACCCTCAGCCAATCCCGATGTTACACATGTACCCTTTGCCCTAACCCTCTGCCCACCGCTCTCACACTATTATTAGTAGCCTATTGTCTACTTTCTTATTGTTCTCTTCTTACTCATCTTCCGATGTACCCTTGCTCCGCAGCTACAGTATATAAACCCCTGTACTTAGCATGATCGAACTCTAAGTTCGATCTCCTTTGTCAAACCCCCCGTCTCTAGTCTCTGCTATACATCTGTTTCTCTCTACTCTACATCGTAGGCCTTTGTCCATACAACACCTAGTGTCGAGCCCTAGCTCCGCTATCACTGAGCAACTTAACGTTGCGTTCCCCAACTATACGAGACCGTAAGTTGAGACGTAACAATTAGATCGAACTTATCTACCGTCGAAGACATCCGTCTTTACGACTAAGGTGTTGAGCCATAGCTCCACTTACTACTAACCAGTTGTAAACCCATCTAGTCCAGAAGAACATCCGCTCGAGGTAATCCCTTCAGTGTAGCAAGGTGCTCATCGATTGCAAGAGGGAGGCCAAGGAAAACTTCGAGAGTCGCGATCCGAAGATTAAGAAAACCGCTCCAGCTCATTGGTTGATTAAACCCCGGACAGTAGCGTTACAAGGGAACCAACTTCTGTCATACCAAACGGGACCGTAGCTGTGCACACAGGAAGAGGACTCAGTACCTGCAAAGAAGGCATAAAGCTGCTAGCCTAGTCTTTGGGACGCCTATTGGACAACGAGCATAACTCGCAGACGTGCCGCTTGGTAATAGCGAAGGGAGACCGATCCAGAAATCGAAGGGAGACCGATCCAGAAATCGAAGAACAGTTCATCTGTTAACATTGAACAAAGCATCACAAACACTGCCCCACCGTCGATCATCTCATAACGTTATTGCTCGACGACCCTCAAGACTAAACAAAGGTCAAACAGAAAACCACTTCACTTTACGTCATAACATCTATCCATCACGGCACCCTCTATCCCACAAAACGCTTTGCTCCTTACCCACACCGACACCAACCACCTCGACAACGCAGGAAGACACATATACCAAGTCCAATACTCTGTAGCCAACTGTTATCAATTCGACACATACAGTTTCACCAAGTACTGTGACGATACAGTTTGGTCCATCACAAAAACTGCCAGTCTAATCGTCCAACCCGACTCTATCTTCTTCATCTACCACACCAACCCCAACGCATTCTTCTATCTAGAAGAGTTTCTCCCCGATCGAATCCGACTAGTCCATATCTGTGGAGACGATTGCCGACTTCTACGCATACACTACACACTACCACAATCGTGGCGGACACCCTATCACTTCCAGCCCTTGACGATCCCATCTACTCAACCAGAGACCTCATCCGAAACCGATTCCTCGCTTTTGCCGAAGAGTTCGACGACATCCTAAACCAAATCAGAACTATACTCGACGACCGGTATTACAATTACACCCAAACAGTTGGATACCTGCAGTACTCACGCGACAACCACCAACCTTGGATCTTCAAATACGGACTCCTCTGGAACCATACCCGATTATTCATCCCTCGAGAAACTCACCTACGCCGATTCTTTATAAACTACGTCCACTTTGACAACCACGGAGAACAACTTCATCGCACTGAAGCTGAAACTGCTCGCTTTGTAAACCGACACTTCTGTTGGAACAGTATCAGCGAAGACGTCAACCACTACATCTATCAGTGTAGTTGTCAACACCACCAACCCACTCCGCAAAACATAGTTCATAACTATCTTGCACCACCAATTGACCCCCCGGAAGATTCACCCCACATTGCTAGTGTTACGGACTACACCCTTACAAACTACGATTCAGACAGTTACGGATATCAATCCGGAACCGATTAATCACCACGGCGAACAAAGGCAAACAGACGGCTCGAAACACAGCCTCATCTACTACAACAGGCAAAACTAACAAAGAAACCACTTCGAAAACCACTGAAGAACCAATACCTACACAGACTACTGTTCCTCAGTATCCAGACGCTCCACCACCACACAATCGACTCTTCTTTGACACCGAAAAGAACTTCTTCTACTATAGAATTGGTAACAAAACTTATCGATCGTGGTCATACAATCAACTACTACAACGGTGGACCCCAATCGAAGCCAACTCTGCTGAAGAAGCTCGACAAAACTTCATCACTCATACCCCCAACTGGGAAGACCTTGCTCGTCGAAGTCTAGCAGGAGAGTTCAAACACATTCAACCCCCACTACCACCGTTCCCAACCACTCTTATCTTCAACGAAGAAACACAATACTTCCATCTTCCCGACGCCAACGGAGAACCTACCGAAACCCCTTGGATCTACAACCCAACTGCTGATTCTTGGGTAGTAGCTCATACACTCGGCCCAGAACTACGAGAAATATACGAAGGTCACACTCCAAATTGGAAAGAGCTTAGAAAAGAGTACTACCGCCGACACCCCGATCTACTACCACAACCACCACAAGAACCCCAACCAACTTCCACTTCCGACCCTCAACCCAGCAACTCCCATCGATCTCGTTCAAACTCGCCCACTCACGGATCTCTTGATCAAACCCTCTTCAGACGATCCTCCAGACGATCCTCTCAATCAGGCAGCTACATTGCTCCAGAAACTCCTACTCCCTCACGTCAAGCATCCATACTTCCCCCTATCCCACCGAAACCATATCTCTCTTACACCCGCCCTCACATCGAACCTCTATCCATTAGTACTATGGCTACCCAAACTGTCACAGAAACTACCCGCTCAATGTTCCGACCCCCACCTGGAGAAGAAAGTATCAGTACCTTTTTCCACTTAAGACATCTCCAAGGTCGAGGCAGAGGAGGCAGAGGAGGCAGAGGAGGCCGACAAAATCCTGCATGGAGAGGATGGGGATTTGGTGAACCACCTGCAGGAGATGGAGGAGGAGGAGGAGAAGGACCACCCGGAGGAAACCCGAACGACAACGGAGGAGGAGGAGGAGACGATGAAGGAGGAGGAGGAGGCGGAGGAGCTGGAGGTGGAGGAGCAGCAGACAATAACAATCAAGGAGATGGACCCGCACACGATCGGCCCATAACCATGGCTAAAATTCAACCTTTTGACGGAACCCAAGAAGATGCTGATCGCTTTTTACTCCAAGTCCAAATCCATCTACGAGCCAACCGACACATCTATGACACAGATGAGCTATGCATCGAATTTGTGCTTGCCCATTGCAGTCTTCGCGGATCCCGACCATTTGCAATGCAATACATGGCCAGCGGACGTTTTGAAACCGACACATTTGAAGAATTCCTTGAAGAATTCCACCGCACTTTCATCACATCCGAACTCACAATCAAGGCTACCATGGAACTTGCCAAGCTCAAACAGCGAGGATCTATTGAAGACTACATTCTCAAATTCAAAACACTCATCATGCAAGCTCGTATCACAGAATACCTTTCCCAACGCAATGCATTCTGGATGGGACTCAATGACAACCTTCGAATGAAACTACTTGCATGTAGTCCACAGCCTACCAACATGGAAGATTGGTTTTCGCTTGCCACTCGACTGGACACCAATTACAAGATAGCTCGTTCAATGGAATCTCAACCCCACCAATCCTATTCCGGAGAGAACCGCTTCAAACGACGACCTATGCGACAATACAATCGTCAGATTCGAGCCATCTCAAACGACGCAAATGACACAAATGAAACATTGCCTTCCAATGACAACGATGATATAGAAGAATTGGTCGACCTAGCCATCTACAGCTTCTTTATATCACGACTTTCGACTGAAGAATTCCAACGTCATATGAAGGAAAACCTTTGCTTCAATTGTCATCAACCCGGACATCGCACTGCCAAGTGTCCCAAACCTCATCCCAAACGTACCTCAAAAACTCGATGGCCCAACTCACGAACACCAAGGTCCAAAAATATGCGCCAATTGACTTCAGCCGATGATCAGAACGAATACTCTGAACCCGAGAACGAAGACCAAGATCAAGGCGAACTCTCAGCTGAAGATCGCGCCGCACAGATTCAACAACTCCTTATTGGCCTTGATGATGACGCAGTCAACCAAGTCTTTGATCGAGTTGAAGAAGGAAATTTTTGAACAACGAAGAGCTCCCGCAGCCCTCTCTCTCGTTGAACATCAGGCTGCTCATCAATTCAATTAATGACAATCACGCCTTACGAATCCCAATCACGTTCCTATATAACCAGAAAACCCACAAAGCCACCGCCCTACTCGATACCGGAGCAGAAGGTCTATTCATTGACAAAACACTCGTAGACAATCTCCAGATCAAAACTATCAAACTGCGACAATCACTTCGACCACGCAATGTTGACGGAACATTCAACAATGCTGGACACATCACATCTTATGCCCCCCTTCGTGTCAAGCTTGGAAATGCCCACTATGCTATGCGATTCTATGTTACCACCCTTGGAAAAGAGAACTTCATTTTCGGACTACCATGGTTCAAGAAATATCAACCCAAAATCGACTGGGAAACTGGATCAATACAGCTCAATCGCGTTAATATCTCAACACAACTTGCGCAACAAGCTCGAAAAGGACTCCAACCCGCTAAACCACTTACTGCCTTGGTACCCCATCAATACCCAGGCACCCAAGCTCATATTTTCAGAAAATTTCCTCTAATAGAGGGTGATTGAATCAGATGATTGAATCACTGATTCATTCAGTTGATTCATTCATTTATTCAGTCAGGAAGTTGAAAATAAGCAGTTAGAGGCTGTAAGTTCCTCACAGCAGAGCCCGATACCCAAAGATGGATAACAATTGTTAGAGAAAGAAGAAAAAAACTATATATTTTAAGCTATACATTCAAAACTAAATTACTATCATTACAGGCTTCTCCTTGAGTGAAAGCATGTTCGAGTGCCTCATAACACCATCCAATAGTCTTCTAAGAGACGAAAGAAATGAGGGTCAGGTTTTTCAAAACACGCGGAACATCTGCGGACATGCACCTTACAACGCGCGATGAAAATGCAAGCGGCGATGACTGCGTCGAAGTTCTTTCCCTTTAGCAGCTTCTCTTTCTTTCAACGCTTGTACGGTTGTTTTGCGATGTCGCTGATTGTCTTGGGAGTAAGATTCGATCACACAAGCTCGAGATGTCGCGGAGGGCCTGTACGAGGTTTCGTTCCGAGTGCGACGCTTGTGCACGAGAAGCGGCAAGCTGGCTCCTCATCTAACCGTACACTTTCACCGCGCTTCCGGCCTCCGTATGCTTGTCGCCTTTTCTTAGCATTGTTGCCAAATGTACCGGATGTGCGGGGACGGGGTGGACGCGGCTCACGGGAAGCTCCTGCAGCCTTCATCGTCTCGATCGAGCATGTTCATGGGCTACAGTTGGGTCGGGCGCTAAGCGCAGGCAAGGAACTTTGTATGGCACATGCGAGCTTGCTGTGCGTGCGCTCTGTATGCCCGTAGGACGAAGCGTCATGTGCCCGGAAATTGGCGCTTCTGCTTGCAGAATACCTGGCCGCTGTGGGACTAGATATGAGAGGTCGTTCATTCGTGAATTTAGCGCTGGCTTACCCTGTATACCGTTCTGGCAGTAGCTTTGCGAAAGCGCTTGCGACTGGCCATTTGATTGCGATAGCGAGGACATGCCTCGATGCTGAAGACGCGTTTACTGCGCAGCGTATTCAAATGCTTGAAGGATGTCGAAGATCTCTTTGCCCAGAAGAAGACTCAATAGAACTATCTGGCCACTGAGCTATACGGCTGTTTGATTGTCGTAACTGTTAAAAATAAATATTAGCATTGCATGGACATGTAGGATAGGTGAAAGAGAAACTCACAGCAATTGCTGGTTACTCCACCGCCATCGAATAGTGTTTTCAACCCCGAGTTCGATGCTCATGCTCTCAATTCTGATTACAGCCGCTTTTCCGCACAGAGTCTCATTGGTTGGGTCTGGGCCGACGTATGTTTCTTTGTCGAAAGGCTTCAATCATCTGAGCGCAGAGAAACGTACCGCATTTCTGCTACGTGACAAGCGAGCAGTTGGCGAGGAGGCGGTCGTCGAGTATAACTTCCATAGGGAGCATCGAAACCGACTAAGTTGGGTTGAGAGGAAGGAGGAATCAAAGAAAGCAGAAAGTGACGGACGCGTTTTTGTGTTGTGTTCAATAACTCAGAGTGGCGCGTGTGGTACCCGGCGGCCGTCACCGTCACGAAAGTCACGCGTTCAAGTTGTGGCGGCAGTGACGCGACAACCCGCATTGACTGCCTTTCATCTCATCCCTGTCGCTCGTTCTCTTCCATGAGCGAAAACACAATGCTGGGCACTCCCGGCATACATCGCGAAGGTATGTCTTCTCCTCTAATTTGCGGTCTTATGGTGATAACAGCCTCAACCCCAGCATATCACGAAGAAGAAGCTCGTTCAGGCTGTATCAGTGATTCCACATCCAAATCTATACACGCGGTGTAGCCTCTACTCGACAGTCTCCTTCTTCCAAGTTATGTACAACAACTCATCGACAGTTGTCGACCTCGGTGCTCGTCTCGAAGAAGGGAGCTCGATGAGCCACTAAAGCCTGAGCTAAGGAGGAGAGTTAAGTCTCATCCATGTTTGCCATCAAGATTACTATCTTCTAGTGAGCAATGTCTACCCCATAATGACGCAACCCATCTGCTCATGTCTTGCGGCACATAGGACCTCTACAGAGGGAGGGTGGAAAGAACGCACCGAAGTCATTGTAGAGACAACTTGTCCGAATACCCTCACCTCTGCAATCCCCATTACTCAACGAACCAGCCTCACCACGTTTAGAGTCGTTGCACGAATATTCACCGAGTGTGTCGAGTAGCAAGTCCGAAGTAGTACCCTCCGCTGCCGGGACAAGGGACTGGCTGTCAGTTGGAAAGGGTAAATCGTCGAAGCAGACACTATGGAAGGAGTGAGTCGTTCCTTGATGCTTGTGGAACTCCGCTGATTTGTGCTACCAGATACACCAGCCATGATGGAATGGGAACGGATATCAGACCAGCTGGCGCTGCTGAACAAGGTGAGCCTTCGTCTTTCTGCCTGCGAGACACTGCACGTCGCGTTGCGCACTGGCAGGCTCAGGGCTTGGACGTGATGAGCTTACGCTATTATCGAATAATAGACACTCGACGCCCTACCCTCCTATCTCCACCCCTTTCAACGGAGCCATACCACCTCCAAATGTGCTCAATAAGATCTCCCGCACCATTATTCGCACAAAGGACCCATTTGAATGACCACACCCTGTTTGCTCAACACGCGTGAAGCTCCTCAATCAGGCTCGGAGCTGCGGAATAAAACATTTTATTTGCTGTAATTGTATTTATAAGTGTAAAAATAGCTTCAACTAATATAATATAAATTGATATAACAATGGCTCTATTGTGTAATGCAACTAACTTAATAGTATATGATTCAATCAACTGATTGGATCAGTGATTCAATCATTTGATTCAATCACCCTCTATTAGAGGCAATTTTCTGAAAATATGGGCTTAAGTGATTGCAATACCACCAATTCCTATCTCTTTTTGACGAAGAAAAAGCACATCGCTTTCCTCCAAGTCGCCCATATGACCATGCAATTGATCTCAAACCCGACTTCATTCCTAAACAACATTCACCTTATCCACTCTCACTTCCGCAACAAGCTGCTCTCGATGCCTTCATCGATGAGAACCTCAAGAATGGATATATCAGACCTTCGAAGTCACCTATGGCATCCCCTCTCTTCTTTGTTGACAAGAAAGACGGTACCTTACGACCTGTTCAAGATTACCGTTACCTCAACAATGGAACCATCAAGAATGCGTACCCATTACCACTTGTCCAGGATCTATTAGACAAGTTACATGGATCTCACTACTTCATCGCCCTAGATATCCGATGGGGATACAATAATATCCGCATCAAGGATGGAGATCAATGGAAAGCCGCATTTACCACTCAACGAGGACTTTTCGAACCAACAGTTATGTTTTTCGGCCTATGCAACTCACCTGCCACCTTTCAACACTTTATGAATGATATTCTTGGCGAAGAAATCCTTCTAAATCATCTCTTGGTTTACATGGACGACATCCTCATACATGCCCCAACCTTACCGGAACTCATTTCTCGAGCACGACGTGCCTTCACTATCCTTGAAAAGAATGACCTCTACTTCAAGCCCACCAAATGCTTTTTCCATACGCAGAAACTACCCTATCTTGGACTCATTATTACACCTAATCACATCCAAACCGACCCAACAAAAATCGAAGGAATCACTAAATGGCCAACTCCGACTACTGTCAAAGATATCCGTTCATTCACTGGATTCACCAACTTCTACCGCCGTTTTATTCCACACTACGCCGAAATCACCAAACCCTTGGACAACCTCAAACGCAAAGATCAACCTTTCAAATGGACTGAAGTAGAAAAAAATCATTCGATGATCTCAAGGCCGCGTTCACTCAACATCCGTTACTTCTTATGCCCAATCCGCACAATCCCTTCTTCCTTGAAACTGATGCTTCCAAAGTTGCAACCGGAGCAGTCCTTCGTCAACATGATGACAACGGTGTTCTCAAGCCAATCGGTTATATTTCGCAATCACTAAACTCTGCTGAACGGAACTACGAGATCTACGATCGCGAACTATTGGCAATTATCCGTGCCCTCATCACTTGGAAACACTATCTCCTTGGATCCCCACACCCTGTTACACTTTGGTGTGATCATCGCAACCTTACCTACTGGCGAGAGGCCCGACGACTCTCACCCCGTCAAGCACGATGGCATCTGTTGCTATCACAATTCGACCTTCATATCACACATGTCCCCGGCAAACAAATGATTCAATCCGATCTTCTATCCCGCCGGGCGGACCATGTTAAACAGGGGGAGAATCTCAACGAATCATCGATTATGCTTCCGAAGGACCTATTCATTTCCACTCTTCAGGAACAGAAGGATCAAGAAAATTCTGAAGACGAAGAAGAAGAAGAAGACTACGAATCCGATGACAACCTCCCAGACACAGATAGCCTCACAAAATCCATCAAATAATCGATGAAAAAAGATGAATTCCTCACAAACACCATTGCCCAGCTAAAGAAGAAACTACCACCTGCCCGAACCGCCCTCAAAGACTGGTTTTTCGATGATGACGGCATCCTTTACTTCAAAAATCGCATCTATATCCCGGACAACCTCGAATTAAAGCGCACTATTCTCCGACTTCACCATGATATACCAGTTCGAGCGCACCCTGGCATATTCAACACCCTGGAACAGGTCCGAAGGACGTATTACTGGCCCAGGATGCAGAAGTTTGTATCCGATTATGTCCATGGATGCGCACTATGTCAACAAATGAAAGTCAATCACCATCCAACCGCTCCACCACTAATGCCTATCGCCGCCGACAAACACGCGTTTCCATTCTCCCACGTCAATATGGACTTCATCACCGACTTACCAATGTCACATGGCTATGACACACTTCTATTAGTCATTGATCACGATTGCTCCAAAGCCATTGTCCTCATTCCATGCGAAAAGACAGTAGACGCAATCGCAACGGCACAACTATACTTCGACAACGTATATCGACGATTTGGACTTCCGATACGCATTATATCCGACAGAGGACCCCAATTTGCTTCTAAAGCATTCCAAGAACTCTGCAAGATCATAGGAATCAAGTCATCTATGTCCACCGCTTACCACCCTCAAACCGATGGACAAGCCGAACGGACCAATCAAGAGATTGAAGTATATCTCCGGATCTATTGTACTGCGGAACCTGAGAACTGGTCTAGACACATTCCCAACATTGAATTCGCCCATAACAACCGTGCCCACGCTGTCACCAAGAGAACCCCTTTCTCGCTTCTCATGGGATACGACCCCATTCCACTACCCCTGAAATATCCGAAATCAAATGTCCCATCCGTATCACAACGACTTGCCAACCTCACAGTACATCGATCAGAGGCCTTAGCAGCTCATTCAGTCGCTGCTATGGTAATGAAAGAACGCACCTTCCGAAACTTCAAACCATTCAACAAAGGAGACAAAGTTTGGCTAGACTCAAAGAACCTTCGAATTCCCGGTCTATCGCAAAAATTCAAGGAAAAACGCGATGGTCCCTTCAAAATCAAGAAAGTCTTATCTCCACTCGTCTATGAATTGGATCTCTCACGGACTAAATGGAAGATACACCCAGTATTCCACGCTGCGCTTCTCGTGAGATACACTGAGACAGAAGCATATGGACCACCCCACAGTAATCCTCCACCTGATCTAATCGAAGGACAAGAACAATTCGAAGTAGAAGCCATCCGAGCCCACCATGGGAATGGCACCAGGCGACAATATCTTATAAAATGGAAAGGTTACCCCACTTCTGGAAACTCATGGGAACCCGAGTCACATCTTCGGAACGCACAGACCATCCTCAAAGCCTATAAAAAACTCCATCATCTCACTTGAATGCCCCCATCCAAAAAACTCGTTCACTTCTCATATCCCCACTCATCTAACATCATAAACGACGATACGCCCTCCCCATCGAACAAACAGCCACCCACACCTGAACCCCATACTGTCGCATTACCGCCTACCTCGATTCCAACTCGCCCCCATTACCTGGACGCTGTCCGACCTGTATATTCCGGAGCTTGGTCCAAAGACCACTACGACCCAGACTGGGAGTACAAGTACTTCAAACCCCCCACCGGACTCGGACTTCACATCCCAACAATCTCGGTATTTCTCATCCACACCTTCTTTAACAACCCTGATTACGCCCACCGACTCATTGACTATTTCAACAAATCTGCTCGTGTTCAACCCCCACTCACAATCACTCGACCCATTGTCCGACATCGTCATCACTTCAGCCACTTTGAACCTCGCCGCTCTGACCCTTATTGCACCTGCAGTTGTTGTCACTACGACTGTCCGACTCATTCCCTCTAAGTCATGCCACCCGCCCGTTCCCAACGCAACCCATCTCGTCACAACCCCTTATTTCGTTCATACACATCATCTCTCCAACCACCAGCCTTACGCCTCGATACCCACAACCCCTTGCAATCTCGCCGAATCCTTGAATTATTCTCAACTCGCACCTTCCACCAACGCCTAAGTCAATCAACATATGATGACACTCCTCTTCTTGCCAACTGGACCCAATGTTATGACATTGTTACCCGAAACCAAGAGATTCTCGAACCCTCCATTGCCATTATCGAAGGAGCTCTCCATCTCCTGCGACGGACTCAAGAGTCATTCCAAGACATGCGACGATTTGCCCTCACGGAACTCCTTGAAACAGCGCCTCAAGAGTTATTTGCCCCATTGGTCATCGACCTCACCACTGATGACGACATCATTGACCTCACTAAAGACCTTGCTGACCAAGTACCTCACCCACCCCTTCACTCCGTCGGCACTCAAGTCCCAGAACGCAAAGAACTCATCAATCGCCTGTCCGAACCCATTCGTCTACAATCGCCAATACAGTTACAAGAAGACCAAGAGTATCGTGTCAACACAGCCCCACCCTCACCCACATACAGCCCGCAAGTCGACAACAATCCTTTTACGTCTATGTCCTTGGACCCCAAGGAATGCGCACAACACTCTGCTGTCGACCACCACTACAACCTGGCCGCGTCCACCTGCGAATTTTATACATGTTCATACTGCGACATACGTGCACCTGGACACACCATCATTGGCTGCCCCAAGTATACGTGCCCCTCATGTGGACAACACGATGGTCATGACGATGAATGCGCATCCAATCGAATTGCTCAACAACGCGTAACGAAGAGAAACCCACCTGCAAGCAACTAAAGTACCTGTTGCTAACCCGGATACCCTATTGGCGTTAACTTCGCTTATATGGCATGTTTTTCCTTATTGTCTATTGGACTTAATTTGTCCCTATAACGGCCATTTTTCTTTACTGATTTCCACTACGTTTCAATTTAAGAACGGGGTAATGTTACGTTTTCTTACTATGTCAGCGGCCCCCATTACTCCGAACCCTTTGCCCTATTTGTTTCTATTCTTGTCTTGCTCAGTCATCCTCCGATGTAACCCTCAACCCTCAGCCAATCCCGATGTTACACATGTACCCTTTGCCCTAACCCTCTGCCCACCGCTCTCACACTATTATTAGTAGCCTATTGTCTACTTTCTTATTGTTCTCTTCTTACTCATCTTCCGATGTACCCTTGCTCCGCAGCTACAGTATATAAACCCCTGTACTTAGCATGATCGAACTCTAAGTTCGATCTCCTTTGTCAAACCCCCCGTCTCTAGTCTCTGCTATACATCTGTTTCTCTCTACTCTACATCGTAGGCCTTTGTCCATACAACACCTAGTGTCGAGCCCTAGCTCCGCTATCACTGAGCAACTTAACGTTGCGTTCCCCAACTATACGAGACCGTAAGTTGAGACGTAACAGGTCAGATGTCAGATAGGTACATTGAGGTGCTGAAATCCTATTTTGGAAGGTGTTTGCTTCGCGCAAACGCCGTCTTGCTTCGCTTCCGCAGCCTCTTCGCCTTTCGGGCGTGAGCTGTAGCCTCGCACGCGCAGCTTTCGAGACCTCGAGTCTTTCTCCTAGTCTCCTACCACCTCTGTACCTCTCTGAACGACGAGAAGCTCACGGACCAGCGAGCGCAAGTGCAGCTTTCGAGACTTTGAGTCTTACTCCACATCCGTACCTCTCTGAACGACGAGAAGCTCAAGGACAAGCGAGCGCAAGCGCAGCTTTTGAGGCCCTCCGCAACTCTTTGAACAACGAGAAACTGAAGGACGTCTTCGAGCCGGAGGACAAGGCCAAGCTAGAGGCTGTCGCTAACAAGACCATTTCATGGCTTCTTTCCCTGTTTTACTCCTACAACCTCCGCAACTCATTGAGCAACATGCGCTCGCGTGCGCAGCTTTCGGGACCTACTCCTACTCCCTTCGCAACTCCTTGAACGACGAGAAGCTACTGTTTCAATCCCAAGGACAATGCCAAGCTAGAGGATGCCGTCAACGAGACGCTCTCATGGCTCGACGCACTGATGACGCTCATCGTCGGGACCGGTATAGATTCGCCCTCAGCGCCATAGAGAGGCATCGAAATTCATGTTGATCCAGGGAAGTAGCGAGGGACGAACGACGACGGGCCAGCTTGCGCCATCATGACAGGAATAACCTCGTTAATCCTGCCGGACGCACTCTCCTTGTCGTTGTCGTCGTCTGCTTCATTGACGCCATGATCGCGCACGCGCACGGGAGGCTTTTTTTATTCTAAATTACACATGAAATGAGTCGAGTCAACGTGCCACTCGCGGCCTGCCGACCGCCGCCCACACTTGGAATTCATTTTTTTCCTTCCCGAGGCCGTGGCCGCACCCGCCGTCGCGCGGGTGCGCTTTTCCTGCCGTGCGCGCGCAACCCGTAGCGCGCACGGGAATCGTTTTTTTAACTATTTTAATAATGATGTCATTATTGTAATTAATTGTTGTAGTTAAATGCTTGGCCTGGACCGCATTCCAGGCTTTGCAATATGAATTTGATCTATTTTCAAATGAATTGAAGGTCCTGCCGTGTTGCCGGGCAAGGCCCTGACAAGGCTGTATCGGCACGCATGGGTAGAAAAGGCAGAGCGAGCTGCCGAAAGGCTGCCGAAGTTACCGCGATAACTATACAATCGGTTTGTGATAATTACCGTGATTCTATAAGATTATTAGCTGGTACTGGTGTAGTCACGGCCACGGACCGGACGCTGACGTCCACGGACATGCCATAGCCATCTGGAGAGACGGGATGGACATGCCTAGCAGTGCGGTCATAGCATGTATCTTTTGTAGTAGATAGGTGCGCATTGCGCAAGGACACTTAGCGTAGATTAACTATACAGTCTTTACAAAGTAGATAAATAGCTGTAGGCATCGTAAGGAGCACCCCACTTTTGACCTCTTGTGGAGTGCTTCCTTAGGTGCGATCTCTCTCTTTTCTCCTGTGTAGTTAGTTGCGCAATACTTACTTGTGGAGTGCTTCCTTAGGGATCCGCTTACTTGACGTTCAAAGCAGTGAAGAGTCCTAGCTGGCCTTGAGAATCCTGCGACGCGCCTGGATAGAATCCCACACATTTCCCCCGCCTGAATTCCCACGCTCGTTCCCGGTCGCGAATCCAGTTCCCCAAAAGCTGGTTCCCGTTGCGAAATCCAGTTCCCCAAAACTGTTTCCCGCTACATTTCCCGACAGTCGTAACATTTGCTATGTATTAATAATAGAATATGTTATGCTATTCTACACATGTTACCAGCTAGTATTTTTATATATAGCCATCTAGTTCATCTTAAATATACTTCTCCTAATATATTCTGATTTTAGTGCATTTTATTTGCTGCTGGTAGGCCCAGGGGAAGCCTGCATATATGCAGGGGCAAATGAATATAATTATCTATTTTATGATGATTTTTACCGCTTTTGGAAGGGCCCAGGAAGGCCCAGAGCACCCTGGTAGCCTAATATGGTCGCCCAGAAGCGTAGTTCCCACGCTAGAGCAAAGCGGCAGTGCCCAGGAATATTTTTCTGATTTTTTGGCTATTTTTGCGCTATTTTTAAAGGCCTGTAGGGCCTGCAAAGGCTAATTTGAATTTATTCCCACGACCCCCTAAAGCGGCAGCAGGAACCAAGTGACCTGGAACCTGCCAGACCTCAGGGTCCTGGAACCTGCCAGACCTCAGGGTCCTGGAACCTGCCAGACCTCAGGGTCCTGGACCCTGATGTGCCTCATATCTCAAAATAGATGGAAATTATGAAATTCTAAATTATTACAGCATACTGTCAATCAGCAGTGCCTGAGTACTATAATTAGCTCAAAAAAGCGGTGGGTATGCTCAATTATTAAATAGACATTTGTTGTATTATAGTATAACTATAGCTGTATACTACCCTCTATAGGAGGGAGCAAAGTGAGCTTCAGAGGTGAGCACCGCTTCAAGCTTACTTTTGAACTTCACTCACTGCTGATGATCACTCATGTCGTATTTGACTTGAGTAATTGTTTATATAGTGAACATCACTCTGTAGTACAGCCAGTGAGCATTGCTCACACTTGAAGCTTCATTTTAGCTGGCAGGACTGTGCGCCCAGGCTTCTCTCAGTGCGACAGATGTCAGGTGCTTGGTCATTCCAGCAGGGGCTGCAAGGCCCCCATCACATGTGCGTATTGCGCCAGTCCGCATGCCACTAAATATCACCGCTCGAAGTGCCCAACCTGCGCTCAGGAAGCTGTTCCAGCTGGCACCCCATGCTCCCACCCCTGTCTCTGCGCTAACTGTCAGAGCCCTCATAGATCCACATCTGTGAAGTGCCCTCAGAGGCGTAAGTATGGCCCCTCACCAAATGATGATGAGTCTGATTCAGACTCTGATTTGTCTGACGACACTATGGAGCAAGGAGAACGACTGACACAATCCGTGTCCTTCAGTGGAATGCTGCCCACTCATTAGCAGCAATTCATTCTCTTTTTCCTCTCCTTGCTGATAACCCCCGCCCCCCACACCTATTGCTTATCCAGGAACCGCCCTGGTACAAAATTGGTACCCAACCCTCACTGACTAACCCAGATGGAGATGACGTCTTCAATGTCCCCTCTATTCCAGGTTATGTCCCCTGCCTCCCACCGGCCACCTGTCCGCGAGTGGTTACTTACGTTTCACGGTCCCTTCCAACACACTCATGGTCTATCGTTGGTGCAGCGTCACATGGCACTGATGTCCTGACTATTGAGGTTCGCTCTACCCACACTGTCCGCCTCTGCAATTACTACGGCCAGCAGGCGCCAGAGAGGGTAGCCCCAACCCCCACTTACCCAGGTGAGTCGTTTCTCTTTAGTCTCACCCCGGCAATAGCCACTTCCCTAACAATCGCTGGCGACTTCAATCGCCGGCATCGTTCCTGGTCAGAGTTGCCATGTTCCAATGCCGAGTCAAACAGGGGGCAACCCTTGGATGACTTCTTCCGAGAGCATGGACATGAGCCTGCCCATCACCCAGATGTGGACACTCGTCCAGGTTTTTTTTTTTTTTTTTTTTTTGGCTTTATTATTCCTGCAGCATAGCTAAGTACATGACCTATCTACAACGGAGGCGCCCGTCATCGAGGTAAACTACGAAACTGGGCGGGAGGTGCCCGCCACCGAAGGTGGCGGCTAAGTGGGCGCACCGCCTATTAAAGAAGGGAAGGGAAGAGGAGAGATTGGTTTACATATCACCACGCCCATGTCAAGGCGCAGGTGAACCTACATTACAAGCAAAGACGAAGTTTAGAAAAGAGGGCGCGTCCGGGCACAGTACCTGGGCGTTAACCTGGGTAAAGCACCGTTCTGTCTGGGATCGCTGGTGCCTCATACATAAGAAAGAAAGTAAGTTGCATCAGAGATCAAGAGGAGGGTCTGAAACGTGACCGTTAAAATCATAAAGATCCGGGTCCGTGTCCTGAGTGCGTGGTCCAAGGGCACGCCTTACGTACACACGAAGGGTCGTCAGGTCCATGTCCTGGTCGGTTGGGAGGCCATCTAGCTCCATCATCGCAAATGCATGGCGGATAGCAGCTGAGGTGCGCTGAGTGGGTCGGTCAAGATGCCTAGTGAACTTGAGCCACTTGCGAATCACGTCGATGAGGGGTTCATCTGCCCACTCTGTGTGGTGGGCTGGGAGTGGGGTGCCTTTTTAGGCCAGACCTTTCCAATCCAAGGGCGGAATGTCTTGCAGCCACCAAGTATGTGGGCGGCGGTCTGGGCAGGCCAAGGGGGATGATTGTGCCAACGACAGTAGATGATCAGGCCGTTTCTGCGCCTATATTCTGGGCTCATGCGCATCCAGTACGCCCCGAAGGAGCCAGCGCAGCAGAGAACTTGAGCAACTGCTGAAATCTCAGCGCGGGGGTAGGTGTCCGACATCTCCATGAGTGCGCGCGGACGTCGTTTTGGTGGGCCTGTGATTGCCAAGTATTTGTCGGCATTTGAGGCAGTGGCATGGGCGAGATGAGTTTCCCATTGCTTCTGGGCATTGAGGGTGTTCTGCTCGCGGAGGGCGGATATCGAAGGAAGGGATGATGAGGGTGGCAGTTCTGTGGCTTTCTTTGCCTCTTCATCAGCCCATTCGTTTCCTGGGACGCCTGAGTGACCCGGGCACCAGTGAAACTCGATTTTGAGGTTGGGATGAATGTCCAGCAGGTTGGTGATACCTGCTTTCCAAGCGAGTAGTAAGTGGGCGCCAGGTGCTGATGGCCAGTCGCGGACAAGGCGAAGGGCGGTTAGCGAATCTGACAGGAAGACAATGGACTCCACTTCCAGGAGGTGGCGGCCGAAGTGAGAGGCAGCCCAAGCTGGAGCAGACGCAAGGGAGAAGATCTCAGCGTCAGTGGCAGTGGCGATTTTGGGGGAAGCGCAGTGTCTGAAACCCAGGCGATGTTGACCGCGCATAGCGACAATTGCTGAGCCAGACTTGTGCTCGAGTCTGGAGCCGTCTGTGAAGATCTGGACGGAGGATGTGGTGCACAGAGAGTTGGCAGATGAGACAAACGCCTGGCGAGTGTCAGTGTCAACGGGACCGGCAGGGATGGCAAATTTGAGGCGTCCTCCAGCAAAGGCAAGTGGATCCTCCCAGGGAGAGTGTGTGTACGCAGGGACCTGTTGGGCAATCGGGACACGGTCGGCAAGCGAAGAAGAGTACAGGCGGGGTTTTTGTGCTGCAGGAATAGCACGTCTACCTACGGAATGGGGAGTGCGCCAAAGGCGAAGAGCATGATTAGTTTTAAGATAGTTAAAATAAAACTGAAACGGAGGCATAGAGCAAAGATAATTGGTGCTTAGCGGTGAAGCGCCTTGGTAAACACCAAGGATCCACCTGCAACACTGCTGCCAGCCTTCTGATTGAATGAAATATAGCCTTACTGTAAAACCTTTTTTGCATTTCCCTCAGCAAATGCTGGTTGATGAAGGGCAGGCTGGGGCAGCATTGCTGCACTCTGATGAAGGGGATGCATACCTAGGAAATACTAGGCCTGCAATACCTATTGGGAATATACTACAGAATAATAGATAATGCTATTGCATACCCACCGCTTTTTTGGGTTAATTATAGCATTCAGGCACTGTTGATTGAAAGCATGCTGTAATAAATCAGAATTTCATAATTTCCATCTATTTTGAGATATGAGGCACATCAGGGTCCAGACCCTGAGGTCTGGCAGGTTCCAGGTCACTTGGTGCCGCTTTAGAGGAGGCCGTGGGAATAAACTCAAATTAACCTTTGCAGATGCTACAGGCCTTCTCAAATAGCACGAAAATAACCAAAAAATCAGAAAATATTCCTGGACACTGCCGCTTCGCCCTAGCGTGGGAACTACGCTTCTGGACGACCATATTAGGGTACCAGGGTGTTCTGGGCCCCACTGGGCCCTTCCCAAAGTGGTAATAATCATCATAAAATAGATAATTATATTCATTTGCACCTGCATATATGCAGGCATCCCCTGAGCTTACCAGCAGCAGATAAAATATGCTAAAATCGAATTATATTAGTAGAAGCATACTTAAGATGAATTGGATAGCTATATATGGTAATACTAGCTGGGAACATGTGTAGAACATCAAAACATGCTCTATTTTTATTGCAGAACAGATGAGGCCCATTACACCACATTGGGGTACCTCCGGAATGCAAATCTTGATGGGAGTCCAATGGTACGTACTAGAAGAGCTGAAACGGGCTTTTGCGGCGCCAAAATATTCATTTTCCGTATTGTTGCATATTATTCTTTCATTTAAATGTTATTTACGTTACAACACTTCCACGGCACGTAATGGCATGCATAGATAGCCGAAACGATAGCAAATGAAGAGGAGAACAATAATATGAGCTTAGAATAGGTACGTGTGCGCTATATGGACCTGTAGCACACTAACTCTTTTCAGCATGTATGCAAATATTGTTCCTCTCTCATATACATATACACAAAATGTGTGCGTGTGCTAGTAGCTTCAAATAACAATTTATATATGCCTCTCACGTTATACAAAGTTTCACAGCGATCAGAGCTCATTTGAAATTGATATAAGGCATGCAATTCTCAAAAGTAATAGCTAATTTTAATTTATCCAAAGGGTTACTGTTACGACCTGGGGGGAACCTGGGGGCCGGGGCGCGTTAGCGGCTTCCGGGGCAAGGCCTGGGAGAGCGCGCGGCAGCGGAGAAGGCGAAGGGGAACCGTTAAGGACGCTACAACGCCAACGGAGTCGCGCGGGGAGCGGGGCTACGGGGGCGAGACGCAAGGGGGCTCAAGGCGAGGACGGGACGGAGTCCGAGTCGAGGCGGGGAAGGCAGAGTCGAGGCGCGGGGAGACAGAGTCGAGACGCGGGGAAATGCCAAGCGGGATTCTGGCGGGAATCTGGATTCGCGCGGGAATCTGGATTCGTGCGGGAATCTGGATTCGTGCAGGGATTGCAGAGCGGGAATCGTTCGGGACTTTGGCGGGAATCGCAGAGCGGGATTCTGGCGGGAATCTCAGAGCGGGATTCTGGGCAGGACTCAGAGCGGGATTCGCAGAGCGGGATCCGGGACAAGACAGAGACAAGAGAGCCAGAGAGCAGGCGTGCTCAGGACGGGAGCAGAGAGCTCAGGATAACCGGGATCTCAAGGCAACACTTCTGTATCAGGAGGAGGTTCCCTAAGGAAGCACTCGACAAGTCAGCATTGTAAAACTACACTAGAGACAAGACAGAAACACACCTAAGGAAGCACTCGACAAGAGGACAAAAGTGAGTGCTCCTTACGGTGGCGACAGGTATTTATCTACTGGGCAGAATCTACAGGGAACGGGCATGCACAAACGCGCAACTAATAGTTACACAATCTTGCAGGCGAAGGCCGCGCATACAGTGACGTGAATCCGGGATTCGGGATTCGGTGCGGGACATCTGGGCAAGATCTAAGGGAACGAGCGTGAAGCATGGTCAAGTGAAACAAAGAGAACTAAAGGAATGTAATTGTGCGCGAGGTATCAAGCTGGCGCACAGGCAGCGGGGTAACGAGCGTGGGGGGCGGATGTAATGCATACATCGTCTCGGGATAAGTTGCAGGCAACTTCTGGCGTGGATCAGGGTCGCGGGAGATCGACAGGGACCAACTTCGAAGAAGCCGGTGCTTCGATGTCGTAACGAAGCCTAATCGCGAGGCGCGCGCGGGGCAGGGCGACTAAGGACGAGGTTCGAGTCCTCGCGGACAATGAGATCAATCCCGCACACGGGGTGGCGGGAATCTGGTCTACGGGCCGGGACAGGACGCTACTAACAAGACTAGTTGGCTGGCACGTGCGTGGCCAGGCCAATCACCTGGGGCTATCTCAAGACGAGGTTAGCATCGAGGAGCGGGGAAGCTAAGGGGTTTCCCTTGGACGACAGGAAACTCGCGCGATTCGCGACGGGATCATGCAGGGAATCTGGTTTGGGTTTCGACCGGGTTTCGAGTTCGGGTTTCGACTGGGAATCGAGTTCGGGTTTCGACCGGGAATCGTAGCGGGAATCTTTCGAGAATCAGAGCGGGAACTTAGCTGGGGTTGCGATGGGAGTCGCGGCGGGATAGAAGGCGGGAATCCTGCGGGGGATTTGCGCAGGGATTCGAGACGGGACGCGAGGCGGGAAACGAGCGGGTTTTCAACTGGGATCGTGCGGGGGAAAGGAGCGGGATTCCAATCTGGACGAGTGGGGGAGTCTTGACAGGACTCCAACCGGGAACGAGCGTGGGTTGCGGGATTGTCAGAGAGGACGCTTGACAGCGTTCGCGGCGAGGCGGGATTCTTGGCGGGGCAGGCTGTGGACGAACAAGGGCAGGTCGAGAGGCACAGGATGTCGAAGGGGTTAGCTAGGGCACCGTGGCAGGACGAGCGCAGGGCAGGGTTCGTGACCGGGCAGGATTGCGGGACAGCAATCCTTGACCGCTGTCGTGTTGGCTTACTCAAGGCCAGACAGAGGTCGGCTTTGGACGCAGTGGATCAATCTCCTAACTGCACTTCATGACTGTGGACGCGAGGCCGGGATCTGGTATCCGGGCATAGTCGAGAACCTACGAGGTCTGGGATAGCTATGGCTATGGCTATGGCTGTGGCAGGCTATGGCTATGGCTGTGGCTATGGTGAGTGACTTCGGGACTATGGCGAGGTACGGGGTTCGCTGTAGCGGGGAACAGAGCATGACGGGAGCGGGGAGCGAGCGGGGGATCATCCTAGAGTCGGGGGAACGACGAGGCGGGCTAGGGATGGATCGAGACACAGGGACGAGGCGGGGGACTGACGAGGAGACGTGGGCGCGGACAAGCAGGGGCGAGGAGGTCGTAGCGGGGCGGAACTCTTAGCAGGAGAATGCATGGCGAAGCAGAGGTTCTTCTGGGATCAGAGAGCGGGGGATCCTTTCGGGATCTAGCCAAGGTCACGATTTCGGGTTTCAGTATACCGGGTTCTGTTCGGGATTGCCTTAGACATGTTGGGGTCCTGGGGGATCCCGACATTACCCCCCTCCAAAGGTGCTACTCCGGAGCACCAAAGGATTAGAGTAGTCTTTAGCTTTCCGTACTAATTATCCAATACTTAATAACCATAATCATAACCAAGGCGCAGAGTCTTTCGGGATTTCCGTCGAGAAACCATTATTACCAACGCGGGACTAAACATAATCCGAAAAAAAAATTCGCGGGGGAATCTACCGGGTTTTGACCAAAATTCGCGCCAAAGGGCGGCTTTGCTTTCGTCGAGGCGTGCCTTTCCCACCAAGCTGGGGAGAGGCAGTCAGTTTGCCTAGGCGGTCGGGTTTCGCAAGGACCAGGGGCGGGGACGAAGCGGGGGTCGAGGACAGGACTTCAGGCAGGGCGGCCTCAGGGGGCCCTTCCGGGATCGACTGGGACTGGGCTGGACGGGATTTTCGATGCAGGAAATCTACCAAAGTTCGGGACGCGTTTGCTTGTGCTTCTGCAGCACCAAGCAGTCGTTCGGGAACAACAGGGTCGAGCGGGGTCGGGATCGAAGCGGGAACTGGTTCAGGGACCGGGGAAACAGGTGCGGGAACTGGAGGCACTGCGGGAGAAGCTGGGGTCGAAGCGTCTGGAGCGGGGGACGTGACAGTCGGGACCGGGGCTGCAGTAGACATTGACGGGATCGTTTGCAGGTCAGAGATGCATACTTGTATCAGACCCTGTAAGAGGCTTTCAACTTCGTGACGCAGGAACTGGCTGAACGCGGGATCCGAGTCTTGGACTATCTGGGTGCAGTAGGGCACCATTCGGGTCAGGACTTGTGCAACGCGGCTCAACATGGCGGGAGACGGTTCGGAGGCAGCGGGGGCGCGGGTTTCCGGGGCAGAATCCGAGGACGTAGCTTGGACACCTATCGTCGCAAACTGGCGTTTCGGGCTAGACTTCCGGGGTGCAACCTTTGCGGGAGGAGCGGTTTTTTTCACTGGAGGCCTTTCAGCGCAATCGCGAATCAAGTGGCCCTTTGTTCCGCAGTAGAAGCAGAGCCCAAGTTTTCGCCTTTCATGCCTATCAGCATCAGAAAGGGTGCGCTTGGTCGAGGACGGGATTCGGGGAACCGTAGGACGGGGCATCGTGGCACGGGGCGGGGCAGTCGGACATGCGGGAACCAAATGTTCGTTAGAACCGCAGTAGAAACAGAGGCGCAGTTTACGGCGCAGTTCACGAGTTTCTGGGGACGATGTCTGGGACGCAGGGCGAGAGCGGGGGCGAGGTGCTACCGAGGCTGGGGAAGTTGACCGGGACGTGGCTGGCGAGGCAGGGACAGAGACAAGCCGGGGGAGCTGGACAGCAGGTGACTGTGGCCGGGAATTGCTCGAGGAAGACGAGCGCGTAGAGCGGGAGTCTGACGCGGACATAGCGACGCGGGGATTTTGTCGAAGTCCGAAAAAAAAAGAGTCGGGTAAAGAACGTAGATTGTTGCCAATCCTGGTTACAGTAAGCTTTAGACTTTTGTCCTAATGTTACGACCTGGGGGGAACCTGGGGGCCGGGGCGCGTTAGCGGCTTCCGGGGCAAGGCCTGGGAGAGCGCGCGGCAGCGGAGAAGGCGAAGGGGAACCGTTAAGGACGCTACAACGCCAACGGAGTCGCGCGGGGAGCGGGGCTACGGGGGCGAGACGCAAGGGGGCTCAAGGCGAGGACGGGACGGAGTCCGAGTCGAGGCGGGGAAGGCAGAGTCGAGGCGCGGGGAGACAGAGTCGAGACGCGGGGAAATGCCAAGCGGGATTCTGGCGGGAATCTGGATTCGCGCGGGAATCTGGATTCGTGCGGGAATCTGGATTCGTGCAGGGATTGCAGAGCGGGAATCGTTCGGGACTTTGGCGGGAATCGCAGAGCGGGATTCTGGCGGGAATCTCAGAGCGGGATTCTGGGCAGGACTCAGAGCGGGATTCGCAGAGCGGGATCCGGGACAAGACAGAGACAAGAGAGCCAGAGAGCAGGCGTGCTCAGGACGGGAGCAGAGAGCTCAGGATAACCGGGATCTCAAGGCAACACTTCTGTATCAGGAGGAGGTTCCCTAAGGAAGCACTCGACAAGTCAGCATTGTAAAACTACACTAGAGACAAGACAGAAACACACCTAAGGAAGCACTCGACAAGAGGACAAAAGTGAGTGCTCCTTACGGTGGCGACAGGTATTTATCTACTGGGCAGAATCTACAGGGAACGGGCATGCACAAACGCGCAACTAACTAGTTACACAATCTTGCAGGCGAAGGCCGCGCATACAGTGACGTGAATCCGGGATTCGGGATTCGGTGCGGGACATCTGGGCAAGATCTAAGGGAACGAGCGTGAAGCATGGTCAAGTGAAACAAAGAGAACTAAAGGAATGTAATTGTGCGCGAGGTATCAAGCTGGCGCACAGGCAGCGGGGTAACGAGCGTGGGGGGCGGATGTAATGCATACATCGTCTCGGGATAAGTTGCAGGCAACTTCTGGCGTGGATCAGGGTCGCGGGAGATCGACAGGGACCAACTTCGAAGAAGCCGGTGCTTCGATGTCGTAACGAAGCCTAATCGCGAGGCGCGCGCGGGGCAGGGCGACTAAGGACGAGGTTCGAGTCCTCGCGGACAATGAGATCAATCCCGCACACGGGGTGGCGGGAATCTGGTCTACGGGCCGGGACAGGACGCTACTAACAAGACTAGTTGGCTGGCACGTGCGTGGCCAGGCCAATCACCTGGGGCTATCTCAAGACGAGGTTAGCATCGAGGAGCGGGGAAGCTAAGGGGTTTCCCTTGGACGACAGGAAACTCGCGCGATTCGCGACGGGATCATGCAGGGAATCTGGTTTGGGTTTCGACCGGGTTTCGAGTTCGGGTTTCGACTGGGAATCGAGTTCGGGTTTCGACCGGGAATCGTAGCGGGAATCTTTCGAGAATCAGAGCGGGAACTTAGCTGGGGTTGCGATGGGAGTCGCGGCGGGATAGAAGGCGGGAATCCTGCGGGGGATTTGCGCAGGGATTCGAGACGGGACGCGAGGCGGGAAACGAGCGGGTTTTCGACTGGGATCGTGCGGGGGAAAGGAGCGGGATTCCAATCTGGACGAGTGGGGGAGTCTTGACAGGACTCCAACCGGGAACGAGCGTGGGTTGCGGGATTGTCAGAGAGGACGCTTGACAGCGTTCGCGGCGAGGCGGGATTCTTGGCGGGGCAGGCTGTGGACGAACAAGGGCAGGTCGAGAGGCACAGGATGTCGAAGGGGTTAGCTAGGGCACCGTGGCAGGACGAGCGCAGGGCAGGGTTCGTGACCGGGCAGGATTGCGGGACAGCAATCCTTGACCGCTGTCGTGTTGGCTTACTCAAGGCCAGACAGAGGTCGGCTTTGGACGCAGTGGATCAATCTCCTAACTGCACTTCATGACTGTGGACGCGAGGCCGGGATCTGGTATCCGGGCATAGTCGAGAACCTACGAGGTCTGGGATAGCTATGGCTATGGCTATGGCTGTGGCAGGCTATGGCTATGGCTGTGGCTATGGTGAGTGACTTCGGGACTATGGCGAGGTACGGGGTTCGCTGTAGCGGGGAACAGAGCATGACGGGAGCGGGGAGCGAGCGGGGGATCATCCTAGAGTCGGGGGAACGACGAGGCGGGCTAGGGATGGATCGAGACACAGGGACGAGGCGGGGGACTGACAAGGAGACGTGGGCGCGGACAAGCAGGGGCGAGGAGGTCGTAGCGGGGCGGAACTCTTAGCAGGAGAATGCATGGCGAAGCAGAGGTTCTTCTGGGATCAGAGAGCGGGGGATCCTTTCGGGATCTAGCCAAGGTCACGATTTCGGGTTTCAGTATACCGGGTTCTGTTCGGGATTGCCTTAGACATGTTGGGGTCCTGGGGGATCCCGACAGTTACGGGTCAGGCACATAGTGCAAAACACTCACAATACGTATCCTAAACATAATACAAATGTATGTTTTGGGTACAGATGAAATCTGTAAGTTATAGGAGGAAGGAGAATGACTGACACAATCCGTGTCCTTCAGTGGAATACTGCCCACTCATTAGCAGCAATTCATTCTCTTTTTCCTCTTCTTGCTAACAATCCCCGTCCCCCACACCTATTGCTTATCCAGGAACCGCCCTGGTACAAGATCGGTACCCAACCCTCATTGACTAACCCAGATGGAGATGACGTCTTCAATGTCCCTTCTATTCCAGGTTACGTCCCCTGCCTCCCACCGGCCACCCGTCCGCGAGTGGTTACTTACGTTTCACGGTCCCTCCCAACACATTCATGGTCTATCGTCGGTGCAGCGTCACATGGCACTGATGTCCTGACTATTGAGGTTCGCTCTACCCATACTGTCCGCCTCTGCAACTACTACGGTCAGCAGGCTCCAGAACGCACCGCCCCAACCCCCACTTACCCAGGTGAGTCGTTTCTCTTCAATCTCACCCTGGCAATAGCCGCTTCCCTAACGATTGCTGGCGACTTCAATCGCCGGCATCGTTCCTGGTCAGAGTTGCCATGTTCCAATGCCGAGTCAAACAGGGGGCAACCCTTGGATGACTTCTTCCAAGAGCATGGACATGAGCCTGCCCATCACCCAGATGTGGACACTTGTCCGGGTAAAGATGGGCCGCGTTATCCGATCGATATGGTCTGGACTGCGCCCAATATCCCACCAGAGCAGGTGATGGATACATTCACCAGCTCCCACTCCGCTCTCTCAGACCACACCCTACTCACATGGGAGGTGCCAGTTGGACCATTCGTCCACCTTCCACGGCCCCCCAGACTGTCTAATGATGACAGAGAGGCATGGTGTGCTACTGCCTTTCCCTTGCTGCATGAGGCATTCGCGCTTCCTGCGTCAGACAAGGTTGAACTAGATGCCAAAGCCAAAGCCATCCAATCTGCAATGGTGGCGGCGATGGAATCAATGACTAAACCCAGAAAGCGCTCCAAGACAGAGGTCCCATGGTGGTCCCCTGAGTGCTCATCCTCACTTGCGGCAATTAAGGACGCCCCTACCGCCCGTTTGCGCGCCGCTGCTAAACGCGCCTTCAAAGCCACCACCAGAGCAGCGCGTCGCGTGTTCTATGCAGAGCAGGTCAAAGACGCCAATTCCACCAACATCTGGAGCTGGGCCAAGCGTGGCCTCGGCATCCGCCCTACTCCTGTGCCTTCGCTGAGGAAACCAGATGGCACCTTCACAACTACTGAGCAGGAGAAAGCTGAGTTGTTCCATTCCACCTACTTTCCTCCTCCCCCACCACTTCCAGCAGCGGGCTTACGCCTGCTGCCCCCACCTTCTGCAGCGGCGCCTCCCATACTCATGAAAGAGCTTATGGACACCCTGGCCGGCACTTCCAACTTGTCTGCTCCTGGCCCCTCGGGCGTCGGATACCGTCCCCTCAAATGGGTGATTGGATCCTTCGCTAAGGAGGTGCTATCTTTGTTCAACGACTGTCTGCGTTTGGGCCACCACCCAGCGTGCTGGCGGATAACAAAGGTAGTAATGCTCAGGAAGCCAAACAAGAAGGACCAATTCTCTCCTCGGTCTTACAGACCGATTACTCTTGAGGAGACCCTAGGGAAACTCCTTGAGAAGATTCTTGCTAACCGTCTCCAGTTTCTGGCTAACACCCAGAACTGGCTTCCCCCAAACCAGTATGGCGGTCATCAAGGGCACTCTGTCTATGACACTGCCCAACGCCTTTTACAGATTGTGGAGAAAGCCCAGTCGGAAGACAAAGTGTGTTCTGTCCTAGCGGTGGACATACAAGGCTTCTTTGACTCGGTCCATCCACAACACCTCCACCACCGGCTCTTGGAGTTAGGTTGTTCGCCAGACATGGCGGACTGGTGCCTTTCTTTCATGACTGGGCGGGAGGCTGCTATCTCTTTTGATGGCACCACACTCCCTAGCGTCCGCAAACCGGACTTTGGGACGCCTCAGGGCTCCCCTGTCTCACCCATTCTCTCCACTCTTTTTGCAGCTATTGCGATTCAGCGGTTCCACCACCCTGACTGCGAGCTCCTAGCATATGTCGACGACCACATGATTGCCATCACTGGCTCATCAGTCACCACCAACTGCAGGAACTTAGTAGGCGCTTACCACCACCTCAACTTGCTCTTCAACGACATCAATCTCAACATCGAGACCGCGAAGACCGAGCTCCTCCACTTCCAAACCCCTGGGTGTCACCAAAGATATCGCGGCTGGGACTCCCGGGGCATCCAACTCGACGAGGACACTCTCATCAAGCCCTCCATCCCACTTCGGTGGTTGGTGTTGAAGTGACTTATTCCTCTCTATTATCTCTTCTTATTGTTCTTTACATTTATTCATTACTTCATTCACGGACTCTTAGTACACTAGTGTGGGAACATTTAACCCCCTAAGAAAGTAACATATATACTGCAGTGATACGTCCCTGTGCACCTTTAGCACTTACACTATCACTGCAGGTATGTAATTATTGTATGTTAGATCTAGAATTTAGCACTTACACTATCACTGCAGACTCTGTCTGAGAAGTGTGCCGTTCATAGGTTATGAGCCTTGGGCAGTAGCCCAAGTGAAAACTTCAACAACACCCCTTCTCAACCTCCTCAGCAATCCTCCCATCGCTTTCGGACGCTTTTCCGATACATCCACTGATCGGATTTCGCTCTAACTTGGAGGATATATTGTTGGAACTGGAAGGATTGGTTATACGAAGTTTCAGGGCTATTGGTGTAGTCCTTGCCGTTCTACATCACTTTTAGTGCTCACCATATTGGCATTGAGTCTCCCCCTCATTCCTCAACATCCGTCGATTCGTTCGCGCTCTCCTTGCGCACACACGTTGTTCTACACTAGGACACACACCTCACGAAGTTTCGAACGTGTTGGAGAAGATTTGGGGCTTCTAGACTGTTATCACAGTCAGACCTCACCCTCATTATCCATTTTCGCCCCTCTTCGACGATTGCTGAACAACCACTGGGCCGATTTCTGCGCGCAGACCACCATTCTCTTCTGCTCGACGCACCCTTTCCATACGTGCAACAATCGCGCCGATCCGTTGAGTTTTGAGCTCACAGCGGCCTTGTTGGTTCGA
The DNA here is from genome assembly GCA_910574455.1 of Trichaptum fuscoviolaceum. Taxonomy (NCBI): domain Eukaryota; kingdom Fungi; phylum Basidiomycota; class Agaricomycetes; order Hymenochaetales; family Trichaptaceae; genus Trichaptum; species Trichaptum fuscoviolaceum. Next base: position 1,726,507 of record CAJSYZ010000012.1, on the reverse strand, counting down.
CATCTCCACCACTACACTTTCCCCTTGTGGCCGAAAACATCGCCCATAACTCGGGCTTGATTCAAGCCTTCACAAAACCGAGACCACCCTCATCTTCGTCTTCTCGAGGGCTTTCCTATCGCCCAACTCTCGCTCGATTCGGCAGAAAACTCATCAATCGCCGGCACTATCTTCGGGACAGCTAGGGTAGCAGTAACAGTTGATAGCTCGCCGCCTGCACACCCCATTTGGGCTGCACTTTCATCTGCTACTTGCTCACTCTGGTGATTCCTGGGGCTTGCCCATATCCCCACATCCACGGAGGCGATTCGCTCGCGCATAGCACCATTGTGCTCAGCGCTTTGAGCCTATACAGGACGTGCATAGCGCGTTCCTTGTTTCCCATCGCACGCGACAGTGTGTCACATCTTGCGATCAGTGCAAGCACTGGTGTGGTATTGTTTCTGCATTTCAAGGGTTGTTTCCCTGCCTGCTTCACATTCCTACGACTGCAAAAGCTCGCCCCCCGGCCTTTGTTCGCCGGTTGTGACTTGTTCACTTAAGCTTAGAGCCTCTTTGCGTCAGCGGTGCCTGCGGGGTCTTTCATTAGACCGACAGACCAGCACTGTCTAGCGGACACTGTGACTGCATTACTCCTTTACACAAAGAAGCACCTGTCCAGGGCGGCCCCCATACCGTACCCTGTCATATCTCATGCACGTGAACTCACCCCAGGGGATCTGTGCAAGTGAGCCTTCGTCCACGTGAAGGCTCATTGAGTTTGACGGCTCTCACTGTGTGTGGATAGTAGTGCAGCGGCATTGCACATCCATCGCCTTGATACTGCCTCCAATACACAGCCATCTTCTATCTGCACTGCGCAGACAGACCACTGCTCCGTCCTCGACCCTATCCTGTTCTTTTGCTCCATCCACTGCACGCTCACACAATGACTATGCACAACAACTCTAAGTCAGCCTTGCGCCGCCGTAAGCTCAAGTGCACCTTCTGCACCTGCCTTGGTCACCATTACACCAAGTGCTACAAGCGCCAAGATGCCCTTGCAGAAATCATTGCTCATGATAGCCTTGCTGCTGTTGGTAGCAAAGACAAGGATATGGGAACCGCTGCTGCTAAAGCAAAGGATCCCGAGATCTCATTCTCGGAAGGCATAAATCACATGCAGGATACAACTGCCTTTGACTCTGCTCTCTCCATGACTGCGTCCACCAAGTGGATCGTTGACACAGGCGCCACCAGCCACATGACACCCCATCGAGACTGGTTTACTGAATATCAGCCATACCGCACGTCAATCCGCCTTGCTGACAACCATATTGTCTACTCTGCAGGCATTGGCACAGTTACATTTCAGCCCATCATTGATGGCAAACCAACACGGGAGTTAGCATTCTCTCGGGTGCTTCATGTGCCTGACCTACAGAACAATCTACTGTCGGCCCTGTTCCTCTCTCGCTCCAAGCAATTCACCATCATCATCAACGACCACTCCATACTCTTCCAGCGCAACAAACAGACACTCTTCACCGCAACGGTCAATCACAATCACACTGCCACTCTCAATGGCCATGTTATTATACTGTCTTCTGCGCTTGCGACCTTTACTCAGTCTTACCCCATTGACTGGACCCTGTGGCACCGGCGCCTTGCACATCTAAACCATGCAGATGTGCAGCGCCTATACAATGAGCACCTTGTGAGAGGCATGGTTGTCAAATCAAAGGCATTACCAGATGCAATATGCGAACCCTGTCTTGCAGGCAAACTTCACCGGGCCAAAGTGCCTAAGAAAGCCAACACTCGGGCCACTGCGGTTTTGCAGTTAGTGCACTCTGACGTGCACGGCCCCCTCCGCACTCAGTCAAGACATGGGTATAAATACTGGATCACCTTTATTGATGATTACAGTCGCGCCTGGGTTGTACTTCCACTGAAGAAGAAGAGTGAAGCATTTGGCGCATTTCAGAAGTTTATGGCATATGCAGAGAACCAGACTGGCGTCCGCATAAAAGCCATACGCGATGACAAAGGAGGCGAATACATGCCTAAAGCATGGGATGAACTATGTCTTAAGAATGGCATCCAGCAACAACACACTGTGCGCAACAAGCCTCACCAGAACGGTGTTGCTGAGCGCGCTAACCGCACCATCTCTGAGGGCATCACTACCATGCTCAATGAGGCGCGTCTTCCTCCTACATTCTGGTGGGATGCAGTGTCCGCCTTTGTCCATACACGGAACCGTTCTCCCACATCTGCTAATGTCAACTTCGCCACTCCGCTCTCTCTCTGGCAAAAATCTAAGCCAGATGTCACTCATCTTCGCGTCTTTGGATGTACTGCATATGTGAATCTGCAGAAGGACCAGCGCAAGCAACTGGAACCGCACTACAGCAAGTGCATCTTTATTGGCTACCCTGCTGAGTACAAAGGCTGGCTATTCTGGAATCCTGTCACTCAGAAGGAAATCATCAGCAACTCTGCTGTCTTTGATGAAAGTAAATTCCCTGGCAACTCAAAAACGCCAGTTGATCTGAGGCTTGAAGCAGACAACCTAGATCAGGGGGGGCTACAACACTTCATCGTTAATGACTCCGATGATGAGTCCGATGATCTACCTCCTCCGCGTCAGCCGCCTCCAGACAATGACAGTGATGACGATGACATACCACCACGTCCACCAACTCCAGAAACTTGTCAACCAACTCCAGACATACCAGAGCCGCCTCCTGCTGCACCTGATCCGCCTGCACATAAACCGCCATCTCCTCCACCTGCACCTCGCATCAAGCTGTCAGGCTTGGACCCGATGCATGCCTTGTGGTGTCTTGTCTATCGTAAACAAATGAGATCATGCCTATCGAGACATGATGTCCTGCGAGATCGAATCTAAGAGCGAAGCAAAGAGAACAGAGACGAGAGACGAGTATAACCAGGATCCGGGGCTTCCGGCATCCGACAAAGGTGACCGACGACGAGGGGACTTCGGGGTGCTCCCGCGCAAGGCTCGAGACGTCCGGGTCAAACACAAAAGATAGTCTAGAGCACTAGACAACAAGCAAGCTAGATTTGCAGACAAGACGAAGGCATGGTGGATCTCGAAAGCCTGGCCACTAGCTAGGCCCAAAGACTTATGATATTCGAGTCCAGGTATCTATGTACAAATGCTATGGGTTTATATAGAGAAAGGACAGAGATACCGGGATTCCGGAAGCGTGGGAAAATCGGGGATGCGGGCAATGCGGTAGGCAATGAGGCCTCACACATGTAAGACTAAGACAGGAATTGGAAAGGAATAACAAAGGAGTGACAGGACATGTGTAGGGGCATTGGTAAATCGGAGTAATGAAGGAGGAATGAGGGAAACAGGTGGGGAACATGAGGAAAGACAAGAGGATGAGAGGAAAGAGACTTCGGGAAAGTCCATAAGGTAAGAACCCGGGATAAATCCCGAAAGGGAGAGATCCCAAAGGGAATGCCCCGGGATATTTCCCGAGGGCAAGATATCCCAGCGGGATTCGGGGAAATCCCCGGGATGCGCCCCAAAGGGGAAGAGGTATATGTCACGTCGTGACAGTTGCCCTCCCTTAACGGCCGAGCCCCGTCGAGGCCAAGGTCCCGTCTGCGCATGTGCAAAGGCAACGGGAGTATAGCGTTGTGGACCAATGTTGTGATGAGGGAAGATATGTCGGATGTTCCCCAACATATGACGGAGCTGGTTGTTGTCCAAGAGGAAAGGCCACAGATACCATGCAAAGGGTGTGTTTTCTTAGATTGCGCAATTCTGCTATGCGCAAGCAAATCTCCTCCGTGGATAAGAGATATGGGCAAGTCAAAGGACGAACCAGATTGAGCAACAACAGATGAAAGTGCAGCCCGAATGGGGTGTACAGGCGGCAAGCTATCAACTGTCGCTACTACCCCAGCTGTCCCGAAGATGATGCCGGCGAATGACGAGTTCTGTGTCGATCCCAGCAAAGTTTGAGCAGTAGAGAAGCCCTCGAGAAGATGAAGACGAAGGTGCCCTTAGTTTTGCGAAGGCTTGAATCAAGCCCGAGTTATGGGTAATGTTTTCGACGGTTCGGGCACGGCAATGGCATGAATGTTGTCCCGAAGATGTTGCCGGCGATTGATGAGTTTTGCATCGATTCAGGCGGGAGTTGGGCGATAGGAAAGCCCTGAAGCAGACGCAGATGGGGGTTGTTTCGATTTTGTGAAGGCGCGAATCGATCCCAAGTTATGGGCGATCTTTTCGGCCAAAAGGGGGAAGGTGTGGTGGTGGTGATGTCGAACCAACAAGACCGCCGTGAGCTCAAAACGGAGCGGATCGGCGCGATTGTTGCACGTATGGAAAGGGTGCGACTGGCAGAAGAGAATGGTGTCTTGCGCGCAGAAATCGGCCCAGTAGTTGCTTCGCAATCGTCGAAGAGAGGCGAAAATGTATGGTGAGGGTGAGGTCTGGCACTGATAACAGTCTAGAAGCCCCAAATCTTCTCCAACACGTTCGAAACTTCGTGAGGTGTGTGTCCTAGTGTAGAACAACGTGTGTGCGCAAGGAGATCGGGAACGAATCGATGGATGTTGAGGAATGAGGGTGTGACTCATTGCCAATATGGTGAGCACTAAAAGTGATGTAGAGCGACAAGTACTGCACCGATAGCCCTGAAACTTCGCCCAACCAATCTACCCAGTTCCACCAACAAATCCTCCAAGTTAGAGCGGAATTCGATCAGTGGATGTGCGGAAAAGCGACCATAAGCGAGGGTTGATTATGGCACTGGGTGCAACTTCATCCAGCAGTGCCATAGTAGCGTCCTATGCTGGTTGTCGGTCCAATTGGCAAGCTTCAACATTTGTATCTGCGGTCTGCCCAAGGTTGTAGATTGTTTGTTCCAGTCGTCCATCGGTGTGAGGTGTGCGCGCCGTCAATCGAAAGCGCAGACGCTCTGAAGGCAACACATGTAGTCGTGCGACGTGGATGAGGGCGAGGTTGGCGACGCCGCTCTTGACCTCCAATTGTTTTCTCCAATCGTCCGTGTGACGTGTCTGGACGGCGAGAACTGCGGGAATGGGGTTTGCGCCCGTAGATTGCAAGCGCAGACGCTTTGAAGGCAATACATGACCGTGCCAATCGTGTCGGGATCCCCCAGGACCCCAACATGTCTAAGGCAATCCCGAACAGAACCCGGTATACTGAAACCCGAATCGCGACCTTGGCAAGATCCCCGAAAGGATCCCCCGCTCTCTGATCCCAGAAGAACCTCTGCTTAGCCATGCATTCTCCTGCTAAGAGTTCCGCCCCGCTACGACCTCCTCGCCCCTGCTTGTCCTCGCCCACGTCTCCTCGTCAGTCCCCCGCCTCGTCCCCGCGTCTCGATCCATCCCTAGCCCGCCTCGTCGTTCCCCCGACTCTAGGATGATCCCCCGCTTGCTCCCCGCTCCCGTCATGCTCTGTTCCCCGCTCCAGTGAACCCCGTACCTCGCCATAGTCCCGAAGTCACTCACCATAGCCACAGCCATAGCCATAGCCTGCCACAGCCATAGCCATAGCCATAGCTATCCCAGACCTCGTAGGTTCTCGACTATGCCCGGATACCAGATCCCGGCCTCGCGTCCACAGTCATGAAGTGCAGTTAGGAGATTGATCCACTGCGTCCAAAGCCGACCTCTGTCTGGCCTTGAGTAAGCCAACACGACAGCGGTCAAGGATTGCTGTCCCGCAATCCTGCCCGGTCACGAACCCTGCCCTGCGCTCGTCCTGCCACGGTGCCCTAGCTAACCCCTTCGACATCCTGTGCCTCTCGACCTGCCCTTGTTCGTCCACAGCCTGCCCCGCCAGGAATCCTGCCTCGCCGCGAACGCTGTCAAGCGTCCTCTCTGACAATCCCGCAACCCACGCTCGTTCCCGGTTGGAGTCCCGCCAAGACTCCCCCACTCGTCCAGGTTGGAGTCCCGCCAAACTCCCCCCGCTCGTTTCCCGACTAGAGTCTCGCCAGACTCCCCCGCTCATTCCCGGTGGAAACCCCGCTCGCTTCCCGGTTGGAATCCCGCTCCTTTCCCCCGCACGATCCCAGTCGAAAACCCGCTCGTTTCCCGCCTCGCGTCCCGTCTCGAATCCCGGCGCAAATCCCCCGCAGGATTCCCGCCTTCGATCCCGCCGCGATTCCCATCGCAACCCCAGCTAAGTTCCCGCTCTGATTCCCGAAAGATTCCCGCTACGATTCCCGGTCGAACCCTGTCTCGATTCCCGGTCGAAACCCGAACTCGATTCCCAGTCGAAACCCGAACTCGAAACCCGGTCGAAACCCGAACCAGATTCCCTGCATGATCCCATCGCGAATCGCGCGAGTTTCCCGTTGTCCAAGGGAAACCCCTTAGCTTCCCCGCTCCTCGATGCTAACCTCGTCTTGAGATAGCCCCAGGTGATTGGCCTGGCCATGCACGTGCCAGCCAACTAGTCTTGTTAGTAGCGTCCTGTCCCGGCCCGCAGACCACATTCCCGCCACCCCGTGTGCGGGATTGATCTCATTGTCCGCAAGGACTCGAACCCCGTCCTTAGTCGCCCTGCCCCGCGCGCGCCTCGCGATTAGGCTTCGTTACGACATCGAAGCACCGGCTTCTTCGAAGTTGGCCCCTGTCGATCTCCCGCGACCCTGATCCACGCCAGAAGTTGCCTGCAACTTATCCCGAGACGATGTATGCATTACATCCGCCCCCCACGTTCGTTACCCCGCTGCCTGTGCGCCAGCTTGATACCTCGCGCACAATTACATTCCTTTAGTTCTCTTTGTTTCACTTGACCATGCTTCACGCTCGTTCCCTTAGATCTTGCCCAGATGTTCCCGCACCGAATCCCGAATCCCGGATTCACGTCACTGTATGCGCGGCCTTCGCCCGCAAGATTGTGTAACTAGTTAGTTGCGCGTTTGTGCATGCCCGTTCCCTGTAGATTCTGCCCAGTAGATAAATACCTGTCGCCACCGTAAGGAGCACTCACTTTTGTCCTCTTGTCGAGTGCTTCCTTAGGTGTGTTTCTGTCTTGTCTCTAGTGTAGTTTTACAATGCTGACTTGTCGAGTGCTTCCTTAGGGAACCTCCTCCTGATAACAGAAGTGTTGCCTTGAGATCCCGGTTATCCTGAGCTCTCTGCTCCTGTCTTGAGCACGCCTGCTCACTGGCTCTCTTGTCTCTGTCTTGTCCCGGATCCCGCTCTGCGAATCCCGCTCTGAGTCCTGCCCAGAATCCCGCTCTGAGATTCCCGCCAAAGTCCCGAACAATTCCCGCTCTGCAATCCCTGCACGAATCCAGATTCCCGCACGAATCCAGATTCCCGCACGAATCCAGATTCCCGCACGAATCCAGATTCCCGCCAGAATCCCGCTTGGCATTTCCCCGCGTCTCGACTCTGTCTCCCCGCGCCTCGACTCTGCCTTCCCCGCCTCGACTCTGACTCCGTCCCGTCCTCGCCTTGAGCCCCCTTGCGTCTCGCCCCCGTAGCCCCGCTCCCCGCGCGACTCCGTTGGCGTTGTAGCGTCCTTAACGGTTCCCCTTCGCCTTCTCCGCTGCCGCGCGCTCTTCAGGCCTTGCCCCGGAAGCCGCTAACGCGCCCCGGCCCCCAGGTTCCCCCCAGGTCGTAACAAATCGTGGCTAAAGGCGAAGGAGGCAACCCGTCACCGATTGTTTGCTCCAGTCGTCCGTGCGGGCCAGCAGGGATGGCAATACCGCCGCAGGCATTGCTCGAGTCGGCGAACTTCAGCCAGGAGACGGCGGCAACCAGAGTAAGTTGCGAGAATGATCTTCGTGTTACGACCTGGGGGGAACCTGGGGGCCGGGGCGCGTTAGCGGCTTCCGGGGCAAGGCCTGGGAGAGCGCGCGGCAGCGGAGAGGGCGAAGGGGAACCGTTAAGGACGCTACAACGCCAACGGAGTCGCGCGGGGAGCGGGGCTACGGGGGCGAGACGCAAGGGGGCTCAAGGCGAGGACGGGACGGAGTCAGAGTCGAGGCGGGGAAGGCAGAGTCGAGGCGCGGGGAGACAGAGTCGCGACGCGGGGAAATGCCAAGCGGGATTCTGGCGGGAATCTGGATTCGCGCGGGAATCTGGATTCGTGCGGGAATCTGGATTCGTGCAGGGATTGCAGAGCGGGAATCGTTCGGGACTTTGGCGGGAATCTCAGAGCGGGATTCTGGGCAGGACTCAGAGCGGGATTCGCAGAGCGGGATCCGGGACAAGACAGAGACAAGAGAGCCAGAGAGCAGGCGTGCTCAGGACGGGAGCAGAGAGCTCAGGATAACCGGGATCTCAAGGCAACACTTCTGTATCAGGAGGAGGTTCCCTAAGGAAGCACTCGACAAGTCAGCATTGTAAAACTACACTAGAGACAAGACAGAAACACACCTAAGGAAGCACTCGACAAGAGGACAAAAGTGAGTGCTCCTTACGGTGGCGACAGGTATTTATCTACTGGGCAGAATCTACAGGGAACGGGCATGCACAAACGCGCAACTAACTAGTTACACAATCTTGCGGGCGAAGGCCGCGCATACAGTGACGTGAATCCGGGATTCGGGATTCGGGGCGGGGAACATCTGGGCAAGATCTAAGGGAACGAGCGTGAAGCATGGTCAAGTGAAACAAAGAGAACTAAAGGAATGTAATTGTGCGCGAGGTATCAAGCTGGCGCACAGGCAGCGGGGTAACGAGCGTGGGGGGCGGATGTAATGCATACATCGTCTCGGGATAAGTTGCAGGCAACTTCTGGCGTGGATCAGGGTCGCGGGAGATCGACAGGGACCAACTTCGAAGAAGCTGGTGCTTCGATGTCGTAACAAAGCCTAATCGCGAGGCGCGCGCGGGGCAGGGCGACTAAGGACGGGGTTCGAGTCCTTGCGGACAATGAGATCAATCCCGCACACGGGGTGGCGGGAATGTGGTCTACGGGCCGGGACAGGACGCTACTAACGAGACTAGTTGGCTGGCACGTGCGTGGCCAGGCCAATCACCTGGGGCTATCTCAAGACGAGGTTAGCATCGAGGAGCGGGGAAGCTAAGGGGTTTCCCTTGGACGACGGGACACTCGCGCGATTCGCGACGGGATCATGCAGGGAATCTGGTTCGGGTTTCGACCGGGAATCGAGTTCGGGTTTCGACCGGGAATCGAGTTCGGGTTTCGACTGGGAATCGAGTTCGGGTTTCGACCGGGAATCGAGTTCGGGTTTCGACCGGGAATCGTAGCGGGAATCTTTCGGGAATCAGAGCGGGAACTTAGCTGGGGTTGCGATGGGAGTCGCGGCGGGATAGAAGGCGGGAATCCTGCGGGGGATTTGCGCAGGGATTCGAGACGGGACGCGAGGCGGGAAACGAGCGGGTTTTCGACTGGGATCGTGCGGGGGAAAGGAGCGGGATTCCAATCTGGACGAGTGGGGGAGTCTTGACAGGACTCCAACCGGGAACGAGCGTGGGTTGCGGGATTGTCAGAGAGGACGCTTGACAGCGTTCGCGGCGAGGCGGGATTCTTGGCGGGGCAGGCTGTGGACGAACAAGGGCAGGTCGAGAGGCACAGGATGTCGAAGGGGTTAGCTAGGGCACCATGGCAGGACGAGCGCAGGGCAGGGTTCGTGACCGGGCAGGATTGCGGGACAGCAATCCTTGACCGCTGTCGTGTTGGCTTACTCAAGGCCAGACAGAGGTCGGCTTTGGACGCAGTGGATCAATCTCCTAACTGCACTTCATGACTGTGGACGCGAGGCCGGGATCTGGTATCCGGGCATAGTCGAGAACCTACGAGGTCTGGGATAGCTATGGCTATGGCTATGGCTGTGGCAGGCTATGGCTATGGCTGTGGCTATGGTGAGTGACTTCGGGACTATGGCGAGGTACGGGGTTCACTGGAGCGGGGAACAGAGCATGACGGGAGCGGGGAGCAAGCGGGGGATCATCCTAGAGTCGGGGGAACGACGAGGCGGGCTAGGGATGGATCGAGACGCGGGGACGAGGCGGGGGACTGACGAGGAGACGTGGGCGAGGACAAGCAGGGGCGAGGAGGTCGTAGCGGGGCGGAACTCTTAGCAGGAGAATGCATGGCGAAGCAGAGGTTCTTCTGGGATCAGAGAGCGGGGGATCCTTTCGGGATCTAGCCAAGGTCGCGATTTCGGGTTTAGTATACCGGGTTCTGTTCGGGTTTGCCTTAGACATGTTGGGGTCCTGGGGGATCCCGACACTTCGGGATGTCAAGTGTGAGAGATAGGGGTTTACTATCTCCCCTCTTATCCGGGGCCTTCAAGAAGTGGCGAAGGCGCAGATGTTGATGGGATGCGTGCGCAAGCACGCAGGTCGGAAAACCAGAGGTGGGCAATCGACTCTGCGTTGACAGATGATTCTGCGACAGACAAGGACGACTCGCGAAGAGCGGTCCTGTCATTGCCAAAGGTCACATACAGCCCGGAGGCTGTTGATTCCAATGCGTCTGACCTCGACGAGAATGCAACATTGCCAATTCTTGACCTGGGTATCAAGTAGTTCTTCCAATCCTCAGAAACCATTCCCAGAAGTAACCGGCATCCAGTCGGAATGACTCAGATGAATCGCGTGGATTGTTGATGCGGAGGACATGGATCTTGAGGTGAGAGTCGTTAAAGGTCGACGCCTTGCAAATGTTGTGGGGCGGGAAATATCGAGAATCGCGGGGGAAAAAGTAGAGAAATTTCAAGAGTAAGAATGAAAGGAGGTTTTCAGAAGTTTTTGTTGGGGGTTAAAAGGGAGGAAGGGGGTGATCTCGAAATCGATGGTGGGGGGATGAGGAGAAAGTGATGGCCGGATTTGGGTGGGTGAAAGCGCATATGCGCTACATTTAATGAACTGCGCGCATTCACGCAGGAACTTGAATATTAGAATTTGAAGTAAAATGGATGATTAATAGAAAGATAAAGTAAAGAAAATAACCATCTAGAAGGTATGCTCCCCGCGGGGAGTCAGCAATTCGAACTCGCAGTAGGAGGACTCGAATATACTGTCAGGCTTGGACCCGATGCATGCCTTGTGGTGTAGAGCATGACACGGGTGCACCCGTAGGTACCCGTGATCCGCAAGTGCAGGTACCTGTGCAAAAAAAATCAATACCTGGATCCGACCTGGATCCGTGGGAAACGGATCCAGGTGCACCCGCACCCGTTACCTGCAGGTATTGCAGGTACCTGTTAGCACCCGCAGGTATTTGCAGTAGGCCATGAGGATACTGTGCAATATTGTTCACTCAATAGCCCAGTCGATGGCCTCAGCCTTGACTTGCCCTTACGGGTTACTCCTGTCCTCAGACGTGGAGATGTAGCTCATGAATGAAACAACAAGCTCAACAGCCCGGGTGATGGCCTCAGCCGCACCCGACCCACAGGGACTCCTTGTGCCACAGCATAGAAGTCAGCTGTTGAGCTAACGGTATAACTGCCTGGCTTTGTGCTTTCGCGCAAAGTCAAGCAGTCTAAACCACCATACACCCAACCAAGTCCAGTAAAGGATAAGACACAGTGAGAGCCGTCAAACTCAATGAGCCTTCATGTGGATGAAGGCTCACTTACACGGATCCCCTGGGGTGAGTTCGACGTGTGTGAGATATTACAGGTCTTGGGCATGGGGACCCTCCCTGGACAAGTGCTTCTTTGTGTGAGCAAGCCCCAGGAATCACCAGGGTGAGCAAGCAGCAGATGAAAGTGCAGCCCAAATGGGGTGTGCAGGCGGCGAGCTATCATCTGTTGCTGCTACCCTGGCTGTCCCAAAGATGGTGCTGGCGATTGATGAGTTTTGCGCCGAATTGAATGAAAGCTGGACGATAGGAAAGCCCTCAGGAGACGAAGACGAAGGTGTTCTTGGTTTTGTGAAGGCTTGAATCAAGCCCGAGTTATGGGCAATGTTTTCGGCCGAAAGGGGAAAGTGTAGTGGTGGTGATGCCGGGATGGGACCGTCTTGCACATGCGCGCTGATAGGAGACTGCATGGAGCGCAGAGAGTCGGACGGCGATGGTAACCGGTCAGTTCTGAAGATATTGTGAGTCGATGTGTAAAATTACAACGGGCCAGCGAACGTACTTCTTTGGACGAGGGCCACCCCGTGGTCGCTGTTGACCGCCGTCACCCGTCTTCTCCTTTCTCGGAGATTTTCCTCCTGCGTAGTCCAAACCTTCCTCCATCCTCCGGCGCTGGCGTTGTTATATTGTGCACGCCGCCTTCGTCCTGTCTCATAGTTTGTCGGCATCAAGTACGCCTTCGCGCTCACATGTGGGTACGTCGTCTTTTTGACGAGCAGATGGGGCTGGAATTCGGGAAGGGTGGTGACGGGGTCGTTGAGGTATGATGATTGCCCGCGAAGCTCGTCTGCAGCCCGTCATCTCGATACGTATCTTGTCCTCCGCTCCTGGGCGCACCTTCTGCGCCTCATCCGCAATCTCTCCAAGCAGCCACAGTCTCTCCTCGGTCGAAGCTGAGCGGGTCTCAATGAGCTCAATCAGTTTGTAGATTTTGAGGTTAGAGAGGTAACGGTCGACGTGAGCACGGCGTCGAGCTCGCGGAGGTCGGCAAAGCGGGAGAGGTCCAGAGGGAGGGAGTCGAGAGTCTGCGCATAGTCCGCGCGCGCGTCGGAGGTAATCGATGGCCGTCGAGGCCCGTGGTCGTCGTTCCGTCGAAAGAACTAAGTCGACCAGTAGCACGCGCCTATGCGCGGACTCCAGTCAACCGTCCGTAGTATGTCTTCTGCGTGCGCAACGCAATCGTCGCTCGCGAGAAGTCCGAAGACAAGAAACAAACTGGACTCTTGCACGTCCGTAAAAGTCTTGCGCGCCCGTAAGAATGTCGCGCGCCGTCGTAGTCGAAGCCCGAGGACAAGAAACAAACTAGTTCGCCAGAAGAAACGAGTCCTAAAGCACGTGCAACAGCGCAGACGTCAGACTCGTTCCCGTTCACGCTCTCGCACGTCGTGGTTGGGGAAAGGTAAGTTAATTTTCTCACGGTCTACATGACGCGACTAACACAAGTTATTATCGCGTGTGAACCGGCTACTCCGGTCACGCAACTAACCCGACCCGTTATCTTTGTTCCCGTTCCTCAAGTCTGCGGCCTACGGCCACTGCAGGTACCTGCAGGTACCTGCACAGGTACCTGAGTTAAAAAAAGTCATACCTGGATCCGCAGGTAAGCGTGGGAAACAGGTACCTGCATGCGGGTGCACCCGGAGCCGCAGGTTTTTGCTGCAGGTACCTACAGGTACCTACGGGTGACACGCACCCGTGTCATGCTCTATTGTGGTGTCTTGTCTATCGTAAACAAATGAGATCATGCCTATCGAGACATGATGTCCTGCGAGATCGAATCTAAGAGCGAAGCAAAGAGAACAGAGACGAGAGACGAGTATAACCAGGATCCGGGGCTTCCGGCATCCGACAAAGGTGACCGACGACGAGGGGACTTCGGGGTGCTCCCGCGCAAGGCTCGAGACGTCCGGGTCAAACACAAAAGATAGTCTAGAGCACTAGACAACAAGCAAGCTAGATTTGCAGACAAGACGAAGGCATGGTGGATCTCGAAAGCCTGGCCACTAGCTAGGCCCAAAGACTTATGATATTCGAGTCCAGGTATCTATGTACAAATGCTATGGGTTTATATAGAGAAAGGACAGAGATACCGGGATTCCGGAAGCGTGGGAAAATCGGGGATGCGGGCAATGCGGTAGGCAATGAGGCCTCACACATGTAAGACTAAGACAGGAATTGGAAAGGAATAACAAAGGAGTGACAGGACATGTGTAGGGGCATTGGTAAATCGGAGTAATGAAGGAGGAATGAGGGAAACAGGTGGGGAACATGAGGAAAGACAAGAGGATGAGAGGAAAGAGACTTCGGGAAAGTCCATAAGGTAAGAACCCGGGATAAATCCCGAAAGGGAGAGATCCCAAAGGGAATGCCCCGGGATATTTCCCGAGGGCAAGATATCCCAGCGGGATTCGGGGAAATCCCCGGGATGCGCCCCAAAGGGGAAGAGGTATATGTCACGTCGTGACACAAGCGTGAATCCACTCCTCCTGCCTCTCCTATGCCAAAGCGTGCCAAGCCAAGCATACCATGGCCTAAAATGCCACATACTCTCACTCCGCGCCCTTACTTCACCAGACGTGACGCTCTCATCAACCCACTCATGGACTATCCAGGCAGACGCATACCGCGTCCTGCTGAACCGCTGTCACGACGTGACATATCCCTCTTCCCCTTTGGGGCGCATCCCGGGGATTTCCCTGAATCCCGCCGGGATATCTTGCCCTCGGGAAATATCCCGGGGCATTCCCTTCGGGATCTCTCCCTTTCGGGATTTATCCCGGGTTCTTACCTTATGGACTTTCCCGAAGTCCCTTTTCCCTCTTCCTCATGTCTCCCTCATGTTCCCTCACCTGTTTTCCTCATTCCTCCTTCATTACTCCGATTTTCCAATGTTCTACACATGTCCTGTCACTCCTTTGTTATTCCTTTCCAATTCCTGTCTTAGTCTTACATGTGTGAGGCCTCATTGCCTACCGCATTGTCCGCATCCCCGATTTTCCCACGCTTCCGGAATCCCGGTATCTCTGTCCTTTCTCTATATAAACCCATAGCATTTGTACATAGATACCTTGACTCGAATATCATAAGTCTTTGGGCCTAGCTAGTGGCCAGGCTTTCGAGATCCACCATGTCTTTGTCTTGTCTCCAAATCTAGCTTGCTTGTTGTCTAGTGCTCTGGACTATCTTTTGTGTTTGACCCGGACGTCTCGAGCCTTGCGCGGGAGCACCCCGAAGTCCCCTCGTCGTCGGTCACCTTGGTCGGATGCCGGAAGCCCCGGATCCTGGTTATACTCGTCTCTCCTCTCTATTCTCCTTGCTTCGCTCTTAGATTCGATCTCGCAGGACATCATGTCTCGATAGGCATGATCTCATTTGTTTACGATAGACAAGACACCACAAGGCATGCATCGGGTCCAAGCCTGACAGTATATTCGAGTCCTCCTACTGCGAGTTCGAATTGCTGACTCCTTGCGGGAGGCATACCTTTTAGATGGTTTATTTCTTTACTTTATCTTCACAATAATCTTCACTATTAATCCCTAATTCTAATTCTCGAAGCTCCTGCGTGAATGCGCGCAGTTCATTTCATGTAGCGCATATGCGCTTTCACCCCATTCCAAATCCGGCCATCTCTTTCTCCTCACTCCCCCACCACCGATTTCAAGATCTCCCTTTTCCTCCCTTTTAACCTTGAACAAAAACCTCTGAAAACCTCCTTTTACCCCTCCTCTTTAAACTTCTGAACTTTCCCCCCCGCAATTCTCATTATTTCCGACCCCGCAACACGCGCAAGACGACGACCCCGCATATTTCGACAACTCTCACCTTGAAATCCACGTCCTCCGCATCAACAATCCGCGCAATTTGCTTGAGACATTCCCGATGGTCTCTGGATGCTGTTGGGAATGGTTTCTGAGGACTGGAAGAACTACTTGATATTCAGATCGAGAATTGGTGGTGGTGCGTTCTCGTCAAGGAGGTACAGGCAACACCTCAGACGCTTTGAAAACAGCAGCCTCCGGGCTGTCTGAATTCATTGGCAACGACGGGACCACTCTTCGCGAGCTGTCCTTGTCTGTTGCAGAATCATCCGTCAACGCAGAGTCGACTACTTGCATCTGGTTTCCCGACCAAATCCCTTGCGCGCACACTCCATCAACATCCGCGCCTCGCCAACAGGTAAAAACCCGGGATAAGAGAGGGAGATAGTAAACCCTACCTTCTCCCTCTGACATCCCGAAGACCATCCTCGCGACTTACTCTGGTTGGCGAGGCCCCAACCTCTTGATTGCATTGCGACTCCTCTTCGAGCTCGCCATTGTCTCCTGGTTGAAGTTCGCCGACTCAAGCAATGCCTGCGGCACTACTGGAACCCCCGCGAGGACGACTGGACCAAACAATCGCTGGCGCGTTGCCGCTCTCCTATGTCTCCTGGTTGGAGTTCGCCGACTCGAGCGATGCCTACGGCGGTATTGCCATCCCCGCTGGCCCTCACGGACGACTGGAGCAAACAATCGGCGACAGGTTGCCTCCTTCGCCTTTAGCCACGATTGGCACGGTCATGTATTGCCTTCAAAGCGTCTGCGGGCGCAAGCCTCATTGCCGCCGTTCTCGCCGTCCTGACACGTCGCACGGACGATTGGAGCAAACAATTGGAGGTCACGAGTGGCGCCGCCAACCTCGCCCTCATCCACGTCGCCCGGCTACATGTATTGCCTTCAGAGCATCTGCGCTTTCCATTGACGGCGCGCACACCTCACATTGATGGACGATTGAAGCAAACAATCTGCAACCTTGGGCGAACTGCAGATACAAACGTTGAAGCTTGCCAATTGGACCGACAACAAGCATACGATACTATGGCACTGCTGGATGAAGTTGCACCCAGTGCCATAAGTAACCCTCGCTTATGAACGCTTTTCCGCACCTCCACTGATCGAATTCCGCTCTAACTTGGAGAATATGTTGGTGGAACTGGGTAGATTGGTTAGGCGAAGTTTCAGGGCTATCGGTGCAGTGCTTGTTGCTCTACATCACTTTTGGTGCTCACCATATTGGCATTGAGTCACACCCTCATTCCTCAACATCCATCGATTCGTTCCCGATCTCCTTGCGCACACACGTTGTTCTACACTAGGACACACACCTCACGAAGTTTCGAACGTGTTGGAGACGATTTGGGGCTTTGAGACTGTTATCAGTGCCAGACCTCACCCTCACCATACATTTTCGCCTCTCTTCGACGATTGCGAAGCAACTACTGGGCCGATTTCTGCGCGCAAGACACCATTCTCTTCTGCCAGTCGCACCCTTTCCATGCGTGCAACAATCGCGCCGATCCGCTGAGTTTTGAGCTCACGGCGGTCTTGTTGGTTCCACACTGTCACCACCACACCTTCCCCCTTTTTGGCCGAAAAGATCACCCATAACTTGGGATCGATTCGCGCCTTCACAAAATCAAAACCACCCCCATCTGCGTCTGCTTCAGGGCTTTCCTATCGCCCAACTCCCGCCTAAATCGGCGCAAAACTCATCGATCGCCGGCAACATCTTCGGGACAACATTCATGTCAATACCGTGCCACTGCTGTCGGAAACATCACCCATAACTCGGGCTTGATTCAAGCCTTCACAAAACTAAGGGCACCTTCGTCTTCATCTTCTCGGGGGCTTCCCTATCGCCCAATGGTCACTCGAATCGGCGCAAAACTCGTCGATCGCTGGCAATAACTTCGAGACAGCCGGGTTAGCAGCAACATTTGATAGCTCGCCGCCTGTACACCCCATTCGGGCTGCACTTTCAACTGTTGTTGCTCACTCTGGTTCTTCCTTTGACTTGCCCATATCTCTTATCCACGGAGGAGATTTGCTTGCGCATAGCAGAATTGCGCAATCTAAGAAAACACACCCTTTCCATGGTATCTGTGGCCTTTCCTCTTGGACAACAACCAGCTCCGTCATATTTTGGGGAACATCTGACATATCTTCCCTCATCACAACATTGGTCCACAATCCCGTACTCCCGTTGTCTTTGCACATGCGCAGACGGGACCTTGGCCTCGACGGGGCTCGGCCGTTAAGGGGGGGCAACTGTCACGACGTGACATATCCCTCTTCCCCTTTGGGGCGCATCCCGGGGATTTCCCTGAATCCCGCCGGGATATCTTGCCCTCGGGAAATATCCCGGGGCATTCCCTTCGGGATCTCTCCCTTTCGGGATTTATCCCGGGTTCTTACCTTATGGACTTTCCCGAAGTCCCTTTTCCCTCTTCCTCATGTCTCCCTCATGTTCCCTCACCTGTTTTCCTCATTCCTCCTTCATTACTCCGATTTTCCAATGTTCTACACATGTCCTGTCACTCCTTTGTTATTCCTTTCCAATTCCTGTCTTAGTCTTACATGTGTGAGGCCTCATTGCCTACCGCATTGTCCGCATCCCCGATTTTCCCACGCTTCCGGAATCCCGGTATCTCTGTCCTTTCTCTATATAAACCCATAGCATTTTTACATAGATACCTTGACTCGAATATCATAAGTCTTTGGGCCTAGCTAGTGGCCAGGCTTTCGAGATCCACCATGTCTTTGTCTTGTCTCCAAATCTAGCTTGCTTGTTGTCTAGTGCTCTGGACTATCTTTTGTGTTTGACCCGGACGTCTCGAGCCTTGCGCGGGAGCACCCCGAAGTCCCCTCGTCGTCGGTCACCTTGGTCGGATGCCGGAAGCCCCGGATCCTGGTTATACTCGTCTCTCCTCTCTATTCTCCTTGCTTCGCTCTTAGATTCGATCTCGCAGGACATCATGTCTCGATAGGCATGATCTCATTTGTTTACGATAGACAAGACACCACAAGGCATGCATCGGGTCCAAGCCTGACAACCGCCAGCCAGACATTCTGAGGAACCACCAGTTGGGCAATCTCAGTCGCCTGAACCATCCTCAGATGATCCATTGGATTTCACCCATGGATATGATGATGACACAATGTCAGTTGATTTTTTTTTTTTTTTTTTTTTTTTTTGGCTTTATTATTCCTGCAGCATAGCTAAGTACATGACCTATCTACAACGGAGGCGCCCGTCATCGAGGTAAACTACGAAACTGGGCGGGAGGTGCCCGCCACCGAAGGTGGCGGCTAAGTGGGCGCACCGCCTATTAAAGGAGGGAAAAGGAAGAGGAGAGATTGGTTTACATATCACCACGCCCATGTCAAGGCGCAGGTGAACCTACACTACAAGCACAGACGAAGTTTAGAAAAGAGGGCGCGTCCGGGCACAGTACCTGGGCGTTAACCTGGGTAAAGCACCGTTCTGTCTGGGATCGCTGGTGCCTCATACATAAAAGAAGTAAGTTGCATCAAAGATCAAGAGGAGGGTCTGAAACGTGACCGTTAAAATCATAAAGATCCGGGTCCGTGTCCTGAGTGCGTGGTCCAAGGGCGCGCCGTACGTACACACGAAGGGTCGTCAGGTCCATGCCCTGGTCGGTTGGGAGGCCATCTAGCTCCATCATCGCAAATGCAAGGCGGATGGCAGCTGAGGTGCGCTGAGTGGGGTGGTCAAGATGCCTAGTGAACTTAAGCCACTTGCGAATCACGTCGATAAGGGGTTCGTCTGCCCACTCTGTGTGGTGGGCTGGGAGTGGGGTGCCTTTGGGCCAGACCTTACCAATCCAAGGGCGGAAAGTCTCGCAGCCACCAAGTATGTGGGCGGCGGTCTGGGCGGGCCAAGGGGGGTGATTGTGCCAACGACAGTAGGTGATCAGGCCGTTTCTGCGCCTATATTCTGGGCTCATGCGCATCCAGTACGCCCCGAAGGGGCCAGCGCAGCAGAGGACTTGAGCAACTGCTGAAATCTCAGCGCGGGGGTAGGTGTCCGACATCTCCATGAGTGCGCGCGGACGACGTTTTGGTGGGCCTGTGATTGCCAAGTACTTGTCGGCAGTGGAGGCAGTGGCGTGGGCGAGGTGGTCCTCCCATTGCTTCTGGGCGTTAAGGGTGTTCTGCTCGCGGAGGGCGGATATCGAAGGAAGGGAAGATGAGACAATGTCAGTTGATGATGAGGAGCTGCTGCTTACGTTTGAAGAGGCGTTTGAGCACATGCTAGAGACATCTGAGAATGCGCTTGCAGCTAATAGTGGAGAACCACTTCAGTGGAAAGACATCAAAGGCAGACATGATGCGCATGATTGGGAGCAAGCAGCGGCAGAGGAGTTCATGAGTCTCATTGAGAATGGGACATTTGAGCCGGTTAGACTGCCAGAAGGAAGGAAGGCCATTGGAAACCGCTGGGTGTTTAAGCTGAAGAGAAAGGCTGATGGATCTGTTGACTGGTACAAAGCGCGACTTGTTGCTAAGGGATTCTCCCAACGTCCGGGACTTGAATTCTCTCAAGTGTTTGCGCCTACAGCCAAGTGGGCAGCACTGCGCGCTATCCTGGCACTTGCAGCAATTGAGAACCTTGAGTTGTACAGTCTTGACATCTCAACTGCATTTCTCAATGGCGAAATGGACCATGATGTCTACATGCAACAACCGGAAGGATTCAAGGAGCACTTTGGGCGTGGCTATGTGCTGAAGCTTGTCAAGTCTCTCTATGGCTTAAAGCAGGCTGGCAGACAGTGGCACAAGAAACTCAACTCTGTGCTACAAGGCATGTCATTTGCGCTTGTCAGATGTGACCACAGTATTTGGGTCTACAAGCGGGGTGATGTGCGCATCATCATACCCGTCTATGTGGATGACATGACCATTGCCTGCAAGCATAAAGACAACTATGAGTTTGTCAAAGACGAGCTAGCCAAGCACTTCAAGCTGCATGACCTGGGACCAACTTCATTTCTACTGGGTGTTCACATTCAGAGAAACCGGAAAACACGTACTCTCACCATTTCTCAGCGCCAGTACATCATTGACATTCTGGAGCGCTTCAACCTTGGTTCATGCAGCACAGTCACCACTCCTTTACCAGAAGGCCTGAAGCTCAGCAAGGATATGGCGCCTAAGACTAAGAAAGAACTTGCGGAAATGCAAAATATTCCCTACAGTCAACTAGTCGGTGCCCTCATGTATCTAGCCACAGCAACCCGGCCTGATATTGCCTATGCAGTTGGTGTCCTTGCTCACTACATGTCTAATCCTGGCATGGCCCACTGGAAAGCAGCTAAACACCTATGCCGGTATCTCCAGGGGACTAAGGACATGCGGATCACATATGCACCTGATCCAAATGCTGATGAGCTGTTTACTACATACTCTGATGCAGATCATGGCGGCAATGTTGACAATGGCAGGTCCACCTCTGGGATGGTTGTGAAGATGGGAACTGGTGCAATTAGCTGGGCAAGCAAATTGCAAGGCATTGTTACGCTTTCTACTACAGAAGCAGAGTTTGTCTCAGGTTGTTCAGCAGGACAAGAAATTCTCTGGCTTCGCAACTTGTTTTCTGAATTTGGCTATACTTTTGATTCACCTTCTACACTCTATGTTGACAACCAATCTGCCATTGCTGTTGCTAATAATCCAGAGCACCATGGCCGGATGAAGCATCTTGATCTTCGCTACTACTGGCTTAGAGATGCGGTTGAATATGGACATATTTCTATTGTTTATCTTTCTACTGCTGACATGCCTGCTGACATTATGACCAAAGCTCTTGGACGGGTCAAAGTGCAGACTATGTGCAGTTTACTTGGACTTCAAAAATAGAGATGACTTCGGTCAGGGGGGAGTGTTGAAGTGACTTATTCCTCTCTATTATCTCTTCTTATTGTTCTTTACATTTATTCATTACTTCATTCACGGACTCTTAGTACACTAGTGTGGGAACATTTAACCCCCTAAGAAAGTAACATATATACTGCAGTGATACGTCCCTGTGCACCTTTAGCACTTACACTATCACTGCAGGTATGTAATTATTGTATGTTAGATCTAGAATTTAGCACTTACACTATCACTGCAGACTCTGTCTGAGAAGTGTGCCATTCATAGTTGGGGATCTGGTGGGATCCGGCCTTGTCCTTCAAATCCCATGTTGAGCGCATGCGCTCCAAGGGCCTCTCAACACTTGCCGCCATTCGCCTGCTCGCCAACACAGAGCGAGGCATGTCCGCCCTCAACCTTCGCCAGCTTTACTCAGCCTGCGTCAGAACAGTCCTCGCATGGGCTGCGCCGGTTTGGTACACTGGCACCCGCCAGAAGACCCTTGTGGCTCGTCTACAGGGTGTCCAAAACACCGCTTGCAGGTGGATCCTTGGTGTTTACCGAGGCGCTTCACCGCTAAGCACCAATTATCTTTGCTCTATGCCCCCGTTTCAGTTTTATTTCAATTATCTTAAAACTAATCATGCTCTTTGCCTCTGGCGCACTCCACATTCCGTAGGTAGTAGTGTTGCTAAAGTTCAGTTCAGTTCAGTTCAGACCCCTTTTGGTCCGAACCCCGAACTGAACTGTTCGGATTTTCCGGCCTCGGCCTGAACCCCGAACTGAACTCGAAGTTCAGTTCAGTTCAGTTCAGCCAGCCCAAATTCTGGCTGAACCCGGTTTGAACCCGGTTCAAGTATCTATTTTTAGAAAGCCTTAGTACATACCATATATGGAGATTTTGTAATATAATCCCATCTGAACCGGGTTTGAACTGAGTTCAGACTCAGTTCAGCAATAAACCTTAGTACAATTAGTACATTTTATACATAGATTCTGCTTAATGTTGATAAGTTTCAGTATTCTAAGTACTTTATAGTTGTCAAACTATAAAGTTTTTGATCCTGAAAGGGTGGGAAAGTTACCTGAAGTTCAGGGTTCGAACCCGGTTCGAACCAGGTTCAGCATTTCTCCGGAGGCCTGAACCCCGAACTGAACTCAAGTTCAAAATCTGAGATTTCGCTGAACCTGAACCTGAACCCGGTTCAGTTCGGAGTTTGAACCCGGTTCAGGCCTATCCTGAACCGAACTTTAGCAACACTAGTAGGTAGACGTGCTATTCCTGCAGCACAAAAACCCCGCCTGTACTCTTCTTCGCTTGCTGACCGTGTCCCGATTGCCCAACAGGTCCCTGCGTACACACACTCTCCCTGGGAGGATCCACTTGCCTTTGCTGGAGGACGCCTCAAATTTGCCATCCCTGCCGGTCCCGTTGACACTGACACTCGCCAGGCGTTTGTCGCATCTGCCAACTCTCTGTGCACCACCACCTCCGTCCAGATCTTCACAGACGGCTCCAGACTTGAGCACAAGTCTGGCTCAGCAATTGTCGCTATGCGCGGTCAACATCGCTTGGGCTTCAGACACTGTGCTTCCCCCAAAATCGCCACTGCCACTGACGCTGAGATCTTCTCCCTTGCGTCTGCTCCAGCTTGGGCTGCCTCTCACTTCGGCCGCCACCTCCTGGAAGTGGAGTCCATTGTCTTCCTGTCAGATTCGCTAACCGCCCTTCGCCTTGTCCGCGACTCGCCAGCAGCACCTGGCGCCCACTTACTACTCGCTTGGAAAGCAGGCATCACCAACCTGCTGGACATTCACCCCAACCTCAAAATCGAGTTTCACTGGTGCCCGGGTCACTCAGGCGTCCCAGGAAACGAATGGGCTGATGAAGAGGCAAAGAAAGCCACAGAACTGCCACCCTCATCATCCCTTCCTTCGATATCCGCCCTCCGCGAGCAGAACACCCTCAATGCCCAGAAGCAATGGGAAACTCATCTCGCCCATGCCACTGCCTCAAATGCCGACAAATACTTGGCAATCACAGGCCCACCAAAACGACGTCCGCGCGCACTCATGGAGATGTCAGACACCTACCCCCGCGCTGAGATTTCAGCAGTTGCTCAAGTCCTCTGCTGCGCTGGCCCCTTCGGGGCGTACTGGATGCGCATGAGCCCAGAATATAGGCGCAGAAACGGCCTGATCACCTACTGTCGTTGGCACAATCACCCACCTTGGCCTGCCCATACCGCCGCCCACATACTTGGTGGTTGCGAGACTTTCCGCCCTTGGATTGGTAAGGTCTGGCCTAAAGGCACCCCACTCCCAGCCCACCACACAGAGTGGGCAGACGAACCCCTTATCGACGTGATTCGCAAGTGGCTTAAGTTCACTAAGCATCTCGACCGCCCCACTCCGCGCACCTCAGCTGCCATCCGCCTTGCATTTGCGATGATGGAGCTAGATGGCCTCCCAACCGACCAGGACATGGACCTGACGACCCTTCATGTGTACGTACGGCGCGCCCTTGGACCACGCACTCAGGACACGGACCCGGATCTTTATGATTTTAACGGTCACGTTTCAGACCCTCCTCTTGATCTCTGATGCAACTTACTTCTTTTATGTATGAGGCACCAGCGATCCCAGACAGAACGGTGCTTTACCCAGGCTAACGCCCAGGTACTGTGCCCGGACGCGCCCTCTTTTCTAAACTTTGTCTGTGCTTGTAGTGTAGGTTCACCTGCGCCTTGACATGGGCGTGGTGATATGTAAACCAATCTCTCCTCTTCCTTTTCCCTTCTTTAATAGGCGGTGCGCCCACTTAGCCGCCACCTTCGGTGGCGGGCACCTCCCGCCCAGTTTCGTAGTTTACCTCGATGACGGGCGCCTCCGTTGTAGATAGGTCATGTACTTAGCTATGCTGCAGGAATAATAAAGCCAAAAAAAAAAAAAAAAAAAAAAAAAAAAAGATGATGAAGATGATGATGACGACAAGCCTGCCACCCCCCCACCCAGGAAGCGCACATCAGAGGTGCTCTCCCCCATCACCCAATGCCGTCCCCGTAATGCTGCTCGGCCTAGATTCTTGACACAGATGCTAGACCTGCTGCACCACATCGGCCACATCATCCAGCTCGCTGAACAAAGGCATGAAGATGAGTCCCCTGAAGAAGGCGAAATGCCAGAATCCCAGATTGCTGTGATAGCAGCGGAAGCAGTGGGTGCCATCGTTAGCGCAGCCCACATTGCTATCTCTGCTGTACAGAGCGCACAAGCGAGTGACCTCCAAGCCCAGCGACTTGTTCTCGCAGCCGCCACTGGTAACAATGAGAGTGTAGCGTCAGCCAGTCCTACACCTGTTATCACCGTCCCCTCCCCATTTGACTCACCAGCGCACCCACCCCCTTCTGTCGGTCCCCAGGATATGATAGTGCTCACAGACACTGTTGCGCGTCTTGCCAACCAGGTTACCGCCCTCACCACACAAGTACAGGCTATCTCAGAACGACCTCAGCCCCGCCCTCAGCGTGCCACAGTGCAGCCGGCCCCACCTGCGGGTGGCAAGCCAGCCAGCGGCACACCTGCCACTCCCCCGGTTACCCAGAGTCCCCCCATCTCATATGCGCAGATGGCAGCAACCCCGGCCCCAACCACCACATCCAGAGCTAAGCCTCCAAGGAAGCCGCGCCTTCCACCTCCTCCCCCCACAGTGTATTCTAAGGACCCCACCTTAGTCCTAACACCGGGGCGGTACATTCCCCCAGCACAGAGGAAATCAGGGGCTGCACTAACAGCAGCTGCTCGTGAGTACTTCCAATCCCTTCCTACTTCTTCGCATGTCACAGTGCTCTCTGCGGTTTTCAACCACAGAGGCAACATTGTGTGCACATTTGCGGCAAAGCCCATCTCCCCCACTAGTAATCCGGTGGTTACCACCCTTGACAGTCATGCAGCCCATCCTTCTTGACCTCTAACCACTACCTTCCCGATTTGGTCGAGCCCCCCCGCTCCCATCGGTTAGGCATGGCAGACAGCCACACATCTAAGAAACCATCTATCGCGGCCAAACCTGGTCGGTCGTCAGCATCTGCTGCTGCCGCCGCCACTGGCCAACCCCCCTCCGTCACCGTTGTTGCTCCGGCAACGACATCGACCGCCACCCCCGTCCCCTCGGCTCTGGACTCGCCTGTACAGCTCAGACAAAGGGAACTCGATATACTACCACCCTCCTCACCACTCCCACCTAGCTCTGATGCTGGTATGCCGTTGGCCTTCCCGGCAACACCGCGCGCGGGTGAGAAGCGTACGGCCTCTGTCCTGTCCCCACTACCGGGGCGCCCTGCTCCCCCCACTGATTCCGTTCCGGAACATGAGATGGCACTAATACATGGCATGTACCACCTCTGGGACACCCTCTCTGACCAGCTCACGGCCAACTTTTCGGACGTGAGCAAGACCACCCACGAACGAATGATGTTGAATGCCAACACACTAGGTGGACTGTATGCAGCCACCTACACAATGCTGGCAACCCTTGTGGATGGGAAGGATGCTAACCCCGACGTCAAGCAGTATGTTGATCATGCAGCAGCTGCTTTCCAACTTCACCACGCCGAAACCGGCGTCCCACTCCCCCCACCATTTGTACCTCCTTCCACTTCAGATGACGACCCAGCATCTAGCAAGAGCATGGCTACTATGAACAAGGCTCTTGCACAGCTGATCAAGGATGTGCGCGTTATGCAGAAGCAGAATGCAACCATCAGTACTCTCAGTACGACAGATGCCAGGCGCTTGGTCATTCCAGCAGGGGCTGCAAGGCCCCCATCACATGTGCGTATTGCGCCGGTCCGCATGCCACTAAATATCACCGCTTGAAGTGCCCAACCTGCGCTCAGGAAGCTGTTCCAGCTGGCACTCCATGCTCCCATCCCCGTCTCTGCGCTAACTGTCAGGGCCCCCATAGAGCCACCTCTGTGAAGTGCCCTCAGAGGCGTAAGTATGCCCCTTCACCAAACGATGATGAGTCCGATTCAGACTCTGATTCGCCCGATGACACTATGGAGCAAGGAGAATGATTGACACACTCCGTGTCCTTTAGTGGAATGCTGCCCACTCATTAGCAGCAATTCATTCTCTTTTTCCTCTTCTTGCTAACAACCCCCGCCCCCCACACCTTCTACTTATCCAGGAACCGCCCTGGTACAAGATCGGTACCCAACCCTCATTGACTAACCCAGATGGAGATGACGTCTTCAATGTCCCTTCTATTCCAGGTTACGTCCCCTGCCTCCCACCGGCCACCCGTCCGCGAGTGGTTACTTACGTTTCACGGTCCCTCCCAACACATTCATGGTCTATCGTCGGTGCAGTGTCACATGGCACTGATGTCCTGACTATTGAGGTTCGCTCTACCCATACTGTCCGCCTCTGCAACTACTACGGTCAGCAGGCTCCAGAACGCACCGCCCCAACCCCCACTTACCCAGGTGAGTCGTTTCTCTTCAATCTCACCCCGGCAATAGCCGCTTCCCTAACGATTGCTGGCGACTTCAATCGCCGGCATCGTTCCTGGTCAGAGTTGCCATGTTCCAACGCCGAGTCAAACAGGGGGCAACCCTTGGATGACTTCTTCCGAGAGCATGGACATGAGCCTGCCCATCACCCAGATGTGGACACTTGTCCGGGTAAAGATGGGCCGCGTTGTCCGATCGATATGGTCTGGACTGCGCCCAACATCCCACCAGAGCAGGTGATGGATACCTTCACCAGCTCCCACTCCGCTCTCTCAGACCACACCCTACTCACATGGGAGGTGCCAGTTGGACTGTTTGTCCACCTTCCACGGCCCCCCAGACTGTCAAATGACAACAGAGAGGCATGGTGTGCTACTGCCTTCCCCTTGCTGCATGAGGCGTTTGCGCTTCCTGCGTCAGACAAGGCTGAACTAGATGCCAAAGCCAAAGCCATTCAATCTGCAATGGTGTCGGCGATGGAGTCAATGACTAAACCCAGAAAGCGCTCCAAGACAGAGGTCCCTTGGTGGTCCCCTGAGTGCTCATCCTCACTCGCGGCAATTAAGGACGCCCCTACCGCCCGTTTGCGCGCCGCTGCTAAACGCGCCTTCAAAGCCACCACCAGAGCAGCGCGTCGCGTTTTTTTTTTTTTTTTTTTTTTTGGCTGTATTATTCCTGCAGAGTAGCTACATACATGACCTATCTACTACAGAGGCGCCCGTCATCAAGTTAAACTAGAAACTGGGCGGGTGGTGCCCGCCGCCACAGGCGGCGGTGATGATAAGTGAGAGCACCGCCTATTAAGGGAGAGAAAAGGAAGAGGAGAAATTGGTATACATGTCACCCCGCCCATGTCAAGGCGTAGGCAAACCTACACTACATGCGCAGACGGAAGCTTAGAAGAGAAACGGTGGCTGCTGAGCAAAATACATAGTAAATAGCAATCAGAGATCGTGAGGTAAGTCTGGAAGTTGACCATCAAAATCATAAAGATCCGGGTCCACGTCCTGTGTCCTGGGTCCAAGGGCTCGCCTAACGTACACACGAAGGGTTGTCAGGTCCATGTCCTGGTCAGTTGGGAGGCCATCTAGCTCCATCATCGCAAATGCAAGGCGGATAGCAGCTGAGGTGCACTCTGAGGGTCTGGTGAGATGGCCAGTGGCTTTGAGCCACTTGCGGATCACATCGATGAGGGGTTCATCTGCCCACTCTGTATGGTGAGCTGGTAGTGGGGCGTCGTCTGGCCATACCTTCACAATCCAGGGGCGGAATGTTTTGCACCCACCTAGTATGTGTGCGGCGGTTTGGGCTGGCCAGGGGGGGTGGTTGTGCCAACGGCAGTAGGTGATCAGACCATGTTTGTGCCGGTATTCAGCGCTCATGCGCATCCAGTACGCCCCAAAGGGGCCAGCACAGCAGAGTACCTGAGCTACTGCTGAGATCTCAGAGCGTGGGTGGCTGTCGGACATGTGCATGAGTGCACGAGGACGACGTGAGGGGGTGCCATTAATTGCAAGGTACTTGTCTGCAGTAGAGGCGATGGCATGGGCGAGGTGGTCCTCCCACTGTTTCTGCGCAGTAAGAGTGTTCTGCTCGCGGAGGGCGGAAATCGATGGCAGTGAGCGTGAGGGTGGCAGTTCGGTTGCCTTCTTTGCTTCATCATCAGCCCATTCGTTGCCTGGGACGCCTGAGTGGCCAGGGCACCAGTGAATCATGATTTTGAGGGTGGGATGGAGGTTGAGCAGGTTTTTTTTTTTTTTTTTTTTTTTTTGGCTTTATTATTCCTGCAGCATAGCTAAGTACATGACCTATCTACAACGGAGGCGCCCGTCATCGAGGTAAACTACGAAACTGGGCGGGAGGTGCCCGCCACCGAAGGTGGCGGCTAAGTGGGCGCACCGCCTATTAAAGAAGGGAAAAGGAAGAGGAGAGATTGGTTTACATATCACCACGCCCATGTCAAGGCGCAGGTGAACCTACACTGCAAGCACAGACGAAGTTTAGAAAAGAGGGCGCGTCCGGGCACAGTACCTGGGCGTTAACCTGGGTAAAGCACCGTTCTGTCTGGGATCGCTGGTGCCTCATACATAAAAGAAGTAAGTTGCATCAGAGATCAAGAGGAGGGTCTGAAACGTGACCGTTAAAATCATAAAGATCCGGGTCCGTGTCCTGAGTGCGTGGTCCAAGGGCGCGCCGTACGTACACACGAAGGGTCGTCAGGTCCATGTCCTGGTCGGTTGGGAGGCCATCTAGCTCCATCATCGCAAATGCAAGGCGGATGGCAGCTGAGGTGCGCTGAGTGGGGCGGTCGAGATGCCTAGTGAACTTAAGCCACTTGCGAATCACGTCGATAAGGGGTTCGTCTGCCCACTCTGTGTGGTGGGCTGGGAGTGGGGTGCCTTTAGGCCAGACCTTACCAATCCAAGGGCGGAAAGTCTCGCAGCCACCAAGTATGTGGGCAGCGGTCTGGGCAGGCCAAGGGGGGTGATTGTGCCAACGACAGTAGGTGATCAGGCCGTTTCTGCGCCTATATTCTGGGCTCATGCGCATCCAGTATGCCCCGAAGGGGCCAGCGCAGCAGAGGACTTGAGCAACTGCTGAAATCTCAGCGCGGGGGTAGGTGTCCGACATCTCCATGAGTGCGCGCGGACGACGTTTTGGTGGGCCTGTGATTGCCAAGTACTTGTCGGCAGTTGAGGCAGTAGCATGGGCAAGGTGAGCCTCCCATTGCTTCTGGGCGTTGAGGGTGTTCTGCTCGCGGAGGGCGGATATCGAAGGAAGGGAAGATGAGGGTGGCAGTTCTGTGGCTTTCTTTGCCTCTTCATCAGCCCATTCGTTTCCTGGGACGCCTGAGTGACCCGGGCACCAGTGAAACTCGATTTTGAGGTTGGGATGAATGTCCAGCAGGTTGGTGATACCTGCTTTCCAAGCGAGTAGTAAGTGGGCGCCAGGTGCTGATGGCCAGTCGCGGACAAGGCGAAGGGCGGTTAGCGAATCTGACATGAAGACAATGGACTCCACTTCCAGGAGGTGGCGGCCGAAGTGAGAGGCAGCCCAAGCTGGAGCAGACGCAAGGGAGAAGATCTCAGCGTCAGTGGCAGTGGCGATTTTGGGGGAAGCGCAGTGTCTGAAGCCCAAGCGATGGTGACCGCGCATAGCGACAATTGCTGAGCCAGACTTGTGCTCGAGTCTGGAGCCGTCTGTGAAGATCTGGACGGAGGTGGTGGTGCACAGAGAGTTGGCAGATGCGACAAACGCCTGGCGAGTGTCAGTGTCAACGGGACCGGCAGGGATGGCAAACTTGAGGCGTCCTCCAGCAAAAGCAAGTGGATCCTCCCAGGGAGAGTGTGTGTACGCAGGGACCTGTTGGGCAATCGGGACACGGTCGGCAAGCGAAGAAGAATACAGGCGTGGTTTTTGTGCTGCAGGAATAGCACGTCTACCTACAGAATGTGGAGTGCGCCAAAGGCGAAGAGCATGATTAGTTTTAAGATAATTGAAATAAAAACTGAAACGGGGGCATAGAGCAAAGATAATTGGTGCTTAGCGGTGAAGCGCCTCGGTAGACACCAAGGATCCACCTGCAAGCGGTGTTTTGGACACCCTGTAGACGAGCCACAAGGGTCTTCTGGCGGGTGCCAGTGTACCAAACCGGCGCAGCCCATGCGAGGACTGTTCTGACGCAGGCTGAGTAAAGCTGGCGAAGGTTGAGGGCGGACATGCCTCGCTCTGTGTTGGCGAGCAGGCGAATGGCGGCGAGTGTTGAGAGGCCCTTGGAGCGCATGCGCTCAACATGGGGTTTGAAAGACAAGGCCGGGTCCCACCAGATCCCCAACCACCGAAGTGGGATGGAGGGCTTAATGAGAGTGTCCTCGTCGAGTTGGACGCCCCGGGAGTCCCAGCCGCGATATCTGTGGCGACGCCCAGGGGGGTGGAAATGGAGGAGCTCGGTCTTCGCGGTCTCGATGTTGAGATTGATGTCGTTGAAGAGCGAGTTGAGGTGGTGATAAGCGCCTACTAAGTTCCTGCAGTTGGCGGTGACTGATGAGCCAGTGATGGCAATCATGTGGTCATCGACGTATGCTAGGAGCTCGCAGTCAGGGTAGTGGAACCGCTGAATCGCAATAGCTGCAAAAAGAGTGGAGAGAATGGGTGAGACAGGGGAGCCCTGAGGCGTCCCAAAGTCCGGTTTGCGGACGCTAGGGAGTGTGGTGCCATCAAAAGAGATAGCAGCCTCCCGCCCGGTCATGAAAGAAAGGCACCAGTCCGCCATGTCTGGCGAACAACCTAACTCCAAGAGCCGGTGGTGGAGATGTTGTGGATGAACCGAGTCAAAGAAGCCTTGTATGTCCACCGCTAGGACAGAACACACTTTGTCTTCCGACTGGGCTTTCTCCACAATCTGTAAAAGGCGTTGGGCGGCATCATAGACAGAATGCCCTTGACGACCGCCATACTGGTTTGGGGGAAGCCAGTTCTGGGTGTTAGCCAGAAACTGGAGACGGTTAGCAAGAATCTTCTCAAGGAGTTTCCCTAAGGTCTCCTCAAGAGTAATCGGTCTGTAAGACCGAGGAGAGA
This sequence comes from Trichaptum fuscoviolaceum, assembly GCA_910574455.1. Taxonomy (NCBI): domain Eukaryota; kingdom Fungi; phylum Basidiomycota; class Agaricomycetes; order Hymenochaetales; family Trichaptaceae; genus Trichaptum; species Trichaptum fuscoviolaceum. The sequence continues at coordinate 1,695,140 of CAJSYZ010000012.1, read as the reverse complement.
ATTGGTCCTTCTTGTTTGGCTTCCTGAGCATTACTACCTTTGTTATCCGCCAGCACGCTGGGTGGTGGCCCAAGCGCAGACAGTCGTTGAACAAAGATAGCACCTCCTTAGCGAAGGATCCAATCACCCATTTGAGGGGACGGTATCCGACGCCCGAGGGGCCAGGAGCAGACAAGTTGGAGGTGCCGGCCAGGGCGTCCATAAGCTCTTTCATGAGTATGGGAGGCGCCGCTGCAGAAGGTGGGGGCAGCGGGCGCAAGCCCGCTGCTGGAAGTGGTGGGGGAGGAGGAAAGTAGGTAGAATGGAACAACTCAGCTTTCTCCTGCTCAGTGGTAGTGAAGGTGCCATCTGGTTTCCTCAGCGAAGGCACAGGCGTAGGGCGGATGCCGAGGCCACGCTTGGCCCAGCTCCAGATGTTGGTGGAATTGGCGTCTTTGACCTGTTCTGCATAGAACACGCGACGCGCTGCTCTGGTGGTGGCTTTGAAGGCGCGTTTAGCAGCGGCGCGCAAACGGGCGGTAGGGGCGTCCTTAATTGCTGCGAGTGAGGATGAGCACTCAGGGGACCACCAGGGGACCTCTGTCTTGGAGCGCTTTCTGGGTTTAGTCATTGACTCCATCGCCGCCACCATTGCAGATTGAATGGCTTTGGCTTTGGCATCTAGTTCAGCCTTGTCTGACGCAGGAAGCGCAAACACCTCATGCAGCAAGGGAAAGGCAGTAGCACACCACGCCTCTCTGTCATCATTAGACAGTCTGGGGGGCCGTGGAAGGTGGACGAATGGTCCAACTGGCACCTCCCATGTGAGTAGGGTGTGGTCTGAGAGAGCGGAGTGGGAGCTGGTGAATGTGTCCATCACCTGCTCTGGTGGGATGTTGGGCGCAGTCCAGACCATATCGATCGGACAACGCGGCCCATCTTTACCCGGACGAGTGTCCACATCTGGGTGATGGGCAGGCTCATGTCCATGCTCTCGGAAGAAGTCATCCAAGGGTTGCCCCCTGTTTGACTCGGCATTGGAACATGGCAACTCTGACCAGGAACGATGCCGGCGATTGAAGTCGCCAGCGATCGTTAGGGAAGCGGCTATTGCCGGGGTGAGACTGAAGAGAAACGACTCACCTGGGTAAGTGGGGGTTGGGGCTACCCTACCTGGCGCCTGCTGGCCATAGTAATTGCAGAGGCGGACAGTGTGGGTAGAGCGAACCTCAATAGTCAGGACGTCAGTGCCATGTGACGCTGCACCGACGATAGACCATGAGTGTGTTGGGAGGGACCGTGAAACATAAGTAACCACTCGCGGACGGGTGGCCGGTGGGAGGCAGGGGACGTAACCTGGAATAGAAGGGACATTGAAGACGTCATCTCCCTCTGGGTTAGTCAGTGAGGGTTGGGTACCAATCTTGTACCAGGGCGGTTCCTGGATAAGTAGAAGGTGTGGGGGATGGGGATTGTTAGCAAGAAGAGGAAAAAGAGAATGAATTGTTGCTAATGAGTGGGCAGCATTCCACTGAAGGACACGGATTGTGTCAGTCATTCTCCTTGCTCCATAGTGTCGTCGGGCGAATCAGAGTCTGAATCGGACTCATCATCGTTTGGTGAAGGGCCATACTTACGCCTCTGAGGGCACTTCACAGAGGTGGATCTATGAGGGCCCTGACAGTTAGCGCAGAGACGGGGATGGGAGCACGGGGTGCCAGCTGGGACAGCTTCCTGAGCGCAGGTAGGGCACTTCGAGCGGTGGTATTTAGTGGCATGCGGGCCGGCGCAATACGCACATGTGATGGGGGCCTTGCAGCCCCTGCTGGAATGACCAAGCGCCTGGCATCTGTCGCATTGAGAGAAGCCTGGGCGCATTGGTGGGATGGATAAGCGGAGCCGGATTCCGAAGAGCCACACGGTCGGCTTTTTGAGGAGCTTCTCGCGTATTTCTCCTTTCTCTCTGTCTGCAAAGGTAAAAATAACCGGGCAAATCTCGAGTTTCTCTTTCTCGAGTGCATCCGATTGTGCTGTGTAATGGGGGGGGACAATGTACTGGAGGTCGCTAAGAATGGGATTGCTGTTAAACTCGGCCAGCAGATCCTCCTGAGTGTACGTCGTCCGCTGACCCTTGGGAAGAGTAGTGTCCCTAGTAGGGACCATGGAAATCCTAAGGGTGGACCGCGGACGGACCCGGGTTGCAGTGAGTACCGGTGGCACTTGCATGGTACCCGTGTAGCAAATGGGAGCCAGGTGAGCACACAGGGCACCCGCAAGGCTATCAAGAGCGCTTTCGACCGCCATGCCCTCAGTAGAGCCTGGACGGTTAGTGAACGTGCATACAATGCGGCCTTTAGTGTTGAAAACCGCAGACCGCACCAGAAGACGCTTTGTGGTGGGCAGCTCAGCAAAGAAATTACGCACCGCAGTTGTAAGGGCGGCACCAGACTTGCGCTTAGCTGCTGGGATGTAGGGATTAGCTGTAGACACCAAGGTCGGCTCCTTGGCATACATCTTGGGTGGTGGGGGTGAGGCACGTCCTGTGGAGGGCGCCTTCTTGGGAGTGGTCCTGCCCTTGGCCTGAGGGGCTGGGGTGGTAGTAACCGGGGGTGCTGGGGCAGTAGTGGCTGCCACCTGAGCGTAGGTGAGTGGGACTGGGGCCGGAGCTACCTGGGGAGGTGGCGGCGGGTTGATGCGAGGGGGGCGAGGTGGAGGCCGGTCGAGTAGAGTCTGCACCTGTCTGGAGAGGGTGCCAACATCGCTGTTCAACTTACTGATGCCTGCATTCTGCTTCTGCACAACGCGGACTTCCTTGATCAGCTGTCCAAGAGCCTTGTTCATAGTGGCCATGCTCTTGCTAGATGCTGGTTCGTCGTCTGGGGTGGGGGGGGGTACAAATGGTGGGGGGAGTGGGACGCCGGTTTCGGCGTGGTGTTGTTGGAAGGCAGCTGCCGCAAGGTCAGCATACTCTTTGACATTGGGGTTAGCATCCTTCCCATCCACAAGTGTCGACAGCATTGTGTAGGTTGCTGCATACAGTCCACCTAGTGTGCTGGCGTTCAACATCATTCGCTCGTGGGGGGTCTTGCTCAGGTCAGCGAAGTTGGCCGTGAGCTTGTCAGAGAGGGTGTCCCAGAGATGGTACATGCCATGTATTAGTGCCATCTCATGTTCCGGAATGGAATCAGTGGGGGGAGCAGGGCGCCCCGGTAGTGGGGACAGGACGGAGGCCGTACGCTTCTCACCCGCGCGCGGTGTTGCCGGGAAGGCCAACGGCATATCAGCATCAGAGCTAGGTGGGAGTGGTGAGGAGGGTGGTAGTACATCGAGTTCCCTTTGTCTGAGCTGTACAGGCGAGCCCAGAGCCGAGGGGACGGGGGTGGCGGTCGATGTCGTTGCCGGGGCAACAACGGTGACGGAGGGTGGTTGGCCAGTGGCGGCGGCAGCAGCAGACGCTGATGACCGACCAGGTTTGGCCGCGATAGACGGTTTCTTAGATGTGTGGCTGTCTGCCATGCCTAACCGATGGGAGCGGGGGGGCTCGACCAAATCGGGAAGGTAGTGGTTAGAGGTCAAGAAGGATGTGAGGTTGAGCAGGTTAGTGATACCCGCTTTCCATGACTGGAGTAGGTGGGCGCCAGGGGCCAAAGGCCAATCGCGGAACAGGCGAAGGGCGGTGAGCGAATCTGACAAGAAGATGATGGTGTCGACATCCAGAAGATGGCCTTCTAACTGAAGGGCCGCCCATGCTGGTGCAGATGAGAGAGAGAAGATCTCAGCATCTGTGGCGGTTGAGATTTTTGGTGAGGCAAGGCGCCGGGATGCTAAACGAGTGGTACCACGCATGGCTACAATTGCAGAGCCCGCTCCATGCTCAAGGCGAGAGCCGTCAGTAAAGATTTGGACGGATGAGTTGGTGCAGATGGTGTTGGCAGACGCAACAAATGACTTGCGGATGTCACTGTCTACCTGGCCAGCAGGGATGGCAAATGAGAGTCGCCCTTCAGCAAAAGCGAGTGGGTCCTCCCAGGGGTGGTGTGTGTACGCAGGGACCTGTTGGACGCTGGGAACGCGGTCGGAAAGCGAAGAAGAGTACAGGCGGGGTTTTTGTGCTGCAGGAATAGCACGTCTACCTACTGAATGTGGCAACACTCCTTGACCTCTTACCACTACCTTCCTATTTGGGTCGAGCCATAGCTCCCCTATAGTTGGGTTGTCCTGCGCATCACTGCATACACCCTATGTCCAAGAACACTGCCTCGGGCTCTAAAGGCCCACCACCAAAGACTCCCAAGCCAGGCTCACTGTCTGGCGCCACTCCCAACACTCCTGTCCTACAAGACAGCCCCATGCCCAAGGAGGATCGTCCGGCACCATCTGAAGATGATGAGGATGATGATGACGACAAGCCTGCCACCCCCCCACCCAGGAAGCGCACATCAGAGGTGCTCTCCCCCATCACCCAACGCCGGCCCCGTAATGCTGCTCGGCCTAGATTCTTGACACAGATGCTAGACCTGCTGCCCCACATCGGCCACATCATCCAGATCGCTGAACAGAGGCATGAAGATGAGTCCCCTGAAGAAGGCGAAATGCCAGAATCCCAGATTGCTGTGATAGCAGCGGAAGCAGTGGGTGCCATCGTTAGCGCAGCCCACATTGCTATCTCTGCTGCACAGAGCGCACAAGCGAGTGACCTCCAAGCCCAGCGACTTGTTCTCGCAGCCGCCACTGGTTACAATGAGAGTGTAGCGTCAGCCAGGCCTACACCTGTTATCACCATCCCCTCCCCATTTGACTCACCAACGCGCCCACCCCCATCTGTCGGTCCCCCGGAAATGATAGTGCTCACAGACACTGTTGCGCGTCTTACCAACCAGGTTACCGCCCTCACCACACAAGTACAGGCTATCTCAGAACGACCTCAGCCCCGCCCTCAGCGTGCCACAGTGCAACCGGCCCCACCTACGGGTGGCAAGCCAGCCAGCGGTACAACTGCCACTCCCCCGGTTACCCAGAGTCCCCCCATCTCATACGCGCAGATGGCAGCAACCCCGGCCCCAACCACCACATCCAGAGCTAAGCCTCCAAAGAAGCCGCGTCTCCCACCTCCTCCCCCCACGGTGTATTCTAAGGACCCCACCTTAGTCCTAACTCCGGGGCGGTACATTCCCCCAGCACAGAGGAAATCAGGGGCTGCACTAACAGCGGCTGCTCGTGAGTACTTCCAATCCCTTCCTACTTCTTCGCATGTCACAGTGCTCTCTGCGGTTTTCAACCACAAAGGCAACATTGTGTGCACATTCGCGGCAAAGCCCATCTCCCCCACTGGTAATCCGGTGGTCACTACCCTTGACAGTCATGCAGCCGCGCTAGCGGCGCACATGGCAAAGATATGCACCATAGGGGAACAAGCTGCAGACCAGCAGATCTCCCTCACCTATTCCCGGGTCCGACCCCGTTCTAACCTGTGCATCTCCATGGTTCCTACCAGGGATACAGCAGTCAAGGACAGTGTCCCTTACACAGCCGGTGAGTTACTCACTGAGCTGATGCAAAATGCCGCCCTAAAGGGGCTGGAATTTGTGGTCCCACCACAATTCGCATGCCAACCAGGCAGACTCAGTGAACTTGAGTTCTGCCCGGTGGCATTCTCCTTTGTTGACAGAGCTGGAGAGATCCGCGCCCGGCTTCTTCAGTCGCCCAGGGTGTGGCTCTTTGGCCACAAACTTCGTCTTTCTGTTCCCCCAGTCCGCCCGGCATTTTCACAATGCACAAAGTGCCAGGCCCTGGGACACACCTCCAAGGGCTGCAAGGCCCAACGCACATGTGCGCATTGCGCAGGTAAGCATGCCACAGCCCAACACCGCACCAAGTGTGCAAACTGCGCCCAGGATGCAGTCCCTGCCACTGAAGATTGCCCCCATCCCACAAAGTGCTCTAACTGCAACGGCGATCACATGGCCACCTCCAGTGCCTGCCCCAAGCGGAAGAAGTACGCCAATGCACCAGCTGATGACAGCGCCCATGACACTTACATGCATGAGGACTAATGATTGACACACTACGTGTCTTACAGTGGAACGCTGGCCGCTCACTATCAGCGATTCATTCCATTTTCCCTTCTCTTGCTAACAGTCCAGACCCCCCACACCTTCTTTTGATACAGGAACCGCCCTGGTACAAAATCGGCACCCAACCATCACTTACTAACCCTGAGGGAGATGACGTCTTTAATGTCCCATCAATCCCAGGGTATGTCCCATGCCTACCACCAGCCACCCGTCCTCGAGTGGTTACATATGTCTCTCGGTCCATTCCACCATCCTCATGGTCTATTGTTGGCGCCGCCTCTCATGGCACTGACGTCCTGACCATTGAGGTCCGTTCCACCCACACCGTCCGCCTCTGCAACTACTATGGTCAGCAGGCACCGGACAGGGCGGAGTACAACCCCAGATACCCAGGTGAGTCGTTTCTATTCAGTCTCACTCCGGCAATGGCCGCCTCCCTCACAATTGCCGGTGACTTCAATCGCCGGCACCGTTCGTGGTCCGAACTCGCCTGCACTACTGCAGAGTCAAACAGGGCGCAACCCCTTGATGACTTCTTCAGAGAGCATGGCCATGAACCTGCCCATCACCCAGATGTTGATACTCGTCCGGGCAAAGATGGGCCGCACTGTCCCATTGACATGGTCTGGGCAGCGCCAAACATCCCTCCTGAGCAAGTGATGGATACATTCACTAGCTCGCCATCCCCCCTTTCTGATCATACCATTCTCAAATGGGCGCTGCCAGTGGGACCCTTTGTCCACCCGCCGCGCCCCCCCAAGCTGACCCCTGAGGATAGAGAGGCTTGGTGTGCAGTTGCCTTCCCCTTGTTGCAGGACGCGTTTGCGCTCCCTGCTACTGACATTGCTTCACTAGATGCAAAAGCCGAGGCCATTCAGAGCGCCCTGGTAGCGGCTATGCAGTCTATGACCAAGCCCCACAAGCACTCAAAAACAGCAGTACCCTGGTGGTCAGCTAAGTGCTCAGCGTCCCTCACGGCTATCAAAGAAGCCCCCACTGCGCGTTTGCGTGCAGCTGCCAAACGTGCCTTCAAGGCAACTACCCGGGCAGCGCGCCGCCTCTTCTATTCAGAGCAGGTGCAGGAGGCTAACTCCACCAACATCTGGAACTGGGCCAAGCGTGGCCTGGGTGTCCGCCCCACTCCAGTACCCTCATTGCGCAAGGCAGATGGCACCTTCACCAGTACAGAGCGGGAGAAAGGTGAGTTGTTCCACTCAACATATTTTCCCCCTCCTCCACCACTTTCAGCAGCGGGCCAAGGCCCGCTGCCTCCTCCTTCCCCCAGTGCGCCTCCAATACTCATGAAAGAGCTTATGGACGCACTGGCCGGCACTTCCAACTTGTCGGCCCCTGGCCCCTCGGGCGTTGGATACCGTCCCCTTAAGTGGGTGATAGCGTCCTATGCTAAAGAGGTGCTAACTTTGTTCAACGACTGTCTTCGCTTGGGCCACCACCCAGCGTGCTGGCGGATAACAAAGGTAGTAATGCTCAGGAAGCCAAACAAGAAGGATCCATTCTCGCCGCGTTCATACCGACCCATTACTCTTGAGGAGACCTTAGGGAAACTCCTTGAGAAGATTATTGCTAACCGGCTCCAGTACTTGGCCAACACCAAGAACTGGCTGCCACCCACCCAGTATGGGGGGCGTCAAGGACACTCTGTCTACGATGCTGCCCAGCACCTTTTACAGATTGTGGAGAAAGCCCAGTCGGAGGGCCTGGTGTGTTCTGCCCTAGCGGTGGACATACAGGGTTTCTTTGATTCGGTGCACCCACAACACCTACACCGCCGTCTCTTGGAGTTGGGCTGTTCGCCAGACATGGCGGACTGGTGCCTCTCCTTCATGACTGGTCGGCAGGCTGCCATTTCCTTCGATGGCACCACCCTCCCTAGTGTCCACAAACCGGACTTTGGGACGCCTCAGGGCTCACCTGTCTCACCCATCCTCTCTACCCTTTTTGCAGCTATTGCCATCAAGCGGTTCCAACACCCTGACTGCGAGCTCCTTGCATACGTCGACGACCACTTGATTGTCATTTCTGGCACATCCGTCACCGCCAACTGCAGGAACTTAGCAGACGCCTACCACCATCTCAACTCTCTCTTTAACGACATCGGCCTCAAAATCGAAACAGCTAAGACAGAGCTGATCCACTTCCACCCACCCGGACGATCCACGGGCTACAACGGCTGGGACACCAAGGGCGTCCGACTCGACCCAGACACACTCATCAAACCCTCCATTCCCCTGCGATGGTTGGGTATCTGGTGGGACCCCACTCTCTCCTTCAAGCCCCATGTTGAGCGAATGCGCTCCAAGGGCCTCTCAACACTTGCTGCCATTCGCCTCCTTGCCAACACAGAACGCGGCATGTCAGCCCTCAACCTTCGCCAGCTTTACTCAGCCTGCGTCAGAACAGTCCTTGCCTGGGCTGCGCCGGTCTGGTACACTGGCATCCGCCAGAAGACCCTTGTGGCTCGTCTACAGGGTGTTCAAAACACTGCTTGCAGGTGGATCCTTGGTGTATACCGAGGCGCTTCACCGCTAAGCACCAACTTCTTATGTTCTATGCCTCCGTTTCAATTTTACTTTAACTATCTTAAAACTAACCATGCTCTTCGCCTTTGGCGCACTCCACATTCAGTAGGTAGACGTGCTATTCCTGCAGCACAAAAACCCCGCCTGTACTCTTCTTCGCTCTCCGACCGCGTTCCCAGCGTCCAACAGGTCCCTGCGTACACACACCACCCCTGGGAGGACCCACTTGCTTTTGCTGAAGGGCGACTCTCATTTGCCATCCCTGCTGGCCAGGTAGACAGTGACATCCGCAAGTCATTTGTTGCGTCTGCCAACACCATCTGCACCAACTCATCCGTCCAAATCTTTACGGACGGCTCTCGCCTTGAGCATGGAGCGGGCTCTGCAATTGTAGCCATGCGTGGCACCACTCGTTTAGCATCCCGGCGCCTTGCCTCACCAAAAATCTCAACCGCCACAGATGCTGAGATCTTCTCTCTCTCATCTGCACCAGCATGGGCGGCCCTTCAGTTAGAAGGCCATCTTCTGGATGTCGACACCATCATCTTCTTGTCAGATTCGCTCACCGCCCTTCGCCTGTTCCGCGATTGGCCTTCGGCCCCTGGTGCCCACCTACTCCAGTCATGGAAAGCGGGTATCACTAACCTGCTCAACCTCCACCCCACCCTCAAAATCATGTTTCACTGGTGCCCTGGCCACTCAGGCGTCCCAGGCAACGAATGGGCAGATGCTGAAGCAAAGAAGGCAACCGAACTGCCACCCTCACGCTCACTGCCATCGATTTCCGCCCTCCGCGAGCTGAACACTCTTACTGCGCAGAAACAGTGGGAGGACCACCTCGCCCATGCCATCGCCTCTACTGCAGACAAGTACCTTGCAATTAATGGCACCCCCTCACGTCGTCCTTGTGCACTCATGCACATGTCCGACAGCCACCCACGCTCTGAGATCTCAGCAGTAGCTCAGGTACTCTGCTGTGCTGGCCCCTTTGGGGCGTACTGGATGCGCATGAGCGCTGAATACCGGCACAAACATGGTCTGATCACCTACTGCCGTTGGCACAACCACCCCCCCTGGCCAGCCCAAACCGCCGCTCACATACTAGGTGGGTGCGAAACATTCCGCACCTGGATTGTGAAGGTTTGGCCAGACGACGCCCCATTACCAGCTCACCACACAGAGTGGGCAGATGAACCCCTCATCGATGTGATTCGCAAGTGGCTCAAAGCCACTGGCCATCTCACCAGACCCTCAGAGCGCACCTCAGCTGCTATCCGCCTTGCATTTGCGATGATGGAGCTAGATGGCCTCCCAACCGACCAGGACATGGACCTGACAACCCTTCGTGTGTACGTTAGGCGAGCCCTTGGACCCAGGACCCAGGACGCGGACCCGGATCTTTATGATTTTGATGGTCAACTTCCAGACTTACCTCACGATCTCTGATTGCTATTTACTATGTATTTCGCTCAGCAGCCCACCGTTTCTCTTCTAAGCTTCCGTCTGCGCGTGTAGTGTAGGTTCGCCTACGCCTTGACATGGGCGGGGTGACATGTATACCAATTTCTCCTCTTCCTTTTCTCTCCCTTAATAGGCGGTGCTCTCACTCTTCATCACCGCCGTTTTTGGCGGCGGGCACCACCCGCCCAGTTTCTAGTTTAACTTGATGACGGGCGCCTCTGTAGTAGATAGGTCATGTACGTAGCTACTCTGCAGGAATAATACAGCCAAAAAAAAAAAAAAAAAAAAAAAACCTACTGAATGTGGGGTGCGCCAAAGGCGAAGAGCATGGTTAGTTTTAAGATAGTTAAAGTAAAATTGAAACGGAGGCATAGAACATAAGAAATTGGTGCTTAGCGGTGAAGCGCCTCGGTATACACCAAGGATCCACCTGCAAGCGGTGTTTTGAACACCCTGTAGACGAGCCACAAGGGTCTTCTGGCGGATGCCAGTGTACCAGACCGGCGCAGCCCAGGCAAGGACTGTTCTGACGCAGGCTGAGTAAAGCTGGCGAAGGTTGAGGGCTGACATGCCGCGTTCTGTGTTGGCAAGGAGGCGAATGGCAGCAAGTGTTGAGAGGCCCTTGGAGCGCATTCGCTCAACATGGGGCTTGAAGGAGAGAGTGGGGTCCCACCAGATACCCAACCATCGCAGGGGAATGGAGGGTTTGATGAGTGTGTCTGGGTCGAGTCGGACGCCCTTGGTGTCCCAGCCGTTGTAGCCCGTGGATCGTCCGGGTGGGTGGAAGTGGATCAGCTCTGTCTTAGCTGTTTCGATTTTGAGGCCGATGTCGTTAAAGAGAGAGTTGAGATGGTGGTAGGCGTCTGCTAAGTTCCTGCAGTTGGCGGTGACGGATGTGCCAGAAATGACAATCAAGTGGTCGTTGACATATGCAAGGAGCTCGCAGTCAGGGCATCGCAGAGGCATCCTTCTTGACCTCTAACCACTACCTTCCCGATTTGGTCGAGCCCCCCCGCTCCCATCGGTTAGGCATGGCAGACAGCCACACATCTAAGAAACCGTCTATCGCGGCCAAACCTGGTCGGTCATCAGCGTCTGCTGCTGCCGCCGCCACTGGCCAACCACCCTCCGTCACCGTTGTTGCCCCGGCAACGACATCGACCGCCACCCCCGTCCCCTCGGCTCTGGGCTCGCCTGTACAGCTCAGACAAAGGGAACTCGATGTACTACCACCCTCCTCACCACTCCCACCTAGCTCTGATGCTGATATGCCGTTGGCCTTCCCGGCAACACCGCGCGCGGGTGAGAAGCGTACGGCCTCCGTCCTGTCCCCACTACCGGGGCGCCCTGCTCCCCCCACTGATTCCATTCCGGAACATGAGATGGCACTAATACATGGCATGTACCATCTCTGGGACACCCTCTCTGACAAGCTCACGGCCAACTTCGCTGACCTGAGCAAGACCCCCCACGAGCGAATGATGTTGAACGCCAGCACACTAGGTGGACTGTATGCAGCAACCTACACAATGCTGTCGACACTTGTGGATGGGAAGGATGCTAACCCCAATGTCAAAGAGTATGCTGACCTTGCGGCAGCTGCCTTCCAACAACACCACGCCGAAACCGGCGTCCCACTCCCCCCACCATTTTGTACCCCCCCCCACCCCAGACGACGAACCAGCATCTAGCAAGAGCATGGCCACTATGAACAAGGCTCTTGGACAGCTGATCAAGGAAGTCCGCGTTGTGCAGAAGCAGAATGCAGGCATCACTAAGTTGAACAGCGATGTTGGTACCCTCTCCAGACAGGTGCAGACTCTACTCGACCGGCCTCCACCTCGCCCCCCTCGCATCAACCCGCCGCCACCCCCCCAGGTAGCCCCGGCCCCAGTACCACTCACCTACGCTCAGGTGGCAGCGGCCGCTGCCCCAGCACCCCCTGCCACTACCACCCCAGCCTCCAAGGCCACGGGCAGGACCACTCCCAAGAAGGCGCCCTCCTCAGGACGTTCCACACCCCCGCCACCCAAGATGTATGCCAAGGAGCCGACCTTGGTGTTTACAGCTAATCCCTACATCCCAGCAGCTAAGCGCAAGTCTGGTGCCGCCCTTACTACAGCGGTACGTAATTTCTTTGCTGAGCTGCCCACCACAAAGCGTCTGCTGGTACGGTCTGCGGTTTTCAACACTAAAGGCCGTATCGTATGCACGTTCACTAACCGTCCAGGCTCTACTGAGGGCATGGCGGTCGAAAGCGCTCTTGATAGCCATGCGGGTGCCCTGTGTGCTCACTTGGCTCCCATTTGCTACACGGGTACCATGCAAGTGCCACCGGTACTCACTGCAACCCGGGTCCGTCCGCGGTCCACCCTTAGGATTTCCATGGTCCCTACTAGGGACACTACTCTTCCCAAGGGTCAGCGGACGACGTACACTCAGGAGGATCTGCTGGCCGAGTTTAACAGCAACCCCATTCTTAGCGACCTCCAGTACATTGTCCCCCCCCACTACACAGCACAATCGGATGCACTCGAGAAAGAGAAACTCGAGATTTGCCCGGTTATTTTCACCTTTGCAGACAGAGAGAAAGGAGAAATACGCGAGAAGCTCCTCAAAAAGCCGACCGTGTGGCTCTTCGGAATCCGGCTCCGCTTATCCATACCACCAATGCGCCCAGGCTTCTCTCAATGCGACAGATGCCAGGCGCTTGGTCATTCCAGCAGGGGCTGTAAGGCCCCTATCACATGTGCGTATTGCGCTGGCCCGCATGCCACTAAATATCACCGCTCGAAGTGCCCAACCTGCGCTCAGGAAGCTGTCCCAGCTGGCACCCCATGCTCCCACCCCCGTCTCTGCGCTAACTGTCAGGGCCCTCATAGATCCACATCTGTGAAGTGCCCTCAGAGGCGTAAGTATGGCCCTTCACCAAACGATGATGAGTCCGATTCAGACTCTGATTCGCCCGATGACACTATGGAGCAAGGAGAATGATTGACACACTCCGTGTCCTTCAGTGGAATACTGCCCACTCATTAGCAGCAATTCATTCTCTTTTTCCTCTTCTTGCTAACAATCCCCGTCCCCCACACCTATTGCTTATCCAGGAACCGCCCTGGTACAAGATCGGTACCCAACCCTCATTGACTAACCCAGATGGAGATGACGTCTTCAATGTCCCCTCTATTCCAGGTTACGTCCCCTGCCTCCCACCGGCCACCCGTCCGCGAGTGGTTACTTACGTTTCACGGTCCCTCCCAACACACTCATGGTCTATCGTTGGTGCAGCGTCACATGGCACTGACGTCCTGACTATTGAGGTTCGCTCTACCCACACTGTCCGCCTCTGCAATTACTATGGCCAGCAGGCGCCAGGTAGGATAGCCCCAACCCCCACTTACCCAGGTGAGTCGTTTCTCTTCAGTCTCACCCCGGCAATAGCCGCTTCCCTAACGATCGCTGGCGACTTCAATCGCCGGCACCGTTCCTGGTCAGAGTTGCCATGTTCCAATGCCGAGTCAAACAGGGGGCAACCCTTGGATGACTTCTTCCGAGAGCATGGACATGAGCCTGCCCATCACCCAGATGTGGACACTCGTCCGGGTAAAGATGGGCCGCGTTGTCCGATCGATATGGTCTGGACTGCGCCCAACATCCCACCAGAGCAGGTGATGGACACATTCACCAGCTCCCACTCCGCTCTCTCAGACCACACCCTACTCACATGGGAGGTGCCAGTTGGACCATTCGTCCACCTTCCACGGCCCCCCAGACTGTCTAATGATGACAGAGAGGCGTGGTGTGCTACTGCCTTTCCCTTGCTGCATGAGGCGTTTGCGCTTCCTGCGTCAGACAAGGCTGAACTAGATGCCAAAGCCAAAGCCATTCAATCTGCAATGGTGTCGGCGATGGAGTCAATGACTAAACCCAGAAAGCGCTCCAAGACAGAGGTCCCATGGTGGTCCCCTGAGTGCTCATCCTCACTCGCGGCAATTAAGGACGCCCCTACCGCCCGTTTGCGCGCCGCTGCTAAACGCGCCTTCAAAGCCACTACCAGAGCAGCGCGTCGCGTGTTCTATGCAGAACAGGTGAAAGACGCCAATTCCACCAACATCTGGAGCTGGGCCAAGCGTGGCCTCGGCATCCGCCCTACACCTGTGCCTTCGCTGAGGAAACCAGACGGCACCTTCACCACTACTGAGCAGGAGAAAGCTGAGTTGTTCCATTCTACCTACTTTCCCCCTCCCCCACCACTTCCAGCAGCGGGCTTGCGCCCGCTGCCCCCACCTTCTGCAGCGGCGCCTCCCATACTCATGAAAGAGCTTATGGACGCCCTGGCCGGCACCTCCAACTTGTCTGCTCCTGGCCCCTCGGGCGTCGGATACCGTCCCCTCAAATGGGTGATTGGATCCTTCGCTAAAGAGGTGCTATCTTTGTTCAACGACTGTCTGCGCTTGGGCCATCACCCAGCGTGCTGGCGGATAACAAAGGTAGTAATGCTCAGGAAGCCAAACAAGAAGGACCAATTCTCTCCTCGGTCTTACAGACCGATTACTCTTGAGGAGACCTTAGGGAAACTCCTTGAGAAGATTCTTGCTAACCGTCTCCAGTTTCTGGCTAACACCCAGAACTGGCTTCCCCCAAACCAGTATGGCGGTCGTCAAGGACACTCTGTCTATGATGCCGCCCAACGCCTTTTACAGATTGTGGAGAAAGCCCAGTCGGAAGACAAAGTGTGTTCTGTCCTAGCGGTGGACATACAAGGCTTCTTTGACTCGGTCCATCCACAACACCTCCACCACCGGCTCTTGGAGTTAGGCTGTTCGCCAGACATGGCGGATTGGTGCCTTTCTTTCATGACCGGGCGGGAGGCTGCTATCTCTTTTGATGGCACCACACTCCCTAGCGTCCGCAAACCGGACTTTGGGACGCCTCAGGGCTCCCCTGTCTCACCCATTCTCTCCACTCTTTTTGCAGCAATTGCGATTCAGCGGTTCCGCCACCCTGACTGCGAGCTCCTAGCATACGTCGACGACCACATGATTGCCATCACTGGCTCATCAGTCACCGCCAACTGCAGGAACTTAGTAGGCGCTTATCACCACCTCAACTCGCTCTTCAACGACATCAATCTCAACATCGAGACCGCGAAGACCGAGCTCCTCCATTTCCACCCCCCTGGGCGTCGCCACAGATATCGCGGCTGGGACTCCCGGGGCGTCCAACTCGACGAGGACACTCTCATTAAGCCCTCCATCCCACTTCGGTGGTTGGGGATCTGGTGGGACCCGGCCTTGTCTTTCAAACCCCATGTTGAGCGCATGCGCTCCAAGGGCCTCTCAACACTCGCCGCCATTCGCCTGCTCGCCAACACAGAGCGAGGCATGTCCGCCCTCAACCTTCGCCAGCTCTACTCAGCCTGCGTCAGAACAGTCCTCGCATGGGCTGCGCCGGTTTGGTACACTGGCACCCGCCAGAAGACCCTTGTGGCTCGTCTACAGGGTGTCCAGAACACCGCTTGCAGGTGGATCCTTGGTGTTTACCGAGGCGCTTCACCGCTAAGCACCAATTACCTTTGCTCAATGCCCCCGTTTCAGTTTTATTTCAATTATCTTAAAACTAATCATGCTCTTCGCCTTTGGCGCACTCCTCATTCTGTAGGTAGACGTGCTATTCCTGCAGCACAAAAACCACGCCTGTATTCTTCTTCGCTTGCCGACCGTGTCCCGATTGCCCAACAGGTCCCTGCGTACACACACTCTCCCTGGGAGGATCCACTTGCCTTTGCTGGAGGACGCCTCAAATTTGCCATCCCTGCCGGTCCCGTTGACACTGACACTCGCCAGGCGTTTGTCTCATCTGCCAACTCTCTGTGCACCACATCCTCCGTCCAGATCTTCACGGACGGCTCCAGACTCGAGCACAAGTCTGGCTCAGCTATTGTCGCCATGCGCGGTCAACATCGCTTGGGCTTCAGACACTGCGCTTCCCCCAAAATCGCCACTGCCACTGACGCTGAGATCTTCTCCCTTGCGTCTGCTCCAGCTTGGGCTGCCTCTCACTTCGGCCGCCACCTCCTGGAAGTGGAGTCCATTGTCTTCATGTCAGACTCGCTAACCGCCCTCCGCCTTGTCCGCGACTGGCCATCAGCACCTGGCACCCACTTACTACTCGCTTGGAAAGCAGGCATCACCAACCTGCTGGACATCCACCCCAACCTCAAAATCGAGTTTCACTGGTGCCCGGGTCACTCAGGCGTCCCAGGAAACGAGTGGGCTGATGAAGAGGCAAAGAAAGCCACAGAACTGCCACCCTCATCTTCCCTGCCTTCGATATCCGCCCTCCGCGAGCAGAACACCCTCAACGCCCAGAAGCAATGGGAGGACCACCTCGCCCACGCCACTGCCTCCACTGCCGACAAGTACTTGGCAATCACAGGCCCACCAAAACGTCGTCCGCGCGCACTCATGGAGATGTCGGACACCTACCCCCGCGCTGAGATTTCAGCAGTTGCTCAAGTCCTCTGCTGCGCTGGCCCCTTTGGGGCGTACTGGATGCGCATGAGCCCAGAATATAGGCGCAGAAATGGCCTGATCACCTACTGTCGTTGGCACAATCATCCCCCTTGGCCCGCCCAGACCGCCGCCCACATACTCGGTGGTTGCGAGACATTCCGCCCTTGGATTGGAAAGGTCTGGCCGAAAGGCACCCCACTCCCAGCCCACCATACAGAGTGGGCAGATGAACCCCTTATCGACGTGATTCGCAAGTGGCTTAAGTTCACTAGGCATCTCGACCGCCCCACTCAGCGCACCTCAGCTGCCATCCGCCTTGCATTCGCGATGATGGAGCTAGATGGACTCCCAACCGACCAGGACATGGACCTGACGACCCTTCGTGTGTACGTACGGCGCGCCCTTGGACCACGCACTCAGGACACGGACCCGGATCTTTATGATTTTAATGGTCACGTTTCAGACCCTCCTCTTGATCTTTGATGCAACTTACTTCTTTGTTATGTATGAGGCACCAGCGATCCCAGACAGAACGGTGCTTTACCCAGGTTAACGCCCAGGTACTGTGCCCGGACGCGCCCTCTTTTCTAAACTTCGTCTGTGCCTGTAGTGTAGGTTCACCTACGCCTTGACATGGGCGTGGTGATATGTAAACCAATCTCTCCTCTCCCTCTTCCTTTCTTTAATAGGCGGTGCGCCCACTTAGCCGCCACCTTCGGTGGCGGGCACCTCCCGCCCAGTTTCGTAGTTTACCGCGATGACGGGCGCCTCCGTTGTAGATAGGTCATGTACTTAGCTATACTGCAGGAATAATAAAGCCAAAAAAAAAAAAAAAAAAAAAAAAAGGACCAATTCTCTCCTCGGTCTTACAGACCGATTACTCTTGAGGAGACCTTAGGGAAACTCCTTGAGAAGATTCTTGCTAACCGTCTCCAGTTTCTGGCTAACACCCAGAACTGGCTTCCCCCAAACCAGTATGGCGGTCGTCAAGGGCATTCTGTCTATGATGCCGCCCAACGCCTTTTACAGATTGTGGAGAAAGCCCAGTCGGAAGACAAAGTGTGTTCTGTCCTAGCGGTGGACATACAAGGCTTCTTTGACTCGGTTCATCCACAACATCTCCACCACCGGCTCTTGGAGTTAGGTTGTTCGCCAGACATGGCGGACTGGTGCCTTTCTTTCATGACCGGGCGGGAGGCTGCTATCTCTTTTGATGGCACCACACTCCCTAGCGTCCGCAAACCGGACTTTGGGACGCCTCAGGGCTCCCCTGTCTCACCCATTCTCTCCACTCTTTTTGCAGCTATTGCGATTCAGCGGTTCCACTACCCTGACTGCAAGCTCCTAGCATACGTCGATGACCACATGATTGCCATCACTGGCTCATCAGTCACCGCCAACTGCAGGAACTTAGTAGGCGCTTATCACCACCTCAACTCGCTCTTCAACGACATCAATCTCAACATCGAGACCGCGCAGACCGAGCTCCTCCATTTCCACCCCCCTGGGCGTCGCCACAGATATCGCGGCTGGGACTCCCGGGGCGTCCAACTCGACGAGGACACTCTCATTAAGCCCTCCATCCCACTTCGGTGGTTGGGGATCTGGTGGGACCCGGCCTTGTCTTTCAAACCCCATGTTGAGCGCATGCGCTCCAAGGGCCTCTCAACACTCGCCGCCATTCGCCTGCTCGCCAACACAGAGCGAGGCATGTCCGCCCTCAACCTTCGCCAGCTTTACTCAGCCTGCGTCAGAACAGTCCTCGCATGGGCTGCGCCGGTTTGGTACACTGGCACCCGCCAGAAGACCCTTGTGGCTCGTCTACAGGGTGTCCAAAACACCGCTTGCAGGTGGATCCTTGGTGTCTACCGAGGCGCTTCACCGCTAAGCACCAATTATCTTTGCTCTATGCCCCCGTTTCAGTTTTATTTCAATTATCTTAAAACTAATCATGCTCTTCGCCTTTGGCGCACTCCACATTCTGTAGGTAGACGTGCTATTCCTGCAGCACAAAAACCACGCCTGTATTCTTCTTCGCTTGCCGACCGTGTCCCGATTGCCCAACAGGTCCCTGCGTACACACACTCTCCCTGGGAGGATCCACTTGCTTTTGCTGGAGGACGCCTCAAGTTTGCCATCCCTGCCGGTCCCGTTGACACTGACACTCGCCAGGCGTTTGTCGCATCTGCCAACTCTCTGTGCACCACCACCTCCGTCCAGATCTTCACAGACGGCTCCAGACTCGAGCACAAGTCTGGCTCAGCAATTGTCGCTATGCGCGGTCAACATCGCTTGGGCTTCAGACACTGCGCTTCCCCCAAAATCGCCACTGCCACTGACGCTGAGATCTTCTCCCTTGCGTCTGCTCCAGCTTGGGCTGCCTCTCACTTCGGCCGCCACCTCCTGGAAGTGGAGTCCATTGTCTTCATGTCAGATTCGCTAACCGCCCTTCGCCTTGTCCGCGACTGGCCATCACCACCTGGCGCCCACTTACTACTCGCTTGGAAAGCAGGTATCACCAACCTGCTGGACATTCATCCCAACCTCAAAATCGAGTTTCACTGGTGCCCGGGTCACTCAGGCGTCCCAGGAAACGAATGGGCTGATGAAGAGGCAAAGAAAGCCACAGAACTGCCACCCTCATCTTCCCTTCCTTCGATATCCGCCCTCCGCGAGCAGAACACCCTCAACGCCCAGAAGCAATGGGAGGCTCACCTCGCCCATGCTACTGCCTCAACTGCCGACAAGTACTTGGCAATCACAGGCCCACCAAAACGTCGTCCGCGCGCACTCATGGAGATGTCGGACACCTACCCCCGCGCTGAGATTTCAGCAGTTGCTCAAGTCCTCTGCTGCGCTGGCCCCTTCGGGGCATACTGGATGCGCATGAGCCCAGAATATAGGCGCAGAAACGGCCTGATCACCTACTGTCGTTGGCACAATCACCCCCCTTGGCCTGCCCAGACCGCTGCCCACATACTTGGTGGCTGCGAGACTTTCCGCCCTTGGATTGGTAAGGTCTGGCCTAAAGGCACCCCACTCCCAGCCCACCACACAGAGTGGGCAGACGAACCCCTTATCGACGTGATTCGCAAGTGGCTTAAGTTCACTAGGCATCTCGACCGCCCCACTCAGCGCACCTCAGCTGCCATCCGCCTTGCATTTGCGATGATGGAGCTAGATGGCCTCCCAACCGACCAGGACATGGACCTGACGACCCTTCGTGTGTACGTACGGCGCGCCCTTGGACCACGCACTCAGGACACGGACCCGGATCTTTATGATTTTAACGGTCACGTTTCAGACCCTCCTCTTGATCTCTGATGCAACTTACTTCTTTTATGTATGAGGCACCAGCGATCCCAGACAGAACGGTGCTTTACCCAGGTTAACGCCCAGGTACTGTGCCCGGACGCGCCCTCTTTTCTAAACTTCGTCTGTGCTTGCAGTGTAGGTTCACCTGCGCCTTGACATGGGCGTGGTGATATGTAAACCAATCTCTCCTCTTCCTTTTCCCTTCTTTAATAGGCGGTGCGCCCACTTAGCCGCCACCTTCGGTGGCGGGCACCTCCCGCCCAGTTTCGTAGTTTACCTCGATGACGGGCGCCTCCGTTGTAGATAGGTCATGTACTTAGCTATGCTGCAGGAATAATAAAGCCAAAAAAAAAAAAAAAAAAAAAAAGCTCGCAGTCAGGGTGTTGGAACCGCTTGATGGCAATAGCTGCAAAAAGGGTAGAGAGGATGGGTGAGACAGGTGAGCCCTGAGGCGTCCCAAAGTCCGGTTTGTGGACACTAGGGAGGGTGGTGCCATCGAAGGAAATGGCAGCCTGCCGACCAGTCATGAAGGAGAGGCACCAGTCCGCCATGTCTGGTGAACAGCCCAACTCCAAGAGACGGCGGTGTAGGTGTTGTGGGTGCACCGAATCAAAGAAACCCTGTATGTCCACCGCTAGGGCAGAACACACCAGGCCCTCCGACTGGGCTTTCTCCACAATCTGTAAAAGGTGCTGGGCAGCATCGTAGACAGAGTGTCCTTGACGCCCCCCATACTGGGTGGGTGGCAGCCAGTTCTTGGTGTTGGCCAAGTACTGGAGCCGGTTAGCAATGATCTTCTCAAGGAGTTTCCCTAAGGTCTCCTCAAGGGTAATGGGTCGGTATGAACGTGGCGAGAATGGATCCTTCTTGTTTGGCTTCCTGATCATTACTACCTTTGTTATCCGCCCCACCCAGCACGCTGGGTGGTGGCCCAAGCAAAGACAGTCGTTGAACAAAGTTAGCACCTCTTTAGCATAGGACGCTATCACCCACTTAAGGGGATGGTATCCAACGCCCGAGGGGCCAGGGGCCGACAAGTTGGAAGTGCCGGCCAGTGCATCCATAAGCTCTTTCATGAGTATTGGAGGCGCACTGGGGGAAGGAGGAGGCAGCGGGCCAAGGCCCGCTGCTGAGAGTGGTGGAGGAGGGGGAAAATATGTTGAGTGGAACAACTCACCTTTCTCCCGCTCTGTACTGGTGAAGGTGCCATCTGCCTTGCGCAATGAGGGTACTGGAGTGGGGCGGACACCCAGGCCACGCTTGGCCCAGTTCCAGATGTTGGTGGAGTTAGCCTCCTGCACCTGCTCTGAATAGAAGAGGCGGCGCGCTGTCCTGGTAGTTGCCTTGAAGGCATGTTTGGCAGCTGCACGCAAACGCGCAGTGGGGGCTTTTTTTTTTTTTTTTTTTTTTGGCTGTATTATTCCTGCAGAGTAGCTACGTACATGACCTATCTACTACAGAGGCGCCCGTCATCAAGTTAAACTAGAAACTGGGCGGGTGGTGCCCGCCGCCAAAAACGGCGGTGATGAAAAGTGAGAGCACCGCCTATTAAGGGAGAGAAAAGGAAGAGGAGAAATTGGTATACATGTCACCCCGCCCATGTCAAGGCGTAGGCGAACCTACACTACACGCGCAGACGGAAGCTTAGAGAAGAGAAACGGTGGCTGCTGAGCGAAATACATAGTAAATAGCAATCAGAGATCGTGAGGTAAGTCTGGAAGTTGACCATCAAAATCATAAAGATCCGGGTCCGCGTCCTGGGTCCTGGGTCCAAGGGCTCGCCTAACGTACACACGAAGGGGTTGTCAGGTCCATGTCCTGGTCGGTTGGGAGGCCATCTAGCTCCATCATCGCAAATGCAAGGCGGATAGCAGCTGAGGTGCGCTCTGAGGGTCTGGTGAGATGGCCAGTGGCTTTGAGCCACTTGCGAATCACATCGATGAGGGGTTCATCTGCCCACTCTGTGTGGTGAGCTGGTAATGGGGCGTCGTCTGGCCAAACCTTCACAATCCAGGTGCGGAATGTTTCGCACCCACCTAGTATGTGAGCGGCGGTTTGGGCTGGCCAGGGGGGGTGGTTGTGCCAACGGCAGTAGGTGATCAGACCATGTTTGTGCCGGTATTCAGCGCTCATGCGCATCCAGTACGCCCCAAAGGGGCCAGCACAGCAGAGTACCTGAGCTACTGCTGAGATCTCAGA
The DNA here is from genome assembly GCA_910574455.1 of Trichaptum fuscoviolaceum. Classification (NCBI taxonomy): domain Eukaryota; kingdom Fungi; phylum Basidiomycota; class Agaricomycetes; order Hymenochaetales; family Trichaptaceae; genus Trichaptum; species Trichaptum fuscoviolaceum. The sequence continues at coordinate 1,673,057 of CAJSYZ010000012.1, read as the reverse complement.
GCGTGGGTGGCTGTCGGACATGTGCATGAGTGCACGAGGACGACGTGAGGGGGTGCCATTAATTGCAAGGTACTTGTCTGCAGTAGAGGCGATGGCATGGGCGAGGTGGTCCTCCCACTGTTTCTGCGCAGTAAGAGTGTTCTGCTCGCGGAGGGCGGAAATCGATGGCAGTGAGCGTGATGGTGGCAGTTCGGTTGCCTTCTTTGCTTCATCATCTGCCCATTTGTTGCCTGGGACACCTGAGTGGCCAGGGCACCAGTGAAACATGATTTTGAGGGTGGGATGGAGGTTGAGCAGGTTAGTGATACCCGCTTTCCATGACTGGAGTAGGTGGGCGCCAGGGGCCGAAGGCCAATCGCGGAACAGGCGAAGGGCGGTGAGCGAATCTGACAAGAAGATGATGGTGTCGACATCCAGAAGATGGCCTTCTAACTGAAGGGCCGCCCATGCTGGTGCAGATGAGAGAGAGAAGATCTCAGCATCTGTGGCGGTTGAGATTTTTGGTGAGGCAAGGCGCCGGGATGCTAAACGAGTGGTACCACGCATGGCTACAATTGCAGAGCCCGCTCCATGCTCAAGGCGAGAGCCGTCAGTAAAGATTTGGACGGATGAGTTGGTGCAGATGGTGTTGGCAGACGCAACAAATGACTTGCGGATGTCACTGTCTACCTGGCCAGCAGGGATGGCAAATGAGAGTCGCCCTTCAGCAAAAGCGAGTGGGTCCTCCCAGGGGTGGTGTGTGTACGCAGGGACCTGTTGGACGCTGGGAACGCGGTCGGAAAGCGAAGAAGAGTACAGGCGGGGTTTTTGTGCTGCAGGAATAGCACGTCTACCTACTGAATGTGGGGTGCGCCAAAGGCGAAGAGCATGGTTAGTTTTAAGATAGTTAAAGTAAAATTGAAACGGAGGCATAGAACATAAGAAATTGGTGCTTAGCGGTGAAGCGCCTCGGTATACACCAAGGATCCACCTGCAAGCGGTGTTTTGAACACCCTGTAGACGAGCCACAAGGGTCTTCTGGCGGATGCCAGTGTACCAGACCGGCGCAGCCCAGGCAAGGACTGTTCTGACGCAGGCTGAGTAAAGCTGGCGAAGGTTGAGGGCTGACATGCCGCGTTCTGTGTTGGCAAGGAGGCGAATGGCAGCAAGTGTTGAGAGGCCCTTGGAGCGCATGCGCTCAACATGGGGCTTGAAGGAGAGAGTGGGATCCCACCAGATACCCAACCATCGCAGAGGGATGGAGGGTTTGATGAGTGTGTCTGGGTCGAGTCGGACGCCCTTGGTGTCCCAGCCGTTGTAGCCCGTGGATCGTCCGGGTGGGTGGAAGTGGATCAGCTCTGTCTTAGCTGTTTCGATTTTGAGGCCGATGTCGTTAAAGAGAGAGTTGAGATGGTGGTAGGCGTCTGCTAAGTTCCTGCAGTTGGCAGTGACGGATGTGCCAGAAATGACAATCAAGTGGTCGTCGACGTATGCAAGGAGCTCGCAGTCAGGGTGTTGGAACCGCTTGATGGCAATAGCTGCAAAAAGGGTAGAGAGGATGGGTGAGACAGGTGAGCCCTGAGGCGTCCCAAAGTCCGGTTTGTGGACACTAGGGAGGGTGGTGCCATCAAAGGAAATGGCAGCCTGCCGACCAGTCATGAAGGAGAGGCACCAGTCCGCCATGTCTGGTGAACAGCCCAACTCCAAGAGACGGTGGTGTAGGTGTTGTGGGTGCACCGAATCAAAGAAACCCTGTATGTCCACCGCTAGGGCAGAACACACTAGGCCCTCCGACTGGGCTTTCTCCACAATCTGTAAAAGGTGCTGGGCAGCATCGTAGACAGAGTGTCCTTGACGCCCCCCATACTGGGTGGGTGGCAGCCAGTTCTTGGTGTTGGCCAAGTACTGGAGCCGGTTAGCAATGATCTTCTCAAGGAGTTTCCCTAAGGTCTCCTCAAGGGTAATGGGTCGGTATGAACGTGGCGAGAATGGATCCTTCTTGTTTGGCTTCCTGAGCATTACTACCTTTGTTATCCGCCAGCACGCTGGGTGGTGGCCCAAGCGAAGACAGTCGTTGAACAAAGTTAGCACCTCTTTAGCATAGGACGCTATCACCCACTTAAGGGGACGGTATCCAACGCCCGAGGGGCCAGGGGCCGACAAGTTGGAAGTGCCGGCCAGTGCGTCCATAAGCTCTTTCATGAGTATTGGAGGCGCACTGGGGGAAGGAGGAGGCAGCGGGCCTTGGCCCGCTGCTGAGAGTGGTGGAGGAGGGGGAAAATATGTTGAGTGGAACAACTCACCTTTCTCCCGCTCTGTACTGGTGAAGGTGCCATCTGCCTTGCGCAATGAGGGTACTGGAGTGGGGCGGACACCCAGGCCACGCTTGGCCCAGTTCCAGATGTTGGTGGAGTTAGCCTCCTGCACCTGCTCTGAATAGAAGAGGCGGCGCGCTGCCCTGGTAGTTGCCTTGAAGGCGCGTTTGGCAGCTGCACGCAAACGCGCAGTGGGGGCTTCTTTGATAGCCGTGAGGGACGCTGAGCACTTAGCTGACCACCAGGGTACTGCTGTTTTTGAGTGCTTGTGGGGCTTGGTCATAGACTGCATAGCCGCTACCAGGGCGCTCTGAATGGCCTCGGCTTTTGCATCTAGTGAAGCAATGTCAGTAGCAGGGAGCGCAAATGCGTCCTGCAACAAGGGGAAGGCAACTGCACACCAAGCCTCTCTATCCTCAGGGGTCAGCTTGGGGGGGCGCGGCGGGTGGACAAAGGGTCCCACTGGCAGCGCCCATTTGAGAATGGTATGATCAGAAAGGGGAGATGGCGAGCTAGTGAATGTATCCATCACTTGCTCAGGAGGGATGTTTGGCGCTGCCCAGACCATGTCAATGGGACAGTGCGGCCCATCTTTGCCCGGACGAGTATCAATGTCTGGGTGATGGGCAGGTTCATGGCCATGCTCTCTGAAGAAGTCATCAAGGGGTTGCGCCTTGTTTGACTCTGCAGTAGTGCAGGCGAGTTCGGACCACGAACGGTGCCGGCGATTGAAGTCACCGGCAATTGTGAGGGAGGCGGCCATTGCCGGAGTGAGACTAAATAGAAACGACTCACCTGGGTATCTGGGGTTGTACTCCGCCCTGTCCGGTGCCTGCTGACCATAGTAGTTGCAGAGGCGGACGGTGTGGGTGGAACGGACCTCAATAGTCAGGACGTCAGTGCCATGAGAGGCGGCGCCAACAATAGACCATGAGGATGGTGGAATGGTCCGAGAGACATATGTCACCACTCGAGGACGGGTGGCTGGTGGTAGGCATGGGACATACCCTGGGATTGATGGAACATTGAAGACGTCATCTCCCTCAGGGTTAGTAAGTGATGGTTGGGTGCCGATTTTGTACCAGGGCGGTTCCTGTATCAAAAGAAGGTGTGGGGGGTCTGGACTGTTAGCAAGAGAAGGGAAAATGGAATGAATCGCTGATAGTGAGCGGCCAGCGTTCCACTGTAAGACACGTAGTGTGTCAATCATTAGTCCTCGTGCATGTGAGTGTCGTGGGCGCTGTCGTCAGCTGGTGCATTGGCATACTTCTTCCGCTTGGGGCAGGCACTGGAGGTGGCCATGTGATTGCCGTTGCAGTTAGAGCACTTTGTGGGATGGGGGCAATCTTCAGTGGCAGGGACTGCATCCTGGGTGCAGTTTTTTTTTTTTTTTTTTTTTTTTTTTGGCTTTATTATTCCTGCAGCATAGCTAAGTACATGACCTATCTACAACGGAGGCGCCCGTCATCGAGGTAAACTACGAAACTGGGCGGGAGGTGCCCGCCACTGAAGGTGGCGGCTAAGTGGGCGCACCGCCTATTAAAGAAGGGAAGAGGAAGAGGAGAGATTGGTTTACATATCACCACGCCCATGTCAAGGCGCAGGTGAACCTACACTACAGGCACAAACGAAGTTTAGAAAAGAGGGCACGTCCGGGCACAGTACCTGGGCGTTAACCTGGGTAAAGCACCGTTCTGTCTGGGATCGCTGGTGCCTCATACATAACAAAGAAGTAAGTTGCATCAGAGATCAAGAGGAGGGTCTGAAACGTGACCGTTAAAATCATAAAGATCCGGGTCCGTGTCCTGAGTGCGTGGTCCAAGGGCGCGCCGTACGTACACACGAAGGGTCGTCAGGTCCATGTCCTGGTCGGTTGGGAGTCCATCTAGCTCCATCATCGCAAATGCAAGGCGGATGGCAGCTGAGGTGCGCTGAGTGGGGCGGTCGAGATGCCTAGTGAACTTAAGCCACTTGCGAATCACGTCGATAAGGGGTTCGTCTGCCCACTCTGTGTGGTGGGCTGGGAGTGGGGTGCCTTTGGGCCAGACCTTACCAATCCAAGGGCGGAAAGTCTCGCAACCACCAAGTATGTGGGCGGCGGTCTGGGCAGGCCAAGGGGGATGATTGTGCCAACGACAGTAGGTGATCAGGCCGTTTCTGCGCCTATATTCTGGGCTCATGCGCATCCAGTACGCCCCAAAGGGGCCAGCGCAGCAGAGGACTTGAGCAACTGCTGAAATCTCAGCGCGGGGGTAGGTGTCCGACATCTCCATGAGTGCGCGCGGACGACGTTTTGGTGGGCCTGTGATTGCCAAGTACTTGTCGGCAGTTGAGGCAGTAGCATGGGCGAGGTGGTCCTCCCATTGCTTCTGGGCGTTGAGGGTGTTCTGCTCGCGGAGGGCGGATATCGAAGGCAGGGAAGATGAGGGTGGCAGTTCTGTGGCTTTCTTTGCCTCTTCATCAGCCCATTCGTTTCCTGGGACGCCTGAGTGGCCCGGGCACCAGTGAAACTCGATTTTGAGGTTGGGATGAATGTCCAGCAGGTTGGTGATGCCTGCTTTCCAAGCAAGTAGTAAGTGGGCGCCAGGTGCTGATGGCTAGTCGCGGACAAGACGAAGGGCAGTCAGCAAGTCTGACATGAAGACAATGGACTCCACTTCCAGGAGATGGCGGCCGAAGTGAGAGGCAGCCCAAGCTGGAGCAGACGCAAGGGAGAAGATCTCAGCGTCAGTGGCAGTGGCGATTTTGGGGGAAGCACAGTGTCTGAAGCCCAAGCGATGTTGACCGCGCATAGCGACAATTGCTGAGCCAGACTTGTGCTCGAGTCTGGAGCCGTCTGTGAAAATCTGGACGGAGGTGGTGGTGCACAGAGAGTTGGCAGATGAGACAAACGCCTGGCAAGTGTCAGTGTCAACGGGACCAGCAGGGATGGCAAATTTGAGGCGTCCTCCAGCAAAGGCAAGTGGATCCTCCCAGGGGGAGTGTGTGTACGCAGGGACCTGTTGGGCAATCGGGACACGGTCGGCAAGCGAAGAAGAATACAGGCGTGGTTTTTGTGCTGCAGGAATAGCACGTCTACCTACAGAATGTGGAGTGCGCCAAAGGCGAAGAGCATGATTAGTTTTAAGATAATTGAAATAAAACTGAAACGGGGGCATAGAGCAAAGATAATTGGTGCTTAGCGGTGAAGCGCCTCGGTAAACACCAAGGATCCACCTGCAAGCGGTGTTCTGGACACCCTGTAGACGAGCCACAAGGGTCTTCTGGCGGGTGCCAGTGTACCAAACCGGCGCAGCCCATGCGAGGACTGTTCTGACGCAGGCTGAGTAAAGCTGGCGAAGGTTGAGGGCGGACATGCCTCGCTCTGTGTTGGCGAGCAGGCGAATGGCGGCGAGTGTTGAGAGGCCCTTGGAGCGCATGCGCTCAACATGGGGTTTGAAAGACAAGGCCGGGTCCCACCAGATCCCCAACCACCGAAGTGGGATGGAGGGCTTAATGAGAGTGTCCTCGTCGAGTTGGACGCCCCGGGAGTCCCAGCCGCGATCCATGCCTAACCGATGGGAGCGGGGGGGCTCGACCAAATCGGGAAGGTAGTGGTTAGAGGTCAAGAAGGATGGGCTGCATGACTGTCAAGGGTGGTAACCACCGGATTACCAGTGGGGGAGATGGGCTTTGCCGCAAATGTGCACACAATGTTGCCTCTGTGGTTGAAAACCGCAGAGAGCACTGTGACATGCGAAGAAGTAGGAAGGGATTGGAAGTACTCACGAGCAGCCGCTGTTAGTGCAGCCCCTGATTTCCTCTGTGCTGGGGGAATGTACCGCCCCGGAGTTAGGACTAAGGTGGGGTCCTTAGAATACACCGTGGGGGGAGGAGGTGGGAGACGCGGCTTCCTTGGAGGCTTAGCTCTGGATGTGGTGTTTGGGGCCAGGGTTGCTGCCATCTGCGCATATGAGATGGGGGGACTCTGGGTAACCGGGGGAGTGGCAGGTGTGCCGCTGGCTGGCTTGCCACCCGCAGGTGGGGCCGGCTGCACTGTGGCACGCTGAGGGCGGGGCTGAGGTCGTTCTGAGATAGCCTGTACTTGTGTGGTGAGGGCGGTAACCTGGTTGGCAAGACGCGCAACAGTGTCTGTGAGCACTATCATTTCCTGGGGACCGACAGATGGGGGTGGGCGCGTTGGTGAGTCAAATGGGGAGGGGACGGTGATAACAGGTGTAGGCCTAGCTGACGCTACACTCTCATTGTAACCAGTAGCGGCTGCGAGAATGAGTCGCTGGGCTTGGAGGTCACTCGCTTGTGCGCTCTGTGCAGCAGAGATAGCAATGTGGGCTGCGCTAACGATGGCACCCACTGCTTCCGCTGCTATCACAGCAATCTGGGATTCTGGCATTTCGCCTTCTTCAGGGGACTCATCTTCATGCCTCTGTTCAGCGAGCTGGATGATGTGGCCGATGTGGGGCAGCAGGTCTAGCATCTGTGTCAAGAATCTAGGACGAGCAGCATTGCGGGGCCGGCGTTGGGTGATGGGGGAGAGCACCTCTGATGTGCGCTTCCTGGGTGGAGGGGTGGCAGGCTTGTCGTCATCATCATCCTCATCATCTTCAGATGGTGCCGGACGATCATCCTTGAGCATGGGGCTGTCTTGTAGGACAGGAGTGTTGGGAGTGGCACCAGACAGTGAGCCTGGCTTAGGAGTCTTTGGTGGTGGGCCTTTAGAGCCCGAGGCAGTGTTCTTGGACATAGGGTGTATGCAGTGAAGCGCAGGACAACCCAACTATAGGGGAGCTATGGCTCGACCCAAATAGGAAGGTAGTGGTAAGAGGTCAAGGAGTGAGCAGCGCGTCGCGTGTTCTATGCAGAACAGGTCAAAGACGCCAATTCCACCAACATCTGGAGCTGGGCCAAGCGTGGCCTTGGCATCCGTCCCACTCCTGTGCCATCGCTGAGGAAACCAGACGGCACCTTCACCACTTCTGAGCAGGAGAAAGCTGAGTTGTTCCATTCTACCTACTTTCCTCCTCTCCCACCACTTCCAGCAGCGGGCTTACGCCCGCTGCCCCCACCTACTGCAGCGGCGCCTCCCATACTCATGAAAGAGCTTATGGACGCCCTGGCCGGCACCTCCAACTTGTCTGCTCCTGGCCCCTTGGGCGTTGGATACCGTCCCCTCAAATGGGTGATTGGATCCTTCGCTAAGGAGGTGCTATCTGTGTTCAACGACTGTCTGCGCTTGGGCCACCACCCAGCGTGCTGGCGGATAACCGTGCTGGCGGATAACGAAGGTAGTAATGCTCAGGAAGCCAAACAAGAAGGACCAATTTTCTCCTCGGTCTTACAGACCGATTACTCTTGAGGAGACCCTAGGGAAACTCCTTGAGAAGATCATTGCTAACCGTCTCCAGTTTCTGGCTAACACCCAGAACTGGCTTCCCCCAAACCAGTATGGTGGTCGTCAAGGACACTCTGTCTATGACGCCGCCCAATGCCTTTTACAGATTGTGGAGAAAGCCCAGTCGGAAGACAAAGTGTGCTCTGTCCTAGCGGTGGACATACAAGGCTTCTTTGACTCGGTCCATCCACAACACCTCCACCACCGGCTCTTGGAGTTAGGCTGTTCGCCAGACATGGCGGACTGGTGCCTTTCTTTCATGACCGGGCGGGAGGCTGCTATCTCTTTTGATGGCACTACACTCCCTAGCGTCCGCAAACCGGACTTTGGGACGCCTCAGGGCTCCCCAGTCTCACCCATTCTCTCCACTCTTTTTGCAGCAATTGCGATTCAGCGGTTCCACCACCCTGACTGCGAGCTCCTAGCATACGTCGATGACCACATGATTGCCATCACGGGCACATCAGTCACCGCCAACTGCAGGAACTTAGTAGGCGCTTACCACCACCTCAACTCGAACTTCAACGACATCAATCTCAACATCGAGACTGCGAAGACCGAGCTCCTCCACTTCCACCCCCCTGGGCGTCGCCAAAGATATCGCGGCTGGGACTCCCGGGGCGTCCAACTCGACGAGGACACTCTCATTAAGCCCTCCATCCCACTTCGGTGGTTGGGGATCTGGTGGGATCCGGCCTTGTCTTTCAAACCCCATGTTGAGCGCATGCGCTCCAAGGGCCTCTCAACACTCGCTGCCATTTGCCTGCTCGCCAACACAGAGCGAGGCATGTCCGCCCTCAACCTTCGCCAGCTTTACTCAGCCTGCGTCAGAACAGTCCTTGCATGGGCTTCGCCGGTTTGGTACACTGGCACCCGCCAGAAGACCCTTGTGGCTCGTCTACAGGGTGTCCAAAACACCGCTTGCAGGTGGATCCTTGGTGTCTACCGAGGCGCTTCACCGCTAAGCACCAACTATCTTTGCTCTATGCCCCCGTTTCAGTTTTATTTCAATTATCTTAAAACTAATCATGCTCTTCGCCTTTGGCGCACTCCACATTCTGTAGGTAGACGTGCTATTCCTGCAGCACAAAAACCACGCCTGTACTCTTCTTCGCTTGCCGACCGTGTCCCAATTGCCCAACAGGTCCCTGCGTACACACACTCTCCCTGGGAGGATCCACTTGCCTTTGCCGGCGGACGCCTCAAATTTGCCATCCCTGCCGGTCCCGTTGACACTGACACTCGCCAGGCGTTTGTCGCATCTGCCAACTCTCTGTGCACCACCACCTCCGTCCAGATCTTCACAGACGGCTCCAGACTCGAGCACAAGTCTGGCTCAGCAATTGTCGCTATGCGCGGTCATCATCGCTTGGGCTTCAGACACTGCGCTTCCCCCAAAATCGCCACTGCCACTGACGCTGAGATCTTCTCCCTTGCGTCTGCTCCAGCTTGGGCCGCCTCTCACTTCGGCCGCCACCTCCTGGAAGTGGAGTCCATCGTCTTCATGTCAGACTCGCTAACCGCCCTTCGCCTTGTCCGCGACTGGCCCTCAGCACCTGGCGCCCACTTACTACTCGCTTGGAAAGCAGGCATCACCAACCTGCTGGACATTCACCCCAATCTCAAAATCGAGTTTCACTGGTGCCCGGGCCACTCAGGCGTCCCAGGAAACGAATGGGCTGATGAAGAGGCAAAGAAAGCCACAGAACTGCCACCCTCATCTTCCCTTCCTTCGATATCCGCCCTCCGCGAGCAGAACACCCTCAACGCCCAGAAGCAATGGGAGGACCACCTCGCCCATGCTACTGCCTCAACTGCCGACAAGTACTTGGCAATCACAGGCCCACCAAAACGACATCCGCGCGCACTCATGGAGATGTCGGACACCTACCCTCGCGCTGAGATTTCAGCAGTTGCTCAAGTTCTCTGCTGCGCTGGCCCCTTCGGGGCGTACTGGATGCGCATGAGCCCAGAATATAGGCGCAGAAACGGCCTGATCATCTACTGTCGTTGGCACAATCACCCCCCTTGGCCTGCCCAGACCGCCGCCTACATACTTGGTGGTTGCGAGACTTTCCGCCCTTGGATTGGAAAGGTCTGGCCCAAAGGCACCCCACTCCCAGCCCACCACACAGAGTGGGCAGACGAACCCCTTATCGATGTGATTCGCAAGTGGCTTAAGTTCACTAAGCATCTCGACCGCCCCACCCAGCGCACCTCAGCTGCCATCCGCCTTGCATTTGCGATGATGGAGCTAGATGGACTCCCAACCGACCAGGACATGGACCTGACGACCCTTCGTGTGTACGTACGGCGCGCCCTTGGACCACGCACTCAGGACACGGACCCGGATCTTTATGATTTTAACGGTCACGTTTCAGACCCTCCTCTTGATCTCTGATGCAACTTACTCTCTTCGTATGTATGAGGCACCAGCGATCCCAGACAGAACGGTGCTTTACCCAGGTTAACGCCCAGGTACTGTGCCCGGACGCACCCTCTTTTCTAAACTTCGTTTGTGCCTGTAGTGTAGGTTCACCTGCGCCTTGACATGGGCGTGGTGATATGTAAACCAATCTCTCCTCTTCCTCTTCCCTTCTTTAATAGGCGGTGCGCCCACTTAGCCGCCACCTTCAGTGGCGGGCACCTCCCGCCCAGTTTCGTAGTTTACCTCGATGACGGGCGCCTCCGTTGTAGATAGGTCATGTACTTAGCTATGCTGCAGGAATAATAAAGCCAAAAAAAAAAAAAAAAAAAAAAAAAGGACACATTTGCGCTCCCTGCTACTGACATTGCTTCACTAGATGCAAAAGCCAAGGCCATTCAGAGCACCCTGGTAGCGGCTATGCAGTCTATGACCAAGCCCCACAAGCACTCAAAAACAGCAGTACCCTGGTGGTCAGCTAAGTGCTCAGCGTCCCTCACGGCTATCAAAGAAGCCCCCACTGCGCGTTTGCGTGCAGCTGCCAAACATGCCTTCAAGGCAACTACCAGGACAGCGCGCCGCCTCTTCTATTCAGAGCAGGTGCAGGAGGCTAACTCCACCAACATCTGGAACTGGGCCAAGCGTGGCCTGGGTGTCCGCCCCACTCCAGTACCCTCATTGCGCAAGGCAGATGGCACCTTCACCAGTACAGAGCGGGAGAAAGGTGAGTTGTTCCACTCAACATATTTTCCCCCTCCTCCACCACTCTCAGCAGCGGGCCAAGGCCCGCTGCCTCCTCCTTCCCCCAGTGCGCCTCCAATACTCATGAAAGAGCTTATGGATGCACTGGCCGGCACTTCCAACTTGTCGGCCCCTGGCCCCTCGGGTGTTGGATACCGTCCCCTTAAGTGGGTGATAGCGTCCTATGCTAAAGAGGTGCTAACTTTGTTCAACGACTGTCTTCGCTTGGGCCACCACCCAGCGTGCTGGCGGATAACAAAGGTAGTAATGCTCAGGAAGCCAAACAAGAAGGATCCATTCTCGCCACGTTCATACCGACCCATTACCCTTGAGGAGACCTTAGGGAAACTCCTTGAGAAGATCATTGCTAACCGGCTCCAGTACTTGGCCAACACCAAGAACTGGCTGCCACCCACCCAGTATGGGGGGCGTCAAGGACACTCTGTCTACGATGCTGCCCAGCACCTTTTACAGATTGTGGAGAAAGCCCAGTCGGAGGGCCTGGTGTGTTCTGCCCTAGCGGTGGACATACAGGGTTTCTTTGATTCGGTGCACCCACAACACCTACACCGCCGTCTCTTGGAGTTGGGCTGTTCACCAGACATGGCGGACTGGTGCCTCTCCTTCATGACTGGTCGGCAGGCTGCCATTTCCTTCGATGGCACCACCCTCCCTAGTGTCCACAAACCGGACTTTGGGACGCCTCAGGGCTCACCTGTCTTACCCATCCTCTCTACCCCTTTTGCAGCTATTGCCATCAAGCGGTTCCAACACCCTGACTGCGAGCTCCTTGCATATGTCGACGACCACTTGATTGTCATTTCTGGCACATCCGTCACCGCCAACTGCAGGAACTTAGCAGACGCCTACCACCATCTCAACTCTCTCTTTAACGACATCGGCCTCAAAATCGAAACAGCTAAGACAGAGCTGATCCACTTCCACCCACCCGGACGATCCACGGGCTACAACGGCTGGGACACCAAGGGCGTCCGACTCGACCCAGACACACTCATCAAACCCTCCATCCCTCTGCGATGGTTGGGTATCTGGTGGGATCCCACTCTCTCCTTCAAGCCCCATGTTGAGCGCATGCGCTCCAAGGGCCTCTCAACACTTGCTGCCATTCGCCTCCTTGCCAACACAGAATGCGGCATGTCAGCCCTCAACCTTTGCCAGCTTTACTCAGCCTGCGTCAGAACAGTCCTTGCCTGGGCTGCGCCGGTCTGGTACACTGGCATCCGCCAGAAGACCCTTGTGGCTCGTCTACAGGGTGTCCAAAACACCGCTTGCAGGTGGATCCTTGGTGTATACCGAGGCGCTTCACCGCTAAGCACCAATTTCTTATGTTCTATGCCTCCATTTCAATTTTACTTTAACTATCTTAAAACTAACCATGCTCTTCGCCTTTGGCGCACTCCACATTCAGTAGGTAGACGGAGCCGTACCAACTAATAATCTAATAGATTTGCGGTAATTATCGCAACCCAATTGTATAGTTATCGCGGTAACGGGATCATAGCTTTTTTGTGCTTCGCGGCGGCTTAATGCCGGAGTGCCGCCTCACGGCACCTCACGGCAGCCATCCCGCATAAAGGACCAGGCCAAATTTGGTAATTGAGCTTGGTCCTGATCCCGGCGCAAATATGCTGTGATAATTAAGCTACTGGGGCCCAGCCCCTCACAATTTGAAATAAAATAGCTCAAAGTTAGCACAGTAGGTAAATCTTTTTTATTTCCAATATGACGTAGCCATTAAATTACAATTAATATTGCGACACTGCGCAAAATTAAGCGCCGGCGCTTGCTACTCCGTCCTTGTCCTTTTCTCTCACTTTCACGACCACTGTGTCGTCTTTTTCTCTCTCTCTTTTCATCACTCTTCCTCTATATTCTACGCTGGAAGGATGTCAACGCAATTTCACTCGCGTGGGAGGAGCAGACAGGCCGTAAACGTGGCAGGTGTGTAAAACTAACAATTTACCCTCAAAATGCGACTAAATCCTTTTGCACAATTTATAGGTGCGTCGTAAACCTTCACCCTTATCTTCATTGCAAGGACGTCAACGATACCACAGGGCGATGCTTATGCCAATCGTTTCCCCGCTTTCCAAGATCCAGGCACGCCGCACAACAGCAGCAGCAAATCCAAGCAAGTTCAACTTCCTCATTGCAGACGTCGCAATCGCAGCGCAGACAGCAACAATTGCATCCGCCTGGCGCTGTCACACATTATTGCTAGAGATTTCTTCCCTTTTCCTGGCTTATCTTGATGCACCTTGATCAGGGATCCAAACCTTTTCAATGTGTCTGTCAGGCACTTGCAAGCGATTGCAACACCAGCTATTGTAAGATACCAGACACAGCAAACACCCTCACTGACACCTTAGGCTGCAGGTCCTTCAGATACGCATCCACACCCATCCGCGCTCTCCACCGCTGATCCTAGCAGCAAGAGGCCCCAAAAGCGCGCACGGTATGGCTCTCGAACATCAGCCCTGTTTGTTCCAAACTCGACACACATCAGCAGACAACGCAAGCTTCACGCAAATTCTCTGTGACGAGAACAAGAGGCGGCGCAAGAAGTACAGATGCGCACAAGATGTGCAGAGGCGCGTTGAGGCACAGCAAGACAGAATGATTAAGGCGAGGATGATCCTTTGTGTCTGTGTGCGAAGCTGATCACAAAGATCACGCACAGACACAAAGGCTCATCCTAGTATGCTTGTTCTTCTTTTTTTGTATCAGAAATGTGTATTTTATTGCTTAGATACAATCGCGAATATAAATACATTTGAAACATGAGAAAATTGTGTGAAAGGAAAGAATCAAACAATTTAAAGACGTTGTCGAAGGGGTATTTCGACATGTGTACGTCCTCAAAGTGTGTCCGGCGATTCCCGGAGCATTCATCCGAGGCATCGCCGGACACACTTTTCTCTCAAAATAAAAACAATCATTTGAGTGAGCTTCAGGCACATTATGCTGTGCAAGCGACATAATCTAATAGTAAATTATAATATTTAATTTAGTAGCATTCATGTACTTTGATGTTGAGCAAGTAGCATAACAATGCTTAAAAATGCTGCTCAAGCAGTATTTATTCATCTGTATTTTTTTGGCTGTCTCTGAGACTCTCATTTTTTGTACAGTAGCAGCACTAGGTAATCTAAAGACGTATAAAAAAGAATTAAGGTGATAGGTACTGTGGAAGTGCTTGAACTCGAAAGTGGTGCTTCAAATGCAACACTTCGAGTGAAGTTGTACAAATGTGTTCGACACTCGGATACATTTGTGTACTTCACAAGTGTTTTTCTTATAACTTTCATTATAACGCCTGATTATGTCTCATTAGCATGTCTAGTAATGATATCTAGCACATCTGTAATTTTTAAGCGTCATTAATACAGTGTAATTAGCTGCGAATGTTGAAATTTGACCCAAAAGTGCTCAAAATGGCCTAATTCTGAGACTATTTCATTTTTGTAGCCTCTTAAAACACGTCTTGAGATCTCAAACTTTTATGAGAGTTCTATAAATGTACATAGAGTACGACGGTAAATTACGGAAGTAATGAAAGCAATGTAAGATATAATAGAAATGAAAGAGTTGGAACAAATATGCATGAATCATGCTTTTCTAGTGTAGCCTTCCATTTGTACCAGCTTTAACACACCCTGAATCCTCCGTTTTTTTTAACACATACATTAGCATACAATAGAGCTATTACAGTATTGTGCCTGAGCTCAAAGTGTCTAACAAAAATTCAATGTGTATGTTATTCATATGTTTGAAGCAGGTAAAATGTTTGAGACATACCATATGTAGTAATTTCACGCGATTCTCAGGGTCGTGGCGCGCAATCTGCACGCACGACCGTCGTCGTCGTCGTTCTCACTTTCTGCTCTGTCCTTCAAGCTCTCGCTATGGACGACGGGCAAGAAGGTGTTTGCTTCGCGCAAACGCCGTCTTGCTTCGCTTCCACAGCCTCTTCGCCTTTCGGGCGTGAGCTGTAGCCTCGCAAGCGCAGTTTTCGAGACCTCGAGTCTTACTCCTAGTCTCCTACGACCTCCGTACCTCACTGAACGACGAGAAGCTCACGGACAAGCGAGCGCAAGCGCAGCTTTCAAGACCTCGAGCCTTACTCCTAACACCCTTGTACCTCCATGAACGACAAGAGGCTCAAGGACAAGCGAGCACAATTGCAGCTTTCGAGACCTCGAGCTTACTCTTGACCTCCGCAACTCTTTGAACGACGAGAAACTCAAGGACAAGCGCAACCCCGAGGGCAAGGCAAAGCTGAGGACTGGCATCAACGAGACAATTTCATGGCTCGACACCTCGCGGAGTTCGAGGAGAAGCAGAAGAATCTCGAGAGCACCACAAACACCAACTCTCTAGACGACGAGAAGCTCAAGGACAAGTTTGAGCCCAATGGCAAGTTCAAGCTAGACTGTCGTCAACGAGACGAGCTCACGTCTCAATGCATCGGAGGAATCATCGATTCAGGAGCACGAGGAGAAGCAGAAGGAGCTGGATAGCGTCGCAAACTGCAGGAGCTCCATCCAGGTGCGGGCGGTGTATTCCCTGGCGGCGCTGCGACATCCACTTCAGGACATGCAGCTGGTGGGGGGGTTGGGAAGTTAGCTTGGCTGAGCTGCATTCGAGTGAGCCAGGAGCGGCATTGGCATGCTCGCTGGTGGCAGCAATCCAGGTACATCTTCATTTTATTTGTGTTCCATTTGCAAAAAAATTGACTGACAATGGCTCGCTTTCTCGCAGCGCGCCGCAAGGCCGTAGTCGCACCCGCGGGCCTGGTCTAGCGACGCGGATGGCGCGCGCTGGTATCCGCCGTGCGCGCGCGCGCAACGCCCGCCGCCCGCGTACCGGCCCAGGCGCGTGTGCTATTTAAATTTAGATATTTTAGCTTTTATTCCAAATTTTAATTAGGCCTGGACCGTAGTCCAGGCTTTGCAATTAATATAATTATTATTTCAAATGAAAAGAAAGTGCTGCCGTGCTGCCGGGCAAAGCCCTGAGAAGGCAGCATCGGCACGCGCGGCCCAGGCAGAGCTGAAAGGCAGAACAAGCTGCCGAAAGCCTGCCGA
Organism: Trichaptum fuscoviolaceum; assembly: GCA_910574455.1. Classification (NCBI taxonomy): domain Eukaryota; kingdom Fungi; phylum Basidiomycota; class Agaricomycetes; order Hymenochaetales; family Trichaptaceae; genus Trichaptum; species Trichaptum fuscoviolaceum. The sequence continues at coordinate 1,657,097 of CAJSYZ010000012.1, read as the reverse complement.
AGTTACCGCGATAACTATACAATCGGGTTGCGATAATTACCGCGATTCTATAAGATTATTAGCTGGTACTGGTGGTAGACGTGCTATTCCTGCAGCACAAAAACCCCGCCTGTATTCCTCTTCGCTCTCCGACCGCGTTCCCAGCGTCCAACAGGTCCCTGCGTACACACACCACCCCTGGGAGGACCCACTTGCTTTTGCTGAAGGGCAACTCTCATTTGCCATCCCTGCTGGCCAGGTAGACAGTGACATCCGCAAGTCATTTGTTGCGTCTGCCAACACCATCTGCACCAACTCATCCGTCCAAATCTTTACTGACGGCTCTCGCCTTGAGCATGGAGCGGGCTCTGCAATTGTAGCCATGCATGGCACCAATCGTTTAGCATCCCGGCGCCTTGCCTCACCCAAAATCTCAACCGCCACAGATGCTGAGATCTTCTCTCTCTCATCTGCACCAGTATGGGCGGCCCTTCAGTTAGAAGGCCATCTTCTGGATGTCGACACCATCATCTTCTTGTCAGATTCGCTCACCGCCCTTCGCCTGTTCCGCGATTGGCCTTCGGCCCCTGGCGCCCACCTACTCCAGTCATGGAAAGCGGGTATCACTAACCTGCTCAACCTCCACCCCACCTTCAAAATCATGTTTCACTGGTGCCCTGGCCACTCAGGCGTCCCAGGCAACGAATGGGCAGATGCTGAAGCAAAGAAGGCAACCGAACTGCCACCCTCACGCTCACTGCCATCGATTTCCGCCCTCCGCGAGCAGAACACTCTTACTGCGCAGAAACAGTGGGAGGACCACCTCGCCCATGCCATCGCCTCTACTGCAGACAAGTACCTTGCAATTAATGGCACCCCCTCACGTCGTCCTTGTACACTCATGCACATGTCCGACAGCCACCCACGCTCTGAGATCTCAGCAGTAGCTCAGGTACTTTGCTGTGCTGGCCCCTTTGGGGCGTACTGGATGCGCATGAGCGCTGAATACCGGCACAAACATGGTCTGATCACCTACTGCCGTTGGCACAACCACCCCCCCTGGCCAGCCCAAACCGCCGCACACATACTAGGTGGGTGCAAAACATTCCGCCCCTGGATTGTGAAGGTTTGGCCAGACAAAGCCCCACTATCAGCTCACCATACAGAGTGGGCAGATGAACCCCTCATCGATGTGATTCGCAAGTGGCTCAAATCCACTGGCCATCTCACCAGACCCTCAGAGCGCACCTCAGCTGCTATCCGCCTTGCATTTGCAATGATGGAGCTAGATGGCCTCCCAACTGACCAGGACATGGACCTGACAACCCTTCGTGTGTACGTTAGGCGAGCCCTTGGACCCAGGACACAGGACGTGGACCCGGATCTTTATGATTTTGATGGTCAACTTCCAGACTTACCTCACGATCTCTGATTGCTATTTACTATGTATTTTGCTCAGCAGCCACCGTTTCTCTTCTAAGCTTCCGTCTGCGCATGTAGTGTAGGTTTGCCTACGCCTTGACATGGGCGGGGTGACATGTATACCAATTTCTCCTCTTCCTTTTCCCTTCCTTAATAGGCGGTGCTCTCACTTATTGTCACCGCCGCCTTCGGCGGCGGGCACCACCCGCCCAGTTTCTAGTTTATCTTGATGACGGGCGCCTCTGTAGTAGATAGGTCATGTATGTAGCTACTCTGCAGGAATAATACAGCAAAAAAAAAAAAAAGACTTCCTTGATCAGCTGTCCAAGAGCCTTGTTCATAGTGGCCATGCTCTTGCTAGATGCTGGTTCGTCGTCTGGGGTGGAGGGGGGTATAAATGGTGGGGGGAGTGGGACGCCGGTTTCAGCGTGGTGTTGTTGGAAGGCAGCTGCCGCACGGTCAGCATACTCTTTGACGTTGGGATTAGCATCCTTCCCATCCACAAGTGTCGACAGCATTGTGTAGGTTGCTGCGTACAGTCCACCTAGTGTGCTGGCGTTCAACATCATTCGCTCGTGGGGGGTCTTGCTCAGGTCAGCAAAGTTGGCCGTGAGCTGGTCAGAGAGGGTGTCCCAGAGATGGTACATGCCATGTATTAGTGCCATCTCATGTTCCAGAACGGAATCAGTGGGGGGAGCAGGGCGCCCTGGTAGTGGGGACAGGACAGAGGCCGTACGCTTCTCACCCGCGCGCGGTGTTGCCGGGAAGGCCAACGGCATACCAGCATCAGAGCTAGGTGGGGGTGGTGAGGAGGGTGGTAGTACATCGAGTTCCCTTTGTCTGAGCTGTACAGGCGAGCCCAGAGCCGAGGGGACGGGGGTGGCGGTCGATGTCGTTGCCGGGGCAACAACGGTGACCGAGGGAGATTGGCCAGTGGCGGCGGCAGCAGCAGACGCTGACGACCGACCAGGTTTGGCCGCGATAGACGGTTTCTTAGATGTGTGGCTGTCTGCCATGCCTAACCGATGGGAGCGGGGGGGCTCGACCAAATCGGGAAGGTAGTGGTTAGAGGTCAAGAAGGATGTATCACCCCCCAGTCCCACCATCCTTCTTGACCTCTAACCACTACCTTCCCGATTTGGTCGAGCCCCCCCGCTCCCATCGGTTAGGCATGGCAGACAGCCACACATCTAAGAAACCGTCTATCGCGGCCAAACCTGGTCGGTCGTCAGCGTCTGCTGCTGCCGCCGCCACTGGCCAATCTCCCTCGGTCACCGTTGTTGCCCCGGCAACGACATCGACCGCCACCCCCGTCCCCTCGGCTCTGGACTCGCCTGTACAGCTCAGACAAAGGGAACTCGATATACTACCACCCTCCTCACCACTCCCACCTAGCTCTGATGCTGGTATGCCGTTGGCCTTCCCGGCAACACCGCGCGCGGGTGAGAAGCGTACGGCCTCTGTCCTGTCCCCACTACCGGGGCGCCCTGCTCCCCCCACTGATTCCGTTCCGGAACATGAGATGGCACTAATACATGGCATGTACCACCTCTGGGACACCCTCTCTGACCAGCTCACGGCCAACTTTTCGGACGTGAGCAAGACCACCCACGAACGAATGATGTTGAATGCCAACACACTAGGTGGACTGTATGCAGCCACCTACACAATGCTGGCAACCCTTGTGGATGGGAAGGATGCTAACCCCGACGTCAAGCAGTATGTTGATCATGCAGCAGCTGCTTTCCAACTTCACCACGCCGAAACCGGCGTCCCACTCCCCCCACCATTTGTACCCCCTTCCACTTCAGATGACGACCCAGCATCTAGCAAGAGCATGGCTACTATGAACAAGGCTCTTGCACAGCTGATCAAGGATGTGCGCGTTATGCAGAAGCAGAATGCAACCATCAGTAAGTTGAACGGCGATGTTGGCACCCTCTCCAGACAGGTGCAGACTCTACTCGACCGGCCTCCACCTTGCCCCCCTCGCATCAACCCGCCGCCACCCCCCCAGGTAGCCCCGGCCCCAGTCCCACTCACCTACACTCAGGTGGCAGCCACTACTGCCCCAGCACCCCCGGTTACTACCACCCCAGCCCCTCAGGCCAAGGGCAGGACCACTCCCAAGAAGGCGCCCTCCACAGGACGTGCCTCACCCCCACCACCCAAGATGTATGCCAAGGAGCCGACCTTGGTGTTTACAGCTAACCCCTACATCCCAGCAGCTAAGCGCAAGTCTGGTGCCGCCCTTACTACAGCGGTACGTAATTTCTTTGCTGAGCTGCCCACCACAAAGCGTCTTCTGGTGCGGTCTGCGGTTTTCAACACTAAAGGCCGTATCGTATGCACGTTCACTAACCGTCCAGGCTCTACTGAGGGCATGGCGGTCGAAAGCACTCTTGATAGCCATGCGGGTGCCCTGTGTGCTCACTTGGCTCCCATTTGCTACACGGGTACCATGCAAGTGCCACCGGTACTCACTGCAACCCGGGTCCGTCCGCGGTCCACCCTCAGGATTTCCATGGTCCCTACTAGGGACACTACTCTTCCTAAGGGTCAGCGGACGACGTACACTCAGGAGGATCTGCTGGCCGAGTTCCAGAGCAATCCCATCCTTAGCGACCTCCAGTACATTGTCCCCCCCCATTACACAGCACAATCGGATGCACTCGAGAAAGAGAAACTCGAGATTTGCCCGGTTGTATTCACCTTCGCAGACAAGGAGAAAGGAGAAATACGCGAGAAGCTCCTCAAAAAGCCGACCGTGTGGCTCTTCGGACTCCGGCTCCGCCTATCCATCCCACCAATGCGCCCAGGCTTCTCTCAGTACGACAGATGCCAGGCGCTTGGTCATTCCAGCAGGGGCTGCAACATGTGCGTATTGCGCCGGTCCGCATGCCACTAAATATCACCGCTCGAAGTGCCCAACCTGCGCTCAGGAAGCTGTTCCAGCTGGCACTCCATGCTCCCATCCCCGTCTCTGCGCTAACTGTCAGGGCCCCCATAGAGCCACATCTGTGAAGTGCCCTCAGAGGCGTAAGTATGCCCCTTCACCAAACGATGATGAGTCCGATTCGGACTCTGATTCGCCCGATGACACTATGGAGCAAGGAGAATGATTGACACACTCCGTGTCCTTCAGTGGAATGCTGCCCACTCATTAGCAGCAATTTATTCTCTTTTTCCTCTTCTTGCTAACAACCCCCGCCCCCCACACCTTCTACTTATCCAGGAGCCGCCCTGGTACAAGATCGGTACCCAACCCTCATTGACTAACCCAGATGGAGATGACGTCTTCAATGTCCCTTCTATTCCAGGTTACGTCCCCTGCCTCCCACCGGCCACCCGTCCGCGAGTGGTTACTTACGTTTCACGGTCCCTCCCAACACATTCATGGTCTATCGTCGGTGCAGTGTCACATGGCACTGATGTCCTGACTATTGAGGTTCGCTCTACCCATACTGTCCGCCTCTGCAACTACTATGGTCAGCAGGCTCCAGAACGCACCGCCCCAACCCCCACCTACCCAGGTGAGTCGTTTCTCTTCAATCTCACCCCGGCAATAGCCGCTTCCCTAACGATTGCTGGCGACTTCAATCGCCGGCATCGTTCCTGGTCAGAGTTGCCATGTTCCAATGCCGAGTCAAACAGGGGGCAACCCTTGGATGACTTCTTCCGAGAGCATGGACATGAGCCTGCCCATCACCCAGATGTGGACACTCGTCCGGGTAAAGATGGGCCGTGTTGTCCGATCGATATGGTCTGGACTGCGCCCAACATCCCACCAGAGCAGGTGATGGACACATTCACCAGCTCCCACTCTGCTCTCTCAGACCACACCCTACTCACATGGGAGGTGCCAGTTGGACCGTTCGTCCACCTTCCACGGCCCCCCAGACTGTCAAATGACGACAGAGAGGCATGGTGTGCTACTGCCTTCCCCTTGCTGCATGAGGCGTTTGCGCTTCCTGCGTCAGACAAGGCTGAACTAGATGCCAAAGCCAAAGCCATTCAATCCGCAATGGTGTCGGCGATGGAGTCAATGACTAAACCCAGAAAGCGCTCCAAGACAGAGGTCCCCTGGTGGTCCCCTGAGTGCTCATCCTCACTCGCGGCAATTAAGGACGCCCCTACCGCCCGTTTGCGCGCCGCTGCTAAACGCGCCTTCAAAGCCACCACCAGAGCAGCGCGTCGCGTGTTCTATGCAGAACAGGTCAAAGACGCCAATTCCACCAACATCTGGAGCTGGGCCAAGCGTGGCCTTGGCATCCGTCCCACTCCTGTGCCATCGCTGAGGAAACCAGACGGCACCTTCACCACTTCTGAGCAGGAGAAAGCTGAGTTGTTCCATTCCACATACTTTCCCCCTCCCCCACCACTCCCAGCAGCGGGCTTACGCCCGCTGCCCCCACCTACTGCAGCGGCGCCTCCCATACTCATGAAAGAGCTTATGGACACCCTGGCCGGCACTTCCAACTTGTCTGCTCCTGGCCCCTCGGGCGTCGGATACCGTCCCCTCAAGTGGGTGATTGGATCCTTCGCTAAGGAGGTGCTATCTTTGTTCAACGACTGTCTGCGCTTGGGCCACCACCCAGCGTGCTGGCGGATAACAAAGGTAGTAATGCTCAGGAAGCCAAACAAGAAGGACCAATTCTCTCCTCGGTCTTACAGACTAGAGCATGACACGGGTACAGGTCACCTGTGGGTACCTGCAGGTACCTGCGCTCAAATACCTGCGGTTCCAGGTGCACCTGTGCGCAGGTACCTGGTTCCCACGCTTACCTGCAGGTCCAGGTTTGCATATTTTTTGTCCAGGTACCTGACCGGGTACCTGCAGGTACCCGGTAAATCACGTGCGCCCACCTTGAGCGCGACGAACGCAACAATGTGCCATTACTTTCACTCACATTCTACTCGACATGACTACTTCCGAGCTATGTCGAAGCTCTCTATGGAAGTTATACTCAACCTCTTGACCCCGCCGACTACGATGACAACCTCAAGCTCGATGTCCGCCTCCCCGCCAACTGCGCGCTCGCCAACTGGGCGTCGGACAGCGCCTCATCTTCGCGGGAAAGCAGCTCGAGGACGGTCGCACCCTCTCCGACTACAACATCCAGAAGGAGTCCACTTTGCACCTGGTCCTTCGTCTGCGTGGCGGCATGCAGATCTTCGTGAAGACTCTCACCGGAAAGACCATCACCCTTGAGGTGGAGTCCTCGGATACAATCGACAACGTGAAAAACAAGATCCAGGACAAGGAGGGTATCCCACCTGATCAGCAACGTCTCATCTTTGCCGGGAAGCAACTCGAAGATGGTCGCACGCTCTCCGACTACAACATCCAGAAAGAATCTACTCTTCGTCTTGTTCTTCGTCTGCGTGGTGGAATGCAAATTTTTGTCAAGACTTTGACGGGTAAGACTATTACCCTCGAGGTCGAGTCATCGGACACCATCGACAATGTAAAGAACAAGATACAGGACAAGGAAGGGTATGTTTAATTATTCCTTCATGGTTCTCGACTCTGCGCTCAGAGACCGTCTGCAAGTCGCTCGCCCGCGCGGTCGACCGCATGACAGAGGCCGCGAGCTCATTGATGCCGTTGCACGCCTGCGCAGCACACTCGATGACAACCATCCAGATCAGGTTCCCCACCACTCCTTCGCTCGCACGGTCATCATATGTCCCAACCTCTATGAGCTCGACATCTTGCTCTATGGCCCCGCTGCGCCCATTGGCCGCCTCCTCGCCAACTGCGCGCTTGTCTTCCGTTTGCGCGGACGACCGCAAGTCAGAATGGGATCGCGGCGAAGATCAAGCTAGAATCTCGTACTGCAGAGGTTCAACTGGTCTTCTGGTATGTCTTTTTTTTGCTTTTCACTTACCTTCTTCACACTAATGTCGTTGATCCCGCTCGTCCAGCATCCGCAACACCCACCGTCGCCTGTACTCATGATGCCGCCCCACAAGCGGTACGCACTGTTGCCAACTTCCACCGTTGCAAACCCTCGGCGCTCACCGCCGTCGTCCAGGTCCGCTGCCTCCTCGCTCTCTTCAAGCCCATCCGGATCTCACTCTCCGAGCAGGTATCGAACGATGGCGCACACCCACGCCCATCCCCACTCCTGCTACACTCCCATCTCCGGGATACATGGTATGTTGTTATTTATATTTATATCTTATTACTACACTACTTACTTTAAATACCTGCGGGTTGCATCAGGTACCTGCAATACCTGCAGGTAACGGGTCCAGGTAGACCCGGATCCGTTTCCCACGGTTCCGGGTCGGATCCAGGTATCAGTTTTTTTGCGCAGGTACCTGCGCATCACGGATCCGGGTGCACCTGCAGGTGCACCCGTGTCATGCTCTATTACAGACCGATTACTCTTGAGGAGACCCTAGGGAAACTCCTTGAGAAGATTCTTGCTAACCGTCTCCAGTTTCTGGCTAACACCCAGAACTGGCTTCCCCCAAACCAGTACGGCGGTCGTCAAGGGCATTCTGTCTATGACACTGCCCAACGCCTTTTACAGATTGTGGAGAAAGCCCAGTCGGAAGACAAAGTGTGCTCTGTCCTAGCGGTGGACATACAAGGCTTCTTTGACTCGGTCCATCCACAACACCTCCACCACCGGCTCTTGGAGTTAGGCTGTTCGCCAGACATGGCGGACTGGTGCCTTTCTTTCATGACCGGGCGGGAGGCTGCTATCTCTTTTGATGGCACCACACTCCCTAGTGTCCGTAAACCGGACTTTGGGACGCCTCAGGGCTCCCCTGTCTCACCCATTCTCTCCACTCTTTTTGCAGCTATTGCGATTCAGCGGTTCCGCCACCCTGACTGCGAGCTCCTAGCATACGTCGACGACCACATGATTGCCATCACCGGCTCATCAGTCACCGCCAACTGCAGGAACTTAGTAGGCGCTTATCACCACCTCAACTCGCTCTTCAACGACATCAATCTCAACATCGAGACCGCGCAGACCGAGCTCCTCCATTTCCACCCCCCTGGGCGTCGCCACAGATATCGCGGCTGGGACTCCCGGGGCGTCCAACTCGACAAGGACACTCTCATTAAGCCCTCCATCCCACTTCGGTGGTTGGGGATCTGGTGGGATCCGGCCTTGTCTTTCAAACCCCATGTTGAGCGCATGCGCTCCAAGGGCCTCTCAACACTCGCTGCCATTCGCCTGCTCGCCAACACAGAGCGAGGCATGTCCGCCCTCAACCTTCGCCAGCTTTACTCAGCCTGCATCAGAACAGTCCTTGCATGGGCTGCGCCGGTTTGGTACACTGGCACCCGCCAGAAGATCCTTGTGGCTCGTCTACAGGGTGTCCAAAACACCGCTTGCAGGTGGATCCTTGGTGTTTACCGAGGCGCTTCACCGCTAAGCACCAATTATCTTTGCTCTATGCCCCCGTTTCAGTTTTATTTCAATTATCTTAAAACTAATCATGCTCTTCGCCTTTGGCGCACTCCACATTCTGTAGGTAGACGTGCTATTCCTGTAGCACAAAAACCCCGCCTGTATTCTTCTTCGCTTGCCGACCGTGTCCCGATTGCCCAACAGGTCCCTGCGTACACACACTCTCCCTGGGAGGATCCACTTGCTTTTGCTGGAGGACGCCTCAAATTTGCCATCCCTGCCGGTCCCGTTGACACTGACACTCGCCAGGCGTTTGTCTCATCTGCCAACTCTCTGTGCACCACCACCTCCGTCCAGATTTTCACAGACGGCTCCAGACTCGAGCACAAGTCTGGCTCAGCAATTGTCGCCATGCGCGGTCAACATCGCTTGGGCTTCAGACACTGCACTTCCCCCAAAATCGCCACTGCCACTGACGCTGAGATCTTCTCCCTTGCGTCTGCTCCAGCGTGGGCTGCCTCTCACTTCGGCCGCCACCTCCTGGAAGTGGAGTCCATCGTCTTCATGTCAGATTCGCTAACTGCCCTTCGCCTTGTCCGCGACTGGCCATCAGCACCTGGCGCCCACTTACTACTCGCTTGGAAAGCAGGCATCACCAACCTGCTGGACATTCACCCCAACCTCAAAATCGAGTTTCACTGGTGCCCGGGTCACTCAGGCGTCCCAGGAAACGAATGGGCTGATGAAGAGGCAAAGAAAGACACAGAACTGCCACCCTCATCTTCCCTACCTTCGATATCCGCCCTCCGCGAGCAGAACACCCTCAATGCCCAGAAGCAATGGGAGGCCCATCTCGCCCATGCCACTGCCTCAACTGCCGACAAATACTTGGCAATCACTGGCCCACCAAAACGACGTCCGCGCGCACTCATGGAGATGTCAGACACCTACCCCCGCGCTGAGATTTCAGCAGTTGCTCAAGTCCTCTGCTGCGCTGGCCCCTTCGGGGCGTACTGGATGCGCATGAGCCCAGAATATAGGCGCAGAAACGGCCTGATCACCTACTGTCGTTGGCACAATCACCCACCTTGGCCTGCCCAGACCGCTGCCCACATACTTGGTGGTTGCGAGACATTCCGCCCTTGGATTGGTAAGGTCTGGCCTAAAGGCACCCCACTCCCAGCCCACCACACAGAGTGGGCAGATGAACCCCTCATCGATGTGATTCACAAGTGGCTTAAGTTCACTAGGCATCTCGACCGCCCCACTCAGCGCACCTCAGCTGCCATCCGCCTTGCATTTGCGATGATGGAGCTAGATGGCCTCCCAACCGACCAGGACATGGACCTGACGACCCTTCGTGTGTACGTACGGCGCGCCCTTGGACCACGCACTCAGGACACGGACCCGGATCTTTATGATTTTAACGGTCACGTTTCAGACCCTCCTCTTGATCTTTGATGCAACTCACTTCTTTGTTATGTATGAGGCACCAGCGATCCCAGACAGAACGGTGCTTTACCCAGGTTAACGCCCAGGTACTGTGCCCGGACGTGCCCTCTTTTCTAAACTTCGTTTGTGCTTGTAGTGTAGGTTCACCTGCGCCTTGACATGGGCGTGGTGATATGTAAACCAATCTCTCCTCTTCCCTTCCCTTCTTTAATAGGCGGTGCGCCCACTTAGCTGCCACCTTTGGTGGCGGGCACCTCCCGCCCAGTTTCGTAGTTTACCTCGATGACGGGCGCCTCCGTTGTAGATAGGTCATGTACTTAGCTATACTGCAGGAATAATAAAGCAAAAGAATAATAAAAAAAAAAAAACCAGTCCGCCATGTCTGGCAAACAGCCCAACTCCAAGAGACGGCGGTGTAGGTGTTGTGGGTGCACCGAATCAAAGAAACCCTGTATGTCCTCTGCTAGGGCAGAACACACCAGGCCCTCCGACTGGGCTTTCTCCACAATCTGTAAAAGGTGCTGGGCAGCGTTGTAGACAGAGTGTCCTTGATGCCCCCCATACTGGGTGGGTGGCAGCCAGTTCTTGGTGTTGGCCAAGTACTGGAGCCGGTTAGCAATGATCTTCTCAAGGAGTTTCCCTAAGGTCTCCTCAAGGGTAATGGGTCGGTATGAACGTGGCGAGAATGGATCCTTCTTGTTTGGCTTCCTGAGCATTACTACCTTTGTTATCCGCCAGCACGCTGGGTGGTGGCCCAAGCGAAGACAGTCGTTGAACAAAGTTAGCACCTCTTTAGCATAGGACGCTATCACCCACTTAAGGGGACGGTATCCAACACCCGAGGGGCCAGGGGCCGACAAGTTGGAAGTGCCGGCCAGTGCGTCCATAAGCTCTTTCATGAGTATTGGAGGCGCACTGGGGGAAGGAGGAGGCAGCGGGCCTTGGCCCACTGCTGAAAGTGGTGGAGGAGGGGGAAAATATGTTGAGTGGAACAACTCACCTTTCTCCCGCTCTGTACTGGTGAAGGTGCCATCTGCCTTGCGCAATGAGGGTACTGGAGTGGGGCGGACACCCAGGCCACGCTTGGCCCAGTTCCAGATGTTGGTGGAGTTAGCCTCCTGCACCTGCTCTGAATAGAAGAGGCGGCGCGCTGCCCTGGTAGTTGCCTTGAAGGCACGTTTGGCAGCTGCATGCAAACGCGCAGTGGGGCTTCTTTGATAGCCGTGAGGGACACTGAGCACTTAGCTGACCACCAGGGTACTGCTGTTTTCGAGTGCTTGTGGGGCTTGGTCATAGACTGCATAGCCGCTACCAGGGCGCTCTTTTTTTTTTTTTTTTTTTTTTTTTGGCTGTATTATTCCTACAGAGTAGCTACGTACATGACCGCTCATCCTTCTTGACCTCTAACCACTACCTTCCCGATTTGGTCGAGCCCCCCCGCTCCCATCGGTTAGGCCAGTCCTGCCAGCTAAAATGAAGCTTCAAGTGTGAGCAATGCTCACTGGCTGTACTACAGAGTGATGTTCACTATATGAACAATTACTCAAGTCAAATACGACATGGGTGATATCAGCAGTGAGTGAAAGTCAAAAGTGAGCTTGAAGCGGTGCTCACCTCTGAAGCTCACTTTGCCCCCTCCTATAGAGGGTAGTATACAGCTGTAGTTATACTATAATATAACAAATGTCTATTTAATAATTGAGCATACCCACCGCTTTTTTGAGCTAATTATAGTACTCAGGCACTGCTGATTGACAGTATGCTGTAATAATTTAGAATTTCATAATTTCCATCCATTTTGAGATATAAGGCACATCAGGGTCCAGGACCCTGAGGTCTGGCAGGTTCCAGGTCACTTGGTGCCTGCTGCCGCTTTAGGGGGTCGTGGGAATAAATTCAAATTAGCCTTTGCAGCCCCTACAGGCCTTTAAAAATAGCGCAAAAATAGCCAAAAAAATCAGAAAAATATTCCTGGGCACTGCCGCTTCGCCCTAGCGTGAGAACTACGCTTTTGGGCGACCATATTAGGCTACCAGGGTGCTCTAGGCCTTCCTGGGCCCTTCCAAAAGCGGTAAAAATCATCATAAAATAGATAATTATAATCATTTGCCCCTGCATATATGCAGGCTTCCCCTGGGCCTACCAGCAGCAAATAAAATGCACTAAAATCATGATATATTAGGAGAAGTCTATGTAAGATGAACTGGATGGCTATATATAGCAATACTAGCTGGGAACATGTATAGAATAGCATAATATATTCTATTTTTAATGCTAATCAAATGGGGCTCATTGCACTACATTGGGGTACCTCCAGAATGCACATTTTGATGGGAATCCAATGGTGCATACTACTAGACGAGCTGAAACGGGCTTTGACGGCACCAAAATACGCATTTTTCATTTTGTTACAGATTATTCTTTTATTTAAATGTTATTTTTGTTACAGCACTTCTACTGCACGTAATGGCACGTATAGATAGCCAAAGTGGTATAGAATGACGAGGAGAACAATAATATGAGCTTAGAATAGCTACGCGGGGGCTATATATAGCTCTAACACACTAACTCGTTTCGGAGTGCATGCAATTATTGTTTCTCTCTCATATACATATATACACAGTATCTACGTGTGCTAATAGGTTTGAATAGCTCTCTATATATGTCTTTCATGCTGTACGAAGTTTCATGGCAGTTGGAGCTCATTCTGAATTGATATAAGGCATGCAAGTTTTGGGAAGAATGGTTAATTTTAATTTATCGGGAGAGTTATAGGTCAGGCACAGAGTGCCAAACAATCACTATAAGTATCTTAAACATAATCCAATTGCATGTTTGGGATGTCATTGGAATGGGGAAGTCATATCCAACATTGTAGGGTAATATGCTAAGTGTGATATCAGAATATACATGTTATGTCCAAAACACATATAACTTACAGTTTCCACCTGCATCCCAAACATGCAATTGGATTATGTTTAAGATACTTATAGTGATTGTTTGGCACTCTGTGCCTGACCTATAACTCTCCCGATAAATTAAAATTAACCATTCTTCCCAAAACTTGCATGCCTTATATCAATTCAGAATGAGCTCCAACTGCCATGAAACTTCGTACAGCATGAAAGACATATATAGAGAGCTATTCAAACCTATTAGCACACGTAGATACTGTGTATATATGTATATGAGAGAGAAACAATAATTGCATGCACTCCGAAACGAGTTAGTGTGTTAGAGCTATATATAGCCCCCGCGTAGCTATTCTAAGCTCATATTATTGTTCTCCTCGTCATTCTATACCACTTTGGCTATCTATACGTGCCATTACGTGCAGTAGAAGTGCTGTAACAAAAATAACATTTAAATAAAAGAATAATCTGTAACAAAATGAAAAATGCGTATTTTGGTGCCGTCAAAGCCCGTTTCAGCTCGTCTAGTATGCACCATTGGATTCCCATCAAAATGTGCATTCTGGAGGTACCCCAATGTAGTGCAATGAGCCCCATTTGATTAGCATTAAAAATAGAATATATTATGCTATTCTATACATGTTCCCAGCTAGTATTGCTATATATAGCCATCCAGTTCATCTTACATAGACTTCTCCTAATATATCATGATTTTAGTGCATTTTATTTGCTGCTGGTAGGCCCAGGGGAAGCCTGCATATATGCAGGGGCAAATGATTATAATTATCTATTTTATGATGATTTTTACCGCTTTTGGAAGGGCCCAGGAAGGCCTAGAGCACCCTGGTAGCCTAATATGGTCGCCCAAACGTAGTTCTCACGCTAGGGCGAAGCGGCAGTGCCCAGGAATATTTTTCTGATTTTTTTGGCTATTTTTGCGCTATTTTTAAAGGCCTGTAGGGGCTGCAAAGGCTAATTTAATTTATTCCCACGACCCCCTAAAGCGGCAGCAGGCACCAAGTGACCTGGAACCTGCCAGACCTCAGGGTCCTGGACCCTGATGTGCCTTATATCTCAAAATGGATGGAAATTATGAAATTCTAAATTATTACAGCATACTGTCAATCAGCAGTGCCTGAGTACTATAATTAGCTCAAAAAAGCGGTGGGTATGCTCAATTATTAAATAGACATTTGTTATATTATAGTATAACTACAGCTGTATACTACCCTCTATAGGAGGGGGCAAAGTGAGCTTCAGAGGTGAGCACCGCTTCAAGCTCACTTTTGACTTTCACTCACTGCTGATGATCACCCATGTCGTATTTGACTTGAGTAATTGTTCATATAGTGAGCTTCATTTCTGCTGGTAGCAGTGGTTAGGCATGGCAGACAGCCACACATCTAAGAAACCGTCTATCACGGCCAAACCTGGTCGGTCGTCAGCGTCTGCTGCTGCTGCCGCCACTGGCCAACCCCCCTCCGTCACCGTTGTTGCCCCGGCAACGACATTGACTGCCACCCCCGTCCCCTCGGCTCTGGGCTCGCCTGTACAGCTCAGACAAAGGGAACTCGATATACTACCACCCTCCTCACCACTCCCACCTAGCTCTGATGCTGGTATGCCGTTGGCCTTCCCGGCAACACCGCGCGCGGGTGAGAAGCGTACGGCCTCTGTCCTGTCCCCACTACCGGGGCGCCCTGCTCCCCCCACTGATTCCGTTCCGGAACATGAGATGGCACTAATACATGGCATGTACCACCTCTGGGACACCCTCTCTGACCAGCTCACGGCCAACTTCGCTGACCTGAGCAAGACCCCCCACGAGCGAATGATGTTGAACGCCAGCACACTAGGTGGACTGTATGCAGCAACCTACACAATGCTGTCGACACTTGTGGATGGGAAGGATGCTAATCCCAACGTCAAAGAGTATGCTGACCGTGCGGCAGCTGCCTTCCAACAACACCACGCCGAAACCGGCGTCCCACTCCCCCCACAATTTGTACCCTCCCCCACTCCTGACAACGACCCAGCATCCAGCAAGAGCATGGCCACTATGAACAAGGCCCTCACTCAGCTGATCAAGGATGTCCGCGTTATGCAGAAGCATAATGCAGGCATCACTAAGTTGAATAGCGATGTTGGTACCCTCTCCAGACAGGTGCAGACTCTACTCGACCGGCCTCCACCTCGCCCCCCTCGCATCAACCCGCCGCCACCCCCCCAGGTAGCTCCGGCCCCAGTCCCACTCACCTACGCTCAGGTGGCACACCAGTACCAGCTAATAATCTTATAGAATCGCGGTAATTATCGCAAACCGATTGTATAGTTATCGCGGTAACTTCGGCAGGCTTTCGGCAGCTCGTTCTGCCTTTCAGCTCTGCCTGGGCCGCGCGTGCCGATGCTGCCTTCTCAGGGCTTTGCCCGGCAGCACGGCAGCACTTTCTTTTCATTTGAAATAATAATTATATTAATTGCAAAGCCTGGACTACGGTCCAGGCCTAATTAAAATTTGGAATAAAAGCTAAAATATCTAAATTTAAATAGCACACGCGCGCTGGGCCGGTACGCGGGCGGCGGGCGTTGCGCGCGCGCACACGGCGGATACCAGCGCGCGCCATCCGCGTCGCTAGACCAGGCCCGCGGGTGCGACTACGGCCTTGCGGCGCGCTGCGAGAAAGCGAGCCATTGTCAGTCAATTTTTTTGCAAATGGAACACAAATAAAATGAAGACATACCTGGATTGCTGCCACCAGCGAGCATGCCAATGCCGCTCCTGGCTCACTCGAATGCAGCTCAGCCAAGCTAACTTCCCAACCCCCCCACCAGCTGCATGTCCTGAAGTGGATGTCGCAGCGCCGCCAGGGAATACACCGCCCGCACCTGGATGGAGCTCCTGCAGTTTGCGACGCTATCCAGCTCCTTCTGCTTCTCCTCGTGCTCCTGAATCGATGATTCCTCCGATGCATTGAGACGTGAGCTCGTCTCGTTGACGACAGTCTAGCTTGAACTTGCCATTGGGCTCAAACTTGTCCTTGAGCTTCTCGTCGTCTAGAGAGTTGGTGTTTGTGGTGCTCTCGAGATTCTTCTGCTTCTCCTCGAACTCCGCGAGGTGTTGAGCCATGAAATTGTCTCGTTGATGCCAGTCCTCAGCTTTGCCTTGCCCTCGGGGTTGCGCTTGTCCTTGAGTTTCTCGTCGTTCAAAGAGTTGCGGAGGTCGAGAGTAAGCTCGAGGTCTCGAAAGCTGCAATTGCGCTCGCTTGTCCTTGAGCCTCTCGTCGTTCATGGAGGTACAAGGGTGTTAGGAGTAAGGCTCGAGGTCTTGAAAGCTGCTCTTGCGCTCGCTTGAGCTTCTCGTCGTTCAGAGAGGTACGGAGGTCGTAGGAGACTAGGAGTAAGACTCGAGGTCTCGAAAACTGCGCTTGCGAGGCTACAGCTCACGCCCGAAAGGCGAAGAGGCTGTGGAAGCGAAGCAAGACGGCGTTTGCGCGAAGCAAACACCTTCTTGCCCGTCGTCCATAGCGAGAGCTTGAAGGACAGAGCAGAAAGTGAGAACGACGACGACGACGGTCGTGCGTGCAGATTGCGCGCCACGACCCTGAGAATCGCGTGAAATTACTACATATGGTATGTCTCAAACATTTTACCTGCTTCAAACATATGAATAACATACACATTGAATTTTTGTTAGACACTTTGAGCTCAGGCACAATACTGTAATAGCTCTATTGTATGCTAATGTATGTGTTAAAAAAAACGGAGGATTCAGGGTGTGTTAAAGCTGGTACAAATGGAAGGCTACACTAGAAAAGCATGATTCATGCATATTTGTTCCAACTCTTTCATTTCTATTATATCTTACATTGCTTTCATTACTTCCGTAATTTACCGTCGTACTCTATGTACATTTATAGAACTCTCATAAAAGTTTGAGATCTCAAGACGTGTTTTAAGAGGCTACAAAAATGAAATAGTCTCAGAATTAGGCCATTTTGAGCACTTTTGGGTCAAATTTCAACATTCGCAGCTAATTACACTGTATTAATGACGCTTAAAAATTACAGATGTGCTAGATATCATTACTAGACATGCTAATGAGACATAAATCAGGCGTTATAATGAAAGTTATAAGAAAAACACTTGTGAAGTACACAAATGTATCCGAGTGTCGAACACATTTGTACAACTTCACTCGAAGTGTTGCATTTGAAGCACCACTTTCGAGTTCAAGCACTTCCACAGTACCTATCACCTTAATTCTTTTTTATACGTCTTTAGATTACCTAGTGCTGCTACTGTACAAAAAATGAGAGTCTCAGAGACAGCCAAAAAAATACAGATGAATAAATACTGCTTGAGCAGCATTTTTAAGCATTGTTATGCTACTTGCTCAACATCAAAGTACATGAATGCTACTAAATTAAATATTATAATTTACTATTAGATTATGTCGCTTGCACAGCATAATGTGCCTGAAGCTCACTCAAATGATTGTTTTTATTTTGAGAGAAAAGTGTGTCCGGCGATGCCTCGGATGAATGCTCCGGGAATCGCCGGACACACTTTGAGGACGTACACATGTCGAAATACCCCTTCGACAACGTCTTTAAATTGTTTGATTCACTCCTTTCACACAATTTTCTCATGTTTCAAATGTATTTATATTCGCGATTGTATCTAAGCAATAAAATACACATTTCTGATACAAAAAAAGAAGAACAAGCATACTAGGATGAGCCTTTGTGTCTGTGCGTGATCTTTGTGATCAGCTTCGCACACAGACACAAAGGATCATCCTCGCCTTAATCATTCTGTCTTGCTGTGCCTCAACGCGCCTCTGCACATCTTGTGCGCATCTGTACTTCTTGCGCCGCCTCTTGTTCTCGTCACAGAGAATTTGCGTGAAGCTTGCGTTGTCTGCTGATGTGTGTCGAGTTTGGAACAAACAGGGCTGATGTTCGAGCCATACCGTGCGCGCTTTTGGGGCCTCTTGCTGCTAGGATCAGCGGTGGAGAGCGCGGATGGGTGTGGATGCGTATCTGAAGGACCTGCAGCCTAAGGTGTCAGTGAGGGTGTTTGCTGTGTCTGGTATCTTACAATAGCTGGTGTTGCAATCGCTTGCAAGTGCCTGACAGACACATTGAAAAGGTTTGGATCCCTGATCAAGGTGCATCAAGATAAGCCAGGAAAAGGGAAGAAATCTCTAGCAATAATGTGTGACAGCGCCAGGCGGATGCCAATTGTTGCTGTCTGCGCTGCGATTGCGACGTCTGCAATGAGGAAGTTGAACTTGCTTGGATTTGCTGCTGCTGTTGTGCGGCGTGCCTGGATCTTGGAAAGCGGGGAAACGATTGGCATAAGCATCGCCCTGTGGTATCGTTGACGTCCTTGCAATGAAGATAAGGGTGAAGGTTTACGACGCACCTATAAATTGTGCAAAAGGATTTAGTCGCATTTTGAGGGTAAATTGTTAGTTTTACACACCTGCCACGTTTACGGCCTGTCTGCTCCTCCCACGCGAGTGAAATTGCGTTGACATCCTTCCAGCGTAGAATATAGAGGAAGAGTGATGAAAAGAGAGAGAGAAAAAGACGACACAGTGGTCGTGAAAGTGAGAGAAAAGGACAAGGACGGAGTAGCAAGCGCCGGCGCTTAATTTTGCGCAGTGTCGCAATATTAATTGTAATTTAATGGCTACGTCATATTGGAAATAAAAAAGATTTACCTACTGTGCTAACTTTGAGCTATTTTATTTCAAATTGTGAGGGGCTGGGCCCCAGTAGCTTAATTATCACAGCATATTTGCGCCGGGATCAGGACCAAGCTCAATTACCAAATTTGGCCTGGTCCTTTATGCGGGATGGCTGCCGTGAGGTGCCGTGAGGCGGCACTCCGGCATTAAGCCGCCGCGAAGCACAAAAAAGCTATGATCCCGTTACCGCAATAACTATACAATTGGGTTGCGATAATTACCGCAAATCTATTAGATTATTAGTTGGTACGGCTCGGTGGCAGCTGTCGCTGCCCCAGCACCCCCTGCCACTACCACCCCAGCCCCCAAGGCCACGGGCAGGACCACTCCCAAGAAGGCGCCCTCCTCTGGACGTGCCTCACCCCCACCACCCAAGATGTATGCCAAGGAGCCGACCTTGGTGTTTACAGCAAACCCCTACATCCCAGCAGCTAAGCGCAAGTCTGATGCTGCCCTTACAACTGCGGTGCGTAATTTCTTTGCTGAGCTGCCCACCACAAAGCGTCTTCTGGTGCGGTCTGCGGTTTTCAACACTAAAGGCCGCATTGTATGCACGTTCACTAACCGTCCAGGCTCCACTGAGGGCATGGCGGTCGAAAGCACTCTTGATAGCCATGCGGGTGCCCTGTGTGCTCACTTGGCTCCCATTTGCTACACGGGTACCATGCAAGTGCCACCGGTACTCACTGCAACCCGGGTCCGTCCGCGATCCACCCTTAGGATTTCCATGGTTCCCACTAGGGACACTACTCTTCCCAAGGGTCAGCGGACGACGTACACTCAGGAGGATCTGCTGGCCGAGTTTAACAGCAATCCCATCCTTAGCGACCTCCAGTACATTGTCCCCCCCCATTACACAGCACAATCAGATGCACTTGAGAAAGAGAAACTCGAGATTTGCCCGGTTATATTCACCTTTGCAGACAGAGAGAAAGGAGAAATACGCGAGAAGCTCCTCAAAAAGCCGACCGTGTGGCTCTTCGGACTCCGGCTCCGCCTATCCATCCCACCAATGCGCCCAGGCTTCTCTCAGTGTGACAGATGCCAGGCGCTTGGTCATTCCAGCAGGGGCTGCAAGGCCCCCATCACATGTGCGTATTGCGCCGGCCCGCATGCCACTAAATATCACCGCTCGAAGTGCCCAACCTGCGCTCAGGAAGCTGTCCCAGCTGGCACCCCATGCTCCCACCCCCGTCTCTGCGCTAACTGTCAGGGCCCTCATAGATCCACATCTGTGAAGTGCCCTCAGAGGCGTAAGTATGGCCCCTCACCAAACGATGATGAGTCTGATTCAGACTCTGATTTGCCCGACGACACTATGGAGCAAGGAGAATGACTGACACAATCCGTGTCCTTCAGTGGAATGCTGCCCACTCATTAGCAGCAATTCATTCTCCTTTTCCTCTCCTTGCTAATAACCCCCGCCCCCCACACCTATTGCTTATCCAGGAACCGCCCTGGTACAAAATTGGTACCCAACCCTCACTGACTAACCCAGATGGAGATGACGTCTTCAATGTCCCCTCTATTCCAGGTTACGTCCCCTGCCTCCCACCGGCCACCCGTCCGCGAGTGGTTACTTACGTTTCACGGTCCCTTCCAACACACTCATGGTCTATCGTTGGTGCAGTGTCACATGGCACTGATGTCCTGACTATTGAGGTTTGCTCTACCCACACTGTTTGCCTCTGCAACTACTACGGCCAGCAGGCGCCAGAGAGGGTAGCCCCAACCCCCACTTACCCAGGTGAGTCGTTTCTCTTCAGTCTCACCCCGGCAATAGCCGCTTCCCTAACGATCGCTGGCAACTTCAATCGCCGGCATCGTTCCTGGTCAGAGTTGCCATGTTCCAATGCCAAGTCAAACAGGGGGCAACCTCTGGATGACTTCTTCCGAGAGCATGGACATGAGCCTGCCCATCACCCAGATGTGGACACTCGTCCGGGCAAAGATGGGCCGCGTTGTCCGATCGATATGGTCTAGACTGCGCCCAATATCCCACCAGAGCAGGTGATGGATACATTCACCAGCTCCCACTCCGCTCTCTCAGACCACACCCTACTCACATGGGAGGTGCCAGTTGGACCATTCGTCCACCTTCCACGGCCCCCCAGACTGTCTAATGATGACAGAGAGGCTTGGTGTGCTACTGCCTTTCCCTTGCTGCATGAGGCGTTCGCGCTTCCTGCGTCAGACAAGGCTGAACTAGATGCCAAAGCCAAAGCCATTCAATCTGCAATGGTGGCGGCGATGGAATCAATGACTAAACCCAGAAAGCGCTCCAAGACAGAGGTCCCCTGGTGGTCCCCTGAGTGCTCATCCTCACTCGCGGCAATTAAGGACGCCCCTACCACCCGTTTGCGCGCCGCTGCTAAACGCGCCTTCAAGGCCACCACCAGAGCAGCGCGTCGCGTGTTCTATGCAGAACAGGTCAAAGACGCCAATTCCACCAACATCTGGAGCTGGGCCAAGCGTGGCCTCGGCATCCGCCCTACTCCTGTGCCTTCGCTGAGGAAACCAGACGGCACCTTCACCACTACTGAGCAGGAGAAAGCTGAGTTGTTTCATTCTACCTACTTTCCCCCTCCCCCACCACTTCCAGCAGCGGGCTTACGCCCGCTGCCCCCACCTTCTGCAGCGGCGCCTCCCATACTCATGAAAGAGCTTATGGACACCCTGGCCGGCACTTCCAACTTGTCTGCTCCTGGCCCCTCGGGCGTCGGATACCGTCCCCTCAAATGGGTGATTGGATCCTTCGCTAAGGAGGTGCTATCTTTGTTCAACGACTGTCTGCGTTTGGGCCACCACCCAGCGTGCTGGCGGATAACAAAGGTAGTAATGCTCAGGAAGCCAAACAAGAAGGACCAATTCTCTCCTCGGTCTTACAGACCAATTACTCTTGAGGAGACCTTAGGGAAACTCCTTGAGAAGATTCTTGCTAACTGTCTCCAGTTTCTGGCTAACACCCAGAACTGGCTTCCCCCAAACCAGTATGGTGGTCGTCAAGGACACTCTGTCTATGACGCCGCCCAATGCCTTTTACAGATTGTGGAGAAAGCCCAGTCGGAAGACAAAGTGTGCTCTGTCCTAGCGGTGGACATACAAGGCTTCTTTGACTCGGTCCATCCACAACACCTCCACCACCGGCTCTTGGAGTTAGGCTGTTCGCCAGACATGGCGGACTGGTGCCTTTCTTTCATGACCGGGCGGGAGGCTGCTATCTCTTTTGATGGCACCACACTCCCTAGTGTCCGTAAACCGGACTTTGGGACGCCTCAGGGCTCCCCTGTCTCACCCATTCTCTCCACTCTTTTTGCAGCTATTGCGATTCAGCGGTTCCGCCACCCTGACTGCGAGCTCCTAGCATACATCGACGACCACATGATTACCATCACCAGCTCATCAGTCACCGCCAACTGCAGGAACTTAGTAGGCGCTTACCACCACCTCAACTCGCTCTTCAACGACATCAATCTCAACATCGAGACCGCGAAGACCGAGCTCCTCCATTTCCACCCCCCTGGGCGTCGCCAAAGATATCGCGGCTGGGACTCCCAGGGCGTCCAACTCGACGAGGACACTCTCATTAAGCCCTCCATCCCACTTTGGTGGTTGGGGATCTGGTGGGACCCGGCCTTGTCCTTCAAACCCCATGTTGAGCGCATGCGCTCCAAGGGCCTCTCAACACTCGCTGCCATTCGCCTGCTCGCCAACACAGAGCGAGGCATGTCCGCCCTCAACCTTCGCCAGCTTTACTCAGCCTGCGTCAGAACAGTCCTTGCCTGGGCTGCGCCGGTCTGGTACACTGGCACCCGCCAGAAGACCCTTGTGGCTTGTCTACAGGGTGTCCAAAACACCGCTTGCAGGTGGATCCTTGGTGTCTACCGAGGCGCTTCACCGCTAAGCACCAATTACCTTTGCTCTATGCCCCCGTTTCAGTTTTATTTCAATTATCTTAAAACTAATCATGCTCTTCGCCATTGGCGCACTCCCCATTCCGTAGGTAGACGTGCTATTCCTGCAGCACAAAAACCCCGCCTGTATTCTTCTTCGCTTGCCGACCGTGTCCCGATTGCCCAACAGGTCCCTGCGTACACACACTCTCCCTGGGAGGATCCACTTGCCTTTGCTGGAGGACGCCTCAAGTTTGCCATCCCTGCCGGTCCCGTTGACACTGACACTCGCCAGGCGTTTGTCGCATCTGCCAACTCTCTGTGCACCACAACCTCCGTCCAGATCTTCACGGACGGCTCCAGACTCGAGCACAAGTCTGGCTCAGCTATTGTCGCTATGCGCGGTCAACATCGCTTGGGTTTCAGACACTGCGCTTCCCCCAAAATCGCCACTGCCACTGACGCTGAGATCTTCTCCCTTGCGTCTGCTCCAGCGTGGGCTGCCTCTCACTTCGGCCGCCACCTCCTGGAAGTGGAGTCCATCGTCTTCATGTCAGACTCGCTAACCGCCCTTCGCCTTGTCCGCGACTGGCTCTCAGCACCTGGCGCCCACTTACTACTCGCTTGGAAAGCAGGCATCACCAACCTGCTGGACATTCACCCCAACCTCAAAATCGAGTTTCACTGGTGCCCGGGTCACTCAGGCATCCCAGGAAACGAATGGGCTGATGAAGAGGCAAAGAAAGCCACAGAACTGCCACCCTCATCATCCCTTCCCTCGATATCCGCCCTCCGCGAGCAGAACACCCTCAACGCCCAGAAGCAATGGGAGGCTCACCTCGCCCATGCCACTGCCTCAACTGCCAACAAGTACTTGGCAATCACAGGCCCACCAAAACGACGTCCGCGCGCACTCATGGAGATGTCGGACACCTACCCCTGCGCTGAGATTTCAGCAGTTGCTCAAGTCCTCTGCTGCGCTGGCCCCTTCGGGGCGTACTGGATGCGCATGAGCCCAGAATATAGGCGCAGAAACGGCCTGATCACCTACTGTCATTGGCATAATCATCCCCCTTGGCCTGCCCAGACCGCCGCCCACATACTTGGTGGTTGCGAGACATTCCGCCCTTGGATTGGTAAGGTCTGGCCTAAAAGCACCCCACTCCCAGCCCACCACACAGAGTGGGCAGACAAACCCCTTATTGACGTGATTCGCAAGTGGCTTAAGTTCACTAGGCATCTCGACCGCCCCACTCAGCGCACCTCAGCTGCCATCCGCCTTGCATTTGCAATGATAAAGCTAGATGGACTCCCAACCGACCAGGACATGGACCTGACGACCCTTCGTGTGTACGTACGGCGCGCCCTTGGACCACGCACTCAGGACACGGACCCGGATCTTTATGATTTTAACGGTCACGTTTCAGACCCTCCTCTTGATCTTTGATGCAACTTACTTCTTTTATGTATGAGGCACCAGCGATCCCAGACAGAACGGTACTTTACCCAGGTTAACGCCCAGGTACTGTGCCCGGACGCGCCCTCTTTTCTAAACTTCGTTTGTGCTTGTAGTGTAGGTTCACCTGCGCCTTGACATGGGCGTGGTGATATGTAAACCAATCTCTCCTCTTCCTTTTCCCTTCTTTAATAGGCGGTGCGCCCACTTAGCCGCCACCTTCGGTGGCGGGCACCTCCCGCCCAGTTTCGTAGTTTACCTCGATGACGGGCGCCTCCGTCGTAGATAGGTCATGTACTTAGCTACGCTGCAGGAATAATAAAGCCAAAAAAAAAAAAAAAAAAAAAAAAAAGGAGGGCGGATATCGAAGGAAGGGAAGATGAGGGTGGCAGTTCTGTGGCTTTCTTTGCCTCTTCATCAGCCCATTCGTTTCCTGTGACGCCTGAGTGACCCGGGCACCAGTGAAACTCGATTTTGAGGTTGGGGTGAATGTCCAGCAGGTTGGTGATGCCTGCTTTCCAAGCAAGTAGTAAGTGGGCGCCAGGTGCTGATGGCCAGTCGCGGACAAGGCAAAGGGCAGTTAGCGAATCTGACATGAAGACGATGGACTCCACTTCCAGGAGGTGGCGGCCGAAGTGAGAGGCAGCCCACGCTGGAGCAGACGCAAGGGAGAAGATCTCAGCGTCAGTGGCAGTGGCGATTTTGGGGGAAGCGCAGTGTCTGAAACCCAAGCGATGTTGACCGCGCATAGCGACAATAGCTGAGCCAGACTTGTGCTCGAGTCTGGAGCCGTCTGTGAAGATCTGGTCGGAGGATGTGGTGCACAGAGAGTTGGCAGATGCGACAAACGCCTGGCGAGTGCCAGTGTCAACGGGACCGGCAGGGATGGCAAACTTGAGGCGTCCTCCAGCAAAGGCAAGTGGATCCTCCCAGGGAGAGTGTGTGTACGCAGGGACCTGTTGGGCAATCGGGACACGGTCGGCAAGCGAAGAAGAGTACAGGCGGGGTTTTGTGCTGCAGGAATAGCACGTCTACCTACAGAATGGGGAGTGCGCCAAAGGCAAAGAGCATGATTAGTTTTAAGATAGTTAAAATGAAACTGAAACGGGGGCATAGAGCAAAGGTAATTGGTGCTTAGTGGTGAAGCGCCTCGGTAGACACCAAGGATCCACCTGCAAGCGGTGTTTTGGACACCCTGTAGACAAGCCACAAGGGTCTTCTGGCGGGTGCCAGTGTACCAGACCGGCGCAGCCCAGGCAAGGACTGTTCTGACGCAGGCTGAGTAAAGCTGGCGAAGGTTAAGGGCTGACATGCCCCGCTCTGTGTTGGCGAGCAGGCGAATGGCGGCAAGTGTTGAGAGGCCCTTGGAGCGCATGCGCTCAACATGGGGTTTGAAAGACAAGGCCGGGTCCCACCAGATCCCCAACCACCGAAGTGGGATGGAGGGCTTAATGAGAGTGTCCTCGTCGAGTTGGACACCCCGGGAGTCCCAGCCGCGATATCTTTTTTTTTTTTTTTTTTTTTTTTGGCTTTATTATTCCTGCAGCATAGCTAAGTACATGACCTATCTACGACGGAGGCGCCCGTCATCGAGGTAAACTACAAAACTGGGCGGGAGGTGCCCGCCACCGAAGGTGGCGGCTATGTGGGCGCACCGCCTATTAAAGAAGGGAAAAGGAAGAGGAGAGATTGGTTTACATATCACCACGCCCATGTCAAGGCGCAGGTGAACCTACACTACAAGCACAAACGAAGTTTAGAAAAGAGGGCACGTCCGGGCACAGTACCTGGGCGTTAACCTGGGTAAAGCACCGTTCTGTCTGGGATCGCTGGTGCCTCATACATAACAAAGAAGTGAGTTGCATCAAAGATCAAGAGGAGGGTCTGAAACGTGACCGTTAAAATCATAAAGATCCGGGTCCGTGTCCTGAGTGCGTGGTCCAAGGGCGCGCCGTACGTACACACGAAGGGTCGTCAGGTCCATGTCCTGGTCGGTTGGGAGGCCATCTAGCTCCATCATCGCAAATGCAAGGCGGATGGCAGCTGAGGTGCGCTGAGTGGGGCGGTCGAGATGCCTAGTGAACTTAAGCCACTTGTGAATCACATCGATGAGGGGTTCATCTGCCCACTCTGTGTGGTGGGCTGGGAGTGGGGTGCCTTTAGGCCAGACCTTTCCAATCCAAGGGCGGAAAGTCTTGCAACCACCAAGTATGTGGGCGGCGGTCTGGGCAGGCCAAGGGGGATGATTGTGCCAACGACAGTAGGTGATCAGGCCGTTTCTGCGTCTATATTCTGGGCTCATGCGCATCCAGTACGCCCCGAAGGGGCCAGCGCAGCAGAGGACTTGAGCAACTGCTGAAATCTCAGCGCGGGGGTAGGTGTCCGACATCTCCATGAGTGCGCGCGGACGACATTTTGGTGGGCCTGTGATTGCCAAGTATTTGTCGGCGGTTGAGGCAGTGGCTCCAGCCGTGATATCTTTGGCGACAGGGCATGACACGGGTGCACCTGCAGGTGTACCCGGATCCGCGAAGCGCAGGTACCTGCGCAAAAAAACTGATACCTGGATCCGACCCGGAACCGTGGGAAACGGATCCGAGTCTACCTGGACCCGTTACCTGCAGGTATTGCAGGTACCTGATAGGACCTGCAGGTAATAATAGTAAGTAATGTAATAACAAGATAAAACAAACAATACAATATACCATCTGTGTTTCTGAGGAGTCCTGCATGGTCTGGGCCGCGTCATCCACTAAGGCAAGGTGATCCCGAAGGCAGGGAAGTTGATCTCTTCAAGCTGCGGAAGGGACGAGAGCGCGTTGCTGAGCACGAGCTCGAGGACGGAGATGCCAACATTCGCGCTGAGGTCTGATTGGTGAAATCGGGACACAGCTTGTAGCCCTTCTATGAAGTTGCGCAATCCGCTGGTCGCCATGTCTGGAGGACGATGAGCTGTAGCTTCTTGAGCTGGCTATGCATGAACAGCCTTGCAAAGGCGAATGCACATCATCAACCACAACCTTAACAAGACGATCGACGTTTGGAAGCAGTGTGAGTCGAGGACGCATTGCCAAGAAGAAGGAAATGCACCATGTCCCACTCGCCGTCCTCCAGAAGCCCTAGCAATTGCAGTAGAGTCAAGACATTCAATATGTTCCTCCATAACTTGTCGTTTGCACCCTTCTCCCACGAACGACATATGCATGCTGCTCTTGCTATGCTTTTCGTCAATTAGTTCTCCAGTACTATAGTCAAGATGTCTGGTAGCTGTAGAGCGCGGTGCACGGCGTGAAGACGTGTGCGAAGGTGCGCGGTCCACTGCGCGGGCGAAAGACTTGCAGGCGGTTTCTGCGCGCAGACGCGTCGCAAACTTGGCGAGGAGGCGGTCATCGGGCTCGAGGTCGTCATCGAAGTTGGCAGGGCCTAGGGGATCAAGTATAATAGGGGGTTACGACGGTGGAAGTTGGCTGACGATGCGTACCGCTTGTGGCACGGCTTTATGAGTCCAGACGACGGTGGGTGTTGCGGTTGCCGGACGAGCAGCAGCATGTCGAGTGCGACAAGCGGCTGTGGTCTCGCGGTCTCGCGAAGAGAGCGCGGCGGGCGGGAGGGCGCTGACAAGCGCGCAGTTGGTGAGGAGGCGGTCATGGCGCACGTTGTCGTCGTAGTAGGCGGCTTCGAAGATGGCGAAGAGGACTTGCAGGCGCTGTCCGAGCGCAGATGCGTCGCAGACCAGCGCGCAGTTGGCGCGGAGGCGGTCATCGGGCTCGAGGTTGTCGTTGTAGTCAGCGGGGCCAAAGGATTAAGTATAACTTCCATAGGGAGCTTCGAGAGAGCTCTGGAGTGCCCATGTCGAGTAGAATGTAGGTGAAAGTAGTGGTACATCGTTGCGTTCGTCGCGCTCAAGGTGAGCGCACGTGATTGACCGCGTACCTGCAGGTACCCGGTCAGGTACCTGGGCCCAAAAAATCCAAACCTGGATCTGCAGGTAACCGTGGGAACCAGGGACCTGCGCACAGGTGCACCTGGAACCGCAGGTATTTGAGCGCAGGTACCTGCAGGTACCCACGGATGACCTGCACCCGTGTCATGCTCTATTTGGCGACGCCCAGGGGGGTGGAAATGGAGGAGCTCGGTCTTCGCAGTCTTGATGTTGAGATTGATGTCGTTGAAGAGCGAGTTGAGGTGGTGGTAAGCGCCTACTAAGTTCCTGCAGTTGGCGGTGACTGATGTGCCAGTGATAGCAATCATGTGGTCGTTGACGTATGTGTTACGACCTAGAGTGGTTCCTTCGCTTTCGAGACCCTGAATCGGACACGGATGACGATCAGATGCAATGAGCGGTGGTTCTTACTCTGAGAAGCACTTTACAAGTCAATTAAGCTATTCTACACATCAGAGCTAAAGATAAACACATCACCTGAGAAGCACTTTACAAGAGGCCAAAAGTGGAGTGCTTTGCAGGGGGATCCGCGGTTTTGATGAACAAAGGTAAAAACTATACAGTACCAAGCCACTGGACCCTGATCCGACTAGGTCCGACCTGTACCGCTCACGTAAGTCGGAGTTCGGGGTCCCGCTCTAGTCGGGGTCCCGCATCGGTAGAGCGGAGGTTCAAGTCGGAGTGGTGGAAGAAAGAAAGAAAAGAGAATTGCTTGCAGGGCGCTTGTCCTAGCGGCCTGCAAACATACAGGCAAGT
Organism: Trichaptum fuscoviolaceum; assembly: GCA_910574455.1. Taxonomy (NCBI): domain Eukaryota; kingdom Fungi; phylum Basidiomycota; class Agaricomycetes; order Hymenochaetales; family Trichaptaceae; genus Trichaptum; species Trichaptum fuscoviolaceum. The sequence continues at coordinate 1,628,153 of CAJSYZ010000012.1, read as the reverse complement.
AATCTACGCAAAAAGGAAGAGAATCGGAGTCAAGAATAGTCCGCTTTCGGAGCGGACATGTCGGGGATCCGACTCGGAGTGTGATCGGAAAAGAAAATAAAAGAAAAATAAAAGAAATAAAATAACCTGAGGCGGATTCCTGACATTATCCCCCTCCAAGGGCGCTCCTAAAGAGCGCGCGCGTTCGTTAGCGAATGGCTTCGGGGTACCGACGATAGAACGTGCGGATAACGGCGGGGGCATGCTCCATGTCCGCGGCATCGATCCATTGGTCTTCCTCGGGTCCATAGCCTTTCCAGCGAACCAAATACTGCAGAGTCCGACCTCGACCGCTTCGGCGCAAATTAAGGACTTCGGATACTTCGTATTCGATGTCGCCGTCGACGTTTACGGGCTCTGGCGGTGTCTGGACGCGACCAGGAATAGTGTCCGGTGTATACTTCGTGAGAAGTGACACATGGAACACTGGGTGAATCCGCATAGTTGCGGGCAGCTGAAGCTTGTAATTCAAGAGTCCGATCTTCCGCAAAACCGTGTAAGGTCCGAGTCTTTGCGGATTCAGCTTGCGCGTGCCCGGTATTGCGATATTCCGTGCGTCGAGCCATACCTTGTCTCCTGGTCGAATGTCTGGCGTGTCTGCATGTCCCTGGTCGTAGTACCGCTTCATCCGCTCCGCTGCGACTTCGAGAGCCGCGCGAGCGTCCTCCTGAGCCTTCTGAAGCAGGTCGAGTCAGTCGTCCGCTGCGGGTACCGTCGAAAGTCCGGCACTCGGTACAATGGTGAACTCGGGGTCATATCCATACAACAGCGCGAAGGGAGACACCTTGGTAGCAGAGTGCGCTCGTGTGTTGTGTGCAAATTCCGCCATGGGCAGTAGCTCCGACCAATTTTCCTGTTGGACGTCCGTGAACGCGCGGAGATACTGCTCCAACTCCTGGTTCACCCGCTTGGTCTGACCGTCCGTTTGCGGGTGGAAGGATGTCGACGTTGCGCCCTCAATACCAAGTTGGTGGAGTACCGCCTTCATAAACCGGGACACGAACTGTGTACCCCGGTCCGAAATGACTTTGCGCGGTGTGCCATGGTGTTTCCAAACTTCGGACACAAACAAGTCGGCCGTCCGTGCGGAGTCAATATCCGAGGTCGTCGGTATGAGATGGGCCTGCTTGGTGAGTCGGTCTACAACCACGAAGATGGTGTCGTATTCGCCGGACTGTGGCAGCTGTGTGATGAAGTCGCAAGAAATGACCTGCCACGGTCCGTCTGGTACTTCGTTGGGCTGAAGCGGACCCACCAGACGTTGCGGGATGTTCTTCGTCCGCATACAAGTGTCACAGCCCGAAACGTACCCACCAGTACCAGCTAATAATCTTATAGAATTGCGGTAATTATTGCAACCCGTTCGTATAGTTACCGCGGTAACTTCGGCAGGCTTTTGGCAGCTCGCTCGAGCCGTACCAACTAATAATCTTATGAAATCGACGATAGTTATCGTGAGGCCATTCAGAAACTATCGTCGATAACTGTTTTATACCTTTTTGGCCTGCACGGCAGCTCAATGCCGTGGTGCCGCCTTCCGGCACCACGCGGCAGCCTTCCCGCGTCAGGGACCAAGCCAAATTTGGTAATATGGCTTGGTTCTGCTGCCTGACGCAAATGTGCTACGATAATTAAAGTACTGGGGCCCAGCCCCCGGTAATTTGAAATAAAATAGAAGCTATCTACTGCAGTAGGTTAATCTTTTTAATTTGAAATATGACGCAGTTTTTAGTCTACAATCAAGATTGCGACGCTGCGCAAAAGTAAGCGCCGGCGCTAAGTACGGTGGCGCGCGCGCGTCGTCCGTCCTGTCCTTTTCTCCCACTTCACGACCACTGCGTCGTTTTCTTCTCTTTAACTATTCTCTTACTGTTCCCCGAATTAAACTAGAAGGATGTCAACGCAATGTGCTGGCGTTGAAAGAGTAGGAAGGCCGTAAATGGCGCAGGTGCGTCAGTCCGAATCCTGCACTTCTTGCCGTTCCAAACTGACCATTACATTTGGCATAGTAGCCTACAGGTGCAGCGCGAGCGCGCGACGCGAACCTTCACCCTCATCTTCATTGCACGGGCGACACAAATACCACGGGACTCGTTCCATTCCCGTCGCTCCTCCGCTCTCCCAAATCCGAGGACGACAAGCGCAACAATCGCAGTGTCGACAGCAAGAGTCGCCACCGTCTCTGTTCCTTACAGCGACTCTGTCACACATTATTGCAAGAGATTTCTTTCCTTCCCTGGTCTCCCTTGACGCATCCAACAACTACCTTGATGCTCCGTGTCTGTCCGGCCATCGCAATTGATTGCAACTCCAGCTACTGTGAGATACCGGCCACAGCAGACACCCTCACAGACACCTTCAACTCCGGCTACGGGTCCCTCAGATACACCTCTGCCCCCCGCCGCTGGACCTAGCGACAAGAGGCCCCAGAAGCGCGCACGGTGTGACCCAAACACTGGCCTTGGTGTCCTTCAAGCACGGTACACGTCAGAGGACGACGCAAGCTTCACGCAAATATTACATGACAAGAATAAGAGGTTCAAGCTATTGTTTTTTTACATTTAAATTATGTATATTATTACTTTAATACAATATTCAATATACATACATCTGAAATACAGAGAGATTGAGCGCAAGGAGCGAATGAATAAATTTAAATATGTTGTCGAAGTTGTCCTTCGACCATCCGTGTCCTCAAAGTCCTGTCCGGCGATTCCCGGAGCATTTGTCCGAGGCATCGCCGGACATCCTTTTCTCTCAAAATTAAAGCCCCACTTCAACAGAAACTCAGGCACACTATGCACGGCAAAAAGACCAGTCTAATAGTATATTATCGTATTTTTAGTAGTAGCATTCACGTACATTGTTGTTGTGTAATAAGCAAAACAGTGATACAATGTGCTATTCCAGCAGTATTTATTCATTTGTATATTTTTGAGTGCATATGAGACTTTCATATTCTGTACAGTAGATCTACTCTACATTATATAGAAGTTCAAAAAAGAATATCGAGGATAGATAGAGTGGAAGTGGTTGAACTCGATAGTGGTGCTTCGAATGCATCACTTCGAGTGAAACTTGTACACATGTGTTTGACTCTTGGACTGATTTGTCTACTTCACAACTATTTTCTCAGTAACTTCCATTCTAACACCTGATTTTGTTTCATTAGGGCCTCTTCTATTGCTATGTAACATCTCTATATTTTTTAATCATCATTATTATAGTGAAACTAGCTGCAAATGTTGAATTTTGACTCAAAAGTGCTCAAAATGGCCAATTTTAGAGATTGTTTCATTTTTGTAGCCTTTTGTAAAGCTACATAAAAGCCCATAATTTTTCAAGAGCTTCAGTAACATACATTGAGTCATACTATAACGTTATAAGGCTATCAGAGGAACGAATGATAAAAGAGAAATCGAAGAATTGTAGGAAATGTGCATGAATCATGCATTTCTATTGTAGATGTTACCTTTTACCCTTTGTAACACATTCTGTAGCCTCCGTATTTTTTGTGTTGATACATTAGCATAAAGTAAATCTAATTAGCTACTGTGCCTTAGATCAATATGTCTACATTAAATTCAAAATGTATGTTATTGATATGTTTGAAGCAGAAAAAAAGTGTGAGACATACCATATATAGTAATTTCACGCGATTCTCAGGGTCGTGGCGCGCTATCTGCACGCATCACGAACGTCGCCTTTCTGCCTTTCTTCACTGTTCTTCACGCTCTAAGAGCTATGGACGACGGGCAAGAAGGCATTTGCTTCGCGCAAACGCCGTCTTGCTTCTGCTTCCGCAGCCTCTCGCCTTTCGGGCGCGAGCTGTATGCTCGCAAGCGCAGCTTTTCAGGCCTCGGGCGACGAGTCCTACTCCTACAACCTCCTTATCTCTCTGGACGACGAGAAGCTCAAGGACGAGTTTGAGCCCGATGGCAAGTTCAAGCTAGACTGCCAACAACGAGACAATCTCATGGCCTCATGCCTCGGAGGAATCATCAAATCCGGAGTACGAGGAGAAGCAGAAGGAGCTGGACAGCGTCGCAAACTCCGTCATGCAGAAGGCGGGCGGTGTATTCCCCGGCGGCGCTGCGACATCCACTTCAGGACATGCAGCTGGTAGAGGGTTGGGTAAGATCTGGTGATGTGGCTGAGCTGCATTCGAGTGAACCAGGAGCGGCATTGGCATGCTTGCTGGTGGTAGCAATCCAGGTACGTCTTCATTTCATTTGGGTTGCATTTACAAAAAAATTGACTGACAATGGCTCGCTTTCTCGCAGCTGCGCCATAACCCATTGAGCCGTGCGTGACAGACGCTTGCGAGCTCTCACCCCCCTTTTCGTGCATTCAAACTCGCTCACGCCGCATCATTCGCCCACCCCGCCGCGCCACGCACGAGCGGCTTTTGGCCCTCTCAGTGCAGTGCGCCGCGAGGCTGTAGTCGCTCCCGCGCGCCTGGTTTAGCGACGCGGATGGCGCGCGCTCGTATCCGCCGTGCGCGCGCGCGCATAGCCCGCCGCCCGCGTACCGGCCCAGCACTCGCGTACACTATTTTAATTTAGATATTTTAGCTTTTATTGCAAATTCTAATTAGGCCTGGACCGTAGTCCAGGCTTTGTAGATTAATATAATTATTATTTCAAATGAAATGAAGTGCTGCCGTGCTGCCGGGCAAAGCCCTGAAAGGCTGCGTCGGCATGCACGGCTCAGACAGAGCTGAAAGGCAGAGCGAACTGCCGAAAGCCTGCCGAAGTTATCGACAATAGTTTCTGAACGGCCTCACGATAACTATCGTCGATTTCATAAGATTATTAGTTGGTACTGGTGCTTGCTCTGCCTTTCAGCTCTGCGCTAGCCATGCGTGCCGAAGGAGCCTTGTCAGGGCCTTGCCCGGCAGCAAGGCAGGGCCTCTCAATTATTTGAAATAAGTATTTAATTTTATTTGCAAGGACTGGACCATCACTATGGTCCAGGCCCTAATATATAATTACAAATTACATTACAATAAATTACAGTGGGCGGCGCATATGCGCGGCGGCGGCGGTGGGACAGCACCGTTGCCCGTTCACCGCCGCGCGCTCAAGGCACGAATGCGGTCTAATAAGACGAGCTCAGCGTGGGCCCACCCCACACTGAGCTTGTTGTGAATAGAATAAAAAAACCACTCGCGCGTGCGCACAAGCGGTACAACCTACCGTGGGGCGCCGCCAGCCACCACATTTGTCTTGGGTGCACAGGTGTCGCCCGCATATGTCACAGCGGTGGTCTTCGACGCCGTCGAGCGGGTCTGGGAATGAGTGTGGCAGTGCAATCAATTGCGAGGAAGAAAGGCGGAGGGGTGGGTGTGTAATGAGTGAGCCGGTGAAGGGAGGTGAGCTCGCAAGCGTCTATCACGCACGGCTCAATGGATTTTGGCACCACTGCAAAGAAAGCGAACCATTGTCAGTCAAGTATTTTGTAAGAACAAACCAAATGAAATGAAGACGTACTTAAATTGCGGCCACCAGCGAGCATGCAAATGCCGCTCCTTTTCACTCGAATGCACCTCAGCCATCCTTCTGTTCCTCCTTGTACTCCTGCTTTGATGCTTCCTGCGAGACGTCGAGCCGTGAGATCGTCTCGTTGATGGCAGTCTCTAGCTTTGCCTTGTCCTCGCACTTGCGCTTGTCCTTGAGCTTCTCGTCGTTCAGAGAGTTAAGGAGGTTGTAGGAGTAAGACTCGAAGTCTCGAAAGCTGCGCTTGCGCTCGCTTGTCCGTGAGCTTCTCGTCGTCGTTCAGTGTGTTACGTTCACGGCTTCGGAAGACTTATCACGGAAATGATAAGTGACAAAAGCGTTGTTTGTGAACAAACAAGTGATGAGATAAGAGTGGGTGCTTTAACGAGGCTCTCTTAAGCTCGGAAGTCGTGGGTGAACAGAGTCTTTGGCACGATGGTGTGAAAGACTATAGGAGGATTGACTTAAGTGTCATCCTGGGGCGATATGTACAGGGTTTATATACTACAGAGGAGAGAAACATAAATAGAACATGCTTCTGGGGCTAGCTGGGGCTAACTGGGGCTAACTGGGGCTAACTGGGGCTAACTGGGGCTAACTAGGGCTAACTGTGAAACAGGGGAAATGGGGCTAACTGGGGCTACGTAGGGCTAACTGGGGCTATGGCAAAACGAAGGGGCAATGTAAACAAAGAGGCAGTGAAAGGGGGCTACCTGGGGCACCGAAGGTTAAAGGTAAAAAGGTTAAATGGTAAAGTCGGAGTGCAAAGGTAAAATATAACCGAATCGGGTCGCGTGAGGTAAACAAAGGTAAATAAGGGTCCGCATGCTTGATGCATAACAGTACCCTGTCTCTAAGCTTGAAATTCCGTAGTAGCAAGACATTGCGAATGCGAGAATTTCAAAGACAAATACAATGCTTATAGGATCAAGTTAAGATCAATAATGGATGAAGCATGAGAGAGATAGAGATAGAAATCGAATGCTATAGGGTCAAATTAAGACCAATAATAAGAAAGCAAACGAATAAGTAGACCATCAAGAGAAATGAAAATCGGAAGGTAAGGCTGCTGCGATAGCAAGCCAGTCTATGCCGGGTTGGGGGTCAGGTCGATAGAGTGGAGGAGAGGGATGTTCGTTTGGTCGAGGTGTGTGTACGACATAAGGGGGTGAAACCGGGGTTGGAGGTTGCTGAGGCTCCAAAGGATGTTGGGGTGCGTTCTGAACATCGAACTCGTTCCGTTTTGCTGGATCGAAGATAGGCATGTTCTCTTGATCATGGTAGGCAGTGGGAAACTCGGGTGGGGGTAGAGCAATTGGTGATGGGGGAGGGAGGGGTACCAGGTCGACAAATCGAGGAGGTCCTTCAAGGTGTCCATCGTCTAGAGTGTAAGCCAGTAAACGTTCGAATTCATACTCCGTGAACTCATCAGCTAGTTGTCCCATCATCACTTGATTCAGTCGACGAATGATCACTTGAACGAAGCGAAAGTTGAATCGCTTATGTCCGCCGCGATGCTGGTCAATGTAGTCTTGCAGTTGGGCAAGTAGTTCATGCATGACATTGAGAGTGTAGACTGAGTGGTGAAAGGGGCGCTGAGTCGAGTCGAGGACATATGGTAAGAGTCCGCTGTGGAGGAGTGTGGCCGAGTACTGTTGACGAGTGGGTTCCGTGAGGGTAAACGCCTGATTGGGGAGGAGAGATTTGGTAGGGCAACGAGGAGGAGGGGGACTATTCTCCTTCGTGAGGGTTCCGCGCCGGGTTCGGATGGGCGGCATGGTGAAGGGGGCAATACAGGCAGCACTCACAAGTACAGAAAGGGTCTCCTGGGTAGGGTGCAAAGTGAGCGTGCAAAGATCCCTTGTGGCAAATTCTCCGGGTGATGTAGGGCGTGTACGGAAGGTCAAGGACGATTTTGAGACCGAGTAAGAGAGGGGGGGCGTGCTCTGGGTTGAAGAAAGTGTGCCTAAGCACTAACTTCACGAGTTCCGGGAAGGGTGAGCAATGTTGAAGTCGTTCAACGTTGACGTGAGGGGTGAGCTTCGGATCGAACAGATAGTGTTGTACCAGATCAACAGGACCGAGAGGGCCGTACTGAGGGTGAGTGGGGCGTGGGCTTGGTGGAGGTGAAGGGTACTGGAGGGGTCCGGTGACAGTGTTGTGTCGGAGGAGGTAAGTGGTGGGCCAGTCGTCGGCGTTCCAACCGGGTTTGTCGGCCGGGAGGGACCAAAGATTGGAACCAAATTCCGAGTCGGCTGGTCCAGGCTGGAGTTCTTCTTCTTCTTCTTCGTCAAGGAAATCAAATTTTAAGGGGGAGGGATAGAAAAAGGGGGCAGTGGCTGCAAGACGTTGTTCAGGTGTTTCAGAAGGCGGTAGTTGATATGTCGGAATGGGAGTGTTAAAATTGAAAGGCATAGAAGGTAAAGGAATAGCTCTGGGTCTGGGGGTAGGTGGGGGATTAAACAAGGTCTGTCCGGTCGAGGTGGGATTTTTGTAAAAGTATGGGAAATACGGATGCAAACAAAAATCGGGGGTTACTGTTGGCGTCGTCGTAGTCGGTTGAGGAAGAGGAGGAGGAGGAGGGTGAGTCGGAGTTGGTGGAGGCGTTGACAAGTGTGTCGTCGCTGTAATTCGTAGTGGTGAAGGTAAAGGGGGTGCTGGTTGCCAGAGGGGGGGAGAAGATGTCCTGGGGGTTGACTGTCGTTGGGATGGGGCTAGGATTGGGAGAAAAGGGTTTGAGGTCTGGCAGGGAGTCGATAGGACTGGGTGCCGGAGGTGGTGGAGTCTGCTGGGATTCCAGGGGGGTGCTAGAGGTGAGAGGTGGCTCTTGCTTGTGGTCACGAAGTTTTTCGACGGTGATTTTATAGAACTCGAGGAGTGCATACAGCTGGAGTGCGTATCTCACTTTGGTCGGACCGGGGGCGTTTCGGATGCGGTTATTGATGTCTGGGATGAGTATGTCCAATGGTTCCTTATCAGGATGATTGTCCTTAAACACAAAATAGAACAGATGAGAATTGAGAATAATCTGTTCGTCATGCGATGACTGATTCGCTATCACTTGGAGTTCCGTCAGCTGGCGTTCCACTAAGCTGGAAATGAGAGGTGGGATCGACTCCTGTGATGAAGAACTCATTATTCGGCCCAAGGCCAACGTAAATATGAGTGCTTCGTCCTAGATAGTGTAGTTCTAGATCGTGTATCCAGAAGGTGGTAGGTCGGCGTTCTGGGAAGATGTACCAGATGAGAAAGAGATGGAAGAGTCGGAAAGAGGTGCGTGTGATGATAGGGTGGATTTGTAAATGAGCTATCCAGATAAGAAGTCGGATAATGTCATAGAAGGTGTGCATGAGAATGGGGAGGAAGTGGGGTGGCTTCTGGTGCATTTATACGAAGTTTCTAGTTGATCATGTGGTCGTTGAATCAGTAGAAAGCTTCTGGGGCACGGTGGGGCATGTTGATTCTTCGATATCAAACTTCGGGGGCAAGAAGTCTTGTTATCTAGCCGCAGTGGGGCAAGAAGTCTGAGGAGGGGCTAAGAAGTTGTGCTTGTAGGTCCAAGGTGTCCAAATCTGGTTAAGTGGGTTGCGTTGTGTGTCCGCTTTATCCAAATCGGGCTACTTCAGCTTGTGCAACTCCTTGTATGCTGATAGAAGTTCTTCTGAATGCTTTAATGCGTTTTCTGAGGCCCATGTGTTGTTGCTAGTTGGGTATCCTAACCATTTGATAAGGTATTTCCTTCGATTCGGGGCTCCTTTGTGCTGTAGAATTGCTTCTACTTCGAATTCTTCTTCTCCATCGATAAGGTCAGGTGGAGGTTTTGAATAGGCTGGCCCATGTTCTACTGTCTCGGTGTGGGGAGTGAGAAGGGAGGCGTGGAATACAGGGTGAATCTTCCAAGTTCTAGGCAGTTCGAGTTCATAGACATTATCCCTGAGTTTTCGCTTGATAACGAAGGGTCCTTCGCGTTTTGATTGAAACTTTGAGGGTAGTCCGGTTCTTCGGAGGTTCCTTGCTTCTAACCATACAGATTGTCCAATGTATAGTGGCTTGAATTGGGTAGATTGAGCTTCGCGCTGATATTCCTGTGCGAGTGTTAGAGCTGCTTCTGCGTCATTTCGGAGTTCTAGTATCTTTGATAGGTGATTCTTGAGCGTTGGAATGTTGCTATCAAGTTCCGATTTTTCCGAGGGGAATGATGTTGGATCATATCCCATTAGTAGTCGAAAGGGGGTCTGTTCCGTGGTTGAATGTTTCCGATTGTTGTGTGTGAATTCCATGAGGGGGATGTATTTGCTCCAGAGGTGGGGGTGATTTGCTGCATAGATCCTGAAGTATGCTTCGATCTCCTGATTGCTGCGCTCTGCTTGTCCATCAGTCTGTGGGTGATATGCTGTAGACATTGCTTGCTTGATGTGAAGCAATCGGCATAGCTGTCTGAACACCATAGATGCAAACTGTGGTCCTCGATCCGAGATTATTTTCCTTGGTAATCCGAATCGTCTGTACACATTGTCGAAGTACAGTTGTGCAGTGTCTAGTGCAGTGATTGTCTTGGTGCATGGAGTGAGTACAATCGCCTTGGTGCAGTCATGATCCACAATAACACATATGCTGTCGAATCCATCAGATTCTGGGAGGTCTGTGATGAAATCAATGTTGACGGTTGCAAACGGGTAAGTGTCTTTATCTGCGATGATTGGGTTGAGTGGAGGTACAAGAGGATGGTGGTTGATCTTCATCTGTTGACAGATAGCACATCCTTGGATGTATTTCGTCACGAACTGTTGCATTCTTGGCCAGTAATATGTTCGTCAAATTTGTTCCATTGTATTCGCTACTCCAGGGTGGTTTCGAGTCGGTAAGTCATGATATAGTTGTAAGAGGTTGCGCATGATTTCCGTGTTCCTTGGCACATAGATCTTGTTCCTGAAGTGTACCAATTGATCCTTGATTGTGAAGTCGGTCATTTTGGGTTTGGTGAGTGGTAATTCTTTCTGTAGAAGGCTCATTGCTTCCTGAATATCTCCAGTTTCTTTGCGTATTTGGAGGTGAAGGTCATCGACATCGATGATGTTCCTGTCATCTTCTTTGGCTTCTTCAATTCGGGTGGCTAGGAGTTCCATTTCTTTGAGAAAAACTTTCTCTGGTAGAAGTGTAACTTCGTTGCTAAGTTCTCCTTCCGTTTTAAAATGGTCCGCACGTCGGGATAGGGCATCGGATTGGATCATGTGTTTTCCTGGTATGGCCTAGTGTTGCTAAAGTTCGGTTCAGGATAGGCCTGAACCGGGTTCAAACTCCGAACTGAACCGGGTTCAGGTTCAGGTTCAGAGAAATCTCAGATTTTGAACTTGAGTTCAGTTTGGGGTTCAGGCCTCCGGAGAAATGCTGAACCTGGTTCGAACCGGGTTCGAACCCTGAACTTCAGGTAACTTTCCCACCCTTTCAAGATCAAAAACCTTATAGTTTGACAACTATAAAGTACTTAAAATGTTAATTAAAAGTGAAACTTATCAACATTAAGCAGAATCTATGTGTAAAATGTACTGATTGTACTAAGGTTCATTGCTGAACTGAGTCTGAACCCAGTTTGAACCCGGTTCAGATGTGATTATATTACAGAATTTCCATATATGGTATGTACTAAGGCTTTCTAAAAATAGATACTTGAACCGGGTTCAAACCGGGTTCAGACAGAATTTGGGCTAGCTGAACTGAACTGAACTGAACTTCGAGTTCAGTTCGGGGTTCAGGCTGAGGCCGGAAAATCTGAACAGTTCAGTTCGGGGTTCGGACCAAAAGGGGTCTGAACTGAACTGAACTGAACTTTAGCAACACTAGTATGGCCTGTATCTTGTAATTGTATCTTGAGAGTTCATTCTGCCATCGAGCTTGTCGAGGGGTCAAGCGTTGGGGTTGTCTCCAATAAGTCAGATTCTTGTGGTCGCAATGAATCGTAACTGTATGCGGGCTTCCAAGTAGATAGTGTCTCCACATTTGGAGTGCTCGAATAATAGCAAATAATTCTCTGTCATATATTTGCCAGTTGCGTTGCGTCGGGTTGAGAGCTTGAGAAATATAACCTATGGGTTTGAGTTGACCGTTTTCGTCATGTTGGCGTAGTGCTGCGCCGGTAGCTACGGCTGAGGCGTCCGTTTCAAGATAGAATGGTTTGTGTGGGTCGGGTTGCATAAGGAGGGGTTCCTTCGAAAAGAGTTCCTTGAGCGTCTGAAAAGCCTTTTCACATTTGTCTGTCCAGACAAATGGTGTGTCCTTCCGTTTAAGTTGATCAAGTGGTCGGCATATAGTTGCATAGTTCGGAATGAATCTGCGATAGAAGTTGGTAAAACCTGTAAATGATCTGACGTCCTTGAGACATTTTGGAGTGGTCCAGTCAAGTATCCCTTGGATCTTGGAGGGGTCTGTCTTGATCTTTGATTCCGAAATAATGTAACCAAGGAATGGTACTTCGAGTTGGTGAAATCGGCATTTCGCTGGTTTGACGTAGAGTTGATTGTCCTTTAGGATTTGAAAAACTTCTTTGGTGTTTTCAATGAGCTGCTTGAGAGTCGGGGCATGAATGAGTAGGTCGTCCATGTAAACAATGACCTTGTTCTGGCGTATTTGCTCTGCTAGAATGTCATTCATGAAGCGTTGAAAAACCGCAGGTGAGTTGCATAGACCGAAAAACATAACGGTTGGCTGGTAGAGTTTCCTGTTGCATATGGAGGCTGCTTTCCATTGATCAGATTCCTTGATGCGAATGTTGTGATAACCTTGTCGGATATCGAGGGTAGTGAAGTATTTGGATCCTCGGAGTTGATCGAGTAGTTGCTGCGAGTTTGGCATAGGATATGCATCTTTGACTGTATGCGAGTTAAGGTATCTGTAGTCCTGTACTGGTCGAAGTGTTCCATCTTTCTTATCAATAAAGAAGAAAGGTGATGCCATTGGGGAGTTTGATTCCTTGATAAATCCTTTGTTGAGCAAGTCGTCAATTAACGTAGTGAGAATCGGTTGTTGATGGTATGGGACCGGGTATGGTTTGTGAATTTTCGGCACAAAACTTGGTAATGTTTTGATCTCCATATCATAGGGTCGGGCAGGGGGGTAGGTTTGGATTTCATTTTCTGAGAAGATGTCCGCATATTCCAAATATTCATCTGGAATGTTAAGTTTCTCCTTTGGCTTTTGCTTTTGCTGTTCGAGTCGAGTAGAGACAGTGATCTTGTTGATGGTGATCGTATCATCATTCCAGTTAATCTGGGGCTTTGCCTGTTTGAACCAAGGTAGTCCTAGAATAACATCGTCGCTTGGAATGTGTGTCCGATAAAAGATTGTCGAGGTTGAATGAGGGTGGGTGAGATTCAATCGAATCCGTTCTGAAACTGTTCCGTTCTTGTTCAGAGTTCCATTGGCATTGCTAACTTGTAAAGCTTTATCAAGTTTATGCATTTTGATGTTGAGCTTATCAACTAGATCTGAGTTGATAAAGTTCAATTGTGCTCCGGTGTCAAGAAGGGCATTGATAGTAATGAGGCGTCCGTTAACGAGTAATTTGACCGGGATTCGAAATGATGAGATGTTGCCATTTAGAACAACAGTGTTGAGTTGAACCGGGTTAACCAACTCTGAGCTGTTCAAAAATTTGCAGCATCGTAGTTGCCATATTCATCGAAATCTTCATTGTCGAGTTCGTCCAAAGTGTTGAATAGTTCCTCTCGAGACTGATCATCAAGACTGGTAATAATCTCGTTGATTTGATATGCCTTGTCTTCCAGGGTGTCCGTTTCATCATAGTCATCGTCATCCACTTCCATTGCATTGATTCGGGGCTTGAATTTGCGTTTAGCACCTGGGAAACGTCCTTGGGGTTTTCCTCTAGGTTTGAAAGAGTTCCTAGGACGGGATGGGCGTTTAGGACATTTATTCGCCATATGACCGGGTTTTTCGCAATAGAAACAAAGACCTTTGTCTCTAGCTTCCTTCTGCTTCTCTGGGGTGAGCTTGTTGAAATACATAGCATTGATATTGAATTCTTCCATCTTGTCTTCGAGTGAAGGTTCCGGTTCCGGTTCCGGGTCGGAGTCAACTTCCATTTCATGAATTCGATATCTGCGATTGAATCGGCGTTTCGGATAGCTGTACTTTCTCCTAAAGAATTGTAAAGGTTTCTGTTGATGAGGGGAATTCATCCTTTCGTATTGTAGACCAAATTTGAGGGCATTTTCGTAGTACGGGTCCATGAGAGGTTTGCCTGCTGTGTCCTTTGCCATGTTGTCTTCAATTCGGATTAGTTCCCTTTGGATCGAAATTGGAAGGCCTTTCTTGAACAGATTGGTAAGAACTGTGGTGTCTTCGATTCCTGCATCGTAAGCTAGTCGTTGGAATTCGTAGACATATTGATCTGTGCGCATGCTGGGGGTTTGCTTGAGTTTCATAAGTTCTTCATATGCGTCTGCAATGTAGTCTGCAGATATGAAGTGTTCACGAAAATCTTTCTTGAATTTTGCCCAAGTATAATCCCATGGTTTTCCGTTGGCTAGTCTCTTGTTTCCTTTGGTAATGATGCTGTTTTATGAAGGTACCAGCTGATCCTAGATTGCAGAATGTGGCTGCAAGTCGAACCTTGTCTTCATCTGTAGTGTAACCGGGTGTGAGAATGATGTAATTCTCCATGAGATCGAGCCATCGTCTAGCATCCTTGCGACTGCCATCAAAGTTGAATGGTTTATTGGCTCCATTCCTGCGTTCTTCGATTTTGTCCGGGGGTCCAGATGTGTTGGCTGCTCCTCCAGAAGTTCCCATTGGTGGCGATGGAGGTGGAGGTGGCAGTGGAGGTGGCGGTTCAGGGGTCGGAGAATTAGACTTTTTGGGTTGGTAGTCAGGGTCGAAAGGATTTTCGTGATCCGAGTAGTACTTTAACTCTTCTTCTTCCGGAAGTTCTTCTTGCTTCGGAGGTTGAGAAGGGTCTTCAGGGGCTTTTCCCTTGTCAGTGCCTTTTGATTCTGTCCGAAGTCTGAGAGTTTCAAGTTGGTCCGCTAGATTTGTGAGGACTGATAGCTCTTCCGATGTTTTCTGAGTCGAAGGTCCAGCAAATGATCGGCTGTGTCTGACTCTTGAGGGGCTCCCAAGAAGGGGGTGGATAGGAGAGGTTTCTTCCTTAGTTTGATGAGTAGAAGGTACCGGGGTAGTGAGGTCGGGTTGTGTAGTGTTTGGAGGTGTTGACGGATGTTCAACTGGTTCAACTGATGAGGTCTCAGAGGCTTCAGTTGCAGCTTGTGAAGCGGTAGCAGATACTGGTAGTACGTCTCCAAGTACTAAAGGTGATGCTCGAGGTGTACCTTTCCTAGTAAGTTCATGATAACGTTGTTCTGCGTCCGGGGGTTCTACTGCTTCCCAATTGAGATTAAGTCTGCGATAGAATGCTCCGGGGTTGCGTCTGTCTTTGTCCGGTATGTACTTCCAATCTTGTGCTTGTTTGCTGTAGAAGATGTATTGCTTAACAACACCTTTCTGTCGGTACCAGCAACATTTGAGATAATCGAAATGGGCGTTTGTGGGGGCTGATGGAGGTAAGGATACGAATGAGGTGTCAATGTGAGGGGTGTCCGGTGGTGGTGGTCGAGTTGCCAGGATGTTCAATCAGTAGTTTGAATTCCGTTGGTTTGATACTGTGCCGGAATCGGGGGTACTGGGGGAATAGGGGTGGCTTGTCGAATGGGACGGTTTGGGGGTGAAAGGAGTGGAATGTCACTTGGGGATAGGCTAGGTTGACAACCGCAGCGATTGATATAGGTTTGAACGTCTTCTTCAACGTCAGGCCAATAGCAAACGTAATCTAAATGTTCCCTGGTGGTTTGGACTGTGTAATGATAGTTGGTTTCCGGATGGATGTGTGCTGCGTATATAAGATCGTTTCGAAGGGCTTGGTTGCTTCCAACGTAGGCTCGTCCTTCTGTCCAAAGTAAGTCTACCCTTAGTTTCCAATTGGTGGGGAATCAACGGTTTCGGATAAGAAATGCCAATGATGTGATTACTGAATCTCCGTCGTAGCTTTTCTTGATTTGTTGATCTAGTCCGTTGAGTTTCAGAAGTCTAAAGTTCTCTGCAATTTCTGTCTCGTCTGATATTCCGGGTTGGATAGGGTGAAGTCGACTAGTTCTGGGGATGATTAGATTTGCCAGGTTGCCTATTTGATTTATGAATAGAGCTGCTAAGTCTTCTTCTGATCCGTCTGAGCTGGGATTGGAATGGTCCAGGGGTAGGTGTGTCGAGCTGGATAGGTGAACCTAGAAGGGGGATGGGAGTTCCTTCGCGTTTGATCTCTTGTTTGATCGGAGGGGGAGGGGGTGTATGCTGTTCCTGGATCCTTTGAGTAACAGGTGTTACAGGTGGTAATTGCCTGTTATATGTTCCTATTTCGCTTGTCCAATAGTGTTGAGGATCTTCGAAGTTAGATGATGCTGAGCTAAGATAGGTTTCCCTTGTGAATTCTTGTCCGAGTCGAGGGGCTGGGTACGAAGTAACAAATGGATTGGTTACTATGCTTTCTCGAGCTTCGGATGGGGGTTCTGCTCTTGTTGTCTGCTCTGTATCAGATAGTTCGAGTTCGGATGGAGTGTGGGGTGGGGTAGAGTTGGTGGGGATGTCTGTGATGCGGATGGGGTCGAAGATAAAAATCTCCTGCACGTCTTCCAACAATCTTTCCGTATGATTGGCGACTCGTATTAAGACCTTCAGGTTGGGCACTTCCTTGGGTGATCTCTTCCCTTGAGCTACTTGTTGTTACAACACGAGTGGGTTCTCCTAACTCTCTTCTCGAGTGCTCGTCCGGTATGTTACTTCGGTTCGCTGGATAACAACTTCCTGTTGTGTTCACCGGTATTTCTGTCGTCAACGAGTGAAGCTATGTCTCTTTGGATCTTCGCTATATGCGTCTAGCAGTTTCACTAGGTGGATCGGACTGTTCCTCTGCTTGCTTTCTTCTCTTCAAGTTACCTGGGCTGGCTCTGCTTTCTGATCGGGTCGCGAACCTCAAATCCCGCTTATACCAACCTTTAATAACGTAAAGGACCGTTAATTCTGGGCGTGAACCTGCTTAATGCTTTGGGTCTGTTTCGAGCGTCTGTGTAGATGAATACACAACACAAGTTATGTGTCAATCGTATGTTGTTCAAGTTCTTTCTTTCCTACTTTGAAAGGTTAGCAATCAATGGCCAGTTGTTCACTTACTTTGAAAGTATTCCGGATTAGTTCTTGTAGGGTGGATTGTTTAATTCCGATGGTGGAAAGTGGAGTCAAGTGCAATAGTCTTGGCTGCTTTCCAGGTTATGGAAAGAAGTCAATCCTAATTGTTACGTTCACGGCTTCGGAAGACTTATCACAGAAATGATAAGTGACAAAAGCGTTGTTTGTGAACAAACAAGTGGTGAGATAAGAGTGGGCGCTTTAACGAGGCTCTCTTAAGCTCGGAAGTCGTGGGTGAACAGAGTCTTTGGCACGATGGTGTGAAAGACTATAGGAGGATTGACTTAAGTGTCATCCTGGGGCGATATGTACAGGGTTTATATACTACAGAGGAGAGAAACATAAATAGAACATGCTTCTGGGGCTAGCTGGGGCTAACTGGGGCTAACTGGGGCTAACTGGGGCTAACTGGGGCTAACTAGGGCTAACTGTGAAACAGGGGAAATGGGGCTAACTGGGGCTACGTAGGGCTAACTGGGGCTATGGCAAAACAAAGGGGCAATGTAAACAAAGAGGCAGTGAAAGGGGGCTACCTGGGGCACCGAAGGTTAAAGGTAAAAAGGTTAAATGGTAAAGTTGGAGTGCAAAGGTAAAATATAACCGAATCGGGTCGCGTGAGGTAAACAAAGGTAAATAAGGGTCCGCATGCTTGATGCATAACACAGTGAGGTACGGAGGTGTCAGAGTAAGATTTGAGGTCTTGAGAGGTGCGTTTGCGCTCACTTGTCCTTGAGCTTCTCGTCGTTCAAGGAGGTACGAAGGTGTTAGGAGTGAGACTCGAGGTCTTGAAAGCTGCGCTTGCAAGAGTACAACTCGCGCCCGAGAGGCGAGAGGCTGTGGAAGCGAAGCAAGACGGCGTTTGCGCAAAGCAAACACCTTCTTGCCCGTCGTCCATAGCGAGAGCTTGAAGGACAGAGCAGAAGAGTAAGAAAGACAACGACAACATTCGTGCGTGCAGATTGCGCGCCACGACCCTGAGAATCGCGTGAAATTACTACATATGGTATGTCTCAAACATTTTACCTGCTTCAAACATATGAATAACATACACATTGAATTTTTTATAGACACTCTGAGCTCAGGCACAATATTGTATTCGCTTTATTGTATGCTAATGTTTTTGTAGAAAAAAATAGGAGGATTTAGGGCATGTTAAAACTGGTACAAATGGAAGGCTACACTAGAAATGCATGATTCATGCATATTTGTTACAAGTCTTTCATTTCTATTATATCTTACATTGCTTTCATTACTTCCGTAATTCACCATCGTACTATATGTACCTTTATATAGCTCTCATAAAAGTTTGCGATTTTAAGACGTGTTCTAAGAGGCTATAAAAATGAAATAGTCTCAAAATTAGGCCATTTTGAGCACTTTTGGGTCAAATTTCAACATTTGCAGCTAATTACACTGTATTAATGACGCTTAAAAAATACAGATATACTACATAACATTACTAGACATGCTAATTAGACATAATCAGGCGTTAGAATTAAAGTTGTAAGAAAAACACTTGTGAAGTACACAAATGTATCCGAGTGTCGAACACATTTGTGCAAGTTTTCCTCGAAGTGATGCATTCAAAGCACCACTTTCGAGTTCAACCACTTCCACTGCACCTATCACCAAAATTCTTTTTTAAACTTCCTTCATTTGCTTAGGACTGCTATTGGACAATATCTGAAAGTCTCAGAGCTGCTCAAAAAAATACAAATGAATAAATACTGTTAGAACAGCACTTTTTAGCATTGTTATGCTATTTGTTCAGTAAAAAAGTACATGAGTGCTATTAAAATAAATATGATAATTTACTATCAGACTATTTATGTTTCTTAGAGTAATGTGCCTGAAATCTACTCAAACAATTGTTTTAATCTTGAGTGAAAAGTGTGTCCGGCGATGCCTCGGATGAATGCTCCGGGAATCGCCGGACACACTTTGAAGACGTAGAGGTGTCGAAGGACACCTTCAACAACGTCTTTAAATTGCTTGATTCACTCCTTCCCCACAATTCTTTCATGTTTCAAATGTATTTATATTTGCGATTGTATTAGAGTAATAATATACATAATTAAAAAACAACAAAAGAGAAGATAAACATAGCAAGATTAACCTTCGCAAAGCACTGATCACGAAGATTGCGAGCAGTTGCGAAGGTTATTCCCCTGAGTTGGGGCGCATTTGGTAGAACGGATTCAAAAGAAAGAGCATACCTTCTGTCTGCGCTTGCGCCGTTCAAAGGAAACGGTGCTCCCGCATCAGCGAGCCCCCCAAAGCTCGTTGTAATCTATCAGCACGCTCAATAATGGCCACCAGATCGTCGGTCATCGTCCAGCGCCCGCCATCGTGAAGAAACTGGTTCAAACCAGGAGCGCATACAGCACCCGGTATCGGATGCACAAAGCTGAGTGCTTGCGCGCGCTGTTGTTGCTGCTGAAGAGCAGATGCCAAGGCGAAGCTGTGAGACTGTATGAGCTGTGGGTGGGGATTAGGCTGTGGAGCACGCTGTTGGAATTCAACCCGTTCAACTCTTGCTCGTGATTGCGATTGTCCTGGTACAGTTGTGGAAGAGATAGTTGAATCAGCAATCAGGAGACGGAGGCAATTGTTGCTGTTGGCACGGCGATGTTGCGAATGTTGTGTTTGCAGCATCTTCCGAGAGGAATTTGGACTTGCTTGGCTTTGCTGCTGCTGCTACTGCCCTCCAATTTCAGGGAGCGGAGGAGCAATGGGCATGGACCGCATCCTGTGATACTGTTGGCGTTGTAGGAAGATGAGGGTGAAGGTTCGCGTCGCACCTAAGAGTTGTGTAAGAGGTTTAGTATCATTTAAAGAGTAAATTCAGCATTACACACCTGTCACATTTACCGCCCTTCTGCTCCTTCCACGCAAGTGAATTGCGTCAACATCCTTCCAGCGCAGATTATAGAAAAAGAGTTATGAAAAAAGAGAGAGAAAGAGACGACACAGTGGTTGTGAAAGTGGGAGAAAAGGAAAAGGACGGACAACGCGCGCGCACGACACCGTAGTAAGCGCCGGCGCTTACTTTCGCGCAGTGTCGCAACATTAATTGTAAATTAACGGCGACGTCATATTGCAAATAAAAAAGATTTACCTATAGTACTAGCTAGAAGCTATTTTATATCAAATTACGAGGGGCTAGGCCCCGGTACCGGAATTATCACGTTGCAAACGCGCCAGGTATTGAAACCAGGCTGTATTACCAAATTCAGCCTGGTCCCTGACGCCGGACGCATGCCGCGAGGTGCCGTGAGGCGGCACCCCGGCATTAAGCCGCCGCGAAGCACAAAAAAGCTATGGTCCCGTTATCGCAATAACTATACAATCGGGTTGCGATAATTACCGCAAATCTATTAGATTATTAGTTGGTACGGCTCGCTCCAGTCGTTCGAAGAAACACTCAAACGTATGGCGGAACAGTACGTCCAGAATGTGCAGCAGTCCGTGCTACAGAACGCATTCGCCGCCATGACGCCCGCCGCCAAGAACGTTCACAATCCCGAAGCCCCGCCCCCAGCGGATTTTCAGTAGGGTCGTATTGCTCAGTCGCGCCCTATACGACCCAACCGCCCTTGTGGCCGAAGAACTCTCTTAATAATGGTCCCTTGCATTTAACCATCTCTACAATAGACCGTTGTCTTCGACGACATTTGAAGTTCCCGGTACAGGTTAGCGACGGAAAGACGGATGCCTTAGCCACAGTAATGTTAGACAGCGGTGCGTCGGGAACTTTCATAAATTCCCGCTACGTTTCGCGACACGGACTCCAGACCCGGGACTTGGTAATCCCGATACTTTTGCGCAACGCGGACAATTCCCCGAACGCGATTGGACGCATCACCAAGGAAGTAGTCCTCAACGTCGAGATGAAGGGACACTTAGAACAGTTGACCATGGCCGTCGCTGATATTGGCGACGACGATATTATCATGGGGATCGACTGGTTGCGGCACCATAACCCAACCATTGACTGGACCAACGATGTGGTCGATCTCAACCACTGCCCGCCCCAGTGTGACAACCAGCAACGCCTGGTCCCGCTTCCCCGCCTCGCCATAGCAGAAGAAGTCGAGACCCCCTGGGGGCCCGACAGGACCCAGGCCGAATGGGAAGCTGTCCCACCGGGATTTCGGTACTCAGAAAAATATTGGGACCTGTACCACGACGCCGAATCCTACTTCGTCACGACGGACGACCATTTCGCGTACAAAATTGCCGCCTCGTACACCCACTCCCAGGCCATCGCTGAGAAGTCAGCGGTGAAGGAAGGCGAGAAAACCTTCGAAGAACTAGTTCCCCCCGAATTCCGTGAGTTTGCCGACGTTTTTTCGAAAGTTGAATCCGAAAGGCTTCCACTGCGCAAGCCGTATGACCACGCCATAGATTTAGAACCCGGGAAGGTTCCCCCGTACAGCAAAATCTATCCCTTGGCCCCGGCCGAACGCGACGCCCTTCGCAAATTCGTTGACGAAAACCTGCGCAAAGGGTACATACGACCTTCGAAATCCCCTGCAGCGGCTCCCGTCTTCTTTATCAAGAAAAAGGACGGAACCTTGCGCATGGTAGTCGATTACCGACGACTGAACGACATCACGGTCAAGAATCGATACCCGCTTCCCCTCACGATGGAACTCGTAGACGCACTGCAAAAGGCGAAGGTTTTCACGACTCTAGATTTACGATGGGGCTACCACAATGTGCGACTGAAGCAAGGCGACGAGTGGAAGGCTGCATTTCGGACTCAGGCAGGACATTTCGAACCAATGGTGATGACATTCGGGCTCACGAATGCCCCGGCGACCTTCCAGCACATGATGAACGATATCTTCAAGGACCTCATTGGAGTATACGTGATCATCTATCTTGACGACTTGCTAATCTTTTCCGAAGATGAATCGCAGCATGATGAACACGTACGGGAAGTCCTTAAACGGCTACGCGAAAACGACTTCTTCTGCAAACCCGAAAAGTGCAAATTCAAACAGACTTCCGTCGAGTATCTCGGGATGATTATTTCGCAGGGAAAGGTGGCGATGGATCCTGCCAAAGTACAGGCTGTCCTCGACTTGCCTACCCCGAAAAAGGTGAAAGACATTCAAGCCTTCCTAGGGTTCGCAAATTTCTATCGACGCTTTATTCGGGATTTCTCGCACATCGTCAAACCGCTCACGACGCTGCTGAAGAAGGACGTTCGCTGGGTCTGGACGGAAAACCAGCAGTTCGCTTTTGACTATCTCAAGCGCATGTTCACGACCGCCCCCGTCCTGATGATGCCAGACATGTCGCGACAATTCATCGTGGAATGCGACGCCTCTGATTTCGCGACCGGCGCGGTCTTGTCCCAGGAAGGCAACGACGGGCTGATACATCCGGTCGCCTTTTTCTCGAAATCCCTCAACGATGCGGAACGCAACTACGAGATTTATGACAAGGAGCTACTCGCGATTATTAGAGCCCTTGACGAGTGGCGACATTATCTCGAAGGTGCGAGTCATAAACTCGATATCGTGTCTGACCACAAGAATCTGCTATATTTCTCTGAATCCCGAACACTGACGCGACGCCAAGCCCAGTGGAGTCTGTTCCTCACCCGCTTCGACTTTACGATTCGCCATCGCCCAGGGCGACTCGGGGGCAAACCCGACGCCATGTCACGACGCGTCGATCTTCAACCAGAAGGCGAAGACAACACGGGACGGACCCTCTTGACCCCCGAAATGTTTCGGCTAAAGGCAATTCGTCGGGGAATGACGCAGGTACACGGGGATCAGGCCCTCCTACGACGCATTCGTAAGTCAGATCAGTATGAAGACGAGCTGGTGGATGCAATCGAGTTGGTCAAGTCCAAGGCGCCCCGAGTCCTGAACAAGGAACTTGAGGACTGGAGCACCGAAGAAGGCCTCATCCTGTACCAGGGTAAGGTTTACGTCCCGAAAGATGAGACCATTTGCCGGGACGTGGTAAAGACCTACCACGACAGTCTCCCCGCCGGACATCCTGGACGTTGGAAAACATTTGAGATGGTAAGCCGCAACTACTGGTGGCCCGGGATGTCTAACTTCGTAGAACGATACGTTTCGGGAGGCGATACCTGCACACGCACGAAGAACCGATCCCAACGCCCGGTAGGACTCCTGCAACCGAACGAAATCCCGCAGGGCCCCTGGCAGGCGATTTCGTGCGATTTCATCACCCAGCTCCCCCGATCCGAGGATTACGACGCAATTTTCGTGGTGGTCGACCGTCTCACCAAGCAAGCGCATTTTATCCCGACCACGTCGGACGTTGATGCACCGGAAACTGCAGAACTCTTCCTGCAACACGTCTGGAAGCTGCACGGAACCCCCCGCCAGATTATATCCGACCGAGGACCACAGTTTGTCGCACAGTTCATGAAAGCCCTTTTTTCCCGACTCGGTATCAAGGGTACCACGTCGACTGCGTATCACCCGCAGACGGATGGGCAAACCGAAAGGGTAAACCAAGAGCTGGAACAATATTTACGGGCTTTCATAGATACACGACAAGAAAACTGGGCCGGTTTACTCCCGATGGCAGAGTTCGCGCACAACACGAAAGCGCACGCGGCAACACGACAATCCCCGTTCGCGCTTGTCTACGGCTACAATCCCGAATTCACGATTGCCCCGAGCGACGGCTTGTCCACGGTCCCCGCCGCGGACGCACGACTACAGGAGCTTCAGCAGGCACAGGAAGAGGCAAGAGCGGCTTTGGAGGTTGCGGCAGAGCGCATGAAGCAGCACTACGATCAGGCCAGGAATGAGGCCCCGCAGTACGCAGTCGGGGATAAAGTATGGCTCGAGGCGACGAACGTTCGGCGACCGGGAGCGCGCAAATTATTACCGAAACGACTAGGGCCGTATAAAGTGAAGGCAAAGCTAAGTGACCTCACCTACGAACTCGAACTCCCCGTGTCGCTGAAGATTCATCCCGTATTTCACGTATCGCTGCTCTCGCCATACCACGAAGACAACATTCCCGGTCGAACGCAACCCCCGCCGCCCCCAGTCGAAGTAGAAGGAGATCTGGAGTACGAGGTGGAAGAGGTTCTGGATGCTAGACGGTTTAGACGGAGATTTGAATATTTGGTACGATGGAAGGGATATTCGAGCGCGGAAGATACATGGATTCCCGCAAAGGATATGGGTAATGCAAAGGCTAAAATTCGCAGTTTCTATCGAAAACACCCGGACGCCCCTCGAGAAGTCAACGCTATCGAGCTCTGTGACCTGAGCAAGATTCAAGCTTGGCGCCCCGGAGTTGCGCCTTTGGAGGGGGGTAATGTCGAGATCCCAGGCCCCTTTTCTCATTTTCCGCACTTTCCCGCCAAGGATCCCGACATGAGCAGACAAACCCGCGGGGAGAATCCCGCCATTGGATTCCCCGCGCGAAACCTCATTCCCGAATCGCACGATCCCATGCTCACGTGACTTATCCCGCACCACCGTCCCGGCAACCATGCACGCATACACACACTCATTTACGACGACCCGCCACGGCACACGTACATTCACTTATCAACATACGCTCATTAATCCGCTAGTACCTCAAGGTGACGACCTGCAACAGTCTGGCATACCTAGTCTGGCTAGTCGCGGCCCCGGACCGGACGCTGACGTCCACGGACAGGCCGTCGCCATCTGGAGAGGACGGGATAGACATGCCTAGCAGTGCGGTCGTAGCATGTATCGTTTGTAGTAGATAGGTGCGCATTGCGCAAGGACACTTAGCGTAGATTAACTATACAGTCTTTACGAAGTAGATAAATAGCTGTAGGCATCGTAAGGAGCACCCCACTTTTGACCTCTTGTGGAGTGCTTCCTTAGGTGCGATCTCTCTCTTTTCTCCTGTGTAGTTAGTTGCGCAATACTTACTTGTGGAGTGCTTCCTTAGGGATCCGCTTACTTGACGTTCAAAGCAGTGAAGAGTCCTAGCTGGCCTTGAGAATCCCGCGACGCGCCTGGATAGAATCCCGCGCGTTTCCCGCCTGAATTCCCACGCTCGTTCCCAGTCGCGAATCCAGATTCCCGAACGCGGGTTCTTGTCGCAAATTCCAGTTTCCCGAAACTGTTTCCCGCTACAATTCCCGACGGTTGTAACACATGTATCCCTCGACTCGAATATCACAAGTCTTTAAGCTACTCTACGTGCTAGGCCCTCGAGATCCATCCTTGCTTTCTCATATGCTCTCTCTCTCGCTTCCCGACTATCTTCTCGCTTCTCGTCTTTAAGCTACGACCTGTCTCCCATTCCCGAGATACCAATCCCGGTGAATTAGGATCGTGGGAACTTCGCCCAGATCCCGAATACTTCGTCTCTACTCCGCTCGATCCCGCAAATCTCTCGCCTTCCCTATTTTCCTCGCGCTCTCTTACCTCGTGACCACCCTTAGGCAAGGCTTGGGTCCGGGCCTGACAAGCGCGCGGCAGCGGAGAAGGCGTAGGGGAACCGTTGAGGACGCTACAATGCCAACGGAGTCGCGCGGGGAGCGGGGCTACGGGGGCGAGACGCAAGGGGGCTCGAGGCGAGGACGGGACGGAGTCAGAGTCGAGGCGCGGGGAGACAGAGTCGAGGCGCGGGGAAACGCACAGAGTTTGCGGAGCGGGGGATCACACAGCGGGATTTCAGGAGCGGGAAATCTGGAGCGGGGGATCTACGCGGGGAATCAGCGTGGGAAGCTCAGGGCGGGGGTTCTGTCGGGAATCTCAGAGCGGGATTCTTGCGGGAATCTTAGTGCGGGATTTGTGCGGGAATCTCAGAGCGGGATTCTGGCGGGAATCGCTGGCGGGATTCGGAGCAGGACTCAGGGCGGGATCGCAGAGCGGGATCCGGGACAAGACAAGACAAGAGAGTCAAAGAGCAGGCGTGCTCAGGACGGGAGCAGAGAACTCAGAGTAACCGGGATCTCAAGGCAACACTTCTGTATCAGGAGGAGGTTCCCTAAGGAAGCACTCGACAAGTCAGCATTGTAAAACTACACTAGAGACAAGACAGAAACACACCTAAGGAAGCACTCGACAAGAGGACAAAAGTGAGTGCTCCTTACGGTGGCGACAGGTATTTATCTACTGGGCAGAATCTACAGGGAACGGGCATGCACAAACGCGCAACTAACTAGTTACACAATCTTGCGGGCGAAGGCCGCGCATACAGTGATGTGAATCCGGGAACCGGGATTTGGTGCGGGGAACATCTGGGCAAGATCTAAGGGAACAAGCGTGAAGCATGGTCAAGTGAAAACAAAGAGAACTAAAGGAATGTAATTGTGCGCGAGGTATCAAGCTGGCGCACCAGCAGCGGGGTAACAAGCGTGGGGGCGGATGTAACGCATACATCGTCTCGGGATAAGTTGCAGGCAACTTCTGGCGTGGATCAGGGTCGCTGGGGATCGACAGGGACCAACCTCGAAGAGGCCAGTGCTTTGATGTCGTAACGAAGCCGAGCCGTACCAACTAATTTTCTTATGAAATCAACGATAGTTATCGTGAGGCCGTTCAGAAACTATCGTCGATAACTGTTTTATACCTTTTTGGCCTGCACGGCAGCTCAATGCCGTGCTGCCGCCTTCCGGCACCACGCGGCAGCCTTCCCGCGTCAGGGACCAGGCCAAATTCGGTAATAGAGCTTGGCTCTGATCCCTGGCGCAAATTTGCTGCGATAATTAGACTACTGGGGCCCAGCCCCTCTCAATTTGTTATAAAATAGCTCTAACTTAGTACAGTAGGTTAATCTTTTTTATTTCTTGTATGACGTAGCCGTTAATTTAAAATTAATGTTGCGACACTGCGCAAAATTAAGCGCCGGCGCTTACTACGGTGTCGCGCGTCGTCCGTCCTTGTCCTTCTCTCCCACTTTCACGACCATGAGCCGTCTCTCTCTCTCTCTCTCGTCTCATTTCTCTTCTTTTATAACGAATGCTAGAAGGATGCCGGCGCAATTGAACTTGCGTAGGAGGAGCAGGAAGGCCGTAAATGCGGCAGGTGCGTCAGACCGAATCCTGCACTTCTTGCCGTTTCAAACTGACCATTACTTTTGACGTAGCCTACAGGCGCAGTGCGAGCGCGCGACGCGAACCTTCACCCTCATGTTCATTGCACGGGTGTCAACAATACCGCAGGACGCATTCCGTTCCCGTCGCTCCTCCGCTCTCCCAAATCTGAGGACAACAATTGCAATAATTGCAGCGCCGACAGCAAGAGTCGCCACCGTCTCTGTACCTTACAGCGATCTGTCACACATTATTGCAAGAGATTTCTTTCCTTTCCTGGTCTCCCTTGACGCATCCAACAACTACCTTGATGCTCCGAGTCTGTCCGGCCATCGCAATTGATTGCAACTCCAGCTACTGTGAGATACCAGCCACAGCAGACACCCTAACAGACACCTTCGACTCCGGCTACAGGTCCCTCAGATACACCTCTGCACACCGCCGCCAGTCCTGGCGACAAGAGGCCCCAGAAGCGCGCACCATAGGGCCCAAACATCAGCCTTGATGTCCTTCAAGCACGGTACACGTCAGAGGACGACACAAGCTCCACGCAAATATTACATGACAAGAATTAAAGGTTCAAGCTATCGTTTTTTTATATTTAAAATTATGTATATTATTACTTTAATACAATATTCAATCTACATACATCTAAAATACACAGAGATTGAGCACAAGGAGCGAATGAATAAATTTAAATATGCTGTCGAAGTTGTCCTTTGACCATCCGTGTCCTCAAAGTCCTGTCCGGCGATTCCCGGAGCATTTGTCCGAGGCATCGCCGGACATCCTTTTCTCTCAAAATTAAAACACCACTTGAACGGCAGCTCAGGCACACTGTACACAGCAATAGAATCAATCTAATAGTATATTATAGTATTTTTAATAGTAGCATTCATGTACATTGTTGTTGTGCAATTAGCAAAACAGTGATACAATGTGCTATTCCAGCAGTATTTATTCATTTGTATATTTTTGAGTGCATATGATACTTTCATACTCTGTACAGTAGATCTAATATACATTATATATAAGTTTAAAAAAGAATTTCGAAGATAGATAGAGTGAAAGTGGTTGAACTCGAAAGTGGTGCTTCGAATGCATCACTTCGAGTGAAACTTGTACACATGTGTTCCACTCTTGGACTGATTTGTTTACTTCACAACTGTTTTATTAGTAACTTCCATTCTAACACTTGATTTTGTTTCATTAGAGCCTCTTTTATTGCAATGTAGCAAATCTGTATTTTTTAATCATCATTAATATAGTGAAACTAGCTGTAAATGTTGAATTTTGACTCAAAAGTGCTCAAAATGGCCAATTTTAGAGATTGTTTCATTTTTGTAGCCTTTTGTAAAGCTACATGAAAGCCCATAATTTTTCAAGAGCTTCAGTAACATACATTGAGTCATAATCTAACGTTCTAAGGCTATCAGAGGAATGAATGATAAAAGAGAAATCGAAGAATTGTAGGAAATGTGCATGAATCATGCATTTCTATTGTAGATGTTACCTTTTACCCTTTGTAACACATTCTGTAGCCTCCGTATTTTTTGTGCTGATACATTAGCATACAATAAATCTAATTAGCTACTGTGCCTTAGATCAATATGTCTACATTAAATTCAAAACCTATGTTATTGATATGTTTGAAGCAGAAAAAAAGTGTGAGACATACCATATATAGTAATTTCACGCGATTCTCAGGGTCGTGGCGCGCTATCTGCACGCATCACGAACGTCGCCTTTCTGCCTTTCTTCACTGTTCTTCACGCTCTAAGAGCTATGGACGGCGGGCAAGAAGGCATTTGCTTCGCGCAAACGCCGTCTTGCTTCTGCTTCCGCAGCCTCTCGCCTCTCGGGCGCGAGCTGTTTGCTCGCAAGCGCAGCTTTCGAGACCTCGAGTCTTACTCCTAGTCTCCTACACCTTCGCACCTCTCTGAACGATGAGAAGCTCAAGGACAAGCGAGCGCAAGCACACCTCTCGAGTCCTCGAGTCTTACTCCGACACCTCCGTACCTGACTGAATGACGAGAAGCTCACGAACAAGCGAGCGCAAGCGCAGCTTTCGAGACTTCGAGTCTTACTCCTACAACCTCCTTATCTCTCTAGACGGCGAGAAGCTCAAGGACAAGTTTGAGCCCGATGGCAAGCTCAAGCTAGACTTCTGTCAACGAGGCGATCTCATGGCTCGATGGCTCGCAGGAATCACCGAATCAGGAATACGAGGAGAAGCAGAAGGAGCTGGACAGCGTCGCAAACTCCGTCATGCAGAAGGCGGGCGGTGCATTCCCCGGCGGCGCTGCGACATCCACTTCAGGACATGCAGCTGGTGGGGGGTTGGGAAGTTAGGTTGAGGATATAGGCTGAGCTGCATTCGAGTGAACCAGGAGCGGCATTGGCATGCTCGCTGGTGGCAGCAATCTAGGTACGTCTTCATTTTATTTGGTCTGTATTTACAAAACAAATTGGCTGATATTGGGCTACTTCCTTCGCAGCTGCGCCATAACCCATCAAGCCGTGCGTGACAGACGCTTGCGAGCTCTCACCTCCCTTTTTCATGCATTCAAACTCGCTCACGCCGCATCATTCGCCCGCCGCGCCGCGCCACGCCCGAGCGGCTTTTGGCCCTCTCAGTGCAGTGCGCCGCGAGGCCGTAGTCGCACCCGCGCGCCTGGTCTAGCAACGCGGATGGCGCACGCTGGTATCCGCCGTGCGCGCGCGCAACGCCCGCCGCACGCGTACCGGGCCAGCACGCGCGTGCACTATTTTAATTTAGATATTTTACCTTTTATTGCAAATTTTAATTAGGCCTGGACCGTAGTCCAGGCTTTGTAGATTAATATAATTATTATTTCAAATGAAATGAAGTGCTGCCGTGCTGCCGGGCAAAGCCCTGAGAAAGCTGCGTCGGCACGCACGGCTCAGACAGAGCTGAAAGGCAGAGCAAGCTGCCGAAAGCCTGCCGAAGTTATCGACGATAGTTTCTGAACGGCCTCACGATAACTATCGTCGATTTCATAAGATTATTAGTTGGTACTGGTGCGAAGCCTAATTGCGAGGCGCGCGCAGGGCAGGGCGACTAAGGACGGGGTTCGAGTCCTTGCGGACAATGAGATCAATCCCGCACACGGGGTGGTGGGAACGTGGTCTGCAGGCCGGGACGGGATGCTACTAGCGAGACTAGTTGGCTGGCAGGTGCATGGCCAGGCCAATCACCTGGGGCTATCTCAAGACGGGGTTAGCATCGAGGAGCAGGGAAGCTAAGGGGTTTCCCGTGGACAACGGGAAACCAGCGAGATTTGCGACGGGATTTGAGCGGGGAATCGAGACAGGGTTCAACCGGGAATCGAGACGAGGTTTGATCGGGAATCGTAGCGGGATTCTTTCGGGAATCAGAGCGGGGACTTAGCTGGGGTTGCGATGGGAATTGCGACGGGATCGAAGGCGGGAATCCTGCGGGGGATTTGCGCAGGGATTTGTGACGGGACGCGAGGCGGGAAACGAGCGGGATTTCGACTGGGATCGTGCGTGGGAAAGGAGCGGGATTCCAACCGGGAAGCGAGCGGGGTTTCGACTGGGATCGTGCAGGGGAAAGGAGCGGGATTCCAACCGGGAAGCGAGTGGGGTTTCTACCAGGAATGAGCGGGGGAGTCTGGCGTAGGGCATGACACGGGTGCACCTGCAGGTGTACCCGGATCCGTGAAGCGCAGGTACCTGCGCAAAAAAACTGATACCTGGATCCGACCCGGAACCGTGGGAAACGGAACCGGGTCTACCTGGACCCGTTACCTGCAGGTATTGCAGGTACCTGATAGGACCTGCAGGTAATAACAGTAAGCAATGTAATAATAAGATTAAGGAAATGAAGAACATACCATCTGTGTTTCTGAGGAGTCCTGCATGGTCCGAGCTTCGAATGAGCCATGTCGTCCAGCAAGGCAAGGTGTTTGCGTCCCCATCAGATTGTGTGCGGTCGTGACGAGGTGCCTACAGGTGTCAACCGCGTTGACAGCGCGGCGCGTCGACCGCAAAGTAAAGCCAAGTGCGCAAGTTTGCGGGCTCCTAAAGCAAAGGAATGTGGTGATAGGGAGAGGATCGCCACGCTGCAAGTCAATGAGTAAGGGATTATCACCAACATGAAACCACTCACAACCATTGCACGAGAACGACATACATTCCTTGTGCTCCGGAATACTGCTCCTGTCATAGCACAGGCGATTTTCAGACATGGTAACATAGGGTGCTTCTCGCCTTCATCCCAACACTGAACCGTAACCACTGCCAGCTTCTCCAGTTCCTTCACACTGTTGCTCGTTACGCGCAGAGAAGCAACCCGGATAACTGAGAAGTTCAAGCGCCCGATGCCTGCCAGGAGCTGTTTGAAAGCGAGAGGTGATGGAAAGAGGTTTTCGACCTTGAATTCCTGTAAGCGATTGCAGGTGTGTGTGGAAGCACTCCCGCAGCTGTCCAGCACGTCGGGGTAGAAAGCGATTCCAAAGACGAGCCGTATTGTCGCAAGAGATGGTTCAGTAGCTCAGGCGCCGGTTCCCATTCCAATTCCAAAAGCGCAGTGACTGCGAAGAATTTTGCAGCAGCCAGTCAATGAAGTCCATCTTCGGGCGAGCCTGTTCAGCCTGACCTTTGTAAGGCGTCATGAGTGCAGACGATGGCGAGTGTTGCGGTTGCCGGACGAGCAGCATGTCGAGGGCGACAAGCGGCTGCGGTCTCGCGGTCTCGCGAAGAGAGCGCGACGGGCGGGAAGGCGCTGAAAAGCGCGCAGTTGGTGAGGAGGCGGTCATGGCGCACGTTGTCGTCGTAGTAGGCGGCTTCGAGGACGTCGAAAAGGATGGTAGATGTCGAGTAGAATGCAGAAAAGTAATGGTACATCGTTGCGCTCGTCGCACTCAAGATGAGTGCACGTGATTTACCGGGTACCTGCAGGTACCCGGTCAGGTACCTGGGCCCGAGAAATCCAAACCTGGATCCGCAGGTAAGCGTGGGAACCAGGTACCTGCGCACAGGTGCACCTGGAACCGCAGGTATTTGAGCGCAGGTACCTGCAGGTACCCACGGATGACCTGCACCCGTGTCATGCTCTAGTCTGGCGGGACTCTAGTCGGGAAACGAGCGGGGGGAGTTTGGCGGGACTCCAACCGGGAACGAGTGGGGGGAGTCTTGACGGGACTCCAATCGGGAACAAGCGTGGGTTGCGGGATTGTCAGAGAGGACGCTTGACAGCGTTCGCGGCGAGGCGGGATTCCTGGCGGGGCAGGCTAGGGACAAACGAGGGCAGGTCGAGAGGCACGGGATGTCGAAGGGGTTAGCTAGGGCACCGCGGCAGGACGAGCGCAGGGCAGGGTTCGTGACCAGGCAGGATTGCGGGACAGCACTCCTTGACCGCTGTTGTGTTGGCTTACTCAAGGCCAGACAGAGGTCGGCTTGGGACGCAGTGGATCTATCTCCTAACTGCACTTCATGACTGTGGACACGAGGCCGGGATCTTGTATCCGGGCATAGTCGAGAACCTACGAGGTCTTGGGATAGCTATGGCTATGGCTATGGCTGTGGCTATGGTGAGTGACTTCGGGACTATGGCGAGGTACGGGGTTTGCTGGGGCGGGGAACAGAGCATGACGGGAGCGGGGAGCGAGCGGGGGATCATCCTAGAGTCGGGGGAACAACGAGGCGGGCTAGGGATGGATCGAGACACGGGGACGAGGCGGGGGACTGACGAGGAGACGTGGGTGAGGACAAGCAGGGCGAGGAGGTCGTAGCGGGGCGTAACTCTTAGCAGGAGAATGCATGGCGAAGCAGAGGTTCTTCCGGGATCAGAGAGCGGGGGATCCTTTCGGGATCTAGCCAAGGTCGCGATCCTGGGTTTCAGTATACGGGATTCTGTTCGGGATTGCCTTTGTTATGCATCAAGCATACGGACCATGTTTACCTTTGTTTACCTCACGTAACCCGATTAGGCTACGCTTACCTTTGTCTCTCGGACTTTACCATTTAACCTTTTTACCTTTAACCTTTGGTGCCCCAGGTAGCCCCCTTTTACTGCCTCTTTGTTTCCTTGCCCCTTCGCTTTACCATAGCCCCAGTTAGCCCTACGTAGCCCCAGTTAGCCCCATTTCCCCTGTTTCACAGTTAGCCCCAGTTAGCCCCAGTTAGCCCCAGTTAGCCCCAGTTAGCCCCAGCTAGCCCCAGAAGCGCATTCTATTTATGTTTCTCCCTCTGTAGTATATAAACCCCTGTACATAGGCCTTCGGATGACACTTAAGTCAATCCTCCTATAGTCTTTCACACCATCGTGCCAAAGACTCTGTTCACCCACGACTTCCGAGCTTAAGAGAGCCTCGTTAAAGCGCCCACTCTTATCTCACCACTTGTTTGTTCACAAACAACGCTTTTGTCACTTATCATTTCTGTGATAAGTCTTCCGAAGCCGTGAACGTAACAATTAGGATTGACTTCTTTCCATAACCTGGAAAGCAGCCAAGACTATTGCACTTGACTCCACTTTCCACCATCGGAATTAAACAATCCACCCTACAAGAACTAATCCGGAATACTTTCAAAGTAAGTGAACAACTGGCCATTGATTGCTAACCTTTCAAAGTAGGAAAGAAAGAACTTGAACAACATACGATTGACACATAACTTGTGTTGTGTATTCATCTACACAGACGCTCGAAACAGACCCAAAGCATTAAGCAGGTTCACGCCCAGAATTAACGGTCCTTGTTACATTAAAGGTTGGTATAAGCGGGATTTGAGGTTCGCGACCCGATCAGAAAGCAGAGCCAGCCCAGGTAACTTGAAGAGAAGAAAGCAAGCAGAGGAACAGTCCGATCCACCTAGTGAAACTGCTAGACGCATATAGCGAAGATCCAAAGAGACATAGCTTCACTCGTTGACGACAGAAATACCGGTGAACACAACAGGAAGTTGTTATCCAGCGAACCGAAGTAACATACCGGACGAGCACTCGAGAAGAGAGTTAGGAGAACCCACTCGTGTTGTAACAACAAGTAGCTCAAGGGAAGAGATCACCCAAGGAAGTGCCCAACCTGAAGGTCTTAATACGAGTCGCCAATCATACGGAAAGATTGTTGGAAGACGTGCAGGAGATTTTTATCTTCGACCCCATCCGCATCACAGACATCCCCACCAACTCTACCCCACCCCACACTCCATCCGAACTCGAACTATCTGATACAGAGCAGACAACAAGAGCAGAACCCCCATCCGAAGCTCGAGAAAGCATAGTAACCAATCCATTTGTTACTTCGTACCCAGCCCCTCGACTCGGACAAGAATTCACAAGGGAAACCTATCTTAGCTCAGCATCATCTAACTTCGAAGATCCTCAACACTATTGGACAAGCGAAATAGGAACATATAACAGGCAATTACCACCTGTAACACCTGTTACTCAAAGGATCCAGGAACAGCATACACCCCCTCCCCCTCCGATCAAACAAGAGATCAAACGCGAAGGAACTCCCATCCCCCTTCTAGGTTCACCTATCCAGCTCGACACACCTACCCCTGGACCATTCCAATCCCAGCTCAGACGGATCAGAAGAAGACTTAGCAGCTCTATTCATAAATCAAATAGGCAACCTGGCAAATCTAATCATCCCCAGAACTAGTCGACTTCACCCTATCCAACCCGGAATATCAGACGAGACAGAAATTGCAGAGAACTTTAGACTTCTGAAACTCAACGGACTAGATCAACGAATCAAGAAAAGCTACGACGGAGATTCAGTAATCACATCATTGGCATTTCTTATCCGAAACCGTTGATTCCCCACCAATTGGAAACTAAGGGTAGACTTACTTTGGACAGAAGGACGAGCCTACGTTGGAAGCAACCAAGCCCTTCGAAACGATCTTATATACGCAGCACACATCCATCCGGAAACCAACTATCATTACACAGTCCAAACCACCAGGGAACATTTAGATTACGTTTGCTATTGGCCTGACGTTGAAGAAGACGTTCAAACCTATATCAATCGCTGCGGTTGTCAACCTAGCCTATCCCCAAGTGACATTCCACTCCTTTCACCCCCAAACCGTCCCATTCGACAAGCCACCCCTATTCCCCCAGTACCCCCGATTCCGGCACAGTATCAAACCAACGGAATTCAAACTACTGATTGAACATCCTGGCAACTCGACCACCACCACCGGACACCCCTCACATTGACACCTCATTCGTATCCTTACCTCCATCAGCCCCCACAAACGCCCATTTCGATTATCTCAAATGTTGCTGGTACCGACAGAAAGGTGTTGTTAAGCAATACATCTTCTACAGCAAACAAGCACAAGATTGGAAGTACATACCGGACAAAGACAGACGCAACCCCGGAGCATTCTATCGCAGACTTAATCTCAATTGGGAAGCAGTAGAACCCCCGGACGCAGAACAACGTTATCATGAACTTACTAGGAAAGGTACACCTCGAGCATCACCTTTAGTACTTGGAGACGTACTACCAGTATCTGCTACCGCTTCACAAGCTGCAACTGAAGCCTCTGAGACCTCATCAGTTGAACCAGTTGAACATCCGTCAACACCTCCAAACACTACACAACCCGAACCTCACTACCCCGGTACCTTCTACTCATCAAACTAAGGAAGAAACCTCTCCTATCCACCCCCTTCTTGGGAGCCCCTCAAGAGTCAGACACAGCCGATCATTTGCTGGACCTTCGACTCAGCAAACATCGGAAGAGCTATCAGTCCTCACAAATCTAGCGGACCAACTTGAAACTCTCAGACTTCGGACAGAATCAAAAGGCACTGACAAGGGAAAAGCCCCTGAAGACCCTTCTCAACCTCCGAAGCAAGAAGAACTTCCGGAAGAAGAAGAGTTAAAGTACTACTCGGATCACGAAAATCCTTTCGACCCTGACTACCAACCCAAAAAGTCTAATTCTCCGACCCCTGAACCGCCACCTCCACTGCCACCTCCACCTCCATCGCCACCAATGGGAACTTCTGGAGGAGCAGCCAACACATCTGGACCCCCGGACAAAATCGAAGAACGCAGGAATGGAGCCAATAAACCATTCAACTTTGATGGCAGTCGCAAGGATGCTAGACGATGGCTCGATCTCATGGAGAATTACATCATTCTCACACCCGGTTACACTACAGATGAAGACAAGGTTCGACTTGCAGCCACATTCTGCAATCTAGGATCAGCTGGTACCTTCATAAACAGCATCATTACCAAAGGAAACAAGAGACTAGCCAACGGAAAACCATGGGATTATACTTGGGCAAAATTCAAGAAAGATTTTCGTGAACACTTCATATCTGCAGACTACATTGCAGACGCATATGAAGAACTTATGAAACTCAAGCAAACCCCCAGCATGCGCACAGATCAATATGTCTACGAATTCCAACGACTAGCTTACGATGCAGGAATCGAAGACACCACAGTTCTCACCAATCTGTTCAAGAAAGGCCTTCCAATTTCGATCCAAAGGGAACTAATCCGAATTGAAGACAATATGGCAAAAGACACAGCAGGCAAACCTCTCATGGACCCGTACTACGAAAATGCCCTCAAATTTGGTCTACAATACGAAAGGATGAATTCCCCTCATCAACAGAAACCTTCACAATTCTTTAGGAGAAAGTACAGCTATCCGAAACGCCGATTCAACCGCAGATATCGAATTCATGAAATGGAAGTTGACTCCGACCCGGAACCGGAATCGGAACCTTCACTCGAAGACAAGATGGAAGAATTCAATATCAATGCTATGTATTTCAACAAGCTCACCCCAGAGAAGCAGAAGGAAGCTAGAGACAAAGGTCTTTGTTTCTATTGCGAAAAACCCGGTCATATGGCGAATAAATGTCCTAAACGCCCATCCCGTCCTAGGAACTCTTTCAAACCTAGAGGAAAACCCCAAGGACGTTTCCCAGGTGCTAAACGCAAATTCAAGCCCCGAATCAATGCAATGGAAGTGGATGACGATGACTATGATGAAACGGACACCCTGGAAGACAAGGCATATCAAATCAACGAGATTATTACCAGTCTTGATGATCAGTCTCGAGAGGAACTATTCAACACTTTGGACGAACTCGACAATGAAGATTTCGATGAATATGGCAACTACGATGCTGCAAATTTTTGAACAGCTCAGAGTTGGTTAACCCGGTTCAACTCAACACTGTTGTTCTAAATGGCAACATCTCATCATTTCGAATCCCGGTCAAATTACTCGTCAACGGACGCCTCATTACTATCAATGCCCTTCTTGACACCGGAGCACAATTGAACTTTATCAACTCAGATCTAGTTGATAAGCTCAACATCAAAATGCATAAACTTGATAAAGCTTTACAAGTTAGCAATGCCGATGGAACTCTGAACAAGAACGGAACAGTTTCAGAACGGATTCGATTGAATCTCACCCACCCTCATTCAACCTCGACAATCTTTTATCGGACACACATTCCAAGCGACGATGTTATTCTAGGACTACCTTGGTTCAAACAGGCAAAGCCCCAGATTAACTGGAATGATGATACGATCACCATCAACAAGATCACTGTCTCTACTCGACTCGAACAGCAAAAGCAAAAGCCAAAGGAGAAACTTAACATTCCAGATGAATATTTGGAATATGCGGACATCTTCTCAGAAAATGAAATCCAAACCTACCCCCCTGCCCGACCCTATGATATGGAGATCAAAATGTTACCAAGTTTTGTGCCGAAAATTCACAAACCGTACCCGGTCCCATACCATCAACAACCGATTCTCACTACGTTAATTGACAACTTGCTCAACAAAGGATTTATCAAGGAATCAAACTCCCCAATGGCATCACCTTTCTTCTTTATTGATAAGAAAGATGGAACACTTCGACCAGTACAGGACTACAGATACCTCAACTCGCATACAGTCAAAGATGCATATCCTATGCCAAACTCGCAGCAACTACTCGATCAACTCCGAGGATCCAAATACTTCACTACCCTCGATATCCGACAAGGTTATCACAACATTCGCATCAAGGAATCTGATCAATGGAAAGCAGCCTTCGTATGCAACAGGAAACTCTACCAGCCAACCGTTATGTTTTTTGGTCTATGCAACTCACCTGCGGTTTTTCAACGCTTTATGAATGACATTCTAGCAGAGCAAATACGCCAGAACAAGGTCATTGTTTACATGGACGACCTACTCATTCATGCCCCGACTCTCAAGCAGCTCATTGAAAACACCAAAGAAGTTTTTCAAATCCTAAAGGACAATCAACTCTACGTCAAACCAGCGAAATGCCGATTTCACCAACTCGAAGTACCATTTCTTGGTTACATTATTTTGGAATCAAAGATCAAGACAGACCCCTCCAAGATCCAAGGGATACTTGACTGGACCACTCCAAAATGTCTCAAGGACGTCAGATCATTTACAGGTTTTACCAACTTCTATCGCAGATTCATTCCGAACTATGCAACTATATGCCGACCACTCGATCAACTTAAACGGAAGGACACACCATTTGTCTGGACAGACAAATGTGAAAAGGCTTTTCAGACGCTCAAGGAACTCTTTTCGAAGGAACCCCTCCTTATGCAACCCGACCCACACAAACCATTCTATCTTGAAACGGACGCCTCAGCCGTAGCTACTGGTGCAGCACTACGCCAACATGACGAAAACGGTCAACTCAAACCCATAGGTTATATTTCTCAAGCTCTCAACCCGACGCAACGCAACTGGCAAATATATGACAGAGAATTATTTGCTATTATTCGAGCACTCCAAATGTGGAGACACTATCTACTTGGAAGCCCGCATACAGTTACGATTCATTGCGACCACAAGAATCTGACTTATTGGAGACAACCCCAACGCTTGACCCCTCGACAAGCTCGATGGCAGAATGAACTCTCAAGATACAATTACAAGATACAGGCCATACCAGGAAAACACACATGATCCAATCCGATGCCCTATCCCGACGTGCGGACCATTTTAAAACGGAAGGAGAACTTAGCAACGAAGTTACACTTCTACCAGAGAAAGTTTTTCTCAAAGAAATGGAACTCCTAGCCACCCGAATTGAAGAAGCCAAAGAAGATGACAGGAACATCATCGATGTCGATGACCTTCACCTCCAAATACGCAAAGAAACTGGAGATATTCAGGAAGCGATGAGCCTTCTACAGAAAGAATTACCACTCACCAAACCCAAAATGACCGACTTCACAATCAAGGATCAATTGGTACACTTCAGGAACAAGATCTATGTGCCAAGGAACACGGAAATCATGCGCAACCTCTTACGACTATATCATGACTTACCGACTCGAAACCACCCTGGAGTAGCGAATACAATGGAACAAATTCGACGAACATATTACTGGCCAAGAATGCAACAGTTCGTGACGAAATACATCCAAGGATGTGCTATCTGTCAACAGATGAAGACAACCACCATCCTCTTGTACCTCCACTCAACCCAATCATCGCAGATAAAGACACTTACCCGTTTGCAACCGTCAACATTGATTTCATCACAGACCTCCCAGAATCTGATGGATTCGACAGCATATGTGTTATTGTGGATCATGACTGCACCAAGGCGATTGTACTCACTCCATGCACCAAGACAATCACTGCACTAGACACTGCACAACTGTACTTCGACAATGTGTACAGACGATTCGGATTACCAAGGAAAATAATCTCGGACCGAGGACCACAGTTTGCATCTATGGTGTTCAGACAGCTATGCCGATTGCTTCACATCAAGCAAGCAATGTCTACAGCATATCACCCACAGACTGATGGACAAGCAGAGCGCAGCAATCAGGAGATCGAAGCATACTTCAGGATCTATGCAGCAAATCACCCCCACCTCTGGAGCAAATACATCCCCCTCATGGAATTCACACACAACAATCGGAAACATTCAACCACGGAACAGACCCCCTTTCGACTACTAATGGGATATGATCCAACATCATTCCCCTCGGAAAAATCGGAACTTGATAGCAACATTCCAACGCTCAAGAATCACCTATCAAAGATACTAGAACTCCGAAATGACGCAGAAGCAGCTCTAACACT
The DNA here is from genome assembly GCA_910574455.1 of Trichaptum fuscoviolaceum. Lineage (NCBI taxonomy): Eukaryota > Fungi > Basidiomycota > Agaricomycetes > Hymenochaetales > Trichaptaceae > Trichaptum > Trichaptum fuscoviolaceum. Next base: position 1,588,209 of record CAJSYZ010000012.1, on the reverse strand, counting down.
CGCACAGGAATATCAGCGCGAAGCTCAATCTACCCAATTCAAGCCACTATACATTGGACAATCTGTATGGTTAGAAGCAAGGAACCTCCGAAGAACCGGACTACCCTCAAAGTTTCAATCAAAACGCGAAGGACCCTTCGTTATCAAGCGAAAACTCAGGGATAATGTCTATGAACTCGAACTGCCTAGAACTTGGAAGATTCACCCTGTATTCCACGCCTCCCTTCTCACTCCCCACACCGAGACAGTAGAACATGGGCCAGCCTATTCAAAACCTCCACCTGACCTTATCGATGGAGAAGAAGAATTCGAAGTAGAAGCAATTCTACAGCACAAAGGAGCCCCGAATCGAAGGAAATACCTTATCAAATGGTTAGGATACCCAACTAGCAACAACACATGGGCCTCAGAAGACGCATTAAAGCATTCAGAAGAACTTCTATCAGCATACAAGGAGTTGCACAAGCTGAAGTAGCCCGATTTGGATAAAGCGGACACACAACGCAACCCACTTAACCAGATTTGGACACCTTGGACCTACAAGCACAACTTCTTAGCCCCTCCTCAGACTTCTTGCCCCACTGCGGCTAGATAACAAGACTTCTTGCCCCCGAAGTTTGATATCGAAGAATCAACATGCCCCACCGTGCCCCAGAAGCTTTCTACTGATTCAACGACCACATGATCAACTAGAAACTTCGTATAAATGCACCAGAAGCCACCCCACTTCCTCCCCATTCTCATGCACACCTTCTATGACATTATCCGACTTCTTATCTGGATAGCTCATTTACAAATCCACCCTATCATCACACGCACCTCTTTCCAACTCTTCCATCTCTTTCTCATCTGGTACATCTTCCCAGAACGCCGACCTACCACCTTCTGGATACATGATCTAGAACTACACTATCTAGGACGAAGCACTCATATTTACGTTGGCCTTGGGCCGAATAATGAGTTCTTCATCACAGGAGTCGATCCCACCTCTCATTTCTATTAAAACCCAAATGGCCCCACCAACACGTCAGTCCTTCGCACATGAGGTGTCACTGCACTTGTGACGTCACAGTCCTTCGTGACGGGAAAACAACGGCACTTGTTAAAATATGACTTGGGGGGGACTTGAACCCTTGACCTCCACACTCCGGGATGGCGCTCTAACCACTGAGCTACCAGGCCTTATTGGGGTTGAACTTTCAAATCCAACAATTTCCAGCTTAGTGGAACGCCAGCTGACGGAACTCCAAGTGATAGCGAATCAGTCATCACATGACGAACAGATTATTCTCAATTCTCATCTGTTCTATTTTGTGTTTAAGGACGATCATCCTGATAAGGAACCATTGGACATACTCATCCCAGACATCAATAACCGCATCCGAAACACCCCTGGTCCGACCAAAGTGAGATACGCACTCCAGCTGTATGCACTCCTCGAGTTCTATAAAATCACCATTGAAAAACTTCGTGACCACAAGCAAGAGCAACCTCTCACCTCTAGCACCCCCCTGGAATCCCAGCAGACTCCACCACCTCCGGCACCCAGTCCTATCGACTCCCTGCCAGACCTCGAACCCTTTTCTCCAAATCCTAGCCCCATCCCAACGACAGTCAATCCCCGGGACATCTTCTCCCCCCCTCTGGCAACCAGCACCCCCTTTACCTTCACCACTACGAATTACAGCGACGACACACTTGTCAATGCCTCCACCAACTCCGACTCACCCTCCTCCTCCTCCTCTTCCTCAACCGACTACGACAACGCCAACAGTAACCCCCGATTTTCGTTTGCATCCGTATTTCCCATACTTTTACAAAAATCCCACCTCGACCGGACAGACCTTGTTTAATCCCCCACCTACCCCCAGACCCAGAGCTATTCCGTTACCTTCTATGCCTTTCAATTTTAACACTCCCATTCCGACATATCAACTACCGCCTTCTGAAACACCTGAACAACGTCTTGCAGCCACTGCCCCCTTTTTCTATCCCTCCCCCTTAAAATTTGATTTCCTTGACGAAGAAGAAGAAGAAGAACTCCAGCCTGGACCAGCCGACTCGGAATTTGGTTCCAATCTTTGGTCCCTCCCGGCCGACAAACCCGGTTGGAACGCCGACGACTGGCCCACCACTTACCTCCTCCGACACAACACTGTCACCGGACCCCTCCAGTACCCCTCACCTCCACCAAGCCCACGCCCCACACACCCCCAGTACGGCCCTCTCGGTCCTGTTGATCTGGTACAACACTATCTGTTCGATCCGAAGCTCACCCCTCACATCAACGTTGAACGACTTCAACGTTGCTCACCCTTCCCGGAACTCGTGAAGTTAGTGCTTAGGCACACTTTCTTCAACCCAGAGCACGCCCCCCCTCTCTTACTCGGTCTCAAAATCGTCCTTGACCTTCCGTACACGCCCTACATCACCCGGAGAATTCGCCACAAGGGATCTTTGCACGCTCACTTTGCACCCTACCCAGGAGACCCTTTCTGTACTTGTGAGTGCTGCCTGTATTGCCCCCTTCACCATGCCGCCCATCCGAACCCGGCGCGGAACCCTCACGAAGGAGAATAGTCCCCCTCCTCCTCGTTGCCCTACCAAATCTCTCCTCCCCAATCAGGCGTTTACCCTCACGGAACCCACTCGTCAACAGTACTCGGCCACACTCCTCCACAGCGGACTCTTACCATATGTCCTCGACTCGACTCAGCGCCCCTTTCACCACTCAGTCTACACTCTCAATGTCATGCATGAACTACTTGCCCAACTGCAAGACTACATTGACCAGCATCGCGGCGGACATAAGCGATTCAACTTTCGCTTCGTTCAAGTGATCATTCGTCGACTGAATCAAGTGATGATGGGACAACTAGCTGATGAGTTCACGGAGTATGAATTCGAACGTTTACTGGCTTACACTCTAGACGATGGACACCTTGAAGGACCTCCTCGATTTGTCGACCCGGTACCCCTCCCTCCCCCATCACCAATTGCTCTACCCCCACCCGAGTTTCCCACTGCCTACCATGATCAAGAGAACATGCCTATCTTCGATCCAGCAAAACGGAACGAGTTCGATGTTCAGAACGCACCCCAACATCCTTCGGAGCCTCAGCAACCTCCAACCCCGGTTTCACCCCCTTATGTCGTACACACACCTCGACCAAACGAACATCCCTCTCCTCCACTCTATCGACCTGACCCCCAACCCGGCATAGACTGGCTTGCTATCGCAGCAGCCTTACCTTCCGATTTTCATTTCTCTTGATGGTCTACTTATCCGTTTGCTTTCTTATTATTGGTCTTAATTTGACCCTATAGCATTCGATTTCTATCTCTATCTCTCTCATGCTTCATCCATTATTGATCTTAACTTGATCCTATAAGCATTGTATTTGTCTTTGAAATTCTCGCATTCGCAATGTCTTGCTACTACGGAATTTCAAGCTTAGAGACAGGGTACTGTTATGCATCAAGCATACGGACCATGTTTACCTTTGTTTACCTCACGTAACCCGATTAGGCTACGCTTACCTTTGTCCCTCAGACTTTACCATTTAACCTTTTTACCTTTAACCTTCGGTGCCCCAGGTAGCCCCCTTTTACTGCCTCTTTGTTTCCTTGCCCCTTCGCTTTACCATAGCCCCAGTTAGCCCTACGTAGCCCCAGTTAGCCCCATTTCCCCTGTTTCACAGTTAGCCCCAGTTAGCCCCAGTTAGCCCCAGTTAGCCCCAGTTAGCCCCAGTTAGCCCCAGTTAGCCCCAGCTAGCCCCAGAAGCGCATTCTATTTATGTTTCTCCCTCTGTAGTATATAAACCCCTGTACATAGGCCTTCGGATGACACTTAAGTCAATCCTCCTATAGTCTTTCACACCATCGTGCCAAAGACTCTGTTCACCCACGACTTCCGAGCTTAAGAGAGCCTCGTTAAAGCGCCCACTCTTATCTCACCACTTGTTTGTTCACAAACAACGCTTTTGTCACTTATCATTTCTGTGATAAGTCTTCCGAAGCCGTAAACGTAACAGCCTTAGACATGTTGGGGTCCTGGGGCATCCCGACAGTAAGTGGACAAATGGTCCTACTGGCACCGCCCATTTGAGGATGGTGTGATCTGAGCAAGCATCCCATCTGTTGGGGTTTCACTTGTGCTTGATTTCTAGGGTTGCCCAGTGGGAAAAGGGTGAACTTTTTCTAGTGCCTCTCTTTAATAGGCTGTGCACCCACTTAGCCGCCACCTTCAGTGGTGGGCACCACCTACCTAGTATCATAGTTGATGATGGGCACCTCTGTTGCAGATAGGTTGTGTACTTAGCTATGCCATAGGAATAACAAAGGGAAAAAAATCCTGTTGGGTTTGTTTTGAGTAGTGTTGCTAAAGTTCAGTTCAGGATAGGCCTGAACCGGGTTCGAACTCCGAACTGAACCGTGTTCAGGTTCAGGTTCAGAGAAATCTCAGATTTTGAACCTGAGTTCAGTTCGGGGTTCAGTCCTCCAGAGAAATGCTGAACCTGGTTCAAACCCTGAACTTCAGGTAACTTACCCACCCTTTAAAGATGGAAAACCTTATAGTTTGACAACTATAAAGTACTTAAAATGTCAATTAAAAGTGAAACTTATCAATATTAAGCAGAATCTATGTCTAGAATATACTAAATGTACTAAGGTTTATTGCTGAACTGAGTTTGAACCCAGTTTGAACCCGGTTCAAGTGGGATTATATAACAAAATTTCCATATATGGTATGTACTAAGGCTTTCTAAAAATAGATACTTGAACCGGGTTCAAACCGGGTTCAGCCAGAATTTGGGCTGGCTGAACTGAACTGAACTGAACTTTGAGTTCAGTTCGGGGTTCAGGCTGAGGCCGGAAAATCCGAACAGTTCAGTTCGGGGTTCGGACCAAAAGGGGTCTGAACTGAACTGAACTGAACTTTAGCAACACTAGTTTTGAGAAGTGCTCTTAACTGTCTTAGACCAAATCAGGTTTGCAGGCATTTGATCTTTCTCCGCCAGAATTAGAGGATTACTTTCATGATTAGCAGCTTTTATTTACAAGCTTCTATATCTTAGTGGAGTTCAAGACAAACTATGCATGAAAATGTCTAAGAAAGTTTACGCTCTAAAATATCTAAAAGTCGGAATTGAAAGTCACGGTTATCACTTTGAGATTCCTTCATTAGTGCTATAACCTCCTTGTTATGCCTGTTCCCTTCGTCTAATCTCTCCAACAGTTTCTCCCGAAATACTCGTTGAGATTTACGTTCATCTTCGAAATGCTTCTGCCAGTTGAAACAAGGTTCCTTAAGTCGAGAGCGACGCTTCTTCAACCTAAGTGTCTTGCCGTCTTCATTTTCGCTGTCGGAATTGGTGAGATCAATAGCTTTACGCTTCTTTGATGATACCGTAGTGTGGGAACTAGCCGAAATGTTCTTCTTGCCGCTATCATAAACTGCATCGTTATTAGCGACAGCATCGTCAGTCGGGTCTGGTTTACTGCTTGAGGCCGCAAGAGGCCGCCGCTTTGTAATAGTAGCCAGAGCCGCATCCCGAAGGACTGCTCCGCCAACTTTGTTCTCTTCCCTGAACTAAAAACAGGTAAGAAAGATACAGCATCCACTAAATAGAACATACCTTCTGTTCCTTAATCTTCTCGGAGTCAGGTGCTTTCCTTCTCTCCCAGGCATGCTTGAGTTCGTCGAGTGGAGCACCAAATCGGACATGCGTGCCTTCAGTCTTGATCTGCTCGCGCAGAGATTGTGTAATCTTCTTTGAGTCGAAATCCTATTGAAAGCAGATGAATTAGGTGTCGAAGCATTGAGCAATAAGGATACATACCATATGATCATGAAGGAGTTCCTCTAGCTTCGTGCGCAAACCCTTAGTAGAGCGCTTGTAACCGTTAGTTTCTTGAGCTTCGCGAACTTGTTCCCACCGCGTAGTACTTTGCCCATGTAGCGCGCCATAAATATCGAGTTCATAAGCAGTTTTAAGCAGAGAAAAGAGTTCATTGACCGAGAAATGATCTGTCTTCCCTTCTCGTGAGCGCCTCTTTTCGTGCTTCTGCGAATCGAGGCGTTCTTCTTCGGCTCCATTGCTTGATATAGCTTCAAGTTCAAAGCTGGATTTTGGCGCTGTTTCTGGTTGACTTGCAAGTGAGCATTTTAGTGCGCGTTCGCTGGTATGCCGCGCATGCGAGCCGGCTCCACTTGACGGGCTTTTCGTAGATGTCTGACCTGGTTCAAAGCAACACCACCAGTGCTCGTGACCGTATAATTGCTCCGGCGCAAGCGTCTTCATGCCGTTCGTGGGGACCTTCACGGGAGCGGACGACTCGGAGGTGCGCGTTACAGACGCGTTCTCTGTTTGGTGTAGCTTTTACTCTCGGCACCCGCGGCATCAGTAACCGCAAAGTCATCCGCAATACAAAAAAATACACTCTATTGGACAGGGTAGGACTGTGAGCACTCATGTTACTTCTGCATCAGTGATTGCACGACATGTATTGCTCTTTTATACGTGGGTTTTAGTTGCTTCAATCGAGGAGACCTCTGCCAATGTAAGGGAGAGCACCTAATATTAGAATGATATGTGGCACAGCATGAGTGCGGTACTCATCTGACATGCTTGGCGGCGTTGACGGAGGCTGAGCAGTCCCAACTGAGCGCTCACATCTGCGGGCCACGCCATCTGTCCTTTGACTCCGACTACCACCAGCACATATTGCAGACCACGATGTGGCATCGAAGACATAGCCCGAGTCCGCACCGCACCCAAGAGCCGTCTTATACGACCCGCGAAAGGTCGCGCTCTCACTCATTTTCCAACCATACGCGATCCCCCGCAATGTTTGAGGCTGCCCCCGCGTAAGTTGCATGGGATTTCCCTGACCCGTATCCGTGACATTTAACGTCGCATGTTGTTTATTGCCGCAGATTCCCCACACCGTAGGTTTGATATCTCTCTGAGCTTGATCGCGAAGGTTAATCACTCCACCCGCCGAAGGCAAACCGATCGAGGCTTCGCCCAGCCAATGGCTGGAGTTCCGTCTCTATCTTCTTCTCCAGGGGGGTTCATGATGCCTGCACCTGCTAAGTAAATTTATTCCATGCATACAGCTAGTGCGCCGCACGATGCTGATCTCTACTCACATGCAGTGTGTCTCCTATACCCCAAAGGACCTCGTATGCGAGTTTCTATGTTCTCCGTAGCCTTTATCTGAACTTCTTCACAGCGTCCCAAGAGAACAGTCTGCAGAACGTCATCGTCCCAGTGGAAGACACGACGAAAGCCAAGACTATGCGCAAACAATGCCCAGACCAGATAAGCGCCATAGTGATCGCCACGGTCATGGCCATAGTTCTCCTCATTCCCACTCCCATCACAGACATACACATCGCTCGTCTCGACACCACCGTACAAGCCATGAACATTCACATTCACATACTCACATTGTTAATGCCGACCATGGCCATCATGGACACCATCATCCAACCTCTACAACTCTTATAGCACCAGCTTTAGGTGCACCTGGGTATTCTTCAGGGAGTCAAGGCAGTCACGGCTCATATTCGAATGGACCTATTGTTCGTACGTTGATTGCACTAACGGCTTTGTATCTCCCTCTCTTAACTTCAATACAGCCATAATAAATCCAATGCCAGACATGCAAATGGCAATGCCTCTGACGCCACCAGTTGATCCGGTGTACTATGGTCAGGAGTTCGAAGCGCCGGACCATACGAGAAAGCGAGATTTCTTCCAATATTCCCAGTGCACCGGCCGGAAGAAAGCTCTATGCGTATGTCTCACCATTTTATTCCCCGTATACAATCACTAAGGATCTTAATGCGGATGCGCCTGAAGGTCGGCATCAACTATCGTGGTCAGCCTCACCAGTTAAGCGGATGTATCGGTGACGCGAAGCGGATGCGCAGGTTTTTGATCGGTAAGACTACATGCTCTATTGGTATGAACTACCTCAAACGCGTCCCACCAGAATATTATGGATACAAGGAAGGTGATATTGTTGTGCTCTCGGATGACGGGCGCACTCGTCGCGAGCAACCGACTCGCCAGAACATCATTGACGCTATGCATTGGCTTGTGAAGGATGCGAGAAAACATGATTCGCTAGTCTTTCATTGTGAGTTTCAAACGACTGTCATCCTTCCCTAACGATTTCCGACTTGTGCCCCTCCCTCTTCGTCAGACTCCGGCCACGGTGGGCAGACCAGAGACCTCGACGGTGACGAAGAAGATGGTTTTGACGAAGGTACGAGTTATCTTTCGTTATTAGCAGGAAGAGCTGTGTAGTGAGACCAAAGTATAGTCATTTATCCCTTGGATTTCAAGTCGGCGGGACATCTGGTGGATGATGTACGTAATTTATATGCGCTCCATCCGAGTTGGTTCTCATCTATTTCGTAGTTGATGCATGATATCATGGTAGAGTATTTCGTCCTGCTGTTAGTCTTCTCCTTTTCAAACATTCGTAGGTTAATCCGCTCCCTCCTGGCTGTCGTCTCACTGTAAGTGTTCCATTACCATGTCCCTATCCCAATGACTCATCTACTTCGATGTTATCTAAGGCCATTTTCGACGTAAGTTTCTTCCGACTCAAGCTTTCGTACACGACTAACTATGATCCAAATAGTCTTGCCACTCAGGGTCTGCTTTAGGTACCCTCCGCACTCTTCTACATGCATCTGCCGACATCTCTTTCTGACTTCCTTTTCTAAAGATCTGCCATATACATATAGCACGTCCGGGAGACTGAAGGACATTAACATCGCGCTAGAGTTAGGCGAAGACATGCTTGGCGGGGCACAAGGGTATCAAGTGAACGACGTGAACGGGCTAACGAACGCGTTTAAAGGTTTGGTGATACAAGCCGGGAAGAAAGGGAGGAAGAAGAGGCGTGCACGACAGATCAAACGGAGTCCGGCTGACGTTGTAAGTCATAGATAGCCTCGTATAAACCACAGTTACTTATTTTCGTTGACTATTTAGATATCCTGGAGTGGTTGTAAAGACTCGCAGACAAGCGCGGATACGTATGAAGCCGGAACGGCAACAGGGGCGATGAGCTATGTGCGTATTACTTTCTAGTTGGTGAATTCAATTAATTTTAATTCCTTGTCCTATGTAGGCGTTCATGAAAGCTTTAAGTAAGCGATTGCGGATTTATATTAGCTACGTGTGTCTAAGGCGTATGTTCGATAGAGAAAAACCGGAATTTGAGCTATCAGCAACTATTGATAGAAATCAGGTCCGTGTGGAGGCTCTAGATCGACATTTCACTTAGTTATTTCCCATCCACAGGAAAACCCTTCACGATCGGTTCAGCCAAAAACCTCAGCTGTCCAGCTCTCACCCTATCGTGCGTTGACATTTTGTTATGTCTGATTTTTGCCTTTCTAACAACCCGCCTTAGGACACGAAAGTTAAGTATATAATGTAAACCAGCACTCATATATATGGACTTTATATGTATGTCTACTTCTTGCATCTAATATTTGCTTGCCTTAAGTTATGTATGTATGGGGATGGGATATTGGAGGTTTATATTCTATTCCCGACTAATTTATACGCCGGATCTGAATGTACTGTACATGTATTTTCTTAAAGAATGTATAAATACTGGTGTATGGAAAGATGGTGTTGTTACTAACTTGTTAGACTCACACTTGATCGAAGCTTCCTTCTATTATCAAGGATAAGTTCTCTGTGGGCAATTCGATAGCATACGAATGTCAAAAGGGGAGATACAGTACTACAAGAGGTAGATTTTTTGAGTATTCATTACCGAACGGTGAAAAGGCCGCACGCGTAGTAGAAACCATGTATGACGAGGTAGATTATCCATTAGGTACGATGAGCAATGCATTCCAAAGACATAAATGTTTGTAATTGGGGGGAAATTAAAAAGACAGCTGCAATGATAATTAATGTACATATACAAGAGGCCGACTAGAGAAAGCACTACAATGAAAGCAAGTCGTCTTCACAATTACAGCCGCAACCAGCCGGACACTGATAGAAATACTGTCTTTGCCAACAACTCAAATGCGTGATATGCTGACAGACTGTACACAGACGAGAGAGGCCTACGTAAGTATAATGGGTTAGAAGGCCTCTGAGTTCTCATTTACCAGTTAACTCACCCTTGACTGGTAACTGGCACACAGTGCATAGTAAACTGGATTTCCTCGAGCATTTCTCACAGAAAACATTTTGCTGGAGAGGATTGCTTTCGGAGCATCGTTGGCATGCGTTGATGATTTCTTGTAATGTGAGAAAATGAGCATGTAGTTAACGGAATGAGGTAAACGTACAATACCTAGACTATTGCTATTATGCGTTGAAAGGTCTAGCAATGGGTCAGCCCACGATGACGCGGATTTCATTAACTCTGCGTATTTGTGATATAGCTTCCAGCTATGCAACATTTCCGCATACGCTAGTATATGGAGAAATAGGTGGTTGTGAGGAATGGATATGTGTGACCTACAAATACTCACAATTAATCGGATAAACAGCAGGAAAGCAAAAGCATCTTACACGAGTTTCATGTCATCCCTGGCTGACTCAAGCGTCCATACATGGCCTTCAGGTATCGAGGGATGTGGTGATAACGCTAACGAGAGGCTTCTCTCTCTTACTATTGCAGGACCAGACGAATGGGTTGGACGGGGCAAAGTTGGGGAAAGGTCCACCGTGGACATTGTCCCAGCGCCACTATAAGAAGCATTTTGTCGAAGGTTCTGCTCCCTCTTCGCTCCGACCTTAATTTGGTGCCTTAAGGGTGTAACTGGAACCGGTATAGCCGTGCTCGACGCGTTGAAAGCCAACCCCGGTGAATCACGACCACCCTTCTCTCTATCTCTTGTCACTTGCAGAGTATCCTGTGCCCCACCAATGAAGTGTCGCACAGTCCCACTGTTGAACAAACTAGACCATGACCCTCTCGAAGATGATGATGAGTGGGACTGTCCGCCTACGAGTGTTGTCGGCGATGACACAGTTCTGGACGAAGGAGTGGATGGACTCTCCTTCCGCTTCTTCAAGCTGAAGTAGTCTTGAGAAGGTTCGTGAACCGGGATTGGCTTCTGCTGGCCTTTATCGCCTGCGAATCGGTGTCAGCAGGTGAAGATTTCGTACAATCGAGTCAATAACTTACGTAGTTGGCTTATAGACAGCAACACGAGCCCAAAGATAGCAAGTAGTTGCACATCCTTCGACTTTACCAACTCAGAGTGACTTTAATTCAATTACACGTCAGAAAAGTCTAATTCAATTCATTAAATGACAATATACGCTCACAGCTGTTCCAGCAACACCCTAACGTACATGGACGGGTTTTGAATGTTCTTCTCTGATAGAGTTGACGACCGCCTAGGAATTCCCAACCCGATACACCGTAGAGAGGCGGCCAAACTATCAAATATTCGTTCATGATCGAATCGAGAATGCCGATGGGCAACCCTTGCGTTTGTCTTACACATAGCAATGAGATCATGGCAGCGGAGAGAATAACCCACTGCCAATGTCCGCTGTGCGCCGACAATAAACGACCTGTCTTTGATGTAAACGATAGTCAACCGTTTAGGAAGGAGCGAATAATTATTCTGGCTTTGGCCGTTTTCAGGCGACCGAGATTGCTCTGCGCCTACTCGTTTCGGCTGTGAGAACGACAGCAAGTTGTTCATGATGCGCAGGATATTTTCTGTATCTTCAATGTCTCTTGAGTCATATAAGCCAAAAGAACGATCATTAGCAGCCATAGCTAGGCGTCGAACAGCATCTGAAAGCTGTAAAGGAGACTGAAAGAGTCGAGGAACACTATCTCGTCTGCGCGAGGGTAAAGAACGGGTTGCGGATAAGTCCTGCGTCACTGCCTTCACCAGACGGGGAAGGGAGCGGAATATGCAGACGAGCTGGCCTATATCGAGAAGATGCGTAAGGCTATATAATCAGTGTGGTGTTTGCCTGTCTCACCATTAGGGCCCCATACTCCTTGTGAAGACCTTCATTTGGAAGTAAATCAGAGATTCCGAATGTCGTGAGACATTGAATCTTACCGTGGTTCAGCGAGGTTGGGATTGTCACGAATCAGATGCGCCGAGAAGTCTTTCTTGTTCTTCTGCTCACTGACCGGTTCTTCGTCCGAAGAGGAACCAGAATCGATTCCATGTTTCTGCCCTCTCCTTCCTCCGTCCGCGAACAATAGGAATTTCAGACAAGCCTCTAAGCACGGCCGTTGATTTTCCCTGATGTCACGCAGCCTCCGCTGCATGAAAGCACGGCGTTTGACGGATATCAGCGGATTGCGTTCGACTTCTACAAGTGGCGTGCCGTAAGGGGACCGAGAGGATGGATATTCCCGGGGAAAAGTAAATGTAACGCGAACGAAGACGTTGACTGAGGATGATTCCCCCCATGGTCCATGTAGACAAAATGTACATGTACGATGCTTAGATAGGTCGTGCTTCAAGTTATTCACCACATTCAGATCTTGTGATAGTGCTGCCGATGAAGTGGCAACTCACCCTTTCCAGTCTTACTTTACCGCCTAAAGATTTGACGACGGTATTGATTCTATAGAAACAAACAAGTAAACCAAGTGCAGAAGCGCAGATTATGTGAAGCTCACTCGTCAATCAATGAGGTAGCTGTTTCGGAGTCACGATGCCTGTCTTCACCTCTATTGCGACTTACACTTCTCCGACGCTTTGATTCATCCGCGGAGTCGTCCCCTTCTTTGCCTGACGGAGGTCGCGATCCCGAGCTCACCCTCGATGGCCCGACACTCTCAGCACGGAAACTAGACAACCACGTTGCAGGGTCCATTCTAGGTTTACCACCCCTTGTATTTCCTTTGCTCATCGTCCCATCGTGCCTGTCCAATGCTTGCAGCATCAAGGCCCGCTGAGCACTGCTTGAGTGTAGTAAGACTTTTTCGTCCCGAGTAGGTTCGTGCCGTATACCTCGAGCAGTTGATCCATGGTGAGGAAGCAGGACAGGATTTGAGGAAAACGAAGGCTGGGGAGCCCGCACATTTGCTAAGATGGATCGCTGACCTCTTGGTGCAGACAATGCAGGGATATATACCGCCCCGATTGGTGGAGACCTAAAAGATATATAGTCTTCATCTTTCCTAGGCGCAACCGGGGTAGGATGATGACCAGGGGTTAGGCCGACCTTCTACATTAGCAGACGATGCGTGAGATAGCACCTGACTGAGACATCGTGGACTAAACACCAACCTGTAAAATATCACGACCGACAGGCCAGAAACGGAGAGTCTTATCCTTTGACCATGTGACGAGCTGTAAAGCCCGTTCTATTCTCTTCATCAGTTTTTCTCCAAGATAGACATGGTCATTCTCTCACCGTCACCTACGCCCTGACTGCGCCAAACAAATTCCTTCACAACATCTGTATGGCCTTCGAATGTCTCCACTGGTGCCTTCGTATCATCGTAGCCCCACATCTCTAGTAGAGCATCACCCCTTTGAGGAAGACTCAGGATGCCTCGTCCGAACGGGAGGTCTCTCGCCCTCCAAACGGGGTGGCCGGTGTGGAGTGTTAACTTCGGCTCACAAAACGGACTGGAAGTCATATTCTGTAATGACCACACCTTTATGGTCTTATCCAGAGAACAAGTTATTAGTTCGTCCTTGGAAGAGTGCGACCAGTCTATGCCGTATATTTTTGCGTCGTGTGCTTTTAAGCGTGAGGTCGGAATTGATCCTTTCTACACCAAATTAAATCTCCGGTCGGATGCTTAGTGCGTCCACTCACTCGGCGGTCCCACGTAAGAATCTCATCTAGATGAGACGAGGCAAGGATATTGCCATCCTTACGATTCCATTTAACCTGTGTTCCCCCGGCTAGTCTGAATGAGCTTTGCAGTCTGGGACATTGAACCAAATGAAATACCATTGAAAGCAGAAAGGCCTGAAGGTAAACAGTGAACATACGATATAAATGCGAATTAAACAACATAACGAACCAAACGCTGGTTTCGACGGATCTCGAATATCCCATGCCCAAATCCAAGAGTCAATACCAGTGCTACAGACTATATCTGGGTCAAAAGGGTGCCAGTTGATATCGGTTATAGCTCTGTAGTGAGACTGCAAGATGTGCTCTATGGATGTTTTCCCCATGATCAAAAGATTCCATATTAAACTATGGAGGTTAGGCCGTGAAGAGGAAATTATTCAGAGGAAGACGTACAGTCGTTCACTCGAGGTCGAGACAATGTACTCTGCATGGCTACGATGGGGGTTCCATTGTACATCCGCAACGTCCCATGTACCTCCCTGTGGAAGAAACCTTGGTACCTCGAGTGGGGCTTCGAGGTCGATGATAAATAGCCCTTTCCGTCTACGACGTAAGACATTAGCGTGCTAAGTAGCATAACTTCGTTCTTGCACATACGCTGCCAGAACAATATCCCGACTGGTAGGACTGATACTCATCTAAAGTGAAGTCAGGTTCCTTGTCCGTATAGAGTATGCTGGTGGACGTACGTTTCCGATTGAATCACCTACTAAAGTCTTCATGTCGATTTGAAGGCTCTGGCGAAACTTCGCCTCCTCCTCCTCGGCATCTATCTGAAGCAGTGCTTCATTTCGGAGGTTGGAATGCAAAGTTTCTCTTGAGTGAGACGAGGGTAATATCTCATTTTGTACTGAGAGAGATGGCCGTCTGGCGGAGAGGTAACTGAGAGGCGGAACAAGTGAGTTGGCTTGAAAGCTTTGAGCCACCACATTTCTGTCTATGTCTTCCTGAGGTAGCGACGAGGGATATAAGGATGCCATGCTAAAGTATCATTGTAAGTTCCAGTTCCTGAGGACAGTCGCTGTTCATGACGAGTGTCACGTCTTAGGTCTATGGTATTAGAAACGAGACGACTCGGATGCGTGTTACGACCCTGAATGGCCAGTACTACTTAGAAATCCATAAATAGCAAAGCGATACGTTTGTTTCTCTTCATCCCGTGTACTGTATATCTGGCTAAAGAACAACTTGGATGTTGTGATTTATTCGGTCTTTATTCATGAGGAGAGTATGGACTTGCTTGCAACATGCATCCGGAAAGTACGATCGCCTACTTCCCCCAGTTTTACGGAGCAGACAGCTTGCCACTGCCGACAAAGCGTTGAGCGCTGTGTCTACAGTAGAACGTGACAATGAAAGTCTTTTGTCGGTTGTCGCTAGAAAAGTGGCAGAGCGAGACGACCTTATGAAGCGAATTCATTCAGGGGCCAATACGGGCAAGCAAAGTGCGGGCTTCACTCTCATCTAACTCATGCACTGGATGCTAAAACAATTCACTATAGATCGTTCGGGATTGAGCAGACAACTCAAGAATCTGAATACTGTGTATGAAGCGTGGGTTGGGTGGCAAAAGACTCGTGCGGTAGGTCAGTCAATAAATTATTAGTCCTTTACTGCTGTTGATCATCAGGCCTACTGACCGATCTTAGACCCTCGTCGATACCATTCCTCTCTTGGAAGATGAGGACATATCAATTCGAACTCTGGCAGAAGAAGAGCTCTCTGGCCTGATCGGAAGTCTCTCTATCCAGACAGACTCCCTGACAAAATCGCTGCTTCCACAATCTACCACAGCCGAACTATCTGCTCTCATTGAACTCAAACCAGGTGTCGGAGGTTCGGAAGCGTCGCTATTCCTTGAGGATCTCCTTCGGATGTACACCCGTTTCTCCGTCACTAAAGGGTGGCAAGCGAAGCTTGCTTCAAAGGACGATCGAGACGAAGGCGGGTTAAAATTTGCGACGCTCGAAGTCACAGGACATGGTGCTTATGACGAATTTCGCTGGGAGAGTGGTGTTCACAGAGTTCAGCGTGTGCCTGCGACGGAAGCTAGTGGGCGAGTTCATACTAGTACTGTCTCAGTAGTTGTGAGCTAGATCCTTTTATATTCCACGAGTTATAGTTTACCGCTCTTGCAATTCATCTAGGTACTTCCGCTGACTTCGGAGACCGAAGCGACCGATGAGAGGGAGAAGCTTTACGAAGATAAGGATATCCGAATAGAGGTCATGAGAGCTCGTGGAGCTGGTGGCCAGGTTCGACTTTTCTCTATGCTTCCATCGTTGTCGTAACTAATCCAGACTTACAGCACGTCAATAAAACCGAATCCGCTGTCCGACTAACTCATGTACCCACCGGTATAACAGTATCAATGCAAGATGAAAGAAGTCAACATATGGTAATTAGGGACGTTTACTCTATAGTATCTTGATAAATTGACATCATTCTCACAGAACAGACAACGAGCCTACCGAGTTCTAGAAGCGCGATTACTCGATCGTAAACTTAGAGCCGAAGTAGCCGAACGTCGAGATGTCAGAAGACAACTCGTCAGAAGTTCCGACCGTAGCGAAAAGATTAGGACTTATAACTTTGTACAAGTATGTTTTTTCAGTATAAAGGTTTCTAACTATTGTTTAATGCTTCTATTTTTAAAGGATCGTGTTACAGATCATCGTATAAACTACACAACGTTGAACCTAGATGACATTCTTGATGGAGGCGGGTTACAGCTGATTATTGACGCTTTGAAGAGTAACCATGAGAAAGAGCTCTTAGAAGATATCTTAGAGGCTTAGATACATAGACTCTGCACTAATACATACCACCGTTCATTCATGTATATACAGAGCTAATACTATATATTCACTTCACTCATCTATGTCGTTCTCTTGGGAGCATCTAATTTGTCCTTAGGACTAACTGCGCAACCTCGTCGTACACAGTTTATCACAGAATCCAGAGGCACGGTAAGTTTCTACAGTATCCAAAAAATCATTCATCTATCAAAAGGATCTCTAGTCTTGCAAACATAAGTGGCCTTGGCAGTGAGGATCGACTTGAATCGAAATCCTCCCTTCATTTCTGCAGAAGCTGCCCTTGGATGATCATCAACAATGCATACATTGTCTCGATCCTCTAAAGAGACATAGTTAAGTATCTATCTATCTCAAACGCATGGATCTCAATCATCGTACCGGAATATTAACGTTGAGCTCTTTCGCTTTCTTCACGACTTCACCTACAATCACCTCAATTTCCATCGGACGGCCGTTCTTGACATCTAAGAGCATACTAGGAGTGTGTTTACTGTCGGACCTCCTATGAATGCTTGCAGTTCGCTCTATTGCATCTTCAATGACACTTGACGGCAGCGCAGCCTCGTCGAAACCCATCGCACGGCCCACTGCCAGAGTCTCCTTGAACACCTCCCGAAGGACCGGAACCACGAGTTCCTCTACAGGCGGATTTTGGAAAATGGCGGGCAGTGTATATCGACTGAGCGTAGCAAAGCTGGCAAATCCGAGATTCCTGATGCGATGGATAGAGATTAGCGAATGCTTTCCCATAGGATTAGAACGGCATAGATACCAGAAATTCTTCGTGTACTTCAGCCGCTGGATCTCCGGCGCCAACGTTACGGTGCTTCCTCCAGCCTCGAGCATTCCCCCCATATCCTCTAATAATTGTATTTCCTCGGGGGACTGGGAGGTGTCGGAGTAGTTACCTGGCTTGTAGAGGCCGATAGATACCCTATCCTGTACGAGCTCGATTATTATATTACCAGCAAGTTCCATGCGTAGGAGTAGAGACGCACGAAGTCATTGTGTTCTACAACATTGTCGCTCAGAAGATTTGTCCCAATCCAGACGGCGCAGCTGAGGATACGAGGAGCTTTTGCGTTCGGAAGTGACGATAGAGCTTTATACAGATCACGTTCGATCCCCAGACCATTCTGCATAAGGACATACGTCGGCTGAGGGTGTGTATAAGACGGGGAGAGGAGAGGTGCTAGGAGTTTGGGTGTGGGTGTGATTTCCGGAATGGCCTTTGTCGCGACAAGAACATATGAGTAGGGGCGGTCGAGTGCTTCAGATACAGTCGGAAACACTGCAAGGAGCTCAAGTGAGGGATACAGAGGCTGTCTGAGCTGACTCACATCTGTCTGGTCTCCAGGATTTGAGGTCACCATACTTCTGGCTCTGAATATTCATCCCATGATCTTTTGTGTTCAGGCGGCCTTGATTTTGCATAGCACTCTGTGTATATGCTCACCTTTCACAATCTTGTAGTTGCTCCGCGCAACGACTGTCACCCTAGCCAGCCCGCTACGTTGCAAGATCAGAGAGTCTGTGCAGCAATGTATCAGTCGCTTTGAAGTCCGAGCAAACAGAACTCGATTGCAGTTGTCAGTGCAACTTACAGATTGCTCCTACAGCACCAAAGCCGACGAGGAGCACATCTTTAACCGCCTTGTCAGCCATGGATATAAGGCAGAGCGACGCTCAGCTACTATCCCAATAGCCTACTGTATAGGTTATCGGTTCGATGAAGGATGAAGCAAACGTCCTGTTCGGATGGCGAATTCTCAGGAACCATAACAGTGGTTTTAGACGCCCATATAGACGCCCACTAGTATGGGTGATGCTCTCAAAATATCTGCCCATCTAATCTTCAAGTACATGTACTGTAAAAGCAAGGAATATATATGCGTAAAGTAGTTCCGTATTTATGATTGAGATGACGAGGTATACATGTAATGCATTACTATATCTTTGGGAATGCCCCGGGTATTTGCTGTCGTCTACGCTCGGGATGATGGAAATATGTTCCATGTCTCTGTTTGGAAGGAGATGTCGGGGACATATGAGTCGCAATATGCGACGGGCCCGACTCATTCGAGTGTGTTGGGTCAGCGTCATGTCTGACATGGGGATGGGGGGTAGGCGTAGAAGCACTTGCAGCACTCCCAACGTCCTCTTCGGAATCACTGTCTGCTTCCTCCATGAGCCAGTTAGCATGATCTGGAAGGGCGATAACACCGGACGCGTCGTCAAAGCTCAGGCGATGTTGTAAGATTTTCGCGCCCGGAGTAACCGAAGCACTCGGCGTCTCATTGTGCCCTTCACTCCATGGATTTATTGAAGTCGAATCTCGATCACTATACCCACCATTTTCCTCGCTTCTTGACTCATTCAATCGCAAGCCGATTGCCTCCACTCCCTCTACTGCAGGTCGGCTTACTTTACGGAGACTACTGTATCGTTTCCGGAGAGTCAGAACCACAGCTTCACTGCTCTTTCCATTTGACACGCCCTGTTCTCTGTTCACGAGAGTTTGTCCTTTCTTCAATGGTAACCAAGGCTGGGGGAGGACACCGGTCAGAGCCGGATGTCCATATCGTCTCTTGCCAGTACTTTGAAATATTGTTAGGTCGCGAGAATACATCAAATTTGAGTACACTCACTTCAGAACGCCATAATACCAGTTAGACATAGGAGGTTGCGACTTCACAGATCTCGTCAGTGACATTGCAGACAGTCAATTTCCAACACTTACATAGTCAGTCCGTTCGTCCTCCGGTGCAACGTAAAGCGTTTCATCGTTCTGAGCGTATCTCCGTTGACTTAGATTGCTGTCGAATTATTGAGAAAAGCGAACTACGAATGCAATAGAATACTGACCGTTGTGACGATGTAACGGGATGAGAATTTTTCATGTTCTGTACATCTTCTACAGCAACTCCTCGTTGCACCTCGCAAACGGAGCTGAGGTTCACGTTTTTACTCAGCGGGTCGAATGTCCTGACAGTATAGAAAGCCCAGAACAGCGTTCCAAGCAAGAGGGGGGCGATAAAGAACGAAAGGATAACACCTTTACGGAGGACGAATATACCAGACATGAAAATCTGGAAAATGCCAACACCCCACATGAGTCGATTAAAGGTTATGGGCCACGCCTGACCCTGAGACTCATACGGTTTGTAGAAAACTAGTATAATGGATTAGCGGAGGGAAGAAAAATCTTTACAGCTCACTCACCAAAAAGCAGTTTGTATTTATATACAATGTAACCGATGCCAAAGTAGAGTGCCCCAAATATCAGAATCACAGGTTGGATTATACTATACAGCAAGGTCACCACGAATACGAGGATGGCTTGCGGGTACACAACGCCGTAATTGATCATCGGAGGCGCATTCAGCTCGGCATAATCTTTGATAACATCAGTACAACAAGATACTCGGCGAAGCTTCAATTAGGCTTGGACATACCTCTGGGGGTCCGAGTAATGAATAAGCGGTACATAATCCGAGGAATTATCACCCCCAAATTGAGTAACTGCAGCGGCATGATGCCAAGTCCTGTACCAGAAAACAGTCAGCGATGTGCGATAAACGTTGAGTGGGAAGTACCTTGAAGAATAACGTATGAAAGGAAAAAGTGCCTGCGAGAATCAGAATGAGGCCTGGCGAGTATATCTCGATGTTAACTTGACATACCGAGCTCGACCTTGCTGGAGAGCTTCAGCAATACGTTCTGGCACCTTTGCTGGCGACTCAGCGAGGTCACGTATAAGCTGCCAATATGTACTGGCGACCAGGAAGATAAACACGACGTTTACCAACAGGAAGAGGAAGTATTTTTTGAGTAAAGAATACTCGATCCAACTACGCGCGCGATATCCCTGGAGATATGTGAGTGCTGATATGTGAAGGGAGTAATCAGCATTAGTGCCATGAGAAGATTGGAATACCAACCTTCAAATATGAACGGCAACAAGGCGTTCAGAGAAATCATGGCTACAGAGGGTAAAACATTCTGCACAATAGCCCGTATCTCCTCGTTGGAGTCGATTAAACGGCCTAACCATGGCATAGTCTTTTTGATCTCTTGGTAACTGAGAAGACTGGCGAGGGCCGCGATTGGGAAAACCCAGAAAAAGAAGATAAGAAGCATTAAGCCAAGGACCACTATCTGTCTCGTTCTTGCCGCTGTTCGCGAGTGGGTCATGTTCATCCACACTATATCGCGAGTTTCTGGCGCGAGACAAGTCACACACTGGAGGGGTTGAGGCGCGTGCACGACTTGTGATGCAATTTGCTAGACAAAGAGTAAGCTGTGAAATATGAAAACGAGAAGAGTATACACAGACCGCACTCGACATTTTCTCAAACGTGACAAATGCAACATGTGAAGCCTTAAATCTTCCATCTTTCCTCTTTGCTTGCACTGCAGCATCCGCTTCTTTAAACTTGGCTTCGAGATATTCCAGCGCATCTGTCTTCGGCTTAAACCATCCTGGCCGAATGGTCGGTCTTTTCTGATGAGGAACCACATAACGTGCCGAGTATGTGTCACTCGGGTTCTGCTCGCCGTCTATTTCGATGAGCGGCGCAACGGCGTTGTCCGATGGGTCGATGGTCTCCATATTACTTGGATTGCCAAGGTATTCCGTCCATGCCTTCTCCAGCTTCAGCAACGCATCCGTCCTGCGGTCCAGAAGGTGCTTCAATGAGTTTACCTCACGGCACAAGCTAACGCTTTCGACCGTTAAACCCATGTTCTCAAAGTACACAGCTAGCGCTCGTTCACCTCGAAGATGCTTCGGAAGATCGGTGACCATGACCGTGCGTGCCGAAATTGAGTGGACGAGCTCGAGAGAAAATAATTGCCGGGCGCGCACAAAGCGAGAATAGTTTTTGTGGATAAACCGGAGGACGAGAAAGGTAAATAAATAGGTGAATATAAGGTGAAGAGAGAGATAAGAGTTTGCATCGTTGAGAAGATCAAGCCAATCACGTCCGGAGTTGCTGTCATTGGGCATCTTGGGTAAAGAAGGCAGCAAAGACTCCCCAGGCCAGCCGCCATCATCATCCTCGTCATCTCCACCGCCCACATTGTTCTATAATAAGATTATTAGAATAATACGGAGAGAGAAGGAAAATGTAGACCTTGAAGTTGATTGGCATTAATACCACCATCGAGAGTATAGATAGGAGTGAAAACAAGGAAAATGACATTTTGAAGAAATTTAGCAACTATACTGGCATCAGTTCCGCATCTCGCCACAGAAACTGTCTGAGTGCTCACCACTGCGGCATCCAAACCGACTATTTGTAGAATGGTGATTTCGGACGTCTTTATGGTAGGTATGATCCATCCGAAAAAAGCATTGTGCGCATGTGCCTCATGAGGCGAGAAACCTGTATCAGTGTAAGAATACAACCGTTGACAAAAGAGTAGCTTCCATTACCTTTGAGCTTGGTCCTAGGAGCAAAGAGTAAAGGCCATCGCGTACGGCAATACGAGAAGAGCAGAAAAGAAGCTAGTCCGATGGTCGTTGACAAGTAGAGCTGTGTGTAGAACCAAGGCCCTTCAAATTTACCTACAGAACAAAGTCAATAAGCTGGTATCCCGACGCTAGAGAGAAACGTACGCGTTGGAGGCGTTCCCGGTGGAAGAGGACTCCCGGTATCAATTCCAAGCATAGTTTAACGCGTTCAGAATGGGTGCTAAGCTGTCGACTACGGCGAAGTAAGTGACATGGGCGTTGCAGACGACGAGCAGGTCCTGCACGTTCCGACCACCGTCATGCCCACTTCGCATCCCAATTCCGGAAACGCGCAATTTCCGAAACTTGCTTTAGTACATTTTAGGAAAACTCATTCATCGTCAGACCTGTTCTCGTTCTTCAGCCATCCCCCCATCTACTATACAGCCAGGGATTCAAATTTCTTCTATCTCTTGTTCTATGGCGATACTTTATGTTCGTCCCAGGAGCAAGAAGTAGAGGCATGTTTTTAGTGTCAAAGCTTTCCCTTCGTACTCAAGCAACAACAGCGTTTGCGGTCGATCCGGACTCAGGCAAAACAAATCTTTATGCCGGTGACATACATGATTTTCAATTTTTCAAGGTAATGGGCAGCTTATCATTTGAATCTAAGGACATACTACTAGTAAAGGCTTAAAGTCATTGCGGTGGTTTGAGATATATAGCAACTAACGCTCGATATGGACGTTGGTGATCTTGAAGAAGAAGGAATGAGCAACTTGAACTTTCAACGGTGATTCCGACAGAGGATAGTTTGACTGAATGCCTGACAGTGACTGGAAGTACTTGCGGCTTCACAGAACTCGTCGCGACTACCAGCCACAGAGCTTCAATGCAACATGGAGTTCATATCAACCTGTGTCTGAGTTCAAAGTTTCTTTTCTAACATCCTCGCTTTCCGCTTCCGCTAGTCACACTCATGGCTGCGAGTTAATATTCTGCTCCCAATGATTTGTTGGGGAACATCAAAGTCTCCACAATTGCAATGACAGCAGATCCCTTCATTACTTATTCTCTACAACCATCAATGCTCGTCTATACAGTATGCTGCAGTAATGACCACAATAACCAAACACCTAGTCACCCATCATTATTCTGTTAACTATCATACAGATACTATCATATGAGGTCCGGAATTTTGATTCCGAGGAATATCAGGCTTAGTCAGTTAGTACAGTAATACTATGACAATCGACTTCAGAAGATCAATCATCACACAAGCCTGTAAATTGGTGGGATATATAAGCAACCTCTTCATTCTGTCATCTACATCGACACCAGTTGCCCCCTTATGACTATCACCCTCTTCGATATCCCGTCTAAATTTCCGGAAAATGCATGGTCACCAAACACGTTCAAAGCTCGGTGCGGTTTTTCATCCAACGCACTACTTTCGCTTTAGCAACCAAACAAGCTGAACGCGTCTGTTTAGTATTGCATTGAACTACAAGGGCATTCCATACAAGACAGAATGGGTTGAATATCCGGATATCGAAGAAACTCTGAAGAAGCTAGGCGGTGTTCCAACATCGAAGAAAGCCGACGGACGGGACCACTACACGCTACCAGCCATTCATGACCCAACCACGGGAAAAATTGTGACGGACTCGATGAATATTGCAGCATACCTTGATAAAGAATATCCAGACACGCCGTCGCTCTTGCCTAAGGGTACACGCGCTGCAACAGAGCTTCTGAACTCTCACTTCAAGTCCACAGTTCTCACCAAGCTCTCTCCACTTATGCTGCCGCCATGTTGCGCCACTCTGAACCCGCGGAGTGCAGAGTACTTCCGAAGAACGCGCGAAAAGTCCTACGGGAAGAAACTAGAGGAGTTTACTCCGCCAGGACCTATACGCGAGGAAGCATGGGCGAAGGTGAAGGAAGGGCTTAACCTACTCGACGAAATATACGCGAAGAATGGAGAGGAGAAGCCATATTTCTTCGGCGAGACATTCAGTTTCGCAGATGTAATTGTCGCTGGGTGTTTGATTTGGGTGAGAATTATCCTGAGACCGGAGAGTGAGGAGTGGAAGGCAGTGGCAAGATGGAATGAAGGTCGTTGGGCGAAGCTCCTGGAGTTGGTGGAGAAGGACCTTGTCGTAGTATAAGACAGATTATGCACAGTGGAAGGTGGCAAGGCAAGCGAAAGCCGCGCTTGCAATCGAGACTAACTGTAAACAAGAAATGTTTAGAGTCCATGAGCAAGATCTGAGCGAGCAATGAAATGTTGCGGATTGCAGCGCGAAAGCATTCTATGAAGACAGGCACCCGGTCGGTCATGGCCTCCGACGTCGTCTACAGCGTGTATTCTCGGAACTAGGTGTCGGCTGCAGGGATGGTCCCAAGACCTTTTCTGGCTCAGCTTCATCATTGCCACTGTCATCAACATCTCCCTCCGAATCGGCGTAGATGTCCATCACAATACTGCTGCCCTCACCGGTGATAGGAATAGGTGAAAGTCAGTTGAATGGAGACTGAGGATGCTGAGGCGACAAAGGACTCATAGGCACGAAGTCCTCTGGCTCTTCGATCTCGACAGCCACACGCGCCCTCCACTCGTACTTGTCTCGAAGCAGCGCCACCGCACGCACGGCTCGATCGCATCGCGCATCGTGCTCGTTCTTGATCCGTTCACATTCCTGCAGGACGGCGTTATATGTCGTCGTTGCAGCCGAATGATCCTTCTACAGCTGAGCAGTGGGTAGGCGCTCTGAAAGCCTACGCACAGTGTCCGACTCCCTCGATGGTCTGCTGGTTTCGCAGCAGCGGAATCAGGTCGTTGTCCAGCTGTGCGTCTGGAAGGACTGCTGAAGGATATAGAGCTAGTTTGGCAAAAGGCCGAGAGGATGATCCAGATCCTTGTGCTGTACTGAGAGACACGGAGATAGTATGTGCTTGAGATAATAAAAGATTATATTTCGCTAGGATGTCTAGCCAGGCGGGCATGACATTTTGGCCACGAGAATCCGTTGCAAAGACACGATAGATTCCATTGTTTGAGTGAATTTGAACCTCGCCGACTCATCTGAGCAGCTGGGACAGAAAGAACTCCTGACATTATCGAGTAGTAGAGAAATTCTTCAGAAGGAGTATCAGAAAGCTTATGATACTCACCGTTATGTAGTGGAGAGATACTCGACGCGCAGGTCGGGACTTGTTCAAGTTGTACAAAGTGCACCAAACAACTGCTATCCGAGCCTTACGCCGCCGCCTTGCACTGGCACGCAGTACCCATCCTCTATAAAATCCCCGCCGTCGTGAACATTGACGACGACGGTGAGCACGCGCCAAACCAATATGTTCGGCGCCTTGACCTCCCGTTTATCTGCCCGCCATGCCCGTCCGATGCTGGGCAGTGTCACGAAGCGCGTCGTGACTCCGTTCAATGCGACAGCAACGCGTAGCTTCTCCTTTTCTCCGCCGCGCTTGGACCCCGCTGCGAAAGCGCGCGCGACAAAACTGAACGCGAGTGAAAGCCTCGGCAACAGGCTCAAGGCCAAGGGCGTGCCCAAGTCCGTAGCGTCGAAGACAACGCCGAAGAAGAAGCCCGTTGTGAAGAAGAAGAAGGCGCCAGCCAAGAAGGTCGTGGCTGCTGCGAAAAAGCCAGCTGCAAGGCGACCGACGAAGAAGGTGGCCAAAAAGGCGGAGAAGCCGAGTGCGTAGCCAGACTCTGTCATCTGCTACAGGGAGCGCGTGTCTGACGTTCATGTGTAGAAGCTATCAAAATCCTGCCTGAGCACAAACCGCCGAGCGCGCCAGGAGGACCGTTCGTCCTGTTTTGTAACAAGTATGTCCAGGGTGCGGACGTATCGCAAGTTGAAGATAAGAGGGCGGAGATGTTGAGGGTAGTGTCCGAGGCAGCTCGCGTATGGCGTTCGTTGTCCGATCACGAGAAGCAGGTAAGGTGTCTACTTGCATTCTGATGCTATTCAAGGAACCTCATGCGTATCTGGATAGGCTTTCAAGGACGAATATAAAGTAGCTTTCGAGGAGTACGCGAAGAGGCGGGATGAGTACTTTAAGAACGTCGATCCTGCCGTCCTAAAACAACTCAACAAGTATGTATACTATCCTCGACAGTCTCCGCTGGAGCCGCCGCGTCTGAACGTTCAACTATTCCTTCAGGCTCCGTGTACAGAAGGGAAAAACCAAGCTTCACATTCCCGCATCGGTGAAGGTGCGACAGCCCCCCACCCCTTTCGTCCTGTAAGTTCTATGCTAGATACCGTAGGCGCGACAGCTCACCCTTTCACGACAATCAATAGCTTCTTCAACGCCGAGCGCCTCCGCAACCCGCGCTCTCCGAGCGGTGCCGAGGGTTGGAGAGGCTGGATGAGGGACCTTGCGGTGCAGTGGAATGGTATGTCGGAAGCGGAGAAGCAGGTACGCGCATATCCCTCCTTCCCGGCCCAATCAAGTGCTTATTTTCGTGTCTTTCAGCCCTACAGAGACCAATACGTAGAAGAGCGGAAGGCTTATTTAGCTGCTAAAGCATAACGCACGCCCGCATCAGCGCTTGTTCTCCTCTTCTCTGGATCATACTAGCGTACAACGCCCAACATTCAATATTCCATACGTGACGACGTCTACTATGTTCAACGAAACCCTCTCAAAGGTCTCTTTATAATGTAAATCTTATTATTCAATTCATTCGTTTCTTCCGTTGAGAGGTTGTTTCACACACTTACATTCTGCGAGTTGTAAGTAACATTCATCTCTTATATCTTTGTCTTGCGGGTTTTGTTTTTTTCCCTTCGGAAAAATTGATTCGTTTTAGAAAGAAATGTGTATAAATTGAATTTAGTTTTCTTTTTATCAATGGCTGAGAACTCGACACAACGCTTAACGACAGCGGCAATGCTAAAGCGAATGGATTGGATGACGGATTGGACGTAGTGGGAATACAAAACTGCGACTGCGATAAACACAACAAAGGGGAGATAGATGACGGAGCAAACAAGTCGCGTCCAAGAATTCCTACCAGAAGAGTATGTACGTGGACCGGGTATATAGAACGACGAAAAGAGGAAACTAGAGGAAGTAAATAATTAAAAGCGTCTGTTCGAAATCTGAGACTAGACTTAGCAGGAAAAGAATATAGTGGATAGGGGATAAGTGATATAGGTGGGTGATTTGAAGTGATCGTAAGAAGTCATGAGAGAATAATATACCGGACGCTACCATCACACGATTAGCAGCATCTACGATGAAGTGCATGCCGTGTGATAATTTAGAGACGATGTCCAGGCACGGCCCAGAAGAGGAGTGTGAGTGCGGTGACGAATGCGGCGACAAGGAGCATGACCCAGATCGCGCGCCCGAGCAGCAGCTTCTTCACGTATGGGTCGCGAATGCGCAAGGTCCTGAACGGCGTGGTCTCGGACTGCCCGAGGAAGACGAGGATTGGGTCCAGCTCGTACTGGTGGCTGATGAGGAGCAGGATGGAGATAGTGAAAGGAATGAAGAGCTATTTGTATTTTAAGCAGATGATAATTTGAACGGACGGAGAGCTACTCACGAAGAACCTCTTGGATTTGGGCTTGACGTCCAGGAAAATGAGCGAGAAGCCGACTGCGAGGCCGATCCACAGGATGACAAGGCCAAGGACGAGACGAACGAGTGCGCTGACGGGTGTCAGGTTCCCGAACGCCTTGGCGCGCAGGAAGCGGGGATACGCGTCCTGCTCCATTGCACGGAGACAGTAGTCCTTCTGGGCATGGAACATGTCGGGGATCTGTGCAAGTGCATTGGCCTCCTCCTGGTTACGCGGCTCGTGTTGCGACGAGAGGGGGAATGAGTGGATGCGGAGCGACGGCGGGAGATAGATCTCGTGGTTGTCCGCCGGGTCCGTCGAGTGACTTGGAGGCGCGAGGTACCGGAAGAAGATGCGCTCAGCGGATGCGACGAGGTCCATGCGCGTGATGGCGGCGCTCCGAGGGATGACGGTTGGCGCACGCGAGACACGCTTGTGCAGAGCGGAGTGGCGTCCGGACAGCGAGAACGGCGTGGACGAGCGCGGTGGGTCGTACGGATCAGAGGGAGACGCAACGCGTTTCTCCTTTTCTCGCTCGTAGACGCCGACGGGCGTCGGCGAGCGCGGGCTGAGGCTGCGTGCGCTGAATGGATCCTTCTCGTTCTCCGCCATCATTTCGCCCGTACTCCCTGTGCTCCGTTTTGTACCAACTCCGCCATCGCGGGCGGTGTTTCCTAGCCCGACAACCGTGCCGTAGATGGAGCCGCGACGGCGGGCGTAGTCCCAGTACTGAGGCCAGTCGTCCTTGATCGTTCGACCTGATTTGCGCACATCCTTGAAGTAAGCACGACAGAGATTCTCGTGCTGCTGCACGTCCAGCCAGAAATCTAGTATATCCTCCGAGTCCTCGCGTTGCAAGAACAAACTATAGCATTCGTCAGTAAACTTTGCCTTCTGCGACGTTCATTTCGAACAGATGGAAGCGTGAATATATGGAGGATATGAAGGTGGCGTCCGCTTCAGCAGAACACAAATACACGCGCTCTGCCCATAACCGTTCAAGGTTCGCGCTCGAATGAAGATCGAATGTGCACAGAAATCACAATCGCATCGAGAAAAGAGATAGGACACTCACTAGAACATGAAAAGGTCAACAGGCGGTCTTGTCTTCCTAGCCAACACCTCAGGAAAAGTCGGCAGCCTCTTTTCGCGATCATCGTCGGCCATATCGTGCATATTGTTGTTATCCATTGCCTTCGCCGCCGTCGTCGGGAGACGCCTGGTGAGATGAGCTTGAGGGGCGTGTTGGTGCGTGTAGGAAGGTGAGCCTGAGTCTGGTTGGTGTCGCACGCACAGAAGTTGTTTACAGCGCTTTCTGAAAACTTGATCGGAAGCGCGTGCTTCTGAAACTGTCGCAACGGTAGACTTCAAGTTGATAGATGTCCAGGTATTCACATTGACTCCGGGCCTGAAAATGAGAGGGCGTGTAGAGAGCGTAAGATTAATAGTTAGATTGAGATTTGCGCTGAAGGAGCATAAGACGAAGAACCAGTTTGAGTCCAAACTCAACTTGAAGTCCAGAATTCCGGAAATGCTTACAACAACTTGAATTTCAAGAAAGCGCGCTCTCAAATTAGCCTCACTCTCACTCAACGTTGAACTCGCTGTCCACAACGTCAACGTCGCCCATGTCTTCGCTCGCAAAGGCTTTATCACCAACAATCAGGGAACTTCGCTTCCTTTGCTGCCAGTCCGGTCCTGGTTCAGCAGGCATCAGGCATGTCTTCAGCAATCTCAATCTGCACGCAACATATTTCACCGTTGGCTGACGGTCGTCTTACTACCACACGTTCCAGACAATTCATCCAGGCTTCGTACCCGACGTTGAAGCAGAGTAACCCAGACTTGCCCATCTTGATTCGTGAAGCCAGCGGGACACCTGCGCGGGCCTTTGCGCGGTTTGGTGCGTGTTCTGTGCTGCTTCTCTGATTGCTTCACTGTTCGCTGAATCTTGGCTTAGAGTATGGTGTTGAGAAACATGTGGAGCTAGATAACCTCTCAGCGAAAGACGTCGAACAGAAAATATCGCAGCTCGTGTCGGTGTAGAGAAATTTACATCGCAATAGACTTTATTCCATTCTGCATTAAACGTGCGCTCAGAAACTGTTTTGCTTTGGGCTATCATGAAGGCCGTTTCGCCCCAGGAAAGTTGTTCAGACATAGTGTCTGTTGAATCATCGGCTCTCATCCAACGCCTGTCAAACAAAGTGCACAATTATTCCCAATACATTTGCGAGGTGAACGCAATTGGCGACGGACACAAGCCTCCAACATTTTGGAGCGCTTCAACTGACAATGGTATCTTGTCACTCGTACGCTTTTAGGTCTATTCTATCCGGAAGAATGCTGTTGGTTATCGTCACTATCGAAATGTGCGCAGTTCAAGCGCGTGCATCGTACGAGGCTATAATCTTTCTCTCAACTCGCCCCACTCTTTCCCTGGGTAGACTGACACCAATATCTATTCCCTAGGATATACACATCACCGCGGTACGGGTCCTTTAGTGCACGCGACGACCGGTTGCTGATGCGTTCGTTCTGGAAGGCTGACTTACGGCGATGAAATTGGTCTTCTCTGGATCAGACTTTGGTCACTCAAGGTCACACAAGGTAGATGCGGGGGTGGGTGTTCATCACTTCCGCAAAAAAAAACGATTCTCGCCCATTGAAGGGAGGATGGGGATAAAAACACGCCAGCCTTGGGGGGATAACCGGCACCCAAGTTTAGACCCGTTTGGGTCTTGCTGAGCGCGAAAAACTCCCGGTAGCGAGTGTCGGACTCACACCACCGCCATCCAGAATCCTAATTCTACCTATTTCTACGCATGTTTCCCCGTCGCAGAGACCACCGCCCATTCAGGGACAGACAGCCAGTACATCACCACAGGGCCGGGCACGCAAACGCGTCCTGGGTATACGAGGTGGCCGCCGAACTCTCCATCCCAGCGACCGTCCGAAGACCTAACTACATATTATTCTACAGGCATGTTTCCCCGCCGCAGAGACCGCTTCCCCCAGGAGGTTCAGCACTCTGCATTTCCACGAGACCGGGCATGCAGACGCGACTTGGGAGCACGGGGTGGCCGTCGTTCGGGTATGTTGCCCTGCCTAATGCAGGGGACCGACGGCCGTCTTCCGCCACGCTTTCCACGGTGCAGAGGGCGGCATTGCTGCCTCCATGACGGCGTACTGGCGCGACGTGCCCGAAGGCTGAAGTACCCAGGAAGTACTGTGGACAGGCCCCTAGGAAAGTACGAGCACACCGATGTCGAGAGTGGTGGTGAGACTGGGTGGCTGGACTACCTGTCGGAAGGGGCCTTGGTGGGAATTCGCTGAAGGGTAAAGACCGACATGCTGGCTGCTGGAGTTGGTGGCTGGAAGTCGACAGTGGTGGGGGTAAGAGGTCAAGAGGAGGTGGAGTCGATATGCCCAGCCTTATACCCTTTGAATTTGCGGCGAACAAACAAACGCTTTGGGCTTGTTGTTTTATTCTGGACGGGATAGCCACTCAAGACAGTTGTCGCGCATCAGTTCTTTGGCAAAACGTCCAATGTAGGCCTCCAGCTCGTCTGTCAAGACCGCTATGTTAGTTCTAAGGACTTATAGATAGAAACAGTGCTGTATTTCCATTTCTTCGAATTATCATTGGCTTTATCTGCGCCACAATTCGATCTTTAAATAATAGTTGCTACATGTAAAATCAAAGTCCAATAAACCAAAGTAGTACAGAATATAATGAGGTGTTTGCTCTTTCCGTGGGAAAACGCTCTAAAGCTAATGTTGTGTAAAATAGCGAAATAATTTGAGTCTTTATCCCACTACACGGTCGCAGGTGAGTATCATGAATCGGAGGAAGAAGTTGTCTGACTTTCTGAAGTAGATCTACTAGTCGAGAATGTCCGAACTTCTCTCTCTCCCAGCTGCCCAGATGGAGTCGGCGAGGTTCAAAATCACTCAAATAATGGAATCTATCGTGTCTTTGCAACGAATTCTCGAGTCTGGTGGCCAAAATGTCATGCCCGCCTGGCCAGATATCCTAGCGAAATATAATCTCCTGTTATCTCAAGCACATAATCTCTCCGTATCTCTCAGCACACCACAAGGATCTGGAACATCCTCTCGGCCTTTCGCCAAACTAGCTCTGCATCCTTCAGCAGTCCTTCCTGACGCACAGCTGGACAACGACCTGATTCCGCTGCTCCGAAACCAGCAGACCATCGAAGTTCTCAAGCTAGAGACGGACACTGTGCGCAGGCTTTCAGAGCGCCTACCCACTGCTCAGCTGCAGAAGGATCATCCGGCAGCAACGACAACATATAACGCTGTCCTGCAGGAATGTGAACGGATCAAGAACGAGCACGATGCGCGATGTGATCGAGCGGTGCGGGCGGTCGCGCTGCTTCGAGACAAGTACGAATGGAGGGCACGTGTGGCCGTCGAGGTCGAAGAGCCAGAGGATTTCGTGCCTATGAGTCCTTTGTCGCCTCAGCATCCTCAGTCTCCATCCAGCCGCCTTTCGCCAATCCCCCTTACTGGAAGGGAAAAGATTATTACGAATCGTCGCTTAATTCCTCTTACTGACGAGGACGAAATTCTTTTGAAACGTGGGACGTACGAAGTACATACTCCTATCGGTTCGGCGAGTGACAGTGATAGTGATGATGACGATGATGATGACAGTGGCAATGATGAAGCTGAGTTAGAAGAGGTTCTGGGACCATCGCTGCAGCCGACACCTGGTGCTGAGACCACAACACCGTAGACGATATCACTGTGGTGACCGGCTGGGTGCATGTCTTCACCGGAATGCTTTCGCTTTATCGGGTACGACCGACGACATCGCTGAAACCAGCCCTCGAGATTCAGGATACGATTCGCCATCTGGTTCACGAAACAATATTTTAATACAATCAACTCTCGGAGCTCACAAAATCGGCTTTCACGTGCCTTGAGCCAACTATTATACATGTTTTGTTTCATTCTACAGTAAGGTCTTTTTCCACTAGCTCCAGAAGCTTCGCCCAACGGGCTTCATTCCAGCTCGCCACTACCTTCCATTCTTCACTCTCGCGGCCCAAAACAATCCTTATCCATACCAAAAATCCAGCAATAATCGCATCCGCATAGCTGAACGTCTCTCCAAAGAAGAAAGGCTTTCCTTCTCCGTTCTTCGTATAGAAACCATCGAGCAAATCAAGTCCCTCTTTCACCTTCGCCCACGCTTCGTCTCGGATGGGACCGGCCGGTGCGAACTCTTCGAGTTTCTTCCCATACGACAGCTCGCGCGTCCTCCGGAAGTATTCCGCGCTCGGTGGGTTCAGGGTGGCGCAAGATGGCGGCAGCATGAGTGGCAGGAGCTTGATAATGACCGTGGTTGTGAAGTGGTAGTTTAGGAGCTCTGTCGCAGCGCGCGTGCCCTTAGGGAAGAGGGACGGCAAATCGGGATAGGTCTCATCGAGATAGGCGGCAATATTCATCGAGTCCGTCACAGTTTTTCCTGTGCTCGAGTCATGAATGGCTGGCAGCGTGTAGTGGTCCCGTCCGTCGTCTTTCTTCGATGTTGGAGCACCGCCTAGTTTCTTCAATGCGTCTTCGATATCCGGATATTCGAGCCACTCTGTCTTGTAAGGGATGCCTTTGTGGTTCAAAGCAATTCTGCGCGTTTTTGTTTTGTGTCGATAAATGTGAAAATACAACTGATGATGAACGCGCACCTGGCTTTGAACGTGTTCGGAGACCATGCTTTCCCGGCCACCGTAGATGGGATGTCAAAGAATGTAATAGTCATGATAATTCAGCTGCAAGTAGCGAGTGGGTAGGTATGTGGGCACAGTAATGAAGAAGCTGTATATATATCTTATCCAACCCATTCATTTGCAGCCATGTTAGACGTTGTATTGAATTAAATACATCTTACTAAGCGTATCTTCGGAGTGCATACCGCCCGAACGTTGATCCGTTCCAGATCACACGCATCGGTGAAGTAGAAGATGATGAAGTGAAGCCCATCAGCTCAGCTGACAATGTAATTAAATCCAGACATGATGGTTATCGAAGTACAGTGTGTAGTGAAGAAAGATTAAATTATGAAACCATGAAAGCCAGTAACGTGATGTTCCCCAATGATTACAGAAAGATCAGGTCGTAGAAGGCGGGAGCAGAAAGCGCGAATGACGCTCCGAAAGAAGCAAATCTGTGTGACCAAAAGTCGGGGCAGCCAATGGCTTTCACCATAACAGACATCGAATATCTAGAACTAGTCTTCGATTTCAATGACATCTGAGGGGGGAGCAGCAGTCCCGTTCCGTCTTCGTCTGGCGCTACCAGCAGCATCCTCTACCCCTTCACCCGCCGCAGCTCGTTTTCTTTTCGTCCCTGCCCGAGACCTCGCGGGCGCATTGTCGATTACGGAGGTGAGGTCGATGACACCACCATCCACGTGAGCAGAGTCTACGGAGATTGTGCGATGCGACCGACTACGTTGTGCTACTTGGGGCCGGCCAGTTGCAGCGCCTTCCACAACAATTATCTCGGACGTCGTGGCTTTACCCTTCCCCTTGGTCTGGGTCTTCGGCTTCGGAGGCTGCGCATAGAGTCGTGTCCATTCCCGAGCGGTGTTATCATGCTTCTGTCGATTGCGGAGATATTCGTTTGCAATGGGGGATACTGTTTTCGTAAGATTATCAGGAATGATCTAAGTTTGGATATGATGTTGGTTCACATACCTAGAGGGTCCTCTGAAGGATGTTAAATTATCAATCAGTAAGCGCGAAATGTGTGTAAGAGAGCAATCGGTTCCTTACTTGGGTTGGGGTCAGTTAAGAGAGACGATAGTGAAAGAAGGACCTTGTACAAGGATAGTGCGGGTGACCAGTTTTGCTTTAGTACATCAATGCACACATGTCCTCGATCGGAAATATTCATATGGTATATTCTGTATAATAGGGTGATTAGATTAGTATCTCCGCACGACAGCCTGGAAGAAAAGATGTAGTGATTGGCTGTACGCCGTTGTGTGGCCGAGTTCACAGAACAAGCAGTGACCTCGCCAAGGCAAGTTCAGCATAACCACAACTACCACACGCCAAACTCACCGAGTTGCAAAAGTAACCTTCGGCGCAGAGAACCTTTTGAGGGTTTAAGCATGCATCCCCGATGATAGCCTTTTCCACTCACGGATAGTCATCAGACAGCTCAACGTTCAAATTGAATACGCCACCCTCATACGGACTGCCCTCGGGCCCAGGTATGGACGCCTTCCAATGAAACATATTCGATTCGTCAGGTTCCAAAGACATCCCACCCATATCCTCTTTCTTCAGATCCGCAATCTCGCGATTGATTCGCTTCATCGTCATCTGTAAATCAGGAGGAATAAGCCTGTGTATAACACCATGCTATTCCCGAAATACCATGCTTACACCAGAAGAAAGTCCAGGAGGCATGTTTACTCGAACTTTCAAAGGCCAAAAGTGTCTACAGTAGTTATCGAGGAGCGCAAAATGGAAGAAGAGTATAGTGCGAGACCACAGGTAGTTGGTGGTTACAGAGCAAAAGATACGAATGAATCGTGGTTAGGCACGGCAAGCTGTGCGTTCCGACTTTGATTACGTAAAGCTCGACTTGGAGGATGGCGTCGAGGTCGACGCTAACAGCGAGCAACAACATCCCATCATGGCTCATTGGCAGACAATGTTAGGCTCACATTCGCGTGGGCGTCTTCTCTCTTCCAACAAAAACCGCTGCTGCTGCAGAAATCTCAGTAAACGGACCATCGGCAATGTCACAACTGTTTCTGGTTCTTGCGGTTCTTCGCTACTGAAGACGCACCGTCATGAGACTTGTGAAAAGTATCGTGCAAGCTCCGACATACTTAAGCAACGTCGACATTACTCGAATATGCTGCTCTCGTCTAGTAACAATTCACCTGAACAAAGCGCATCGGGCCCTTCTTTTCGAGGTCCAGTTCCTCCAAACAGCAGTGAAGACGAAATTGTCTCCGATAGCGTATGGGAACTACGGACTGGTAAGGTGAGGTGAGGCCTTCCCCCTACATTTTGCGTTCGCTCATACGCCTTACCGAAAATCTTTAAGCAATCCGCTCTTCTTATCAACAACTCTGCATGAATTATAGAATGAACGTGCATGCCCTCAGGTAGAGCAATAGACATCCTCCAATCCTCTTTGCCTGAATTCTTCCACACCGGTCTTGTCTCGACGGGCTACCACCTACCGATCCATCTGCATAGTCTCCTTGATGTCGGGGGTGAGAATTCCAAGAGCAAGCCTGCCGACAGAGAATCCCAGGAAGAAGGGATATATGCTAGGCATATCCGTTTGGAGTATACGCCGCCAGTCGCTCTTCCTGCGCCACTCCCAAGGGTATTGAGTGTCGAAGGTGAGATTATATACTTTGTCTTATTTGTTTGTATGTTAACTACTTACACAACTAGGTTTACCCCTTTACGTTGCATCCTCCGTCTTTGTGCGCGCAACCCTCGGGACACTGTACACCGACCTCGATGTCAATATTCACAAAACATTTATTCGAAGTGGTACTTCCGGATCTAGTCCTAATGCGACTTCAATCCCTTCCGCTCCAACGATCGACCCTCCTATCCCTTCGCACGCACCTCATCGCAACGCGATAGACGAAGATCAACGGTGGTCTCGCCGTCAATTGTCCGTCATCATTGGCCTGCTTGTATCTGGAAAAAGCCGACTGGCACTGAGCGAGTCAAAAGCTGAGTGGGACGTGTACGTACAGCTCTTACCTCTACCCAGAATTTGCTACTTTTAATTCGGACCGCTGAACCTATCTTTCAGAGAATGTACCTACACCTTCTCACCGCGATCGGGGCTCGTCATTCTGCATACCGTCAACTCCATTCATCCAGCGCCAAGCGAGACCGTTTACCAGGCTTTCCAAAAAGCGCTATCGAAGCTCAGCATCGCAGGAATGGGTAGTACTACGAGCCAGGGCAAGGGTGCTATGAGTGTTTCGAGCCCGAGACGAGATGATTCACTATAATCATTCTGTTTGAGAGTTACTTGCCCT
Source organism: Trichaptum fuscoviolaceum (assembly GCA_910574455.1). Classification (NCBI taxonomy): domain Eukaryota; kingdom Fungi; phylum Basidiomycota; class Agaricomycetes; order Hymenochaetales; family Trichaptaceae; genus Trichaptum; species Trichaptum fuscoviolaceum. The sequence goes on along the minus strand of CAJSYZ010000012.1, from coordinate 1,551,425 downwards.
CGTATATTGGGATTCCTTCTGCCTCATCACCACTCAATTTAGCACCTCTAATCCACTTTCATATGCCTCTTCCGCAAATCCCACCTTTTATTTCAGTTATGCTGTTATGATGGAACTCAGGAACTCATGCTACCGTTTATGAATTGTCATATCAATTGCGAATGGTTGGCCAGAATGGAATGGACACTTCCACTACAGTAGTCACAGTACCCTGACCGACTCTCTTGTTCAACCTGAAAGACACTTTGCTTAAATAACCTCAGTGAATGGTGAGTATAATGGTAGTATAAGCAGCATTTGACGAGCATTATTGATCCGTCCCCCTCGCAGCCCATCATATTTCAGCAAGATTGGTGGCCTTCGAAATTGAATTCGTTATGATCAGAGAGGACAACACTTTTCCGGCAAGTTTCGCACGATTCCACTCGGGAAGGGTCTGACTGTTTGTTCCAGTAGGGCAAGTTCCACACGATTCCGACCGGGCATGACAGCCTTTTCCCACCAAATCGAAGTTCGTTTTTGTTATCATTTGGAGGAAAACACTCACTATAAAAACGAGATGAATTTACGCCAATCTACACCAACGTTCCATCCACAATTCTCTCGCATTTACTAGCGTATCTTATTTGCACTTCTCATGGCGGGTGTAACAAATACTCGTCTTTTGTTCAATGAAATCCCCCAAGGCATGTCTCCGATGAATATACCATTTCGTCTATGTACTCATGCTACGACAGACATTGGCTATCCGGACCCTGAAAAGTCATTTAGAGTGGACAAGTCTCAGCAGTTTGATATCGATGCGGTTCAGTTGAACGGCGGGATAGCAGTCAAGGTCCTCGTTCTATCAATCGATCCGTTTACGTTCGGACGGATGAAATGGCGCAATAGGGTATGTCCTTTTACTTACTTGAGCTACCTTAAGGCGATACTAATGCTGCCCTAGCCATTCTTTTCTTACACTCTAAACGAACCGTATGTTCCTACGAAATGTAATAGGGATTTCCCTCTAACATACTGGAGCTCTAATAGAATAGACGGCTACGGAGTTGCTGTTGTCATTAAGTCGGAAGACTCTTCAGTGTCTGTGGGCGACCACCTAACCGGATCTTTTCGTGAGTAGCAGCTTTCATAAGAGTACTAAGGACTTGCGATTGGACTATACTAACTTATATGATAGCCTTCGCTGAATATGCTATTTTGCCAAACACTTCTCAACATCTGAAGGTCGATAGACCCGGAAATCATCCATGGTCTATTTATGTCGGTGTTGCCGGAATGCCTGGTAGCTGGGTCAATATAGTACTATGTTGTAGGGCTAATTTCTTTTATCGGTTGCAGGGAAAACTGCTTATGGTGGATATATGGAATATATCCATGGGTTCGCCAAAGAGGTGGGTCTCATCTTTACACTAAACCTCACATGCATAAATAGCGAGCCGTAGGGTGAAACTCTGTTTGTATCCACGGGAGCTGGTGCAGTCGGATCGTGGGTGTTATCTATTATTCAAAAGTCCACCGCTAACACCTATCTAAGGCTTGTATTACAGCTGGCAAAGAAGCAAGGCCTGAAAGTTATCGCCTCCGCCGGTTCCGAAGACAAGGTTAAGTTCATGCAAGAATGTGGCGCTGACGTCGCATTTAACTATAAGACGAACAGTACCAAGGATATTCTAGCCCAACACGGGCCAATTAACTAGTAAGGGAATATCCCTGCTTATGACGTTGCATTCCTCCCTGAATGAGTTCCGTCTCACTGTACAGCTATTGGGACAACGTTGGAGGCGAAGCTCTTGACTGCGCGCTTGAAGCCGCAGCGCCTTACGCTCGATTCGTTGTCAGTACACACTGTTCGTCCTCACTATATAACTCCTGATGCACCGCATATAGATCTGTGGGGTGATAGCAGGCCTCGAGTCGCAGCAAAAACCTATCATGGTAATTGGCTCAACCAGACTCCCCGCGTGCATATGTTGACTTACTGCCAACAGAATTATCCACACATCCTCTTCAAATCACTCACCGTTCAAGGATTTATCGCTACACCTCTTATTGAGAAATTTGACGATGCGTTCTTCAAGGATATTCCGCCCAAGGTAATTTCGGGAGAAATCAAGTATGCGGAATACAGCAAGCGAGGACTTGGAGAGGCAGGCGGACTACTGCTGGATGTTCTGACAGGGAAGAATGTTGGAAAGGCCATTATTGTTGTCGCCGACGAGTAAATATCTGAGGATAGGAGCAATGTACGAGGATAAGACGAATATGTAGCGGACTTTATTCAGGCTAAACTTTATTTACCTCTGTGGGTAACTTGAATGCACAGCCCCTGATGTGACGTCGATCATCAAGAAGCTTTTAGACATGGCACCCACATAGGAACATAGCCATTCGCATAGCTATAAGGTCTTGTTGAACTTTGATCAAATGCGTCTCAATCTCGAGTAAGGTGTTTGTAGAGATATCAAGATTGATGGAGCGGTGCTAGGCATTTCGCCTATTACTAGTAGTCAAACGTAGGGTGCCAGCGTACCTCAGGTAAATGAAAATGAAATGTTCAGAGTTTTCAGCGATGCAACTTATCCGAGAGTCTACATAGCGTTTTCCTGTACTTGATCTCATCGAAGCATACTCGTGCTCGGCCAAATATATCCGTGTCTGATTAGCGCAAAATGGACTCGGAGATGCGCATGCGACTTGCAAATTGAGGGAATTTTACGAAGACAGACATGCGGTGCTTAGTAGATATCGAAAACTGAGTCATTCTAGTCTGACAACTGAGACATTATTAGTACATCACGAAAGAGAAGTCAGGATGACTCGACTACAAGTTACATTAGCAGACAACACGATGCACATGTATAGATAGAGAGAAATGAAAGGGATATAATGCCCATCTAAATACAAGAATAACAGCTTCAAAGTGTATGATGGTATCAAGTGATGAAATGAGTATTGTGAAGGCTTCATATGCCTTGTACTTGAGATGGTACCGGAAGAAGTGCAATGATTCGAAAATATATCAGAGAGATGGATAAACTGAGAACGGGATTAAAGGGGGAATTATTGCAATATGGTAATTTCACTTCGGGAAATGGAAAAGAAAAACGCAAACCAAAAACTAAGCAACGTCCATATACTGGCGGCATCGTTCCATCAGTCGGCTCCAGCGTCCCCCGTTCCAAGAGCGAATGCGAGGCCAGCCTTCCTGAGGAGAAACACGCTCAATCCAGATAAGTATGGAGACCAGCGCAAAATCGGAATAAGTGATATCATGGCCAGAGACGAGGTCCCTGTCGCCATCTTCGCCAGTGTTCTTATCCATAACAGATGCAAGGAATGTAAAACTTTCGCGAACTTGTTGCCATTGTTGTTCGCGGTTCGGACCTGGTGGATATGGGTCCGCAGGCGTATGACCAGCGAAGAGGTGTGCTTGGCTGCGCTCTGGGAGCCCGCGAGCGCTGAGGGGAATCATGAGTGGGAGTATAGGCTTGGAGAACACCTCCTGTAGATAGTGCACGAAGAGGGTCTGCAGGGCCTTTGTGCCGTCCGGAAAGAGTGGACGAGCAGGATAGGTGATCTCCAGATACTCTGCAATCGTGGAGGGGTTGGAAAGTACAACAGGTGCATTGGGGGATCGAATAGTGTCGACAATGACGGGCAGCGTATAGCTCGGTCGACCATCTGAGCGCCTGGACGTCGGGGGTGCGCCTATGGAGCGCATTGTGCGGTCGACATCCTGGAGTTCAATCCATTGAGTACGGTGAGGTATGCGTTTGTAGTTCAGGATTAATCTAAGCACGCCATCGTCAGTGTCTTGATGGCGAGGAGATGATCTCAGTACAAACCTGATCCTCCATATGGCTGGAGCCCAACCGTTAGATTGTGAGGACGCAATGTCGTACAGAGTGATGTAAGGCTGAGCCATTAGCGAAGGCATTAAGCGGAGGTAAAGAGGTGGAATGAGTAGTGAAGAAGGGACTCACAATGGTCTTCATTTTAAAAGAGGATTGAATAGCTGACTCATAAACGGAAGATGGAACCGAGGGGACTGCGCTGTAGTAGTTTCCGGTAAATGTTGCGGGGAGAAAAGCTGATGATTACGACGTGAGTCGTAACCTAAGCCTTTATGGCCACTTAACTTATTGGCGATTTAACGGAGAACATTTGATGCGCTTGATGCGACGAAGCTTTGCCTAGTTGAAATCTCGTGAAAGGAAGTCTCCGATCTTGATCGAGGGGCGGCTAGAGGAAAGGGGCGAATACGAGGACAAGTTACAAGGAAAGCGGCACCACGGACTTATCCCCTTACCGTTGCGAACGCTGAACCGAATGGGGAGCGCTCGTCATCGTCTAAGGAGATCCCACGAAGCCTCATGCCAGTGAATTACAGCCACTGTGAAACAAATAGCGTTCAAGGCTAGAAATCCAGGCAAAGATGAGGGAAATGCTGTGTATGTCCTCAGGCTGTGCAGAGACCCCGATGCTGAACAGTGTGACAGCAGTCATTGCACTCAGTTGCTATTGACTGGACTGGACCCGACGTTTCTGAGTGATAGCATCATGGTCACAGCGTAGCAGAGGTCTTCTTAGCAATTGGCAGTTGGTTACGTCCGAGAAGTTGACTCCGAACTGTACGTTCCTGGGCAGCTCTGGCAGAGTGGTGTGTATCAACTCGCAGTTAAAGGTAGCGCAACCAGACCGAGTCATTTCCCTGAAGTAGTCTGCTCAGAATACGCACAGTTAGCCACTCGTATTGCAGCCTTTTCGAGATATTAGGCAAAGCAGGACTCGATACAAAGCTCCAGACGTCAGAAAGGCCTGTAGGCGGAAGTGAAACGGGAAATGCGAGATCAAAAGCCTGTGCAGCGTAAAATAGCGCTCGTCCCAAAATAAGGTTACACGTGGATATGCCAGTGGGCGGATTTCCCACGACATAAAGGTGTAGTTGGAAAGGGACCAATAACACATATCTAACGAACCTTCACCTCCGACACGCGGCCGTGCACTCTCTCCGAACGCTTGTATTTGTCCAAGAGATTCAAAATGATCTACTCCTTGTCTATGTTGACTGGCGCGCTGACTCATTATCTTCTGAGATGTCAGAGGTTTTCTTGACGAGGACTGCAGCAGCAGGATCATTCGCACAAAAGTTCCGACTCATCGCGAATCTCTCCATCTTGCTAAACGTCATCATACATTTTGTCTCTGGCAGAACTTTCAAGCTCGCGCCGCTCTGACCGCCGACTTGTGTGAAGACAGCGCTCTAGAATTCGCAGCTCTGGATCTTGCGAACCTTCGCACTGATACAACCGACTCAAGGCCATCTACGACAAATACAACGCCCACCTGCACTTTAACGCGATCTGTGTTATTAGAAGACATTACAACGAATGTATGTCTTTGCTTTCGTCACCACAGAATGATTGAATTCATTCTGATCGTCGGTCTTGTGCGGCACGGCTTTTGACAGATAGCGATGCAGCCATCATTATCCCGCCCGTTCAGATATGCGTGAAGACAATCAAATTGTGCGGTCACTGTGCGTCATAATGTATAGGACTCGTGTTTTCTGGCTTGATTTTGTCCGGGAGATAAGTGTACGGGGTCTGTCGACTGTATCTTGATTGTCTTCGCTATAAGTTCTCAATTTTGCTTCAGACACTTGTTGGCTCCGATGACTCTGAATGACTATCAATAAGTAACTACAAACAGAATTTCTGACTCAGGTTAAGTAGAAGGTACTGTATTAATGTATATCGTAACAAAAGCTTCGAGTCTGTTTGTTGTCTCTAAAAATTGCGTGTCTAAGATTTATGACGTAAGCAGCATCTTATTGCGCCCAATGCGCGCCGCACAGATTCAAGTTCAAGTTGTCGTTCGCCACCATGTCGGAAAAAAGACACTTCCTCCGTCACCGCAGGCCCTTATACTCTACATTACTCAGATACTCCTTCATACAACATTGTATCTGATGACTTGCTATTTCTCCTGTTCACTCGTTGCAACAAAACAGCGTTCTTGAAGGCCTCGTGTCCATTTATTATGATGCCTGGGCTCTGGAAGATCATCAACAGACTTGGAGAACCTCGACGTGTGGAAATCAGACGCCACAAGCAATAAACTTCATAATGATGGACATTCCAAGACCATTATTATCCCGGTTACTTCAAGTCAACGGATTAGCAAGGCGGCTGTTTCGGTGCCTACTCCTACAAATCTACATATGATTCCTACGGCGCCTAGTTATCCTAAGGGCCGCACGTAGCTCTTATACGCGTATGTGCGGGCGATCCGAGGGGGGGATCACAGGAAAGCTTTAGCGCCCACCTTAAGGCTCAGGCTCAAGAGTCGGTGTGTTCCTATTTCTTCGGCCCTTCATATCGTTCTTTGACTCCTCAGGCTCTCCGCTGACGATTCATCAGCTTCTCCCTGACTCTACCTCCTACTGTCTCCTCCTGTGTCGACACGTCGCTTTTTCTCTCCGTCAGATAAGCTGCCGCGTATCTCGATGTCAAGGCCACTGCATGTTCCCCCCTTGGCTACGCGAAGTGTAATTACCTCCGCCGCATATCTGAGAAATCTAGCAGACAGTTTAAGTCAATCTGTCAGAACTATAAACTCAGCTACTATGGTCTTTCCCTTCATTGGCTCTCTCGGACGCGTGCTCAAATCAAGTGCTCTTCGATATCATCGGACCCATGATTTTTCAATGGCAGAGAGATGTTTAGACGACTTTCACCCTCTTCCAGATCTCTCCACACGTCATAGAAGTAGCTGGCCAGGAGGGGAGGGGGGGTATCAAATGGCTGCTGCGTACACAGCCGAGCGCCTTCGCTTATCCCCCTCTTCAGCTTAGAGCCCCAATCGACGGCGAAACGCAGTAGACAACTAGTATAAAAATGGCGACCAGTGCTATGACGTTGCTCCGATCATCACGTTAAATCAAGGACTCTGAGCGTCTTATATTAAAAGTCGCATCAAGTGCTTCACCACTACGATTTAGTACTAGTACTCGAGGATCGTGATGATGTCCTGCACGAGTCGTGAGCAACTTATTCTTGCTCCACTTCCATGCGCAAATGGATTGACATCGCGCAGACAGAGCCATAACTTGAAATCTCATATTGCCCCTTGGAGGTTTAGATCTCCGTGGAATCTCGCAGTAATATGTTTCAGATTTCTTTCATCACGGTGTTTACTTGAGAGCTCCGTCGGTTCAGCGCACCACTTGTAAGACAAACATTTACGCATCACTCCATTATTCAATATTGAAACTGGGAATCCGGTGATTGCTTAGACTAAAAATATGTACATACAGGGTAGTGTTTAGTGCGTCCATTGTACCTTTTCCTAGGTAACTTATTTAGATCAGTGCGCTGAACTCGCCCTTTGCAGTTGTCACCGCCTTTCCTATGAGTTTGCACACTCCCTTCTCTTGGTCGTATACCACGCCAATGTCTCCTTCGCGCTCGCTCAGCCGCCGCGCGTGCATAACGTCAGCCGCACGCAGCCGCAGCTTTTCGTGCCAGTATGGGCCGAGCACGCAGTGCGCCGAGCCTGTGACAGGGTCCTCCGGTATACCGACTGCGGGTCCAAAGACCCTCGAAACAAAAGTAGTCGAAGGATCGGAGCTGGCTGTGGTCACAACTATCACCGTGTACTGCGGCGCGAGATCAAGCTAAAATGTGAGTAAAATACATCAGTTAGCTACAACGCCAGAATAAAGGACGAATGCGGAGTTCAACAACTCACAAAAGCAGCTGGGTTGACATTGATCTTTCCTAGATCAACAGGACCTTCAAGCTCCACTAACAGAAACCCCCCAAACGCAGGTTCCTGTCCCGCGCCTATGTAGACGGCGGCGTACTCGGGGACCAGGGCATTCTTGATGACGTCTGCGATCTTTCCTTCAAGAACAGATCCCACTTTCGTTGTTTTACCAGCTGGAAACTGCATCTGATATCCGCCTGTCGGAGCACGACTGACAACTAGGATGCCCGACTTGCGCGTCTCGAAGCGTATCTCCGTAACATTAGGAGGGACGATATCAGGATCAGCGAAGAGGACGTGTGCTGACGCGAGTGTCGCGTGGCCACATAGCGCAACCTCGAGCTTCGGTGTGAACCAGCGCAGACCAAAAGTCAGAGAATTGTTGCTTGTATCGCCAGAGCTTTCCTTCAGGGTGATAAAAGCTGTTTCTGATAGATTAAATTCGCGTGCGATGAGAAGCAATTTGCTGTCATCGAGCTGAAGGCCGGTTTTGAGCACGATCACCGCGGCTGGATTACCGCCGAAGGCTTTGTCGGTGAACGCATCGACAACTGTGTAGGAAAGGGTAGACATGCCTTGATTGCGATGAAAGAACTGAAACAGATGAGAGGAAGGAGCCTGAGAGCAGCGAAGAACTACATAAGTTACAGAAGCTGCAACTGGACCCTAAGATGGCGACTACTTCAAGTTGAGTCATTGTATTGGTATTAGAGTGAGTCAGCCTTTGAGTCCTGGAATCCCGAGTTCAATTATTTGCACGAAAGCCAGAGCTGAAGTATTCGAGTAAAGCACATGGATGTGTTGGCAAGAGCCGATGTTGGATGGCAACCGACGTAAGGAGCAAGTCCAAATACAGCCGCCAAGAGTGTTCAACAAAACTGCTCTAACCGACCTTCATCCTCCTTTCATTTTTCCTTCCACCTCCTTCACATTCAAAACCTCGCTGCTTTCATACCAGAAGGCTTGTCGATACACAGTCGCTCATTAACTTCTACATTCTTTATCCAAGCCATGTTCGCTCGTGCTTTCGCCGTAGCTGCCGTCGTGCTTCCTGTCTTCGCCACCTGTGAGTGCAATTTTCGTGGCGAGAAGCGAAAAACAGATGACTGACTCTGAGTGCTCTGTAGCCGTGGCAGCAGCGGACTGCTCACGCACATACACCATTATGCAGGGTGACATTTGCGACAGCATCTCTGCCGCAAACAACGTCTCCACATATCAGCTTGCAGCGATCAACCCATCTATCGATTCTACCTGCAGCAACCTCATCCCTGGAAACACCCTCTGCCTTGGCACCTCTGGCGAGGATTGCCAGACGACGTATATCGTCCGTCCTGATGACACCTGCGAAGGCATCGCATCCGCGCACGCCATCAACAGCACGTTGCTCTCCCTCAACAACCCGCAGATTGATTCGCAGTGCTCGAACATCTACATCGGCGAGGTACGTGCATGTTTCTGTTGTTCAATGAACCTTGGCTTTTCCTCCTGTATGACGCTCGGACGTCTTCGCTGGGGATGTCTGAGGTTTATTGGATTAGTGTTTAACGCGAAGCTGATTAATGAATGGCTTTCATGAAGGTCCTCTGCGTCGGCAACGCCGTTCAAGCGCCACCGGTGCCGACTACCGGTATTCCAGCGGTGACCATCCCTGCTACTGCCACTGCAGCGAACCCGACCTCGGCACCCGCTGCCTCAACCGTCACTCAATTCACTCTCACATCCACGCTCACCCCGACCTCGAGCGCAACAGCCTCTTCCAACAACGCCGTGGATGAGAATGACGACAACATCCCCTGGGACCAGCTTCCTTTCTGCGACGATGAGGAGGACAACGAGTAAACCACTCGATTCGTCCGGCGCGATACGTTTTATCCTCGCACATAGCATCACCACCCACTCTCCAACATTCCCAAGCTGCATCATATCTACTCACACCCACACAGACAACTGGCACATCCTCACGGACTCTTCATGACACATACATACCCTTGCCCTCCATTTATATGGAGCCTTTTCATACTTTCCGAGGCTACTGGCCTTTCGTTTTGCACCTTCTGTCTCTGTCGCATGGTTCTTTCTCATTACATGCTATATACCTCGTAACCACTTCTCACGTCCCCGAGCTTGCTTGGGAAGCTTTTTTGCCTGTTGTACTTGGCAATTAGTGATGGACCGCACTTTCAATTTGAATACACCCCGAGGATGAACCCGGTATTTGAAGAAGTTATGAATGTGCGCGTGAATTCTATTTGAAGCAAGGCAATTACAAGCTTCAGTCAAACTGCTCTTAGCAACTGGTGTTTTAAGGAGCGGTGAAACGCAAATGTATGTGCGTGTGCACTGGGTCTTCCTCATCGTGCAGTGAGGACACCTCAGGCTGCGGCAATGACGATAGCCGGATGCCGGTCTTGCTTTACAATCCGGTATGCTTACTGCATTGTACTTCGTCACGGTCATCCATTTCGTTCAAGTTCTGCTTCTGCTTACTCCCATAGCCATCAATTTTTATTCTTATAAAAGCTGGAGGCTATACTTGCAACCATGTCCATCAAAATCCCCTATCAGACACTCAGCTATCGCACACTACAATGGCACCAGTGACGAACAAACGCGCCTTGTTCAATGAAATCCCGAAAGGTTTGTTCTTTTATTTATGCCACTTCCGTGGGTTGTATAGTTAGCTTATGACTATAAACCTCGACGCTTTAGGCTACCCGGATGCGGAGAGGACGTTCAAAGTGGACGACTCCCAGAAGTTTGATGTGGACACAGTCGAATTGAACGGTGGAGTCGCTGTCAAGGTTCTTGTACTATCCATAGATCCGTACCTCCGGGCGCGAATGCGCGAGCCCGACGCAGGCAGCTACAGTGTATGTTTGACCTATCAACTATGAAAAGAAACTGACCCTTCCTGGTTCTCATCCACCACAGACTGCGTTCACTCTCGGTGAACCGTGCGTTCAAGCATAGCTTAAATCCTAGTTTATATGCTTAACTATGCCTTTTATGTCCCGTATCTTCACAGAATCCAAAGTCACGGTGTCGCAGTAGTGCTCAAGTCCGAGGACGCCTCCGTCTCCCCTGGCGAACACCTATATGGATTCTTCCGTAAGTACGCTATTGTACAAAGTTGATGATACTAGTACTCAATTCGTAATTCTGTATAGCCTACGTGGAATATGCTGTTCTGCCCGATGCTACAAAATACCGGAAAGTTAGCAAGGCTGGAAATCACCCTTGGTCTATTTATGTCGGCGTCTCCGGAATGCCAGGTATCATGAAGTGTTTTTTACGGTTGAAGGGGTACTGACATTCATTCATTAGGACAAACAGCTTACTATGGATATAAGGAACACTTCCAACCCTATGCAAAGAAGGTAATTATCGGATCCAACATTCAACTATCAAGACATTCACTAACAGCGAATTTGCAGGGTGATACACTTTTTGTAACCACGGGAGCCGGACCTGTTGGATCGTGAGCCTTTCCTTCAACATTCTCTTAGCGCTTCCTCAAGAAACTCACCAATATCTTATTGTCTAGGTTCGTGATACAATTGGCTAAGGAGCAGGGCCTGAAAGTCATCGCCTCGGCCGGCTCTGAGGAGAAAGTCAAGTTCATGCAAGAGTGCGGCGCGACCGTTGCGTTCAACTACAAAACGACAAACATCAAAGAAGTTCTCGCTCAACATGGGCCGATAAACTTGTAAGATTGAATGATCTCACAGCACTCTCTTACTCCCTCTCTACAACTCGGTGGCTAAAATAGATGGTAGTTACTGGGATCACGTTGGAGGTGAATCGCTTGACGCTGCACTCGAGGCTTCAGCGCCTTCCGCTCGCTTTATTGTGAGTGAAACACACTCATGAAATCGAAGTACAAGGGGCATTGATGTACTTCCCCGCTCCCCAGATCGTCGGATTGATTGCCGGCTACAACTCAGAGCATGTACCCTTGAAGGTAGATTTCTTCATTACTCCTTCGCTCATTTGGTACTGACATTCAACTCTCTAGAACTACCCTCACATTCTCTTCAAGTCGATAAACATCCAAGGCTTTCTCGTCAGTAGCTTGGACGCAAAGTACAGCAAGGAATTCTACGAGGAGGTACCGTCCAAGGTGGCCTCCGGAGAACTAAAGTACTTGGAGTATAAGAAACATGGATTTGAGAAGGCAGGAGAGCTACTCCTGGATGTTTTGACCGGAAAGAACACGGGAAAGGCGATCCTCACTATTGCGGACGAGTGATCTGATGAGTGTTTTGCATATGGTTGTATTATGCAGAAAGATACGATCGTTTTGGCAGTTTTAGCTAGCAGCGTATATACGGACTCATTGCCACATTTGATATATACTAAACATTTGAAATTTCAGTCGTATTGTTTTCGAGCATAACAATTTGAGTTCACGGAATTGATAGGTATCCAACAGTGGCACTGGATTGCTCACACTATCTCTCCTGAGTCAATAGCAACTACTCAAGCTGGAGCGCACTGCCTCGTAGCCGCCCCGATATGCCCACCCTACGGCTGATGTTTGGCTTGCTCACTACTGCTGAAAGAGATCAGTAGTAATATCATCACGAATATTCGTATTTCGAACGTTGAGTGCTGTGCCCATACTTATAGTGAATTACAGCCTATCGATAATCATTTTTAGCACCATCTGAAATCTCCTATAGTTGGCATCTCCTGTCCACCCTCGACTATCAATGAATGAGGGCGGCCGGCTGACAGCCTGACAGGTTAGGTGGCGAACGCGTCGATTGGCCCCCTCTTCGACCTCGTGTTCGCACCACACCGTCCAGAACAAAACAACAAGCCCAAAGCGTCTATTTGTTCGCCACAAATTCAAGGGGTATAAAGGAGCGGAAGGCTGGGCATACTGACTCCACCTCCTCTTGACCTCCTACCTCCACTACTGTCGACTTTCAGCATGCCGGCAGTCGCCCTTCAGCACCTTTCCACCAAGGTCCCATAAGACAGGTAGTCTAGCCACCGAGTCTCGCCACCACTCTCGACATCGGTGTGCTCGCACTTTCCTAGGGACCTGTCCACAGTACTTCCTGGGTACTTCAGCCTCCGGGCACGTCGCGCCGGTACGCCGTCATGGTGGCAGCAATGTCGCCCTCTGCACCGTGGAAAGCGTCGCGGAAGATGGCCGTCGGTCCCCTGCATTAGGCAGGGCAACATACCCGAGCGGCGGCCACCCCGTACTCCCGAGTCGCGTCTGCATGCCCGGTCTCGTGGAAATGCAGAGTGCTGAACCTCCTGGGGGAAGCGGTCTCTGCGGCGGGGAAACATGTGTGTAGAATTAGGACGTAGATAGCTTTGGACGGTCGCTGGGACGGAGAGTTCGGCGGCCACCTCGTATGCCCAGGACGTGTTTGCATGCCCGGCCCTGTGGTGATGTACTGGCTGTCTGTCCCTGAATGGGCGGTGGTCTCTGCGACGGGGAAACATGCGTAGAAATAGGTAGAATTAGGATTCTGGATGGCGGTGGTGTGAGTCCGACACTCGCTACCGGGAGTTTTTCGCGCTCAGCAAGACCCAAACGGGTCTAAACTTGGGTGCCGGTTATCCCCCCAAGGCTGGCGTGTTTTTATCCCCATCCTCCCTTCAATGGGCGAGAATCATTTTTTTGCGGAAGTGACAAACACCCACCCCCGCATCTCCATTGTGTGCCCTTGAGTGACCAAAGACTGATCCAGAGAATACCAGTTGCACCGTCGTAGCTTATCCCCGAGTCTCCGGAAGGGGTTCCAGATAGGCTGGTGTTCAGGATGTGAAAGAGCCGGAGGTTTCTGAGTGCAAGAAAAAAAAGTAGAAACGGAGTGCGAGATAGCTTTCCCCGGTAGATGACTCGGAACGCACTGACATGGTGGAAGATCGAAGCAATCAAAATAGTGTCTTCACCAGAATCAGAGGGACTTTGCAAAACTGAGATTCACAGCTATCGCTCTTCCCCCCCTCGTCCTACATTGCATTTCCATCTATCTTGTGTGTCTTTGAGTGAGCCGGACAAGAACTTCTGAGAATGTAGAAAAGTACGATTAGGTTTAGGTGAAATCAAAACTTAAATATCCACTCAGCGATTTGACAATGCGGGATGCGAAGGATATCAGTTTGAAATAGGACATAATTTACCAAGAGCGAAACACACTGAGCATCAACGCATATTGAAATAGATCTGGATTCGTAGCCGCCGAAGGGGGTCTAGTATTTGACGAGCGGAAGAGTCACAATGACACGGGATAAGATATCTATAGGGACCCCGCCCAACAGCTTCGCATCTCGGGATTGAACGCTGCGATTCGTGAGTGCAGACATTCGCTACCTTGGACCAGGATGACATCGTTTCTGGTCTCAAGAACAGTGGAGCATTCTTCACACCTTTGATCTTATGCACGCGGCGAAGAATCGCAGACCTTCTTTCTAAGGAGATCTTCATATATATCCAAAAGGCGTATCGAAGTGGGACGTTAAATCTTGCTATAGTTGAATATATAATATGATAAATTAGCGATATAAGGTACAAGAGAATTCATTGCTAACTCCAGGTACATCACCGAAACCCGCCCAGTCGGTAAGCGATTCCGACACCTCCACTGGAGCTTAGGCGCTTGTGCGAGCTGTTTGCATTGTTCGCGCGATTGCAAGAATCGCCGTGTTGACCGGTGTCAAGCGACATTATGACATGCAACCGTCATTCATCCTTAGTGTTAAGAAATCCCTGGTCGACCTGTGCTGTTTAGCGCTTCGATGTGCGTACCTGAGAAAGGGTTAGTCGAGAGCGACGAACTTGAAAACGTTGCGTACTCAAAATGTGCTATTCTGATCACTGGATTTCTTCGAGATACCCTTGGATAATTAGATGTTCGATATCCGACTTCCTGACCATGAAACGTTGGCCCTTCTGAAAGTCGATAGTCCCAACCTCCGTTTGTATGACTCCACAATCCTTTACAACGCGAACGAGAACGTGTATGTCCTTCGGCGGAGTGGTGATCCCAGAAGTAATATCCAGCTCATCGGTGAAGTCTGCTCGGAAGTCAACGACCATCGTATTGTACTCGCGCAGGAAGTCAACCTCGTGCGGTGCCAAGTTTGCTCTAATCTGTGCGTTCGAGAGGATAGGAGGTAAGGCGCCACCAAGATTCCAGTAAAGATCCTTGAGAAAGTTCATTCGATGTTGGTGGTATGCGAGTAAACAGCGCTTGTTTCGTAGGATGGCTGTCTGATAGATAACAACCGCTGGAGGTAGCTGAGAAGCATCTGCACCGTCTGGCATCGTTTCCAGCGCGGAGTTGAAGAGTGTTTCCAGCCCGCGTTGTTCACGTATAATAGTGCGGACGAGCGTATCATTGTATTTGAATAGTGTGTCTGTTGCCGTCGACCTACGCGATTCCGTGATCAGACGCGTGGAAAGGTCGCCAAGTTGTTTACTCTCGCTTGCCATAGTACACGCAGTTAAGAACGACGTAGAAGAAGTGCCAGTCAGAAGGTTTCGAGCCAAGTCAACCTCATCGCGACGCGTCATCACGTGAGCCTGAGGCAATAACTAAATCTGTTGTGTACATATCTTATTTACACAGTATATCTCATCAACATATCCCTGGTAGTATATCGGTTCAGTACACGCGCCTGTCATTGTATTAGGCCGCGCGAGAGCGGGGTTCGACTCCCCGCCAGGGAGTTTTTACTGCTTTGGGAGTCGTTTTTTTTTTTCTGATTTCTTGTGCACAGGGTATAAATAAGCAAGGTGAGAAAAACTTGCCTGACCCAATTGCCAGAGTATACAAGATTGAGATCGCAGACCGCCGTACAGGACTATGGTCTGTCGCATTTCTTCTCCACGATTAAAAGACCACTTTAGAGGAATTACTCCCTGGCGGGGAGTCGAACCCCGCTCTCGCGCGGCCATAATATAATGACAGGCGCGTGTACTAAACCGATATACTACCAGGGATATGTTTGGAAATTGAGCAGTTAGCCACTCAACACCAAGTCAGTATCCCCTAACTTTACAAGTACAAGATCAACCAAACTCAAGACAAGCATTGACAACTTCAAACAAGTACATATCAGCATACCAAAGAGTTCAAGAAATTATTTTACGATCGGATTCACGCCACGCAGTGCAAGGTACTCTTTCACTGTGCTCGTGTTCTGGAATAAGCCCGTGTAAGTGCTTGCAACTTGAACAGCGGGTAGAAAGGACTAAGATCAGGATACGCACCAAACTCTTAATGAACTCGTATATGCTTTTGTCGTGATACCGCAAGCCTGTTGCAGGATCGGTGTAAGGTGCCTGGAATCAGATAAAAGGGAAGTAAGTAGTTATAAGGAGGGACAGTGTTCAGAGAGAGAGGGAGGCACAAGGCGAGCGAACGGGAAGGATGGTCGGGGTCAAGTATGAGGAGTAAATGGGTGCACAGCCTGAGACAAATTTACGCACTTCCAGACCTGTGATATCGCAGTACCTCTTCTGTGGCAAGAACGAAGGAGGAGCCTCTATAGACGCGTCTGCAGATAAGAAAACGACATTAGTAAAAGAATCAACCGAAGTATTTATCTCTGAACGTACACGAAGGTATGTCTTCCTCCTCTTCTGGGCTCTCTTTCCTTTCCTTCCTCTCCTCCGACTCTTCTACGCCTTCGGCAGTAGATGCGGGTACATCAACGTCCATACGCTCCTCTCGTTCGGCACGTCTGCGTTCTCGCTCAGTCCGCTCGCGCTCGCGCTCCTGTGTGAGCACAGTCTTCAGGTTCTTCGTCCTCCGATTGGCATTCTTCGTGTACGCGGGGTTCTTGAAAGGACGAGCATACGCGAGGTACGACAGGGACTCCGCGAATGTCTGCCAGTTACGCAAGCGACCACAAGTCAACACGGACGGCAACAAGAGGTTATCGTGAAAGTGATAGTGAAAGGTCCATTCGTATATAAGAAGATCGGAGGTTCAAACAATACTGTATTCTCAACGTACAGGTGTTTGCGGAACGGATGGTGCTTCGCTGGGTGTAGCAAGTGCTGACGCAGCCTTGCGTTTGTTTCCGCCCTTTGGAGGCCTACGCAGTGTCATGATTGGCATTGTAAGAAAAGGTTGGAATGAGTAAATCTATGGAATTTGTCGTGAGGAGAAGACTGACATTGACGAGGCGGAGGTGAGGTAGTAGATAGTAAGTAGTAGTGACCGCAGTACAGTTTGAGTCACGGTGTTTAGGATCTCTCGAGTTTCGGTGACGGGAACGCGTCGATCATGGGTTCTAAAGGGAAAGTCCAACCCCGGACGCAGAAATTCTCATCAAAAAATAAGTCAAGGGATCACTTAAGTCATCTTTTGAGACCTCTGCTACAGCCAAGCGATAAAATTGCATACCATGTAAAGTTTGGGTCGCCCCAATGTACTAACTCCTTAACTTAAACGCGCATTTCTTAAGAAGTGTAGAAGGCCATTTAGCAATTTGAGCGCGTCACAGGCACCAGTGATTCCAACGCATTATTAAGCCCTTCAAGGGTGTGCTGCGTTTTGATGGTTGGAAGTGAAGTAGAACTGAGTCAATAAGGTTACTCGCAATTTTTACAGGGCAGGCCTGAAGCTTGCCAAGTTTTACCAATCCGAGGACTTTCAAAGAATCAATTCATGTCCGAACAAACTAGTATTTCTTTTGGTATGCTAAGATATTCGTGCTACGATATTCGGCATGCGCGGGCGCGAGCGTGACTTGAGAAATAAAGAAAAGAAGTGGTGAAGAACGGGAAACGAGCGTGAAGCCAGTAGGAGCAATGAACGACAGCAGTAAACAAATCAGGGTCCATCAAGCACCCCCTTATCCAAAGGTTCAAGCAAAGCGAGAATGATGAATAGTGAATATAAGAGGAGAGTAGAAGGCTAAGAAAGCAAAGGAAGAGTCCTTATAGTTGGAATTAAGGCTCAGCACGGGGCGGGAGTTTATGTATGTATGTAGTTACGCCTACCAGATGAGAGTGAGGTCCGTGAATGAGAAAGGATGAGGGATAGGATGCGGGTGGATAGATACACTGGGGAGATTTTGCGATGACGACAACAGCACACATGAAAAAGACGAGAACAAAGAGCAAAAAGAGGAAACAAAGCGAACGAGGCTCTAATATCGCCTCCCTTGCCCAGGCTGCGGCATATACGGATCAAACTCGCCGCTCGCAGCGGGTGTGTCCTTGTACGGGCTCGCCGCCCGGTTCAGCGACATGCTCGACGCATTCCACTCGTTCTGATGCGCTAGAGGTGCAGCGTCCGAGTCACGCTGGTGCATACCCATAC
Organism: Trichaptum fuscoviolaceum; assembly: GCA_910574455.1. Lineage (NCBI taxonomy): Eukaryota > Fungi > Basidiomycota > Agaricomycetes > Hymenochaetales > Trichaptaceae > Trichaptum > Trichaptum fuscoviolaceum. The sequence goes on along the minus strand of CAJSYZ010000012.1, from coordinate 1,533,348 downwards.
CCGCTGCAGCCGCGGCACGTGCCCCAAGAGAGGTTGGGCCCATACCCACAGCGTTGCGCGCAGCTGCGGATGCGGCAGCACGGCGACGGCGCTGTAAGCAGATACCTAGGATTGCGCCGAGGATACCAACAACGGCGATCGCACCGACGATACCACCGATCACTGCGCCAGTGTGAGATGTGCTACCTGACGCATCGCCGCTACTAGAACCGGATCCAGAGCCACTGGTGCTGCTCGGATCCGCAGAGCCGGACGCGGTGTCTAGGCGTACAGGGTTCGGAAGGGGCACGGGGTCCTGAGTAGGCTGGGTGCCGATCTGGCCGTTACCGACGATGGCGAGAGTACCGTTCGACGGGATACCCTTGACGGTGGTGAAGACGAAGACGGGGCCAGGCTGTAGAAGGTTCGGGTTCGGTGGTGGCTGCGAGACATGGAGTACGAACGAACCATCGGAGTTCACAGTATAGGAAGTGTTAAGCTGCACCGCTCGCTGACCCATGTTCATTGCATGAGTCGTAAAGCCAGGGCGCATGAGCCAGACGGATGAGTTCGAGGCGGCGTCGTTTGCTGAGCCCGAGTACGACGAAGAAGGCACCGTGATATTGAAGTATTGTCCACCGTATGTCAATGACGTTGGGACGCCCTGAGGTTGCGGGCGAGTCGCAGCAGAGAAGTAGGATGGATAGAAAATCTCAGCCTGGTAGGTCGTCGGGAAAACAGTTGACGTGTTAACATCAACATTCGGGTTGGACCCAGCAATCAAGACAGAGGCGTCAGGGAGAAGAATGGCAGAAGAGTGATATAGACGTGGAATGTTAGACGAGCCAAATTTATCACGAGACCAACGGGAACCAGCTGGTGCATTCGGGTTGTAGATGGCGGGCGTCATAACTGGTCCAGAAGCGAGCGACATACCGAAGGGCATGTCATTAAAGTTAGGCGTCTGGCCGGTCTTTTGAGCGTAACCAGCTGTACCGTTTAGGCCACCGTTCACAACAAGCAAAGTGCCGTCCGGAAGCGCAACGAACTGACCCATCGTGCGCGATTCGAGCATATCATCATCTTGTACATAGACAGGGGATGAACCGTCTTGGGGTTCTGGTGTAATTCGCTGGCAATCCGTCGATGCGGGGAAGTCCCATGTGTTAATGGCAGGATTCGAGTAATCTCCGTATGCGTCCGCAGGCATGGCCGAGCCACCGCAAAAGAGGATAGTCTGGGTGTAGTTGTTCGCGGGGGTCAGGGGGAGCATTGCAGTGGCACCCGAGGCAGGGTACACGCGGACCACGCCATTGGGCATAGGCGGTAATGGTGTTTCGTTGTTGCTTAAGGGATCCCAGAGAATCGTCGACAAGTTCGCCTGGAGGAACATCTTACCGGAAGCCATCAAAAACGAATGTGCATATGCATTCAGACCCGATGTAGAGATCATGAACTGCATAACAGCGGCGTCACCCTTGGAGGGATAAAATTCGTACGTAGGCTCGGCGGCACCCCCTTCTGTCGCAGGGTCAACATTGGGGAAGTTGCGATTGACGTAGCCACCATTCACAAAACCTCCGATGATTGCAATAGAGCCATCGCCAAGAGGTTCAGCTGCAGAATACCAGCGAGCCTTCTGCATCGATATGAAGGTTGCGTTGTCGTACCACTGACACTGAGCACCCTGCGAAGTAACATCACCCGTACAGGGATTCAGTACGCGAATGGACTTGCGCCCATCGAAGTCTTCGTAGGTAGCATCAAAAGAGCCAGTGAAGCCATCGTTGACTGAACCCAAGTTGCCCCCCGGGCCCACCGCGCCGTTACCACCGAAAGTCACAAACGAACCGTTCGGCAGATGCATTCCGGATGCACAGAAGACGTTGGTGGCAACATCCATCAGCTCAGCTTTGTTCGAGGGAAGGTCGTAGACAGCACCCCAGGGAGGATGGCCGTTAATGGTTCCAGGGTTGCCTTCTGCTTTATCAAGGATGTAGACCTTTTCTTCATTCCCCACGAACAACTATTGCACAAGTCAATGTAAATTACACAGACTAATAACTGCATTACCCTACCATCATAGCGGATACGAGAGTATTTCCAGCCTGGACGATTGAACCTGCGGATTGCGCATAGGCAGGGAGTGCGGGTGCCAGCAGCGATGCTGCCAGCCATGCTGCAGGGGTGAGCATGGCCAAGGATTAGAGGTTGTCAAGAGAAAGACGGGTCGTTAAATGTCTCTGGCGTGGACGAGACAAATCTCTGGAAATAAGAGAGAAATGGTGAAGGAGGACGAGAGGAGACGGTTGCGGCGTGGGTTGGTGGGAGGGATGAAAGAGGGGAGCGTGATGGCTGCTTTTCTTTTTGTAATAAATAAATCCCACATCCCAACCGCCAAAAATAGAAATGCTGTGCCGACATCAACGTTTCCACGCCTAATTGAGCATATGCACGCTTCCGAATCCGAGCCGGCAAACTTTATGTAATCGCATGCCGACGTCACTTCCACGCCTTTGCTTCCTCTCCTTCTCGAACGTTTCAGTTAGCTGGAATCAGTAGTATTTTCTGCACATATCATACCGAAATCGAGCTACAAGACTACTGCTACCGGACATTCTAAATACAGAGGCTCGGTGAGATTTCATTACACTCTCTGCTATCTCCACCTGACACAAATGATGTATGTATGCTACAGCGGCCACATAGTATACGTAGTTGCACCACTCCTCAATTCTCTGCTTCCTTGGATATCCAGCACCATCCAAGTCTGAGGAGTAATACGAAAGATAAATTCGAGCAAAAGTTCAGCTCCATTTATTGCCGTTAATTTCGAGATATTTCCGAAATTGGCTAACTCGGAAGGCACATAGGCACAAGATCGCCGTTCCGGAGCTCGCCTTGTGTCCTCGGGAGTCGTCGCTCTCGCTCTGATGAAATACAGATGCAGTACGGAGGTTATGCCAAAAATGCCAACCACAGGTGACATGCGAGGGTAAAACGCCGAATGTTCTTTCTCGGGTGGGCACAAAGGGGAAAGATATACGTGATGAACAGACCGAAGACCGTTCTGGGCTCTCCGCACACAAAGCCAGAAGTACTCTTCACATCCTTTCTCGACGGCTACTTTAGCGCAAGTTACAAGCGACATCCAGCCCATCGACCAGCATACTGTATGCTCTCCATGACAACAAACGCACAATGCCATGGATTTTGCGGCCTTGTTTGGTAAGAGTTCATGTGGGTCAGGAGACTTTGGATATTGTGCATGAGCCACAAAGATGAAGATCTTTTTGTAGATCCCTCGCGATGCTTCCGGGTCCGAGTGTGCCCGATGAGCAAGAAGGAAGAGTGAAAAGGAGAAAATGTGTAATGAGGTCGAGGATAACCTCCGATCAAAGTCCCCAGCATCACTGTTACAAGCGCATACATGATCTTGGCACAGTGGAATTTCACCGATTTTTTTTGGACTCTTCCGAGCGATATCACGCATCAGCTTGCACAGAAGGCACTTCCAGTCATCAGCACTTCCCTCCCTTTCTTGAAGCCATCGATCATCGGTCAACGGAAATGGAATGCTAATCTCAATCATTCCACGTTCAAGCTCATCTGTATGCGCATACATGGATTGATGGGAAACTCGTTTGCGGACATGTATGACAGCCTTATCGTGTTCTCATCCTACTGATGCAGGGAAACAGCTTCCCCATCGGCTTATAAATATGAAATAAATCAAACGCATCATGCCTATGCTATGTCTCGTTCCGGCGGCTGCCAGCGCGTGTATGTTTTACAACACAAAAGACAAAATTAGAAAGATATTTGTAGCATGCTTGATGCCGGCCGAGATTCCGAGTAATGCCGAGTGTATTTTTACACATTCACGATCGACACCGAGCTAATTTTAGGTCTAACACCTTCTTTCTGAACATCTGTTGTTCAAATTTTCCTTCGTAGCGCATCTTCGGCAGTTGCGAATGAGTCGGACACGCGGTGATGGGGAAATTTTTCGCCGTTATGGGATAAACGGTGCAAACGCATCTCAACTCGCACTTATATCAATGAAGAGCATACATGTATATCAAGTCTAAATACTTAGCAGATCCCTTGACGCCTTCAAATGACCGGGACTCGGAATACATAATCGGTCGCTCCCGCAAAAAGCTTAGAACAACGATAAGTATTGTAATCACAGTTCACCTTATCTTCGCCCCACTAGTGCACCGTTAGCCGTATAATACAATTTCATTCTAACTTGTCTTTTTCTAAGATTGATCCAGAGTAGTCGAAGAGGAGGCGAATCCAACTTGAATAAATTCCTGCGCAAGTGTAACTGAGGAGCACTATTAAACACTGATAGTACCCGTCCAGCTTCCGATCATATCTATCACGCAGGCGCTTCGCACGGGCACGTACTGCCTCGTTATAATCTTGATTGCCTCCTGAGCAACCAACCCGCCGAGGAACGCAGCTGTGTTGGGCAAGTCCGCTGTGGGTGTCCGAGCGCTGTCAAAAGAAAAGCATAGGGATCAACGGGAGATTTCAAAGAGTCCCTTCGCCTAAAGGGGGAGAGGAACGGGGAAGCACTCACACTTCTCCAACTGCGTGCTCAACTTCCTCCGGAAGTTCAGTCCCAGAGGGCAAGGCATTAACGATGTATGACGTGAGCTGCTCCTCGGAAGGTGTTGTTGTGGGGTTTTTAGATAAATAGTCCGACAGCGCGCTCAGCGCAAGGTGCGTTGCAGTTTCTTTCGGCGATGACATGAGTGAGGATGCTGAAAAGAAAACATCGTTGGTGTGATTTACTCGTTAGGAAGGACAGTAAATTCACCTAACGAAGCCGGATCTTCCCCGAGCGTTCCCCATCGCTTCCCGCGAATGATCTTCAACCCATGTGCGTTGCGTACGAACTCGTCAATCATAGCCGGATCGACCTGGACACCTCTTTCTCTCAAAATCGTAGCGAACTGCGCCTTCTCCTCTTCCGCGCGTGCCTTGTACAGTTTTTGCAGATGTATGTAGTTCGCGGTGTCTGACTTCATATCCGGCAGCGTGCTCGACAGCGGGAGCGTCTTCCCCGGCGAGCGCTCCACGAATTCCTTCAGTGCAGAGAGCAGGTGGAAGAACGGCTGCGACGAAGGGCCAAGGGAGGATAATGCAGGATCGGAGAAGAGCTCAGCAATTTCAGAAGGCACTTTGGTTTCGGTCCATGCACGATAGGCTTGCTGGACGGCTTCGTCGAAGTTCTCTTCGTCGGCTTTCTTTTTCATCGCTGTTATTAATTTCTTAAACTCATTCTTTTCAGCGTATGTCTTTGGAGGACTTCCATCATGCTGTATTCGGATTATATGAGACATGTATTGTTAACTGGGAGGAATGCCTTACGCTAGCTTTCCAGTCTTCCATCACACGTACAAGAATGATAACGTATGGAATATGTCTGTGGTCTGTAACATCCATTTTATCAAAGTCGAGTTTCTTCGCGTGAATAAGTAGTGCAGGGAACGGTTTGTCTATCCGTAGTGAGGGTGCAGTATCAGGATGTGAATCGACGACTGAATAGAGGTGCAAGGTTAGTAATGTGAACGCGTCACCTTTATTAGATGTACTTAACTAGTATGCTCGTGAATCTGAATGTAGAAGTCTGCAAGAAAGCCTGCAGATCGTACGATAATTAGTGGCGGAAGCGATGTATCCGACCATAGAAGTTTTGCTAGAGGATCTAAGAGATCGGCGGGCAGGTTATGTACGATTACGAGGCTGAATGTAGCAAGGTAAGAGGCGTCTGTTAATAGAGCAGAAATTTGCTTGGAAATAACGTATGTCAAAGTCATGCATGATCGTCACTAGAATTTTTTCACTCACTCTTGTATCCGCCACACCCTCAACACTTTCATTCAGCTCAAGCAATAGACGGACAGCCTCCTCCGCCCTTGACTTGCCGACACTGTCAGGACCCTCCAAGAAGAAGTTATTCCCGGCATCTTCTTGCGTGGCGGTCTCAGGGTCTAGGATTGTGAAGTGACCAACTCCAGGAAGAACGAGATTCTTGAGGATCGAGGTAGAAGTAGCTGATGCAGACACCACGAGCACACGCGCTGACTCAAGCGCGTTTTGGCCTGATGCCGCCCACAACCTGGCGCAGACCTCTTTCAGATATCAGACATACACAAAGAGATGATTATATCTCACCGCAGTTGGCGATCGTATCGGCGTGTCTTACTGTCTGGTTGAGCTGATCTATGCGCCGACGTTGAACAGTGTACGGAATATATGCGCCGAAGTTTACCACGTACTGTTGTGTTTGGACAGCTGTCGTCACGGTCTCTATATCTTGAGAGTCACTCATGGCTTTTTGATAATGAGCTTGTCAGTAGTCTAGGAGTTACGATAAAGTGTGGTGGTCGTTCTCTTTCAACTTGAAAGTGCTCAAACGAGCTGCCAGTGCGCGGTAGCTAATTGGCATCACGTGACCAAATAACGAGCTTTGAAGCGAGAACGAAGTTATTGACGCTGTGGACGCGACTTCCAAACTGCCAACGCCGTCCATCCTTTCCTATACCACGCACTGGCGAACGAGAAACTAACGTACGACAATGTCGGATGAACCAGCTCGAAAGCGCTCGAGGATATCTCACGCGGAGGCCGTGCTTGGCGAGGAGCAGCGCGCCCGACTTTCGCAAGTCAAGGTGTTGGTGGTCGGCGCTGGAGGGATAGGGTGCGAACTCTGTACGTAGACCTAAATCATTTCATAAAATGTATCTATGAAGCTCAAGGAGGATCTAATTTTGCAGTGAAAAATGTCGTTCTCTCAGGCTTTGGCAACATTACGTTGTTGGACCTTGATACCATCGACTTGTCAAATCTCAATAGGCAGTTTCTGTTTCGCAAGAAAGACATTAAACAGTCGAAAGCTATGGCAAGTCTCGGAGAGTGATACTTTAATGGTGTATTGTTATTAATCACTGGTTATATTAGGTGGCGGCCCGGACAGCTCAGCAGTTCAATCCATCCGTACGAATCAAACCTATCCACGCAAATATCAAGGATGCGCAATTTGATGTCGCATGGTTTCGGGGCTTTGACATAGTCTTGAACGCGTTGGATAACTTAGGCAAGGTCTTACAATTCGTTCGAAAACTATATCTGAATTATGCTTCATCGTAACAGACGCTCGGCGACATGTGAACAAAATGTGCCTCGCAGCTTCCGTCCCGTTAGTAGAGTCCGGGACGGCGGGCTATCTCGGGCAAGTACAACCTATTGTGAAAGGCAGAACAGAGTGCTTTGACTGCCTGCCTAAGCCGACTCCGAAGACCTTCCCTGTTTGCACCATCCGGAGTACACCCAGTCAACCAATACATTGCATTGTCTGGGCGAAGAGCTATCTGATACCGTGAGTGCTTAAGGGACGAGTTATTCGAGCCGTACTGATGATAAGTAGGCAACTGTTTGGTGAAACCGAAGAAGGCGAGGACGACTTAGATGACGCTCTAAAGGCGGGTGAAAATGGTCTGTATATTCTCAGTCGTTCTCTACATCCCCGGACTGTCTATCGTTAATGGGAAGGAGGCAACATATCCATTTCTTATGCTGATAATTATCTGTTGCAGCACAAGAAATTGCGAATCTCCGAAAGGAAGCACAAGCGTTCAGCGCCGTACGCCGTTTGCTACGAGCGCCCCAGGAGTCTTCTTCCTCTGTGAATGGCACCTCACCGAATGGGTCGGGAAGCTCCGATCCCGCTCGACTGGCTTTCACGAAGGTATCTAGCATAACCTATTCTGACCACATATTTTCGCTAAAGAGCAACTTCGAATAAGGTCTTCACCAATGATATTAAGAATCTGTTAAGCATGGCCGATATGTGGAAATCTCGAGAACCACCTGTGCCGCTGGACTTTGACCAGATTGGCGATGGCACTTTCTCCCTGCCGACGAGAGGTGCATACTCAAACCCCGCATCATCATCCAAAGATACAGACAACAAGGCGCATCAGAATGGCTTTGCATCGTCATCTGCCATTCCAAATGGTAAACCACCAGCGAATGGAACTTCTGGCGCATCAGGCCTCAAAGATCAAAAAGAATTATCCTTACAAGAGAATCTGGTACTTTTCGTATCAAGGTGAGCTTAATTTTCGTTTAAACTAAAACATCCACTTGACGTCCTAATGCTCAGTACACATCGTCTTGCTGCGCGACTGCGTAATGGAGAAGAGACCATCTCATTCGATAAGGATGACGATGATACCCTTGACTTTGTTACTGCAGCGTCGAATCTTCGATCCGCCGCTTACGGAATTCCAGGGAAAAGCCGCTGGGAAATCAAAGGTTCGTGGATTTTCACGCATAAGCATCAAGACCTAACCCTAAACTCCAATCTAGAGATGGCTGGCAACATTATCCCAGCCATTGCAACGACCAACGCTATCATAGCCGGAATAATCGTTTTACAAGCACTCCAGCTTTTGCGCAAGAGCTACAATGGCATGCGAAACGTACATTTGCAGCGCAAGCCCGAAGTTCCTCTGAACGCCTGCATGGCGGGACAGCCCTCGAAGGAGTGCGGTGTGTGCAATGACATGTATGTCGACATCCAGTGTGACTCAGAACGCACCACTATCAGTGATGTGGTGACTGGGCTTCTTGGAGAGGGAGATGGGAACGGTACGGGTTCGAGGGATGTGAGCGTGTATGAGGATAAAAGATTGTTGTATGACCCGGATTTCAATGATAATGAGGACCGGACACTAGCCAGTCTGGGTGTTACGCAGGGCAAGTTCTTGACTATTGTCGATGAAGACGGAGAGCTGGCAACACTTGCTGTTGCAATAACTTCATTACCGTAAGTTATTTATTGGTCACCAAATCTTTGCCTCATTATCTTACACGCATCACTCACGCCCTTCGATTTTCAGACCTAATCACCCACATGACGGTCCTTCGCTTATCCTTCCATCTCCTCTTCCGATTCCACCGACAAAAGCCAAACCTCCGCGGAAGCCTTCACCTATCTCACTTTCAACTTCTCGGAAACGTGCTTTGGATAATGAAGACGATGTTGAGGCACGGCCATCGAAAAGACCGAAGTCGAATGGAGTTCCTCCACTTTCGAGCCCTAGTAAGAAGCGGAAACTCGATGAAGATGGGTTGCTTATACTTGACGACCTCAACGATAAGTTGGAAGACGAACCAGAGCTAATCACGATTGATTGACGACTGTCTACGAGTGTGATATTAACGTCGATGTTATACTGGTGCCATCCCCCTCTCAGACTATTAAATACTAGATGTCTATCGAGTTGTTATACCTTATCCCTATTGTTGAACCCCTACTTTGTCCTTGTAGTAGTCCTTGATGTTCTTCGATAAATTATTAGACGAAACGACAATTCTGCGAGTTTCATCGTATGCGAAGGCTATTAGGCTACTAATATACTTTTACATTTCTAAAACGAATGGAAGGAATATGAGAAGACTGCTGTATCAACGTAAGAACAATGTGAATACATATGTAGTAGTTTGGCTATAGGGAATCTATCAGCACTTGTCGACCTTTTGCGTCCGAGTCATTCAGTTTCTTCACAAAAGACTCGTCGAACCATTCCTTCAAAGTTGTTTTTTCCTTCTGGGAGCCCTCTCTCTTAACCTGTTCACAGAGAGCAGAAAGAACAAACGCGCCTCCGCCAAGACACATAGCTTGTGTGTTTTCTTTCCCCATAGATTGTAACCACTCTGAGGCAAATGCTGCCGGAGTAAAGAGCGGGGCGTGGTTAACGGCCTTCTCTTGGATAGAGTAGTGTCCGCCTTGAAGAAGCGTTTTGTATACTCTACACGAGTGTGGGACGTCGATGACATGAGGTTTTGAATCGTCGGGGGAAGGATAGAGTTGTTGTAGGAGGCTGATAAGGGACTTTATTGCCTTCGACTTATCTGTTGAATAACTAAAGGTAAGGATCTTTTCTTTGATAACAAAAATGCATGAACATACCTCCTTCGGCATAAAGCATAATTTCTGTCAATAGCAAGCTTCCTCCCGGATCTCTTAGAAGCTCCTCCGCTTTATCTGGAGTTTCGACCAAGGATAATAGGCCTTCGCTAGCAAATTTTAGAATTTCATTCTGCCGTGTGTTGTCATCTTTCTTGCTCGTCTTAGCCTTGATAGGATCCGTCTCAGCGAGTAGTGCAACCTGTGCGGGTGTGAAGTGTCGTCTAGAGCGAGGAACAAGAAGGTATAGGATAGCTCGCCGGCCCTGGGGAGAGGAGTACAATGTAGATGCTTGGGCAACAACCTCCGCAGCTAGTGACTTTCCACTGAGTTTGGTGTCGCTTGTAGAAATAGGCGAGTGAGATTACATCGACTACTGTGTGTGTGAAAACACCTACTCTATCGTATCCAATGCTGTGAAGAGGACCAACTGAGCTTCATCATCTGTACAGATACGCTGAACATGGGGCTTCAAGACTTTCACAATTTGTTTCCGATCCTAGGAACCGGTTATAAGCACTCCTATAGCTAGCGGCTAGCTGTGAACGTACCTTTGCTGAACCTTGCACAATGAATTCACGGACTACACGGCTTCCGTCCTTCGTATGCACCATCTCAGCAAGGACTTCCTGTGATCTAGAGAGATCCGCATTCACATGTATGGTAAAGCAAATTGAACAATAACAATAACTCACGCTTCGAAAAGCTCCCGGCGTAGCTTGTCCTTTTCCTCTTCATTATCCAGCTCGTTAAGTTGCGACAAATATTCCCATAGGGCACGGTGGAAGATAGCATGCGATACTGCACCCTTCTCAGTATTATTCAGTCTATGCCCCACCAGTCAATAACTTGAGATGGGAGAGCGATGGAAAGTCACGTACATGTGAATCAGTTTTTCCTTCAGTGAAGCAAGTATTCGCTTCCTCTTCTCCCCATCTGCCTTTTCCAAGACACCCTTTAAACCTTTCTTTATCTCCTCCTTCTCGGCCTCGCTGACAGCCTTGCCTTTACTCAGAGCCGGCGTAAATAGAGTAACTTCCTTGCCATAGATGTCAAACAGAAGAATAGCTCGTTCGAAGGCGTTTGCATAGAGCTCATATGCATCAGCTATGACGCTGGACGATTCACGATGAAGAAGGAGTCGCACTACATGTCCCTTGAATTCGAGGAGGATGGACGTCCGATGAGAGGGGCAACTTCGAATAAGCTTTGTGACAAGGAACTGCGACAAGAAATGACATTACTTCAGCCTCGAGTTGGAAAGGATGGAAAGTGAACTCAAGCGTACTTTGGAATACTTATTCTGTGCCAGCTCCTTGTACTTGCCCTTCAATTCTGCAGCAATTTCGTCCCGTTCTTCCTGTCCACCATACTTGACAATGGTCTGGATAATTCGACTTGCGTCGTGTTTGAAGACAACGTCTTGCACCTTCCCCCGTACAACATCCATAAGTTGCTTGACATACTTCTGTCGTTCTTCTTTAGGTACATTCTTTTGCCGTGCTTTCGACCACAGTGCTTTCGCATCGGCGAGCAAAGCGGAATGCTGTTTTGCAGCTCGGCGCTCCTGCTGCAAAGCTTTTTGCGCCTTGTGCGACTCTTTTGCACCTAAACATACGTTAATTATAGCTATATTACACAGAGAGCTTCAGAGAATACTCACTATTTGGACCATTCCGAGAGTCCTTGGGTCCGGCAATATTCATCTCGTCTTCTACCTCCTGTTCTTCCTCGGCCTCCATTTCGTTTCCCAGATTTCCGAATTCCTTACCCTCACTCTCACTCGCATCCTCTTCCTCTGTATCACTTTCGTTTCTAATAGGTGCAGTGATAGGCTTCTTGCGTATGGTCGCTTTCTTCTCGACAGCAGCAGGCTTGGCAGCAGCTTTCGGTAGTTTGCTTTCTATGATTTTCTTTTTCTTGTGCGGAATGTTAGATTGCGAAGGTGCAGCTCTCTTCTTTCCAGTCTTTGTCGCTGCCATGTTGTCCGGGACCGCTGACACTGAAAGTAAAGTGAAAGTAAGAGTAGAAGCTTAGACAAGACTTGCAGGCCGGAAATAAACTTTTAGATTGATTCAGCTCCGAGTTGAGAGTTACTACTATTTTGGGTGAACCTGCAGTGAGATCATAAATCGAAAATAGGAGTCTGCCCTGAACATATTGAGGTCACCCGTTCGGGATTGAGGTCAACCTTTTAAAGTAATCGAAGTCAACCCAAGGAAGTAATCGAAGTCAACCTTCTTGTTTAGTAGGAAGTAATTGATATCAACCCAAAATAGTATTCCAAGTCAACCTCTTTTTAAATATGCGTCAACCTTTTTCAAAATAGAAGTCAACCATTTTCGAATTAGATATCAGCCAGTTTAAAAATAGAGGTCAGCCGTTTTCAAAATGGAAGTCAACATTTCGAAGTTTTCCATATCAACCCGCCAAAGTAAAGCAAATCAAACTAAAAGTATTTGAATCCAACCGATCCAAGTAATGTAACTCATCCTGTAAGTAATGGGAGCCAGCCCAACAGAGTATCACAAATCAGCCTGTCAAAAATACAAGTCACCCAGAAAGTATTCAATATCAACCCGTCTGAGTATTGCAAGGCCACCTGCAATAAATATAAGTCAGCCTGAAAGAATTCTAAAACAGCCTAAAAGAATTTGAAACCAGCCGAAACATATATTGCAAGTCAGCATTCAAGATATGTAAGTCAGCCTGAAAGTATTTGAAGTCAACCTTGACGAGTAATGCAAACTACCCCTTCAGAAATACTGGTCAGCCCAAAAGTAATGTAAGTCAACCTTTGAGTATTTCAACACACCCAGAAAGTATTTGTTATCAACCTGTCTAAGTAATAGTAGTCCGCCTACAAGAAATATAAGTCAACCCAAAAGTATTCGAAGTCAGCCTTGTAAAGTAAACCAAGTCAGCCTGCAAGAATTGCAAGTCACCCAGAAAGTATTCGGAACCAGCCCAGGCAAGTAATGCAAGTCAACCTGCAAGAATTCGAAGTCACCCTGAAAGTATTCGGAACCAACCGAGGCAAGTAATGCAAGTCAACCTGCAAGAATTCGAAGTCAACCTTGACAGAACAACTAGGACAGAATATGCTATATCTCCTCAACCACTGATCCGTTTTCTACGAAACTACCACGATTCGAAAGCTCTCTGAAAGTAGAATATTGTAACGGAAACGCAAAACGGCGTTTGGAGAAAATTTCAATTGCGCGTGGATGAAGAGTTGTTGACCACGTATACTGTAATTATTGCGAGGCAGACTTGCTGCGACTTCATGCAGCCTTATTCTCTCTGTCTGAAATGATACAAACAATGGTATCTGCATTCAACCAAGACATGTACAATCACTTACTCATATGATCGACTGCAACGTTTATAGGGACACATCCTAAGTCGAGTACTTTGGCACTGAGCATTTCTGTAAGAAGTGACATTGAGTCTTCTGCTTGCACAAGAAATTAACACAAATCTACTCCAACGCATTAATACATACTATGTATGGTATCTCAGAGAACAACCTTTTCGACAGTCGCCCATAATGCTCCTCCGCCGGCGTATGCAAGCTTCTTGTCAGCATCAATGCGTACGCCATTTAGGTATCGCGATAGGTCAATGACAACACCAGCTTCGACTGATGATGCACCAGAAGCACTATGACCACTACCACGAACGGCAAGAGGGATATTTTCGGAAGAGGCTTACTTGATAGCGGGTCGCAATGTCTTCGTCATTCTGGAAGGCAACGATCCTTGCCCTCTTGACCGAGCAGGCTGACCACTGTGATATGGCTTGCTCGTATTCAGGGTGCTCAGAGGTGATGATATCCCCATGAAACTGCTGTTTAAAGGTCTCGAAAGAAGACATGCTGTCAGACGATAGTGCGGGAAGAAGCTGAGGGAGGCACTGGTCCTTGACGAAGAGGTGTAACAGATCTTGCGACAGCTTAAATAGTTCCAGGCCAAGATCCAAAACACAGCAGATATTCATGACCATTGCCCCGGAAAGCTTGGGTCCGCGATCAAGCTCCAGGGTGGTGATTTCAAACGAGGCGGCGAAAAGTGGACTTTCTGAGCCCTTCTAACCCGCTTTTCCCGAATGGCGAGAGCATTGAGGGTAAGAGTAGTTACACGGAACAGCATTGTCAGGCAATCCTACGCAGACATTTGTGCCACTGGAATGGAAAGAAAGTTGAAGGCATTTGTTGCGCATGCACAAAATTTGCCCAAAGCGAGAAGATGGACGACGGGTTTTGTGTTTGTTTGTTAAAACTCTGCCGAAAATCATGCTAGGGCATAGGTAACCACTGCAATATTTATACTCATGTTCCACAAGGGCCATAAAAGGATCATTGGTTCGCTCTGCTAAATATCACTGTTCCTATGGCGATGAAAAGAGGAGGTCGACACATCACAGTTGGAAATAAGTGCATTAAATAGCATAATATTACACATGGTCATAAAGGCGACAGGTCTGTCCTACATTCCTCTTATAAAACATCATTTTACAATCACTGAACTGTTATGAAATAGTAACATCAACGTCGTATCATGATAAGAATTATAAACATGAGCTACTTAGCTTCATCTGACCTATAGTTGCCACACTCAAAGATGTAGCATGATTGCGGCTTTATAACGGGTTATCATTGACGGACATACATCATGATGTGTGTTGGATCACTTACCCTTTTGGAAACGGAGCACTTGAATTAGAGCCACCCTTGATATTGCATCACAACGTGTGTTGGAATAGCTGCCTATCTTGCATCGGAGCATTAGATGGTCCGAGTAACTGAATCACAGCAGCGTATCTAATGAAAGCTGATAGGGGTGATAGCTTCTAATGAGTTCGCCGCGCACTTGTAAGCCGTGTATTCACTCACGAATAGACTTCCTTCATCCAAACAGTCACAAGGTCCCTCCCTTCACCCGTCACGAACTCCCATGGTGTCCTGGTATAAGAACTGAGCCTGGTACGTTCGTCGGAGTGAAGATGGCACTTACCATAGAGGCCCATAAGGTGGTCGCGGCCAGTGGGGACGGAGATGTGGGTGTAGTCTGCTTGTTCCATTAAGGTGGTAGCAGACCCTTGAAGTGGACAGGGCATTCCACATACGCACTTGCGAGGCCTCAACCTTAAGAAAAGGGGATGAGTCCTGAGGCAAGGAATGAACACTGTCCGCAGATGTGTCCGAGGTGGCCGCGCCATGTTGAGGGAAAAGACGCCTTCCGCAGAGGCGTCCGGGTGGCCGCAGCCATGTTGAGGGGAAAGACGCATTCCGCAGAGGCGTCCGGGAGGCCGCAGCCAGAGGAAGGGGAAGAACACGTTCTGCAGACATGTTCGGTGGCCGCAGCCAGAGGAAGGGGAAGAACACGTTCCGCAGACATGTTCGGTGGCCGCAGCCAGAGGAAGGGGAAGAACACGTTCCGCAGACATGTTCGGTGGCCGCAGCCAGAGGAAGGGGAAGAACACGTTCCGCAGACATGTTCGGGTGGCCGCAGCCAGAGGAAGGGGAAGAACACGTTCCGCAGACATGTTCGGGTGGCCACAGCCAGAGGAAGGGGAAGAGCACGAGATAAACATGAGACTCAACACGGGACATTGCGCTTCGCACAGTGTCAGTTGAGTTCATAAGGAAAAGAAGAAGGTGATAAGGAAATGCCCAACGCGAGGAACAAATGATGAAGAGACATTGAAGGCTGTACATTGCGCTTCGCGCAGTGCATGCTAGTGGCGAGGTGGTGATGAAGGAAAGCTTGAGTGAACAACGGAACTTAGGCAAAAATCTCGAACGCCGTGCTTACATAATTCATGCAACGGCGTGGCAATTTTCGCCTACAGTTCAACTTAACTTTTGCTTCCGTGTCTTCACATCGGACAGCAAATTTGCTTCCGCTATCTCGATCTATTACTTGTTATTGCCATCTCTCACTATTATTGTCATACAGCAGAAGTCTGTATCCTTTCCTTCTTCATCTTCATGGACACCTGGATCCGGAGCCTAGCTCGAAGAGCTTGGCGCAAGGATGACCAGTACTGACGTCCATGTCGTTCTTGCCCTTTCCCTTAGCTTCTCTTCCAATGGCCCCCGCAAGAAGTGGTGGACGGGGTCGCGGAGGTCGTGGAGGTGGCAATGGGGCTAAGAGGGGTGGAGGAACACGATCGTCAGTGGGTGGGGATGCACCACGAAGGCCATGTAAGTTATCGTATCTTGTGTCGGCATATTTTCGTCCCACTTACCCTCTGTGCTTACAGTGATTACTGGACATGTACCACGAAGGTCATGTGAGCTACTGTATTTTGTGTCGGCTTATTTTCGTCCCATTTACCTTCTGTGCTTACAGTGATTACTGGAGGAAAGGCGCCTGCAATGCTGATTACGCCTTCCGATGACATAGGTGTGTGTATCATATAACTGTTATCTTCGTCCTCTCATCTGATTGTCTCTTGAAGAAATATCCACTGGAAGCGATGGCGGCCATGTGGCGCAAAACTCCGCACCATTCCATCCACTACCTCCCAAGCCCGAACTCAATATGAATAGGCAAAGCACGCTGGATCCGGCAGCTATGGAGATTGACTTCGGTATGGATAGCGGACAGGTGAGCGACTGTTTCACAGGGTACAAGACGTTTCGGCTTATGTCAATTCTACTTTTCTTTTATTAACGAAGACAGATGATGTGAGTATTGGTTGACATATTCCAAGCACTTATTAACCTCCTGTCTGTAGCATTGCTGCTGGTGTCACGATGGCGGTGAACTCTATCCCTGTACCAAAAACAGTTGCCCACTCGCCATGTGTTCCGACTGTGTTATGGTCGAGGAGACGAAAAAGCAGAACTTCAGCTGTCCCTCGTGCTGGAACAAACATGTGAACACGGTGTATACGCCCGGTAACGCGCCATGCAAATATCCAGTGGGTTCTGCAAATTCAGTATAAAGATGTCTTGTTGATCAATTTCCGTAGTGGGAAATTCGCCGTCCCTGCTCCGTTCGTGATTACAGATCAGGAGTGAACACTTCTCCTTTACTCATCATTAATCTCACACTATCTTCTGTGGAGCATCTCGAAATGGGCAGAATCTTCTATCACATATTGAAGTCTTCGTATCAACAGAAATCAGAAGATGTGAGTTTTTCCGTTTGTGTTGCAACCGACTCGTCTTTATTTTGATTGATAGCTGCGCTATGTGCATATTACTTTTGACAATGAAAACACCGATCTGGAGGAAAAACGGGAAAGGGTGCTGTCGGAAGTCCATTCCGACATCAGTTACCGTCGCTTCAAGAGGGTTCTCGTCTTCATCAACTCTCACACAAACCCGGAAGGGCTGATTTACCACACCGTCCATGGTGCCACTGACTTTGATGAAGTAAGCAGCATGATCCCATTCGTGAATGGCCCTTCCTGACGTTTTTCAGTTCTTCAATTGGCTGATTTTACATGACCTTGAGAACTTTCTGTTCGAGCGTGAGACCACGTTGGTGTTAAACTGTTGTGGGTCTTATGTTAAGAGTCCCCTCCAGATGTCAAACATACACGATCTGACTGCACGGTGAGGGCCTAACTATCTGAGTTATATTCTTACCTCTAACCTTCTTTCAATTCCAGCGGTATTGTGAAGAATATCATGTCTTTTGTTGCGGAAAAGTTTCAACCGAGCCTCGCCACGCATCTTGTGACGGAGACTCTCTATGAGATTTTTATGTCCCGTAAATCTTTCGTCCATGCGTTGGAGAAGCATCTTGCTGGTAGTGATGTTGGGAGTCACGCTCACATCAACCTCTTCAGTGTCGATGGCTGGCGCACGTACATATGGGGTTCTGGAACCAGTCGTCCTTATGGCACCCTTCCGGACATTTCTTGCATCAAATGTGGATTGATTCTGCCATGGCGTAAGGATTTTGATGGAAAGAGTTCAAAGAACTCTTCAGGCACAGTGAATCTTCGATGCCGGCTATGCAAGTATCGGTACGGAACAGTGGTATGTCCTTCAGGACTCCAACCCATACATGAAAAGTCGGCGCAGAAGTGGTATTATCGTGTTATACCCAGGACTGGCACACCGTGAATCACCTTCCTTGATGTCGCGGCACAATGGAGCTTCTGGTCTCTCGTTCGTCTTACTCGTCAGTTTCGTTTCCCCGTTATTCATCGTTTCGGTCTGTTCTGCACTTTCATGTTATGGTGACTTCCGTATGACAGTGTTTGTATCAAAAGAAATGTGTGAATACGTTCCTTTAAAAAAGTGGTATCTTCATCATTTAGGACACCACTCTACCCCAGTGTCATCTACGTTTTGAATAGTTATGTATGTACATAGAGTCTGCCGATGAAAAATGACTACCATCTTCGTTTTCTTTCTCTATTTAGAGTGCTTAATATCCTTATTCGTATATTGACCAAGTACGTGTTCTATATAAATAACATTTACTGAATATCACCCACGAGGCGAGCTGGGTATAGACTAAATTCGGTTGCGAAGAGGGGTAAAAGTGGTCCGATTTCTTATCTGCTACAGTACGTGGGCACTTCTCCTATCCTCAACCACATCCTGACTTCCAACCCCTTTCTAGGCTTTACTCGCATTCAATGGAAAGTGAGTCCCTTTGTCTATTGATGGCGACCGGCGTTTTGCTAATTGATTTGAGCATTACTTCAGGTTCTTCGACACCGCCATCCGTTATGGTGGCGAAAGAGAAGTACATACTTGAAAGACGACACGTCATGAGGATCGACGGCGATCTAGTTATAGCCTACAACACAGATCGTCCGTTTCCATCGCAAGTCGATCCTTATTCTACACCTAGGCTTCGCCATCTGCATCTTCCCGCTTACGAATCTAAGGAATTCCCGTATCTATGTGCTGCCCCAGCAGTGCCTGACTACTCTGGGGCCATCCTTGGGCGCCTATCTCAAACCATCGAGCAATACCCTCTTGTTCAGACTGGTAGTCGTTACTCTCTGGACCCGACTGTTGCATCCCGTTGGCAGTCCCTGGAGCGAGCATTGAAGGGAGTAGCTCTTTGCCTGTTGGAACATTCAGGGGAACCCCTTGTTCCTCTGGAGTACAAATTTCCCCCTCCCCCGTACCTTCAAGGGTATTTGGACTCATACAGTTCGAGTAACGCTGCTCGGACGGCTATCCAACGTTCAAGGGATGCGTTCCAGGCTCTGATCGCTCATGCGTCCTGGGCTGCAATTCTTCACAGACTCCTGACGTTCTGGTCACTCTATACACCTGGGGTGGATCTCGACGTAATGCTGGACAAGTCATGGGTGGAAACGTTGCAATACAAGTGCAGAATCCATCCTGCATGGTTGTGGGAGCTTCGCATGTCCGCCATATGTGATTTTCGAATTCGAAGAGCCGGATTAGTGCTCAGAAAGCCGAATGATTGGTACTATAGTTCAAAATTACTTGCCCTCATTGTCTCCAATGTCCCAGTCTGGATCATATGGGGAAAAGGACCTTACGATACCTGCTCTTCCACCTGGACCCTCGATTTGGCTAAAACCTTCGGGCCTTCTCAGAAGGAGTCAAGCGAAGCGCAAGTCTGGATTACACCGAAACCAGCTACGCCACCAAAACCGGCCACTACGCTACCGCCTGCAGTGACTACGGATCAGTCTTGCGCGAACACTTCCAAGCAAGTCCGATTCGCGGAGACGACAAAGGACTCGACTACATGTATTCACGAAGACGTGCACGCATGGATAAAGAAGAAAGAAGTCCTAATTGCTGAGGCACTAGCGAATGCGGATCAACTCAAACGTACGAAGTGGATGCAACGTCAGGAAGCCGCAAAGTCTTTTCAGTGTCCTGGAACACGCGGTGCCTTCGTATACGAATGGGACAGAGATGAGAATCAACGACCTGTTCGCGCTCGTGTGAATCGAGCGAACGTAGAACAGGCTTGGAGCATGTTCGCAGACACACAGCGATGGTATAATTGTGTCGAGAATGTATGGGAATTGTGTCACGAACTTGACCCATCCGCCATTACATTCGATGTTGAAGACGATTTCGACGTTACCACCTCGGAATACGAAATGCATGATGAGGACGTTTTAGGAGGTTGGCTGAGCGGTTCTGCAATTGACGCAGAGACTGCTGAGCTGGACCTGATGACTAACTCGTTCAAACCAGAGGACCTTGCGGGTCAAAAAAGGCGAGACAGCGGAGGGGTCGTGTTAGAAGCCTTCGACCTTATAAGCCTTCGATTCGGGTACGCGTTCGTCAACGGTTCAAAGTATGAGTCAATGGAGAAGCCGCCGATAAAGCTGCAAAAGGCTCTTCGGGTTATAGGCGACGGGTTCGATACCCCTGTGTACACAATGTTAGACGGCGCGGAAGCAAGCTTCATCCAGTACGTCATGTACTTAGATGCCGTGGGTCATCCAAACATCGACATCAATCAGGTTCCGAGTGCCCTATGCGACTTGTATCCGGAAAATCCATCTTTCCTGGGTAACCAAACTTCAACGGTTGTAGTCCACCAGGCCGTCCATATGGAGACAACTTTATACATTATACGTCATCGGAATGAAGACATTGGAAATGATTGGGTTCTGGCGGTGAAAGACCCCTGCACTGCTGCACAATGCATACGCTCAAGGCCATTGTCATTGATGGAGATCATCCGAGACCTCATCGACACGAAAACGGCGTTCTATACCCTTCGACCCCTGCCAGACTCCACTTGCGACTCTAAAGGGCGATCACTACGGAAATCTGATGTATTCACTGGAAATCGGATTGGGTTGGGCGTTAGGCCAATAGGACATGTCCTTGACCTGACAGACTACATTGCCTATGAGTCTGTCAAAATGAAGCTCTTACAGGACAAGAGAATCGCTCGTGCCGTGGTGAAACGGGGCGGTATAATATCCAGATTGGCGGAAGGATTGGTGGACGAATACGATGTGATTAGCGGTCCTACGTGGAATGCAGACGGGAAATGCATTCGTGTATCTATAATGCTCGATGGTCAAAAACGCGAGTACTTCGACGACGATGTCAGTCTTGAGGAATTGGCAACGTTTGTTGGATTATACAGCTTCAAAGGTAAGAACTTCTACGTCTTGCGATCACAAATATGGAGTACTTGACAAATGTTTGCAGTCCCGAAAGTCGTCGCACCGACAGAACAGTCGTGGTGGCCAACGTTCAATAAGTTTGAAGAAAGTGGTTTAAACCTTGGCATCTGGACGCCGCGTTGCGAGCAGTGGTTCCTTTCCAGAACGAACGAAATCATGGAGAAGGGATGCGGTCCATTATCCTCTTCGAAATGGAGAGATGCGATGAGATGTGAGATGGAGACAAAGAGGGTTTACAAAGCTGCACGGATTCTGGCTGCACGATTTATCACCGATCATTGCGCTTGAGACTTTCATATCTGTATTACATAAATAGCTCCCATTGCGTCTTTGCGATCACGGTGTTCGTTACATTATTGCCATTCGATCACGCGTCCCCGATTCGTATGGGATTGATGTCCAAACGTTAAAAGTTAATCGTAGTCTGTGAGGATCCACGACCAGTGACAGCGTCGATCTCAATTTTTAGAATTGGATATGGCATTGCAACCACTTAACAGGTTCGAGTGTGAACACGGATATGAGTCTTTACGGGTCGATTGATGTTGCGGTGAACGGAAAGACCAGACGATGTGTATAATATGGTGAGTAGATCTCATTCGACCCTGGGTCTCCGGATAGATGTGATATTCAAAGCTGATTTCGGACTTTACGGTAATAGGCAACATGTAATTCAAATGGAGTTGTCTTATTCCCTTTAAAGCAATTTGATCCGCGTGTACGCCATATACATGTGTCATAGATCTAGATAGATATTTCTGCCCTGATCTGCTTGAAGCTAATTAATCTTTCTTTCAACTTTCCGATTGAATTACTGTCTTTCATTCGAGTAGGACACCTTTCTGTAGTTTTCTTGCCGAAGCACTGACATGGATGTAGAATATCGTTACGGGATGTGAGTCAACGCGTGTTATACGATCGAGCACGTTTACTATACAATAGTTATATGATACACAGATTGTCTATATACATGTACATTACTTACAGTAGAATACAGATCGTTAGCAGAGACCGACAAGATCGGATCTCTTTTTGGATGTGATATAATTACATATGGACAAAGCAAGAATTTTTGCATGAATGGTAAAAATGGAGAATATTATAATGACAATGAAGCAGATGAAGCAAAATATGAGGGAGATATCAGAGACGACGCTGCGACGATGACGACGATGACGATGACAATGACGATGGTGAAAGACTCACACTACCCTGATGATAGGATTGCCTTCTTCGCGGAAGGCTAGTTCATCCGCGTCGGCAAAGACACGCAGAGGTACGCCTGGCTGATCAGGCATCACCATCGTAGTGGCCTGCATAGAATCCAGCTAACATAGTCAAGGTAAGTTCATTATCATTCGCGATACTGTTTGAGTGCTCACCCAGCTGTTTGCATCAGGGATATGAAAAGTCCCGAGATACCCCTCCTCTACGTAGACCCGACCGGTCAAGTGACGGTCTCGTTTGTGAAACGATTGTCTAGCCATATGAGTGAGTTAATGTCACGGTTTTTAATGTGTTAAGTACTTACACGACGGCAATTGACGTGGGCATCACGTCGTACAACACCCCCAAGTTCATCCCCACATCGGCCACTAACTTCTCCACCTTCGCCCGTACATCCTTGTTCTTCTTATTGCCTAACAGATTGTCAACGAAGACAATCTCGAACGGACACACGCGTGCGTCGTAACCGAGAAGGCTGGCGAAACGGGTAGAGGTGAACATGGTGAAGATGAAGGGCGTAAGTGAAGGGATAGAGGCGAAAGATGAAGACAAGTCAATGAGGGCGTGAAGGACGTGGACAGCCATTCCCTTTCAAGATCATGGGAAGTCGTACCCAGTCATTTCATTTCATTGAACCTTATATCGTTCGGATCAGAACGTGGGCGGACGTCCTTTCAAGCTTTGACGCAAAGATGGGGTAAAAAAAAAAAGATAGTCAGTATATGGTACAATTACCTGGATTATTTTGTAATACTAAACTTGCCTTTTTATCATTTGTAAATATGGGATTTAACTTGCCAGCGTATGCTAGTCAACGCGTTCATGAACCACACTTAGTGAGTTTGAGCGGCGCATAAGAAGACGCCTATATTTAACACAAGTCCGCAGTCTCCGAGGATGCAATGCTTGCCGCGTATAGCAAACGCATATAATGAGTCCCTCTTTTTGCTCATTGGAGAAGGGGGTTCGGTATGTAATAGAGGAGACATTTCCTGTCAGTGTCACTGGAAAATGGCTGAGTCCCTTGTATTTGTATTTGTTGAAGCAGACGGTTAAATGATCTCACGCTGTAAAATTTTACCGTCCACCGGTCGGTCGAATCCATCATTCACCCCCACAAGTCGAAAATGCAAGACATCAAGTACACGCACAAAAACGCCACATATTCAGACACGGAGGCCTCGCAGAAGTCGTCGGATAACGAAGGTCAGCCGCCGAAGGTGATAGAATGCTCATCTCCATCCTTCGGCATTTAAGACTAATGCATCTGTAAAAGAAACCGAGGATAGACAATAAAGATGCGCATGATCCATCGAAAGAGACAGAGGTATGTCATCTCTACGCAAGCAGTTTAATCGTGTCGGAAGCTAAATGGCATTTTTGAAGGAGCCAAGCAGTCCAACGGTACAGGCTAGTGCAAGAAAAGCTCAGAAGTATGTTAAGATAAAGGAGACCGTAAGGAGACATGTTCAAACTGACGTCCTGAATCACGTATTGACATCCTGAAATGAATGTTAGCCTCAACAGCGAAAGGAAAATGCGATACGGAATGCGAAGAGGACACCAGGGCCTAAAGGAGATCCTATGGCAGGCTTCAGACCCGCTACTCAGCCTTCACCACATCCACACCGCCCCCCACAAAAATGTGCCAAAATATTATTTATCTCCCAGACGTTCGGTAAAGATTAAGGCGGGTGGGATGGGTGTCTTCGGGTTGTTGAATGTAGACCTCAGTCACACTCCAAAGAAGGTGTCTGGAGTACCTGTGATGCACTACTATGCCGATGATGGTTGGCGATACATTGGGCATCATACAACTAATTATCTCTTCCGCTTCTTCGATAATCAGGTAGGGATTCATTCATCGCATGGATAACGCGAATCCATCTTCAGGACTAATCCACTCTCAACAGAAGAACGATTACACCCCTCATACGTATCAGGTGGACAACAATGCAGTGGATGTTTCTTTCGTGGGTCATCCTATGGACAGACCGAAAGACATCCGTGCGAGATCCTTTTTCGTTCAGCGACGAGGAGAGGATCCGGTGGATCCGAAGGACGATCGTGTAGTCTTCAGAGTCGTCCTGCGCTGCGCGAAGAATTGTACTCCTGCCGAGGATGACTATGAATGCACAATAGGTAAAGGGGTTTCCACCGACGAAGAGGACGAAGAAGAGCATATGGATGAAGAAGACCAGTTGTTACCTAGGGAAAGGAACAAAAGACAGCGGCCGAGGAGAAAGTGCAATGTCAAGATGCATGTAAGTCCTAGTCCTTCAGCCACTGGACCGCAAACTCAAAACCAAAAAAAGGTGGAGATTCATGCGGACGATCTTGGTCACGCTCACATATTCATGCAGCACACCCATGGCCACGTGAAAGACTTACGCGATCTTAGGCCGTCTCATTACATTCGACAAGGTATAAAAGAATTAGTGACACTTCACGGACACACGACCTCACAAATTAAGAAAGGTTAGTGATGTACTGGTATTGGGAATACATCTGACTTCAAGCTGTTTCCTATCATAGTGATTCCCAAACTATACATGCATGCCCTCACACCCCGATATCGACAGCACACAGCAAAGGAAGTTGAATATATTGTTCAACAATGCCGCAGAGCAGAACGAATGGATAATGACCCCTTGAGGAGCATTGGAGTATTTGCCGAAGCCAACCCGGACTCAGTATTTGCGTACGTGCAGCATGTGATTATGTTTTAAGCCACGCCTTACCGTTAACTAGATATGAGAATGAAACTGAAAGCGGGGATGGCCAATTTCGGACCGGTCTGAAGGACAAATTTTCGACGCAATCGCTTATATTGAATGCGCGCAAGCGCGGATGTGGACTTGACTCGAGCTATAGACACAAGAACGAGAACAGAGCTCCCGTGACACTCTTGACGACTTTAAACAAGCAAAAACACATGGTACCAGGTACGGGATCCGGGTAGTCCATAATAATACAATAACTGACATACTATTGGAGGCACCGTATACTTGTCCAGTGATATTCGGACGGATACCGTTGAAAAGTTCTTGAGGGAGACATGTGAAGTCGTGAAAGCAGAAGCTGAGGCTTTGTGCAATGGTAAGTAATATGACCTCAATCTTGTCGTCTCTTCTCTCAAAGTCTGCCATCGTTTTCAGGCACAAGTACAGTACACAAAGGACACCTTGGCTCGAAGACGGAGCTGCTGGAAGAGGCTGCACGTATTGTGAAGGATAATGAATTCAAGCCGAAGTTCATCATGATTGATAAATCGAAAGCAAATAGAGATGGTATATTGAGAGGTAAGCCACAAGTCTCAGTCGCTTATTAGCAAAATAATGACCTTTGCTTCATTAGTATGGCCGGACATGACCATTCGCATCTGTCAATTCCATGTCATTCAGGTAAGTGCAAGTACATGACGGAATTGTCTGTAGATCATGACATCGTCGCAGGCAATTCTACGCTGGGATAGAGATGAAGGAACTGATCGACAAACGCGGCCAACTCTGAATAAGTATCGCAAGAATATGATGTTCTGGGCTCTGAGAGAGCTACAGCGATGCGCACACATGTCGGACTGGAATACGAAGAAGACTGAGTTCGCAGACCGAATTAGACGCATTATGGATGGCGGAACAAGCCTGCAATCGGACGTTATGGCGTATTTTGAAGCAAACTGGTTCACGAAGGAATGGTAAGTGAGTAGAGCAGTAATTTCTAAGTGCGAAACGCTGATCAGTAACATATCAAAAAGATTATTGGACGGACATGGGCTTACCACCAGGTACATATCGCGATGACGGCCTTTCGACTAACAATTATATAGAGCGAGCCTTCAAGACATTTGACCAGGTCTTCCTACGCAGTAGGGCTAACAAGTCGTAAGTGGTTAACTAAAAAGTCGTCAAATGTTACTGATCCTGTGTGAATAGTATATATCGTCTGGTGCTGATATTTGTTAATGATTGGTTCCCCTATTACGCCCACTGGGAACCGAAAGGCAAGTCAACGGATAGAGCACAGGAAGAAGTGAGGGCACTCGGCTATCGTATTTGGAGCATTCCTGGAGCTGTAACTCGAGATGAAGAGACAGGGGATTATATTGTGATTGCTAGT
The DNA here is from genome assembly GCA_910574455.1 of Trichaptum fuscoviolaceum. Taxonomy (NCBI): domain Eukaryota; kingdom Fungi; phylum Basidiomycota; class Agaricomycetes; order Hymenochaetales; family Trichaptaceae; genus Trichaptum; species Trichaptum fuscoviolaceum. The sequence goes on along the minus strand of CAJSYZ010000012.1, from coordinate 1,506,917 downwards.
CCTTAGGAAAGGTTAAAGAAGTTTTGGATGCATATATTATACTTAATTAACAAAAAATCGGATCTATATGCTGCTTGACTAACTATGTCAATTAATATGAACGTCGTAAGTCAACAAATGAGACCAGTTGTCAAGAAACAGGGAGCCAAACGGTGGTCGGATTATGCCGGAAGCAAATTTTTCGTAGTAAACAAGTTAGAGAACTTACGTGCTAAGGACACTGGAGAAAATTGTTCTGTGTGCAACACCTTTGACTTCCCTAACATGTCTTTAGATGAAGAGGAAAGACATCAGGCACTCAGGCTGAAGCTTGAACATGAAAAGCACGTATGCCCCTGCGCGAGATTCACACAAACGGGAAAAAGATGTGAGCATATATATGCGAAGGATTGTCTAGAAAAATACGGTCCTGTGGAGAGTTACCTTAGTAAGTCGTCGTATATCCGTACTAGTGGCGTACATACTGATTAGATTTGTCGCATTAGAAGCTGAAACGGCGAGACCGAAACGCAGGCAGCAACGCGATGCTTATGTTGTGCCAGAGAACGAAAACGAGTCGGATGACGTACAATCATCGGAAGACTCGGAAGGGAAGAAAGGGAAGAAAAGGAAGAAAGGGAAGAAAGGGAAGACGATAATCGGAACAGAGAATATGAGGTGGAAAGGCCAACCCCCGAAAGATTCGAACATAGACAAGGACACTGAAAGCATTGAGGCATTCTTGATGGAAAAGACTGGGCCATTTCCTACGATACTGGGACCAGAGGAGAGAAAAAAGCTTAAGGAGAAAGAGACAGAAGTCGAGAGTGAGGATAATGATGACACTGGGAGAGACGTAGACATCTCTCAGGTAGATCATTTCAAGGCACTTGTCGAGCCCAAAGGTAAGCTGGAATGTAGTTGTGCAATGTTACACCTATTCATGGATTGATATGTTACAGGCGGAACGAACATGAAAGGAGTGGAGGATCCAGACCGGGCAGGCAAGGAAGGAAAAGTTGATTCAGATTGGCAGAAGGAAGCCAGAGAGGATGGAAATGGATTCCAGATAGGTATGTCGCAGATGATCCATATAAGGCACGCTTTCGTTGACTGACGCGGGTGATATGTAGTGAAACCGAGTGCCGGACGACCTGCAGCGACTACTCCCTTGCACAACCGAAAGAAAGCCAGCGACAAAGATCTCTTAGACGATGTGGACTGTGGAAATTCGAAGAAACCTATGCACTCCAAGAAGCGAAAAGGAAAGGATAAAGTCGTCTTCAATCAGAAGCCCGGACCTCGACCCAAACCAAAGGGTAGTCTACTACCGGCAATGAACCCCGAGGATAGGAAAGAAGCAAAGAAGCTCATTGCAGAGTTTGCCAAAGTCAAGCAAGACAGTGACAAAAGAGAGGTACGAAGGGCAAAATGCCGTGTTGTGATCATGTGTCAATTAACTAACATCTTTCTGTTTAGATATTGGAGACAATCAACAACGATGTCGTCGTCACACAGGGAGCATTTGACAATGAGGATTTGGCCATATCACAAGGCCGGTACCGGGACTTATGGTCCAACCCAAATTACTTAATGCGCGAAGACGAATTAGATCACTGTATACATCCTATACTTCACGCCCTGTCGAGAACATGCCAACTTCGTACAATTTTTGTTCCCCATAACCACTCATCATTTGCCACGCAGATCGACGCGGCGGATTGGTCGGTGGTAAATGACGAATTTCCGATAAAGCCCGATGGTTCGGTGAGTACAAAGACGTTGTTGGGTATGGATATCTCAAGCTGATGTTCTATACAGGATGCATTTCCTCGAGATGGTGCTCTGGCTCATTGTTGGTACCTTAGTACAGCCCAGACCCTCGAGAAGGCGGTCGTTTTTCATCACGATCAGCAACGCACCCATTGGATTATCTACTTTCACGACTATAGGAAACAGCAATTCAAGGCATTTGATTCAATGAATGTCGCCAACCGCACCAACGCACGTGGACCAAAGCTCATCACTAGTTTCTTCCACACTGTCAACGGTGCGCGACTGGAAAAGGTAAGTAGTCAATAGTCAATGCATGATCAGTAATTGCTCATGATTCACCTCACCCTGTTAATTAGCCTTTGGATGAACCTCTGATGAACTACCCATATGTGCCATTGGGTGTACAAGTTGATGGTAGTTCCTGCGGGTTCTGGGCAGCCACGATTGCCCTGCTGTTAGCGTTCTCCATCAATGTGGAAGCGAATTCCGTGAAGAGAAAACTGGTCGAGTTAGGACCTACTGGCATCAAGGAATTCTGGATCTCTGCCGCATCGTCCTTCCGTTCCAGTAAGACAGAAGGCCTAGATCGACAAACTTTAGAGGCGTTCCTGTCTCAGTTCAAGGGGAAAGGCATGAAGAATGAATGGTCAAATAAGCTAGGCGCAAAAGAATGCGTAAGTGAAATCATTGAGACATTGGATTGTTCTCATTTCATGCATGTTAGGTTGCTATTCGACCCGATTATATAGATTGCATCCAGTCCAAAGAGGATATGGATCCTTCAATGCATCCTAATGATACTCGCCTCGAAGGTAAGCACTGACATGGATCCATAATATAGTTAATGATCTGATCTAACTCTTCATTCAGATCATGCGACAGCTATGCCTGAAGATGGACAAGAATATGATAAGACAGGAACCAGTCAGAATAAGCAAGATGGAGTGGATCTTAATGTTCAACCAGTAGCGATGGAGATAGACGAAGAACAGGACAAAGACAAAGACAACGTTGCAGATGCAGAGGAAGGCGAAGGATATGAAGGCGAGGGAGAAGATGGCGATGCAGACGAAGGCGATGCAGACGAAGGCGAGGGAGACGAAGGCAAGGGCGATGAAGGCGAAGGCGAAGGCGAAGGCGAAGGCGAAGGCGAAGGAGATGATGAAATTGGAACTGCTCCTAACAATGTCGATCGGAATGGTTCACCACTAGCTGCAGACGATGTTGCTACGCCAAGTCTTCCGGAAGTTCCTGCTGCAGGGGTTGTTGCTCAAAATGGAGAGTCTTCGGTGCCAGACGCGATGGATGTCGATGACATACCCAGTAGTGGGGCAAGTGAGTTAACTCCTGTCCCAGAGGAATCAGCAATGTGTTCGAGTGATGGCCGCGCAACTCCTGTCCAAGACGAAGAAGATAAAACGTTGCAGGAGGTGATAATGTCGTTGCAATGGACCATGGCATCTGCACGCCAGGAGAGGACTTTATTAAAGGCTGAGGTGAGTGCTCCCTGCCCTTTAATGTCCAGGATCACGAGCTAATGGATATACAGTACAAGCAGGACCTGGAATTGTTCCGCAAAGGACATAGTCTGGAAGCTGGGATGGCGGTGATAGAGAGAGAGCATCTGGAGCGCCTCCAGCCACCCAGTTGGTTTGACGACAATCTAGTAAATGCAGTGGTTCACGCAATTCAAAAATCGTACGTGGACCAACACCTTGGCACTGCATTTGTGATTAACTTCCATCTTGTAGGACGAAGCGCCCCAAGGATGTTTTTATTGCACATACCTTCTTTCTCAACTCTATCAAAGGGAAGGCTGATCAACGACTTAAGAAGGATCCTCTGCTAATGGTGAGTTGCACTTTACTATGAAGAGACTTATGAGCTGTGTACATTTGACAAATCGATAGATTTCATTATCTGACATGTCATCTCTCGTTCTCCCAATGCATGTCAATAATGACCACTGGATTGTCGCTTGTATCGTTTTCGAAAAAACAACTATTGAGGTTTACGACAGTCTTTCATCAGCAAAAGCGTCTGACAAGACATACTCCACGTATATTAACGTGGGTGGCACATATTCCATTGCATTACACACTGAATGAAAGACTTCCCGGTTCTATAGCAAATTATTTCCTGGTTGGAACGCAAGTCGAGAGAAGAAAAGCAGAAGTTTGTACGCTCAAAATGGAAAACGAAGATGCAAGACAATGTAAGCTGAAACTCTACCCTACACAACTATCCCTTGCTAACAAGGCAATCAAGGTTCCTCGTCAGACAAACGGACATGATTGCGGTGCATTCTCGTGCATATTCATGATTTGCTTGGTGTTTTTCGGGTCTCTGCAGGCTCAACCAAGCAAAAGTCTCATCAAGCTCATTGAGGCCGACTCAGAAAGCGTACGCTTGGGTTTACTTTTCCGGATAATCCAGAAGGCAGGGTCTATGGTGAGTATTGCAAAGAGAGGAAGGAAAAGATACTAGTAGCCGACACTCCTAATGATCTACTTGTATCCGTAATTCATTGTGATGAGTGCTTAAGTCTAATTTCATTCCTTTTGACTCAGTCCTTGGAGGAAGTGTTCATTTTTCACATATGATACAATGTAAAAGGTGAGAGTTTCTGTAGGGAATGTGAGGGTATACTATTTACACAATTTAAAAAGGTCTGAGTGGAATAGTCCATCTACTACCCACTAACGGGGGTGATCAATCTTTGCCAAAAACTCCGCACAGACACTTGCAAGCTTCTCCGCCTCCCTCTTGGCCTCCCATTCCCTCTCCTCCTGCCCATCCGTCGTGACTTCCCGTACCGCAATGACGGTGTACTCGGCAATGACTACCTCGAGTACCATTGTTATGCTGGCCAATCGCTCAGCAACGACGTGAGGATTGCGCGGTCGTTCTATCAAGATATTAGACTCAAATTATGTGTTTATGGACGGAGAAGACATACCCTCAACGAGCATCTTCCCGGCCCAATCCTCTGGGAAACGAGCTCGAAAAAGCGCGACCACGCGGTCAAGCAGTCTCGCAAAAAGCCTGTAAGTGTATGCAATATTTACGAATCAGAATCTTTCTAATGAAAATCAGTGGTTGTACGTAGCACGTACCGTCTCAATCTGCAGGGAAGTTTGCCGTAACGCATGGTGAGACGACAATTGGGGATGGGGAAAGAGAGGTGAAAACAGCAGGCCGTAAATTGCCGACGGAGACGGAAGCAAATGATGCTACTCGGCTCCGGTAAGCAAGCTTCCGTACATCCGATGATCACGTGGTGCGTGCGAACTGAAAAGATAATAACTATACAGCATATGACCCTTGTGGGATGCTTACGTTTGCGTATTACATGTAGCGGCTTACTCAGTTCACGAGCTTGATTTGTCTAAGTCATCTAATGGACTTTAAAAAAAAAACTTCTACAACGCAGTATGTGGTATTCATTTCTATCTGCATGTTCCAGTGGCTTACATATATTGGACCTAGGTAACCTATCTGATGGACAATGGTATAACCTGGTAACTGCATTCAATTCTTATATTTCCTTTCATGATATTCATGTCAAGATGACCATGGCAGATTTCTATTCAGATACGGAGCTTCCTTTGTTCCTTGTGAAATACCTGATGACAGATGTCATTGGAAGGACTTCGAAGAACTACCACGACTCGTGACAAGCGGGAGCTCGTGTACTTCACGCGTGAAACTGCGTCGCATTTCTTCACCATCGACCACAACAACAAAGACGACTCCGCGCCTCAAGACAGCGGCGACGCACAATGAAGACGCGAATATTCATAAGAACGCAAGATGAAGACCCATTTATCAATGCCTAGCGGACGCTACCCGCTCCAACAAAGCCATTCGGACGAGGCCTTATTCGCGCCACCCAACTTACTGCTCGAGGCCTTGCGGACGCTACCAAGCAGAGCCACCTGCTATATCAAAGCTCATTGGTGTGTAACAGAAGTAAGGTGAGTATTGCAATTGAATGTCTATTTACATGGGTGACACTATGTATGGAGACCTTCGGTCGGTTTAGTTTTCCTTGTGGGTTTGTCAAGGTTTCTCCTTGTCAGAGGCTGCGTCTCCCTTCGGTCATGGGCTTGACTCGTTGGTCCCTCGGCAACCCAAGACGCTCTAGAGCAAGGACCTTTCAGCGAGCTCCAGGGTGGCTTCTCCCACAATAACCTGCCAGCCCAATTTTCCACTCCTGCATCCTTCGAGGAAGCCTTTCTCTTTAGATTATCGACGACGGACAGGAGCGAGCGGGAGCGCAGGAACACCTTCTCAGGCTGTCGTGCCTATGGTGTGACACCTACGTGGTATTCTGGGTAAGGCTGGATGAAGGCAAGTCAACTGTGTTCTCGCTGGTCGAGGCTCGCAACGACAAAACTGGACATTTGTCATCTTTTACCTGTCCAAGGCTCTTAGAGACTTTGGGAACTACACATCTATAAATTATCTAGTGTTATATGTTCGTCTCACTCACCATTGAAATCAAGATATTCTTCTTCCAATGGTTTCCGGGCCTCCCTTCTCAAAGCAAATTAAGGCCTTGTTCTGGTCCTCGCGCAGTTCGGCAAGAGGAAGCAAATAATTTCATTGATTTCACCGATAACCAGACCTTCATTGCCTATAGAAGTAGAGACCATGACATTGAATTCGCCTGCCTTGAATTTCTGAATTGCCCGAACGAGATGATCAGCACCTGAGAGTACCAAAGACTTCAATACAAACCAATATCAAGACCTTGCTTTCACCTTCTATTGGTTCCCCTCTCATGATTGCAGCAGCAGCGGACAGTGACTGTATAAGAGGGCTATAAGACACAGAAATGACAAAAATCAAATCTACCAAATGACTGATTCACCTTGCTCAATTTGCAAGAGCTGTGTCAAATCTCCTTTAAATAAGCTTTCGATTCGTGGTAGTTTCGTAGTGAACGGACCAGTAATTGGAGAGTTATAGCATATTCTGTCTTGGCTGTTCTGGTAAGGTTGACTTCGAATACTTTCAGGGTAACTTATATTTCTTGTAGGTTGAGTTACATTACTTGCCTGGGCTGACTTCGAATACCATCTGGGTGGCTTGCTATACTTTCAGGTTGACTTGCATTACTTTTCGAGGCTGACTTCAAATACTTTCTGGGTGACTTCGCATACTTGCAGGTTGCCTTGCATTACTTTGGTGGGCGGACTTCGAATACTTTCTGGGTGACTTGAAATTATTGCAGGCTGACTTGCATTACTTTTCGAGGCTAACTTCGAATACTTTTGGGTTGCCTTATATTTCATGCAGGTTGACTTGGATTACTTTACGAGGCTGGTTTCAATTACTTTCATGGTGTCTTATATTACTTTGCAGGCTGACTTGCATTACTTTTCGAGGCTAACTTCGAATACTTTTGGGTTGCCTTATATTTCATGCAGGTTGACTTGGATTACTTTACGAGGCTGGTTTCAATTACTTTCATGGTGTCTTATATTACTTTGCTTGGTTGTCTTCCATTTCTTTTAGGCCATCCTATATTTCTTCCCGAGGTTGATGTCGAATACATACCCCGGTTGACTTGCATATTATGAAAGGCTGACTTACAATTCCAATTAAGTTGATTCCGAATTCTGACAAATGTTGACTTCCATTTCAAAATAGGCTGATTCCGAAATCTTACAAATGATGACTTCGAATTCTGAAATTGTTGACTTACATTTCAGAAAGGTTGAAATACATTAAATACAGGTTGTCTTCATTTCTCACGGTTGACCCCATTTATGGTGGGTTGACTTCATTACATTTAGGGCAGACTCCCATTTTGCATCATAAATAAAGGTTGCTTTCGATGAGAAATTAGAAAAACCTTCATAAATTCATTCATAGCAGTGCTTCGCGGTCGTGCACATAGTCATGTTGTACTTCAATAAGAAAATCACTGAATAATACATTATTTAAGCATCTAGAAATACATGGAACAAAACATGCGAGGTCTATTCATACAATGCTATAAATTAACATAATAAAATCATGAATCATCTTGCTTCATTCGCAAGATCTCGAAGGATAGGACGGGAGCGCAGGATGCCGCTTTCAGCTGAGATCTTTGCTTTTTTCTGAGGACGACCATCTGTCACGTCTGTTTCGTTCTCCTTCAGCTTCAGCAAGGGCATAGTCTGGCTGGAACGTTTAAAAGAAGCTCCCTTCGCCAGCGTTTCGCTCGAGCAGTCATGCATGGTGTGAGCGCCGGGAGGCAGAGTGAAGATCCACCCTTTTTCCTCCATCAGAGAGAAGAACTCCTTCAGGAGTGGAGAATTCTGCAGGGTTCGCATTGAGCCGAATATGACGAGTTTGGATCGCGCGCGAGTGAACGCAACGTTCACCCTCCGCCAGTCTTTCAGCAGGTCACCAATCTAAACAGACAAAGTTAGCAACAGTACACATGACGAGGAGTGGTCACGCACATTGTTGTCGTCATTAGATCTGACCAAGGATATGATTATACAGTCTTTGTCTCTTCCTTGGCTGCGATCAGCTGTTAATATTTCGACGTCTTTGTAGTCCTCTAACAAGTGCGAGAGCCTCTTGATTTGCTGCCTGTAGAGTGAGATGATTCCAACTTGATCTTGGCGGACGCCGCCTTTGATCAATGCCTCAGTCAATTGTTGAACGAGCGAGGCCTCAACTTCGTTTTCAATCAGATCTCCGACTCGTGAGTCCTTTGCAGGAATCTGATCAGTGTCAACGAACACTGCTTTGCAGCTAATCCAACAGTAAGGCCTCTGATGAAGTGAAAAATATGTTCACGTACCTCTCGTCCAGGATATGCTGCAGCCAGCATTCGTCAGACGTACTGTGCATGCCATCGGCTAGATTTCTCTTAGGAATGACAAGAGTACGATTCGCGACCTCTGCGGAGCCGCATTTCAGACGATCTCCATAGATCAGCTTGTTCGATAAGAGCATAATGTCCTCGTTCATCCGGTATTGATGAGCAAGGTCAACAACTGCATGTGGGTGTGCATCTGATAGGCGTCTGAAGAGTGATACGTCAAGCCCCTCTTTCCGCGCATTGCGGTTTTTAACCTTTTAACAAACACATTAAGTCGAAATTGACGGAGATAACCTCGAACACAACTTACCAAAGGTGGCAACTGAAAATGGTCTCCCACTAGAACAAATTTACTGGCAAATCGGAGAGGCCCTAGGCAAGTAGGCAGAGTAACCTGTGAGGCCTCGTCTACAATACAGTAATCAAATCGGCGTCGCATGAAAAGCGCACTAAAAATAAGTGAGCATCTGTTTGTGCTGAGAAATTAGCACACTGACTTGTCTATCGAAAGGCAAGTGGTTGCAACAACAGGAGGAGTGAGAAGTAGATCTTCAAGTTGTTGAACTGTAGTGCAAGTATTGCGAGAAGCTAACGTCAAGTCACGGACGTCCGGATGGACCTGCGTCAGGATTTAGGTGTCTATTCTGAATGCTTAGTTTTTGCACGTACTTTGTCAGGATTTCCAAGTCTTAAGATGCTGAAGTCAGCATTACTCTTAAGTTTCAGAAGGATGGAATCGACGGCAGAGTGAGTGTAAGACGTCAGGAGAACACTCTTCCCCATTCCCACCAGGACACGTATTGTTTCTGCGATTGTCGTCGTTTTCCCCGTTCCGGGCATGCCTAAGACGAGGGCGTAGTCGTGCGCGGCAAGAATATGATCGACAGCATGTCGTTGGTTCACATTCAGGGTAGTAGAGCAATGCTTGACTTCTTCAGCCGCAAGATGCTCGAACTCTGGAGGCTCTAGATCAACGATAAGCTCCAAACTGCGTTTGTTTGCAGTAACATAGAACAACTGCGCTAGGTTCTCCCGAATTCGCGCCATCCCGCCGGTCAACTCGTCCTTATCAATGCGGAAGACTATCTCGTCGATCTTAGACGAGGGAGGTAAACGAGTGCGGACGAATTCAGTTGACAGAATATGGTCTACGCTGATCACGACAGATGTTGGGTTTAGCTCGATGACATAACCGCGTGCGAGCGCTATGAGGTGTGGATCAACGGAGACGGTGACTGGATCCCCAGAGGATATGTGCCCATTCAAGAGGCTGCGCGCTGCTAGGCTGGACGAAATTGCACCTTTTCGGACGAAGCGGTATGTGAATTGTCGGATTGTCGCGTCTCTCGATACTGGTGTCTTCGATGTAGGGTTGCTATAACCGTGATCTATTACCATCGAGCTAAGGCATCTACCCTTGTCCTCGCGATCCCGCGCAGACATCGTCCAAAGCTCTTTACGAAATTTAATCATATCTTGCTCCTCCAATGTAATTAGCCGTTCCCATTTCTTGAAGAAGGCAGCTTGATCGTTAGTCAAGTGGCCGGTCTTCATTTCGTAGAGCGAGGAGATAGGGGAGTCATTGTCAACAACTTCTTCGACAGCCTGACACGCACGTTAGTAATGTGCTTTAAGACACAGTGGAGCACGTACCTTTCTGTAGAGCATACACGCATCAGCAACATAACATCGACCACAAATGCGATCCTGGTCTATTGTAGGTGGCAAAAAAGGTTCCTCGGCATCTCCTTTCTTTCCTTGGTTGTCTTCGATTCTCCGCACTAGATAGGAGGCCATCTCATTCCTGGTCATGATGAGTCCTCGGACTTCATTCCACCCAGAAGGTACATGAATGACCTCATGGGCTTGTGTATAGTACAGCAAACCTCCTGGGACGTCCATGCCATATCTTTCTGCCATAAGAAGGGTGTACAGCATTGTTTGTGCGCGATGTTCCATCCCTGCGACGGATCTACCAGTCTTTATTTCAAAAGGCATGGTAAAGGTCGAACGGTCCTTCACTATCGCGTTTCGCTGTTCGATCATTACTTCAACAGACGCGTCGACCTTGCCCTTGATTCCGTAGCGAGGTGACCAGATATCTTCTTCGACATCGAGTAGCTTCCTGATAGCTAACAAGGAGCTACAACCTGGCGCCTGGCGCGTATTTGTTAGTTCGCCGTCGAGCTATCACGAGTGATCAGTATCAGATAACTTCAATGAATGAAGTGAAATTACTTTAGGACTATCGCCTATATAGTTCCTCCCAAAAGTCTTCAGGCCTTCAGTTCTTCTCAGAAGCTCCGTTCTGGCCTGCTCGACAGTTACATTGATTTTCACAAGGTCCTCCAGGCCTTTCATCAGTTTTTCATCGATAACTTTTCTGATATGCTCCTCATCCCATCTTTGCGATATAAAGCATTGTTGCACAACTTCATGAAGGATATTTCCCCAGACAAGAGCAGGGGTAACATCGTTCGACTTCCGCAACAGAGAAGATAGGATTGGCCGGCGAGTACAATGGGATGCATTGGAGATGGAAGTCGATGTAATAAGAATATCAGGATGGAGGATGAGCAGGTTGTGTTTGTTGGTAATAGTGATGTGCGGCGTTTTCCCGAGTTCGATAGTGAAATGACCTATAACATTGATTGTATCGCCTATAATTTCGGGTCAAGTTTGGTTCTGATGTATTATAGAGGAGGAAGCATCGTACCGGGGACGACCTCGGTTTGGGTCCAAACTTCTTTCAGAATGACGCATTTCTTCGTGTTGTCAGGAATGGAAACGATATGCAATATCTATCATGACTGTTAGGGGATGAGCATTTTAAGAGCCAGAAATTTGTTCACCTTTTCTCTATCAGAAATGTCGACAGAAGTAACCAAACATCGCGTGAAATGGTTCCTATCATCTTGATGGTCATATTTAATTCCCTATAACGCTTCGAGTTGAGACACGGACTGAAGGCGCGAATCGTGCCACTCACTTTATTTTTCTTTCTCTTTCTGGGTGATAGAAAATCATCCTCCATATCATCCCAATCCCAACCCTCAGCGCCTTCTAAAAGAGCGCCTATGTCTTCAACCTCGTTCGCAAGCGCGCCGCAGACTCTACGTTTCTTGGATTGAGGCTCTTCCTCGGTCATTACATTTTGCATAAGGGTCTTAGTGGGTTGGGGAGGAGCTGGTGTCGCGAAGTATTTTTTCGGTTGTTTCTTGGAAACTGGATCTGGAGAAGGAACGGCGTCGAAGAAGGATGCATCTATGCCCGCGAGCAGATCATTCATAAAGGAAGCCTCATCTTGTTCGCTGGGCTTAGCATGTGGCATGGCAAAGCCTTAGTATAGGTTCAGAGACGTTAAGGAGCTTGGAACGATATATAATGGGAGTTATATACTGTTCGCGGTAGAAAGTTAGAGACTTCAAGAAGATGGGGATCGGAAGAAGGGTCAAGTGAGAAACTTGAAGGCGCGTTGAATTGACACAGCGCGTCTGAGTCGCGTCGCGTTGAAGTCGCCACTGCCAACCTTCGCACGTGCCGCGCAGCCTGAGTGACACCGGCACGTTACACTTTTGCACTCAACCTTCATCATCTGTCGGTGATCCTCACGCCATCCGATGCAACTGAGGTAGTGGATCACGTGAAACCTGGGATCTACCGCTATTCATTTACTCGATGCATTGTTGGGGTTGATCGGTTTTTGCCAAATCGATTTATTTCACTTCACTTTAACAGACACTACATGTTTGGCACGCACGACGGCGGACAGAACGATAGTACGACCACCAGCATCATTGACGTTGTGGATAACCTGGTGGTGAGAACGCCTCCTAACCAGCCTAGTAGAATCTCGTCGCCAATATGTGAGGGTATGATGGAAATCTCGGAAGCATCTGAAGAGAGGGCTCAATTGAATGCTTTGATCGAGTCGAATGGGATCGACTTGAATCTTGACATGCTGCCTCCGCGATCGCGACATCTCGCGCATGGCCTTGCTCTCACTGTCGGTTCTGCGTTGGGCGAAACCCCTCCTTCAGAACAACAATGTTTGGCCGCATTCCTCCTTCCTAACAAAAGCAACCTCACCGCAGGTGCCCGTGCGTGGTCCAAGCATGCTCACCGCTCGGAGAAGGTTGACGAAGGCGGTACTTCGGTTCCCAGTTGGTGGGGTTCACCGAAAGGGCCTGTCGCAGTCATCAACGAGCGGGCGCTAGCGCTGTTTTGGCGTGTCATGCAAGTAGCATCATGGCGGAATTTGCATTGGCTACCGCACACCATCCTGGTGTATGAGGTTCGTGTAAAAGAAGGATATGGAATGCGATGGTCCCAGAATCGAGCTCCCGCAGAAGACAATGATGATGTTAACCAGAGACCGTGGGTCTTCAGAGGGTTTGTTGAACCAATGATGGAAGGAGGACATGAAGTGGGATGGAGACATTGAATCTGCGATCTATTGCGCTGGCTCTATTGTAACAGGTTATAGGTTTGTGGACTATAGAGTGACATTGTTGTATGCTCATAACTAACGTCGTATATCTAGGCACCCCCTTCGGCCGATAAAGGTTTCAATGTCATTGAGAGGTCATTCATGACTGAGATCAAGATCGAGGCACTGCCGTGAAGATCTGTGGTGCTGCCGCTCTGCTGATTTGTAATACGCGGACTTCTGTTGGACGGACCGAACCCCATTGATACACCGGCAACAGTTAACGCGATATGGCGTGCATTCATAGAGAAGCACGAATACTGGCCTTATCTTATGTTTACTCTGGCGCTCTGCACTAAATATATCTGCCAGGTGGTGGTGATGAAGATGCCATTCGACTACGGGATGGCATAATTCTCCTCTCTTGGCTCCCTCTAATGTCTGGCCCACTTACTACGTCTGGTACTTAAGCTCGCGTTCGTACATCTGCTTCGACAAACCTCTAGCCTTAGGAGATCATCTGAAATGGCCCCATCTGCTACACAGACTGTCACGGCTACTGTGGACAATGTTGCCAATGGTGTGGGCAAGGTGAACCTCAATGGAAAAGTGGCCTCAAAAGATGTACGCTTCCCTCCCTTAATTAAGGCTCCCGGGCGTTTAAAGCTTGCCGTGATATTTTTCATTTGCAGAAAGGACCATCCTACCCTTTGTACTACCCGTACTTTGATGTGAACGAGAAGTTTCCTCCTACCGAGAATCACGGTGAGTAATTTATCACAGTTTCATGAACGTCCTGGCTCAATCGTGTATAGAGTTCAGCGACCCGGGACTGCGTGCGGATCCGAAGAAGCCTAACCTTCTCAACGAAAAGGCAGAGTACCGCCAACTCAGCCCCTTCATCGGCGCGGAGGTCAAGAATGTTCAAATCTCACAATTATCAAAGGAGGGACTGGATGAACTCGCTCTCCTTACTGCAGAGAGGAAGGTGGTTGTGTTCAGGAATCAGGATTTCAAGGACCTGTCTCCTGAACGCCAGATCGAGATTGCCAGGTAAGCTTGAGTTATATCCGTCTGAGAAGCGTTGCTGACTGCTTTCCTTCTTAAGACACTTTGGGCCTATTCAAGTTCACCCAACGTCTGGCAATGTAAAGGGCTTCCCTGAATTCCATGTCGGTGTGTCAGAATTTCTTTATCACCTTCTGAACCCCTGGCTGACTGCTGCAAGTTTATCGCGACGCGGACTTTGACCGCTTCAAGGAGTACCGTGGAGGTAACCGCACCTCCAGGGTCGGTTGGCACTCAGACGTGGTATGTATTTTTTGCACAACTCTCTAATGCGTCACTAACACCCCTATCTCAGTCCTACGAGAGGCAACCCCCGGGTACGACATTCTTCTGGATCCTTGACCAGCCAGAGAATGGTGGCGGAGACACCCTCTTCTTGTCTCAAGTCGAGGCATACAACAGGCTCTCGGACGAGTTCAAGAAGCGTCTCGAAGGCCTTCGCGCCGTGCACTCTGCGGTATCGCAGGCCGAATACTCCCGCAATCGCGGAGGCCCAGTCAGGCGCGAACCCGTTGAGACCGAGCACCCAGTCGTCCGGAAGCACCCCGTGACTGGCGAGAAGGCATTGTACGTGAACAAGCAGTTCACCAGGTACATCGTCGGTTTCAAGGACGAGGAGTCTGAGTATTTGCTCAACTTCCTTTACGATCACATCGCCAAAGGCGCCGATTTCCACATCCGTGGAACATACGAGCCGGGCACTGTCGTAGTCTGGGTATGTTACTGTTCGCAATCTTCAGCCGCATGAATTAACTACAGTTTCTTTCAGGACAATCGTCTGACTGTTCATTCTGCTACTGGCGATTTCCCAGCGGCACAAAGACGCCATGCTGTCAGACTTACTCCACAGGCAGAGGTCCCAATCCCAGCGTAGATAGGAAACGGACTATAGGAGAAGTCCTTGCTAATATATATGTACATAATAAACGCAGTGCTTTTTAAAAAAAAATTATTACCTGAAAAAAGTTGATTTCCTCCGTTGTGTTCAACTTGTGGCAGTATTTTCGTCACAGGACTCGGACGAGTGTTGCCACGATCACCACTCCACGCAATTCCCTTACTCCCACTGGGAGTAAAGGGCATCCCCTAAATTGCCGTGGGATACCTGCCACAGTCCTTCGTGGGAATATTAGTCAGCAACAAATACTACTACGGCGTTGTGCCTTCACCTCATCCAATCCTTACCAGCAGTAGGCGCTCTCTTGCTTGGGCTGTAAAACACCTTTCACTACTCTTAAGCTTGTTTCAATTTTTATCAATTCTCTTTCTTTCACACTTTCTCATCATGGTGGAGTAAGGGATCTGCCGGCGAAGCTCGGCCCGTTATCTAGTTTGAATGGCAAATCATAAATGCCAGTGCACTGGCCTGTCGGTCACCTAACGAGCCCAAGGAATGAAGCACAAGTGCTTGGATACCATTGGCGCTGGCACTGCTCAATGGCAGGCGCTGAACTTCAGATCTGTGCAAGCTCAGTTTTCACACAAATCAACATGGTGCTGATGCATAGTCCTGAACTCCGTACAGCTTCAGCGTAACACCCGTGCCAGTTACCCTTTACACCCTACGGGGCCTACACCCACTCCCTCAGACTGCAAGCTCGAGAAGCCCGTTCCCCGAATAGATTAAGCAATCGATATGAACTACCCTCCCCCAGCCTTGCACCTGCGTGTAGAAGATGGCAAGGATGAGAGCTTGTTACCGACTATCAAATCTACACCCCTCGAAGTCTTGCAGTGCATTATTGAAAAACTTGCGCACTTGGATCTGACAGGAAAGATAGAAAGAGTAACACCGTTTCTGAAAGCGCATGGAGGATATTGCGACGTATTTCTAGGCGAGCTTACCGGGGAAGGAGTGAAGGTGGCCGTGAAACGCTTTCGTATATATATGCTGGGAGATGAGAGATTTGCTAAGGTATGTATTCATCTTGCTATAATATCTTCTTTCATCTCTTATGGCATTATATTTTTCGCCACTGCTAGATGTGGGTAAAGGAGGTTCGTGTCTGGGCCCTATTGAATCATAAGAATATACTTCGACTTCGAGGGTACATGCTTGAAGGGGAGTCCTACCCGGCGCTTATTTCTGACTGGATGGCAAACGGAACAATACGCACATATATGAAGGCTCATCCTGACTGTGATCTTCTACACATGGTGAGATAAGCGTCGTACAGTTTGGAGATGAAACCCTTGCTAACGATTGGGAGCAAAGGTGTCAGGAATGTCTGAGGGCCTTCAATACCTGCACTTACAAGACATAGTTCACTCGGATATCAAACCCGTAAGTGCAGATTGAATTATGTTCATTTTTATTTTCATCTGAGGTATATATCCTTCAGGATAACATCTTGGTTTCTCCATCAGGAGAGCCGTTAATCTGCGACTTTGGGATATCTCACATGATTGCCGTAAGTCAATCTTTTGGGTTGTCCGGAACGCAAACTGGCACTCTAAGGGGAACAACTCGCTACATGTCTATTGAACTTATTGAGGCTTCTGAGGATGGAAAATACACAAAAGCATCCGACATTTGGGCTTTCGCGATTACGATAATGGTCCGTCTCCTTTCCTCATTTAACGAGATAAATGATCCTCGTTCTCGTCATTGAGCAATCCTGCTGCGGCGCTGCAGGACTCGACGACGCTCTCGCGGCCGGGCGCGTCGCTGCTGGTGCCGAAGCCGTTCAAGTGCCCGATACTGGGGTGCATGAAGTCGTACAAGCAGGCGAACGGACTTAAGTACCACCTGGGGCGCGGGCAGTGCATATTCATCACGCTGCCTGGCCTGTCGGAGCACCGCCGGCTGCTCCCGTACTGCTGCGAGGTCGCGCCGTGCCAGAGAAGGTAAAAAGAATATGAACGGGCTGATGTTTCATTATCAGCACTCGGGGGAGCATGGCAAGGTGGGGCTGAGGATGCTGGCAGACTCGTAGGGAGGCACGATGCGCTGCGGTGCAGGGATGTGGAGGAGGAGGAGAGGCTGGACAGATGAGGGAGAGGAGGGCGCGTGAGAGGGAGAGAGAGGACGCAGCGAGGCGGATGGGCATGAAGCTCGATACGAACGTCGCGCTCGCGCAAGCGCAGGCGATGCGCATCTCACCGATGTCCGCGTTCCCGAGCGTGATCGTGACGTCACGCTCCGCCGTCGCCTCTGCGCACCAGAACTCGCTGCCGGGAGAGGCGCAACACCAGCAGCAGCAGTGGGCATTGTAGACATGTGCCGTGCGTCCTGGATTCCCTCGCTGTCTAGACTCTCCCGACTCTCGCTAGAAAACTAATATAGTAGCATAGTAGAATTAATGATTTGGTTTTCCGTGTTTTTTTCTCGATACTCCTACCCCACCCCGATCTTCTATCTCTCCTACTCCTTACCTTGTAATTCCCGCCCCCGTCCTTCACCCTCTCGCTCACTCATCTCGCGCATCTTGACATCCATCTACATCTGATCTAATTTCGTGCGTGTGTTATTTCTCTGCGATACAGTAATGTGCCAACACTCTTGCCCCCGTCCCCACATGTTTCATTTTGTGTATCTATTGTAACATTTTTTTCTTTAGTTCATTGGTTTCTGGTGTAATTATTCTGGAGGTAGCTCATGGGTGAACAGGGCTGAACATGTTGAAAACTACACCAATCCTTATCAACATTCTGTAGCTTTTTTGTTGAGGTCAATCCACATATCCCTGGTAGTATATCGGTTCAGTACACGCGCCTGTCATTAGTGATGTATAGACCGCGCGAGAGCGGGGTTCGACTCCCCGCCAGGGAGATCGATAGGTTCAATTTTAATAGCGTCTTTTTGAGTAATTGAAAGTTCCCTTTTCCATTTCGTGTTCTCTTCGCTGCGATCATGGTCGTTCTTTCTTTTTCATGATTATTCTGAAGAAAAGCATTCTATATATCGAAATGTTCTATAATGACAAGGTTTGTTGGGTTGTGCGCTAACTTCTAGGTATGGTCAGCAGTGAAACCCGAAGGCAACGTACTGCAGAGAGGCAAATTATAGCCGATAAATATAGATCAAGCATGACCACTGAGTAAACATATGATGCGAAGTTGACATCGTTTGGGGCCCATCAACCTAGGCTGTGGAGCGAAACTGTATAGTCAGTTTATGTATAAGAATGGCACTCAGCCATGGATGCATCCACAGCTCAATCTTCACATCAAAGTACCCATCAGCAACTCACTTACAGACTCACTCACATCCGCATCAACTCCATGACAGACGGTTTCTCCAACTCGTCGGGCGGCTACGGCGGTAACGACTCGGGACAGAACTTCGGCTCCGGCGGGGACTCGAATTTCTCTTCGTCAAACAACGGAGGGCAGCAAGACAGCTTCCAGGGCGGCGTCGGCGACCGCACGCAAGGTTCGGGTGGCTTCGGCGGCGATAATGTCCAGCAGCCAAGCTCGGGCGACCAGTACGGTAGCTCTGGCGGGTACGGCGGCGTGCCTTCGCAAGGCCAAGGCCGGGGACAAGACGACTCGAACTTTTCGTCATCAAATACCGGAGGCCAACAAAATGACTACCAGAGCGGCGGCGGTACCCAGAATTCAGGCGGGTTCGGCGGGGGAAATGATCAGCAAACGAACTCGGGCGACCAGTATGGAAGCTCCGGTGGATTCGGTGGACAATCACAAGGTCAAGGTCAAGGTCAAGGCCAGGGCCAGGGCCAAGGCCAAGGCGATGCTCTAGATAAAGGTGTGGATTACGCGGAAAGGAAATCTGGCCACGAAATGGTAATTCTTAATGGCTTTATTATTCTCCTCTGTTGTGCTGAACTCGATTTGAAGGGTCATTCTACCACGGAAAAGATTAGCGACGGAATTAGGACAGGTTTTAAGAAAATGACTGGTGCGTACTATTTTGAACATTAACAATGCTTAGGAGAAATCTCATGACATCGCATGTAGGCAAAGACGTACCTGTCAAGGATCAGAATTACTAGTGATCTCCGACTGCGTCTTGATGGGGAATTGTATCAACGAGGAAGTGTAAGATGAAGTGTATAGATATCTCAGTAAGATATTGGATAGCGAAGTGTAAAATTATTAGTAATGCAGACGATGACTATCTTGCGAAATAGAGCGTACCAGCGTAACACGTTTATTTGTGATATCATGGGCGAAGGGCGTTTAAACTCTTCAGTGAAAAAGTTTCAGTGAGGAGAAGGTTCACTCTAGTCCGCATATCTTTTCAAAGACGACTTTGCCCCTCATACATCTTGAGAATCTCCAATACAGCGACAACGTCCGCGCGCAAACATCGAAACATCGCAGCAAATCCTTTGCACTACTGGGAAATTTGTGCTCTCATAGACAGTACTGAGTGCCTTCGAGTTTGTGACGAGTAACAGACGATTGTTAATGTTGGAAGAAATACCGACGCACTAAGTATTACCACTAGTAAATAACGATCTAGAGCTTCAAAGTCCACGGCGTGTCCACGGGATCGGCCGGATCGGCACTGGGTGACGTACGATGACCCGCAGCGCCAGGCACATTCAAGTTATGATGATGCGATGTCGACATTCATGGAGCAGCCGTTATGGCGTGAGGCGAATATAATTAAGATGTATAAGAACCACGATCAACATTGCAGAAAACCATAAACACGCTCAAACTCACTTGAACTTCCAACCATCATCACACACAACACACTTTTCTCCATCGTCCCATCATGATGCAAGGTCAAGGTCTAGGGCAAGGTCAAGGGCAGGGAGATGCACTCGACAAAGCAGTCGAATTTGTAGAGAGGAAGACAGGACACCAGATGGTGTGTGTCACTTGCTATTGAATTTCGTTCGGATGATACTGATCCACGACTTAGGGCCGATCGACTACGGAGAAGATTAGCGATGGCATTCGGTCAGCGTTCAGGAAACTCACTGGTGCGTGCTCTCTCAGTCTCTTGGCGTATATCTATGATATTCACGACATGTTGTGCAGGTAAAAATGTGCCAATCAAGGACAAGAATTACCAGTAGTTTCTGACGAGTACCCGGGCCATCCCGACTCCTTTCAAACACATCGCTACGGATAATCGTGCAGAATAATGCTTGAATTTAGCGAAGAGAAAGCTAGTTTCGTTCGCAAGAGTAGGAGTTTAGTCAGGTGTATATTTATTGTCATTTGATACCCAACACAGTCGCTTTCCCTTGTTCCTCGTTGTGTTAAATATTTTACCAATCAACTTCTTTCGATCTAATTTCCCCGATAGCTGCTAGTTTGTCGTTAGTGGTCACTATCGAGCTTCAAAAATTCCCGAAACTTCGTCATGGTCAAAGGTGAACGTTACTAACGAAGTTTCAGGAACGACTCGACGCGACTTGACTTGCAACTTGAATATTTTTAGAACTCCGCCTCAGGCTCTGAGTCAAGACGATTTTTTTCCTCATTTATTCTTTTCATCTCAGCACCACTCTCCTGCTTTACCACGACTCTCGCTCATTTAAACCAAATAATAGGCTAATATTCTCTTCTCCTGTTATGATCACCAGGAAAAGACTGAGATTGAATATGCTGCACCGATCTAAACATATTCTGGGTTTCTTGGTTCCTCGACTAGTATGGGGACCAGCTTGTCAATGATGCCTTCGCCTCACTAAAGGCACTCAGGTTGCCATTGCGCACTTAACAATACATCTCCTTGCAGATAGACTGCACTTCTGGTTTGTCAACCGGGTGTTTACGTCTATCAGTATAAACTGGTATGTTTTGATTATATTACATGTCTTGCAGCGTTAATATCGATACTCCCTTCTTTCTTCCATTCGACTATAGACAGACGGAAAGTCAAAACCAAATGATCGTTTATCATATTCGTAGAGAGAATGGATAAGGCGTTCCACTGGAAGTAACCTTGATGTGCAATTGTCTTGAAGACTGGCGATCTATGACTGCTTGCTTGATACCCAGGCCCGGGCTCGGGTTTAGGCTAGTGTATGCATGTAAGCATACAACGCTCTTCGTTATCCTTTATTCACTCAAAGGCACACAAGGTAGATGCGGGGGTGGGTGTTGTTCGTTAATCCCGCAAAAAAAAACGATTCTCGTCCATTGAAGGGAGGATGGGGATAAAAAACACGCCAGCCTTGGGGGGATAACCGGCACCCAAGTTTAGATCCGTTTCGATCTTGCTGAGCGCGAAAAACTCCCGGTAGCGAGTTTCGGACTCGCTCCACCGCCATCCAGAATCCTAACTAACTCTACGCATGTTTCCCCGTCGCAGAGACCGCCGCCCATTCAGGGACAGACAGCCAGTGCATCACCACAGGGCCGGGCATGCAAACGCGTCCTGGGCATACGAGGTGGCCGCCGAACTCTCCGTCCCAGCGACCGTCCTAAGCTATCTACGTCCTAATTCCACACACATGTTTCCCCGCCGCAGAGACCGCTTCCCCCAGGAGGTTCAGCACTCTGCATTTCCACGAGACCGCGCATGCAGACGCGACTCGGGAGTACGGGGTGGCCGCCGCTCGGGTATGTTGCCCTGCCTAATGCAGGGGACCGACGGCCGTCTTCCGCAACGCTTTCCACGGTACAGAGGGTGACATTACTGCCACCATGACGGCGTACCGGCGCGACGTGCCCGGAGGCTGAAGTACCCAGGAAGTGCTGTGGACGGGTCCCTAGGAAAGTACGAGCACACCAATGTCGAGAGTGGTGGTGAGACTGGGTGGCTGGACTACCTGTCGGAAGGGACCTTGGTGGAAAGGTGCTGAAGGGCGAATACCGACATGCTGAAAGTCGACAGTCGTGGAGGTAGGAGGTCAAGAGGAGGTGGAGTCGCTACGTCCAGCCTTCCGCTCCTTTATACCCCTTGAATTTGTGGCGAACAAACAGACGCTTTGGGCTTGTTGTTTTGTTCTGGACGGTGTGGTGCGAACACGAGGTCGAAGAGGAAGCCAATCGATGCGCTCGCCACCTAATTGTCAGCCAACTAGCGGTCCTAGCCTCACGCTTGGATAAGTCAGGAGTCATCAGATAATATTATCATCCGCTTGGACGAGCAGCCATGGCTTATGGGCCCTCATTTCAATCCGAACGCATACAGTGGGTTACCATAAGTGTCCGTCACCCCCCTAAAAACCTGTTTTATGCTCATTTCTTCACAACCATTAACCGGACAACTCTTTAAATATTTGTACATTGTCTGCTATGATAAAATATGCTCTATATGAAGTTTGAAGCTTATAGCAGTTGATATGGAACATATATGATAGAAATACAGTTTTCTGATTTTACCCAAATGAGGGGTATTTTACCAGACATTTGCATTGCTGTGTCTTATTTCTTGGAAGAAAGGACGGCTCAAACTCTCAGAACATAATTGTACATACTCATGGTATCTTCTATGCTTTTTTCATATTTTCTGGGATACATCTTGCCAAGATATGTAGCATATACTCAGAAAAGTGCCTATTTTGACCAAATTTCGGTTTTAAAGCTCTGATTTGATAAAGATTGCCTTATAACTTTGTATGCACTGATTGTAAAAATCTCGAAAAATCAGAGTAGAGTCCGTATGCATATGGCATTGTTCCGGTAAATTTTGGGCAGATGAAAGAAGCTTGATATTTCTGCAGCTGGCCAAAGATGTTGATTTTTTGCTGATTTCAGCTAGTTTTTCAAAATAAAGAATTACATCTTCAGCCTGATAATGGCCATGGAATGGCTTCAAATTCTACAGAAAGATGGTAGACTATGTTTAATTGGTTGTCAAATTTTTTCGAAGTAAAGACATGCGAGGAAGAAGAGTTATGAGCAAAAAATATGTTCAGCGGGCCTGACGGACACTTATGGTAACCCACTGTATATTGCATCGCGTTGGAATACAGCTACGCATGCGTAATGGTTCTTTGGTTGACATCCTAACTGTCAGTGAGTTTGCGATCGAGGGAAACCAGTTTTACTCAACGACGATAAGAAAGGGTGTACAGCATTTGAACGTTGATGTAAGTACATCCATCGTATATACCGCACACTTTTCCGATCATGCTGTGCATAGTGCTTTCCTGAATTAATTCACCGAGCAACCATGTCGTAGTGCATAATCGATATGTGCATTTTGAATTATGTCTTCAGACAAGTGAAGACCGCACGATTGTTCTCTGCTACCGTTAGTAAGATTCAGATGCTGGAGTATAGTTTAGCTCACTGGTGGACATGCGGCTGCCCCTCTTCGATTAGATATGGGTTCAGATCCTCTTTTACGAACTATTTTTAACTACATGTCTCATGCATAGCTGACATTAGCAGGCGACGCAGACGTACTATATGTTCCACTGAGAGTGTGGGGCGTATGTCATAAATGGAGCCGCCGATAGGAGTGGGGTTCAAGAACGCTGTATTTAAGAAACGGTGCTTGTCCACGAGAAACTCATCTCATAATTTATCAACGTACGCGCTTGAATCTCATCAACAACCCCGCTTTTATACAACCAACGCGGAACAGAACATATAATCAAGATCAATGTCAGACTCAGGGTTCGCCGCCGGTGGGACTCCGATTGTAGACCAGAACCAAGCTCAGGTCAAGCCTCAGGCAGGCCTGGGCCAGGGTGATGCCTTGGACAAAGGTGTCGACTTTTTGGAGAGGAAGGAGGGTCACGAGATGGTGCGTATAATTCGCTGAGGATTCGCTGATTTAGGCTAAAATTGTTCCAGAACCACTCCACTACGGAGAAGATCAGTGATGGAATCCGGACAGGATTCAAGAAACTCACTGGTGTGTAGCGAGAAACTTCAATAATAAAATCAGAGCTGACGCTTGTTTTTAGGTAAAGATGTGCCTATCAAGGATCAGGACTATTAAGCAAGGAGATACGACCAACGGCAGCAGTGATCCAACACAACGCGTAGTAGTCCAATGATTAAGCAGAACGGTGTAATATCAGTCAACTTTGGCAGTGCATTTCGGTTGAAATCTGAGTTATGTTTTGCAAGAGCAGGAAAAGGACATTTGGCTGTAAATTTCCAGTTCTCCAGTTTTTTTTCTGTAACTATCAAACAGCATTTCAGCATACAAACAGGAAAGCTGAATTCGTATAATCTTTTCCCGCTTCAAGTATGTAAAATGCTCACGTATGCTTTAATGTAATGTCCTTACATGGCTATAACGATACGAATAACCCTGTGCGCAACAGAATATGGAATCGGATCACGTTTCTTGCCCTTCAATGACATATGAGGAGTACACATGCGCAAAAGTTCTTATTGTTCATGAAGTTTTTTACCAAACATACTGATGCGTCAAATAATATCTAAGCCCAAGTAAGCACGCATGCCTATGACAGCCGCTCCAGCGAGCGCAAGGACAGCAGCACGACCAGCTACAGTCCGTACGCTGAGACCATTGAGGGTGAACTTACTCCTCGCACCTCCGTCAAGTGTCTTGATGTCCTCTTCTGTAAGTGCTGGGAGAAGAATTCAGTCAAAATTGTCATTATATATGGAGAAGTCTGTCGTACTAATGTCTCCGGCGGTGATATAGCCTTTCAAACGCGACACTTTTGAGCTCGATCTAGAAACATGGCTACTGAGTAAATCTCATGGGGTAACAGATATGTTATAAGCTCACGCGACGACGACAATGCCCTTAGCCTTCGCCCATGCCATTAAAACTTGGTCGGGCGAGACATCAAGGCGCTCCGAAATTTGAGCAATGGAGTCCTTTAGCGGCCCATTTGGTTGACTAGTCACTGGACTGCAGATTGTTGTCCTGTCATTAGCCATAAAGTAAAGAGATATTATGCACGCACATGAGCACCCCAAACGCGGCTATGACTATAGAATTCTCTTTCGCAAAATCGAGGAGAGCCTTTTCTTGCGCATAGTTATAAAGGTGCAGTGAAATCTTAAAGAAATAGAGATGTTCATAGAAGTCACAATGTAGAAAACTAGGAAACATATACCTGATTAACAGCTGGTTTTATCTTCGCAGAAGCGAGAAGAACTTGCATATCCCCAACGCTGAAGTTGCTTATCCCGATACTCCTAAGAATACCCATAAGATTTACTATCCCAAATGAAAACTATAACGCAGATATACTTAGTGAGACCGTCTGTCTTGACCTTTTCCATTTGCGCCCACACAGTAGGGATATCGGGCTTAGCGAGAGATGGGAAGTGTATCAAGTAGAGGTCCACATAGGATACATTGAGCTGTGAGAAAGCCGAACACGTTCCTTAATCTTCAAGCAATTTTAGATTTCAAACATAATGTCCAGACATACGTTCTTCAGACTTTGTTGAATGGCGCCTGCAATGTCCAGACCGTCCATACCAGACCATTTGGTCGTGATATACACATCTGAGCGCGCCAGACCGCTGTCTCGCAGGGCTTGTCCAGCTTCGGCTTCATTTCTGTACATCTGAGCAGTGTCTAAGGGATGTACATTTAAGCTGCGGGTTGGATCTTGGCAAGGATTTGTAACGTACCTATGTGCTCGAAGCCCACAGACAACGCCTCTTCGGTGATGTCAACGCCAACCTGCCCGTTACCGCGCTGCCACGTCCCGAACGCTATGCTAGGAATTGAAGTGCCTGCAGAAGATATGAGTTCAACGCTAATTGCCACAAAGTATGAGTCTCCATTCGTACCATCATTCAGTTGGATATGAGTCCAAGGCATGGCTTGGTACGTTGAAGACGCTTGGTACACAAATACTGACGACGACAGATGCACGAAAAGCTCTTCAACGTGGAGGTACGACGGCAGAGTCTTGTTCGCCTTAATCCGAAAAAAGCGCAGCTATAAGTACTCATTACAGCGCTTAGTACAGTGGCCATCGACGTCAGAGTTGAGGACCACGCCTTCAGCATCGTGCCTGGCTTATGCTTCCTTTTCATGCACCTGATAGTCCTGCGTAGCACGTTGTACTTGAAGAGATCAACCTACATGTAGGTCGCCGAGAAACAAGAGTTGATGTATGTAGTTGAGTCTCGAGCGGAGATGGCCGTAAGAGGAAGCCTGAGGACACTCGGGTCGAGTTGCGTCTCACTGCGTTAAGAACTGATGAGTGAGTTCAAACAACAATGACATGAAAAAAATGTTCAATTTTATTTATAAGATGTAGATACACGAAATTCGATACACACGCTTATCCAATAGAAGATAATGCGACAATCGCAGTTGTCAGAATCATGAGCACGATAGTAGTGTACTTCACGGCACGCTCTACCTTAGTCCGTCTCTTCCAGAACCAATTCCTCCAATTTCTTCGACTTCGGGGCTCTCCGCCACTTTTGAAATCAAAAGAGCCTAGTTCTGCGTCTGTCATAGCATCGAGGGGAATGTCGTACTCGTATGATCCACCTCCAGGTTGCAGCAAATCGAGAATTGCCGAAAAAAGTTGAGATCCGTCGAGAAACGGGAGCGAGAAGAGGTTGAAGATGTAGAGCGACAAGGAGAGTGTGTTGAGATACCTATCGAAATTCGTCAGTGATAGTTGCTTTCAATAGCGAATGCTACTTACTGGAAGAACAAAGCAAACGTATCTGGAAGCCACATTGGAAGATAGCTCACCTGTGGGCTGAGTGTCCCTATGGTCACTAGTGAAAGGATGAGTATTATAACTAAATTCGATTCATCATTATGATATGATCTACCTTGATCCCATACTTCCACCGTCGGGCCGCTCCAAAGAACCACTCTTTCTCCAGCCGTGTCGTCTTCCCAGATTGGTGACTTTAAGACGATGCGAAGGATATCCTCTCGCGGTGCAAGTCTCACACATTCCAAAGAAGGGATTGTCTCAGACCTCGCTCTACAATCATCTCCCGTGAAGCATCGGCCTACCGATAGTTTCACATCAGAAGACGAAGGGGCAAAAAGCAGGACAGGATCAAGGCATCGTCCAGGATCATTTCCCTCTGTTGCTTCAAAGCAAGAGAGATGCGCGGTGGGAGATTGTATTGCCGCGTCCGTGTTACAGCATGCGGTCTGTTGCACTTTATGTCTGGTCAGAATGATAGTATCTGAGAGAAGATAGTCTATACCATTGAATAGGGCAGCATCCACACACCACCCTTGACTAACGTATCTGCTCTCCGGAGTTGCGAGGAGGTAGCGTGTCCAAGCTTCTGCTGGTCGGTCTGCAGAGGCCAGGTGTGTATCGTCCAAGTTAATGATGACGGTTCCAGGCATCAAGTGCTGCACAAGAGCAGAATCCTATTTAAATATTGAGTGGACTATGCAAGGAAAACAAATACAAATTACTTACAGGTTCAACTCTGAGAACGACGACACCTATGTCCGAAACATCTTTCCAGCCTACTCTGGTCCAAAGTTTGCCTGCGCCAAAGAAAGAAGCAGACCAGATCATGGCACAAAGTACGAGATTGTGCCATGCGCCTGCTGCAATGATGCGGAGTTTTGTAGGTGCGCTGTACGTACTCAAGGAAGGCGAAAGCGAAACGAAGGCTGATGGGAGAACGAGTGTAAGGGATACGCCGACTGAATGAA
Source organism: Trichaptum fuscoviolaceum (assembly GCA_910574455.1). NCBI lineage: Eukaryota > Fungi > Basidiomycota > Agaricomycetes > Hymenochaetales > Trichaptaceae > Trichaptum > Trichaptum fuscoviolaceum. Next base: position 1,479,362 of record CAJSYZ010000012.1, on the reverse strand, counting down.
GTGTGACAGCGTCTCTAGGTACAAACTTGACACTGCAACGAGATATGATAGACAATAAGGGATTGCTTACAAGGCCGCGGCGATGGCGTGTCCCGCTTCGTGGATGCATTGTGAGCAGAATAGGGCCAGGAGGAGAAAAGGCAGATGGGACCAGGGCACAGTCACTCCAGGAATCTAATAATGTTAATTCAGAGAAGACATGGACATAAGGCGTTAGGCTTACAATAGGATTTATTCCGAAACCAGACCTCGTACTTTCATCCAGTGATTCCATCGACTTCACTTCCCTCTTCAAACGTGTCTTCGGTGCACTGGTGTCAACTTCCCAAACGTTCCACTGGTGTACGAAGCTGAAACAAGAGTACAACAGTATAGCAAGCCCAGCAATCAACCCGATGGCACCGAATACTGCCCCAAGATCGTAGAACCCCTTCAGCGTTGCTCGCAACCGCCTGCGAGTTGGCTTGGCCAGGCGTTCAGTTAGGTTGTCGTGCTTTTCGTTGAAAGTACGTGTCTCCACCTTCAGGTGGAAGTTCTGCAAAGTAACTTTGCATACTTTCGAGTTTCCAAAAGAATTATGGGTCGATAAACGGTCAGATGGAAGCAGTGCTGAGTTGCGGCGCTTGCGAGTAGCACGGATTGTGTATGCGGCTGCCCAGAACACCGATAGGCACCACAAAAAACTGTTTGCTGTCATAAGAAAATCGTCAAGGAACGTTCATGTCGGAGTGGTGAACCAAGAGACCTCAGGCTCATGAGTTATCCGGTTCATGTTCCTGATACGCCGCGTCGCGTCGCGTCCTTGAACTGAATCCCACCTTTGCTTTAACTTCCATCTCACGAGTATGCATTCTCTTGAACAAGCCGTTTAAGTCTACGAATCAATGTTTTGTACCGATCAATCGCTGTGCACACTGATACCGGTCATCAATACGAACAGTCGATTCGTTACAAGACGTAGTCACCACCGTCCATCGTGAACGGGACCCGAGATTTGAGCTCATGCGAATTATGTTCCCTGTCGACGCGAAGAAGGTAGCCAAGCAGTTGCAAGACGACGGGGAGTTGGTTGATACGCTGTTTGACTATACGGACGAGTCAACATGACGGGATAAAGGCAACCCTTACTTAGACAACAGCAAAGTAGTTTATTCGGTTCTTTTAACCCTCACCTCATTCCATATTGATATTTTCCTGCAATATCAGTGACATACGAGCCCATACCGTTATACCTTCGCGCTGCCCACTTCAAGTTCGAGCTCGTCGTACGCAGTGAACGGATACGCCGACGACGGAGATACATTACATAATTGCATAACTTCGGGTTCTACGTGGTTCGGCTTTACGAAGAGTTGACTTCGATTCTCTTGTCATAAACCAGCATCATGGCCACAGCGGATGTCGCGAGGGTGTCGATATTGGGTAGAGAATCGATTCATTGCGGTTTCCATCTCGTGCCATATATCGTCAAAACTGTCCTAGACACACTTATTTCTTCGACCTACGTGTTGGTGACTGACTCGGTTGTTGCATCATACCATCTCAAAAAGTTTCAGGACGAGTTTGCATTCGCTTTGAATGGAAAATCCAGTCGCTTTATTCACCTCGTTATACCTCCGGGGGAGACGTCAAAGAGCAGAGAGGGCAAGGCTGCGATAGAGGACTTTTTGTTGGAGCATAAATGCACGAGGGATTCGGTTATTCTTGCGCTAGGTGGAGGCGTTATTGGGGATCTTGTGGGATTTGTCGCAGCTACTTTGTACGTCTTCGTGAAACTTGCGAGCATGAGGGATGCTAAAGTCTTGAAGTATGCGTGGTGTACGCTTTTGCCAGATACCAACAACCTTGCTTGCCATGGTTGACTCCAGCGTTGGCGGCAAGACTGCGATAGACACACCTCATGGCAAAAATCTCATTGGAGCCTTCTGGCAGCCAGAGTATATCTTTATTGATGCTGCATTTTTGGAGACACTTCCACCTCGGGAGTTCTCGAACGGCATGGCGGAGGTCATCAAGGTCGGTCTGAATGTACCTCTGCAATGGCATGTCTAAATCAACGAACAGACTGCAGCTATATGGAATGAAGAACAATTCTCTGCGCTCGAATCTCGCTCTGCAGAAATATTCGCGGCAATTCAGACGCCGTCGAAGGCATACAATGGTCGGGAGCTTAGCACCCGAACAGCGGCGCAATCGCTGTTGTTGTCCGTCATCGCTGGGTCCATCGGCGTGAAGGCGCATATCGTTACTATTGACGAGCGCGAGACTGGGCTGAGGAACCTCGTTAACTTTGGGCATACTATCGGCCATGCTATCGAAGCGATTGTCACTCCGGCCATTTTACACGGGGAGTGTGTTGCTGTCGGGATGATCCTGGAGGCTGAGGTCGCCAGGCAAATGGGTATTCTCAGTCAAGTTGCCGTGGGTCGACTAACCAGGTCCCTGAAAGCATACAATCTTCCAACGAGCATTAAAGATCCGCGCATCGCGGTGCTGCCAGATGCGCATAAACTGACTGTGGACAATCTGCTAGATATCATGAAGATTGACAAGAAAAACAGTGGTTCGGAGAAGAAAATAGTGTTGCTGAAGCAGATAGGTGCGACTTACGAGCTGAAGGCGAGCGTCGTTGCAGATGATGTGATTCGCAAGACGCTTTGTGAGGCAGCGAAAGTCGTCCCTGGAACACCCTCCCACCATCCCGTTACAATGACAACCCCTGGATCGAAGAGTATCTCGAATCGAGCATTGCTCCTTGCTGCGCTCGGAAAGGGAACTTGTAGGCTGAAGAACCTTCTGCACTCGGATGATACACAGGTCATGATGAACGCACTTGTCGACCTCCAGGGTGCCAAATTCACCTGGGAAGATGGCGGCGAAACACTTGTCGTCGAAGGTGGCGAAGGCACATTGAGTGTACCTTCGAAAGGAAAGGAACTCTATCTTGGCAATGCTGGTACTGCTGCCCGCTTCCTCACTACTGTCTGCACGATTGTCCAGCCTGGGTCAGGTGAAAGCACTGTCATTACCGGCAATGCTCGGATGAAGCAAAGGCCTGTCGGCCCTCTTGTTGATGCACTACGCTCCAATGGGTGCTCAATTAATTACAAAGAATCAGAGGGCTGCCTCCCTTTGGATATCACTGCCGGCGGATTGAAGGGTGGCCGCGTCCAACTAGCTGCGTCAGTCTCTTCGCAATATGTATCGTCTCTGCTCCTATGTGCGCCGTATGCGAACGAAACCATCGTGCTTGAGCTCGTCGGTGGGCAAGTTATCTCGCAGCCATACATCGACATGACAATTGCAATGATGCGGACGTTCGGCATCGAGGTCACTCGGCATACTGATACAAAGTCCGGCGCCCTCCTGGATATATACACGATCCCTAAAGGAACGTACACGAATCCGGCCGTGTATGCTATTGAAAGCGATGCAAGTAGCGCGACATATCCTCTTGCGATAGCGGCGGCTACGGGTACTACATGCACGTTACTCAACATCGGAGTCAACTCTCTTCAGGGCGATGCTCGCTTCGCAAAGGAGGTGCTCGAGCCAATGGGTTGCACTGTCGTGCAGACTGAGACTGAGACAACCGTAACAGGTCCTCCGGTAGGGCAGTTACGCGCGCTTGGATATGTCGATATGGAGCCCATGACAGACGCGTTCTTGACGGCAAGCGTCCTGGCCGCTATGGCAACGAAAGATCCTCTTCCGGAAAGAATTCTTAAAGACGACTCACCGAAAACGAAAACCAGAATCCTTGGTATTGCGAATCAGCGCGTTAAGGAATGTAACCGCATCCGTGCTATGATAGATCAGCTTGGTAAACCCGGTCCCATCCGCTTCGTCAAGCTTGTTTTGTTAACGTCTTGTCCTTCTCTACAGCGAAATTCGGAGTAAAAACGAAGGAACTTCCAGATGGTCTTGAGATCTACGCGAAGCCCGTCGGAGAACTTAAGGAAGGCTGCAGTATTCATTGTTACGATGATCATCGTGTGGCGATGGCTTTCAGTGTTTTGGGATCTCTAGTTAAGGACACTATTTTGGAGGAGAAACGTTGCGTGGAGAAGACCTGGCCAAATTGGTGGGACGACCTTCAGAACAAGGTAGACGAACATCGTTGAAATGCATAAGATTTTGAAACTGGAACTAACGTTGCGATTTTTAGATTGGTCTGAATGTAGAGGGCGTCGAGCTTCAACCGACTCCAAAGATTGGTTCAACAAGCGCGGTTGGCATGGAGAGCACGTCTGCATCTGTGATTATCATTGGCATGCGCGGTTCTGGCAAGACCACCATCGGCGGACTAGCTGCTAGAGCCCTTGACTGGACGTTCCTCGACGCCGACTTCCTCTTCGAAGAGAAGCACCAAATCGGCGTTCGCGAATTCGTGCACCAGCACGGGTGGCCAGCTTTCCGCGACGCAGAAGCAGCAGTGCTAAAAGATTTACTGGAGAAGCATCCTACAAACCATGTTATCAGCCTCGGTGGAGGTATTGTGGAAACACCTGCCGCTCGTGACCTATTGAAGAATCATGGCAAGAAAGGCGGCCCAGTCGTTCATATCGTCAGAGAGATTGACGAAGTCGTGAAATACCTTGGTGAAGAAACTGCACGGCCTGCGTACGGAGAGCCGATCGTAGACGTTTTCAGACGTAGGGAGCCGTGGTATGCGGAATGTTCGACATATGACTTCGTCAACTTTACGGGAGCACTGCAGCACTCGGGAGCGCCAGCAGCACAACAGGACAGCTTGAGCAATACCGGTCATCTGCCTGAGTTTGCCAGCTTGAAGTTCTCTGGCTTCCAGTCTGAAGTCGACCGCTTCTTCGGGTACATCACTGGCGTCAAATCCAATGCGCCAAAGAACCTCGTGCGAGGGAAGCGGTCTTACTTCCTTTCACTCACATACCCTGATATAACTCCGGCTCTTCCTCATATCGACGAACTGACTGCTGGTGCGGATGCGATAGAACTCCGGGTAGACCTTCTTCGATCTCCGAAGGATACAGATGTTAAGGGAAGTTACATACCCCCGACGTCCTACGTAGTCTCGCAGCTTGCGGCACTTCGCCAGAGGTCTTCGTTACCCATCGTCTTCTGCGTTAGAACTGTATCACAGGGCGGTTCGCATCCGGATGATGCGGAGGAGGAGGCGTTTGCTCTATATGAGATTGCTGTCAGAAATGGCTGCGAGTTTATTGACGTTGAACTGGCATGGAAAGTTGAGAAAATCCGTGCTTTCGCTCAACAGAAAGCTCACTCTCAGATTATCGCTTCATGGCACGACTGGAGTGGAAACATGAAATGGGATGGAAAAGAAGTGAAGGACAAGTACGAACTCGGGAGCGAATTGGGTGACGTCGTGAAGATCGTTGGCAAAGCCACGTCGTTGGCGGACAATCTCGCCTTACAGTCTTTTGTTGCCACAGTGACGAATAGGTCGACTTCGAAACCTCTTGTCGCAATCAATACAGGATATGAAGGCCAGCTTTCGCGAATACTGAATTCAACCCTTAGTCCAGTCACCCACCCTCTTCTGGCAGTTAAGGCTGCTCCAGGCCAGTTATCTGTGGCTCAAATTCAAACAGCACTCAGCCTTATAGGTCAACTTCCTGCTAAACGATACTTCCTCTTCGGCACGCCTATATCTGCTTCGCCGTCCCCAACGCTTCACAATACTGGATTTGAACTATTAGGACTTCCGCACAAGTATGATCTCTTTGAGACAGCTGAAGTCGATGATAGCATCAAAGAACTCGTTCGAGCTCCTGATTTCGGGGGCGCGTCTGTCACTATTCCACACAAGCTTGCCGTAATTCCGTTGCTCGACCAGCTAACGGAACACGCAAAGGCTATCGGTGCGGTTAACACTGTCATCAGTCAAATTGCGCCCGATGGGTCGAAGATCCTACTGGGAGATAACACTGACTGGCTGGGCATCCGAAACACTATAAAGGCTAGCTTTTCCAGCGAAGATCGCACTCCTACGACGGGCCTCGTCATTGGAGCTGGCGGAACGTCGCGAGCTGCGCTTTACGCACTACACTCATTAGGTCTCAAACAAATTTATCTCTACAATCGGACGCGTGAATCTGCCCTTAAACTCGCTATGTCGTTTCCTGGCTACAATATCACTACCATTTCCAACCTAGAAGCGTTCCCCAACGACCCACCGTCTATCATAGTCTCCACTGTACCTGCCTCCGCGACATCTATGTCATCCGACGCTTCGGCCAGCCTGAAGCTTACGTCTGGCTTGTTCAAAGCTGGAAGCGGTGTTGTTGTGGATATGGCATACCGTCCACTTCAGACCCCCCTTCTCACCCTCGCGTCGCAAGAAAAGGGTTGGCAAGTTGTCTCAGGTATTGATGTTTTACTCGAGCAGGGCTTTGCGCAGTTCGTCGCTTGGACAGGACGTCATGTTCCTCGAAGACATGTTGCAGAGAAGGTCTGGGAAAAATACACCGCCGTGTGATAGAAAAAAAATTGGCCTACCGACATCTACGTATTGTCCTCGGCCAGTAACATGTATCGTGGGAATATCCTAGTTGAATCTTAAAACTCTTGTTCCCTTACTCCCACTGGGAGTAAAGGGCACTGTATCCCCTAAATTGCCGTGGGATACCTGCATATTTGCACCTCCCCTAAACTGCCGGCACGGGATACCTGTTCATTTTCACCACATTTTCATTATCGGATTTGCTTTCCAATATAACCCAAGCAATTCTCTCTACACTTTGTTTCTGTTATTTACTGACATCCTTTATGAGATGGACTATTAAAGTGGAGAGCCAAATGCAGGGAATGAGGGAGTAAGGGATCTGCCGGCGAAGCTCAGCCTGTTATCTAGTTGTAGATTAGTATCGTCAAATCATTAGGATATAAATGAAATGCACTGCGGAATGAACAGTTGTTGCTGTATTGCACGAAGACATGTTCTAAAGAAATCTGACAGCATTTTTGAGGAAAATAAACTCGTTTGCAGATAGTTTGCATCTGAAATTGGAAGGCGAGGTGGCGGCCGCCGAAGCAAAGCGCACCGCTGCAACGTTTCTTTCATCTCACCTCCAACCCCGAGCTCCAGTACGGGACGAATGAAGTCTAATCTCTCTATGTCTAGGGAACCAACTAATGAGACCATTTCGGCGGTCAGAACTCTTCAAAATACAAGGCCAATCACCGCGACTTGGAAATAAACAGTGGCTTGCAGGCACTTGGCTGCACACACACTCATGAGAGACGAACAGAACTCGCTTTGCACCCTATCTCTGCTGCGGATTTTCGGTTGCATATTCACGTCTCATGAATGGAAACATATGACGAATCCAATGGGCGCATATGGGAATATCATGTTCGTAGACTCCATACTGTCTCGGCCCCCAACATGAGGCTAACGCGCGTTGCTTCCGGTGAAGTAGAAGAGCATGGCATCTGCAGTTTCGTCTGCTATTAAGCCCAGTAGCCATGCAACCTTGCAAACATCACCCAGCCCCAAGCCCAAACGTCCAGCCGTATAGCCTATTTCGAAAGGCGTCCCTACCCTCCGCCTGCTCCCTTGCGCCCATCCTTTCGTCCGGTCCCCCTTTGCTCGGCACTCTTTGGTCTCTGTGTTCCTGGTCGAAGAAATGAGCTCACCGCCGTCAGGTGCTTCTGCGGCTCACGCGCAGAAATTCTCTGGAGACACTCCGGATGAGGTCATTGTCTACTGGCTAGACATTGCTCTCTTCGGTGTGCTTGCCGTCTTTGTTCTGGCAGCCATACCGCGGCTTATCGGCAGATTCTCCGTCTACCCTGAACTGAAAAGAGGACTAATTCTGAGGACTGGCTCCTCCGATGTTGCATCTGCTCGACGACGCACCGGAATTGCTCCCATGCACCATTCGTCCAGCAGCGGTACTGTCGAATCTGACCAATCCCGCACTCTGGCAGATCACATTCAGCAGCTCAGCAGCAAAGAATACGAGGACTCTTCCGTTTCCCCTCCCTTGCATGTACCATCGCTTTCGACTTTGTTATACCCCATTTCGACGTTCTTCGTCTATTCAATAACCCCCGGAAAGACATTGGGAAAAGTTGCTCTGTCCCTTATCTACATCACTGGGATTCTGTTTGTCGTGTTCTTCTCCTCAGACCCTCTCGCAGACCCTGCGAGGCTGGGAGATATAGCAGTGTCACAAATTCCGTTCGTTGTTGCTTTGGGCACAAAGAATAATATTATTGGTATACTTCTTTCCAAGGGGTACGAGAGAGTAAGCAAATGGAATCTGGTCTTGACAATTCAACTAATTAGGTCACAGCTAAATTATTTCCATCGACTTGTCGGCGTCGTAATTTTCGCAACAGCCAACTTCCATGCCCTTGGGTACCGTGAGTTTTTCGATGTTTTGTACCGATTTCTCACTAATCTCTAGTGTACAAGTACGCGATCGCAGGAGACATTGACGCTAAATTACGCACACCGTTCATTATATGGGGCATATTTGCGCTTCTTGGAATTGAACTCCTTTTCGTATTCTCTCTGAACTTCTTCCGCCAACGATTCTATGTTGTCTTTATGATCGCACACGGACTTGGTCTCTTCCTCTTTCTGCTCTGCGTATGTCCATCTTACGCGCGAGTGTTTGACAACCTCATAATGATTTGTACAGGTGTCTATGCATGACCAGGAAGCGGTCAAGTATGTCGTTCTCGGTGTGGCTATTTACGGGTTCGACCATATATTCCGTGGCATCAAGACGCGCATCACGAAGGCTCGCATACGCGCGCTCCCTGACCTCGGTATGACTCGCGTAGAAATACGCTCTTTGAGCACCGGGTGGCGCGCTGGACAACACGTCCGAGTACGGTTTCTCACAAACGAACTTGGGATTTCGGGATGGTTGCTTGCGCACCCTTTTACAATCGCAAATGCCAGTGAATCGGAGGAAGGTCGGGGTCTTATCCTGATGTGCAAAAAGGCTGGAAGGTGGACGAACAAATTGTATGCCGCCGCGGATCAGTCCGACTATTATGGAACAGAAGATGGCCTTGGTCACTATAGGGAGATGTCCGTCATCGTGGAAGGGCCCTATGGTACGTGCATACAAGATTACCTATCAAAGAGACATGTTTAACTAGTTGAAAAGGCGGACTGGGAAATATGGTGCTATCGAGTTACTCGGCAGTCATGATCGTGGCTGGCGGGAGTGGTGTGACCTTTGCTTTAAGTGAGGCGGAGGAGGTCGTTCAGATGTTGCAAAGGGGAAAGTCTCGAATACGATTTATCGATGTCGTCTGGATTACCCAGGACATGAGTAAGGATATCTTCTTCCTTGCTCTTCTTGGCTGATAAGTGCCCTTTAGATTCTTTGAACCCACTTATTGCAGCGTTCTCCGCGATAGTCTCTGCCTGTAATCTGATCCCTAACGTTGTTTTGAAGATATCGGTCCGATACTCCCGTGCGACAGCGAGCCCGGAAGAGAAGGAAACCGGCACCTTGAATTCTCTTTCCTCACTGCCTCCGAGTCTTGAGCTGCGCCCAGGCCGACCGAAGCTCAAGAAGATGCTCGACTCGACAATCAAATGCGCTTCGGCACTCAAAGCGCCTTCCGGTGTTGCGGTGTGCGTATGCGGGCCGATCGAACTCGTTGCAGAAGTAAGAGAGATAGTGAGGGATGTGAACGGGCCTAGTCGAACTGCTGTTGGCGGAGTTGAGCTGCACGAGGAGTATGTCGTGAAAAACAGTGTTGTTAGCGACTCTACTGACTTACGTTCTCTCAATCAGGGTGTTCGGGTGGTAATTATGCCATATGCGACAAGCGCAATTGAA